>OX454527.1:207062523-209462523 GCA_949715645.1 Portevinia maculata | reverse complement strand
ATTCGAAGCTAAATCGTTCCGAAAAATCTTTGATTTAAAGTGGTTTACTTTGATTTTACGTTGTTTTTTCTCTGGGTGTAGGTACCGTGACCTCGCACCTACTACAAATCAAACAGTGACCGCAAGCAGGGGGGTTGCAGGGGGGCAGCATGCCCCCCCCCATATGCATTGCACTGTTTATGAGATTAGTTACGAAATCGCAAGTAGATTCCATAAATAGTGTAATGCATATGGGGGGGGGGGCATGCTGCCCCCCTGCAACCCCCCTGCTTGGGGTCATTGTTTGATTTGGAGTAGATGCGAGGTAGGGTTTTGAAACTCTGGCTTTATGTCACCATGATAAGCTTAAGACTTTGCTTAAAGAGTGTGATAACTAACTGCACTTTACAGTTTTTTGTTTAATTCTAAATGTTGGATGTTAGTTCCCTCTTCTTATATTTGAATGTGGACTAAGTTCCCATAAAAAAATGGACTTAGTTCCCACTTAACATGGGAACTAAGTCCACTTCGCGAAAGTGATTTTATTTCCCACTAAGTGGGAACTAAGTCCCTCAGTGGACTTAGTTCCCGTGGACTTAGTTCCCGTGGACTTATTTCCCTGCACCGCCATGTTTACGGTGAACAATCCTATTCGCCGTAACCACGACATTGACAATAGGGCTCTTTTTTTTATAATTTGCTTACGCTAAAGGGATTTTTTCTGTTGTTACAGTACCCTTATAATGCTAAGAACACAGTGTAAGCTACTTGGTATTAGAAAGAATAGAGATAGGAAAGTAGTGTTTGGGTGCAGTTGTAGGGTTTTTCTCCACGGGTGGTGTCTAAGTTACTTAGGGAGATTACGATTTCATGTATTCGGTATAAAGTAATGGACTTGGCCGGGATTCGAACGCACGACCTTCCATTCCGTAAGCGAATACACTACTACTGCACCATTGCCACCCGCAAGTGGCTCTAGTGAGCCACTTCTATCTGCGCAACGAAGTTGGCGATCTGAGGATTCACCGTATTCAATGATGAAAACCATGCTAATACAGTTGTCGCCAATGGTCGAGATGCATCGCACTTGTTCGTGTCGAAGGATGATCTTTTGTGCATCTTCGAGTCACTAAAGAATAAAATGTCGGCGGGGATAGATGGTGTCCCAAACGTCGTATTGAGACACCTGCCTTTGGAGGCTGTACATATTTTTACCACGCTGTTTAACAATGCGCAGAATAATGTACATTATCCGGCGCATTGGAGGTAGCTGTGGTATCCTATCTCCAAAAATCGTAAGGATATGACGAACCCTGCCAATCTCCGGTCGATTAATTTGCTTCCGGATATTAGCAAGGTATTTTAAAAGGTTGTCAATAGAGCTCTGTTGAGGAAGGTCGAGGACAATAACATAATTCCGGACAACCGTCAGGGCGGGGTATGACACTATTCATGCCGCGTCGAAACTGGTCTTCGACATTCAGTGGAATAACTGCAGGAACCAATGCACGGGTGCTTGTCTGGTTGATTTTGAGAAGGCTTTTGACACCGTATGGTTAGAGGGACTTTTCTACAAGTTGACCACGCGGGGGATGCACAAACCTTTGCTATACTCGTATATATGTAAATGCGGCAGCGTGACTTCGAGCAGAGTCTTTGAAATGAAAAACGGCTTACAGCAGGGCGCGGTGAATTCTGCGATCCTGTTTAACATTTACACGAGTGATCTGGTGGGTTCACTCAGACATGCTATAGCGTATGCGGACGATTTGGTGGCATACAGATCAGGTCCCAAAATCGAGGTCATTAACATTGTTTTGCAGCGTGACTGCGATCAAAGACGGAAACAATTTTGTTCAGAACTCCACTGGCGGGGCCTCTAGGGATACCAGAAAAAACTGGAAGAAATTGGCCATTATTGGACAAAATGGGAAGCCATTAGCGGTGAGAAGCGTAGTTAGATATCTGAGTATCTGGCTTGGCCAGTATCTGTATATAGTTGCTTGTCTTGCTGGGGCCAAGAAGGCTTATGCTCTGACAAGAAGACTATTTCATAGTAGTCAACTTGATTCCAGAGTGAAGGTCATATGCTACGGGGGTCTTATAAGAGCGATCATCGTGGGCTTACCTTTGAGGTAGGCATGTTGAGACTTCGAGAGTGATGTGTTTCCTAGATTGTCTCGGATACGTCTGTCCAAGATGAGTTCGAGAGTCTTGAGGGCAAAGGATGTACGGCTGACCTTTGGAATAAAGACGACTAGAACTCTTTTACAGGTCTGAGGTATGTAATTGAGCCTAAGTGGGCTTCGATAAATCACCGATAACCAAAGAATAACCTTCTCCAAATTCTTTTGGAGCATTATCGGTAAAATCCCGTCAAGCCCCGTGCCCATGTTCTGTAACTCATGCGATAACTCTTCGCATCGAAAACTTTGGAACACAAAATTCCACCGTTTATCGCATGTGGAAAGAATTGGTGTTCTGTAACTCTATGCGATAAAATATACCTTGTTAACTTTTAATATCATGGGAAATTGGAAGGATTGTCAAAATACTCGAAATCGAAGGGTAGTTTGGCGAGGAAATTCTAATTCAGTGTGAATTTACATGTTGTTGGGATAGAAGTGGTGTAGCGCGACTTTTTAGCGGATTATCGGAAAATTACGTGTTTCTGTTGAATTTTCAAATATACGATGATCGCTCGTTCTGCTAGACTCAGACGAAATTTTTTGAAATTAATCTGATCCTAACAACATTATGTTGATGAATTTAATGAAGTTAAAATTTTGCATTTATTTTGTCTGTCTATAAAAAAAAAAAAAAAAATAAATATATTTTTTTTTTAAAACAAGAACCTTTTGCTCTCTCTTGTTGGATGTACCAAGCTGTTTATTTGTATGTTGTGTAAGAATGTTCAAAATGGATCTTATTTAAGTGCTCGCTGAATTCTTTCGACGGAATGTAGATACCTACATTCTTCTCCACTAATTCGGACTGTTTTTATTAGTTATTTTTTATTTCTTTTGCATTTTTTTAAATGTTGAACTTGATCAACGAACTGTATATTTCAACGAACTGTATATTTTGAAATAAAAAATCAAAAATGTTCACTGTTCACTATCCGTTTAAAATTGTTCAATATCCCTTTCTCGCAAGCCAATGGAAATGTGATAAATTTTGACAGTTGAAGTGAATAATTTATCGCATTCAAAAGTTACAGAACACCGATTTATCACATATTTCCAGGGGTTTCATTTCACAATGTTCCATGTCTTTAACAAAGTGCTACCCCATGAAACCATATTAGAGAGGTAACGGGAGCAACATTTATTGCTTACCCAGAACCCTTTTGGAAAAAGTAAGAGGGTAGAGGGATCACCCCCATCATCATGTAAAATGGATGAATACCAAACTCTGAATGCTAAATATTCAGAAGTCTGCAAGGAAAGAGATGGGTTTAAGCAACTAAACGAAACATTAATCCAAGAAATTAATAGTTTGAAGCAGGAGTTGCAAACGTTGAAAAATCTGATCAACAGCCAAAACAAAGAAAAAGAAATAATTAAAGTAGTTGAGTTCTCAACTGATGATTAAGAACTACTGAAAGAGACAGAAAGAAAACCCAAAAACAGGAACAAAAATAAAAAACGGAAAATGAGCACATCCCCAAAGATCTCATCTCCGAAAGAAAGCTATCAAGCTACGAATTATGTTCCAAATAAAGAAAATAAAATTCAAAAGCCAGTCAAACCTCCTCCAATTATTGCTCTGGAAATTACAAAGTATGAAAGCCTAGTTAAGTCATTGGAGGAAAATAAAATTAAAGCTAAAACAATGCTAATAAATGGTAATGACATTAAAATAAATGTAGATGAAGAAGATTCTTATAGGAGACTTACCAAAATACTTAACCAAAAAAAGGTGCAATGGTACTCTTATGAGAATAAACAAACTAGGCCAATTAAGGTTGTTGTAAAGAAACTACACTTCTCATGCTCGCCAGAGAGTGTAGTTACAGATCTAAGAAGGAAAAACCTAAAGATACTAGAAGCTGTCAATATGCTAAAATCTAAAAGCAAAGTACCGCTTTCAATATGTATGCTAACTTTTGAGCACGATGAAAATATCAAAAAGATATACGATATTAAAGACATACTTGGAATGAAGGTAGAGATTCATGCCGTAAGGAAATCAAAACTTGTGCCACAATGCAAGAATTTTCAAAAGTATGGACATACGAATAAATACTGCAGCTCTAATCCAAGATGCGTAAAGTGGGTGCAGGGAAATAACTTCACGGAATGGAATCTACTTGCGATTTCGCAACTAATCCCATAAACAGTGCAATCCATTTGGGGGGGGGCATGCTGCCCCCCTGCAACCCCCCTGCTTGGGGTCACTGTTTGATTTGGAGTGGGTGCAAGGGTCTTTAGTTATAATAGACAAATTCTCAAATTATAGGTAGGTGAAAAAAAGTGAAGGTATTTCCCACGGTGCAGGGAAATAAGTCCACGGGAACTAAGTCCACTGAGGGACTTAGTTCCCACTTAGTGGGAAATAAAACCACTTTCGCAAAGTGGACTTAGTTCCCATGTTAAGTGGGAACTAAGCCCATTTTTTTATGGGAACTTAGTCCACATTCAAATATAAGAAGAGGGAACTAACATCCAACATTTAGAATTAAACAAAAAACTGTGCAAAGTGCAGTTAGTTATCACACTCTTTAAGCAAAGTCTTAAGGTTATCATGGTGACATAAAGCCAAAGTTTCAAAACCGTACCTCGCACCTACTCTAAATCAAACAATGACCCCAAGCAGGGCGGTTGCAGGGGGGCAGCATGCCCCCCCATATGCATTACACTATTTATGGAATCTTTTTGCGATTTCGTAACTAATCTCATAAACAGTGCAATGCATATGGGGGGGGGCCTGCTGCCCCCCTGCAACCCCCCTGCTTGGGGTCACTGTTTGATTTTGAGTAGGTGCGAGGTCACGGTACCTATATTACTCTGTCTCAGTTAGAAGTTAATTTCTATTTTGTTAATAAAAATTGCAAAGTACCTACTTGCCTCTTTAATTTTATTTTGTTCTTAGTCGACAGTGAGAATTTACTTCACATTAAAATGGAACTAAAACCACTCAGAGTTTTGGGAATTTATTTCCCACCTTACATAGGAACTAAGTCCACTTCGCGAAAGTGGTTTTATTTCCCACTAAGTGGACTTATTTCCCTGCACCACCCCAAGCAGGGGGTTGCAGGAAAATGCATTGCACTGTTTATTTGATTAGTTGCGAAATCCCAAGTAGATTCCATAAACAATGCAATGCCTTTCGGGGGGCATGCTGCCCCTGCAACCCCCCTGCTTGGGGTCACTGTTTGATTTGGAGTAGGTGCGAGGTAAGGTTCTTGAATTATCATAAAATGTTAAGACAAATTATTTCCGACAAAAAAGTGGAGTTATGGCTCACCTATGGTGGGCAATAAGTTCACAAAAAAAAGTGAAATTATTGCCCACTCGAGGTGAAGTTATTGCCCAAGTGAAGTTATTGCCCGTGAAATTATTTCCCTGCACCCAGTATTGACATATGCACAGGCTGCATCGAAAAAAGTAGATAATGTCGCAAAAACGATAACTACAACTAAAACTAAATTAAATAATAATATGGAAACGTTCATGGAAAAAATCCTAAGTAGAATAGAAAGCATGGATAAAAGCAATAAAGCTATATTAGAAAGAATCTCGCTCGAGAAAAAAAGCAGCAATAACAAGGCTGCACAAAAAAGAAGAACATCATGAATAGTTTAAAAATCCTGGAATGGAATGTTAATGGTATCGAGAACCGTAAGGATGAAATCCAAGTTGTCCTCGACATGAACCAAATAGATATATGTCTTGTCTCTGAGACGCACTTAAAATTCAATACAAACTTTTAACTGCAAGGGTACGAATTATATCATTCCCCACATCGCCATAATTCAGCAAAATGCGGGGCTGCAGTTATAGTAAACAATAAGATCGATCACCATATAGAAGCCAAGTTGCAATCATGAGCGATGCAAGGAATTTCTATTAAAATTCGAACGAAAAGTGGACAAACTATATCAGTTGCATCAATTTACTGTTCTCCCAGTTACAATCTAAAGAAAAATGACTTTTTAGGTCTCTTCCGAATATTTAGCAATAGATTTATTGCAGGGGGAGATTTTAATGCCAAAAACAAGTATTGGGGATCTAGATTGACAAATACAAGAGGAAGACAACGTTATGAAGCAATAAACGAAATTAACGGCTAGTATCACTCAACGGGAAAACCTACGTATTGGCCAACAGATAGAAAAAAAATCCTTGATGTTGTCGAATTCTTCGTAACAAAGAATATCTCGTCTAACAATATAAAGGTAGAAGAAGGGCCAGATCTTGACTCAGATCATTCCACAATACTTTTAACATTTGGCGATAAAATCACTATTAAAGAAAATAGCGCAAGGCTAGAGAATAAGCTGACTGACTGGAGCTACTTCAGACAGCATCTAGAGGATAGTATTCAGCTCTTAGAAACAATTGAAACAGAAGATCAATTAGAAGATGCTGTTCAAATATTAACTGTCAATATCCAAAGAGCTACATGGGCTGCAACACCTAAAACAAAAACAAAAACCCAACAAAACTCGTATCCAAAAGTAATATGTGATATAATTACGGAAAAGAGACGAGCTAGAAAACGTTGGCAACAAACAAGAGCGCCCAGAGACAAAACAATACTGAATAATCTAAACAGTCAGCTTAAAAGATCGATAAGAAGATAGATATTTTATTTCGTTTATAATTTACAATTTGTTATAGCACAATTTACATAATTCAAATACAGAGATATGATAGCTTTATATGTCTTTCTACTGAAAAAAGTTTACAAGTGACAAAAATTAACAAAAATTAGAAAAATGTTTGTTTTTGAGGAAAAACAACGACTAAAAACCTCAAATTAAGGAGACAAAAAAAAAAAGATGATAATAAATAAAATATACATGAATGCATAAATAAATAAAAATAAAATATTCATGATTGTATAAATAATATAAATAAATAAATAAATAAATATATAAATAAATAAACAAGTAAATAAATAAATAAGTGAACAAATGAATAAATAGGTAAATAAACAAATAAAAACATGAATTGACAAAGGAGATAAATAGATAACATACAAATAAATTAACAAAAAGTTGAATATTGCGTTAGTTAATATGAGTAAGGTTAGTGATATTCAATATTTAATTGATTAATAAGAGGATTGTCTGGGATATCACATCTGATCTTAAATGTTTCTATTAGTTTGCGCATTCTGAAGGAGATCATTTCAAAATTTGCTCTTGCATGTAGGTCTAGCGTAGAGTGATGCCATGGGAGGTTCAGCATCATTTTTAATAACTTGTTCTGTGCGATTTGCAACTTTTTAATGTGACATTCAGCACAATTACCCCAAACCGGGCAGCCGTACAATAAGATGGATTGAAAAATTGTTTTGTGAATTAATATTTTGTTTTCATTTGAAAGTGATGATTTCCTATTTATAAATGGATATAATATTTTTATGCCAATATTTATTTTGTTAAGTGTTTGCATTTTGTTTCTTTAAACGTCAGTTTTGAATCAATGTATACACCCAAGTATCTTACAGAAGGCTTCCACGCAATTGAATACCCATTGACAAGCAGTTGGTTTGCTGGAAGAAAATAAGGTCTTCTTTTTCGTGTGAAAAAGATAGCTTGTGTTTTTTCAGCATTTAGTTTTATTTTCCACTTTGTGTAGTACTTTTGCAGCGTTTCAATCGCATTTTTAAGATTCGTCTCAATAATTAGACTGAACTCATGCGATGAAATTATAGCCGTATCATCGGCATAAATTGCTGCTTCACATTGAAAGAGGAGAGGAAAGTCGGATGTGTACAGATTGTAAAGAACTGGCCCAAGAACTGAGCCTTGAGGCACACCTGTGTGAAAGTTTATTACCGTTGATACACTACCATACATGCATAATAAAACGACGATTTGCTACGAAACTTTGGATGATTTTACACAGGAACAAAGGGAAATTTAGGTTTATCATTTTGTATATAAGTCCATTGTGCCACACAGAATCAAAAGCTGTTTCAATATCTAGTAGGATCATACCAGTTGATCTTCCTATTGCACGGTTCATTTTAACAATATTGCACAATCTTAAAACTTGATGGGAGGTACCATGACCACCCCTAAAACCAAACTGTTCATCGGGATATAGTTTATGATCCTCAATAATCTTGATAATTTTTTCTTTTAGGATTTTTTCGTAAATCTTACTAACACTACTAAGTAAACTTATAGGTCTGTAACTTTGAGGTTTATCAAGAGGCTTTCCCGCTTTTGGTATTGGGACTACCTTTGCCAGTTTCCATTTATCAGGAAAGTACTGCGTTTTAAGGCACGCATTTATAATAAATGTCAGAACTTTGATTCCCTCTTTAGGTAATTTTTTTATATATATATTTTTGATATTATCCAAACCACCTGTTTTTCTAATTTTCAAGTTATCTACAAGGTATTTTATATCTGTTTCCGATACAAATTCCTCCAAGGGAGTGTCAGGGTTGTTTGCACTAAAAACCTGTATAGTGTTTTGGACAAGTGTTTTAGTGCTTGGATCTCCTAAATGATGCGACACTACATGATTTTCTGAGAAATTCGATGCAAGTGACTCCGCTTTCTCGGTGTCTGTATAAAAGGTAGTCAAACCATTTTTGAGACAGGGTATTTGTCTGTTTTTATTTTTAACAATTTTTACTATGTTCCAGAAGGGCTTTGCAGACTTATCTAGTGAACTTAATTTAATGTTCCATTCTGCGTTTCGAAAAGCCTGAATACTTTTATTTAATAATTTATTAGTTTTTGACATTTGAATTCGGAAAATAGGTTGTCGGTATCTCTGCCAGTTTCTTCTGTGCATATTCCTTATTCTGATAAGTTCTAAGATGTGAGTTGGTAATTTTACACATTTGGATTTTATCGGAACTTTGGGAATACAACTATTAGCTGAATTAATAATATGCTCAGAAAATGTATGAATTAGGTCGTCAACATCGTGGTTATTTGAGATATTTTCTATAACTGTAGGAATTGTTCTAAGGTTTCTAATTACTTCGGTTCGATAAGTCGACCAGTTTGCATTTTTCAGGTCCTGATAATATTGCACTTTTTCGACACCCGACCGGAGAATATTACAAAGAACAGGATTGTGGTCAGAGCTAAGCTCATTCATAGAAATGGGCTGGGATATAAGACTTGATACGTTAAATACAAATAAATCGATAACGGAGGGACTACCACGGGAACTAGCTGGAATATAAGTCGGACTGGGCGGGTACATAATGGACATTGGCAACATAACAGAAAGTTCGGACAAGACATTTCCCCAAGAATTGGCTCTAATGCAACCCCAGTCTCTATGTCTACAGTTTAAATCACCTCTAATTAAGAAAGCACAGTTTAGACTAAACAGTTTTCTTAGGTCATTTCTAAATCGTTGTCTTTTTTCAACTGGTGATAAGCCTCCTGTAATTTTTCCTGGAAAATAAACACACTAAATCCTAACTTTTCTTAAGTTACTTAATGTTATTTCGACTCCTATGTTCTCTACATAATTAGTTTGTATGCAAGGCAAAAGCTCATGTTGCAAAGATCTCCTAATCAAAATAGCAACACCTCCACCTCTTTTATTTTTCCTATCTAACCTATAGCATTTATAAGTCGAATTTGAAATTCGATCTTTAGATCTAAGCCATGTTTCAGTAACTAACGCGATATCAACTTTATTATTTGTTAAAAAGTTTAGGAATTCAATATATTTTTTACGAATTCCTCTGGCATTCCATGTTACAATATTGATATTGTTATTATTAAAACTACTTAGCATTATTGTACAAAAACTTAGTCGCTAATTGTGCTATAACATAAAATTGATCTTCTCTAGTTTTACATGTAATTAGCTTGGTGACCATCTCCATTACAAGCGAATTCATTTCCTCTATGGAGAACAATTCTCCACTGTTGCTGGTTGCAGCGGGTTTGATGGTGTTTGTGGATATTGTTGCAGCAGCTGCAGCATACTCGCTCTGCCAAGCTTTCGTTGTAGAGTTGCTGATGTTTCTCGCTTCTCTATCTGAATGTTTCGTACCGGCGCGTGTTGGTAGGGCAGGGAAATCGTTCATAGACATCAACGAAATACCGTTGTTGTTGTTATTGTTATTGTTATTAAAGCTCGGCCTTGGCATAGAGCGAGGGCGATTGATTTTATTTGTTGTTTTTTTTCTCAATTCAATATATTTGTTTCGACTGACGCATGCGCTGTCTGTAGACTTGTGCTTTCCCTTGCAATTAGCGCACTTGGGCAAGTCGGGGTTATTACAGTCAACAGTCTTGTGATGACCTGCGCAGATTGAGCAATATGTTTTTATATTACAATTTATATTACGATTTAAATGCTAGGATTGGTGAATATCAAAATTCTTCCGCCAATATTTTACGAGCACGAGTTGCACTGGCCGAGAGTAGATGTTCTAAGGATAAAATTTATAACCGCAACGGGGGGAGTTTAACAGAATTTTTTGAAGTTTTCGGTCTATTTGTTTTGAATGGGTCTTCTATTAGTGATGCATGTGGCGAATTCACTTTTGTTAGCGGGCAGGGACAATCCGTGATTGACTTTGCTGCGATTTCAGGGGACTGGCTGAACATTATCGATGACTTTGAAGTTGCACTAGTCAACTACTCGGCTCATTTTCCAATTGTAATTAAAATTCACCTAAAGGAGTTAAACCAGCAAGCTACACCTTCTAGTTTTAATAAGCTGAAGTGGTCGGAGAACAATGCAACCCTCTATAGAAGCCTCCTTTCTCGGCACTTACTATCTCTGCCCCAACAATCCGCAGTCTCGTCTGAAGTGGTATGTGAAAGTATAGAACGGGTTATAAAGACCGCAGCCCTTTTGCGTTGAAGAGAACACACACTTTTGTAGCTAAAAATGTATGGTTTGATAAGGATTGCAGAAATCTCCGTAAACTTTCGTTCGTTTACTTAAAACTGTTTAGAACGACCAATTCTCAATTTTTCAAAAACATCTATCTTCGCGTTAATAATGATTTTAAAAAAATGTGCTCAGTTAAGAAAATCACCTATTTAAAAAACGTGGCTAAGAAATTGGAAAACTGCACAAACTCAAAGATATTTTGGGAGACAGTGCGCAATCTTGGTGGGCGCAATCAGGGTATGAAGTTCTCTTTAGAAGCTGAGACGTTAGCAGCTCATTTTAAAACTCTACTCTCAGCTGATGAAGACCTTCATACCTTTGATTACGCGCTACCTGATACTAGAGTCAACGAGCTGGATTTAGAATTCTCATTGCCCGAATTGGAAGTAACGCTCCAAAGATTGAAAAACAGCAAGGCTCCTGGCCTAGACGGCATACCAGTCGAGTTTTATAAAAACAGCACTATTGATTTTAAAAACTACCTCGTGTCTTTCTATAACAAAGTGTACAATGATGGATGTGTCCCTAACAGTTTTAACGAATCTGTAATTTTTGCCATTTTTAAAAAAGGTGATGCTAACGCTGCGGAAAATTATAGAGGTATTTCAATTTTAAATTCAATAAGAAAAACTTTCACTGCAATCCTCTATGAAAGGCTCTCAAAATGGATTGAGGATAACAGTCTTTTGAGCATCTTTCAAGCCGGTTTCCGCCCAGGCTTTTCAACCATGGATCATATCTTGGCCATTTCAAGCATTGCTCAACAATTTATAGATAGAAAAAAGAAACTATACACTTGCTTTGTTGATTTTAAAGCTGCGTTCGATAAAGTCAATAGACAAGCTTTAATATACAAACTTTCTTGCATTGGTTTGTCAAGAAAGTTTCTCGAAGTGTATGCAAGTCTTATTTCGTCAACAAATACAAGGGTATGGGACGGTTTCACATTTTCAAATCGATTTGATACAATTACAGGTGTTCCTCAGGGTTGTATCCTCAGCCCATTATTATTTGCCCTGTTCATAGATGATGTCTGCGAGCTTCTTCCGGGTGGGATTAATTTTGCTAACATTATAATCAAAGTCCTGTTGTACGCGGACGATCTAGTTATGCTTGCTGATAATCCTTTCACGCTTCAATTGCAAATAAACCGTCTAAGTTCATTTTGCGAGTCTTGGGGCTTGCAAATTAATTCCCAAAAAACTAAGATTGTTATATTTGAAAAGAGACAATCAAGAAGGCGAGCGGAAGAAAAATGGTCTCTAAACAATACACACATTGAGGTTTTACAAGAGTTTAAATATTTGGGTGTCCTCTTGACCTACAATTTAAGCTATCTAAAGCACTCCAAAGAAAAAAGCAACGAAGCTAAATTGGCTCTTAATATAATGTGGCCAAAGTTTTTTTCGAACCAAAATGTTGATTTAACGTCCAAGTACAAAGTTTTCAACGCGACAGTAAATGCATGCTTGGCATATGGCGTCCAACCCGTCGGATACACATACTTCGAAGCTTTTGAAACTGTACAAAGGAACTTTTTTAAGAGGATTTTTCGTTTGCCTAACTCAACACCCAACTACGCCATATATGTAGAGTCAGGAATAGTCCCTATATATATACAAAATTTGAAGGCAAATGCGAACTTCATTACTAGAGTGATGAAAAGAAGTGAAACTTGTCTTCACAAAATCATCTTAAGAAAATTACTTCGAGTGAATGCTTCCCCGTTTAAAAACTGGAACGAACTAGCTTTATCTTACGAAACAAGTTTAAACTTAACAGAAACTAATGTGACCGATTGGCAGGCTCAGTTTTCTGATGTGATTGCTAAGGTGGATCACAAAATGTTTCTGGATAACCTTTCCAGAGCATCTTCATCTACTTCAAGAGCTATTTATAGTCATTTAAACCATGAACTGCCCTCGGAAGTCTCTTACTTTAGTAATGAATTTTCAGCCTCGGTTATAAGTATTATTTTTAGAGCAAGAGTTGAAATTTTAAATTTGAACTTTATACCTCATCGATCAGACTTGCCCCAGCTTTGTGATCTATGTAACGGAAGAGTGAATGAAGATATATACCATTTCGTTGCTGCTTGTCCTATTCTACAAGAAATTCGCCGGTTGCATTTTCGGGAAAGTTTTATATCTTTGGACAAACTTTTTGAAATTTTAAATGGAGCAATGGGCTGGCTCAGCCTCTTTAAATATTGCCAACATGCTCTTTCTTACCGTAACAGTTTCACATATTAAACTTAGTCGATTACCCGCTTATTGCAGTTTTGACCAAATTTTATACCTAACTATTTATTGTTTTGTTGCTGATCATACTAAATTTGATAATATCTCTTTTGTGTTTCAAATCACGTTAAAATTGATAAAATTTTGTATAAACAGCTAATCAAATTAACCAAATTGTATAATATTTTGTGTTTCAAATCACGTTAAAATTGATAGCATTGTTTTATATAGTAATATTTCTTCATATCTTTTGTTAAACATTTTTTGTTTTTTTTTGTTTTTTCCTTTTCTTTATATTTTAAAATTTTTGCTTTTTATTATTTCTTTCATTTTTAAATCATATTATGAAATGTCATCTCAGGCAGACGGCAGTATTGCCATGTCCTTATTCTTAAGTATACCAATTTGTAAACTTTATGATGAAAAAATAAAGAATCTATCTATCTCTCTATCTCTATATTACAATTTCTTTCGCCGTGGCCAAACATTTGGCAGTTACGACACTGAGTCAGTCTGTTGATTTGTTTACGCTTATAGCTCCAATTAATTTGAGTGTGAAAGATGCAACGAATATCTTTTCTTAACTCATTAAGTTTTTTAGAGCCACTTTCAAGTGAAACTATGTAAAACGTATCGGTGTAATACTGATATTTTTTTGTAACCATTTTTACTTCCAAACATTTAAGTCCAAGTCTTAGTAGTTCATTTTTTAATTTATTTTCTTCGTATGCACCTAGGCCAAACAAAACTACTTTGAAAGCTCTTTCGCTTTTATTGTCATGGGTGAAAAATTGGCAATTTTCTAATTTTAATTTATTGAGCACAGAATTATATGAATCTATACTTTCGCAATTAATTTTAATTCCAATAGTAATATTGGAATTAAATGGAATTTCGGGATAAAATGAAGGAAAAAGACAGACCAGCACCACAGAAAGAGTCTGATGATCGGTTGTGGCTAACCGTGAAACAGCGCTGTAACTCCAGCCGTCCACTTAACGTGGTAAGGAATGTAAGGTTATTCATTCAAAACAAAATAAAGGAATTGACGGAAAACAAAAATTAAAACCAAGAAAAATTGTGTGGTACGAGTATCACTTAAAAAAACCATTAATCGTAAAATTCTCAGATATTTTAGAGTCCTATATATTAGAGAGATTTTTTAGAATTAATCAAGGAAATGACTACTCCACATTAAGAGAAATAAAAGCTGGTGTACCACAAGGAAGTGTGTTAGGTCCTGTATTATATCTCTAATTTACTAGCGACTTGCCGAACAGTGATGAAACAACTGTGGCAACATTTGCAGATGATACTGCTGTACTTTCTGTGGGAGAAACTGTCGAAGTAGCGACAAAAAAACTACAGAAGGCAGTGAACAATATAACAAAATGGACAAAAAATTGGCAAATTAAACTAAATGACCTAAAATCGGTCCATATAAATTTTACAAATAAAAATGATACCAGTATTCATAAATGATAATGAAGTAGATTACGCAAACACAGCCAAATATCTAGGCATGACACTAGACGCAAAACTGCGCTGGAAAGCACACGTAAAAAGAAAAAAAGAGAAGAACTAAATATGCGCTACAGTAAAATGTATTGGCTTATAGCGAAATACACTTGTTTGTCAAATTACAATAAATTACTGCTTTATAAGCTAATTATAAAACCAATATAGACCTACGGGCTCCAGCTGTGGGCATGCACATGCAAAACAAATTTACAGAAAATTCAAACATTTCAAAACAAAGTTCTACGGAATATAGTAAATGCACCATGGTACATAAGAAACGCTGATCTGCATAGTAATCTGGATTACCAACAACAGCAGTAGTGCCAGATCGAATGGAAGCAACGAGCTTTTTACAATGGAAGAGATTAACTCACTCACAGCGGAGATGATTACGCTTCTAGGAAGATGTAACACTAAGGCTGAACAGTTTAATACAATTGCACAATTAGCTGTTAAGTATCTTTAACAAGGTAAATAATGAATGCTAGCCTTAATATAATTTGTTGGAATGCTAGAGGCATTCGCAGTAAAACTTTAGAATTTTTTGCTTTCCTAAGCAAATATAATATCGATATTAGCCTAGTTACCGAGACTTGGTTGAGTATGAATGTTAATTTGTCAAACAAAGATTATAAATGTTATCGCTTAGATAGAGAAGAGAGAAGGGGAGGTGGTGTTGCTGTAGTCATTAAAAAAACTGTTAAACATAAAGTACTTCCTGTGATCAAAACAAAATTGATCGAAAACATTGGTGTAGAAATACCTTTTACCAATGGTTGTTCTATTAAAATTTTTTCTGTTTATTTTCCGGGTGGCTCTGCATCAGTGAGAAAACGCTATGACCTAAACAATGACCTGCGTAGATTGGTTAGTACTAACGAGTCTTTCTTGCTAGGTGGAGATTTGAATTGTAGGCACAGGAACTGGGGATGCCTGAGGGCAAATGCATGGGGCAACGTCCTGGCGGACCTTAACTCTAGACACCCGTTTCATATCCTTTATCCTCCGCATCCCACTTACATACCGTCAAATAGAAGGGCAAACCCATCAACCCTAGACCTCTTTTTGACTAACAAGCCAGAACTTTTCATCCAGCCCAGTGTTATTAATGAGCTCAGTTCAGACCATTTACCAGTGTTGTGTAGCGTCCTTTTAGAACCGGCGCAAAACAGCAATCTAGTTCTTGATTTTAAAAATGCAAACTGGAATAGGTTTAAGTACAACGTGAGACAAAAATTGAGGGACTTTAATGAAGATATTACTGACCGATCTGAAATTGACGATGCTGTAAATTTTTTTTCTCTCGCGGTTCTGGAAAGCATTGACCAATCAGTGCCAAAAAAAGTCAAATCTAGAGACAACGCAAGTTTGCTACCATCTCCTATACTAGAACTGATTAAGATAAGAAATATTCTTAGGTCAAACTGGATTAGAACTAGAAACTATATTTACCTCTACGAAATGAAAAGCCTCAATGATCGCATCAAAATTTTAATACTGACTTTCAGAAACCAGTCCTGGAACTATAAGCTCCAGGGTTTAAAGAAAGGGAGTAAACCATTCTGGAACATCGTTAAGATAATTAAAAAGAAAAACGGTCACATTCCTGCGTTCAGGGACGGGAATTCTATTTTGCTCACAAATGCAGAAAAAGCAAATGCATTAGCCCACGATTTTTTTTTAAATCATCATATAACAAACAACATTTCTGGCAGTAATAACACAAATTCTGCAGTTGAGCGTTCTATGGAACTTCTGTATTCAAGTCCAGTAAATGCTGGGGACAACTTTATATGTACTACTGAGATGGAGACGGTATTGTCAAGATTGAAAACCAATAAAGCTGCTGGTCTAGATCAAATAAAGAACTTGTACCTAAAGAAACTACCAATTATAGGTATAAAATTTCTTCAATGTCTGTTCAATGGTTGCATCAAACTGGGATACTTTCCTAAAGAATGGAAATCAGCAAAAGTTATCCGAATTTTAAAGCCGGGCAAAAGTGCTACCACAGCTTCTAGCTATAGACCGATAAGCTTGCTAAGTAGACTGAGCAAATGCTTTGAAAAAATTATAAAATGTCAATTGCTAGCTCATGTATATTCCCGTAATATCCTTCCACCAGAACAGTTTGGTTTTAGGACTCACCACAACAGGAGTCAGCAGGTTCATCGGATTACGAGTCTCATTAAAAGTAATTTGGAATCGGGAAGAAGTACAGGTATGGTTTTACTTGATGTTGAGAAAACCTTTGACACCGTATGGCACAATGGTTTGCTGCACAAACTTATGAGTTTTAATTTCCCGATTTACCTTATCAAAATTGTCGAGTCCTTTTTAACTGGGCGTACTTTTAAAGTGTCAGTTAACAATGGGTTTTCAGAAAACCACTCCATTGTTGCTGGCGTACCCCAAGGCTCGGTGATTGGTCCCATATTGTTTATCATCTACACCGCTGACTTTCCACAACTTAGAAATTGTGATACCGCTATGTTTGCAGACGATACGTGTATTCTGTCATCAGATGCAATCGGTTCCAACATTGAAACCAATTTGCAATCTGCCTTGAATGCAATTGAAATATATTTCAGTAATTGGAAAATAAAAATAAATGCTTTAAAGACTCAGGCTGTCTTTTTTACCAGAAAAAGAAAAACCTATTTATTACCAAGCAAGAGACTGCAAATAAGTGGTATTCAGACAGAATGGAAGCAGAGTGCAAAGTACCTAGGGGTACATCTCGATAAAACTTTGACCTTCGGGCCACATATACAGCAAATAAAAGCGAAGGTAAACATAGCATTTATCCGTTCATTAGTCGTAAGTCACAATTGAGCCTTGAAAACAAATTAATCATATTCAAGGTTATCTTCCAGGCGATAATGTTTTATGGATCCCCTGTTTGGGGGAGGTGTGCAAAAAGCCATATTCGTCAGTTGCAAATAACCCAAAACAAACTTCTAAAAATGATTTTTGATCTTCCCTGGCATTTTTCCACCGACGAGCTGCATGCATTGGCAAATATTGAAAAAGTATCACAAAGAATTTTTAAATTACATGATCGATACAATGTTGCATGTATTACTTCCGACAACATCCTGGTTTCAAATCTAGCTATTTGATTAAGAAAATGTGATAATTTATTTGCTTACTTATTTATTTATTATTTATTTATTTATTTATTTATTTATTATTTATTTATTTATTATTTATTTATTTATTTATTTATTTATTTATTTATTTATTTGTTTTATTTATTTATTTGTTAACCAAATTCTTCACTTACTTATTTTTGTTTACATATTTATCTATTCATTTGTTAATTTATTTATCTGTTGATCGGTTCATTTGTTTACTGTTTAGTCCTTAAATTTAAAGTTAAATTATTAATCAATTGTTACTTTAATTGTTGTCGCAATAGTTTGTAAAAATTTTCTTATGAAATCAAGATGTCCTTGCGTTATTCACCGCCTCTCCTTCTCTCTAGCCTACGTTCCTAGGATCTTAAATTGATAAGAAGGTTTTTATAGTAGCTTTTCCTTCTTACATAGTTTAAATAAAAATTCTTTAAAACATTTATAATTAATATTTCAGTAGTAAGGTAGAGTATACCACATCTCTGTAAATTGTGCAATATAGTCTTAAGAACAATGTAATATTTCCGCTAAAATAAAAATACAATACAATACAATACATAGTAATCTAGAAATAGAAATGATTGAAGATGAAGTCAAAAAAGTAGCTAATAGACATAAACTTAGGCTTCTCAATCACGTCAGCTCAGAAATGAAGGAACTATTAAATACTAGCAATATTAAATACTAGCAATAAAGGAGGTTAAGAAGAATAAAACCTTTTGAACTAGCTACATAGTCCGAAAAATAAAATAAAGACAGTATTAAATCGTCTATGGACAAATATTTAGAATATGAATTTTAAAAATATGAAACACAAATTGCTGATTGGTTTAACTTAGGTGCAATAATTCGAAAGCTGGCTAATCCCCGCCCTGCAACAATAAAATACCAAGAAGGTTGTATCGCAGGGAAAACGGGAAGACGGGAGAAGGGGTTAGTGGGTAGAAATCACCACACTGTTACTGAGTACGGGCTCGGTTTCGTCATTGGAAGATTACCAACTCCCAGCGTAAAAAAAAAAATGTTCCATGTGGTATAGTTTTCGCATCGCATGGTTACAGAACACGGAAATGTGATATAATGAAATTTTGTTCATGCGATAAATATAACGATGCGATAATTACAGAACACGGGCACTGGTGACTTGTATGGGGAGAAGCTACTCGTATCTATAGCTCATTTGATATTTTCGTCTGTGATGATTGACTTAGTGTCACCCCGTGGTGTAGGTGGCTTTATGTGAGGAGTTTGCACATCGTTGCAACAGTCTTTACATCCAGGGAAGTGGGTGTTGTTCATAAGGAGTTCCAGGGGTTCTTCCGTGGACTCCGCCCATACACCATCATAACGCTTGATGAATGACGGGTTGGAGTGGTGTTTAGGGTTTCAATCGACTGGCAGTACTCTGCTTAAGACAGTCTTTGTAGGGTTTGAAAAAATCGTGTGCATGGCAGATGTTGAAGATCTCTCTGGTAAATTTTCTTAGGTCAGAGAGATCTTCGTTGCATCACGGTGGGAAAGTTTTTTTGTTGTATTTTACTGGGCACGAGACCTTAAGGCCTGTCCCCATGGCTTTTTCCAATGTTCTTACTCGCGTCCAGTACTTCTACCGAATTTATATCCGAATCGGGTATATTGTGAAGTTTGCAGATATCTAGCTTAGCTAGAAATATTAAGCGACTCGTTTTTAAGCATAGCGGACGTTATCGCAGGGATCTTAATTGTTCTAGTAAATAAAATCAACTCGGTTATTGCTGTCATTGAAACCGGCCATTTTGGACTATGCGGATAATTTCCTGAGCGCTGATTCCTTCAGGTCTCTGATATTGTGGGGACAGTTTCCCAACATGGCTATGCCATCGTCGCATCGTCCGCATATGCCGAGACTTTGCATCCGATCTCCTCTAGGTCACTGACCAACTTGCCACGCTAGTAGGGAGACTTATGAGACTTTTACCAAAAAGTGCATCAACTAGCCCGTCATTCCCTACTGATCACTTGTTTTTCTTAGAAAAGTGCTTTTCAGGATGCGCCGTATACGACTCCCATTTTGCGCCTCTTTGTTACGTGAATCTTTCTTTATCCTATGTCAAGCATTTCTGCATTTTCTGCTTTAACCTTTATCCTTTTATTTCTGAACCAGATTGCAATTTTTGTTGAGACCCTACGAGTTGGCCCATTGGATCACATGCACCCAAAAAGTTACAAAAATTTGTCTGGGACTCTCAATTCAGAACTCCGTATTACGATTGTGATATTCTATTTCAAGTATCTCATTTTGTACGATCTTGCAATGTCATATTAGACTCTAACAGTCGATACAGGTCCTTAGCTTCTTCGGTCATTCGTGTCCTTAAAGTTGCATTCTTGGCACGGAAGAAAAGGACTTACAGTTTTCCGAGCAGCGCATTTGAAAAGATTCTTATGGCAGTTATATTCTTAGACGTTTGCCAAAGGGGGGCCGATGAAGAAATGTCTAGTTGTTTGTAAAGGGACTCGAACCCCGCACTGCAATTGCATTCCATCAAGTTTTATTGCAAATTATGATGTCATAGTCATCTAAAATAGCCCCACGCATATTTATATCTTACGAAGTAAACAACGAACTCTTATACCATGCGATCTGAAAGACCATTCATGGACTCAAGCTAATTGCATAAAGCTTTCTCTGTAAGTAATTATTCCTTAAACCACCATTCCCAACGTAACTGCAGTTGACCATAACATTTGCCCAATTAGCCCACTCTCTGTTGAAATATTTCAGAAGTTCCCGCAACAAGAAACACATTCCTCAGCTACACGGTTTCAGATTCCAAGCCCACCGGGCACCGGTCATAGATGTGAATGCAATGCCAGTGCCAGCCGTACTCGCTGCCAAAGCAGGTATTGCAGAAATGCCATCAATGTTCGACTTTAATTAATTTTCACCTCTTAAATGCTCATAAAAATCCATATTTGCCCATATCTACCCAAGACGATCGCCGACTTAAGTGACTTCATCATGCGTCCGACTGACGCAAGATAGTTGCATTTCGTTACAACCGACGAAGATGATGTTGATGATGACAACGATCTGCCCGGTCTCAGTGTCTATCTACTGTTGCCGTTGGCAATTTGTTGGGTGATGTATGACTGACTGTTTTTGTCTGCCTTCGCAGTGTGTGCTGTATCTCCATCCGGACGCAATGCAATTGATTCTTCAGCAAGATAAAATTGTCAAATGCGGACAAAATTGTTGACTGCTCCAGCTAGTACTTGCTGCTTCTCGTCCGAAGAATGAATGCGCACATGCACCTGTATTATTGGGTGAACGCCGGCGGCGATCGGTTGATCGGTCGAGACTGGGCCGGACGTGCCCAGAGGTCGACAGAAGGCAACAATAAAAAAAAAGAAAAAAAAAATAACAAAAACCTTCAATGAGTGTGAGTTTAGCTGGTGACTGCCTGCCTCCGTTGCGCTGGTGGAAGATTTACGATCACCGCTTGGATAAAGTGCAGTGATTTTCACGATCCACGATTGTGATCGCAGGAAATTTGTTCAGATGTTTTGTCTGTGTTTGGAGTATCTACGACATTATGCACAACCGGCGGATGCGTTGAGCTCGTTTGGAGATGGTTCACACGGGCATCACAGACGGGAACTTCGGCTCAACTTAAATACTAATTGCAGCCTGTTAGCTGGATAATATGTGTGCTATTGGAGGTAGATAGTTGGGCTTTGGGAGGCAAAACATGCAAACTGAAAAGTGGTCCAGTTTGTAGAAGCTTCGACATGGAAGGATGTCAAAGATACCACTTAACCGCAGAAAGCTTCTTCTACAAAGTTAAAGACTCACCTGAATGTGAGGAATATTCACATCGCTGTTAATATTTCCGTTTTGTTTGTTGCACTAATTATTGACGGAAAACAAACGAAATAAATTTAACAGACAAATTGCGGCCGCCACCACCGAAATGAAAATGCATACCGAACTGTCACGGTAAGGTGCGAAGAGCGCGAGTGCAACAGTCAGCAGATAAAAGTGCTGCTTTCTCGGTAGCTCAGCAATGGGTGGGTTCAGGAGACAATACAAATTATTTTTGGAACTCTCACGAAATGAAACAGTAGGTACTGTGTACGTCACTCAAAAGATTTATTTTATAATTCCGGGTAGACAGAGTGACTGTTTGGGCGCCAAACAATTTTGATGGAAATTGTGAAACCAGGAACACTCGACCGAAAGAAAACAATCGAAACGAAAAAACCAAAAATAAATAAAAGCAAATTTTTTAGACGACGTTATAAAGCTCCGTTGGAGCAAGGAAATTTTATTGTGGCTAACTGCACAGCCGATTGGGAGTAAAAGAAAAAAATATCCCAGAATGATGCACGATCGCTTTTCCCGAGGGATGAAAATATTCAATAATGCAATGGGTCGCGTGCCCCGTTGTTTACGGGGAATGTTCGAGGGCACTACCCTACCGACGTTTATAATTTTTTTTCCACTATCACTGGGTAATCAACCACTCATAACCAACTACAGTACGACCTCAATAAAAGCAACCCTCGATACGTGCAACTCCTCGATAAAAGCAACGCCTGAAATCTTACCATTGTTGAATCAATAATTGCAACTCCGAAAAAAAGTGACTCGATAAAAGCAACTATTGTTTCATGAACTCTTATTTCGTTCGCTATTTGCATATTTTCCTTCTTGTTTATTTTTCTATGTATGGGCAGTTATTTTACCGCTATTTCTTGTACTTTTTAAACAAATGTGTGTTGGCGCATTTTCCTCCGTAGTCGTTTGTCGCAGTACCGTGTTATAAGTTATGGCATAAGTTAGGGCTATTGTGAAAAGTGTACTAAGCTTTCTATAAAGCAAAAAAAAGGTGTGAGCCACGCTGCACTCACGGTATAGTTGATGTGTAAACATGTAGGCTCGTCAGTGTTGCATGTGGAAATATCACATAGGTTGTGGTTTTGATAAACAAGAGATTTGGGTATTGTATTGAAATAAAACCATGATATATATTTAATGTCAACGACAAAATTTATTTAATGTTTGACCGAACAAATAATTGGTTTGTGAAAGCTGAAATAGGAGACGTACACCGTCGACTCAAGTGTGTCGATGTACCGGGAAAATATAGCACCGATTGTTGTTTAAGTGACATTCTTAAATCGGCCATCGGTTACCGAAGTACAAATCGATATTTTTCCTCTTACCTTCAACTGATGTACAACAAACTACAAGCTATACAACCTCAATTATTCAAAACAAATCTACTTCCACACAACTTTCCGGTGTTTCGTAAGGACATAATAATCTCTAAAATTGAACATACATAATTAATAAAAAAAAAAAAACAACGACACGCGGTTGTTCTCAAACGGTCACCCATCTACGTACTAACCGCGCAAACGTCGTTTAATTGCGGTGATCTGTCGAGCAGCGATTAACTCACGTGGTAATGAAAATTAACGGGAAAATCTGACGATGACGGTGATGCTAGATATTTCCAACTAGCCCCTACCGAGAAAAAATATATTTACACATCAACGAGAGCAAAAATGTTTACAAATTAAAAGGGAAATTTTAGATCAACTAAATAAGGGTGTAAGTGCTAAATCACTCTCTGAGAAATACAAGGTGAACAAGTCCAGAATAAGTAGAATTAAGAGGAGAGAAGGAGTGCTGACAAAATTTGCTGTAAATGCTGAAAGTGTACCGGGAAAACGAGTAACTTTAAGAGCGTGTGAGTTTCCACGTATGGAGAAAGGCTTGTACAAATGGTTTCTGAAAAATTGACATCGAAATGTGCCAATTTCCATAGAAGTTCCAAAAGCACAGGCATGTAAACTGCACAACAAGATCAAGGAAAAAGAAGGATCCTTTAATGCCAGCAATGGTTGGTTTTCAAATTTTAAAAATCGAAATGGAATTCGCAACCTTAAAATTTGTGGAGAAAAGCTGTCAAATAAGCCGAAACTCGTTGAACCGTTTTTGGTTAAGTTCGAAAATAAAATTAAAGAGCTCGGTCTGTCACCAGATCAAATCTACAATGGGGACGAGTCCGGCCTATTTATTAAGCTTATGCCAAATAAAACCCTTGTGAGCTTTAAAGAAGCAACCGCTCCAGGTCGGAAGAAAAACAAAGAAAGAATAACGTTTCTTGCTTGCACGAATGCGTCTGTGATTCATAAAATAAAATTATTCGTCATCGGGATAGCTATAAATCCTAGAGCATTTAAACATTTCGAAAATAAACCTGTCGCTTATAATGGCAACAAAAATGCATGGATGACATTTTAGTTTTTTGAAAAATGGTTTCACTCAACGTTTGTGCCAGAGGTAATATATTTAATGAAGCTGATCGACTCTTATAATGTTATCTTTTTTGTTTATTTGTTTTTCTTTCATTTAGGTAAGGCAGTTTCTTGGGTCTAAAAATCTTCCGTAGAGGGCTCTGTTGCTGTTGGACAACGCAACTTGTCATCCAAAGGGCGACGAGCTGAAAAGTGATGATGGAATGATAGTCACCATGTGTTTACCAGCAAACTGCACCGCTATTGTCCAACCAATGGATCAAAATGTAATCAACTTGACTAAACTCTATTACAAAAAAAGTCTATTGGCACATTTGGTCGGAAGCCAAGGGTCAGATTTGGAAACTAAATTAAAAGCATTTAGTTTGAGGCACGCCGTATGTTTCTTGCCTAATCCATGGGACAAGGTGCAGTCTACGGCAATTCAAAAGTTCTGGAACCCTTTGATGAACCCAAGTAATGAGTGCGACAAAGATGATATGCTGCCTTTGAGTGTCATACAAATTCTAAATGACCGCGAAATAATATCGTCGATTAATGATTTGTTCCAAGAGCTATCCCCTATTGACTATTCCGAGGACATTTGGATTGGATCGCCGAAAATGACATTGATCTGGAATCAACTTGCAATAATCCAGGAGCGGAAGAAATCGAATGTGATGCTGCCCAAAGTTAAAGCAGGGGCTACAATTCAAGCACTAAACATTTGCCTTCAATAGGCTGAAGAAAATGGTGCTTTAACGAGTAACATTCTTGCTCTGCAAAGCGTACGTGAGTCAGCTGTGGAAAAGAATTTTGCGTCCAAAATGATATAATCAAAAATTTCTAAATTTTTTAAAAACAATTAAAATTTTAATTTTTTTATTTTAAATACATGTGAATAAAAGTATGAGTTTTGGTCTGTTTACTAGTGCAAGACACGTGTTTTTTTTTACTATTCTGAGGTGTTTTTGTCTCATTTTGTGCACCTACAGTTTGTTGACTCGCTTATTGCAACAAACTCAATAAAAGCAACTACCCAAAATTCTATTAGTTGCTTTTATTGAGGTCGTACTGAAATATGAGAGTTATATATATATATGTGTGGTACTTAGTTTTTTTCTCCTTTTTTCTGCATTAATTTCCTCAACTCCTTTTCCTCCTGCAAATTGGTGGGTACGGTCCCGCGACGGCAAAAGTTCTATCGCTCTTACAATTATCCGGAGCACCCAAGTAAATTGCCACACCTTTCTTCTTCCTCAAACTTCTTTTGTTCACTTTTACTTTTCTTTGATAAAATACCTTCTGGACGTTAACACCAAAAACTTCGACTACTTTTCTGCCTGGTCAACCAAGAAGAAGTTTCCAGCTGTCCTTGTCCATCCGATCGGCCGGCACCCTCACTCACACATTTCTACATAATTGGGGAAGCAGGGCCAACGACAATTTTCACATGACCATTCAGCTGTGGGGCTGACATGGTCAACTGATTCGTACTCCCCATCCTCAAACATACTGCGGCATTTGGCGGTCGATTTCATTTTCTGCTGAAACTATGTATCCTCACATCAGTGAGTGCCCTCCAGGCGACCTCTGACTCAGTGAATTCGCCCATTACTCGTCTTCAGCAATGAACAAACCCTCCGACCGACCCTGGATCTGCCTCAATTCAGCTTATACCCTTTTGACAGATCGCGAAGTAAACAAAATGTATTCGAGCAAGGAAATAGTTATTATTTTTTTATAATAATATCCAACAACAACAAAACGACCAAAAACCTCACGGATTATTACAGGAGGAATAGAATACAAAGATAACCATCCATAGAACCAGGCCCGACAATCATTAAGGAGTGGAGGAAAAAAAGAGTCTGAAGACGGAACTCTTGGGCTAACTTGGGGACATCGAGGAAAGTGATGACAAGGGAAGCCACGACGACGAAAGCCAGGTTGAAAGCAGAAGCAAATTGAAGCGACAAGCCCGGGCGGGCTCACCTCCACCCCACCCAGACGGACGACCCATGACCCTTTGCCACCATCGGCCTCCGTCTTTGCCAGGAATAGGAATTCCCAGACAAACGATGGTGAAAAGCGATTTATCAACGAAAGGGTTGAAAACTTGTCCAAATGGGACTTAAGGTTTTCAGGGGATCGATGCGGTGCTTCCGTCTATGCCTTTTTTGGAACGGGTTGACGAACTTCTAGAAGCAAGTGGGGTTTCAGTTCAACAGTTTTTTAAGTCGGCGGTGGAACTTTTTGACGGAAAGGGCCTTCTCTGGTTTAGGGCGATTAGGAGGTCGGTCTTTTCTTGGCAGGAACTTGTTCGGGAGTTGAAACTGGAGTTTATCCCTCCCAATTACAACGACCTCTTATTAGAGGAGATCAGGCGACGAACCGAACGGAAGGAGGAATCGATAGGAGTTTACGTCGCGACGATGCAGAATATGTTCGGAAGACTTTCGGAACCGAATTCGGAGCGGAGGAAGCTTTAGATTCTGGTGCCATTCTATCAGACGCATTTTGGATTGGCGGATCCCAAGTGTGTCAGCGATTTAGTAGCGTTGGGGCGCAAGTTGGAGACGGTGCGGGCGAATGTGGAAACATTTGCTCCACCGGCAGCAACGCGCAATAGACATTTGCTGGAGCCAGATTTGGCGTACGAAGAACCAATGGTTTCGTTTGTCACTGAAGGCAACCAGCAACGTTGGCAAATGCGTTGTTTCAATTGTGGTAGTGAGGGCCATTTCTCGAACAGGTCTTCCGCTCCTAAAAGATGCTACGGTTGTGGTACAGCGGGGGTTTACCGTAGTGATTGCCGACGTTGTGCGGGAAACGCGCAACGGACTCCTATAACAGCAGGACAGGAGCGTCGTCGCAACTAGTTAGGTCGCCTGCTAACGACCAGCTCGTACCTCAAGTCCATTTAGGTGTACTTTCGAGGCAAAAGGGTTAGACAATCGGCCACTGTTAAAGGAATGCAGTTCCTCGATTTACTGGATTCCGGTATTTAGTATTTTGTTATTATTCTTAAACGTTTAAGGTTAGTTTTGTCTGAAGCCGTCGCTTAAGCAGACTCATTTACATCCAAAACTGCACTACACATCGTGAGAATCTTCCCACGAATCCAAGCCCAACGGCCGCAGGACTAATAATAAAAAAGACGCACATGCACTTCCGAAAAATAGCCTATAATTTGTCCACAGAAAGATGCAAACAAACAACAAGGCCTGCATAAGCTGCTGCAATTGCCTTTAAGACAAATCCCATTCAACTTCAAACACATGGATCAGCCTCCTCCCTAAATGCATGTGCGCCTAGATTCCAATTGAATTTATGAATCCTTCTTCCACCAGCACTTACACAGTAATTTAGAGACAGCACCTTGTTGGTTGAGCATATGTTGGGCCAGATCATAGCCACGCAATCCGAACCGTGATAACTCCAGCAGGCGATGTTGTGAGACTAGAGCGCTTAGAGTTGTCGATGTTGGTGTGCCTCCGGGAAAGAGTCCTGCAGCGGCCGATAGTCCAACTAGAAAAAAACAAACAAACAAAAAAACTCGAATAAATATAAAAAAATGGAAACAAGAAAAAGAGTGAATGAGAAATCACAGAGAGCGCACACACTCGCAAGGATTTAATAATCCAGCTGAAATCAGTGGATGTTAATTGCATACTACTCTACCACAGATTGACATGTGGTTCTCCTAGATGCGTAACATTTGCTTGCTTAGGACGTTCTTATTTATTTAGTTTTTTGATTTAATGCCAGGGTGTCACCTCGATGTCGATGTTGGCAATAAATCGAATCGGTTGTTGTTCGTGTGTTGGATTAGACATGTAAGCAAGCGGCTACTGCGAGTGCATTCGCGCCGTCGTCGTCGTCGTCGTCATCGTCATCGGCTCGTTGGGAGCAAGATTAATGCATACTGGAGGTATACTTAGGGATTAATCGCATCGCAAACGAACCTGGAGGGAGTCTTTGCGGATTAGTTGATTGAAATTACAAGTGACAGGAAATTTCAAGGTGGTGGGCTATTTGGGTTAGGTTCCAGCTTTGATATTATGGAGAAGTAGAAGACGCCAGTTTGTGGATGCTAATAGTGAATATTAGTTCAGAGTACGAATGGTTGATTTCCGAGACTCAGTTCCTGCCAAATGAATGCTTTCATTACATTCTAACGATGATGAAAACCGAAAGATGAATTATAGATTAGCGTAATGCTTGGAATTACAAATACAAATTTAACCAGTTTGATTGGAACACATTCAAACGATACTTGGTAAAAATTGGGAACTTAACCCCAAAATGATACTATGAAAGCAACGCAGAGGTCAGCACAGGCTAAGCTCAATAAAATACAGCGACTAACCTGAGTGTGTGTAGCTGGTGCAATGAAAACAGCTGCACTTGAAATTATACTAAACATCCATCCACTTCACCTAGAACTAGAACATGAAAGAAGCAATGGTAAATGCCTACACTCAGGGAAAAAACGAGATAGAATTAAGATAATCAGTGTCAGATCAAGCCTATCCGTTGATAAATGTGTGTTAAGCTCGGAAATTCTTAATCCGAATACAAAAATCTAACTTTTGGAATGTTTTTTTTAAATTAAATTAAGCGCGAAGTAATTTCATTCGAAGAATACAACATCTTAATTTTAAATCATTTTAAACTTAAATTAAGCTTATGTATTCTTAAACATAACGCAATTAAGTCTGTGTTAGCTTAAATTAAGCTCGAAATTAACTTATTTTTCACATATTTATCAGCAGTAAAAATAATGCTCCCTAAAACCCAGAATAATCACTCTTGAAATAAACTTACAAAAATCTGAATAAGAACAAGTTATCCTTATATTACATTTTTTCGGAACGCTTAAAGAATGTGAAATCCCAATTTAAGATTGCACAGTTTTATTTGTCAAATTTAAGGAAATAAAACATTTTTTTTTAATTATATTTATTTATTTAAACACAAACGCTTAAATTTACTTAAATCTAAAATAGGTTTTTCCCTTATTAAGTGGATACAAATGTAAGGGCGTACTAGTAAAGTCTGAAATATTTTTAATCAGAATAGTATTTAATAATAATGTTCCAACTTCAAAGGATGGAAAATGACAGTCAAACCCACGGATAAGAATTGGTTGGCACATTACATAACTATTTTGATATGGAATAACGAATACTTTTATTTTATACAGTTCACAGCTATTAGAACTATCTTTATTAATGCTCTGATCAACAGCTAAATAGTGGTTACTTACATAAAGTCTACCCGTAAAGAAAATTCATTTGCTAGTTCACAATTTTGAAAATTAATATCGCAATTATTATTAGATATTTAAATTTGCTATCGGTTTAGTATCGATTAGACTTTAAATAGGTATATTACCTGGACATCGTTTTGTTGAGGAAAAATCGAACAGATTCCTGTGCTTTAAGTGCAACATCATTGACTATTACTTCTTCCAAAATGAAGCTGATTATGGCTTCTCTGAGAGCGATGGTCAGCATTATATTCTGTTTCGCGAAGTCAAGTACGGCTTTCCCTCTCGAAGTTTGACTCAATAACGTTGTTAAGCCCTGAATAGGATTTGTATGAATATACGTAGTATAATTAATATACAAAGGTGAGATTCGGATACCTTAGATATGACTTTCCTTCTACTTGAAACCAGTGTTGAGCTGGTTGAAGTATTTTGGAGCCAATCCTCCACTTTCGTTGGCACCGACATTGTGTCATCGTTAATTCCAAACTAATAAAATATATGGGTGTTTACAATATGGAGAATGATTCGCCTGTACATTAAGCGGTTTATTTCATTAAAATTTTACCTCAACTTTTTTTCCAGAAAAATATTTTTTCCCGAAATTCTGCACGAAGCCCCAGATGTGGCACTGCTTCTTTAATATCTTCTATGTTCATGTACTGCAAGCTTCTAAACGTCACATTTGCCGCTTCAATGAGTTAAACAAGATTGTACTAGTGTTCATACTCAAAAGTTAAATCACTTAACTCAACCATTTGTTTTTTTCACTTCCTGCACTTTTGTCACTCTTTTATTTTATTTAGCACGAGACACGACCTAAACTGTTCCAGAGATCAAAACGCAATGAATAAACTTTCGTTATCCATCATTCAAGTTTTACATTCTGGGGGTTGATTGGAGAATACAATTCTTGTATCTGTAATGTTCCGATCTTAGTTTGACATTGGTTGGGTTTAATTCGAGAATATAAATTCGTATATCATGATCGTTTAGATCTTAATTGGTATGTACTTTTCCGTCATGCAAGTTTCAGATTGTTTCGGCTTGATTGGGGAGTATAATTCGTATTCGATCCTGCATTTGTGTGCAAAAATAATAATTCAGGTGATATGATTCCCATTTAAATATAGCATAGGCTTGATTTAATAACAAAAAGCTTGATTTTAGATTTTTGTTCTTGCTCTAAAATTCATTCGATTTATTTTGAGATTGAGTACGTAAGAATGAATAAAACTAAGAATAAGCCTAATCGGACTAGAATTTAGCTTGCGATATTTTTCTGAGTGTATGCGCTCATCACAGAAGATGAATCAAATTCAAACATAGCTCACTCTGCAATCCTACGGGAACTCAGATAACACGCTTTACTTGGAATACACCTAACAGACAAATGTCTACCAAGATATAACTTCCGACACAACTTCAAGGTTTTTTTTTTTCTTTTTATTTAAAAAGTAATTCCAAATCCTAGAGCACTCAGACTCGGTAACGGTCCATTGTACTACCAGGCAGAATTACTCCTTTTGGTGTAGAGGCATGTGAATGGGTGGCGTATGTTGTTGTTCCCCATGGGGATTGAACCTGCACCGCACGGGTAACAAGCCAACACACTAACCTCTACACCGCCGCCACCCAACTTCAAGGTTACATTCGCGTCTAAACTAGGAATAGAATAAACCTACATTTGCCAAAGATTCACATGTATGGTACACAAATGGATCAAAAACAAATGAAGGAGTTGGAGCAGGAGTATTCGGTCCTCGCACTAAGAAGACATACCTAGTATGGACGCAAGCAGCACCGTATTTCAGGCGGAAATACACGCGATAGAGCTCTGCATTCGAGAGAATCTAAACAGACTTATCAAAAACAAAAACATCTACATTCTCTCCGATAGCAGGGCAGCCCTACTCGCTATCAACGCCTTTGAAATAACATCACAACTGGTCTGGGATTGTCTCCAACTCCTACAACTACTGGGCACCACAAACAAAGTTCAATTGATTTGGGTGCCTGGACGCAGTGCATACGAAGGCAATGAAAAAGCAGACGAACTAATCAGAACAGGATCCGCATCCCCATTTATGATGCCAAGACCATTCTGCAGGCTACCAATAACTCTATAAAAAGCTGTGTTAAAACCTGGCTTGAGGAAAAGAAGCTCCATTTCTGGAGGGAAACCGAAGGAAACAGGCAAGCTAAAAACTTTATGCCAAATAAACAGACTCAACAGATTCGTATATCTTCTGGAAAACGATATCGACATTATCAGCCACACCCAGCGTACCGGGGTGGAGGCTTTCGCAGCGAGATAAAATGCAAGCCAAATTTGTAGATCTTGAAATCAACGAAGACAAAACCAAGTTTATGCTGTAACCAAACAGACAATCATCTGTCCACCGAAAAAGACAAAAACTCACTGTTGATAGCAGGAGCTATCCACTTCTACAACAATGGATCAAAAACTAGTGATGGTGTTGGTGGAGGCGTTTTCTCCGAAAGGCTAAAACTCAGTCTCTTTTCCGTCTTCCTAATCATTGTAGCGTATTCCAGGCGGAAAGTATGGCGATAAGAGAAGCCCTGACGTGGCTGAAGAGAAATGTGATATCCACAAAGGACATCCATTTCATTTCATTCATTTTCATTTATTTATTTTGTTTGAAGCTTACATGATACTACAAGAAAATAATTCTTAAAATTAAGTTCAAAAAGACGCAACCAAAAACGGAGAAAAAAGAAACAAAAAAGACTTGAGACCGAAATCTAAAGGAGCTAAAGGAAATCTACCCTTAAGCGAAAATGAAAACTTAAGCCTCATAACCGGTCCACAGAAAACATATGCACAGTAGGGTGAAGCGTACAATTTTGTTTTCGATTTTCATTTTCGAATAGCGTTAAAAAGTTGCATAATTACGTAAACTAACCGTAAAAAATATTAAACAAAATAAATTTCACTTTTTTTAGCCCTCTACCAGAACTCAAAGTTTTGCAAAATTGGCAAAAAAAAGCCTTAATTTTTGTTTTCGACTCTTTAACTTTGAAAGTATAATTCCAAAAGAAAAATATTCTAAACAAAAGAGAAAGATAATTCAATTTCCTATAAAAAAGATATGAAAAACTTTTATGTACGATAAGCCGTTCTTGAGATACTTATTAAAAGGCGCCATAAGGACACAACTTAAAATCATTTTTTTTAATGCAAATATTTAGAAAAAAAAATACAAGATTACAAGATGTTGGCTTGGTAACCGCAGAGAATATCCAAAACGTAATAAATCGAAGTTAAGTTCGTAGGGCCAGAAAACAACGACGTGAAGTTCTCCAAACTGAAGAATGTCTTTCATCCATAGAAAGTGCTTATTTCGATGGAAGAAAAGGCAAGAAATTGGTTTGTGAAAAACGAGGTCAACGAGCTCACAGAGTGATCAAAGTAAAGGAGCATATTTCACTACTCACCGAGCCGGGTTCATACTACCTAGGACATCTAACTATAAGCACACCTTCTCCAACAGGGAAAACTATAGCGGACTCGATAAACTCCTTTCTTTCGGACATACACCTCGACTTGAGCAAATTATCTGTTATTAGTTGCGATGGTACAGCTACAAACACTGGATGGAGAAGTGGGTTTTTCCGTCTTATGGAGTTGAACTTGCGGAGACCGTTGCAATGGTTCATATGTCAACTACATGCCAACGAATTGCCACTACGTCATTTATTTATTAAATTGGATGGAGCTACATTAGGACCTCAACTCTATTCTAATTGTGCTGACCTTTCCGTTGTTCAGTTTTCACCAATCCCAGGTAACCTACCTACTTTATGCAAAACTATTCAAGATTCCTTAAGTATGGATCAAAAATATTTGTTCTAAATGTGTGATGCTATAAGCAAAGGTTCCTGTCCTATAGATCTCTCCAACAGAAACCCGGGAAAAATGGCGCACTCGAGAAGGTTAATAACCGCCAATAGCATATTGAGGCTTTATGTAGCCACATCGAATCGATAATTTCACAATACTTGGTAAATATATATTAAAAGTGTATGGCCTAGTTTGGTTCAGTATTCAAAAAGACAGTTCATTTAAAAATGGCTCAAAGCATGTATTCAACTTAATAAATGTGTCAAGATGTTTTAGGTCTGTTGTAAGGGAAATAATGGACCCCGTTATTTATGGCAATTCATATTTCGCACACCCAGAAATAATATTGATGGCAATGCTAAAGATGAAAGACCACATATTAGAGAATTAGGCTTAGTAAAAAACAGCGAGTTGGGGGTCAGTTAGAATTTTTAAACTTCCAAAATTAAATTGTAAAGCAAATGATTATCTTGACTTAATAATCTGGGCTGAACCACAAGTCACATCACCCCCATTGCTGGATAGAATGAGTGATCAGAAATTGGAAGAACTTTTGCAAAACAAATCTTCAATTGACATGCCATTTCCAAACTACCCTTGTCACACTCAAGCTGGTGAGCGCTGTTTGAAGATGGTGACCGAAGCTTCAACCACAGTAGTTGGTTAAAAGGCCAGAGATGGACTTATTAGATCAAAATACATTCTCGAAATATATTAACAGTTTCCCACACAAAAAAAAAATAATAACGTGAAAAATTAAAGAATAAAGATCTAGTATTGGTAGCTTTTTAATTTATTTACTATGAATTTTTAGATTTCCATTTTTAAGTTTATGTAAATTTCTTGTCCTAATAAAGCTAATATATATTGATTTTTGTTTTCTTATTTCATTAATGATATAATATTAAGATATTTCAAACTTGTGGACGAATCTTTTCTTTAACAAAAATTTTTTATTTTTTTTCAAAACCTCAAAACTTCAAGCGAAGGTAGAGGGCTAAAGACTTTATCCAAAAAAAAATTTAATGTCAAATTATTCTACTCATTAAAATGCAACGAAATGGAGATATTCGAAACTGATGCATCAACTTTTTTTTTTCTCCATACATTGACGCTCCACCCTAATGCACAGGTTGCTTCGAAAAACGTTGTAAAACCAGTCGGAAACTCCAAGCCTCCCATTGATGCTATGGAGGATTGAGGATATCATGCAAAGAATCCTTAACAGAATGGGAGATATGGAAAAGAATAATAAGAAAATTCTGGAAAGAATATCTCTCCTTGAAAAACAAAACAGTAATAAAAGAACTGTACCTAAAGGTCATAATGGCTAAAAACATACAAATCTTATTATGGAATGCCAATGGTCTCGAGAATCGTAAAGACGAATTGCAAGCGACTCTCGACATAAACAAAATTGACATATGTCTAGTCTCCGAGACACATTTTAAAATTGGAACAAAATACGAACTTCGCGGATACAAGACATACCAAACCCCACATCCTCAAAATACAACAAGAGGAGGGGCCGCAGTTATAATTAAGGAAGATGTTAGCCACGAAGAAGATGAAGAATATCAGTCGTGTGAAATACAAGCGAAATCCGTAAACAGAAAAACAAGTAGCGGCCAGATAACGGTAGCAGCGGCATATTGTTCTCCTAGCTACAGGCTGAAACAAAACAATTTTGAAAGCCTCTTCCGTAAATTCGGAAATAATTTCATAATAGGCGGAGATTTCAACGCTAAGAACATATCTTGGGGATCAAGATTAACAAATACAAGAGGAAGAGAACTCCTTGAATATATTAAAAAAAACAATGTTAACTACCATTCAACGGGAAATCCTACTTTCTGGCCCACAGATAGGAACAAAATCCCGGATGTTGTCGACTTCTTCTTAACTAAGAATATTTCCTCAAATACTAAGGAAGGAAGTTAAGAAGGAAGTTAAGGAAGGGCCAGATCTTGACTCAGATCACTCATCTGTGCTGCTAACACTTGGCAATAAAATTATAATGAAGGAACACAACCCACGTCTAGTAAACAAACTAACTGACTGGACATATTTCAGATATTTAATAGATGAACGCATCGAACTATCCACAGCAATTAATACAATAGAGCAATTAGAAAGTGAAGTACAGTCCTTCACCCTAGCTATACAAAAGGCTGCATGGGCTGCAACGCCTGAATTAAATAGCAAAGTAAAAAGAAACGTGTATCCCAACGAAATTTGCGAGATTATATCAGAAAAGAGACGAGCTCGCAAGCGATGGCAACTGTCAAGAGCTCCAAGTGATAAAAGTTGACTTAATAGCTTAAACAATAAGCTCAGAAAAAGGATAGCAGAATTTAAAAACGCATCGGTGGAAAGATACCTTACAAATCTGACAAACGATGCTAGTACAGAACACTCACTGTGGAAGGCTACAAAAAAAATTAAAAGACCAACGGCATACATTCCGCCAGTGAAAAACCGCAGTGATAACTGGGCTAAAACAAACAAACAAAAGGCGGATCTATTTGCGGAACATCTTGAAAACGTTTTCAAGCCATACGACCATAATGATATTTCCCAACAAACGGAAGAAATATGCGAAGACGAGAGATCGATTCCAGCAGTAACCTCTAGGGAAATAGCCAAAGAAATAAAAGAAAAGATCAACCCGAAAAAAGCCCCGGGATTTGATCTAATAACGGGTGAAATTCTGAAAAAACTGCTTAAGAAAGTTATAAAAAAAATAGCACAGATAATAAATGCTACGTTCAGACTAAGGTATGTTCCGCGCATGTGGACGGTTGGGGAAGTTATCATGGTACCTAAGCCGGGAAAATTGCCCAGTGAAGTAACGTCTTATCGGCCGATATCATTCCTGCCAATCCTGTCAAAGCTATTCGATAAAATGCTGCTAAAACGACTCCATCCGATTCTAGAAGAAAGGACGCTGATCCCAAACCATCAGTTTGGATTCAGAAATAAATACTCAACAATAGATCAGCTCCACAGAATAACTGATATAATAGAAAAAGCTTTAGAAGAAAAATAAATATGCTCTGCCATCTTCCTTGATGTAACACAGGCTTTTGATAAAGTCTGGCACAAAGGATTAATCCGTAAGCTACAAAAATATCTTCCAAAAGAGTATCATGAATTACTAGAGTCGTATATAATGCAACGATTATTTAGAATTAAGCAAGAGAATGAGTACTCCGAATTGAAACACATCAAAGCTGGAGTACCGCAAGGTAGTGTGTTGGGACCAGTACTGTTCCTCCTATACACGAACGACCTACCACAAAATGACGAAACTACTGTTGCCACTTTTGCAGACCATACTGCTGTACCTGCAGTAGGAAAAACCGCACAGGAAGTTACAGAAAAACTGCAAAGGACAGTAAATGATATATCCAAATGGACCAAAAAATGGCAAATAAAATTAAATGAACTAAAGTCGGTTCATATTAACTTTACGAATAAAAACGTACAACACATACCTGTGTACATAAATAATAAAGTAGTTCTGCATTCGAACTCAGCTAAGTATTTAGGCTTGACTTTGGACGCAAAGTTGCGTTGGAAAACACATGTCAAAAAAAACGAGATGAACTAAATATACGATACAATAAAATGTATTGGCTCATAGGGAGGAATTCATGCCTCTCAATCTACAATAAACTGCTTCTCTACAAGCAAGTATTAAAACCAATTTGGACATATGGCCTCCTGTTATGGGGGTGCACAAGAAAGACATATCATATATACACCAAATACAATCGTTAAAGGCAACTTTCATTTTACGCCTGCATTCATAATTCAAACTGGGGTACATTGTACAGTTGTAGGACAAAAATGGGAGAACCAAGCATTTTATCAGATGCATTTTCATCTTCGGAAATAGCATATGCGCGGATGTTCTCAAGCTTCGTAGCCCACCGTACACTTTTCTGATCGTATCAGATGTGGCATCACAACCACTTAGTTTCTGTTTGTTCTAAATCCAACGTATTTGACCTGCTCCACGTAGGAAATAGTGACATCGTTCATAACAAGAGGAGGTACATCAAGTAATGAGATTTTACTTCTGGAGCAAACCATACCCAACGATTTAGCAGGATTTAGTTTTAGAGCATTTAGCTCAGACGACGTCTGAATACGCGACAAATCTTCATTTACCCTAGCCACGCAATCTTCCATCAGCCCCTGTTTTCTGGACATGTATATAATGACGTCATCTGTATAAAGGTGAATATGGCATAAATGAGAACGGAGCCTATTTCAGTCGGAGTGAATGCACACCCTGGTAGTTCATTATCAACCACACCTGAATCCTTCAAGTTTTTCCACAGGAATCTAGAGATTAACTTGGGATCAAGTCTTTGCAGAAAATATGAACGCTTAGCAGAACGTATCGAGGCAGTGACTCTATTTCGAGCGAACATATATTGCCTCCTATTGTAATCAATAGGAGCCCTCTTAAACCTCCTGAAAGAGCGCTCCCTTTCCTGATCAACAATTTAAGCCGGTGATTAAAACATTGACAACTATGTGGCTTAATGACTTTTGTTTCAGTAGGAACATAGCTTTCATAGAGCTCGGATACTGTCGTAGTAAGCAGGGAAACTTTTGAGTTAATGTCATGTAAGTTGTAAATATTGTTCAGGCCAAAGTTGCCAATATTTTGATGGAGATGTGAGACGTCTATATTATGAAAAGACTTGGAAGAAATTGTCTTAACATTATTAGAACCACTCATATTAAACTTGAACGAACAAAATAGGAGGCCATTGATGAAGTCGGACGTAAGCCGAACTTGGTCGCTTGCAATTATTCGCTGCTTTGAACTCGTGAGAAGCATATCAATCAGCGACTTAATCCTATTTTATCACAGAAATACTTAAACAATTGAGTAGTACTATACACTTCTAGCTTCTAAGTAGTTCACATTAAAGTCTCCACCAATCAAAATGTTCTTATGATTTGGACTAACCCTAGTTAAGGTATCTTCAAACTCCTTTAGATGCTGTTCCCTATATTTAAGTAAACGGCAGTAAACTGTCACAAATAAGCGGTTTTCACATTCACTTTTGACCTCAACACAAAGAAACTCAACATCTGACAAAGTGGAAGAATATACAATTTTTGTTGACAGACAATCCTTAACGTCATACTCGTATGTACATACACCTCCTCCTAACCGGTTTTTGGATTCATTCCTAACAAGATGAAACCCTAGAATAGCAACAAGCTGAGACGAGACACCAGAATGTAGCCACGATTCAGTCACAATAACAATATCCATTTTTGATGTCCCGAGCATTTGATAAAGAAATGTGTACTTTGAGCAAATACTTCCCGCGTTTACATGACAAACATTTAATCCATTATAATATTCACACAGCACATTGAGAACGCATCTTACTGTATCAGGATTCAAGCCGAAAACCACACCGATTTATATATGTCATTGAGTTTTCTGAATAAAATACCCCTATACTATGTAAAGCTTAATAGGGAATTTAAATTCATGAATTCATTAGTACTATTCATCTTTCTATAAATTTTGTGGCACCACCAATATTAAAAGAATATACTAATTAGTACTACAAGGTGGCGCAAAAATAACCTTCCGATGTTTTTTGGTCACCGACCGATTATTGCTCAAATAAATAGTCACCAATATTCCGCGTTCTGGAGCAGTGTAGCGTAACATTGTTTATTAACGTGTATTTCGCATGTGTTTACTACACAAATGTCAAAACAGAACTGACATTAGGGGCCAATCGCAAAATTTATAGCATTTTCTGATAGGAGGATTACTTTTGCGCCACCTTGTATAACATAATTTCCAAAACGTACTGGGTATAATATAAAAATTGGTAACACTAACCAGCAGTAGCAGAAAAGACACAATTTAATTAAACAGCTAGTTAAAATGTAAACATTACATCTACCTACATTATTTTTATACCCTATTCTAATAGACCAAGAGCCCACAGCATTTTTTGGGAGTGAAGATATAACCAAAATTATGATATATCAAAGTTAGGTGCCTAAATAGCTTAAGTCTATTTGGCTAGTCTGGCAGCATTTGTTTGGGGCAAATGTTATTAATAGTAAAGTAAAAATACATTTTGTTCCAAATCCTGGATCGAAGATATAACCACTTATGAATAGTATTAAATGAAAGAGGTTGAAGCCATCTACACAAATCTGTGGGTGCCAGACGTTTTGCATGGGGCAAAACCCTTGCCAGACGTACTTATAGTATGCAAAAAAATTAAACTTAAAAACAAATTTATGTGGTTTGTATTATTGCAACTATTTATAAAATAGATGTATTAACAAAAATATTCTTATTCCAATACAGTCAAACTTCTTTATAACGAACCTTCAAGGGAACAAAAAATTGCTTCGTTATAAAGAGGTTTTATACAAAATTCGTTATATAGAAAATTTCATCAAAGAAAATTGGGGAAGGGAAACAAAATGAAATTCGTTATAAAGAGAATTACGTTATAAGGAAGTTCGTTATAAAGAGGTTTCAGTGTATATTAAATTAACTTCTTTGTTCCTTATACAGACCAAGTTCAGTAATGTTTTTTTTACTAAATGGATGAATTCAAATATAAATACTTAAAAAAAAAATTGTTCGATGACATTTCTAAGAAAATAAAAACATAAATAATAATAAATCCAACTTAATAACTACAGATTACATACGCTACAATATTTTTTTAAGGCTACAAAAATGATTTTAGTTACAATCTGATCCATCAGATGAATCGTTGCATAAACATTTTTGTCATCGTCGGATGCATCCAAGTTAGTCCTAAGAATATCATCGAGACTGACAGGTGCAGTTTTGCCATCAAACCATTTAACTTGATACCCTGTGTCGTCTAGTATCCAACCATTGTCTACCTTCGCAAAATAAACAAAAAAATTTATTTTCATGAATAAATTAATAGTTAGTTTTACTTACTTTTACTTTACTATTACTAACATTTGCCCCAAACAAATGCTGCCAGACTAGCCAAATAGACTTAAGCTATTTAGGCACCTAACTTTGATATATCATAATTTTGGTTATATCTTCACTCCCAAAAAATGCTGTGGGCTCTTAGACTATAAGGGTATATTAATTTTGACGCATAGTTTGTAACATACCTTAATATTGCCCGTAGACCCCTAAAAGTTACTATATTTATGATCAGCATCGATAGTAATGTCGATCTAGCCATGTCCGTCCGTCCGTCCGTCGGCAAAAATTAGGCCTTTAAACTGGATCTAGAGAGCTGAAATTTTAACCATATACTCTCTAGGGTCCCGAAATAATCAAGTTTACGAATTTTTGAAATCCGCTCACAGACACGCCCACAAACTCAAAAAAACAAAATTTTGGAAAAAATCGAATTTTGAGCTAGAAAGCTGAAATTTTTTATATATGATCTATGACTCCTAAAACTGCTCGGGATAAAAAATTTTCAAAATACGCCCACTGACACGCCCACAAATAAATAAAACAATTTTTTTGAAAATTCAAAGTTTGAGCTAGGGACCTGAAATTTATAATATATACTCTCTATGGGCCCTTTATGCTCATGGGTAAATATTTTCAAAATCCGCCCACTGACACGCCCACAATTATTTTTTTTTTTTTTTTAAATTCAAAGTTTGAGCTAGGGAGCTGAAATTTATAATATATACTCTCTAGGGGCCCTTTATTCTCATGTGTTAATTTTTTTTAAATCCGCCTACTGACACGCCCACAATTAAATAAAACAATTTTATTGAAACACCCAAGTTTGAGCTAGGGAGCGTTTTTTTGATAAAATCCTTTAAATGTTATATAACAAATTATGTAGAGCATTCTTAACAATTCAACCGTACTTAGACTTTTGTCACGCCCACTTATGAGGGATAGGAAACAGAATAGGGTATCCAACAGTTCGCCTAAGCGGACTGTAGCCCGTCCCTATGTTTTATACTACAATCAACAGATGGACACATAGCAGCAAAAATATATGAAATCATCGGGACGGGCTACAGTCCGCTTGGAACTGTTGGATACCATATTCTTGTTCTTATCCCTCATAAGTGGGCGTGACAAAAGTCTAAGTATGGTTGAATTGTTAAGAACGCTCTACATATTTTGTTATACAACATTTAAAGGATTTAATCGAAAAAGACGAACCTTTTTTTAAAAAAAAAAACGATTATCCAATAAAATTGTTTTATTTAATTGTGGGCGTGTCAGTAGGCGGATTTAAAAAAAATATTTAAACAGAAGTATAAAGGGCACCTAAAGAGTCTATTGTTGCAGTAAATTTTAACACAACAAGGCCTGCTCTTAGTCCCTATTCTTTTCCTTTCCTGGTCCCTCTTTTATTCGGCTGCGAGTTCACGGTCTCGGAAAGTGATAGGGGCACCCATGGCACCATCTGCCATTGGTTCACTTTCGGCGACTCATGGATGAGCAACCACCACAGGGTGACGGGCTTGGAGGTTCCAGTTACCTCAGCCTGACGGGCGGTCAGGAGAGTGAGGATAAGAATGACAGCGACCATGTACGAAGCCCAACCATTCCACCGGGCCATACGATGACGTGCGTATGGAAAGGCGGACGGCCTTTGACAGTCGAACACCACAGCACACCAGACTTTGCCGGACGGGCAAGTTGCCAGAAGGGCAACCCAAACAGCAACTGAGGGGTGGGCGGACGGCCCAAGTCAAATAACTCCCATGAGTCAGTTATATTCGATGGGGGAAAGATGACGCTCTCTTCTTCTACTCCGTCGTGGGAGCACCGGAGGAGCAGCAGAGGAGTGTAGGCGGACGGCCTAGTAAAACACCCTCCAACACCAAATAACCGTGGACAGCTTACCACGAGCACATTGGCACCCCACTGACCGATGTGAGATGACAGTTGCCAAGTTCAGATGACAGATGCCAAGTTCAGACGACACCAGCCCAACAAACATTTGAACCAGAAAGGCCGAGAGCCCAACCTAAATGATAACATTTTGTAAGGTATGCCACGCTATCGTCAGATCTCCATGCCCCAAATCTGCGCAGAATTCCACCAGACTTAGGTAGTTGACGCGGTAGATAACATTGTTTCCTTGTCTGACCTCAAAGCTTAGGTTCAACTCGCAAATGGGCGAGACATTGGTAATCGTCCCGATGGTTATCTTCCTCTTTTCAACGTTTCCTTCATTTCTTTAATCATTATGAACTTTTAATTTTACGTAGTGAGTTTTAGCTACATTGGAATGGCGTTCAGCAAAATAACCTTAGCGATCTTTTGTATGGACGGGAAAACACCAATCAGACTGGATTGGAATGTTGTCCCAGGTCGGTCAGAGAATTTATCGCAAGCTGGCTTCCCCGTCGCGCTGAATTCGGAGCTTGGTGAGAGAATGGAAAGTTAGAGCGAAAGGGTAACGGCAGGCATGCGCACACCATTGCAAGATAGCTTTGGATGGGCTGAAAGGTGCCGCTCGTTGGTTCGCCTTACTGTGTGGGTGTGGACAGTGGGATGGCAGATAGCCACCAACACAAGTGGACATCCATTACACGCCATCAGTGGGATTGCACTGTCACTGGGTGTGTGTGTGTGAGAGAATGAGTCCAACACTAACCGACTTTGGACAATAGAAAAATCTGGAAAATCACTTCTTGGTTGACCAGCGGTTTAGCTAGTGGTGAGAAGTTAACAAGGTGATTTTGCTGAACGTAGACATTTTAAAATAGAGTTAAATAAAACACAAAAGAGTTAAAGGTAGAGGGAATTACCAAAGAGGATTAACAGAAACTAAGGGGACAGGAATTTGGAAGACAGGCGAAAGGACGAATAGAAAAAAATATAAGGAACTTGAGGACAGAGCAGGAAACAAAGAAATTGAGGTTTTAAAGATAAGTATAGTGATTTTCGTGTTATCATTTTTATAAGATATAGTCTGGTAGGATTTTGTTCCGTGTTAAGAAAACTCCCGAGAATAGACGGGACACGCGACCCAGTAATTCTCATTTCTTTTATTCGGGACAAGTGATAGCGGGTTATACCAACGGTCCATATCGACCCGTTGTACCCACCATTACATTTTCACGGGATTTCAAACCCCGTAATAAAGACCGTGCTCCAACGGAGCAATTTAACGTTGAGTAAACTTCCGTTCTTTTCATTCTTTTCGAAATTAAATTTTATTTAAATTTTCAGTGGTTCTACCAAGGTTTCACAATTTCCCATAAAATTTTTATTTTGTTACATTTTTACATTACATTTTCCTGGTTCCATTCATTGGAGCGAACATTTTTTTATCTTCATATTATCAGAGATCGTTTTCGTTGAACCCACCCCGTCCCACTCAGCTACCGGGAAGTAGCAGCGACCTGTTACTCGTTGTGTAATATTTTAATGGTCAGTGGCTGTTTGACAGCCCATATTCGATATTTTTCCTTCGGGCGCTGGCGGCCGCAAATTTTCTTTTCGTTTATCCCGCCGATTAAACGTTAAATAAGTAGTTTGTTTTTCGCGTTTCCTAAATTAAATAATTATACAACACTACGAGTATATTATAAATTTCGGCTCCCTAGCTCAAGCTTTGGTTTTTCAATAAAATTGTTTTATTTAATTTTTGGGCGCGTCAGTGGGCGGATTTTAAAAAATTTAACTCACCAGCAGTTTTAGGAGTCAAAGATCATATACAGTCAAAGTCGGTTATAACGACTTTCAAGGGACTGACGAATTTGGTCGTTATAAGCGATAGGTCGCTATATCCGATATCAAGCTATGTATATACTTACTTTTTTTCCCCTAATATTTCTTTGATTTTGAGCCATAAAATAATAGGAATACACATTTACAAATATACGTTTACTGTTTATTAAAAAAAGTGGAAATATCTAATTGCTTAGTACAGATTTTCTTTTTTGACTCTTTTCCGATAAGAAGGTTCAACTTTTCGCCTCACAAAATTAAATTAAACTTCTACGACCACTTGTCACACTGAAAAATTTGCACTGAGTAAAACTTCCCCAACGTAGAACAAACTCAATAAACGCAAAAGCAAAAAATAACGTCTACAAACGGTAACTGTAACATATTCCAGATTCTACGAACTTAGATACATCGCATCTACAGAGAATCAGTTTGACGTTCTAGAAAAAAATCAGTTGCGCCAACAGCTGCGTCGTTTAGTCGTTATAACCGATATTAAATTAAAAAAAAGGGTAAAATCGATCGTTGAAAGCGATATGTCGTTATAAGCGATGTCGTAATAAGCGATTGTCGTTCAATGGAATTACAATGGCGCTGATTCGGGACCTAAGAATTTGGTCGTTGTAACCGATACGTCGTTATAACCGATGTCGTTATAAGCGATTTTGACTGTATAAAAAATTCCAGCTTTCTAGCTCAAAAATCGATTTTTGAAGTAAAACTTCTTACGGGTTTGATTTGACTTGGGGCGTAAGCTGGTGAACGCGATCCGGAAGTGTAGCAAACGTAAACTTCCGGCAAAACGGAAGTGTAGACAAACGTACATACAATTTAGTCGGCGGAAAGGTTCGTGGAATGGGTAAACACCATTGAATCTCCTGAATAGAGGGCAATACTAAGCCCTGATCATATATCCAAACCGATCCAAAGGAGAAAGCTATATCTGAAACAGTTGCCTACGAAGTGTGTAAAGTCATTGTGTCCATGAATCGCAGTTCATTAGTTGGAAATATAGAGCGTCACCGTCATCGTCATCGTCAGATTTTCAGGTCGGACGGCAAAAAACCAAAGTTTGAGCTAGGGAGCTGAAATTTATAATAATGGTAATGCTAAAATCCATTTGTTGAGCTGGCAGTTCTTGCCTAAGTCTGCTTGCTAATGTCAATTTGTATCTTAAAACGAAGCTGCCATCAATATGTTTATCTGGTTTACCAAAGTTGTCCAATGTTTCATTTTCCTAAATTCGTAGAAATTATTTTCAAACAATTTCAGCTAGCCACCACCAACTGCCACAATAAAACCACCCAAGCTTGTAACACAATATTTACTTTGGTAGCAGACCAAATTACTACACCGCCCTTCAACTATGTCATTAGTGTGCGCTTCAATATGATGTATTCATTTGTGTCGCACATGTTGAGCTTCAACTAGATCCACAATGCTCTATGAGCATGGACAGGGACACACAAAAACGCTTTTGATTTGTGCCGCCAACAACTCACTAATGATCGCGGACAAATCGATGCAAAAGGTGGTGCAATACCTTTTGCAAAGACACTCGTGTGTTTGTTCTCATGCTTCCATGACGTTGTCTTACACGGACACCGTAATTAAAACAAAGGACTTTCACAGCGCCACGTCAGACGTTCGGGAACGAACAAAAGGATTGCGAATTATTTATATACGCTAACCACATTTGGTGGTTTGTTTACTCCTTGTGAGCAAGCAGCCTCATCAGTTTTATACGAAACGGGTTTGATATATGCACTTGCAAAAAAGGCCCAGATAAATCGATTTATTTTGCGCGTATAATTAAATTCGAATTAAGGGTAGGGAACCATTAACTAAAGTGCAGAGTGGACGCAGCAATGCGTGTTGAAAGATTGTACAAATTATTAGGTGGATGGACATTGGACAATAAAGACAGGACACACAATGTTATATGAGATGAGTGCGATGGGCCGAAGAGAATAAGGTCAGCCAGGTCGTTGAAGGGAAGACCTGAAATAATGTGCCTTACATTTGAGTGTATTTCTAAAAAATGTGTATCAATTTTTAGTAATTTAATTCAAAGGTAATATCGTCGCATTAGCCGTATATGCGGAGAAGGATTAAATCGAGCAATTTTAGCTTCGTATCTTCAAGCATTTAATAAACAAAAACTTTAAAAAGAAATGATTTAATAAAACGTATCTGTAATGGTTCATTGCATACCTTCAATGTTGGATGGGATATTTTCGACCTGGAACTACAGTTTCTCATAGCATAGAGGTGTCCAATTTTCTGCGGTTTTTTATCTGAGTTTTTAAGACTCTTCACACATTTTCGCAGGAATTCTTTTCAAATAAGAAATTCCACAACAGAACTCTCTGGCCATTCTCAAATCCGCTTGACATTTCCCATTTAAATCTCATTCTCTTACCGGGTGAAAAACGTTCAATGGAATTAGCTCAATGAGCGGAAAGCATTTGTTCACCGTATAATTTGGTTGCGCGGCGATTCTCGAAACGTACGCTGCTGTCATCACATCACATTCACCCTGCTGTCGTCGCCATAGCCATAGCTGTCATCTGAAAGTTTGTTTTCCAGCGATTTGCAAAAATACCTGTTCACGAATGTGTTCACAGGTATTTTCGCACCTCATTGAGGTGTTTATCTTTTCGATTTGTTTTACCCCTGAGAATGCACAGCACAATATATATATATTCAGATATACAAACATTTTGCACTGCTTAAAACCAGACCAAGAATTAAGACATCAGACGACGACAACGACGAAAACGACGACAACGACGATGACGACGATGACGATGACGATGCCGATGACTCCCAACTTATGACACACTCCAACCATGGCTCCATGGAGCAGAAAATCAGCGAAATCAACAAACGGACAGAGAAACAGAGAGAGACACCCGTACATTATGATCGAATTAACCAGTTCGGAGGGTGTGAATATGCATGTCGAACGAGAGAGTGCAAGAACCAGGAGGAGAATAGAGCGATGTGCTGGTGCGACGTAAAGACGGACGGGACGCATGATAACAGAAACCGTATTGAATTACATTTATGCGCGATGATTATTAATTTTTTCTTTTCTTTTCTTTTTTTTGTTTACTTCAAAGCCAGCAAAGTCAAATAAGTTAGACACTAGTTGAGGGGGTTGGTTGTAGTAAGGGGGGATTCACTCAAAGCGAAATGCTCAATGCGAGGTGTGAAAATAAGTGAAATAAAAGGGTTGAAATTGACAGCTATATTGTTGTTGCCTTAAGTCTGCGATATATTGATAAAGGTATTCGGTTACCAGGGATGGTTGTTGCTGTGAAGATCTATGATTTTCAAAAAGGCTTGAATTTAACTGCCCGTGAAATCGATTAAATTTCTTCTTGTTTATCATATAATCACGTAAGCGCAGTCTCAGGTTTAACTCACTCCGGATGGCCACGGTACACCTAGGTATATCTTTTTTTCACGGCCCCACCTCTTGCGACATCCTGTACCACCACCAAGGTGCACTTTATTTCTTTGAACTTCACTGATGATATTGATTAGTGATGGTCAATAATTAAAACTTTCGAGGTATCCTAGGGCTAGTATGGTTATGTCCTATTTAGTCTCTTGCATTTCATTTGATTGGCCTCACTGATGAAGTGATCCGAAATCGGGAGGCATGTCAATATTCTTTGGAGTTGAATCGGCGATCTCCACAGGCGGACCAGTAGGGATGCAGGAAAGTGGAAGGGCTATGATCTCTCTAATCCTGATCATAGCTTCCTCTAACACTTTTCTCGAATAAAAATATCGAAAAAGTTCCTCAGCTTCAGACTCCAATTACAACTCCACGGAGCTCAATCATTATTTCCGTATCCCTTTCAAATGGTATCTTCCGCTATCCGCTGTGCTTTAGTGATGGAATGCAATCTATTTGCAGGTGGCAATGGTGCGATGGTAGTGTATTCACTAAGTGATTGGCAGGCCGTGCGTTCGAATCCCGATCAGGGCCATGATTTTTATAAATTGAATACACACAACAAAAACCGATCTCCCTAAAGCAATTTAGGCGCCACCTGTTGAAAAAAAAATCCCATTGCACCAAACTTCTTTCCTATCCTTCTATTCTTTCAGTATTTCAGTAAGTAGCATCCAGAAATAGGCAATGAATTGCCGGGAGCTACTTGCGCAACAAACTAAATGCTTGCGCTGTGGTTTTACCATTCTAAGGGTACTGTGTCACTACAGAAAAAAGAAATCCCTTTAGCGCACGCAAATTATAAAAAAAAAAAAAAAATTAATGACGTGAAAAGAACACCCTTAGCTTAGTTTTTGAGTTCTCTGAAGACCTCAGTTGTGCTGGGTACTCAAAAGCCATTATAACTCCGAACGATTCGTTTTATAGCCCAGGGGTAATGGTGTGTGCTTATTTTGAAACTAATCCCCTGTTTTTATCAGCAGAAACACGGTCCGTTTCGAGTATTTTTGATCTTTGACTTAGAACATAAATGCTAGTTCGGTTGTCAACTCTTTCATATAGATGGTAAATGCGTTGAGCCTACTTTCCGTTTATTCTGAAACTGTTCGTCATCCAAATTCACCAGGAACGCGGTCAGTTCCGAGTTCTATAAGCTTTGTCGACGAACATAAATGACAGTTCGGTTGTCATGTCTTTCATAGAGGTGAAATAATGCATTGCGATATTCTTTTCGTTTATTCTAGAACTAATCCTCATTTAAAGTTAGCAGATATATTCAATTCAATTCAATTTTTGTTTTCTTAACTAATACATATTGTGTAATTAAAATTAACGCAATGAATTAATAAGGAATCTGCAATCTATAGTTCATAAGGGAACTAGAGGCGAAAGCATTAGTACAAGAATGCAACATGTTCTAAAAGTAGTGAGGTGGGGTTACGACAAGATTTGTACATATATAATATATTTATTTCATCACAAGTTTAATAACTATTTAAATTTTGTACAATGAAATATTGATACAAATTTGACGCAAAGATAAGGAAAAATAAAAGCAAGAAAAATTAAATGGTTACACATAGTAATTCATTAATATTTATATACACTCGACAGCAAATAAACCGGGCCACCCGCTACGTTCAAGCTCTGAATCGATTTTCTTTAAAAGTATAACACACACAGTTAAAAAGGTGGTGCCTACAGAAAGTGCTTTTCATGTCAATTAAAATGATTTTAAATTTATTCTTATGTACCGTTAACTCACATTGTAATCAAGCAAGAAACACAAAGCTAACGATTTGCTTTGTTTTGTCTAGATTTCGCTATTACCGTTCTTTTTTCTACAATGAGGTTAGTCAGTGTCTGTTATAATTTGTTTAGACTTAGTCCAGTGTTTTCACAGCCTCGTGTATTTTTGCTTTTTTTTACGTTGTTAATATTGGATACGACACTTCAGGAAGCAGCTCAAGCTGTAGAACTACTTCAAGCAGACGTTGCGAAACGTGAGGTCGCTCGAAGACTTCAAATTAGCAGGTCTTCGGTGCAACGAGTTTACAGAAAATACCTAGAGACTGGGGCATTCGATCGACGTCCAGATACGGGCAGTCCTAGGGCTACATCAGCAGCAGATATCGGTTTATTAAACTTACTGTTCTGCGAAATCGCCGCCTAAATGCAGTTCAAGTCCAACAAAGTCTGCGGGACGAACACGAACTGTTCATAACGTCAGAAGAAGTCCTCTAAAACCACAATTGAGCAGTTTGTCCAAAAGTATTTTGTGATCGACAGTATCAAAAGCTTTAGTTATATCGATAGAGAAAGCCGCAGTTAATTTCCTGTTGTAAATGACATTGTGCAGATGTTCAAGAGGGCACCTTCAATTGAGTTACCAGAACGAAAACCGAATTGACATCTACTAAAAAATTTGCTTCTATCTAAAAACTTGATCATTCGGTTTTTTACTGCTTTTTCAAAAATCTTCGAAAATACCGAGAGTAGAGAAATCGGTCTATAATTATTTGTTAAAGTTTTATCACCCTTCTTAAACAATGGTATAACTTCAGCTTGTTTTAAGTCTTCTGGGAAAACGCCATTAATAATGCTCTTATTATAAATATGCTCCGTTGCAAGTTATTTTGAGCTTTGTTCAAGAGCATAGCTACCAGCTCGGTCGTCAACTCTTTCAAATACATGTTTAAATGAGGTACACCATGCTTTCAGCTTATTCTGGAACGTATACTTATTCAAAAACCGCAGGAATTCGGTCAGTTCCGAGTTCTTTGAGCTTGGCCAAGAACATAAATGGAAGTTCGGTTGTCAACTCTTTCACGGAAGTGGTATAATGCATTGCGACATTCTTTTCGCTTATTCTAGAACTAGTTCTCATTCACAGTCAGCAGGAATTCGCACCTTTGCAAGTTATTCTGAGCTTTGGCCAAGAACATGAATGCCAGTTCGGTTGACCACTCCTTTTAATACATGGTTAAATGAGTTACGACATACTTTCAGCTTATTCTGAAACGTATCCTCATTCAAATTTCTCAGGAATACGGTCAGTTTCAGGTTCTTCGAGCTTTGTCCAAGAATACCAGTTCGGTTGCCATCTTTTTCATAGAAGTGAAATAATGGATTGCGACATTTTTTCGTTTATTCTAGAACAAATCCTCATTCAAAGTCAGAAGGGATACACTCCGTTGCAAGTTATTTTGAGCTTTGTCCAAACATAAATGACAGTTCGGTTGACAACGTAACCCCATTCAAAGATAGCAGGAATACGGTCAGTTCCGAGTTCTTTGAGCTTTGTCCAAGAACATAAATGGCAGTTCGGTTGTCAACTCTTTCACGGAGGTGGTATAATGCATTGCGATATTCTTTTCGCTTATTCTAGAACTAGTTCTCAATCACAGTCAGCAGGAATTCTCACCTTTGCAAGTTATTCTGAGCTTTGGCCAAGAACATGAATGCCAGTTCGGTTGACAACTCTTTTTAATACATGGTTAAATTAGTTACGACATACTTTTAGCTTATTCTGAAACGTATCCTCATTCACATTTCGCAGGAATACGGTCAGTTTCAGGTTCTTCGAGCTTTGTGTAAGCCATCTTTTTCATAGAGGTGAAATAATGGACTGCGACATTTTTTCGTTTATTCTAGAACAAATCCTCATTCAAAGTCAGAAGGGATACACTCCGTTGCAAGTTATTTTGAGCTTTGTCCAAACATAAATGCCAGTTCGGTTGACAACGTAACCCCATTCAAAGCTCGCAGGAATACGGTCAGTTCCGAGTTCTTTGAGCTTTGTCCAAGAACATGAATGGCAGTTTGGTTGCCAACTCTTCCAAAGAGGTGGTATAAATTATAATTCATAAATCCCAGTTCGGTTGAAAACTCTGTCAAATACATGGAAAAATACGTAATGACATGCTTTCAGCTAATTCTGAAATAAATCCTCATCCAAAGTCCGCACAAAAACGGTCAACTTTTAGTTTTTTGAGGTTCAGCGAAGAACATATGTAAATGCCAGTTTAGTTGACAACTCTTTTATATAAGTGAGAAAATTCCTCCCAGTGATGCTTGCAGTTAAGGAATATCTCGACTATTTTAAGAGACCGGTTTGGGTTGCGAAAAATGTGTTGATTCCTGCGGGGCCCAATAGAATTCGGAGATTTCAGCACACGCGAATAACAAAATGTCAAATGTTTTTAAAAGATGAGCGTGATTCGTGCTACATTCTATTTGCTCACTCTTATAAAATTTATCCCACGCACTCCAGCAAAACCAACCAAAAGAGGAGAAAAAAAAACATCTGGGTATCCTTTCACAACCTGTAAACTTCATACATCACCAACAAATCACCCGCGATAATTTCCAAGAATTCCATACACACTAAAGCCGTATTTAGCACAAGCACTTGGGACAGCACATTGCATAACCCAGTTTTTTACTTCCTTTAACACGAACTTCCAATTCCAGTCCATAAGGGTTAGCAGTGTACAACAAAAAACAGTCCAAAGACTACCTATTCCTCTTCTTCTTTACCGTCATCGTCTTCTCCCTTTTAGCTGCTGACAGTGCTCTGTTAAGGCAGCATAATGTCATCGCATGACCAAATTGTAATTCGAAACGGGATGTCGCCTTTTTTAGGGTTCATCTATCCCTGGCGTTGAGTATTAATTCAAAAAAAAAATTCCCGGAATTTTACTTTTAACTTCATTTGCAACACCTGAAGAGCAGAACTTACTCACAAAAGGAAGACAAATAAACAGGATTAACTTCAAGTCAGGGACAATGGATTCCGACAGATTCGATCTTTGGCTGATTGGATGGACCGGATCTAAGAATCTAGTATTTTGTTTGGCAATAAGTCGATGATAAAGTACCCCGAATACCGATGGTGGTTCATAAATTAGGGATTCCGTGGCGTTGGAATTTTGCATGCCTACTCTAGGTGGTGGGTATTAATCTAGTTTGGGTGGAGAAGAGCACACCTAAAGCCATCGAAGCACGCAGCGATTGCGATCATTAATCAACATGTCAACGCGGTATGGAGGCTGGTAGCTGGATTGCGCAACGAGTAATAATTTGTTTGATTAAGGAGTTCGCGGCGATTCCGCACAGACATTTACAGGGGCATCCGTTCACATCATGTGCGGAATACTTGAACATTGAAAAAAGTTAAACGATTATTGTGTCATCGAAGGAGTTGGGACTATGGGATAGGATGCGGGCTGCATTTGAGTATTTGGATGGATCTATGAAGTGCCATATGGCGAAGTTAGCATACTTAGTGTACCTACAAAACTGAAGGCAGATCAATTTGATGAGAAATGAGACTATACACCAACTGTGTACCTCCAAGAAGTAACCATCGGGTCTTGTCTATCCAAACCTGACTTGCTAAACTTAAAAGTGAGTGTTGAACAAGATGAAAATATTTTCGTCTCATTTGGAGCTGAGGTCAGTAAAGAATTTTTCAAGACTAGTCTGGGTGTTGAAAAAGAGATGGTGGTGGATGAAACCTCTATGGCCAATGGCAGCTCCTACATCGCGCAAATGGGTTACTGGCACCGGAATAATCAGCCTACGTCGGGGTGACTTTCCGACCACGTCAAACCTTTTTAGTTATGGGACAGACAACAGAAGCCTCGGATAATGAATACCCTCATATTGCCACCTCATATTGCCACCAGACCCGGAACGTCAGGTGCTACTCAAAAACTTGAGTCTGTCTTCGAGCGCACCAAGGCAGATATAACCGCGATCCAGAAGATTTCATAGATAGGAGCAGGTATGATGAAAAGAAAAAAATGTGACATTTATTACAGCCTGCCATTAAAGATTGAATCTGTATAGGTGCGGATGCGTCGTTGGAAATCGAAATAAGACGAAAGCGGCAAACGTCGCCTCTGACCATTTTCTTGTTGTGGCTAAATTTGCAGCTCGACTATTAACGAGAAAAAGCTGCGAACTGCCCAAAAGAAGAAATTCTTGGAATAGCCAGAGTCTGCAGAGAGCGGATAAGCGAGATACTCTCCACTGTGCATTCACCACCCATAAGCGCCAACAATATGTAGAACCGATATCGTGACGTCATGAAGGAGGTAGCCGAGACCAGCGTGGGATACCAGACACCACAGAGAAAAATATCGTGTTATATGATTACTTAGGGTATGTTTTCAAAGGGGCTGGGGTTGATATTATTTGCATTACTGATTCTTGGTTCCGGTCTGATCCAGAAGATTCCAAAAATGAAGATGCACTCAATCAGCTTTATGAAATTCCCGGGTATAAGCTTATTCCTAATAACAGGGTTACTACAACAACAGGTGGGGGAGTTGCAGTGTATTGTAGCACGTCGTTCAAGTACGAAATACTGAGCAAATCCAAAGCAGGAGTGGTGGAGTATCTTCTCTTAGAAGTTTCGGATGGTATAGTGAAGTGCCTTGTTGGTGTTGCTTACAACCCAAATCGCTGTCATTCTCCAGATATTTTATTTTCTGCGTTGCATGAGTTTACTGCACTTTATGAGAACATCATAATTTGTGGAGACTTTAATGCTGACCTATTAAAATGTGATAATAAAGCTTATCAACTACTGGATTTTGCTGCTGCTGCCGGGTTATCGGTAGTAAATTCGTATGCCACCCATTTTTCTCCTGATGCCCCTCCCAGTCTTCTTGATGTTGTTATGGTGTCAAATCGTGCTGATGTCTTGCTTCAAGATCAGCTGTCCCTGGCAGGAATATCTGACCACGACATGATATTCTGTACTTATGGTGTTGATATGTCTCGTTACCCCTCTCCTTCATCGTTCGAATTCAGGGATTATACTTCAATAGACTACAATGAGTTATATTTTGATGCAAGCTTGCTTCCGTGGCGTCATTGCTATCAAATACCAAGCGTAACGGACAAAGTGAATCATGTTCAATCACTTGTATTGGACCTCTTTAACCGACATGTTCCTATTAAGACAGTTGCAATACGAAATAAGAAATGCCCATGGTTCACCAGTGAGGTTACAAATGCGATGAAGGTTCGTAACAAGCTATATTCAAAGTGGAAGCAAAGACCAACAACTCCTAATTGGGAATGTTTTTGTCGTGCTCGTAATTACTCTACCTTTATCACACGAAGAGCTAAAAAGAGATATTTCCTTTCCAAATTGAACACTGACCTACCATCAAAAAAGCTTTGGACCAACTTACGTTCCATTGGCGTTGGGAAAAGGGCTGTTGCTTATAGCATCCCTGATGTTACTGCACTTAATGATGCTTTTTTAAAGAGTACAAATAATAATTCTTATTTTACTCCCAAAGATGAACTGCTTTTTCTGTCTGATTTTGTTTTCGAAGTTGTTTCGGAAGTTGACGTCATTAATATTATTCGTTCGTTAAAATCAAACACAGTCGGTGAAGATGGTATATCCCTTCGGTTCGTTAAGATAGTCCTGCCCCATTTAGTAAGCTGTCTTACACATATTGTCAACTTTTGTATTACATCATCTTTTTTTCCTGATAGTTGGAAGTTAGCTAAAGTTATTCCTGTGCCAAAGAAACCTCATTCATCTCTTGCAACTGATTTTCGCCCTATTAGCATTTTACCAACTCTATCAAAGGTCTTGGAGAGGGTTCTTGTTAACCAAATATCAGGTTATCTGGATCAGCATAGTTTGATGTCCTCTGTCCAGTCTGGTTTTCGAGCACGTCACAGTTGTGCTACAGCTATGATAAAAATTCTCGATGACATAAGAATTAAGTTTAACATGGATCACTTGACCGTTCTTTGTTTGCTTGACTTCTCCAAGGCTTTTGATAGAGTGAACCATCAGGTACTGTGTCAGAAGCTCAGAATGTATTTTGGATTTAGTGAAAGATCAGTGCGCCTTATAAGTAATTACTTGCATAATCGTTATCAAAGAGTAGTCCATAATGGGAAATCGTCCCAATTTAGAGCGTTACTAACAGGTGTACCTCAGGGATCAATTTTGGGACCAATATTATTGTGTTTATATATAAATGATCTGCCCAGTGTCTGTTCGAATGTCTCTTTTCATCTTTATGCTGATGATGCCCAGATTTATTTGTCACGTCCAATTGGACTGGTGGAGGATCTCATTGCTAGAATTAATGAGGATCTTTCGAAAATTTATAGCTGGTCCCTTTCCAATGGGCTAAGCATCAATCCAGAAAAATCTCAACTGATTTTGATATCAAAAAAATGTCATGATACTATTGAACTACCACCCGTGTTACTAAACAATAGGCAAATTAAGTTTGTCGAAACGGTCACGAATCTTGGTTTCAAGATAAATCGCTCGCTCTCCGCTGTAGACCAAACAAATTACGTAGTTGGTCGAATATATGCCGGATTGCGAAAACTTTGGAAGTCTTCTAGTTTCACCCCAGTGGATACAAAACTAAGGCTTGTCAAGGCTTTATTCGTTCCAATATTTGACTATTCAACAACTGTATACTGCAAACTTGACTCTCACTGTCAACACAAGTTGCTTGTCGCGTTCAACGATACCATTAGATATGTATATGGTCTGCATCGACTGGATCATATATCGCACTACCACAAACTAGTACTGAGTTGCACGTTCCAACAATTTTTGAATACCAGGTGTTGCCAGTTTATGCACAGTCTAATTAAAACTAGATCTCCTGCAAACTTCAATTTGTTCAATCCTCCAGGACACAAAATCTTATAATACAATCATTTAATTATTTGAACTCTACGCGCCTCTTCTTCATCCATGTGACCAGACTTTGGAACTCCCTCCCGACCACAACTAAGCAAATAATTGGAGCTAATAAGTTTAAAAATGCCGTAATAGAGCATCTACAACAACAACAATAACTACTTTTCCTTAATATTCTTTTCTTTCTCCTCCCTTATAACTTTTCTTTTTCTACTTCTGTTTCTTTTCTACTTCTGTTTCTTTTTCTACTTCTCCTATATTTCATTATGTTTATATTAGTTTTATTAAATTTCATTGTTTACTATTCAATAACATGTATGTACTATAAAACACTATGTCATACTTGTACTATCCTTTATAAATAAATTGAATTGAATATGATGCATTAACCGGAAGAAGGTGACAGAAGATACACATTTAAAAACGCTGCATCGCAAAACAACGGCAGCAGGGGAAGTGTATCGAGCCAGGAGAAGGGAGGAGACGAAGATCCAGCGTAGAAGGACGATGGCGTATGCAGTCTCCCAGCTCAAGGAAATCGAAGAGTCTCGCGATCGAAACAACATCGATTTCACACGATAGGCTCATTGAAACAGCAACAGAAACCTAGTCACCAATACGCCGAGAATAGTAGATGTTCTGAAGCAGCATGTCCAACAGCTACTAAATGGGCATCATGTTGATAGGGCAAGAAGCGAATCCACGGCCTGTCTTTAGAATAGATTGAACCACCGAGTATAGAAGAGGTTGGCTTAGCTTTTTAAGAACAACAAGACTGCCGACTATGGTGGCTTATCAGGGAAGCACCAAATCATCAACCAAGTATGGATGGAAGAAAGCATGCCCGGTGACTGGACTATCAGCGCCATATACCACCTCTACAAGAAAGCCTATCCTATGTATGTCTTGCAACAACTATCGAGGCATATCCCTGCTAAATGTCGCATATGAGATCCTATCCAACGTACTGTGTGAACGTCTGAAGCCGTTCTGCAACACACTAATCGGCACGTGCCAGTGTGTCTTCCGGCCCGGCAGATCGGCAATAGTCCAAATTCTCACGCTAAGGCAATCCTGGAAAAGACCAACAAATTTCAAGTCAAGACTCGCCATCTTTTCATTGACTTTAAGGCCGCACATGACAGCATTCATCATCAGGAGCTCTATATGGCGATGGCCGAATATGTGAACACGACAAAACTGATCCACTTGTGACCAATGCACTTAAAAACACGCCGTGTAATCTGCAGCTTGGAAGCAGCTTTTCTGAATTACTCCAAACTTGCACCGGATTTTGGCAAGGAGCTATCATGTGGCTTCTTCAATCTTCTTCTTTTCAATAGATCCAAGTAACTAATCGACATCATCGGTCGTTCCCAGAGTGCCGTTTTTAGAGGCTTTTTCGGCGATTGAAAAACAGGTGAAATTGGTTGGTTTTGAAGTTAATGAAAATCGTCACTGTTAATACCAATAACTTCAAGGTAATTAAGGAGTTTATCTACCTAGGACTAAACATCAACTCCACGAATGACACCTTAGTGGAGATCCGACGAAGAATTTCCTTGGGAAACCGCTGCTACCTCGGTTTGGCAAAACAAATGGGTTCAAACCTCCTCACTCGAAGGACAAAATTCATGCTCTATCAAAGCTTATTCATACTAGGGAATTGTGAAGCTGACGAACTGGCCCGACGAGGCTCTTCTGGTTTAAACAGCATAAGCGTCACCGACATCGAGGCGCCAACGTCTTATGTTAAAAACCTCATAGACATCAATGCGGTGAGCGAAGCCAACCATCGTTGGCACCAACTCGACCAGTGCAACACCGCAAGGCTACTCTGGCCGACACTAAATAAATCCAGGTCCATCGGACTACTAAGGCATAAGAGGGAACCCTCTCCAAATTAGTAAACGCCCTCACCGGGCACTGTGCTATAGGAAGACATGCCCAAAGGTTGCGCATTTCCTACAATGACTTCTGCAGAAGCTGTAGGGACGAGGTAGAAGAGGAGACTTACAGTCACTTCCTTTGCATGTTTCCTGCACTCGCCAACATTAGGAAGGCTACATTGGGTGAATACCTTTTCAATGATCTAAACGATCTTAACAACGCCTGCACAGCAAGGATTAGCTCCTTCATTCAGCGGAGCAAATGGTTCCCTGAGTAAGAGGGTGACCCACTCACCTTACACATCGGCAGCACAATGGACCTACTTCTGGTCTAAGTGCATCCTCATCGAGGACCGGTTTCAACCAAGCAAAGCTTATTCCTGCTAGTTCTGCTTCATGGTGCCGAGTGCTGAACGATAAGTAGAAATGAGGAGCTAATACTGGGTTCTTATAAGAGAAAAATGCTCCATCGGATATTTGGTCCTGTTTGCGAGAAAGCCGAATGAAGGAGAAGGTACAACCGCGAATTCTATGAGCTGTATCAATGTGCGGGTATAATCCAAAAAGCTAAATCACGTCGACTGGACAATAATGTTCCAGCCAAGAGAATCTTCGTCTCCCAGTCAACTTGTTCGAGGAGGCAAGGAAGCGATGTAAATTGGAAGGACTCCATGATACTTTTGTATTTATATTTTTTCTCCTAACGCAGTATATAGACAACCAAATGAAGAAAGCGATATTTAACGAAGTTTTTATTTTACCCGCTTTACAGATGAAGACCTTGTTTGAGCCAAGTTGTCAGTCTAATCTAACGCAACTGGTTTGGATGAAATAAATCCAAATTTTTTTCAAAATTCTTCTAGCTGAAATCCGTAAATTCGTAACCATACAGTTACCACCTGTGAGTATTACAGCTTATGGAAGAATGCTGGTATTCTCCCAATACCTAAGTCGCAAAATCATGTTTGTCCTGAATACAGACCTATTGCCATCTTGCCATTTCTGTCAAAATTTGTTGAAAAAGTAATTCTAAAGCAGATGCAAAGGCACTTAACTAGTAACAGTTTTTTAAGTTCCGCCCAGTCAGGATTTCGTGCGAAAAGCAGTTGCACAATAGTGTACTTCTACTCATTGTAGATGCCATACGCATGGCCATGAAAGCAAACCGTGCCACTTTATGTGTACGCAAAGTCTAAATTCTCTTTCCAAAATGTACAAAATATCTACATACATACATATTAGGCATTAACGGCCCATACAGGGCCTAGGACCTAACTTCTCCAATCACTTTCATGAGAAGAGGAGGGGACCTACAGTCTTACGCCAAATCCGAACGGCAAATTTGAGAAGCTTCTCATGACAATTTGATACTCTTGAATGTTTGTCAGACGTTCGCAACGTAGAAAATATCTATTGTACCTATAATAATTAATAAGTTATAGCGTTTAAATTCTTTGCACCTCCAAATTAGAGGTCACCTACTTTGATAGTCTATAACTTGAAATGGGGTGATAATAAGCCCCCTGCCATATAATTTTTTGTTCGGCGGAACTGCAGAAATATCCCCTTAAAGGATTATACTGCTTAACTGGGACAAGCTGTATAAGAGACGAACAACTCTCCATGCCTAGATTTCTAAAAGAAGTTACGCTTCTAAACTCTCAAGACTGCGGAAATATTTTGACATTTGTGAACTGATTTCAGCACTGATCCATGTTTTGCGACGCTCGAGGAGTCAGCAAGATGACAAGTTTTCACACTTGTTTGCTGCTTTCGGCGCTAAGCTGTCATCAATAAAATTGATAATAATAAGAAAGAGATTTACAGCACTGACATGACGTTAGCTTAAAATAATAAACTATCAAAAAGCAGCTCTTCATACCCAGAATATTGAAAGAAGTTACGCTATCGAAAAAATATCCTGACATTGATTGCTAATGTCAGCACTGATCCATATTATTACGATGTTCAATAGTGGCGGCAGTTCCTAACAGAACTTCGGTGGAATCAAGGAAAAAGTAAAGCTTTGACACTTTTTTGCTGACGTTAATAAAATCAATAATAATAAAGAGCATTGAGGTGACGTTAGCTTAAGATTCTATACATGAGATGAGAAACACTCCATACCCAGATTTTTAAAAGAAGTTACGCTGCTGAAGCCCCAAGACTGCGGAAATATTCTGACATTTATTCGCAGACTTCATAGCAGTGAGTTTAACAGTGATTGCAACTTCGAATCTTACTACGGTAAAATTTAGAGGAATTCACTTTAAAAAGTAAAACAATGTTTTGACACTTGATCAGCGCGACCATTTATCAAAATGAGAACAATAAAAAGGTTTACAGCACTGGGGCGACTTTAGTTTAAGATGCTGTACAAGAGACGAACAAAACTCTATTTCCAGATTTTCAAAAGAAGTTACGCTTCTAAACTCTCAAGACTGCGGAAATATGTTGACATTTGTTTACTGATTTCAGCACAAATCCATGTTTTGCGACGCTTAAAAATAATGACAGTTGCGAATCATTCTTTAGTCTAATTTCGAGGAATCAGCAAGACGACAAGTTTCGACACTTGTTTGCTGCTTTCAGCGCTAAGCTATCATCAATAAAATTGATAACAATAAAGACTGCGGAAATATTCTGACATTTATTCGCAGACTTCGGCACTGATCCCAATTTGTATGACGTTTAACGGTGATTGCAACTTCGAATCTTTCTACGGTGAAATTTAGAGGAATTCACTTTAAAAAGTAAAACAATGTTTTGACACTTGATCAGCACGAGCATTAATCAAAATGAGAACAATAAAAAAGTTTACAGCACTGGGGCGACTTTAGTTTAAGTTGCCTTATAAGAGACGCGCAAAACTCTATATCCAGATTTCCAAAAGAAGTTACGCCTTTGAAGATTAAAAACTGCATTAATATTTTGACAGTTATTTGCTGCGTCAAATACTGTGTGCAGCGCTGATACCTGTAGCTAAGCCAAATAAACTGCCAACAATTTCGCTGTTTTCAGACGGAGTCAACCATTTAAACTCCAAAAAATATGACACCACTCTGACATTTGTTTACTGATTTCAGTACCGTTGTTCAGACGTGATGTGTTTTTGCGTCTTAAAGTAGTGATTGTAGTTACGTGTCATTATTTCTTTGAAGAAGTTTAGTCTTATAAAAAATTAACATTTTGGACTTCAGCACTAACGTCGTAAATGCGTTGCCTTATAAAAGCCGGCTTTTCAGAAGAACTTCTAAAATCAATCAAGAATCCGTTAATATTTGAACAGTGGGGTTCTGACGTAAGGTCTCATTTATATTTACTGCAATCAACATATAAAACTAAAGCAATGTAGCTACTTTTAGACAAATTTAGGGAAAATACCAAATATTTGCTGCTTTCAGTACCGTCTGTGAAATGTCATGCTTAAAACAAACTTCATTATAGGCCTCCGTTTTCATTTACAGAATCATGGCCCACAGCTATCCTTAGAGAAGAAACTATAAAACGTTTGCCATTTCAAGCTACATAGCCATAAGTTGAATCTTTTACAACATAATTGACCCGTTCCGAGGAGAAAGTTCCATCAAAACGTCGCGACGGACCCACATAATTAATTGTCAAATTCCGACTACCAGTGCATCGCACTTAAAGTTAATGTTAATGCGTTTTGTCTGCAACCAAAGTATAGAGAGACTATTGGATGGTCTTGAAGCATGAAGCAATGCTTACACAGTGCTCATCAGAAACAAACTCCGCTCCTGATGACAGTTCACAGTGACTTTTCATTTGCAGCACATTTTTCTCAGTCATATACGCGTAGTTGTGCAGTTTTTTCCGCATAAATCATCTCGTTAATACTCGATTCCCACTGCAGTAAGATTTATTGGCAAACCCACTGAAGTGGTAGGTTTAATTTGTTTTTTTTTTTTTGCGCTCCTGTCTGGCACATTCTGCTGTTCCCGTTGTTGTGTGCCATTAACTTAATCGGCCTAATCGGTTACGACGCGTCTCTGCATTTTGAGTTGAAACTTCATGTACCCAGGATGTTTGCAATATTTGTCCTGAATTATAGATTGTGCTATTCCATGGGACAACGACGCAGGAGAAACATTGTATAATTCCTTGCAATCCACTTTGCAGCTTATGGAATTTAAATTAAGTATCGGCACGGAATTCCTTTCGGGAATTTAGCCACAAATTTGCTGTTGGTGCGGTGTTTGCAGCTGAAAAAAAGGACAATAAATACTACAAGAGAAAGAGAGAGAGAGAGAGAGAGTGGGAGATACCATCAGAAGGTATTTCTACCACACACTGTGCAACAGTGATAGCAAAAAATGTCAACGGAACCTCAATGGAACGTTAAAGGAGGCCATGAAGCAGTCCCATCATGTTTTGGTGCTAATTTCAGCACTCTTGTGGAATCTGGAGAATTTAGGAGAACAAAGACCACCATCGGTGGTTGCTTGTTTTTGTTTGTCTCCAATTTGGAAGTACCTCCGCCACTTTGATGTACCATTTGACACTTTTGTGTTTTTCGAATAAATGACGATTTTGTGATGTTGATTCCATTGGATTGTCAAGAGACGCAGTAACCTTTTCAGCTGGACACGTATCGGAGAGGTAGAGTGTTTTTTTTTTTTTTGTTCGAGGGGATTTGTTGGAATTTCTTTTTTTTGCGCGGGGATTCTTCGGCCAGTCTGTCGCACTGAACGATCAAAGATCAACCTTTTGAGTACTATTATGTCGCATGACCATCATTGTCAGGCAGCGAGAGTGCCTATCAACATCAATATCATGTCGAAGGCTTTCCCGCCAAGAAGAACAATTTCTCGTATCGCGCTACCAATTGAGGGTTTCACAGTTTGGACGGATGGACCAGCAGCAGATACGAAGATACGAGCGTGTTGTGACGCGGTGTCCAGTTTGGTGTCACGACTGGAAAACACATTCAATTTGTACCTATCATGTGTATGGTCAATTGTTGTCTCCCCTCTTCGTGGTGTGTTTGCGTGTTTGATGGCCAAATGTGGCCATGTGCACTGTTGAATGGAATCCGAACGGACGAGGCGAAGCTGATCATGATGAGGATGATGATGGTGACGCTTTGATTTATTGCTTCTGGGGGTAAGTTATTCCGTAAGCGATCTGGGTTTCGATTGATCTTTGCGGACGACATATGTACGTAAGGCTGCGGTTTTCAGGAGGTATAAGTCAAATGAACAACTTTGCATTTAGATTAAATCGTTGCTTAGGTGTTTCGATGATGGAACAGGCTCTGCTTATGGGTGGCATTTGAACGGCAATAAGACTTGGTGTAGCCTTTAAAATTGCATTCATCTCGCTGGAGTGAAAAATAACAAAGGACCTACGCCTAACACAATTGCCAGTTCAATGACATTATCATTAACCAGTTAACTTCTACTTTACCACTCGTAATCAGAACCTACGCATCGCATCGGTATCCTCCTTCCATTTATCCAAATGCAACGCCCATTCTCTTTGCGATTCACAAAACGTCGCATATGTGCATATGCAATTTCTGGAGCACGCACTTTTGTTATGCTCAAATCCTGATGGCAAGCAATCGTTCCTCCTACCGAACAATCCAACATACAACCACGGAAGCAGTCGTCAGTGCGTAAACCGCAATGCAATGCCTATACGCATCACGGCGGAGAAAATTGATATCTACCAAAAAAAAAAAAAAAGAATCAGGAAAAATACAAATGCACGACAATTCTGCGCCACCCCCTCGCGCCCCTTACCCTTTAAGAATTTATTTCAACGCGGCAAAGAAAAAGAAACCGCAACATGTGGACTGCTCTCGTTGTTTGGGGTTGTCAGTTGTCAGTGCGTTGCAATTGCATTAATCAAACGGCACACAGCAGCAATAACACAAACGCAACAGCGAAAGTCACTGAAGTTGCAGCACAGTTGGTCATGGCGCAGTGCTGCCAAAAGCAATCATTAATATTCGATTAAAAATCATATAAACGTCATTAAATGCAGGCGTTCGAACTCGTTTCTTGTCTCTCTCTTTCTCTCTCTCTCTCTCTTTTTAGGTGTGTGTTTGCGTTGGCATTTCGAGTTGACGATAAATTCGTCAGAGTTCATTGCTCAAATCGAAAATGAATGTTAATTTCATGTGCGAGTGCAAACACATGACTGCAACAGGGTTACCAGGGTCAGGCAAAAGTTTAAGTTTGTACAAATTTAATAAAAACGAACGAGAATTTCTTGCTTTTATAAGAATTGGCTTCGACTCAGGAAAAAAGGGAAAACCATTTAGATCTTATGATAGGAGACTTCTAATGTGAGTGTTAGTTAGATCGTTTTCGTTATTGAAGAATACATCTAAATGGAGTTTCCGTTTCTGGGAAAGAACTGGACATGGAGAGAAAGTTGAGTACAGACTTATTTTCCTCCTCGTCCATGTAGATTGAATGTGACAGTGTTGTTGGTCCTCATATGGAATCTATTTAGATAGATCAGAGCATTAGAGCGCCGTAGATCCAGCTTTGCCAAGATCTACTTTGTCGCTAGACATGCGTTACCACTTGTCCACCTAAGGTTTGTTAATTCGATTTGATATAGCTAAATCATGAGTTTTCATGAAGCGATAATATCGAAGCGTTAAGAATGAGAAGGGGTTAAGTGTCATTTTTGAAAATATTGATGTTTTTTATCCGATAAAGGTGTTATGTGACAACTTAAATTTTGCTCTATTCGCCGATACTCTACTGTACTTAATATAGGAGTTGAAGTTGGTTAAAGGTGGTAAATACACAAATTTTTTCAGGTTTTGTAGCGTAAGAAAGTGCTAAAATCGCTTAACACCTTTGCCAGCTCAGAAATCGATGTGTAACAAATTTCTTTTGTGCATGAAGGTGCTTAATGCTTACTTAACACCTTTTTGCAGTTTGACTTTACATATTACACATACTGGCTTAAGCTTATTCACGTTCTTTCATGCTTTTATTTTCTTCTGGAGAGGCGACAGTCTGACTGGAATAGTGAACAATTAACAGTAACTTCTGTTAGATCCTTTTTATTTTTGTCGGCAGTTCCGTCGCCTGAGAATTGTTTTGTTCCATATGCCATTGGCACTTTTTCGAGAAAAACGCATTTAAAAGTTTGCGTACTTGGTACTCCAAAACTGTGTGATATGTTTTTTTTTTTATTTTTTTAATTTGAAGTTAGTCTTATAAAGAGTTCACCTACCAATTTTCAAAGTGTTTTGCCAAACCGTTAACAAGCCACGTTAATTAATGTAAAAGTCTCCTTTTTTGACTTGTGTCCCACCTCATACATTTTGAAACTAATTTTTTTTCCATACACGTGGAACACAAAAAAAATGGATATGGCAAAAAGCAATTCTCATCGAAAATATCTGAAAGGCAAGAAAACATGGAGTTGAATGCTAAAATTTGAAAAAAAAAAATTGATTTCATCTTTTTTGTTAACAAAGTTTTTATTCAAAAACTACAATAAAATAAGGAAATTATTCAAAGTGTTTACCAGTAAGTGCAAAATGTCAGATCAAATCAGATCAGAAAAGTACAGCTGCGAGTCATAATGTTCTTCACTTCAAATAGATTCTAGTGAATTCGGGTTTTGAGTGAGCATTTTACCGTCAATGTTTGGCCTGATGTCGATTTGATCACAATTTGAACTCGTTTAATGTTATTCTTTCGATTTTTTGGGACGGGTTTCCATTATGAACACTAGGGAAAATTTTTTTTTCTGGCTTAAAATGGCTTAATAAAGATAAATATAATATTTTTTTCTTGAGGAAATGAAATTTTTTTTTTATTTTTTTTTTATCACCTAGCGCTTTAAACGAAGTTAAATGGTTGAATAAGTGTATACCAAAAACTGTCGGGCAGGTGCCTGTAAGAAAGTATGGTGTATTTAAAGTATGGAGTAGGTGGCTCGCTTCGCTCGCTAACAGGATTTTAACCCTTTTTTCGCAGGGTTTAGCCGCTCACGCGACTTCGTCGCTCCGCTAAGGGTATGTCAACAACTGTCAGGCAGGCGCCTGGAGCTAAAGTTTATATATACTTACTTTGGGGTATTTACCAGTATATTTTCAGAAAAAAAAAAAAAAAAGACAAATTAACTTAAATTGTTTCAACTTTTTGACATATGGCAATACCTATAATATTTTCCAACATTCACTGCATTCACCACCCCACAAACCCCTCCCAACAATAACTGAAAACACTTAGCACAAGCGTTATGCAAAGTGAACGCGTGCATTTGTGCAGTTTGTAGGTGCACTTTTCAGTGAAAATTGAAAACTTTAAAAATAAAAAAAAACTATAGAAAAAAAAAATTCCTCAGAAAAATTCTTTTACAGTACATCTTAGAATAAGTCAATTTAAATAAAAAAAATAAAAAAAATTGAATTTGCTTAGTGTTCATAATGGAAACCTGAGCCGATTTTTTTTCCATATACAAGGTGCAATAATCGGTCGGTGACTTTGGCACAACGGGAATTTCGTCGCAGATTTCCTACCCGTCCAACGCCTACTGGTGAAACACTGCGACGTTTAGCCGCTCGCCTTGAAGAGACTGGCACAACACGAGATGCTGCCAGGCGTGGCAGACCCCGGAGTAGCCGTTCTGCAGAGAATATTGCTGCTGTAGCCGAAGATGTCATGGAAGCGCCGTCGACATCGACCAGACGACGTGCCACGCAAATGGGTATCAGTCGACGGTCTTTACAGCGAATTTTGGTACAAGATTTGAAGATGTTTCCGTACAAAGTCCAGACGGTGCATCAGCTGTTAGCTGCTGACCGCCAATCGCGTCTAACATACGCTCAAGCCATCCTTAATCACCACCAAGAGGACGATGATTTTTCATCAAAAATAATCATGAGTGATGAGGCCCATTTCCATCTTAGCGGCTACGTAAATAAGCAAAATGTACGCTTCTGGGGCACTGAAAATCCGCGTGTAACCCACGAAGAGCCATTACACCCGCTCAAAGTCACTGTATGGTGTGCTGTTTTCGCTGGAGGAGTCATCGGACCTTTTTTCTTAGAAGACGTCGCGGGCCAAACGGTTACTGTGAATGGTGAGCGCTACAGAGCAATGATCAACGAGTTCTTTTTGCCGCAACTTGATGAATTGGGATTGGAAAACATGTGGTTCCAACAGGATGGTGCAACGGCACACACTGCACGTGCCACAACCGATATGCTGAAGGATGCATTTCCCGGGCGCCTAATCTCCCGTTTTGGCGATTTGCACTGGCCAGCAAGATCGCCTGATTTGACCGCTCCAGACTTCTTTTTGTGGGGCTTTTTGAAGCCGCGGGTTTATGCCAACAAGCCTCAGACTTTTGCAGCTCTTAAAGACAATATCCGTCAACAATGTGAGGACCTATCGCCGGAAGTTTTGGCCAAAGTGATGGCAAATGCCATAAAAAGGGCTCAAATGACAATCAACTGTGGCGGCGGCCATTTACACGACATCATATTCCCGACTTGATGTAAAAAAAATTAAAACACCAAATAAAAATAATCCACAAGAAGAATCAAAGTTTTTCATTTTTTTTTTAAATTACAGCCAAAAAACATCGGAAGGTTATTTTTGCGCCACCTTGTACATATATGCGAATATTTGTAACATTAAACTAAGAAATACGATATCTCATGCCAAAAAAATAAATCAATTGGCATCAGTACAATTTGAATGTTCAAATTTGACACATTTCACTCACTTGCCCTAACTCTAAACTAGGTACAGAAAAACTTGTGCTAAACTGATCTGCACAGCTTCATGAAACACAAATTGACAGATTGTAGAACACTTTGCGGCAAGTTTTTTACTCATGGAACACTAAATCTTGTACTTTTCTGATTTTGTCTGTACTTATCTGTGCAGCTAAGGTTCATTAAACACATCTATTGAAACCATAATGTATTCAATGATTAACTGGTCGTACGTCTGCAACTAGGTTTTGCGTTTGCAGCACTATTCATCACCGCACCGAATTCATATCTTCATAATGTCGAATATTATCTACACAACTGTAATGGAGGTGGAACAAACCAATACTAAAATTTTGTTTGCGATCAGTGTTCCACATACATAGCTTTTCTTTAACACGAGTGCACGTAAGACAAACCAATTCTCAACTTTGTTAATATTTTCTGTATCTCTTGACGCAGTGATATGCACGTGAAACAAAACAATTCTCACAAAAAAATTGCGATAAATTATATGGAAAATTTGTGCCAAACGCCAAAAAAATGGTTTATGGCACAAAACAATTCTACAAACTGTTGATTTTGGTGGATATGGTACAAAGTTGATGTTCGATATCTCAGGATTGGAGAGACTAAGAGCAAATCGAATCACAGATTTAAAAAGAGCAAACAAAATTACCATAGAATCCGTTACTAACTCAAAAACGACAAAAGTAGCGTATGGAACAAAACAATTCTCAAGCGACGCATATTGGTGTGTTGAAATATTTTGGTCAGTCGATAAGAGAGGATGGTTGGTTTAGTTTCTTTTGTCGAGGAGTGAAGAATAGTTTGTGCATTTTTGTGAATACAGTGAGTTATGCAATACATATTTTAAAAATGTTGCAAAGAGGAAAAATGTTGTATAAAGTTTTTAAAGCAAAGCGAGAAATTATTGGGAAGATTCAACTCCCACTGGCAAAAGGTAAGTTATCCCTATAAAAGTTTTATTTTTTAAATTAATTAATTATTAATTAATAATTAAATTTTTGTATTTATACCTTAAACATTTGGTTTATTTAGGAAGTGAAGCAGACGCAGCAGCAATTTCAGTTGGCACAAGATCCTAAAGACGTACTTATTAAGCTTTTGATCTAGATGTTAACGTTGAAATAAATGAAACTCATGATACAGAAGAAAATGATACGGACCAGGATTTTTCGATTAGTAATAGCGATGAATATATCCTTGACAATGAAGAAATATTAGAAAGCAGCAGTGAAAGTAATGTTAGTTCAAAACGTCAAAAAACAAATAACAAAACTGTTGAAGAAGTAGCAGGCGTTACTTCTCCACTTTTTAAGAAAATCGAAAAAAGAAAACGAAGAAAAAGCCTAGAAACCCTTCAAATGGAAACAACGTGAAGCTGTTCGTCTAAGAGATCAAGGTAAAGAGTATTATAACAAAAACATAGGGGCGGGCTACAGTCCGCTTGGGCGAACTGTTGGATACCCTATTCTTATTCCTATATCTCATAAGTGGGCGTGACAAAAATTTAAAGGATTTTATCGAAAAAACTAAGCTTTTGTAAATAAAAACGCTCCCTAGCTCAAACTTTGGTTTTTCAATAAAATTGTTTTATTTAATTGTGGGCGTGTCAGTAGGCGGATTTAAAAAAAATTTAAGTATGAGCATAAAGGGCACCTAGAGAGTATATACTATAAATTTCAGCTCCCTAGCTCAAACTTTGGACTTTCAAAAATAAAAATAAAATAATTGTGGGCGTGTCAGTAGGCGGATTTTGAAAATATTTACACATGAGCATAAAGGGCCCCTAGAGAGTATATATTAAAAATTTCAGCTCCCTAGCTCAAATTTTGGTTTTTCAAAAAAAATATTTTATTTAATTGTGGGCGTGTCAGTGGGCGGATTTTGAAAATTTTATGTCCCAAGCAGTTTTATGGGCCAAAGATCATATATAAAAAATTTCAGCTTTCTAGCTCAAAATTCAATTTTTCCCAAAATTTGTTTTATTTAATTGTGGGCGTGTCAGTGGGCGGATTTTGAAAATTTTATGTCCCAATCAGTTTTATGGGCCATAGATCATATATAAAAAATTTCAGCTCTCTAGCTCAAAATTCGATTTTTTCCAAAATATTGTTTTTTTGAGTTTGTGGGCGTGTCTGTTGGCGGATTTCAAAAATTCTTAAACTTGATTATTTCGGGACCCTAGAGAGTATATGGTTAAAATTTCAGCTCTCTAGGTCCAGTTTAAAGGCCTAATTTTTGCCGACGGACGGACGGACGGACGGACGGACGGACGGACGGACGGACGGACGGACGGACGGACATGGCTAGATCGACATTACTATCGATGCTGATCATAAATATAGTAACTTTTAGGGGTCTACGGGCAATATTAAGGTATGTTACAAACTATGCGTCAAAATTAATATACCCCTAGAATAGGGTATAAACAGGAGTTGTTGTGAAACAAAAGATGGTTAATTCGGGAAACCTCTGTGAGCCTAACAAAAATTGTCGATTTCGTTGTTCAGAAAACTTTACGTTTGATAAAAGAAGTGAACTACTCGTATTAACAGGTTTTTATAAATAAGTTATCAACTCCAAAAATGCTTTGCTTTTAAAAAGTATCGTTAAGAAAAGTCCCAGTCACAAAAAAGCTCACAGTACTAGGCAAAGGAACTTTACTTATGAATACTACGTTGTTGTCGATGGAAAGTATATCAAAATTTGTAAAGGCACACTTTGTTCACTATATCAGATTGGCAAAAAAAAAATTGAGATCATTCAAAATAAATTGAAAGCCTGCGAATTTGTTCCATCTTTGGATCGAAAGGGTCGTCATGAAAGCCGACCGAACAAAATATCTGAGGAGGTAAAGCTTTTTGTTTCTGATCACATACGCCAGTTTCCGTCCGAATAATCTCACTATTCGAGAAACAAGAACCCTTTTAAGCGATACCTGTCACTTTTGCTTAATATTTCAAAAATGTACAAACTATATATAGAAAAATGTTCAAAAGGCAAGAAAGATGAACACTTTTTTGTAAAGGAATCTTTCTACAGAAATATTTTTGACAGGAAATTTAATCTTTCCTTTCGACATCCACTAAGCGATACCTGTAGCACATGTGATGCGGAAAAAAATACAACAAAGCATCGGTTGAGCTACAAGGCAGCATTTGAACAATAGAAAATTGATCGTGAAAAAGCTCCTACTGATTCTAATATCTGCTACCTAACAGTAGATTTACAGCAAACTATGCCCTTACCTAAACTTACGACATCGAAAGCTTTTTACTTAAGGCAGATGTGGTTTTACAATTTGGGAGTTCATGCAATCACATCTGATGGTGAAAAGGCCTACATGATGACATGGACCGAGGACGTCGCTGACAGGGGAAGTACGGAGGGCTTACTTTGGACTTTTTTTCAACAAAACAATGATCTTAGAAGTAGAAAACATGTCAGATTCATGTGCTGGTCAATATAAAAACTTCAACATGATTTGCTTGTATCAAGTCCTCATTTTGCAAGGCTGTCATTGATGTCATTGACCACAAGTTTCCAGAAGTGGGGCATACCTTCCTGGATAGCGAACGCGATTTTGGAAGAATCGAAAAAGTTTTACGCAAACATGAAAATGTGTTCCCAGCAGAACAATACCGTGACATAATAAGGACTGCAAATTGCCGAAATACTCGTGTAATCGACATGGAAAATCATTTTCGTTCCCTGAACGAGTTGCAGCTTAAGCTGAATGTAAAAAATGCAACTAAAAACGAATTAAATGAAAAGGTACAGTCCCGAGATTCTGTTAAGTGGATACGTGTCGAAGAACATGGATCCTATTTGTAAAGGGTTTTCCAACAGGGACGCTACAAAAGTAGAGCGACAGGGACAGCAAACGAGGCCGAATTTCTTGCCGCTCTTTTCGCATTTCTCTTCAGTAAGGTCTGCCATTTCATGATGAAAAGATATGCGAGCCAACAACGAGTCGAAATTATTAAAATTTACTAACGAAATTCGGAGTCAGTGGCCTCAACGTTAAGAGCCCTACGTCCAATTTATGGTCGTCATAATCGTCCTAGCAGATCAACAATTGAGCGTCTAGTGGAAACATTTTAATCCACAAGCACAGTACAAAATGTTCCCGTGCCAGTGAGTGTCGAGAATATTGCTGCCGCTGAGGCTTCAGTTGAAGAAAGCCCAAATGTGTCTCTCACACGTCGTTCTCAAGCGTTGGGCATCTCTGTGACGTCGTTGTGGCGAATTTTGCGAATATTTTTGACCCCAATTGGATGATATGGACTTGGAGGACATGTGGTTCTAACAGGACGGCCGGAGCCACAAGCCACACAGCGAATGCCACAATCAATTTATTGGAAACCAAGTTTGGAAACCGTGTTATCTCACGAAATGGTCCAGTCGCTTGGCCGCCTCGGTCGTGCGATTTGACGCCGTTAGACTATTTCTTGTGGGGCTACGTCAAGTCTATGGTCTATGCCAACAAGCCAGCGACGATTGATGAACTTCGTACGAATATCGAACGAGGAAATTGCAGCAGTATCGGCCGATTTATGCTTGAAAACCGTCGAAAATTGGGTTCAGCGTCTGAACTTCTGCAAGCGTGCCCGTGGTGGCCATGCAAAATAAATCGAGTTCCATACATAATGGCATCGAACGTACTTTCACAAGAATAAAGAATTTCATTGATATCCAAAACCGTTTTTGTTTTATTTAAAAAAAACTTTTGTAGCGCTCTTATTGAAAAACCCTTTATAAAGAATGCTAAGATGAAGAAACACCCTTCAGTAAAGTTATCATTACGAAGAACAAAAAATTGCCAAATAAAAACGCAGACTTTTTACCTCAAAATAAAAAATTCAAGCGATTGTCAGTGGAAAAAACAAAAAAATCTGGAGGATGTCCCACTGGAACACCGTTTGTTTTATGAAAAAGCCATGTCTGCAGGTCCTGACGACATAAAAGGTAAGAAACATAAAAAATGAAAATGTCACTTAACACCTTTTTAAATTTTTAAATAAAAAGTGACTTTTGTTGCATAAAGGAGTTAAAGGCATTATTTTGTAAAAATATACCACCTATTTTAACATTACACAAATGAAATCACATTGTCTAAGATAATATCTTCTTTATTTACTTTTGTTTCGTATTACTGCTTTTATATTGAGATTTATAAACGAACAACTTTAAACGTTTTTTACTCGAAACCTTAAATTTTTCATTTAACACCTTCTCATTCTAAACGCTTCGATTGATAAGCCTAAGGTGGAATGTCCCAATGATGCAGCACCCAACAGCGGTGAATGTAGAATTGCTCCGCCATATACCTGTGAGTTGGTCGGCGGTCTAGGACCAATTTAGAGTATTTAACGAAGATAATCCACCCTACTGAGATATCCGTCGGAACGGAAAAGTCTCCGATCTCTTAAGAATTAGATGATATTTGCTTCGAGGTATTCTTTCGAACGGGCACCGTTTGCGCACTAGAAGCGAAAAACCACAAGCCTTTATTTTTTGAAGAAGTTCTTATAACGTAAAAGACGAACTGCTGGAATAATGAACCAACCTTGGCATCAACTGTCAGGCGTACGCCGATGACATTGTATTGATTGCCAGGGAAACCCTTGGTGACATCATTCATAGGGGGCTTAGAGTAACCAAGGAATAGTGCCATACTGTCGGACTCAACATCAAACCGGCGAAAGCAACGATAGGAAAGGAAAAGACAACTGGATACCAGTCAAAGAAGTAAAGTATCTAGGACTTAATTTAGATAGTAAACTCCTGTGGCGAAAACATACAGAGGAGACATCCAAGAAGGCCACCCGTGCCCTCATGTTATGGAGGAGCCAATCGGGGAAGGCATGGAGATGCGCCCAAAAATCCTGCGATGCAATTGTGAGACTAATGATCACATACGGAGCGGTAGCATGGGCGAAACGAAGCAGTCCAGCTACAACAAGAGAGACACTCAGCAAAGTGCAAAAACTGGCGTGCCTGTGTATTACCGGAACAATGCGTAGCTGCCCAGCCGCAGCCATGGAGGTGTTATTGGAATTGACCCCTCTACACATCATGGTGAGGAACGCTGCAGACAAAACAATCCTAAGAATGACTAAAGAGGGAATTGGAAGAGGAAAATGCATCGGTTCGAAAGAACACGGTGACTTACTCAAAAAACTCCCACTTCTTGCCATACATAGGGACGATAGCATCAGGAAATTCAATTTCGAGAAGAATTTCCAGATAAAGCTCAGCAATAAGGAGAACTGGAGCAATGAATCCACAACTTATGGACTGAGCAACCACACAACAAAGTGGTACACGGACGGGTCGAGGACCGACGATGGAACTGGTACAGGAGTGTTTGGGCCAGGAACTAAGCACTACGAATCCATGGGCAAATGTACCAGCATGTTCCATGTAGACAGGTACGTTCTGACAGTTAAGCAGCCATAAAGGCTCTTGACGCCTATGTCATCAAGTCAAAATTCGTGTTGGAATGCCTAAACGGACTGAACAGACTACTCGTAGCAAGCACAATAGAATTTCCATCTGCTGGGTACCTGGCCATGTTGGCATTACAGGCAATGATCATCATATTAGAGGATGGGCTCTGCAGATTCTGCAGTAAGACCGCCGAAACTCCAGACCACGTACTAGAATCCTGTGGGCCAATCGCCCACAAAAGGATAAGATATTTGGGAAAATAATGCTCCAGCCAAAAGGATCTTCGACTCCCAGCCTCCTGGGTCGAGACTGCAAGGAAGACCGAACCTCCGTTTTAAAGACCAAGCCAATGCGGATGCCAGAGCGCTTGGTCTGGAGAACTGGAAGCAGCGTGCCCGGGATCGCAGAGGATGGAAGGCAGCAGTGTCTCAGGCAGAGACTCTTCACGGGTCGGGAGCCCGTTAAGTAAGTAAGTAACTTATTTTTAAAAATAAAATGCAAACTACTTGAGAAATCTGAAAAAAAAATTATTGGCTTGAATTTTTTAAATTAGAAAAATGTTTCTTTTTGAGGAAGAACAACGACTAAACACCTCAAATTAAGGCGACAAAAAAAAAGAAAATAATAAATAAAATATACATGAATGTATAAATAAATAAATAAATATTTAAATAAATAAATTACTGTTAAGTTATAACTCCTGCTGTCGCCTCTAGTTCCGTATGAGCTATAGATTGCAGATTCTTTATTAATTTAATTATTGATCATGTATTTATACCTAGTCTTATCTGTTTTATGTTAGAAATTGATAAAGAAAGTAATAAATAAAATATTCAATATTCAATTCAAATAAATAAATAAATAAATAAGTTATAAATAAATATATAAATAGTTAACACGATACAACACGCGCATGTCCAATCCACACGACAACCATAATAGCTGCATCAGCAGTTTCCCACGATATGCAGTAGATCCAATGGCAATGACTGGATACCCGATACGAGCGGATGCACGCGCAACGAATGAACCTGGCGACTCAGCAGATTGGACAGTGCAAGGCGAGGCTACCTGCGATAGCTTTTTGGATGAGGTATTTAATGTTAATTCGGATGTGAATGAATATAGTCGCAAATATACAATTTATTATAACGTGGTAAAATAGTCTTTCTTTGAATATACGAACTTGTTGGACCAGCCGAAGGTTGGTGTTCGATTTTTTTTGTAGTCCTCGGAAAGGACATTTTTAACTGGCGCCCGAGCAGGGACCGGCATTAAAACTGTGTCCTTTTTGCCTGTGGATCTGTGCAAGTCAAATACGCTCTATCGAGTGAACGTCACTGTTAACATGGGAACACAGATGACCATTTTTGACAGTAAGCACAAACAGTCTGCATTCACATGGGAACATGCGGACATCCTAGAAGGCTAAAGGATACGGTGGTGATGGTTGATCGTGCCATTAGTAGGTTGCCTGCAACTAAACGGGACTAACACGACACCTCCCGAAAATGCCGGTTCCTAACGAGTAATTCGTGTGATAATCGATTTTTAATAGTAATTTCATTCTCTTTTCGACAGTAATAAAAAAAAAATATGAAGATAATCTTTCTGAAGTGAGTGTGCTTAATTCAAAGTGTTGAATAAAAAACCGAGCGTTGATTAAAAAACTATCACGTACTAACTTAAATAAATAAAGACAACCCAAGCTTCTTAAATTCTGTGCCAAAGTCAAGATAAAACAGTGATTGAGTGCAAAAAATATACATACATGCATAGCACAAATAAATTAATCGCTCGTGCATAAAGAATATATCCATTTGAAAAGCCTAACCACAATAGTGCACAAACCAACTTAAAAACGGTTGCTAAATCTAAAAGATTAGTGTGCGTGAAGTAAATTAAATACTGAGATTATTAAAGAACCAGCTGCGATCGGAGAACCGCGAATTTAGTATACTGTTCCACGTGTTGAGAAATCTTTGCTGAAGGAAAAAAGTTCGATTGTTAGATACCTAAGCTAAAATAAAAAAAAAAAAAATTTTATAAATTAAAAATATAAAACCTAAAGATACGTGTGCTGTGCAGGAGGTTAACCAAGGAGATAAAAGTTCAGATAAGTACCACTTCCTTTTTCTATATTCATTTAAATAAATCATACATCGTGATATGGATGCGATCAGCAGATCTTTGACCGAGTTAACGGGTGCGGTGAACTCTATCCTCGCCCAACTCAAAGCGTTTGAGTCTCGCGTAAAAACGCTCGAAGATGGGCAACCCCAACAACAGCCTCTCTTTGAACAGGCAGAACTTTGTGGTCCTCGAAACGAGTCTGACCTGAGGGAGATAAGTCGGCTCCCTGACTGTGTCAAAGAACTCCAAACCTTTGAGGGTGACCCGACTCGATATATATCATGGGTTCATGTGGTCGAAACCATTTTGAGGGATTTTGAGATCGTGAGATCGAAACCTCTTTATCGTGCTATACTCCAGCACATTAGGCAAAAGATAAGGGGCAGCGCCGACGCAGCCCTAATCTCTTATAATATTTTCGCCGATGATTGGCCAACGATCAAACAGTGTCTTTCGCTGCATTACGCAGACAAAAGGGATATGAGAACCTTGGAGCATCAGCTCAACCAACTCTCACAAAAAGGCACCAAGCTTGACGAGTTTTTTGCCGCAGTTAATCACCAACTGTCGCTCATGATTAATAAAATCAAAACGGAAACGTTTAGCCAAGAAACCGTTACGGCCCTCGTGGAAACATACCGCAACAGGGCATTAGACGTGTTCATTCGAGGTTTGAACGGCGAAATCTCCAAAATGCTCGTCATTCAAAAGCCTAAAACTCTCCCAGAGGCGTACTCGGCATGCTTGGAGATGCAAAATTTAAATTTTCGCAACCATTCAATACACGTTCCTTCAACTTCGGACTCAAACACGATATCCTCGCCGATAAACCAAACCTTTAAACAGGACTCAAAGCCTGCTTTGCCACGAAGGAATTTCCCTCGGTATAGCTTTAATAGGTCAAATCGACAGTCGTATTCTACTCCCAACCGCGAAACTGAAACCCCTCCAAGGCCGAGTGGCCCTAAGCCACACGAAAGGATGGAGGTGGATCAATCAACTCAGTCACGTAATGTTAATTACATGAATCGACCACAGGATGCTAGACAGTTTAAAAGGCGAGCATGGTCGGACAACTACCCTCGGAAACAGCAGAGGATGTTTAACCTGCAAACTTCCAGAGAAGATTTGCCTGAATTCACGAATGAAGAAGATAGATATGCCGAGGCAGCGAACGCAAATCTGGAAGACGAGCCAAATTTTATGTCAGGCGGACATCCAGCGTACCATATATAGGGTACTGCATGAGGGACGGAACCACGCTGAAATTCCTTGTCGACACGGGGGCAAACAAGAATTTCATTGGTCCGTCCGTCTCCGAAAAAACCATCCGCCTACAAAAACCATTTCTAGTACATTCAGCAGCTGGGAAAATTCAAATTAATGAGTGCGTTACCGGAAGATTCTTCGAGCAAGCCGGCAACAACACTGTCTTAACATTCTACGTCTTACCGGGTCTGCTCTCTTTTGACGGTATCATCGGAGATGATACGTTAAAAGAACTAGAGGCGGTAATCGACAGGAAAACGAATGTTTTAAGATTGTTCCCTGATATAGTTATTCCCCTCGGGGAAGAACTATCTAAGGAAGTTAACATTGTCCTTGACGAGAATCTATCAAATGAAACCCAGTCCAAGTTGCGTTGTATTATCAAAAAACATAATTCCCTTTTTAGCCCCATCACCAACCATGAAACAGTTCAGACCACAGTTCTTGCTGAAATTAAAACAAGCACCAATGAACCAATATATACGAAAAGCTACCCCTATCCAGCGCCCCTCAGAAAGGAAGTGGATAGGGAGATCGCTGAACTTCTGAAGGAGGGAATCATTAGACCTTCAAAGAGCCCATACAACTCTCCCATATGGGTGGTACCCAAGAAACCCAAGCCTTCAGGCGAGAAACAGTACCGTATGGTAATCGATTATAAACGGTTGAACGCCGTAACCATATCCGATGCCTACCCTATACCTGATATCAATTCGACGATAGCGAGCCTTGGCAAGGCCAAATACTTCACTACTCTAGACCTTACCTCCGGGTTTCATCAAATTTCGATGAAGCCATCGGACATCCATAAGACAGCTTTTTCCACCATGAATGGGAAATACGAATTCCTCAGACTACCCTTTGGTTTAAAGAACGCACCCGCGATATTCCAGCGTATGATCGATGACGTCTTAAAGGAATTCATAGGCAAAATCTGCTATGTATATATAGATGACATCATCATCTTTGGGGATAGCGAGGAAAGTCACCTAAGAAATATCGAAACCATCTTGACCAGACTGGGGGAGGCAAATCTTAAGGTAAATCTAGAGAAAACGCATTTTATGAAAACACAAGTCGACTTCCTTGGCTACATAATAACTCCGGAAGGCATCCGGCCAGATGGTAAAAAAGTCTCAGCTATCCAAAATCTTCTACCCCCCACAAATCTCAAGGAACTAAAATCGTTTTTAGGCCTTACGTCCTATTACAGGAAATTTATCCACGACTACGCTAATGTGGCCAAACCCCTAACCAATCTCACCAGAGGGGCAAACTCCCAAGTCAAAGCCAACCAGTCCAAAAATATTCCTATAACCCTGAATGAAAAGGAAGCAAGAGCTTTTAACGACCTTAAGACCTTGTTGACTTCTTCAGAGGTCCTGGCTTTCCCTGATTTCACTAAGCCCTTTAGCCTCACAACCGACGCCTCGGACTATGCTATAGGAGCAGTTTTATCCCAGGGTGAACCTGGTAACGACAGGCCAATCTCCTATATATCTCGTTCTCTAAGCCAAACCGAGGAGAACTATGCCACGAATGAGAAGGAGATGCTGGCAATTGTCTGGGCCCTTGACAATTTACGGTCGTACCTTTACGGTGCGAAAAGAATCAAAATCTACACCGACCATCAACCCTTGACGTACGCCCTAGGAAACCGCAATTACAACGCGAAGCTGAAGCGCTGGAAGGCGCGCATCGAGGAGTACAACTGCGAGTTGGTTTACAAACCAGGTAAATCGAATCTCGTGGCAGACGCTCTCTCGAGACTCAAAAGACATGTAAATCACTTGTCTGACACAGCTAGACCTGTGACAGCACCAAGTTCAAACAATGTGGAGCATGGCTCTGCGACCGATACGGCCAGCGAAAATAACTCACTCGTGGGAGCTGTCGCAGACGGCGCGAAGTCGCAGTCCTCAACGGAATCAGCCATGGAATCGGAAGGTTCAACGGACTCAGCCAGCGAAACCATGCACAGTGCGGAACAAGACGGTTCGGATCTAATCCCACACGTCGAAGCGCCTCTCAATGTCTTCCGAAACCAAATAATTGTAAGGGCAGATAAGGGCCTTGACATATATGAGGAGCCCCATCCCGGCTACTCTCGACATTACGTCGCCGAACCAAATTTAGATGAACCCAAGTTGACACGAATACTTAAGGCAAAGCTAAGGCCGAACTTGGTCAACGGCATCAGAATACCAGAAGCGCACATAGCCATGTTGCAGAGAGTCTATCTAAATAATTTCGTTAACTATAAAATCCGTATTACCCAGAGAATAGTGGAGGACGTCAAGAAAGAGGAAAGGGTATGGCAACTGATTAGCAAGGAGCATAGAAGGGCACATAGAAACGCTAGGGAAAACAAGCTTCAACTTCTAGAACGATATTACTTCCCTAGGATGAACAGTTTAATTACAAAGTATACTAGGACATGTGAAGTCTGCTTGGCGAACAAATACGATAGACACCCCAATAACCCCGAGCTGCAGCCAACTCCCATACCATCATATCCATGCGAAATACTTCATATGGATATTGTAGAAATTCAGAACGAGAAGTTCATCAGCTGCATAGACAAATTTTCAAAATTCGCCAAGCTCTTCCACATTAAGAACAAATCTTCGCTATACCTACGAGACAAGATTACGAAAATTTTACATTATTTTACGGTTCCCAGGGTATTAGTAACTGATAACGAACGAAGCTTTCTCAGCCCAATCATACTCAACTTCATTCGTATGCTAGGTATTAAACTATATCAAACACCAGTTAACCGCAGTGAAGTGAATGGGCAAGTGGAACGACTACACTCCACGATCTTGGAAATTTTCCGATGTCTGAAAGCAGAGTATAAGGGTCTGAGAACGAAGGAGGTAATTCACATTGCTGTGGATAGGTACAATAACACCGTGCACTCGGTCACCAAGAGGAAACCATCCGATGTATTTTTTAATAGAACCGCGAGAATCAATTTTCAAAACTTGGTTAACTTTCGTGCTAAGGTAAATCACGAATTAAGGGGAGAAATTGAGAAAAAACAGAAGTCAAACAATAGGTGGCGTAACACCAAAAAGCTATCTCCCAAAAAATATAAAAAAGGCGATATTATATATACTGCTTATAAAAAAGTACAAGGAAAAAATAAACCTTTATACCGCAAGGAAATTGTGGCAAGGAACAACAAAGTGTCCGTTGTCACTTCCACCGGACGGAAAGTCCACAAAAGTCATATAAAAAATGCGGAATAAAAAAAAAAAAAAAAGAAAAAAGGGGGAAGGGAAGAGTTAACATACATTTTTAATTTTATCATTGTAACTTCCACCCCATTAAAGATTCAAAAAACTGATACCATACGTAATGTATGAAAATATACCATACACATGTATGATGATGTACCATGCACATGCATGATGAAATGCCATACACATGTATGATGATATACCATACAAACGTATGATAAAGAAAAAAATATAAATGTAGACATTAGATACAATTTATTCATTCTTATAACATAGGCTTAAGTCAAATAAAATTAATTCATACACAAGTATGACGGAAAAACATTACGTGTTGAATATGATTTCGTAATTATTGTAACTAATTAACCTTTACATCCATAGCATAAGGATTTGCTTGCTTGCATTGACCGTCCAGAGTTTTCAAATCTACGACTACAAGGCACCAATAGTCTCCATAAAGGATGGAAAGGCGTGGATAATCGACGGGTATTTCAAGCTCGTTCACGTCATCGATCTGGAGAAATTCGAGAACGTGCTGAACCTAATTACAGATGCAACGGCGAACCTCTCCGCTGGAGGGGAGAACAAATCGATCATTCAACTTCATCTGCGGAAGTCAAAGGAGCGCATCGACCTACTGAAAGCCAGATCCCCTAGGAAGGCAAGGTCCATCGATTGGATTGGCTCCGCCTGGAAATGGGTAGCAGGTAACCCTGATGCAACCGACTGGAACAACATTCTTCGAAGTCAGGAAAATATAATAGAGAGAAACAATCACCAATATAAAATTAACGATGAACTATTCAGAAGCATGGATAACTTCACCCAGAAAATCAACCAGGTGATCGATCGGGTCAACATGGGGATTAGAGACAAAATCGAGGGCCATTACGAACAGGGCTTATTAAACGAGGTTTTGATCCTGAAAGAAGAAATAAACGAAATTGTACGAGCTTGCCAAATGGCAAAAAATGGAATGGTCAATACGAACATTCTAGATGGAGAAGAAATAAGTAGAATAATTAGCGAACTCGAAACTCTACCTTACGAGAATGAAGTCGAAGCCATAGAGCACGGAACACCATCGATCTACACCAATAATTCAATCTTGTTATACGTTCTTTCAATCCCCAAGGTAAGAAACGAAGACTACAATGTGTTGCTGACTAGGTCATCGATTATTGAGGGGAAACAAGTCAACTTAGAATTTGACAGGATGCTTATTAACCATAAGGAAACGTACGGCTTAGTTGGCAAGTGCTTATCCATAGGTAACTCGACGGTGTGCAGAGAAGAGGCACTAAGGAGAATCCCAGAAGACGACTGCGTATCTAGGCTCCTAAAAGGTGGAGAGGCGGGATGTACCTTTCATTCAAACAGCAACGAGGTCATCGAACTCGTTAAAGATGACACAATCTACCTGACGAACTTCAATGGCACTTTACTCTCTAATAATTTTTCAAGGTCTTTATCAGGTACTTACATCATCCAGCTGAGCAACGAAACAATCCAGCTCAAAGACAGGACGTTTACAAGCTCTATATTGAGCCATCTTCAAGCTCTCCCTCCAGCGATGTCGAATATCACCACCAAAGGACATACGATTGATCTGGGATATGTGCATAGCCTGAGCGTCAAAAATATCGAATGGCTAGGTAATTTAACCCATAAAGCGAACATTTCTTTAATTACAGACTCGACTTTATTCCTCCTGATTCTAATCCTTGCCTGGTGGGCATTACGAAGTTTCAATGCTGGGTCAAAGATCCCAAGACTAGACCTTCACCTACAAGGACCGCTTCCGGTTGGCAACCAACACCCGGCCACTGACCTTGCATAACTTACCAGATCTACGGGACGTAGATTTTCGAAGAGGGAGGAGTTAACACGATACAACACGCGCATGTCCAATCCACACGACAACCATAATAGCTGCATCAGCAGTTTCCCACGATATGCAGTAGATCCAATGGCAATGACTGGATACCCGATACGAGCGGATGCACGCGCAACGAATGAACCTGGCGACTCAGCAGATTGGACAGTGCAAGGCGAGGCTACCTGCGATAGCTTTTTGGATGAGGTATTTAATGTTAATTCGGATGTGAATGAATATAGTCGCAAATATACAATTTATTATAACGTGGTAAAATAGTCTTTCTTTGAATATACGAACTTGTTGGACCAGCCGAAGGTTGGTGTTCGATTTTTTTTGTAGTCCTCGGAAAGGACATTTTTAACTTAAATAAATAAATAAGTAAATAAATAAATAAATTATTTAATAGGTAAATAAATAAATATATCAATAAATAAATAATTAAGTAAATAAAAAATATATAAATAAATAAATAAATAAATAAGGAAATAAATAAATAAATAAGTGAACAAATGAATAAACAAGTAAATAAACAAATAAAAATAAATGAATAGACAGATATCTCCTATTGAGTAAATAAATAGATAATATCAAATTGTGTATAATAGTAATGTAATATAGAGATAAATAGATAACATACAAACAAATTAACAAAAAGTTGAATATTGCGTTAGCTAATATCAGTGAGGTAGGTGATATTCAATATTTAATTGATTAATAAAAGGATTGTCAGGGATATCACATCTGATCTTAAATGTGTCTATTAGTTTGCGTATTCATTTCAACATTTGCTGTTGAATGTGGATCTAGCGTGGAGTGATGCCATGGGAGGTTAAGCATCATTTTTAATAATTTGTTCTGTGCGATTTGCAACTTTGTAATGTGACGTTCAGCACAATTAGCCCAAACCGGGCAGCCGTACAATAAGATGGATTGAAAAATTGTTTTGTGAATTATTATTTTGTTTTCATTTGAAAGTGATGATTTCCTATTTATAAATGGATATAATATTTTTATGCCAATATTTATTTTGTTAAGTGTTTGCGTAGTGTGTTCTTTAAACGTCAGTTTTGAATCAATATGTACACGCAAGTATCTTACAGAAGGCTTCCACGCAATTGAATACCCATTGACAAGCAGTTGGTTTGCTGGCAGAAAACAAGGTCTTCTTTTTCGTGTGAAAAAGATAGCTTGTGTTTTTTCAGCATTTAGTTTTATTTTCCACTTCGCATTTTTAAGATTCGTCTCAATATTTAGACTGAACTCATGCGATGAAATTATAGCCGTGTCATCGGCATAAATTGCTGCTTCACATTGAAAGAGGAGAGGAAAGTCAGATGTGTACAGATTGTAAGGAACTGGCCCAAGAACTGAGCCTTGGGGCACACCTGTGTAAAAGTTTATTACCTTTGATACACTACTATTTACATGCACAATAAAACGACTATTTGCTACGAAACTTTGGATGATTTTACACAGGAACAAAGGGAAATTAGGGTTTATCATTTTGTATATAAGTCCATAGTGCCACACAGAAACAAAAGCTTTTCAATATCTAGTAGGATCATACCAATTGATCTTTCTATTACACGGTTCATTTTGATAATATTGCACAATCTTAAAACTTGATGCTCCCATCAACGCGTACCATTACCACGCCTAAAACCAAACTGTTCATCGGGATATAGTTTATGATCGTGACTTTGAGTTGATGAATTTGCCTATTTTTTCAATGGCGTATTTCGACAGACATCGCTTTGTTCGATTATCAAGTAGGTACCTTTACACTGTGTAGAAAAGAGGTTTGTGTTTTCAGAAAACTGGCAAGTCCATGCCTCCTTGGAAGAAAACACAGCCCCCTTATTAAAAGTGTTTAAGTTGCCAATTACATTGCCATAATTAATGGCTGAATTGGACTCCACTCAAGCCTTTCACTATATCTGGTACTTTTTGAGGTTCCTCGGCATTCGTCCCTCCACGACGCATAGAACCTTTTTCAAACTGTACTCCATACTTGTTGTCGTTTTAGTCTTAATTATATTTGCGTTTGAATTGTGCCTGCAAATGATTTTCGTCGAATCAATTGACCATCTGATGAGGAATGTGTCTATGAATTTTGGACATATTTGCTGCTCCATGAAAATTGCTGTTTTATACGTCCTTAATAAAAACCTTCTAGCAGTTCATGAATACCTGAACAAATTGGACGAACGCGCCTCAAAGAATCCTGAACATCGCAGACGAATGGAGGACATTATTCGGATAAGTAATCGAATATTTGTCACATTAAAGGCCCTGTATTGGTTGACGGAGAGTTGCGGTTGGATATCTGGAGCATGGAATAGGAAACTGATTTTTGACAGTTGGCTACCATTCAACTGGGAGTCTTCCACCAAGCTCTACATCTCAGTGGTTAGATTCATTATATATGTGCATCATGAACCCGATATGTGACTCCTATTCGTTTTTGTACACTTATGTCTTGCTGGGGCATATCGAGTGCCTGGCAGTGTTGCCGAAAGTACTCCCATAGGAGTATTTTAGTACGTTCAACATCTCCGTACTCCCGTACTCCTCCTTTCACATTCGTACTCCTATTTTTTTTAAAGACCTAAAATATCTTACACTTGCAGCAAACTGTAATGTCAACCAAAACAAATTTATTTCACTTAAAATTTAATGCAAATTTGACAGCACTTTTATCTTCTGAACTTTCGTCAAAAAGGGAATTTCTCTCTTGTTTGTTTTTTGTTTCGTTGGTTTTATCTTTCATGTAATTTTCATCTGTCAGTTACGTATTTATTTTATTGTTACCTGAGATTGTATTTTGTCAGTTGTTTTTAGGGTTCCGTAGCCAAATGGCAAAAAACGGAACCCTTATAGATTCGTCATGTCTGTCTGTCTGTCCGGGTATGTCACAGCCACTTTTTTCCGAAACTATAAGAGCTATACTGTTGAAACTTGGTAAGTAGATGTATTCTGTGAACCGCATTAAGATTTTCACACAAAAATAGAAAAAAAAACAATAAATTTTTAAAATAAATGGTCATATTCCACAGAAGCAGCAAATCACTTATTTTTATATATTTATGTAGAAAATTCGTTAGACTTGCTGTGTTAGAGGCTTTCACGGCGATTGTAGAACGAGCGAAATTGGTTGGTCTTGAAGTAAATGAGGACAAGACCAAGTACATGCTATCAACAATCAAACAAACATTTATCCACCGCGTAGGACAAATCGTCCATTTTGATTGCAGTAACTTCGAGGTAAGGTTAAGGAGTTCATCTATCTAGGAGTAAACATCAACTCCACGCAGAAAATTACCTTAGGAATGCGCTGCTACTTCGGTTTAGCAAAACAAATGGGTTCAAAACTCCTCACTCGAAGGACAAAATGCATCCTCTATCGAACTTTAATTCTACCAGTCCTGCTTTATGGCGCCGAGTGCTGGACGATAAGTAGAAAAGGGGAGCTAATATTGGGTTCTTTTGAAAGAATACTCAGTCGGATATTTGGTCCTGTGTGCGAGGAGGGCGAATGGAGGAGAAGATGTAACCGCGAACTCTATGAGCTGTACCAAGATGTGGATGTAGTCCAAAAAGCTAAATCACGTCGACTATATTGGCTCGGCCACATTGAGCGAATTTAAAATAATGCTCCAGCCAAGAGAATCTGCGCCTCTCAGCCCCCTGGTTCGAGAAGGCAAGGAAGACCGAACCTCCGTTTTAAAGACCAAGCCATCGCGGATGACAGAGCGCTTGGTCTGGAGAACTGGAAGCAGCGTGACCTGGACCGCAGAGGATGGAAGGCTGCAGTGTCTCAGGCAGACACTCTTCACGGGTCGGGAGCCCGTTAAGTTAGTAAGTAAGCATTTAGAGTATTTATCACTTTCTGCACAACCTCCGGTGATGCAGTCGGTGTCATTGCAGGAATGACACCAATATACATACTGGTCGAAGAGCTTCAGAAAAATTTGATAGGAGCCGCCAGGACGTTAAAGTAGTACACGACGACCAGACAATAAGGAGATTGAGAGATTGGCAGCTTATCTTTATGTGAAAAAGTGAATTTATTTGTGTTGTGTCAAGATAATTGAGGAAAATTATATTGAAAACAGAGTCAACGGAAAATTGAGCAGTTTTTTTAATAAAGTAAGTAGATACTGTTTTACAATTTTTTTCTCTTTTAAAACAAAATGGTTCATTTTTCTTAATAAATCTTAAATAACTTGTTTGGCAATGACACAATCAATCAATTCATTTTATTTCGTAACAATCTTTTCAAAAAAGTCTGTGACCGCACATTTTACAATTCAGAGATTTGATACATTATCTTTCTACCGAAACATTTTCTTGCATGGCAAATAATAAATAACTATGAATGATCGGAAGAGTTTATCGAAGGAAAATACGAAAAAAACCTTCATTTGACAAAAAAAAATTAAAAATAACAAATAAATAAATATATAAATAAATAAATAAATACAAAAATAAATAAACAAATAAATAAATAGATAAAGAAATAAATAAAAAAATAAATAACAAATAAATAAATAAATAGGTATATAAATAAATATATGAATAAATAAGTAAATAATTGATTAATAACTAATAAATGACAGCAAACACAAAAATATCACAGATTGAGCATTTAGCTGGTTTATGAGAGGATTCTCAGAACTATCACAGCTGTTAATAAAATTAGTGACACATTTGTGAGTTATGCCATTTTTCTGGAAATTTTTTTTTTTAGAAATCATCAAAGGATAATAGTTGCCACAGTTTTTTTCAAAATTTTCTAATTTTTCTATAGAATTAAGTCCTAATAATCTGTAGTTTTTTTTCGATTTTCAGCGAAAACAACAAAAAGCTGCAATCCTATGAAAAACTGTATTTCTTTTTTTATTAAAAATCTACTAAAATGATTAATAAATCGATTTGTATTTCTAAACAACAAACTTTAGTCATTATTATTTTTGCCACCGCTGTGATGAACTAACTCCGAAATAGTCAAAAACTTGTCTGAATATCATAAATTATTTCTTCTTTGGAAGGATCGGGTTTGACCCTCATTTTCCAACCTTATTGCATACATTTTGATTTTTTTTTGTCTTGTTTTCATTAAATAAAATTTGGAACTAAATATAATCTAATACATAACTCGAAAAAGTAACATAATAAAAATTGGTCCGACTCAAAAACTTCAAATTGATTTTTTGAAAAATCAAGTTTTTTGAGTTATGCCGGTTTTCTTAAACAGCGACGATATGTAGGTATGATTAGTTTGAAAGCACCCTTAAGCCGATTACTGAACTGTCGCTGTCAAAATATTCAGTAAAATCAACATTTGAAGTACATGAAGGAACGGCGTTTAAAAATAATTAAAATTTACTAACGAAATTCCGAGTCGGTGGTCGCAACTTTAAGAGCGTCAACGCCAATTTTCGGCCGTAATTCTCGTCCCAGTAGACAAGCAGCTCATAGTCTAGTGAACAAATTTGAATCAGAATATTCGCTGCTTGATGATGCTGTGACAGTGACACTACGTTTTGCCCGAAGTGTGGAGAAGATTGCTGCAGTAGAGGCGTCCGTCGCAAACCAGCCAAATCAGTCAATTTCCCGGCATTCTCCAGATCTTGGCCAGCACCCTTACAAGATCAAGCTGACTCAAGAACTAAAGCCACTTGGTCATTTAAAGCGACGTACGTTCTCGAATTGGGCTCTGGGCATGATGGAAGAAAATTAAGAATTTCATCGCAAAATCATCTTCAGCGATAAAGCTCATTTTGGGTTAAACGGCTTCGTCAATAAGCAAAATATGCGTTACTGGATAGGTGAGAACCCTCAGGTGCTTCATGAAACAGCACTTCATCCGCAAAAAGTCACTGTTTGGTGCGGTTTTCATGACGGTGGCGTCATTGGGCCGTTTTTTTTCGTCGATTAAAATGACCGTCACGTTACGGTAAATGGTATTCGCTGCAGAGACATGTTGTAAAACCTGAATTGTTTGTAAATTTGTTTGGCATGTGCATGATTTAATTTTTGTAAGTCTGGATATAGCATGTCGGGTTGATCAGCAAAGTTTCCAATTTTTTAATTTTGGTGGGGGCATACACCCCCATTTATTCAGCTTAATACAAGCTATTTAGGTCTTAAAAAACTAATTACACTAAGACTTACAGCTAGGGCTTAAAAACTACTTAAAACTAAATTAGGTGGATGGCGAGGGATGGAGGAGGGTAGATTTGAGGGAGGAAGTGCAGTGATTAAAATCAAAGAGGAGGTGGTTAGAATTGACCTTCTGCAACATACGGGATATCGGCTCGTTCAAGCCGTACAACGTGCAACGGGTGGGAAGATAGAAAAGAGGAGGGGATCTTAAATTCCGAGGGTTAGTGTTAAAGGCAATGTAGTTCAAAAGATAGGAACAATCAACGGAGCCAGTGAGAAGACGATGTATAAACAGAATGTCAGCCACATCTCTTCTTTTTTCAAGGGTCTGAAGGTTTATTAAATTAAGGCGTTCGTGATATGGTGGAAGGATAAGGTGATTATTCTACGGGAGCCCACGAAGAGCAAAACGGAGAAATCGACGTTGAATGCTTTCGATTCTTGTAATGTAGACCTGGTAGTATGGTGCCCACACTTGGATAGCGTACTCTAGGAGTGGGCGGACGTAGGTAATGTAAAGGGATTTTGTCACGTAGGGATTGGTAAATTCTTTAGACCACCGTTTGACGAAACCAAGGGCTGAGTTAGCTTTATTGATTATCTCGTCAATATGTGACCGAAAGTTAAGCTCTCTGTCACACAAAACGCCTAGGTCGCGAATGGTTAGAACGGTAACAATGGGTTGGTTGTTCAAATAGTAACATCTGCTCCATAAAGTTTTTTTGACACCAGACCGAAAAACTATTGAGGTCTTGTTGAAGAAGATCAGAGTCGTGTGGAGAAGAAATGATTTTGAAGAATTTAGCGTCATCGGCTTAGAGGGAGATGGAGGAGAAGTTGATGACGTTGTCAATATCATTTATAGCCAGAATAAAAATCAAAGGTCCAAGGTGGCTACCTTGTGGAACACCAGAGGTGGCTTTAAAAGGCAAAGAGAGAACAGAACGAAAACGAACATTATAAGATCGGTTCTCAAGGTAAGAAGAAAACCAATTCAATAGTGGGGGATCGAAGCCAAGGAAGGAGAGTTTGAAAAGAATCAAACGATGAGATATTTTGTCAAACGCCTTACTGAAGTCAGTAGCGATTAAATCCACTTCATTGCCACTTTCTAAAGCAGAAAGTGTAACGGAGACAAAATCAACAAGGTTGGTGGTTGTGGATCTACCTTTAAGGAAACCGTGCTGAAGGGGGGAGATAAGAGACTTGCACTGAAAGGATAATGAATCGTACATCATACTTTCGAAAACCTTGGGTAAATGCGACAGCTTGGCAATAGGTCGATAGTTAGATACGTCATTCTTTGGCCCTTTTTTGTGAACAGGTGAAATGAAGGACTTTTTCCAGATTTTAGGAAATTTCCCAAGAGATAAGGAATGTTTAAAGAGATTAGCAATAAAAGGTGAAAGAATCGCAGAACACTTTTTGAGAAGAATGGCTGGAAGGCCGTCTGGGCCGGGTACAAATTCATCATTGAGATGAAGAAGTCTGTCGCACACCGTGGAATGGTCAAAGGTGGGTAAAATGAATGGGCCAATGGTATAGTTTTTCAGATAACTGAAGTAGGAGTGATCCGGTTCATGGCAGTCGTCAGTGAAGGACTGCTTGAACACGGTGGCAAAAGAGTTTGCGATTACAAATGGGTCCGTTAAGGACTCGCCTTCAAACAAGAGTGAGGAGGGATATCCATCAGATTTCCTTTTATAATTAACAAAATGAAAAAATGACCGTGGGTCCTTGATGAGGTTAGCTTGAGCATCAGAAAGATAGCGTTGATAGAGACAGTGAAAAAGGTTAGAGAACTGTAAGTACGAACCGAGATAATTCGAATAATCTGTAGTAGTTCTGGTTAGAAGATAGATCGCCCATAGTTTGTTACGTTTATTACGAAGTGAACGCAGTTTCCTATTATACCACGGAGGGGAAGATGGTGAGATTTTATGTCGCGAATAAGGAACGAATAAGGAAATGCATTTAAAGATTTCGTCATAAAAACGGGTGGCAGCTTCATCAACGGATAAGTTCGAGAAGTTGAGTTCGATTCTGCTCCAATATAGAGACTATACAAATTTAAACACATCCGAACTGGTACGCGACCTTAATTGCATAGACTGGAACTCAATATACCTCATGGAAAATGTAAACGAACAAATTTGTTTTTTACGACATAACGTCAATCAACTCTTTGACATCCATGTTTCTTTAAAAACCCGTCTCATTAAGCATACGTCCCCACCTTGGCTGAATGGCGACATCTCTGCTCTAATGCTGAAACGAGATGCCGCTTACAGTCAATGGAGACGGTTCAAATTGGAGCACTTCCACAAATCTTATTGCATACTTCGTAATCAAGTCGTCGCATTGATCAGAACAACAAAAATGCGTTACTACGAACACAAAGTTTGTCCATTAGTTTCTGGAAAAAAGTTATGGAAAAACCTGCGAGAAATCGGTATTGGGAAACAATCTATGAAGTTTGCTGATAACATCGATTGTGATGCTCTCAACAAAAAGTTCACCTCCACGCCACAATCCTTTGACGTTGCTACACCTGTTCGCTGAGCTTTATAAGAATACGTGAAGAAGACATAGTTGAAGCAATATTATCTATCAAATCGAATGCTACTGGCCTCGACCTAATGGAACCTAAGTTCGTTAAGTTATTGCTTCCTCATATACTGCGCTTTATAGCTTATATATTCAATAGTATCCTGACTACATCCGAGTTTCCTTCAGAATGGAATAAGGCTAAAATTATTCCCGTTCTTAAAAAGCAAACGGGTACTGCTACGGAGTTCCGACCCATTGCTATCCTCCCGTTTCTATCAAAGGTGTTTGAAAAAACCATTATGAAGCAGATACAATCATATCTATCGATTAACAACCTGTTAACCACTTGCCAGTCTGGTTTTAGACCTAAGCGCAGCTGCAAATCTGCCCTACTTGTTGTTACTGACGAAATAAGAACCGCAATGGACAAGGATCACATTACTCTTCTGACGCTTTTAGACTTCTCAAAGGCTTTTGACACTGTTAACCATTCAATTTTATGTAAAAAACTGCGTAATTTCTCGCTGAATTTTCTTCATCAGCCATTGTCTCCTGGGCACAGACACTTTTCCCAGCTGGAATATTCATTTTTTTTGCGTTTTTTTACAATTATATTAGTAGCCTCTTGCCTTTTTCTATGTAATGCTATAAGGAACTCAGACTGCACGGAATTTTGATCACAGGATCCGGTGCAAACCAACTTTCGGGGTTACTTTGCTCCAGTGCAAAGTTACCCCAAAATGACGAAAATTGATATGTTTTCACAAAAAAAAAATTATTATTATATTTGTGGACCAAGAAGGTTAACTTTGTATAAAATTAAAAGAAAAAAAGACACTTCAACAGTAACATAAATACTTTATATTTGGATACTTTTATATTTGGATACACACACCTTAACACTTCAAATTTGCTACCTGAAAAAAACACACAATTAGGTCGTTCCTCTTCGGACTCTTATGGTTGAATGAAAATTAAACGTGGATGTGCAGTTGCACATGAATTTGCACACACATAAACATTATATTATGTTACAGTTAGACCGGTGAGCAAAACTAAAACAAGGTCCACTCTCCATTCCCTGACTTCCTTACCAATTCCCTCTTTTATCGGTGCGCATATGCAGGGTCTGAAGAAGTGGAGGGGCAGCCATGGTTCCATCAACCATGCGCCCACTTCTCTAGAGCCTTAGGTAGGCGACCACTACAGGAAAACGCTTAGCATGGGCAGGTGGCCCAAGAATGAGGAACCCCTTTCTGTCTGTCTGACGGTCTCTGGTAATGAAGTACGATACCGCTGGCCTAGTAAGTCCGGATGATGAGCCTGACAAGGACCGCCAGGAGACTCCCAACGGGCCAACGTGCATGCAACCAGACGGTCGGTCTGAGAAAAAGGAGACAGACGGACGGTCTGCAAAGGCGGAGTGTGAGTCCAAAGCAATCTGCAACGGCCAGGGTGTACACAATAAACTAATACACACACCCTGCAAATCTAAAAACGATTCGTGGGCGCGGGCGGACGGTCCGAAACATCAATGACCCAGAAAACGAATCACGATCTACCACGACGGTAGTGAGTTAGGTTCGATGAGGGAAGGGATGACGCTCCACTGAGACGTGTGGGCGGACGGCCACGTATACACACTCTCACAACACTTGCCACAATTGTACGAGTCAATTCACTACAAGACACCAGCACGAAAACGAAAGAAGAAAAACACTAAACAACAAATTAAAATACAAGGTGGCGCAAAAGTAATCCTCCTATCAGAAAATGCTATACATTTTGCGATTGGCCCCTAATGTCAGTTCTGTTTTGACATTTGTGTAGTAAACACATGCGAAATACACGTTAATAAACAATGTTACGCTACACTGCTCCAGAACGCGGAATATTGGTGACTATTTATTTGAGCAATAATCGGTCGGTGACTTTGGCACAACGTGAATTTCGTCGCAGATTTCCTACCCGTCCAACGCCTACTGGTGAAGCACTGCGACGTTTAGCCGCTCGCCTCGAAGAGACTGGCACAACACGAGATGCTGCCAGTCGTGGCAGACCCCGGAGTAGCCGAGAATATTGCTGCTGTAGCCGAAGATGTCATGGAAGCGCCGTCGACATCGACCAGACGACGTGCCACGCAAATGGGTATCAGTCGACGGTCTTTACAGCGAATTTTGGTACAAGATTTGAAGATGTTTCCGTACAAAGTCCAGACGGTGCATCAGCTGTTAGCTGCTGACCGCCAATCGCGTCTAACATACGCTCAAGCCATCCTTAATCACCACCAAGAGGACGATGATTTTTCATCAAAAATAATCATGAGTGATGAGGCCCATTTCCATCTTAGCGGCTACGTAAATAAGCAAAATGTACGCTTCTGGGGCACTGAAAATCCGCGTGTAACCCACGAAGAGCCATTACACCCGCTCAAAGTCACTGTATGGTGTGCTGTTTTCGCTGGAGGAGTCATCGGACCTTTTTTCTTAGAAGACGTCGCGGGCCAAACGGTTACTGTGAATGGTGAGCGCTACAGAGCAATGATCAACGAGTTCTTTTTTCCGCAACTTGATGAATTGGGATTGGAAAACATGTGGTTCCAACAGGACGGTGCAACGGCACACACTGCACGTGCCACAACCGATATGCTGAAGGATGCATTTCCCGGGCGCCTAATCTCCTGTTTTGGCGATTTGCACTGGCCAGCAAAATCGCCTGATTTGACCGCTCCAGACTTCTTTTTGTGGGGCTTTTTGAAGTCGCTGGTTTATGTCAACAAGCCTCAGACTCTTGCAGCTCTTAAACACAATATCCGTCAAGAATGTGAGGACCTATCGCCGGAAGTTTTGGCCAAAGTGATGGAAAATGCAATAAAAATGACAATCAACTGTGGCGGCGGCCATTTACATGACATCATATTCTCGACTTGATGTAAAAAAAATTAAAAGACCAAATAAAAATAATCCACAAGAAGAATCAAAGTTTTTCATTTTTTTTTTAAATTACAACCAAAAAACATCGGAAGGTTATTTTTGCGCCACCTTGTACTTACATACACACATGTGAGAACTGGCGCAAGATTGACATTTCCCCTTTTCCCCAAATCTGCGCGCGGTCCCACCGAGATAGCTAGGGCACATTATCTCGAGTACAACGCTCGTATCTGGTCTGGTGCACCAATAACTTAGTTGGAGCTACTTGACAGGATCCAAAAACGCGCGATAAAACTCATTGGCGACCGAGACATCGCGAGATCGATTGACTCTCTTAGTCATCGTCGTAAAGTCTCCTGCCTTTCGTTATTTTATCGTTATTTCCACCATAAGTGCTCAAACGAAATAGCCAGTTGCATTCCTCCCCTTGAACATTTCAACCGCAATACCCGCCATGCAAGGAATGCTCTTCAGTTCACCCTCAAGCCTGTGTTCGGACGTACAGTGAAGTTCAAAGAATCTTTCCTCAGCCGTACAACACGAATGTGGAATGCTCTTCCCCGCTCCATTTTTCCTGCACCTACAAACATTCAAAACCAACGTGCATCGGCATCTCTCCTTTTCTTCTCACCCTAATTTCCTTAACGCCCGCGCTGTGTAGCTAATACATTATAAGGGTCACAACAAATCCCTTTAAAAAAAAATTGATCAATAGATATCCCAACTTGATAAATCTCCTGGGCGATTCTTTTTCCGAATAGGATTGTTGGTGCCTGATCCTAGGGTTTTTTAAAATCCTATGCCTCCTATTTTCGATTCCTTTAGGGTTGGTTGAATGAGGGAACATGATTTAAACGTATCAATTGATTCTTTTTGAAAAAGTTAACTTTGAATGCGCGAATTAGTGCAATTAATATTTACTTTTCACGAAAGGTTATTTTTCCTTGTTGTTAAATTCGCGAACTGTCAAATGGGAAATGTGTGATGGTAGATCCAGGGTCGGCCAAAGGGTTTGCTTATCGTTGGATGTTTCCAGTGATGGGCGAATTCGAAAGAATGAGAACCGTGAGAGCATTAGCGGGATCATGTTAGCGCATTAGTGTAAAGATGTCACAATGTAGCGAAAAACGACATGGTCCAGCCAAATGCGTGAATGTGCGTGATTGGGTGGGGGTAGAACAAGGAACAGTTGATACTCTGAGTTATCGTGTGGGAGCTGTGAATTGTCTATCCCAAGTACGTGTGAGTGAAAGAGTACGAAGCAGTCGACAATTTCAGCGCCACAGCTGAACCGTCACGTTTGGGCTGCCGTTGACTCTGCTTCCCCAAGGTTGGATGAGTGTGTGAGTGAGGGACACTGGCCGGCCGAATGGACAAAGGAAGCTGGAAAATCACTTCCTGGTTGACCAGTCGTATAGATAGACGTTATTTTGCGAATAATTAGTTAATTCATCGAGAAGGGTACCTAATAGTACAGTGATGTGGAAAAATAGTTAAAGAAAAAAATCCAGAATAGTGTGTGTAGGAGATTGCCAAGCAGGACCAAAATCCAAAGCCTACGCAGGAGGGACAGGCAGGAGTGATTTGTGGTAGTTAGGAAAAAGGAGGCAATTCCGTTATTTCTTTTGTGTGCCAAATCACCAATTCCGTTCATTAAAAGCAAATTGCCGTTCCCCAACGGGACTTACCTAGAACGTGGTACAAAAAAAAACAACCGTCTTTTCTTTTTCTGGATTTTTTTTCCAGTTCGCAATTCTTCGGTGGTCGAAATTTCACTTTTCTTTCAGGTTTTCAGGTTTCACAACTTCCCAACAAAAATTATTTGGCGCCCATTGTGTTACTGTCATCGGAGGAATACTCGTATATTTTTTCCTTCACGACAATAAGCACACCAACTTTATTTGCAGGTTCGCTAATTTTTCAGAGTGTTTGATTGTCTGAGCGCAATCGTAGCGCTTTTCGTTGAACCCACCCCCAGCTGAGCGACCGGGAAACCAGCATACCTACTTTTGTTGGCTGTTGCACTTTTCGCGTTTGTTTGACAATTTAGTTAATTTTCATTTCACGCATTGCTCGCAAAATATTCCGCGTCTTTTATTTCGTCTGAAACCGCACATAATTAGTAGTTTGCTCGGGAAATAAAAGTGTAACAAGATTAGTTCGTAAAAAAGTTTTTAGGGCAAGAGGCAATAATTATAAGATATTGTTAAATTTAGGGCGCCCGGATAAGGAACCATAATCTAGAATACTCGTATGTATCCTGTTACTTTTAATTTTCGATTATAGTATTTCGCTTGTTTCTCCGCCAATTTTAATTTCCTAAAAGTAAATTGCTCGCGAATTAAAAAAAGCGAAAATAGCTGCCTTACAATGTGGAAGACGCGGATAGTCCAATGTATACAGGTTATATAGTATAGGCCCAAGAACTGAGCCTTGGGGAACGCCTGAATGAAGGTGCACTAAATTAGAGACGCCACTACTGACTTGCACTTTAAAACAACGATTTGACAAGAAACTGCGGCCAATTTTACAGATATAAGCGGGAAACTTACTCCGACAATTGCTTGAAGATCTTCCACGTAGATGAAAGTGAAATCAAGACCTTGTCAAACAGAGTTTATGAAACGCTGGAAGGTTTGTGACGCGCTTCTCGAATTGAAAATTGCTTAAATTCGGAAATGTTTATGGCAAAATGGGATAACGATCCTTGACCGTGATCGCGTTTATTCTGCAATAATCCCTATACGGTCTCCAATCCAGGTTGCTTTTATTTTTAACGATTTGGAGCGGTCAGCAGAAGGGCGAAGAGGATGGTTGGCAAATGCCCAGATTTCCCCTATCTTCAAACTCGATACGGGCTGCCATATGTCGGGAAGCGTTCAGCAGCCTTGGGCGAGAAAAAGGGAGCGGTGAACAATGGGTTAATTGGCTGGAGCATAGTTCGAGGTTTGCGTGAGTTTGGGAAATTATTTTTGGATTGATCGAAGGCGAAAAAATGGTGGAGGGATCATCTGATCTACCCCAAATCAAAAATGACGCACCTATACTCCAAATCCAAAAGTGACCCCAAGCAGAGGGGTTGCAGAACATATCACTATTTTGGGTCTAAATTCATTCTCAGAAATTTGGGCCTTAGGTATGTCATAATGAAATATCACCCCAGTTGCTTACGATTGTCAAATTATGAACCGTGTTGTTGTTGGCTCCAAGATGCTGTTATCTGCAAGGTTTTGGCGACTTTTTGCCGTTATCCGATGCAACTGTAGGTGGCTAATGGTTGCTTCTGGTGTTCAGATTCAGTTGCTGGTTTGCTGGTAAAACGTGTTTGTGGTGGCGTGTCGACATGCTCGTCGACTCGGGGGTGGTCGAGGGTTTGTATGCCCTATTCTGTGTGTGCTGCGTCACGTGGTACCTAATCACGTGACGACTACGTCGGGGTCGCCGATTTTAATGCGCTTCTCTGTGGCAACACGCTCGTCAAAAGTGGAACTTCAATATTATTATTAACAATGCGATACATTATTTATTATTCATCAGAATAAAAAAAAAACTCATTGAATAGGCCAGAAACCGTGAGCGAGAAAAGTGACACTTTGGTATGGCTTTTTCGTTTTTTGCTGCACTTTCGGTGAGCTCGTTGGACGTGTCCGGAATGCTTTAATTAGTGAGTGCGTTCAGTAATTCGCTTTTATTTGTATGCAGAATGCATGCACATTATCACCACTTCAACTAATCCCATCTCTAAGTAATATTTTTAAGATTTGTTGCGACAAGCGCAAAAAGCGTACCTCAGCAAAATTCCATCGTTAAACATAAGTAGTTCCTGAGATACGAGCCTTAATACAATTGAAAATAACTACTTTCTCACTCGCAGTCACGCACTGACAGATCATCAAAACTATGGAGTACTTCCACTCATCACAGAATATTGAAATACGGCACAATAATTGGTCACGTGGCTCAGTTATAAGTGCGTTGAACTACAACGTATTACTTATCTAGGAGACCCAGGTTAAAATCAGGCCGGGGCCCAGTAACATGGATATCAACTGGACTAAAGGGGTCGCAACCTTCCCACTTGATTGCATCCCTACTAGTCTGTCTGGGGGGTTTCCCCGTTTTGACCTCAAAAAGTATAATAAGGCTCCCCGATTTCGAATCACACTTTTCGAACTTTTCTACGAAAAAAATAAATAATTCGAAGAAACTTAAAAGTCAAATTGACGCAGATGTTAAAAGTCAAATTGTCGCAGATGTAAAAAGTCAAATTGTCTCAGATGTAATCTCACACCGGTTCACAATCATTTTGAAAACAGATGTAAGTAGGTAATAACAACCACAGATTAGTGACATTTTTTGACACTTTAAATTCGAATATCGAACTTCGAAATTTGTTTTTGTTTATAAATAATCGTAGTTGATAATTCCTATCACCTTCCATAAACGGACGTCATTTATCAGAGCAGCTTATAAGTAAGCATTCACCAAACGTCAAACTGCCTTAATTTTTTTAACTCAAACTTCCATCTTGCTTGTGACAGGGTTGAAATCAGTCAACTCGATCCAAGCTAATTACTACCAATTAGGTATACACTACTTGCCCATTAATGAATTGCATTTTCCAATTAGTTTATCATTGTAAATGTCAATACCTAATTAATTCCTCTGACAATTGAGTAAAATTAATATGTAAATTCTACTCTACTCACCGGATGGTGATAGCGGTAATGTAGGCGGTGGCGGTATTGATGCACCACCGCCACTGCCGCCGACTGCTGCTGTGGGTGTGGCTGTTACAGCACTACCTGCTCGCGTCAGCGGTGACCTTGGCGGCTCCATACTCCACGGAGCACTTGGCAATTGTCCAAACTCACTACCGATATTCGAACCAATCAACATGACAGCACACTGACGTTGCACTTCGGCGTTTGCACATGTGTGTTTTTACGAGGTCGATGGTGGATTCCAAATGCAAACAATTTAAATATTTTGCTAAGCACAATTGAAATTTTAATTGACAGCTGTCAAAAATGAAATAAAAATTAGAAATTCTTAAAACGACAATTTGCCGTAGGTAAAACGCAGGAGCTGAATTTTATTTTAATTTGTTTTTTATTCGCTTTTAGTATGATTTTCGCTAGAGAGAGCGCGCACACACAACCCCGAACACGACGTGAGTACGCGCGATGCACACACGTAAACCTCAATCGCTAAACTGAAGAGCACACACAGTCAGTGGTTGTGCGGTGGCCCTTTCAAGTTGGCTAGCCAGTTCGGTGCTGGGCGCCCATGGTGTGGCAATACGACACAACATAACAACAACAACGCAACTCACTGATGCGGCGCGGCAGCGGCAGTCATGTGGCTCTGGGTTGACTTCTGTTTGGTGTGCTGGCGGTGGCGCTGCTACCGCGAGCAGTGAGCGCGCATAGGGGGAAAATTAAAACACACCAAAGAGAAGGGAAAAAACAGTTGGAAGAAAAGAGATGTCTTAATGTCTGACAAGAGGGAGTGAGATGCCAATTGATGTCCCACCCCACTTGAAAAATAAAATCAAAAGTATCCGAAAACACTTCTCTGTCCGGGGAAGTGGGGATATGTAAATCTTCGCACAAAGCAAATCGGCAAAAGCTTAAACAGTCATTGGCACAGAATAATGACGTAAAGGAGAATAGTAGTTGACAGGAGGTGGGAGAGCAAACGAGATGGCAGTTGGAGAAATTAAGGGTAATTGATTTGAAGAATGTATGTGCATTGTTTGTTGTTTGTACGACGAAAGATTACGATTGGCATGTATTGAAGAAAATATGCAATGAGCAATGGCTGCGGCAGAAAGAGATATGGATACGTTGTCAGGTGAGACAGAGATGGTGGATGGAATTGGGAATAATGAACATTTTGCTGTGTCGAATGGAAGTGGTGACGGCGAGCATGGATTGAGTCTTGGAAATTGGAGTGTATTGAAACGAAAGTGAACTGGAAGAGTGGAAGTTTTTTTCTTTATTCCAAAGAAATAATACAGTGGCGACACTTGGATTCCTTAAGTATCTGTCGCAAATGGAGAATATTTGAGAATATTTTATGTTAAAAGTGTATAGATGGTTATGTTGTGACTGCGTTAGGCAGAGTGATTGATTTCGAAGACTTCGATTTCGCCGCCGCTGTCTGGAATTTTGTTGTTCATCGAATTTTGCACTTTTTTTCAGATCAAATGCATTCTTAGGTAAACAGTTCATTGTTAAACACAGTATTGTCCTATAGAACAACCTATGAAAAAGGACGATTTAAGATGGTTTGACTTAAAATGTTTCTTACTCAAATAGAAAAGGACTTGCACGTCAATTGGGCAGAACATACCTAGTACCTACCTACAAAATGTGGAATGCGATAACAAGTTACAGAGATGACTTATGAACAACTACCTACTGTCACAACGAACTTTAGAGTCGTATGTAGTGATAGACAAAGTTGTAACTCGATTATTAGTTGGGTGTGCTTATAAGGGTCCTTTTCTGGGCTTAGACGACTTTTGTATGAATAAAATATATCGCTTGTATTTTCCTGCAATTTGTTCATATTATCATTCGATTGCGATGTCACATCAGTTGTTGGTGAAAGCCGCCGTGTTGGTAGTTTGCATGACGTTTGGTTTCGATCAATTTTGAGGCTCAACTTGACTTGACGGGAAGTTGAATTTGGCAAATCTGTTGATGTGGAATGGTTTGTTGCAATATAAGAACATGTTATGCATACATTTGTGTTTTAGGAAATTATGTATCATTAAAAAAAATCAGTTTTTTCATACAAATTAGGAACTACCTATGCGGTCGATATCGACATCATCGGCCATTCCCAGCGTGCTGTGTTGGACGATTTTAAGGCGTTTGAATCACAGGCGAAATTGGTTGGTCTTGAAGATAATGATGACATACCAAATACAGTACAAATTCTATTTACGCAACTAATAGAAATTGAGGCAGTTGCAATAACCGAGATTGTTGCATGTAGGTACCTACCGGTACCGGGTTACATTTTTTTTATATATAAAATTACCTATGACATAGGGATTTTAATATGTTTCTGTAGAGATAATTACATAAATGTAGGTGGCGCAGAAGTCATTAGCTTCTTTAGAATTTAAGACATCAATAAACAGAATCCAAAAGCAGAATCAAAGTTTTTCATTAAAAAAAATTACACGGGTGCCAACTTTTTTGGCAACCTTGTATTTACAAAGAAATTGGTCCAGGTCCAAACAAAACTTCATAACTGCGAAATAAAGGCATAAATAACGAACCAAAAGGAGATCATGCTAAAAATAATAGATGAATAAACGCAAGAAGTTGCACTTATCGAGGTAACTGTGTTGAAAAGTTGCACTTATAGAGTCAAGAAGTGCGACGACTTTAGTGTTGCGAAAATCGAGGAGTTGCGCGAATCGAGGGTTGCGTTAACCGAGTTCGAGGTAGTTAAGGGGTTCATAGGTATACATCAATTCCACGAATGACATTCCACGATCCGACGGAGATTTACATTAGGAAACCGTTGCTACTTCGGTTTGGCGAAACCAATGGGTTCAAAACTCCTCACTCGAAGACGAAATGCATGCTCCATCGAAGTTTGAAACTGCCTTAATAGTGCCAAGTGCTGAACGATAAGTAGAAAAGGGAACCGTACCTATATTGGGTTCTTTTGAAAGAAAAATACTCTGTCGGATATTTGGTCCTGTGTGCGAGGAGGGCGAATGCATCACAAATGGAAGCGTTTTTTTTTTAGTCAAACCGATGTCTTATAAATTTTTCCACAATTTATTAGCTGGAAGTATCTAATGGCTGGTATCTAATTTAAGAGCTACGTGTAACAAAGTTAGCATAGTTGCAGGCAGTTCGATCAAATTCCCAGTTGCAGTAGGTATACGCCACCATAATTTATATATTTTTGATCTTGCTTTTATGGCCGCGTAGACGTTAACCAAGGACATTTCAAGTTGCGTATTGAGACAATTTTTTCCGGGACATGTTTGTTATAAAGATATGCAATTGGTTCTTCTAGTACATTTGCCTTTTCACCTACTTCTGCGACCATTTGACAACTATTCCAATTCACTTGATAACAATCAGAAATAAGCGACTGGACGTCAATTGATTTAAAATCAGGGTAGAAAAAAACTGTCGCAATTGCGCTTCTAGAGAAATCAAGGTAGAGGGTGCAAAAAATTAAATCATGAGCAGATAGCCCTTCTAGGGAGCGTTGATCTATAAAGAGATCCGAGCTTAAACAACTTTGTAATACAATAAAAAACATTTACCACAAAAAGCTTGCACAACAGGTCCAACTTAGTAAAAGTTCCAAAGAACTCTGGTACAATGTCCGTCAAGTAAGTGGATGGCAACGAGGTATGAAGATTGCTCTCGGCGTTCAGACTTTAGCTGCACATTTTAAAACTCTATTTTCGGCAGAGGAGAATCTTCATTCTTTCAGCTTCGCATTACCAAACACGTGCGTTCTTGGGCTAGATGCATACGGTGACCATACGTCCCGTATTTCAATAGCCTGTCCCCGTTTTTTTTTTTAAGAAATACGGGACATACAAATGTCCTGTATTTCAATTTTAGTCCTGTATTTATCCCGTATATTCATATATTTTTTTTAAATTTTTTTTAAAAATATTTTATTGCCTATTTTGCAAAATTAACCATTTCATGATCACTAATAAAGTACAAACCAAACGTGGTAAGATGTTGCAAATGTAATTCAATGTTTTCAATATCTAGTTGGATACAGCAAAACCAGATATTGAAAAAAAATTTTAAATCTTTTTGAACAATTAAACGAATATTTTTTATCGCAAGATTAATGTCCTACTGTTTTAAAAGAATCTTTTATCAACCCCTGCTCTGAAATCCTTTTATTTTTCATCCACTCTGAATCCTCAATATTTCACAGCAATATTGCCTTAATAGAGTCTTAAGAAATATGCATGTCTGAGGTCTATTTGACTATGAAAGATCTCAAGCTAAAATTAATGGAACAAAAGGATGAACAATTTTAGCCTTCAATAGTTAAAAAAATTATTGCTGAACTAGTCGAACGAAATTGCATTGATCAAAAAAGGTTTCAAGCCAATGTATTTCAATTATATAACACCTGGTATGGATATTTGAGTCAGTGGGATGCATCTTTTTAGGAAGTTCAAATTTTAAGCTGGGTTGTTCTTCGAAATGAACCTTCGTGGACAGATGTAGAAGCAAGTTTAGCTTTTGTTGATGAGTTTTATTACTTAAATTCTTTTCCAAATTTAGATAAAATTAGAGAATGGTTGGGCAACAAAAAAACAGTGGGTGAAAAATGGGTAGATATTTTTACACATTTCTCAGAAAGAAACATTGCTTTCGTTAACCTTTTACAAATTGGCGAATTCAGCTTGTGTTTACCAGGTTCAAATGCTCCCACGGAAAGAGTTTATTGGATAATGAACAATGTATGGACGAGCGAAAAAGCCCAACTAAATGTAAAAACCCTAAAAGCTATATTTATTGCAAAGTGCAATTACAATTTAAGTGGTCGTGAATTAAAACATTATTTAAAAGAAAACGACAATATTGTTAAACAGATTGGTTCATGCAATAAGTATTGAGAAAGAACTTATGTCCGGCAACTTTTTTTTTAACTCACACATTAATATTAGAGAATGAATGAAAGAGTGATTTTCTTATTTTTTTTATTAGTTTTATTATTTAATAATTATTATTTAATGTGTTGTTTTTGTTGCTTACTGAAGGCTTACTTAATAAGAAATTTAAGTTTATTCGCATTGAATTTGTTACGTCTTGAAGACTTTATTATTATTTATTGTTCTTTTTTTCTTAAACAATTGTTTTTTTCGGTTTTTAATAAAAAATTTGTGAAATAGCGTAACGGATACAATTATTGGCACCCCCTTTTTTTGCACCAACTATTGGCACCCCTTCATTCATAAGCCATTTTTCAAAAAATTATTTATCTAAGCAAGCCAATTTATTTTTATACCCTATTCTAGGGGTATATTAATTTTGACGCATAGTTTGTAACATACCTTAATATTGCCCGTAGACCCCTAAAAGTTACTATACTTATGATCAGCATCGATAGTAATGTCGATCTAGCCATGTCCGTCCGTCCGTCGGCAAAAATTAGGCCTTTAAACTGGACCTAGAGAGCTGAAATTTTAACCATATACTCTCTTGGGTCCCGAAATAATCAAGTTTACGAATTTTTGAAATCCGCCCACAGACACGCCCACAAACTCAAAAAAACAAAATTTTGGAAAAAATCGAATTTTGAGCTAGGAAGCTGAAATTTTTTATATATGATCTATGACTCCTAAAACTGCTCGGGATATAAAATTTTCAAAATCCGCCCACTGCCACGCCCACAAAAAAATAAAACAATTTTATTGAAAAACCAAAAATATATACTCTCTAGGGGCCCTTTAAGCTCATGTATAAATATTTTCAAAATCCGCCCACTGACACGCCCACAAATAAATAAAACAATTTTTTTGAAAATCCAAAGTTTGAGCTAGGGAGCTGAAATTTATAATATATACTCTCTATGGGCCCTTTATGCTCATGTGTAAATATTTTCAAAATCCGCCCACTGGCACGCCCACAATTGTTTTTTTTTTTTTTTTTGAAAATTCAAAGTGAGCTAGGGAGCTGAAATTTATAATATATACTCTCTAGGGGCGCTTTATGCTCATGTGTTAATTTTTTTTAAATCCGCCTACTGACACGCCCACAATTAAATAAAATAATTTTATTGAAACACCCAAGTTTGAGCTAGGGAGCGTTTTTTGTGATAAAATCCTTTAAATGTTATAAAGGGTGATTTTTTAAGAGCTTGAGAACTTTTTAAAAAAAAAAAACGCATAAAATTTGCAAAATCTCATCGATTCTTTATTTGAAACTAGATTGGTCCATGACATTTACTTTTTGAAGATAATTTCATTTAAATGTTGACCGCGGCTGCGTCTTAGGTGGTCCATTCGGAAAGTCCAATTTTGGGTAACTTTTTCGAGCATTTCGGCCGGAATAGCCCGAATTTCTTCGGAAATGTTGTCTTCCAAAGCTGGAATAGTTGCTGGCTTATTTGTGTAGACTTTAGACTTGACGTAGCCCCACAAAAAATAGTCTAAAGGCGTCAAATCGCATGATCTTGGTGGCCAACTTACCGGTCCATTCCTTGAGATGAATTGTTCTCCGAAGTTTTCCCTCAAAATGGCCATAGAATCGCGAGCTGTGTGGCATGTAGCGCCATCTTGTTGAAACCACATGTCAACCAAGTTCAGTTCTTCCATTTTTGGCAACAAAAAGTTTGTTAGCATTGAACGATAGCGATCGCCATTCACCGTAACGTTGCGTCCAACAGCATCTTTAAAAAAATACGGTCCAGTGATTCCACCAGCGTACAAACCACACCAAACAGTGCATTTTTTGGGATGCATGGGCAGTTCTTGAACGGCTTCTGGTTGCTCTTCACTCCAAATGCGGCAATTGTGCTTATTTACGTAGCCATTCAACCAGAAATGAGCCTCATCGCTGAACAAAATTTGTCGATAAAAAAGCGGATTTTCTGCCAACTTTTCTAGGGCCCATTCACTGAAAATTCAAGCGTTGCTCGTTAGTATGTCTATTTATGATGAAATGTCAAAGCATACTGAGCATCTTTCTCTTTGACACCATGTCTGAAATCCCGCGTGATCTGTCAAATACTAATGCATGAAAATCCTAACCTTAAAAAAATCACCCTTTATAACAAAATATGTAGAGCGTTCTTAACAATTCAACCATACTTAGACTTTTGTCACGCCCACTTATGAGGGATAGGAATAAGAATAGGGTATGCAACAGTTCGCCCAAGCGGACTGTAGCCCGTCCCTATGTTTTTTCTTAAATTGTAGCTTATTCCGCACAATTGTGCATCTTTGTTTTGACGAATGCGTATTCAGTCAGTAAGTGGTGGTGAAAGTATTAACACGTTCTAAAAAAGTCAAAAATTAGCAAAATTTTGTGTGTTCCTGTTAAGGACCTTAGATTTGGTAAGCCCTATTTAGTTATTAATATTTTTTTGTTTTATTAAAAATTTATGTTTTTTGATATGAGAATATAGTATTCGTTTTTAACTTTTTTTTGTTAAATTAATTGATTATTAAAAAAAAAATGGATGCCAATAGTTGGTTCCGAAAAAAGTATGTGTTGAATTATTGGCACCCTGGTGGTGTTTTTGTCCTTTATAAACTAGAAGAAGCGGTATATGTATGTTCCTTTTTATGTTTTTTTTCTTATTATAAATAAATTAACCAGCCAGCTAGTTTATTAATAAAAATCAAAAAAAGGAAATATGGTTTTCTTTAAATTCCAGGGTGCCAATAATTGTATAATTTGGGGTGCCGACAATTGTGGTCGGGTGCCAATAATTGTGGTTTTTGGTAAGCTTTTTTAATATCCCATTTTTATCCCTTTTTTAATAATAAAATACAAATTAAAAAAATATTTCTAAATAAAAAATGTTCCAAATTTTAATTTGGTATATTTACCATATTCTTAGTTCTATCAATGCGAAATTTACACGCATTTGAATTCAAAATTTTCTTAGGGGTGCCAACCATTGTGTCCGTTACGCTAATCCAAAACGAAATTTTTGTTATTTTTGGCTATTTGTGTGCTGTTATATATTTTCTTTTTTTTTGCCACAGGTTTTGCTCTTAAAAATATGGTCACCGTATAGATGCACCTATTTCTCGAAATGAATTGGAAAATACTCTCTCACAAAAGAAAAACAACAAGGCCCCTGGAAGTGAATTTTTCAAATATAGTAGGTAATGACCATCTAAGAAACCTCCTTTACTAGAATGCCTGTGTTCCTTTAAGCTTCCCAAAAGCTCTCATATTTGTGATTTTTAAAAAAAGGAGATCCTAATCAACCTGAGAACTACAGGGAATATCTATTCTCAACTCTCTTAGGAAGATATTTGCTGGGATTTTATATGGAAGGCTCTCCACCTGGATTGAATGGACCAATCGACTCAGCACTTTTCAATCCTGCTCGGGATTCTCTATAATGGATAATATTTTCCCATTGATAAGCATTGCTAAGAACTATATCGAAAAAAAACAAAAAACTGTATGTCTGTTTCGTGGACTTTGAAGCAGCGTTCAATACAGTAAATAGACAGGCGTTGTTCTATAAATTGACGACTATTGGAGTATCTCAAAAATTTCTATTGCTATTTTTCAAATTCCTCTCGTCCTCCAGTGCGGCAATATGGGATGGGTCTAATTTATCAGAGTGTTTCGTTATCTCTGCAGGTGTCCCGCAGGGATGCATTCTGAGCCCATTGATGATGTGTCTTCCAATCTTCCTGGCGGTGTACTTTTTGCGGAACTATCTTCAAAGTCTTGCTTTACGCTGATGATTTCGTTTTGTTGGCGGATAATCCTTTCTCGCTGCAACAACAAATCAACAAACTGATGGCATACTGTGATACATGGGATCTTCATATACAAAAAACGAAGGCGACGGTTTTTGAGAGCCGAAAATGTAGAAGACTTCCTGCAGAAGCTATTTTAACCAACGACCATACCACGTCGAGTTAATCGGTTCTCGTCAGATCACCGTAATTAAACGACGTTGGGCGCGGTTAGTACGTAGATGGGGGACCGTTTGAGAACAACCGCGTGTCGTTGGCCTAATATACGTGGTATCACAATGGACCTAAATTGGTCTAAGTGTGTCGGCTTCTGCCGACAGCCACATAAACCTAACCTAACCTAACCTGAAGAAGCTTGGCGACTTGGTAACGAGCAAATTGATACAGTGGTTTAATTTAAGTATTTGGGAGTATTATTCACGTATAATCTAAACCTTACAGAGCATGCTAAAAAAGAGCGGAGAGGCTAAGTTGGCGCTTAATTTGATGTAGCCAACATTTTTCGCTAAACACATTATTGACCATTCGTCCAAATTCAAAGTGTTCAATGCAACAGTCAACACCTGTATGTGCTATGGTACACAGTCCTTTGGAGTAACTCCCCTTGAAGAATCTGAGGCAGTTCAGAGAACTTTTTTCAAACGCATTTTTAGATTGCCGAATTCCACACCGACTTGTGCAATAGATACACATAGAGTCTGGTATACCACCAATCTACATAAGGAACCTAAAAGCAAATGCTGACTACTGTGTTAGAGTTATGAGTAGAGGTGTCGCAAATCTGCACAGAGGGAAAATTGGCAAAATTAGTACGAACCAATGCTTCACCTTTTAGAGAAAAGAACCAGCTGGCCTTATCCCACGACCTCTCACTGCCGTTAACAGAGAGCAATGTTAATGAGTGGCCTGATATATTTTCGACAATTATTTCAAAAATAGATGACCAGATCTTCAAGGAACACTTAACAAGGGCATCATCGTCAACTTCCAGAAGACAGCTTTTTTTTTTTTCCAAATCCCAGAGGACTCAGACTCGGTAATTGTTTTACCAGGCAGAAATCCTTCTTTTGGTGTAGAGGCATGTGAATGGGTGGCGTATGTTGTTGTTCCGCGTGGGGATTGAACCTGCACCGCACGGGTCATAAGCCAACACACTAACCTCTACACCGTCGCCACCCACACTGAAGACAGCTACTTTAATATAAAGAATTCAGCGTACAAAATAAGCATCGTATTCAAAGCGAGAATCGAAATCCTTAACCTAAATTTCATCCCACATAGAGTCGATCTTCAACAAATTTGTGATCTGTGCAACAGAAGAGAGTTAGACGATATTTACCATTTAATTGCAGTTTGCCCGATTTTACAAGAGATTCGAAGACTGTATTTCCAAATATTTCCGTTAATTGTCTTTACGAAATATTAAATGGTGCTCAAAGTTGGACTACCCTGTATAAGTAGTTACTGCAAACATGCTGTAACATATCGTAATAGCTTTTGAAAAACCACGTTTATGCCTATTATTGCTTTTATGTTTCAAATCATATAAAATTGTTATCTTTTTGCGTTTCAAATCACTCCAAAATTGTAATCCCTGTAGGTATGTTGCAAATCATTAAAATTGTTAAAACTCACTTTACTCACCAATTTTTTTATTTTTTTTTCTCCATTTTTCTTTGCTGTATTCAAAAATTGTAACATTAATATTCACATATCACTTTCTTACTTTCATTTAATAATTGGGAAAATTTATCAGATGAGCTTATTATAAAAATAGTTTAAAAGGTCCAATTCAAATTCAGGATCATCACTTTCCAAAAACAAATAATAGAACATTTTCAATTTCAAGCTATCAACGAACAATATCCAATGGCAAGGTAGTTCCCAGGACTTGTTTAATTTATTCCAAATCAAAGGTTTCTGTTTATCGTTTTTGTTGTTTTTTATTTGCAAGAAATAAAAATGATCATGCTTTGTCAAGTACAGGTATAGTTCTGATTGGCCAGATTTAAGCGCAATGTTAAAAAGTCACGAGGTTAGTAATTTCCACTTCGAAAATTTCAAATCTTGGAAATTTTTAGAAAACGGTTTGACATCAGCCACAGGAATTGACACAATATTTGAAAGTTCAGTCGAATCTGAAACAAAGCATTGGAGATGGAGAGCGGTTTTACAAAGGTTATTCAGTGTTGTAAAATTTCTTGGTTCTCAATCATAAGCTTTTCGTGGCTCTTCCGATAAACTGTCTGCGCCTAAAAAAAGAAGACTGATTTTGACCAAAGTTCACAGAAACACTCTCAGGCCAATACCGAAGATTGCCTGATTTGAGCTCAACCGGTGAAAGGGACTGCACGTTTTTCTCCGCATGGCTTAGGCCGTTTAGGGTAGGTGCTTGTTGTCTGGCAGGCGCCTATGTCACCTTACTTCTGCGAATCAAACAACAAAGCGAAAATAAAAAACTTCGATTGAATCACTTTTCATTCACTTCCACACCGATTGTTATCAATGTTGGAAAAGCAACTTTCCGATGTCCGATTCACAAAAAAATGCAAAAAATTTCAATAAGAGTTATTTGAATAAAATATTGAACACACGATATCTCAAGAATGAAAGTGCGCACAAATTCCACAATAAGCTTGAAACGTTCGTGTGGTCTCCCTCTTTCATATGCTTCTTCGGATAACAAAATAAGTGACGTCTGTACGGTCTCTGTATCTGCGTCGTAATTTACACGCATACGCACATATGCATGTGTACTCACTCAAATGCCCATATCTCACACACCGATGCAGATATAGCCAAACATAACAACCTTCGTGCAGATGTCGCCTTTCATGGAAAAAAATTTCATTGGAATCGGTTAACGCGTTTGGCCAAACACCGGCAACAAACACAAATATGGATTGATTTTTATATATAGAAAATATTACACAAAAAAACTTTTTATTATTTCACTTAAATTTGTTTTTTTTTTTCAAAGCACATGATACCTACATATGAAACACACAGTGTATAAAGACATTGTCAATTTTTTTTTCTTTTTTAAGAAACACATAATTTACACACCGATGCAGATACAGACATCGCACATACATAACATCCTTCGTATAGACGTCACCTTTCTTTAAAAAAAAAATTTCATTGGAATCGGTTAACGCGTTTGGCCAAACACCGGCAACAAACGCAAATATGGATTGATTTTTATATACATATATATATAAATAGATACCTATAGATATATTCTCATATCAATTTTAATTCACAAAAACTCACAAAATCGCAATGAAGAAACCCGAATCCGACAGCGCCACCAAACATGAAACAAAATTGGCTTCTCCATTGATCGATAATAGATGGCGTTACGTTGCGTGTCTATCTGACAGTTCAATTGTGATACGATATGTTACATTCAAATGTGATTCTTTATTTGGTTGTTGCCAAATAAATTAATACAAAATAAAAAAAAATAAAAATTTAAAAAAAAATCGAAAAAAACCTGTCGTAACACGCTGGGTGGTCAAAATAAGCCATTTTGAAATTTAGATTTTTTTTCTTCTAAAACCCGTGCTGAGAAAATACCTTTCCAACAAAGTATAAATCATCAAAATCGGTTCAACCAATCTCGAGTTATGCGGTTACATCGCTTCGGACACTTTCTTTTATATATATACATAGATTTATTATGAAATAACAATTTTCTTTAAATAAGATTTTTATTAATAAAATTTTGTTCTCCGAGCTTTCTGTTCCTCAAAAGTATCTATAACATCATCAAAGTTTAAAGATCGGGCCATAGAATTTCCAGAATGGACAGAATGGCCAAGTTAAGTAGCCTGTCTTGGGCCATAGAGTTTCTTAACCCCAGCTGAGCGACCGAGTCGGTAGCATCCAACAAGCTACCCGTTGCACTTTTCCCATACTGCACCGGCGAATATAAGTTTGACATTCTCATCTATCGCCTTTCAACCATCGGCGCAGCGGCGGATGTAATTTGTTCGCGTTTTAGTCTGTCCTTTCAACGCATTTAAATTCGTTTATCAAATCCCAAATGAAAGGCAACACTCTTTCCGCATAAGCAATCAAACTCTCAATGCTTTTACAAACGAACGTCTTCTCTGCCACACTCTTTTTTTTACGTACCTAGCCAGTGGCGTGGCGTCCATATAACACGATTCCTACCGTCTTCCCTTTTAAAAATCCACCAAAAGTAAGCACTATCTGCCAAATAAATATATGAAAAATGAAACCCGTCCCGTATTTTAATTATAAAATAAAATCTACACACACACTCACACATAAGCTATCGAATAAGTTTAATATTTTCATTCTACCTCTCGTCTGTATCTTCATACTTCATTCAAGAATCAAGATTCAACCACATTCCACAATCCACATATCACAAACAACAAACCAACGAAGAGTCACAAAAATACTCTTAGTAAAAAGTTTTCAACTACCGCTGCTCTCTATAATAGAATAAAAAATATTTTTCCGTCTTATTTACTTGTTTTATATAGAAGAAAGGGTCTTCTACAAGCATTGCGGTTCCGATCCTCTTTGTTCAACACCCGCTTTTATATTCAAAGAAAAAGACGCTACATTTCGTCTTATAAACCAAATCTCACGCTGAATACTTGGAATTGTTTCATTTCATTCTCCCTTTTGCGATTAGCATTGCGTTTCAATCGGAAGATATCAACATGTTGCAGGAATGCAGGTGCTATGTTTGACTCGTTTTTTTTGCAACATTGTGTCTAATAACACGGTGTTCTTTGACTTATTTCTTTTTTCTTATGACATAATATCTGAATGTGTTATGTGGGTTGATTCTTGATTTTGAATTTGATGTTGATATTGATATGCGTGTTGATGTAAGAAGTTGAGCTTTCATTTTTCTCTCTTGTGATAGTTAATGCTTCGATGTTTTTACAAATTTATTGTTATACTTTTGTCTTATGAAATAAAATATGGTAGAATATTATGGCAATTTGTCAGCAGAGTAAATTCAGCATATCGCTTAAGAGAAGTTCATGTCAAATAAAATACCGACACTTGTTTTTTTTTTAAGCAGGAATTCAAATTTTAATTTAGAATCAGTTGGAATTTATTGACAGACTGCGTTGCACAAGTGCAATAACTTGAAAAAATCTAGTGTTTTGTAAAGCCAATTTGATAAAATCTTAAATTAAAATAGTGAAAAGTTAGATGTGAAAGTGAAAGTGAAGGTTAATGTGTAATTTTTTAGTTTCTTTTATTACCAACCAACTTACTGATAAAAACATTTTAGCTTCTTAATTTTAGTGCAGTTTTAGATTTTTTTTTGGAAATGTCTTTGATTAGTGTAGATTGCTGTTTAACTGATTTCCTCCTGGAGGATTCAAATAGTTTTAGTAAGCTATCTTTTCTTGATAAAAAAAAAGTTATAGACGTAGGGCGCTCTATGCCTTTTATAAATATTAATTACCAAAGGAGAGATGGTTTTGTGACACATTTTAATGTTTCCTTATACCAAAAATATAAGTGGCTAACTGGGAGTTGCAAGCTTAATAAAATGTTTTGTTTTCCTTGTCTTCTTTTTTCAAACTCCGCCAGTGTTTGGAGCCGAACGGGTTTCACTGATATAAATAATTTAGTTAATTCTTCGAAAAAACATATTAAGACAGAAAAACATATTCGTTGTTGTTTATCCCTACACGAATTCGGCACGAATCGCATTGAAACTTCTTTAGGAAATTCTTTCGTTGTTCATAATAAAAAAGTAGATAAAAATCGGAAACTAATGGAACGTTTTATTGACACGGTCATTTTATTAGGCAGACAGGAGTTAGCATTTCGCGGTCATGATGAAAGGTCTAGTTCAGATAATCGTGGCAATTATGTCGAAGCGGTTTATTTTTTATCTAAATATGACACTTTATTGGAATCCCATTTAGAGCAGTGTTCAAGTACACACAATCCAATTTTTTCAGGTTTATCCAACGATATTCAAAACGATTTGATACATAGTATCGCGGCGGTTATTAAATCCGAAATTAAAACGGAAATCAAGGATGCTCGGTTCGTGTCGATTATGATCGACGAAACACCAGATTTGAGTCATAGGGAACAACTGAGTGCCATTTTTCGGTACTTGTCAGAGGATGGTATACAAGAAAGATTTCTTGGATTTTTTGACGTTAGCGCAAGTCGTAATGCAAATGAGTTATCCTATTTAAAATTCTTGAAACATACGAAAAGTTAATAGGACAATCCTACGATGGTGCCGCAGTTATGTCCGGCGAGGGGGGTGGTGTTCAAAAGAAGGTCCTTGATGAATGCCCGATGGCAAATTTTATTCCTTGTTATGCACATGTTTTAAATTTAGTACTATCCCGATCTCTAGAAAACATAGCAGAATATGGCTATACTAATAGCATCGTTCGATTTTTTAATAAATCCACAAAGCGGTCCAATCTTTTAAAACAAATTTCCAATCGACGCATGCCAGGAGTATCGGAAACTCGATGGCATTATCATTCAAGAATAATAAACGTAATCTTTAACTGTAGAATAGATATAATTGAAACTTTTAGTAAAATAATTAATGACTCTAGGGAATGGGATACTGACACACTTTCGATGGCAGAAAGTTTATTAAATAAATTAGAGAGCAAGGAATTCTGTTTTTTGCTTCATACCCTTTCTGAAATATTTGCAAAGATCGATGTATTATTTAATTTAATTCAAAAAAAAACAAACACACGTTAGTTATGCCAAGCAAGAAATCGAACGTTTTGAGTCATGGATAAGCTCTGACTTTTTAAATATGTTTGAAGTTATTTATGACAGCGTAAATGATTGCATCGAACCTCCACGTAAACGCAGGTTGCTTGACTTCGATTTGAAGACGAATTATAAGCGGCTTTTTGTTGAAATTAAAGACAATATAGTTAGCCAAATAAATGCCAGATATAAATCATTTAGTAATCTTACATTTTTGGATTTACTAAATAATTTGAAGTATGACACTTTTTCTCGTTCCAGTCCAGATGTAAAAATATCTTCCCTAATTAAGTTTTTTCCTAGAATTTTTGACTTCACGGCATTAAAAAATGAACTTAATGTTTTATATTCTTCGTCGTCACTTCGGCAGTTTGAGGTTCTCGACCGTCACAACCATTTGAATAGTGAAGCATTGAAAGAAGTGTTCCCTCAACTCTTAAACTTAAGTAGTTTACTTTTAACACTTCCCATTTCCGTCGCCTCCGTTGAGAGGTCTTTTTCTGCTTTAAAAAGAATTCATACTTATTTAAGAAACTCACAGGGCGAGGATAGGCTCTCTGATTTAGCCCTCATATCGATAGAAAGAAGACTTCTTCTTAAAATTAAAAATAGACCAAACTTCTATGAAAGGGTATTGGCAGAGTTTATCAAAAAAGATCGTCGAATAGCATTAGAATACAAATAATTATAAAGAACTAATATTTTAACAAAACTTTTCACTTTTTTTTTTTTAAGTGTGTGAATTTTAGCTGTTTTTAATTTTGATTTATTTTTATTGCTGACATTATTATTTGTATCGTTTTTATATTTTAACAAATATAAAGAATTATCCATATAATTCTTCTGAATTTTCTTATTTTAAAATTACTATCCACATTATGCTGAATTTTTTTAAGTTATTGTATCATGCGTCTGTCAAGACCGGCTTCTTTTGAAGCCACTTTTGTTATGCTTTAAGCTCATTGTTGATTGAAATATTAATGTCTTGAAGTATAAAAAATGTGGCTAGAATATTTTTGCTAAGTCAATGTGGAATGCATATTATGTAGATACAATATCCCCATTAAAAATTATTTTATTTCAGGTTTTAAAAATTTTTATTTTTATAGGTGACTAAATTTTTCAACGTCTTCCCTTTTAAAATTATCCACGCCACGCCACTGGTACCTACACGGTTCCATATTTGGTGTATAAACAGAAAACAGCTGATTTCGCCTCTTTGCGCGGATTGCATGCTGGAGTATTGACCGATTGATTCAGGTTAGACTCTCGTTCACATACATATAACTGCCCGATTCTATCCCAACGTCACGGAGCCGTGGCTGCGAAATCACTGAGAAAGTTTGTAGAAAACAAAGTTCAGATAATTTAAATAGCCAGCGTGACCTTTGCTTCGGCGATTTTTTTTTTAATTGTCTAGTTAAGAAGAAATTGCTCATGAACGTGCTTAATAGGACCACGAAGGCAAAAAAAAACAATGTTGCTAAAAAAGAACACAAAAAAAGAAAAAGTCAACAAAATCCGTTCACTGCTTTTAAGACATTGCTCCACACATGAAAATGACAGCAAACTCCGTCTTTCGCTTGTAGATAGATGCGAACCATTTTTATTCCAAATCACAAAACAATAGCCCTAAAATTTAAAATGTGTTTAAGATACCCGTGTGGGGACGGCCCTAAATTATGATCGCAGCTTCTCCAGATAAACAGCGCTTGTTGTAAAAGGCGATTTAGAGGGCATATCGCATCTACCTATGCATTTCTAAAAGTCAGGTGAGACTCAGGACACACTTAACATCTTAAAGCTGTACCAAAGGTGTTCTTGAAAATCAGTGATGAAGTGATCCGAAACCGGGAGGCCTTGAAATAATTGTTTGCGGTCGGAAAGTAGAAGCCCATAAGCGGACCAGAAAAGATGCTTCCTTTTAAGACACCGCCGGTGATCTCCAGTTGTGTCAACCCACGGATTTAGTTCACACTTGCGGGACTGTATAAATATGTTAAATGTATCGCTAGGCTGCCATGAATGGTAAAATTGCATGGATATGGTTAATTCCGTCACTTTTGACGACAATTTCAAATAATTCAAAAGCAACTTGCACCCAAATCAAACCAAACTATTGGCATTGAGCAATTAATCCTTCCTACACAAAACGCGCACTAACTGAATTAACCTCTTTAAAATCCGGTCCGTTAATTAACGAAATTCCTTAAAGCAAAAACTAGTTTGATTAAAGTGGGCGTGTCGATTTGTATTAATAAATGGTAAAATCAGAAAATAAACGAAAAAGAAATCACTCAAAACCGACTCCACTCGCAACTGTCAAAAATCCACCACATTTCCACTCACTCATTTTCCCACAAGAAAAGAGACAACCTTTTTCCTAGCAACACTTCCAGTTCCAGTCTTATATACTCCCCTCTTCAATATGCATTCGTGTGGGCGGTTCACACTGTATCTCTCTTTCCTTCATAAAGGCAGTTAATTGCTGAATCCACTACCATCGCGCTCTCTCATTGTCTACCTCCTTCGAACCACCAATTACACGTCGTGTTCGCGATTCACAAAGATGCGTTACGGTTACCTAAGCAAAGTCACACTTCAAAATGAAAAAGAAAAAACAAAATCATATCCAGAAAAGGACAGCACGAGAATGTGGTAAAGTTTTTAAATGTCCGGAATGTTAGAGCTCTTTTGGTGTGTTTCGTTCTGTTCTATAAGTCGCCCCGCCAATTTGACATTTCTAATGAGTGAGTCTGCCCGCTGTCATCTGCCACCATCGCAATAGCGTTCTGTTTAATTATTCATGCAGCCCACTGTGTGCCTGGGTTTCTGTGTCTCTTCGGTAAAAGGGTGGCCAAAGTTGCGTTGTTCAGCCAACGCAGATGGGAAATAATTTCTTTTGCGCGTTCGTTCCCCCATTTCTGGAGGACGGGATGAATGAGTGTTTTCAGTATGAAATTCTTTCGGAAGTTCGCAGTTTTAATTATGACCCAAGTGTAGAATGAATGTGCGAATGAATTATTCATTTCGAAGATAAGGATCGTCAAGTATTTAATTTTATTTAGGTTTTTTGGTTAGAGTGAAAGGGGCCCCGAAAATCATGTTCTTGAGACGTAGTTCATTTGTAAGTCCACCGACGCTGCTGACCTCACTTGACCCGCACGGCATAATTAGGCATTTCTTTCGAGTCAAATACTCAACTGTCGTTTGTTGTTGTTAATGGTGGAGCATGTTATCCACAGGCACACACATGGCAGTGCGTTATACACGCAGTAAATCGTCATAAATGTTTACGGCTTAGCTGTCAACTGTTTCGGATTTCCACCATTCCGTTTTTTGGTCAGTCAGCCAGCGGCAGCGAGGCTCATGCGAATTAATTGTTTTTGTTAAATGGCAACTGATGGACGTCTTCGGAGGGATCATAAATGAAATTTAACGCTTAGATACTGACTATTAATTTAATTAGGTTTTTGTTAAATGGTTCCGAGGTAATGGCGGGTTGTAATTATTTCAAATGGTTTTGAGATTCTTATTCAATATCAGGGTAATAAATTCAGAATAAGATTGTTAGAAGTTTAAGTATCTAAGTAGGTAGGTACGCTTGCATATACTTGAAGTTATGGACCCCGTGACATAAAGGAAATTCGTGACTCGTGACGATGTGGATAAGGTTGTATTTCGATTTCGACACCATTGTTTTTCTATTTGTCGGGCGCAGTGGCTCAGTGGTTAGTGTGTCGGACTACTAATCGTAAAGTCGCCGGTTCAATTCCCGCGGGGCCAAGTAACATATTAAGCTTTTTCCACTGCCCCCCTCTTGCGGACGTCTGACAAACTTGCCTTTCGGATTCGGCTTAAAATTGTAGGTCCCTTCCACTTCGCACAAGAAAGTGGTTGGAGAAGCTAGGTATTAGGCCCTGTTAATATTTATTTATTTTTTGTCTTTCTATGTGATTTAGAAAATCAAGTTTTAAATTATAACAGCAAAAATAATATTTCCTCAAAACTATCATGACACAAATTCAGGTATAATAAAGAAAGTAGGTATCAAAAAGAGTTAGTGACATATTCGTTTTTGTGATGCAGATTTATGACTCTTAGGTAACATGTGCTATGAAGCCTCGGGTTAAAGATTGCAAAGTTATCCTAGGACAAGCAATCGCCCAACAACACCGCCTCATCTCGACAGAAATTTGTATGGCGGCGGGGACGAATCGAATGGTACAATCTGGACAAAGGGAACATTTATTGCAAATATGCAAAGTTAGCTGCATCACATCATTAACGAAGCTGAGGATGCAGAGTGCAGAGCACAAGATATGTGGAACGACCTTAGTTGGATAGAGCCAAACCAATGCTAGGGGCTTCGAAACTACACTATCAACACGGCAAAGAAACATGGTGGTGGACAGATGAACCTATAGCAGTGATAAGTGACAAGAAAGCGCTATTCAAAGCTCGGTCAAAGTGTTGCGGTATAATTTCCCGCAACAAGGTCCACTCTTTGTTCCTTTACCCACCCTACCAATTCCCTCTTCACATTGGGTGACGTACCTGGGATCTATAGAAGTGGAGGGGCAGCCGTGGTACCACCAGCCATGGGCCCACTTCTCACGAGCCGAGGACAAAACCCCCACAGGTACATTCGGGCATGGACGGGCGGTCCAGAGCGGAAGAACCACTCAGGCAAGGGCTAACGCAGCGCAGAAGGCTCCCCACGAACCGACGGACGGTCAATGGTTCAGGACAACCCAACGAGTGGGAATATCCCAACAGACGGACGGTCTGCAACGGCGGAGTAGTGTACGACATCTAAACACACTCCAAACAGACGGACTGTCTGCAACGGCGGAGTTGTATTATCACATACCACCACACTCCCGAACAGACGGACGGTCTGAATACGAAGCAGAAGTCAAACCAACTGCTTCAATCACAGGCAAATTGGCTGTGATGCAATTGGGGAGGGTGAGCGGACGGCCCCTTCTGTTAACAATTGCCCCGAACTACCAAAGTCACGGTAGGGTGTCACGATCGATGGGGGAAGGGATGACGCTCCCTTTTGATCCAACCCCGTCGATGGAGCAGCGTAGGAGCACCTGGGGAATGCGGGCGGACGGCCATGTATACGCACCCCAAACCACCATGTCAAACACCCTGCACACAGTAAAACACTTGGCCATACAACATCAACAATGAGAAGTAATGGTACGAGGACAAAGATGAAAGTGGCCAGAACAAACGATCGCAACTACCCCGGAAAACTTTGCGGTTAACGAACGTCAAGGGACAGAGGCAAAGGGCTCGTGCACAACAACCAATAAACACAAACAACTTGTACGATCTGGCGCAAGAATAGCACTCCCCTATTTCCCCAAACCTGCGCGCGATTCGACCGAGATAGCTAGAATCTAATTCACTTTAATTTTACTTTTATTAAGATTGGTTTCACTCACAGACTTCCTGGGCGATTGTCCTTACAACTAGTCCATTGGTGCCTGGTCCTAGGGATTTTACTATCCTACCCATCCAGATGTGTTCTTCTTTGGGTTTGTAAGAGGGAGGGAACATGTCTAAAAACGTTAAAATTTACTTTAACAATGCACTTTGGGCATCTTTGCAAAAGATAAATTAATTTAATGTTCTTCTCCAAAGATTCTTTTGTTCATAATCGCGAATTGTCAAGTTTCAATTGTTTACATTGTCCAGGGTCGGCCGGCGAATTCGTTTGTCACTGAAGGCCTCCAACAGTGGCGAATTCTAAAGTCTGAGTGCGTGAGAGCATTAGCGGGACCAAGTCAGCGCACTTATGTAAAATATTACATAGTGTAGCGAAAACGGCAAGGTTCAGCTAAATGTGCGTGAATGGAGTGGGGAAGGAACAGCGGTTGGTGATCTCAGAGCGACAGCTGAATTACCGAGTGGGAGCCGTTGATTCCACTGCCCAAGTATGCGTGGTCATGGGGAGGTATGAAACAGTTGACAATCTCAGCGATACAGCTGCATTGTCCAGTGAGAACTGTCGTTGGCTCTGCTTCCCCAGGTTTGTATGAATGTATGAGTGGAGACAGCGGACGACGGCCTGGACAAAAGATTTGGCAATCACTTCTTGGTTGACCAGCGATCGTGCAAGACAGTTTTGTTAGTTTTGGTTTTTTATTGATTAATTGCGAGTGTGGAGAAAAGAACAAAAAAAAAGGAACAATAGAGAAGGGCAGAGTAGAAGAGTTAAAGAACACATAAGTAAGGAAGAACACATCAGGAACGAGGTTAATTGTGCAGGCGGGACTAATATCCAAAGGACTGGGTTGGATCGACAAGGGTTCAGGAAGAGGAGAGGAAACAGGAGAACAGATAAGTAGAGTGATTTTGTGTTAGGGTAGTGAGGAAATTATTTATACGAAATATAAATTTCGGTCGGATCGGGCTTCGTAAAAATCCCGAAAATAAACGGGACACGCGACCATTTTTTTTCTTCCTGGAATATTTCCACATTCGGGAGCTTGCGGTCTTGCACCATTTCATAAACGGCTTTTCGTTTCGTCTTTTTGTATAACTGCCACTTAAAAAGCGGTTAATAAAATTTGCCGTGCTCCACCGGGGCATTTATAACGTAGTGGAAAAAAACGGTTATTTTTTTCTTTGTTCTTCAAGTTGCTGGAAGCGGTTTCCATTGGTCGAAATTTTCTGATTTTTTTTCAAGGTTTTCCATTTTTTTTTCAGTTTAGCACGGTTTCACAATTTTCCAATTGTCTAATCAACCAAAAAAAAATTGTGTGGCGCCCATTTTACTTATTGCAATCGGGGAAAAATATTTTCCTCGACGACAGTAAGTCCGTAAGTACCTTTCACGTCATTTTTTTTAAATTAGCTAAAGATCTCAGCGAGCGCTAGGTTATCGAACCCACCCCTAGCTGAGCAGCCGGGAATCCAGCAATTTTCTTCGCTGGAGTTGCACTTTGGTTTTCTTTCGGTTTGACAGTTCATATAAATTTCGGTTCGGCGGTGGTGATCGCAGCATTTTCGTGTTCTTTTTTGATTAATTAAAATATCAATTTCGCGAATTCAAAGTGTAACAAAAGTGCTCCACTAAAAATGGAGATGAAGAAGCTCACCTCGAATTGGAATAGTACAGATGCAAGCGAAGTGTGTGGAGGGCATGTATCGGGAGTTAGAAGACATTTTTTTGTCGGCTGTTGATAGAAACCAGGCTGTCCACAAACTCCGACAAATCAGATTGAACAGGGGCACAACCTTTTCCAAAATTGCCGCTCAGAGAAGGAGGAATGTGCAGGAAATCCGCTCGACAAAGTTCATCAACAATGCTCAAGGGCTGCTTCTTCTGCATGACAAGCAAATACTAAACAGGGGGCAGCACAATTGTGAAGGACTTCTAAATGAACAATTTCCTCGTATATATTCTCCGAGAACCGTTCCTAACATTAAGCGAGGTACACCCAAAAAAATATCGGTGGTAAATTTCACAAGAAGTTGCAATCAAACTTACAACTAACTGTTTATTAGTACATTCAACAGAATTTGTGATCAAATTCACAATTAATTGTTGGTTTTACAGATTTGCTATCATTTTTACAACAAAATTGTTAAAATGATCGCAATTTCTTGTTGTAGAATTCACAACGTGTTGTCAATTTTGGTTGTCAATTCTACATCATTATGAATTTGCGAAATCCACACCCCAATTGTCTCAAATTTACAATCTAAATCTATCAAAAGTACAAAAATATGCGAAAATGACAGCCAAATTTGTCGAATTAACAACAAGGCAGTCAAATCGACAGCTAGAAATTTAAAATCTACAATTTTAGTATCGATAACACAAAAAGTTGTGCTTTTAACATCAAAATTTGTTGAATTTACAACAATGCAATTAAACCGACAGCCAAACATTCAAATCTACAAAAAGTTATGCTTTCAACATCCAATTTTGTTGAATTCACAACAATGCAATCAAATCTGCAACCATCTGTTGAAATCAAAGTGAATCGTCCCGTTATCAAAACATTCGCATCGCAGTTCAATCTTAAAATACTGAGAAACGTGTAAGTGAAATTGTAAATCCATCAACTAGTAATTGGTCGTCGCCTTCTTTTCTTTTGGATTTGGAAGTTTTTGAAATATAGTAAGCAATTTTAATTTAATAAAAATTCGAGCGTCGTTTTTAGCAGGTAAGTTATGTTTAGTTACGTATTTTTTTCTATAGGTACCTAAGTATATAAAGCCAGTCTAGCGATTTGTTTTTATAAAAAAAAAACCTGGCCGCTCAAAATTATGTTTCAAATTAAAATATCTCATAGTTAAAAAAGTAATGATTGTAAGTAGATTGCCTTCAGGGCCTGATTAACCCTTAGGCTAACTACGCTGCAGCATAGGGCGCGAGGATCGGGGGGGGCGCGCTGAAATCGTGTCTTCGCATACACTAATCTAGCATCATTGCATCTACCTTACATATTTCAACTAGACCGAGACAAAACACTAAAACTAAATGCGCTTGAGAGTATCTTTAGCTTACACAGTACTTAATATATCCATCGACTTCTAGTGTCTGCGTGACACAGACGTACTTGCTGATAAGAACTGATAAGGAAAACGTCGAGAGTGTCCCTACTCATTAGGTCCGTTCGCGAACTAATATGCAAACGTAAATTTATATAAACTTTCGTGCAAAACTACACAAACGCGTTCGCGCACTGAGAAAATGGTAAAAAGATGAACGAAAGAAAAATGTACTTTCGTTCATTTTTCTTCACACAGAATTTCAGCTGGTAAGAAAATGAAAACTGTCAAATGATGAAATCCTATGAGTTTGCCAGCAAAAAAAAAAAAACAGCTGTTGCTTCTTTTCAAGCCAAACTAAGAAGTTTTTACACAAAAGCGTTCGCGTACTTTTCTTAGAAATGAGAGAAATCTCTCGATTTTGGAGATTTGACACTTTTCATTTTTCTACACATAAAGTACGCGAACGGACCTATTATATGGATATACTCTGGCGGGGACTCCCCACTCCCCGTTGTGGTTAATAGTTAGTATACTTTGCTTCCAATCACCGGATGTCCACCAATATATACCTTATTCCTACATGTCAGCATATTTCCAGAAATTAACCCGACCTATGTAATCCTTAGAACTATTAATAAGCAATAATCATAAAATGTAATATTCTAAGAAATACTTTATTAGTATTATACCTTAGTTTTGTAAAGAATTATTCAGATCATTATTAAGACAGTTGTCAAAGAGAGTGGTTGTTCGTTTCCTTAGTGTTTCCGTGTTTTTTTAAGACTATGAGTGGTAATGAGAGTAGTTCGATAGTAAAAAGCCAAGTGGAGCAGAATACAGATAAAAGGCAAAAGAAAAGGAAAAGAAAATAGAAAATATTTTAAAACATACTCGTAAACTAGATACATTTTTTACGAACTCTGCAGAAAGGAACGAAACGGTGATGAATGCTGCACTATCGCCAGCGATTTCTTGCCCTGGTTCCTCTACCGCGGATTGTTACGTTTCTTCGTCCAACACTAGCCCTATAGTAGCGACGACGCCGACGATCTACAATGAAGAAATTCAACTAGAAGAAAAGTCGCCTATTCCGTCAAGTGACCCTGCACTGTGGCAAGTAAATGATGAATTTCTAGATTATATTGTTAAAAATGGACAGCAACAAAACGAAGAATTCGATTTTTCCATATCAGAAAGGCGGTATAAAAATCAAAAAAGGTTTCTATTTGAAAATATGTTTGAGAAAAAGCTTGTTAATGGCAAAAATGTGAAAAGAAGCTGGTTAGTATACTCAGAATCCACAGGTCACGTGTTTTGTGGTCCTTGCAAATTGGAACATCCGTATTTGCCAAAAGTGGATTTAATGACTGGACAAATTCTAACTTAATAACTGATCATGACAATTCTCCGGATCATCGTAAATGTTTGGGACAATAAATTAAAGAAATAAAAAATATAATAAAACTTTCTCGAATCAAGAAAGCACCTGGTCTTGATGGGATTTCCAACTTGTGCCTTGCAAATCTCCCTCGAGTTTGACTTATTTATCTCACTTACATAATAAATGACTGTCTCAAGCTACAGTACTTTCCACAGGCATGGAAGGTAGCAAAATTAATTGCGATTCCGAAACCTCAAAAGCCTCCTAATGATCCCTCCAGCTATCGTCCAATTAGCCTTCTAAGCAATCTAGCAAAGATATTTAAAAAAATTATTAAAAGAAAGCTTATTTACTTTATCGACGATAACTCATTATTAAAAAACCAGCAATTTGGTTTCAGAGCTGGTCACAGTACTGCTCACCCTGTCTTGAGAATTGCTAGACATGTAAAAGCTAACTTCACTATGAAAAAATCTACTGCACTTGTGTTGCTTGACATAGAATCTGCTTTTGATTCTGTCTGGCATGATGCTCTTATTCATAAAATGTTTTCCTACCGCCTTGACTACGCTAATACGTAACTTCTTGTTTGGACGCAGCTTTAGAGTACACGTTGGCTCTGTGACATCCACAGAGAAACAAATTACTGCAGGAGTCCCCCAAGGCTCGGTGCTTGCGCCGATTTTATATAACATATATATGGCAGATTGTCCCAATCTTCCGAATTGCTTTTCGTCAATTTTTGCTGATGATACTGGAATTTATAGCTCGCATGAGCAACCCTCAAATATCTGCTCAAACCTTCAACAAGGACTCTCTATGCTCAGTGCCTATTTCCATAGATGGAAAATAAAAATAAACGAAAGTAAGACTCAAGCCATGTTTTTTACGCGTAGAAGACTTTCCCGCTATCTTCCGAATAATAGTCTTAATCTCAACGGTTGTAACATCCCTTGGACAGAAAATGTCAAATATCTTGGCATCACTTTCGACAAAACCCTGACATATAGTTGCCACATAAGAAATGTACTAAGTAAAGCTGGAATTCTAATCAAAATATTATATCCGTTTATAAATAGGAGATCTACACTAAACCTTGAAAATAAGCTGATAATATACAAAGTCATATTTCAGGCCTTTATGGTTTATGGTTCCCCTGTTTGGTATAATTGCGCACGCACTCAGATTAATAAGCTGCAAATCATGCAAAACAAGATCCTTAAAATGATTCTCGACTTGCCGTGGCATTTCTCCACATCTGAACTACATAATTTGTCAAACGTCGACTTTGTGGTGGATAAAATTAACACCCTGGCATGCAAGTTTTTTGAAAAATGTTCATTGTCAGTAAATCCATATGTTACGCAGCCAAATTAGTTTGTAAGTTAGAGTAAGTTAGTAGTTGTTATTATTCATAAAAAAAAAAAAAAAAAAAAAAAAAAAAAAAAAAAAAAAAAAATTGTAAATCCATATGTTACGCAATTATTGCCAAATTAGTTAGTAAGTTAGAGTAAGTTAAGTAGAAAAAAAAAATCACTGGGTTTTCAGATACTTAAGTTTTCCCAAATATGTAATATTATTCACGTTCACATTTTCTGATAATATCAATATAATTAATATTAAAGCTGAATGGGCACTAGCTCTTGCACTTATCTAGAAGTTCTATATACTCGTATACTATATCTATACTTGTAAATGTCAACTTGAATTTAATAAATGAAATGAAAATGAAAATGAAATGAATGGGTGCCCGCAAACATTAACTAAAACGAAACGTTGGTCTTGAGCAAATGATAGAAGAGCCTACAGGAATTACAAAAACTACAAGCACTCTTATTGATTACGTGTTGCATGATAATACCACAAGAACTGATGTAAAGGTAAGACAAGACATAAAAATCTCTGACCATGAAACATTATGTAAAGGGTTTTCAAATTTGACGTATCATTTTAAGTTTTTTCAGGTATGAAGTAAATACATTCCCGTTAGCTAAAATGGATCGGTACACTATCAAGCAACGTGTTTTTATTATTAAAAATTATTTTAAATATGGTAAAAGTTTAGCAGAAGTTGAAAAAAAATTTCGTTCAAAATACGGTAGAGAAGAAGCTCCGTCAAACCATCCTATTAAACTTATCGTTCAAAAATGAATGGCGTGTAGTCAATAATAATTTAAACAAATCATCGCTCTCTAAAAAACCTACTACTATTCAGGTTAACGACTGCGAAGTTTCTGACAAACTAGTTATTGCTAATGAATTCAACAGCTATTTTACTAATATATCTAGCAGCTTTCAATCATGTAATGTCCAAAGGACTTGTTGTACATGTTCGTCCTCTCGTAGAAGTGCTGTACATTTTCAAACAATCAGTTTTGTTTATATGCCTATAACTCCTCTTGAGGTTTTAAAAGTTATAGGAATTCTAAAAAAATTCGAATTCGTGTTGGATGTTACATACCGAAAGTGTTAGTTAATATTTTTAATAACTGCATATTTGCTGGTGCATTGTCGGACAAGCTCAAATGTGCAGATGTTGTACCACTGTTTAAAAAAAGGTTCTTCAGTTGAAGTCTCAAACTATAGGCCCATATCACTTCCTCCTGTTTTCAGTAAAATCTTTGAGAAACTTATAGAAAATAGAGTAGTGAGTTTTTTTAAATGCAACTGAGTATTTTAATCCTTCTCCATTCGGATTTCAAAAAGGAAAATCGACTGAAGATGCACTACTACAGTTTTGTAGTTAAATAATGTCAAGCCTCGATAAGCAAAAGTGTACTGCAGGTTTATTTATTGACATCACCAAAGCCTTCGACATGGTTAACCATTCTTTATTGCTAAAGAAATTAGAAAGTGCTGGTTTTCGTAGATTTATGCTTAAATGGTTTAGGTCTTATCTTGGAAACAGGTCGCAAAGTGTGAAGTTAGACGACGTTAGGAGTGCAGTGCAGTTCATCAAAATGGGGGTACCGCAAGGCTCTGTTTTGGGACCAATTTTATTCTTAATTTATGTTAACTCACTGCTTTCACTCAATTTCAGGGGTAGACCTACGGCTTTTGCGGATGATATTGGTTTTTCGTATGGCTGTGACAGTCCTTTGGATCTGATTTCAGACATTAACTGGTATCTTAACTTATTAAGAAACTGGTTCGATGAACATAGTTTAGTGATAAGCTCGAAAACTAAAATAATGTTTTTCAGTTTGTCTTCTTTAAACTATTTGGACGCAAATGTTTTTTTCCATGCTCCCGAATGTCAACGATAAATGTCAGTTTGTAATAATTGTGAGTTAAGTTGTTCTTTTCCCTCCTTTTGTAGCATTCTAATCTGTAGTACCTAATAATTGTTTTTTAATAGAAAATGTCGTTGAATTTAAATATCTGGGTCTAATTATTGATTCAAGAATGAGTTTTTTGAATCATGCAGAAGCGTTGAGAAACTATTTCCGACTCACTCTTAGACATTTCTTTTACTTGAAAAATATCTGTTCTAAAATACTTCTTAAAACAATTTACTATGGAATCTTTCATTCCAAGTTGCAATACGCAATTGTTTGCTGGGTTGGTGCGTATTTTAATAAATACAGCCTCTGTTAACTTTGCAGAAGTATGTCTTTAGAAAAAAATGTCAAAAACCTTATAGATATCCTAGTTTTCCTCTGTTTTGTGACTTGAGTATTCTACCTGTTCATCATTTATATTGCTTTAAGCTGTTGAAGACTTTCTTTACGAGGTCTGGTATTCTGGCAATCGTAATTTTCGCTTCATTAAAAGTGTAAAACGTTGGCTCTTTAATTTTGATAATGTTAGTTTTGAATCTTTATTTAGGTTTTGATTTTGCGGTTTATCTCAATCTACTGATATTCTGGTTTAACTCTAAGTTTATTCATTTTTGTTGCTTTTTGTCTCCAGTTGCGTTTTAATTTAGTAAAGTTTAAATAAAAGAGAGGTTTAATATTTTTCTTTTTTACTTTTTTATTCTTTAATTTTTCAAATTTTATCACAACTTGTTATTATTTTGTTTTTATATTAGAATTTATTTTTTCGCTACGCGTTTCGGAAAGCTTGTTTCCATCATCAGGCGCTTTGTACTAGTCTTTTACTGTTTTAATGTACACAATGGTGCAGGGAAATAAGTCCACGGGAACTAAGTCCACTGAGGGACTTAGTTCCCATTAAGTGGGAAATAAAACCACTTTCGCGAAGTGGACTTAGTTCCCATGTAAGGTGGGAAATAAATTCCCAAAACTCTGAGTGGTTTTAGTTCCCTTTTAATGTGAAGTAAATTCTCACTGTCGACTAAGAACAAAATAAAATTAAAGAGTCAAGTATAGGTACTTTGCAATTTTTATTAACAAAATAGAAATTAACTTCTAACTGAGACAGAGTAATATAGGTACCGTGACCTCGCACCTACTACAAATCAAACAGTGACCGCAAGCAGGGGGTTTGCAGGGGGGCAGCGTGACCCCCATATGCATTGCACTGTTTATGAGATTAGTTACGAAATCGCAAGTAGATTCCATAAATAGTGTAATGCATATGGGGGGGGGGGGGCATGCTGCCACCCTGCAACCCCCCTACTTGGGGTCACTGTTTGATTTGGAGTAGGTGCGAGGTACGGTTTTAAAACTTTGGCTTTATGTCACCATGATAAGCTTAACCCTCTACTGCATACGAAGCCAAATATGGCTTTTCACTTTTTTTCCTTTTTTACTCCTTATTCTCACAAAAAAAGAAGATCTTTGTACAACACAATTCTCTTCTATGCATTTCTGAGAACACATCGTGGTACTTTTCGCGCGAGTGCGACAAAAAAACAACGAAGATATTCCTACTTGTAGGTCAGTGGTTTGCTTGTGTCGTTGAAAACGAAAGCGTGAAAATTTTTCTGATTTGAAAAAATTATAACTTTGGTGTACGGTGAGTTAAGTGGTCATAAAAAAATATTTGTGATTGGATACTTATTTCTCCTTGCCACAAATAAAATTTTATTAAAAAAAAATATCATCTTGCTCGTTTGAGAGGTAAAACTGCAGAAGCCATATTTGGCTTCGTATGCACCAAGGGGCTGTAAATCTACACTTGACTCTTGTTGTGGTGCACATGTTTTTTTCGTTTTTTTTATCGTTTCGTATGTTACTTTTTTGCTTAGAAAAATGGAATGTCGTCGTTTTTATGGAGGATCATCATTCCTTAATCCCATTCCTGGAGACGGATCGCGAAGCGATGATGTATTGGATGGAGATTCAGATGTGGAGTTGGAGACAGAATTGCATATCAATGATCGAAGTGTCAACGTTACGGTTGAGGAAACGGAATCAGATTCAGATGATGAGCCCCTTGCAGCGTTGAAATCAAAATCCGTGAAAAGCAAGACAAAAAAGGACAAGTAGCATGGAGAAAGGGACATCTTCCTGATTTCGATGAAGAGCTTTTCAAATTTGCAGGATCGGCCGAGCTTCCAGAACATGTAAAAAAAAACTAGAGACACCATCAGACTTAAAAAAAAAAAAAAAATAAGACGGTAGGACAACAAATGACATATGAAACAATAACTTGCAATAGGTGGGAAACTATCAAAAAGTCAATGCATTTCAACGATAATCAAAACTTCAAACCATTGGGAACAGAAGGACATGACAAACTCTTCAAAGTAAGACACCTTTTGGAGAAAATAAGGGAACATTTGCTGTTGATTCCAAAAGAAGAGTTCCTCGCCGTAGACGAACAAATTATTTCGACGAAATGCCCCCATGAACTGAAGCAATATAACCCTGCTAAGCCACATAAATGAGGCTATAAAAATCAAGTCCTTAGTGGAATTTCGGGATTAAGTTACGATTTTGATTTATTTAACGGACACCAAAGCAATAAGTATCCTGACGGAGCACCAGATCTCAGATCTGGGGGTCAATGGTAAAGTTGTCACAAAACTTACGTCAGCAGTTCATGAAAATGCTAATCCCAAGATTTTCTTCGACTTCGTCCAAATATGGTTTATTCGTTGAAAAGTGAACTTTTGAAACTAGGGACTATAAGACTCAACCGAGTGCCAAACTCCAGAATTCCGAAGGAACAACCTCTGAAGCAAGGACATGGAAGTATGATGGAAAAAGTGGCAACTATCAGTGGAGTAAAATTGAGTTTGGTGTCCTGGTTTGACAACAAAATAGTAACTTTAATGCCGCCTTATGTTGGAATGAATCCAGTTATAAATTAGAGCCTTTTCTCCAGAAAGGATAAGGAGTATAAAATTATTCCTGCTCCACAACCTGTTGAGGTCTAGGTACAACAAATATATGGGTGGTGTCGACTTGCTAGATTTGATGTTGGGCTTATATCGCATACAATTACGATCCAAGATCGTCAACATGATTTATCTTTATTTGATTTTAAACTAGAAATGGTCGAATATTTATGTAAAGCGGAAAAGCAACCTTTGAAAAGACGTGGACGACCCTGTATTGGATCTAGACTTGGATCTCTTGCGACTTCAACACCAAAGAGAAAGCGCCCTGAAAGACATGAAGATTTTCCATTGTTATCAGTTCGATTCGAAAACATCGGTCATTTCCCACAAATAAAAAAGAACCGCCAAATTTGTCAAAACGACTGTACTTTTCGTTCATTTACTTTTTGCCAAAAATGTAAAGCTTATTTGTGTTACAATGAAAAGAGAAATTGCTTTTCTAAATTTCATGGCGTATAAACACACAACTTTCAACCATTATTTTACTTTTTTATGATACAATGAATTGTTATGTTTTGTTTCATTTATTTATTTATTAAATGAATTGTTCTGTTGTGTTTATAAATATTTTTTTCTTTATATTTTGCTGCTTTTTTTATATATTTTATTTACTTAAACTGAAATCAAAAATGTTCTAGTTTTACAACCGTTAATGCACATGAAGCCATATTTTTCCTGTATTCTTATTATTTAAACAAATGATTTTTTTTTGGTTTTTTAATAAAAGATGTCATAAAACAGCCCAAAGAAGCTATTTAAAAAGTATTTTAATTTTTTTGCTCTTTAAATAATAATTCATGCAGTAGAGGGTTAAGGCTTTGCTTAAGGAGTGTGATAACTAACTGCACTTTACAGTTTTTTGTTTAATTCTAAATGTTGGACGTTAGTTCCCTCTTCTTATATTTGAATGTGGACTAAGTTCCCATAAAAAATGGACTTATTTCCCTGCACCGTACACAATTACCTAATTACGTTGTCTCACTTCTTTTGTCAATATGTTTCGGGTTTGCTGGTGTCTATAGTTGTTTGCTTCTTTCCTGTTGTTGTTTATGTGCTGTGCTTTATTGCTGTGTCATATAGTTCGTTTGTTTTGAATATCTAATAATTTGTCGTTCAATATTCTCTCCTCTTCTGTTTTGTTGGCTTTATATATTTCGTATTCTTCAAGGGCGTCAAGTAGTCGGTTCTCCTTGCATATGTGGATGGGTGTCAGGTTTGTTTCAAAGTCCGATAGGTTGTGATTGTTGTTGATTAAATGTAGAGCATAGTTAGATTTTGTGTTTATTTTTGGTTTGTGTTCTTCGAATCTTTCGTAGAAGCTTCTTCCTGTTTGTCCAATATAGTATATCTAAGTTTATATCCATTCTGTTTAATTTAATTTTTGCCACATTCGTCTTGATTTACGTTTGGTTCATTACTTATTGCTTTTAAATATAAATTTCTTAAACTTATAATCGGTTTAGCTTGATTTGTTCAATCCATCTTGTTTACAAATTTTTGTTTGATTTTATTTTTTGTTTACATTTTTTTTATTTTTATTTTGATTTTGTTTCTATAGTGTAGGGTCACCCCACCCAAATAATTTAATTTAATTTTATACCGTTAAAGCATCTGATGTGGCATTTAATTCTATTTTTCATACTTTTTATGCAAAAATATAGAATGTCTTCAACTTTCTTATATATGTATATTATATACTAAATATTGAAACTTGTTATTTGAACGCTGTTAAATTTTCAAACAATAAGAAATAAATGTAATAACTAACTAACTAACTAACATTTGAAGAAACTGGTTCGGTTCAAGATCAGAGAAGTAAAGCCTATCATCGTAGTGGTCGTTCTAGTGGAAATATTGCAGCTGTTAGCAGAGGTGTTGCTGAAGAGCCAAGGACGTCAATTCGTCGTCGTTCACAGCAATCAAACCTCAAAACAACAACTTTGTTTAACATTTTGCATAAAGATCTGCATGCAAAGGCTTACAAAATATAGTTAACACAAGAATTACAGCCAACTGACCACGAAGTTCGTCGGCAATTCGTTAATTGGGCCATAGAGATGCAATAACAAAATGACAATTTTTCAAGCAAATTATTTTCACCGATAAGGCTCATTTTGAAATTCGCGGTTATGTCAATAAACAAAACTGTGGCATTTGGGCTGAAGAAAATCCTACGGGATTGTTTGAAAGACCAATGAAACCAAACAGAAGTTACTATATCATGTGGATTTTGGTGTGGTGGCGTGATTGGTCCATTTTTCTTGAAAGTTGAAAATGGCAATGCAGTTACTGTAGATGGAGCTCGATATCAAGCGATGATTAGAATTTTTTTGTGGAGTCAATCGATCAATTGAAAGAGAAGTTTAACAATCGCATAATTTGCCGAAGAACAGACGTGAATTGGCCACCAAGATCATGGGATTTTTTCTTATGGGGTTTCTTGAAGAGTAAAGTTTATGCCGATAATCCTCAAACTGTTCAACACTTCAAAGACAACATCATCGAGCAAATATCACTTATTGAATCATCATTATGCGAAAAAGTGATTCAACATTTTGGTAAAAGGTTGACAGTCTGCCGAGCTAGCAGAGGAGGTCACTTGGACGATATTCTTTTTTATTATTAACCGGAACCTAAGTACATTAATTTCCAATAAAAATAAATACAGATTTCCCACAATTTATGTCTTTCATTAAAAATTTAAAATGATACCTCAACACCCTTGAACACCCTTTATATACAACATGTATACCGATGAGAACCAAAGAAAGATGCAAATTCTCTGATATAGAGCGATGAGAACTATTTTGAGGTGCAACCGGTATGGTCCAATAAATGATATGCTACGTATTTTAGGATGGTTAAGTGTTATCCAAAGACTAAAATTGAATGTGCTAATAATAATTTTTATAATTAACAAAATTTGTATCCGGAATATTTACAGAATAATGTGGAGTCAACTAAGGAATGCTGGTGACTTCCGTTTACCCCTTTATAGAAGGGCACATACACAAAACAACATTCTCTATAAAAGCCTTCGATTTTTTAATAAACTTCCCAGCGATGTCAAGGAATTGTCTAACTTAAATATATTTAAATCAAGATTAAACTTCTTATTGAAACACAATTTTTTGTAAACATAATTTGTAATTACGAAGTTTATGAGTTTTTATAAACTAATAAAACCATTATAAAAATATAATAATAATGATCTAGGTATAGCCTACGAGCTATTCAACAGCCTAAATTTAGTGGCCGACTTAAATCGACAAAACCTTGTAGTTGGCAACAAAACCAAACTTATGTTTTTTAGTCTCAGTAATGATGTGATTGCAGACATCGATATTGTATTTCATTCTACTCGTATAAAAAAGTTTAATATTAATTTTTGCTATTTATGCCTTAAGTATCTTTATGTTGAACCCGTCACCAAGTTTAAATATCTAGGCACAAGTTGGCCTGAGCATATCTCAAATCTTAAGCAATATCTGCTTTCTGTCATTCGTAGTTTTTATCATCCAAGAAGATTTGTTCTAACAGCACTTTAAAAACAATCTATTATGGAATATTTCATTCTAAGTTATAGTATGGTATAAGCTGTTTAGGGGTGCTAGTACGTATTAGGTTAAGTAGTTAGTTGTGCTGCAAAAGTGTGCTATAAGAACGATTAGTAACGCTGCCCGATGAGTTCATTTCTATGGAATTTTTCAGAATTATTAACATTCTTCCTGTAAGACATTTATTTTACTATAAGATGTTAAAGGTTTTCTTTGCGAGAGGTGGTATAGCATAGCTAGGTGGGTGGGTGAACTTGGGTGGTGGATGACCTGGATCCCGTGGCAGCAGTAGGCACGCTTGCGATCTCACGGCGTTAGCTCGACGGTGGGGTGGGATCTTGCTGCTTCCCTATGCATACATAAATTTTTCGTGCCTGGTTGATATGTTTTTCTTTTGATATGAAAAGGGGGTGAAAGAGAACCATTTAAAGAAATTGGTATGTGAGTTCAAGAGAGAACTATTTTAAAGTGGAAAAAGAAATCGGTGCATGAACGCGAACACAGCTAATGTTGTTTCAGATGTTGTGAAACATCGGACTTGCCCTCCCCTTTGCACTCGGAGAGAACCGGATGCACCATGACTACCCCTTGTCCATGTATGTATCTGGGATAGTCCCTAATGAAATCCTTGCAAGTATCTACTCGATCACATCCTTGTTTGCAAGAAGTCTTACGCGCAAATGAAATGCATATTTAATTTAGGAAAAACCTTATTTGAAATGTAAAGGAACATATAGTTTATTTATTTAAACTTTCATGATATATATGTCTTAAATTTAAGGGCATAGTGCAAAAGCGAAAACTATATATAAATATATATATATATATATAAGGAACTTCATTGCATTCAGAAATATAAGATTAAAGTTGATTAGTATATATGATTGTAGAGTAAGTTTTCAAGTAAATTATTTACGTATCTATTTAAGTATATGTAATTTTAAAAGTTCAGGTATGAATATATGTAAATCAAAAAAATCGAAAAAAAAGGAAAATTATATTTGGATCTTATTGGAATAACATAAAAAAATGGGTTTGCCAAAGAAACTATTTGATTGGTACAATGTGTACTTACTGTTTTCCCGTATTGCTGAAATTTGTGGCCACAAGTTCCTTCGAAGATTACGTATGATGACGATTCTGATGTTTTTTTGGTTTTTTTTCTTTTAGCACTTTGATGCGAGTAAGGTTATTTAATCGTATGTATAATTTCTTAGGCAAAAAGTGTAATACAATATTAAAGGGCATATGCACTAAGAGTGGCTTTTAACGTTAGGTGAAAATGATTTAGGCTAAGATATCTATATAAAAATGAATGCAATCACGACAAAAGAAAATAAATTTGTACTCGCACTGTTGGTTTGGTTTAATTAGATTTAAGTTTTGATTTCTCCCATTTTTTTTCTTTTTGTGGGAGATGATGATCTGAGAGGTGATGTTATCCTATGTTGGTTCGGTGCGGTTTACGTGCAGCGATCCTCGATTGGCTTGACCGCGTGCACTTGGCGACTGGAGCAGCTCACTTTGCACGTGTGTCTTGAGTTTGCTCGGTTGAATTAGCTTTTGAAAACGCTCTTAATGATCAGAGATGATCAATTAAGATGCGAATTATGTAGGAAAGGAATTTCGCCTTTTCTTTATTGTCGCGGACGCTCCACTCGACTCCTTTATAGTTCGTAAAGAAGTCAGCGAGCTTTGGATTGGAGGCGTCCGCAAATTCTGTGGACGCGAAAGGGAAGATAAGTACATGGTAATTGAATCTAAGACTTGAAGTTACGTACCTTTTGTGTCAATGTTTCTGAAAGAAGATTTGTAAATCTTCTAATGTGCCTATTTAATAGTAGTTGTGCGTTGGAGTAAGATTTGTCCTCATATTCTTGCGTGAACAGATTTGGCTTGGTGGGCGGCAGGTCTCTTGAGATTTTAACAAACTATTGCGAACATAAATTCAACAATTAACTAAAGGGTGGATTTTTTTTTTTTTTTTTTTTTTAAAAAAAAAGAAGAACTCACCTCAAAAAAAAAATATTTGTAATCCGACAGTTTTTCTTATGTTTGCACGCTGTGTAAAGTTCTTGATGAAAATACAACACCTTGCCACGATCACTTGTTGCACGCTAAAGATAGAGCGTGGCGATTGTGCATTGCAAAGTAGGTATCTATTGCTGGCCGTGTAGGCCATAGTTCAGTGGCAAACAAAATAAAATTCACATTATCCGAAGGGGTGCGTTGGTTCAATGTCCGGTTTGAGCCATTGATTTGTGGGGAATGTTAAATTTGAAACTGATCGAAAATTACAAAACGAAATATACATAATGTGTGGATTAAGGTGTTCGCCACAGTGGTTATACGCAGAGTCCAATTTCTGGCGTAGGTACATAACTTACGCAGCAATTTTGAAATTCGTGTTGTCATCCCGTCCTTTCATTCAACAAATTTTAGAAGCTCTTACTCAATAAAATCCACGAACTTATTTCACAGACTCCCTGCAGATATACGAATCATAAGAATTTGTTTCTCCTTTTTAAGTAAGGTAAAAACAAAACAAAACCTATTGGTTTAAAGTGGCATTATCTCTGTTTCTTAATAAATAAAAGTGTCACTTGCTATTTAATTACTTGCAATTAAAATAGTAGTTACAAACAATTTTATAACTCATAGTTTATAATCAAGAATGAATAAATAAATAAATAAATAAACAATTTAAGAAATAGGTACTTTTCAAGGCTATAAGCTTCAAATAAAAACGTAACATGAAAAGGGTGATGTTTACTTAGGCACACCTGCTAAATAGTTAATTTTTCCTGATTTGTGGTAGGTCCACAAAGCTGCTGAACTGTCTTTAGTAGAAGTTTTTAGTACCGATCGTGGCCCTGTATGTTTTTAAAGGATTATCTTCGGGATCAACGCATTGCCCCAGCACAACGTGTTATCCCATAATATGTGCATATATTGAAAAGAATTCCTCCAATAAAAACAATATGCTTGTGCTTCAATTTTAACCCGAGTCCGAACGGCAAATTTAAAAGCTTCTCATGACAATCAATACTTTTGGATGTTTGTCAGACCCTCCCCAGAGGTGAGGCAGTGGAAAAAAAGTTTAGTTTAGTTGTTGACCCGGCGGGATTTGAACCTGAGACCATTAGATTAGTAGTCCAACATGCTCACCTCTTCGCTTTAATGTCTTCTTCAAATTCATTTTGATCATCTGTTCGGCCCTCGATTGTTTGGTATGCTTTTTTGTTCGCTTCGAAAATCATGCATCCGAGCTAATCCGAGTATCTGAGTTACTTCCTAGCACTCTTGTTTTCTCCGCTACGGACACATCCACATTCCTTAAAAAGGTATGAAAAAACCTCCGAGAAAGTTGGATTAGTCGATAGTCGTCAATTGTAGTATGACGTGCTTATTTTCTGTTCTTGCAACAAACGGTCATTTATTGGGCCCTAGACAAACATTTATGGGCCTTCAAGCATACTCCGAAGGACTTGGAGTGGGCCATGCCAATCAGATGTATTAATATCCGAGCCTATCCAAGATTGTTTGTTTCTTCTTAGGGCGGTTAATCACAAACAACAAAAACAGAAACAAAATAATAGTACCTGTTAATTAACTTAACTTCATATAATTGTTAAATAAAACAGAACTAGCATTGTTTCGAGTCAATTTCTGCTTGCATTCTAAACGTTGTAACTTACGTCTATGGTAACACCTTTTTTCTGAACATTTTGTCACTCTTTATCGAACGAATAAATTCACAATTGCTATTTTAACCTCATATGGATTGGAAGTTTCCCTTTTTTTTCTTGTTCCAAAGTTATCACGCTAATCACGCAAATTTATTCGCAAACAGTACCTTAAGTGACAGACGTCACTAGCAACAGAGCAGAATCAAATCGAGAAGGAATATTTGTTCTGTTTCTGATTCTGGTGCTTGTGACAAAAGGGCTTAAGCATGATATTCTTATACTAGCGACTCACAGTCCTTAATAGACCCGCAGACAATAAAGTCAAAAAAAGTATATTGGAGTGATCAACGGTGATTCCCGGAATCAATCTCGCCGGGAAAATTTGACCGGAAAATCCCCAGACAAACATTTTACCGGAAAAACTCACCTGACTAAAATCTTCCCGGATTTGTTTTTTTCCGGAAGTAATGATAGCAAATGAGGTTATTTCTGGGAAGATTTTTTCTAAAGGAGATTTTTTTGGAGAAATTTTTTGCAGGGAGATTTTTTTGGGGACATTTTTGCCTGTTACGCCCAAAGGTCGTCAGCTGCATAAATACAAGTTTGTTCGTTGCCTTCTAGCGTGCTCCTTTTCTATGCTAACGACTTGCAGCACTTTTTTCAAGCCTTGGATCCAAATTTACCCTCTTATCCGAGCTTATCCAAGTCTGTTCCTTGCTCCCTAGCACATAGTCATTTATTGGATCCATAGACTAAAACTTACAGTCCTTAAAACCTCCGAGTAAGTTATAGTAGGCAAGGTTAGTCAGCTATAGATATGAAAATTAAAACTGATATAAGTCTGCAAGTTGCTTTCTAGCATAATTCTTTTTTTTATAGCGGTGATTGTGTGGATACGAAGATAAAAGATTACCCTTAGTTATTTCCGAATTCTTCGGAGTAGCAAAGAGCGCAGGGGCTCAGCTAGTGCGTTGGACTTCTAACTATGACCCTGTGGGACCTCAAGTTCACATTATGCCGGGGCCTAGAGTGCTTTTTCCACTGTCGCATGTTCTGCGACCAACTGACAATCAACAGCATTAATTGTCATGCGAAGCTTTTCAAGTTTGCCGTTCGGAGTCGACGTTTGAAGAGAAAAATTAAAGGTTCCTTCAATTTGTGCCAAAAGTATAACTGGCATACACAAATAATTGGAGAAGTTAAGTTTTAGGTCCTGTATGGTTGTTTTGTTAGTGATTAATAATTGTTTCCTTTAAGTTTGGAAAATTTGTAAGAAAAAGGAAAATCCAAATCCCCGGTAACGGTCCATTGTATCACCAGGCAGAAATCCTCTTTTTATTGTAGAGGTTGGAGAAAACAAAGTGTCATTCATTTCTCTCCATTAATGGGTGGTGTATGTTGATGCTCGCCATGGGGATTGAACCTGCAGCGCCCGGCCACAAGCCAACAGACTAACCTCTACACCGTCGCCACCCATTTGAGGACAGCTAAGTTATCATATGATTATCTTAGCTCCTTACAAAGACTAAAATCATTCAATGCCGTCCCGTCGTCGCCTTTGAATTGCCCGGACGATTCACCATCACCCAACACTGATGCAATCGCACCCCTTCCTGGACTTGGTAAATTAGCAGCCAACCAACCAACAGCGTTCCTTCCAACATCAAAGGCACTGCATTCGAATTCCGCCAAATATAAGAATTTTTCGGCTCATGTGACCATGGGGCTCACATCTTCCCACTGGTCACAGTGTACAGTTGACACAGCAGACACAGAAACTATTCCTCTTGACGTGACTTCTTATCACAACTCTCGGATCGGAATCGGAAGTGAATTAATTTGTCATGTCAGCACTTCCACCAAAAATGTATATGCCCCAAAACAGACCATTCCTATCCCACCATAGAACCAATCGCCATATCTATGCTTTGGAAGCAATTCATCCACATTGCCGGTCTTCTTCGGTGGAAAAAAGGAGCACAGCAGATACAACCTAAGTGCAAATGGCGGTCGCAAACAGTGTCACGTCGCCTTTGGTAGTTGTCAACAACAAATGCCTACTTAAGGTGACTTAACCTATCTATAGATTAGGCGCAAAGCCAAGCCAAACCAACGAGCAGCCACCACCAACTGCCACACCAACACCATCACCAAGGAGAGACACTTTGGGCACGACACCTCTAAGAAATGGACAAAATGTTCGGCACTGTTTTATGTGGTTTTCGTGATGTTACACTGGCGGAGAGATGCGCGGGGAGAACCACAATAGGAGGACTGAAAAAAATATCGAAATGGTCACGTATCGTGTAAGTGCATCGTCTTCGCCCAAATAGAACCGATTCCACCCCCTTGCACTTCCTCCTCTGATTGCTCGAACAACTACGATAACGCGACGACTCATTTGGACGGTTTAAGTATCTGCTAAATGGCAATCGGAATTCGGTCGTTTGCAGCCGTATGTCTGTGCAATTATGGGATGGGGTGCTGCGGATGCCTTTCCGCTGTGCATCCATATACATACATGGGGGAAGTGTTGCCCCCCCCCCCCCCCCCCCGAGTCACGCCTTTTTGTCCACTGTCGATTGCAATCAGTGATTGCTGCTTCTGCTGCTTTAGTCGTGCGCGCAACAGCATGGAATGCCCCTAACAAGATCGCGCGCTATGCTGTCCCCCACCAAATGGCGGTCTGTCACTTTGCATCAAGCGTAAATGGCCGTCGACGGGATACTTCGAAGGCATCAAGTCGCGAGTAATCGAAACTCAGCAGGACAGCAGCAGAACGATGCATTTGCCTCTGCATGGCTGCCTGACTCGTGGAGTATGTACTGTGAAATGAGACCAAGTTCGAGGATCTCCAAGTGTGTACGAGTATTTGTGCTTCTGTCAGTCAATATCGCACCGCGGATATAGCATTCAATACCGGCATCGTGGTTGACGATATGCGACGTTTGATACTGGTTGCGATCTGGTTATAATTGGCCATTGCAATGGGCTTGCTTGCTTAAGGGACAGTCAACCATCTTGTACTGGGATATAATTGCCAATCAAGATGTGGTTGGTAGCATCTTCGCTGACATGTGGTTTATGTACAGCTTTCACTTGACCACTCATGGCAATTGCAAACCCAGCTAACATGTACGTAATCGGTGAGGTAAGGTTTGTGTCGCATGCCAAAAGTTGGAAAAAATTCGGTGCCACGGTTGTATTTGGTGTCAGAGTAAATCGTTCGACAAAATTGTGAGATTGTGGAATTGTTTGATTAAAATTATTTTTAAGCATAAATGGGGATTAAGGTTTCCTCAAAGTGAAATCAAAAGATGTTTGCAAATTAATTTACTGTTCAAGAGATGCATTTTCAGGCGACCAAGAAAACCAAGGGTAAGCATTTAGGGTATTTTTCTTACAATAGTGGCAGAGTATTGAAATTGACAAGAGTATCAATTGTCATGAGAAGCTTCTCAAATTTGCCGTTCGGATTCGGCTTGAAATTGTAGGTCCCTTTCACTTCACACGTGGTTAGAGAAGCTAGGTTTTAGGCCCTGTATGGGCCGTTAATGCCTAATATTTATTTTACCCTTGTAATACTTACAGTGGGTGATCAAATTATTACGGCCATCTTAAAAAATATATTTTTTTCAGGATTTAGTGCAAATAAATGAATTATAAGACCTTTAAAATAGATTTATTTTATTTAAAAATGGATTTATCGGTAATAAGCTTTTAAAAAAATAATAAGTCTCAACACTAAGCAGTGCTTATTTTTTGGCAGCAATTTTTCAAAATGGATGCCTCATTTTTTTATGGGGTAAGCTTTTCATTTCTTGAGCTTTTTAAAGCTTTTTTTTTGAAAAATCCAATGTTGCTGTTTTGGAATCGGTATTTATGATAAAAACAGGCTATGTATTTACTTATTTTTAAGTTTGTGTGCATTCAGTTTGGGTGTGAAATTTCTTATAGAGCTCTATTGGTAAGGACACCGTTCAAGCCATGGGTAGAAGAAAAGACCTTCCGCCGGCAAAAAATTCTGAAATCAAGACACTGAGCATTCTCAGAGGAAAATAGCAGTAATTGCAGGAGTGGCAAAGTCCTCTGTGGACAAAATAAAAAAAAAAGTTGACGAAAATGCTACCCTTTCGCCTATGAGAGCCGGAAGATCTGGGCGAAAAAGAATAACAACGCCACGAAATGAGCGCAAAATTAAAGAGATTTGTGATAAGAATAGAAAGAAACCACGTAAGGTTCTAACAAATTTGATCCATGAGTCAGGAATTGAGATTTCAGATATGACAGTTCGACGTCGCCTAAAAGAAATGGGTTTTGCTTGCCGTCGTCCAGCAAAGAAGCCACTCCTTACAAAGGCGATGGTGGAAAACGCCTTAAATGGGCTAAGGCTCATAAGGACTGGACATCCAAAGACTGGTTAAAGGTGAGAACTTAATATGTCGGCTTTCAATAGATTTTTTTTTATATTTTGGAGATATTTTAACGATTTTTGTGGCACGCATTTTTTTGTAGGTCTGCTTTTCCGATGAATCAACGGTTCAGATTTTGTCGGATAAGTCCGAGTTTGTTAGGAGGAGGGCAACGCGAAAAATATAAAAGCGAATGCATAGTAGAACGTGTGAAACATCCTCTAAGCATTATGGTTTGGTCAATCATCAGTGGGCAAGGAACTGGACGTCTCTACATTGTTGAAGGAACCATGCGAAGACCAGTACATTCAGGTCTTATCATCGAAAATGTTACCACAAGTGCAGGAATGGTTCGCAAATGGCAATTTTGTTTTTATGCATGACTCTGCACCTTGCCACAAGGCAAAAAGAGTGACTGCATTTTTGCAGGAAAAAAATGTCGAGGTCCTGGAATGGCCGGGAAACTCTCCCGACCTTAACCCCATAGAAAATCTTTGGGAACTGATGAAGAGAGAAATAGGCAAGGAAAAAATTACAAATAAGCGAGCATTGATCGAACGTCTTATCGAAGTATGGCATAGGAGCGAAAATATGAAAACTAATTGCTTTAAATGCATCGAAAGTATGTCAAAAAGGGTTAAGGCTGTTATAGCAGCAAAAGGCAATGTAACAAAATACTAATTTTGTTCAGTTTTACTGTTCTCTTTCTTATTAAAACTACGTTATTGTATTAGCTTATAAGTCACTTCTAATATGAATAAATAAATAAAGCTTTAAAAATACAAATCACAAAAGTTATGTTGGTCTATCTTTCAAAAAGTTATATTTTTCCATGTGGCCGTAATAATTTGATCACCCACTGTAGAAATAAGAACCATCTAAAATGAAAAGACCTACTGCCAGCAACAGAGGAAGAAAATAAAAGGTAGGTCATAGGTCATAGGTTAAAAAGGGGTATGCAATTCGCATACAGCACTAGGCACCAGAAGGGCTCATCGCGATCCCTAGGGAACCACTTGGAAAACTTCAATTGGAGAAAAACCTAAAAACCTAAAAAACTTTTCCTAGACAGAGTCCAATCTTCCTGCAGAACTTAACCAGCTTCTGCGATTCCGTGCTATGCCCTCGCATTCACACAATATGTGTGTTATGTCTTCCTCGGCTTGTAGATCACCACAGAACCTGCACGTGTCCACATCCACCAGACCAAGTCGCCTAGAATGCTTTCTTAGAAGACATGCCCTGACACAATCCCAATTACTGTTCTAAGCTGTTCCCTGCTCAATTTTAGAATTTCCTTAGATCTTTTCTTATCCAAATGGGGCCAAAGGGCTCTAGACACCCTATATCGCTCTATGTTCTGCCATCTGAGATCAGCCATTTTTAAGATCTTTTCATTGATTCTTCCCTTAAAGACGCCCAGGGGTGGTTTAATGTTCACACCTCCGCTATTTTCCAGCTCCCCTCCCTTTCTTGCTAGCTCATTGGCTTGCTCATTTCCCCCTATACCGCTGTGTCCCGGTACCCAGCACAGTCTTACTCGATTCCGTCTACATACTGCTTTTAGCATTGTGCGACAGTTTCTGACTATCTCAGAGTTAATGTTAGCAGATTCAAGTGCCATAAGTGTCGCCTGACTGTCAATATAGATGGCAATGTCTCTTCCCGACAATGATCTCATCTGCACTATCTCTGCCGCCCTTAGAACGGCCAGAACTTCCGATTGGAAGACACTGCTTGTGTCCGGGAGTCGTATAGACTCTCTCAGGTCTGGATCAGCAGAGAAAATGCCAGAACCCGTTCTCTCGCCCGTCTTAGAGCCGTCAGTGTAGATAGCAACCTCGTTTGCTATTGTGACTGCATCTCTTTGCCAATCCTCCCTTCCCGGATATGACACCTCATAGTGGATGTCATGGTCGACCAAGGGGCAAATCTCATCAGTCCGTATAGGATTTCCGGGTAGCACATCAGTTAAGATCGTGCAGTGCCCAAAACTACAGTCCTTAGGTTAGGTTAGGTAAGGTGGCTGCGAGGGCGTGAGCCCAGGCACACTTAGGCCGCGGCTTGTGGCGACTGTTGCAGTACGAGCCTCAAGTTACACCATTCCGTGGAAAGGAGCAGGGAGGGGGGGCCTTGATAGTCGATTTGGAATTATGGTGACTGAGTTCGGGGGTTTGTGGTGCAGGTTTTGAGGCATGGGAGTGAAGCAGAGTGTGGTGACTGTTACAATCTAACCTCAACTCTGTTCCCGTTTTGTCTGCATAGCGGGAAGGCAGCAAGGCCGGGGGAGACCGTTTCAGTCGATCCGCCGGGTTACTGTCTCGCCCTCGGAGTGGAGTTCTGACTGAAGTGACTGATACAATCTAACTTCAGTGAGAACTCTTTTCCTTTGCAGGGGAATAGGTTTGGGGTGGTCTGCGGGAGGGGAGTGGGAGGGGCTCAAGTCATCGTCCAATCCGTCCTCTAGTTCAGTTTAATCATTTGGACCTAGTGACGAATTTGCTGATACAGCCAATATCTGTCTCACTGAGATCACTTAGATCATTGAGGAAATAGTTGCCGAGGATTTGTTTCCTTGAATTGGCTAGTGCGGGGCAGTTGCACAGGAGATGAGTGGTGGTTTCCTCCTCTTCGACGTCTCTACAGCTTCTGCAGAAGTCGTTTGAGGGAGCTCCCAATCTGATGGCATGTCTGCCTAAAAGGCAGTGCCCGGTGATTGCTCCGATTACAGAGCTGATATTTTTCCTGGTGATGGAGAGAAGTTTGGATGTTCTCTTCGCATCATATTTGGTCCAAATTTGCTTTGAGGACACACATGTACTGATGCTTGTCCATCTGTTATTTGCTTCTATTAAAGCGTTGTCTAGAAGTTTGAGTTTCAGTGTCTGAATGGGTACCGCCGGTGTCTCTCTGTTGTCAGAGAGTTCTTGTGCGGAACTCCGTCTGGCTAACTCGTCCGCCTTACAGTTGCATGGAATATCACTGTGACCGGGTACCCAACACAGTGAAGTGTTACATCTGACCGCGATCTCGTTAAGAGATTCGCGGCATTGTTTTACCAACTTGGATCTTATTGTTGGTGATTCTAAAGCTTTAATCGCTGCCTGACTATCTATGTAAATCACGATAGTTTTTCCATCTATCGGGCTCAAAGAGAGTCTGCGTGCTGCTTCGCGGATAGCCGTGACTTCTGCCTGAAATACACTGCAGTGGTCAGGCAGTCGTAGTACGACATTGAGCGCAGGGTTGTCTGAAAACACGCCCGCCCCTGTGCCGTCGGCTGTCTTTGACCCGTCGGTGTATATTTCAATGGCGTCATTGTTTACAATGCGACCTTCTTCCCAGCTGGCTCTTTCTGGGATGGCCGTCTTGTATTTATTACTGAAATCTAGTGTTGGGATTAGATAATCCGTATTGTTGGGGATCTTGTGGGCAGTTCGGATGCTGCTGTGCCCAAAGTGTGAACTTTGCCACGAATTGGATTCTCTTAATCTCAGGGCCGCCTTAGTGGCCGCCATCTTCCCATAGATATCAATGCGGAGGAGGTTTAGAAAAGTCGTTAAGGCTGCCGTTGGTGTGGATCTTAAGGCTCCTGTGATGCATATGCAGGCTGCCCTCTGGATGCGTTCCAGGGCGCTTGCGTGGCATTGTTTCGATATTGCAGGCCACCATGCTATGATACCGTAAGTGAGGATAGGCCTAACGACCGCCGTGTACAGCCAGTGAGTTATCATAGGCTGTAGACCCCATCTGGAGCCTAAGGCCTTCTTACAGGTGTAAATGGCAATCGTAGCCTTCCTTATGCGGTCTTGGATGTTTGGTTTCCAACTGAGTTTGCTATCTAGGATCGTTCCCAGATATTTAGCTTGGCTGGAAAAAATGAGTGGTTCGTTGTTGAGCGTAGGTGGCGTTATCTCCTGAACCTTGATTTTCCTTGTAAATAAAACCAGTTCGGTTTTGGATGGGTTAACATTGAGTCCGACCTTAATGGACCAGGAGGATAGTTTCCTGAGAACTGATTCCATTAGGTCTCTGATCGTGTTGGGGAATTTCCCCGTTATGGCAATGGCAATGTCGTCCGCGTAGGCCGTCACTTTGCATCCGTCCTCCTCTAGGTTGGAGATGATCTCGTTGACTACTAAGATCCATAGTAGCGGTGAGAGCACTCCTCCTTGTGGTGTGCCCCTGTACACTGACCTCCTGTACACTGACCTCCTCAGACAGCTGCCAAGCTCCGCCTGGATCAGCCTGTTTTCTAGCATGTTTTTTATCCAGGTGCAGAGGCAGTTATCCACGTTTAGTCTGATGAGTGCATTCGTGACGGCTTCTGTATTGACATTGTGGAAAGCCCCTTCTATATCCAGAAAGGATACCATCGTGTATTCTTTGTGATACAGCGATTTTTCGATAGTGCTGACTAGCGAATGAAGTGCTGTTTCTACTGAAAAGCCTTTTCGGTAGGCGTGTTGACACCCCGAAAGCGAATTGTTTTCCAGGTTTGAGCGTATGTAGTAATCTACAACTATTTCCAACGTTTTCAGGAGGAATGAAGTTAGACTGATGGGTCTAAAGTCTTTTGGAGAACAGTGTGAAGCTTTACCGCATTTTGGTATAAAGTCCTTAAACTGGCCTACATTTTTGAGGCGCAAAGCGCTGTTGCCAGCAAGTTGCTTTATTTTTAAATCAAGCGGGATAAAGTGCAGGAAGGCGTCCAGTGCTGCTGTAGGAGTAGTACGGATTGCACCAGTGATGGCTTTGCTTGCCGTTCTCTGCACCGTTGCTAGTTTTCCAATTATGGTTCTTTTATTTGTTGCCCTCCACCACACAAGTGAGCCATATGTAAGTATGGGTATCACCACTACTGTATATATCCAGTGTACCATGGCGGGTTTCAGGCCCCATGTTTTGCCTATTGTTCTCTTACAAATAAAGAGGGCATTATACGCTTTCTTCATTCGTTCCCTTATGTTAAGATTCCAATTTAATTTTCTATCTAGGATTACGCCTATATACTTCGCTCTGCCCGTGAGGAACAGTTCCTCTCCGTCAAGTTTCGGGAGTTTGAAGTGCGGTATTCTGTGTCTTCTCGTGAACAGGACTAACTCCGTTTTCGAGGGATTGACATTTAGTCCGCAGCCCTTGGCCCAATTACTAATTTTCTTTAAGGCGGTCTCTGTGATCTCACTTAAAGGATTCAAATATTTTCCCTGCACTACTATGACCACGTCGTCCGCATACGCTGTGGCACTTATACCCATTGACTTAATTTCCTTTAGGACGTTGTCAACGGACCAGTACCCACAGCAGTGGCGATATGACGCCACCCTGCGGGGTTCCTCTGGTTGCAGACATCCTTATGGAGCTTTGACCAAGGGAGCAGTTTATGTTCCTGTTGGCGAGCATGTTGCATACCCAATTTATGATTCCCTGTTCTATGTTAGCGCCTGTTAAGGCGCTTTTTATAGCTCTACACTCAACGTTATTGAAGGCTCCCTCTATATCGAGAAAAGAGGCCAAAGCAAATTCGCCGCAGTGTAGACTACAAGGTAACAATATTAACTTATTAACCACTTCGCCATACAAACAAGATTTGTAGAAAAGCATTGAAAGTTCGCTTGGGCGAACTGTTGGATACCCTATTCTTATTCCTATCCCTCATAAGTGGGCGTGACAAAAGTCTAAGTATGGTTGAATTGTTAAGAACGCTGTACATGTACATATTCTGTTATATAACATTTAAAAGATTTTATCAAACAAAAACGAAGCTTTTGCAAAAAAACCTTTCCTAGCCCAAACTTTGGTTTTTCAATAAAATTATTTTATTTAATTGTGGGCGTGTCAGTAAGCGGATTTAAAAAAAAATTAACACATGAGCATAGAGGACCCCTAGAGAGTATATATTATAAATCTCAGCTCCCTAGCTCAAACTTTGGATTTTCAAAAAAAGTTTTTTTTAAATTGTGGTCGTGTCAGTAGGTGGATTTTGAAAATATTTACACATGAGCTTAAAGGGCCCCTAGAGAGTATATATTATAAGTTTCAGCTCCCTAGCTCAAATTTTGGTTTTTCAATAAAATTGTTTTATTTTTTTTATATCCCGAGCAGTTTTAGGAGTCATAGCTCAAAATTCGATTTATTCCAAAATTTTGTTTTTTTGAGTTTGTGGGCGTGTCTGTGGGCGGATTTCAAAAATTCGTAAACTTGATTATTTCGGGACACTAGAGAGTATATGGTTAAAATTTCAGCTCTCTAGGCCCAGGTTAAAAGCCTAATTTTTGCCGACGGACGGACGGACGGACGGACATGGCTAGATCGACATTACTATCGATGCTGATCATAAATATAGTAACTTTTAGGGGTGTACGGGCAATATAAAGGTATGTTACAAACTATGCGTCAAAATTAAAATACCATTAGAATAGGGTATAATTAGAATAGGGTATAAATATAGGATTCACCTCCATGGAAATCTTCGGATATACCCGACCTAATTTTTAAGGGGAGGCGCAAGACGCCCTATGGTGTACTCTCGTAGAGCGGGCCGGTATTACGACTACGGTCTGATCCACCGTTTAGACTGCGACAAGTGTAGTAGCGAGACAGTGCTCCAACCATCATCGCCCAGATCCGATCGGACCGGTTTTTATCGGCTGTCTGATTCACCTCCTAGGAATGAAGGTATCAAGACTTGTGGGCTGATCCGCCGCGACCGAACTGAAGTGAGGGACCCAGTGTTGCCGGAGAGAAATATTATAAGGTAGTACGGCAGCCAAAAAAGGGGAGTACTTTGAAGAAATAGTAGTACAGACATTTTTTAGTCTTCAAAAATAAGTGTGTGCACAAATTTTTTGTTATTAACTTTATTTGAAATGAAATCATCAAACAAAAAATTCAGTTAAAAAAAAACAACATAAATAAACAAATTATATATGTATAGTATATAGGTATTATAAATAAATTATATTAAAATTAAATAAATTATTTTTATTATTAATAACAAAAGTGAGTAAATATCTCTTTAATTATATAAAAAATCTGTCATGACAGATAGTTTAATTCATAGTAATATTATTTTTAAAATAAAAATTATGAAGTTATTGTAAGATAGTATTAAATACTCTAAATGCAAATGGCCTTGCAAAAAGAAAGGTATTTTGATTCATATTTTATTGTAAAAGTGTAACAAAAATATAAAAAAAGAAACAAACATTATTTTGTATACGCCTTCAAAAGTTATTTTATTACAACAATCAACTCCATTTAACAATTCTCTGCAACTCATATTACATTCTTATCTTTAATAAGAAACAGTTGGGATAAAACTTGTTCTGCTGCTGCGCTGCTGTGCGGAAGACTTAGGAAAGCACTTTCAAAATCCCTTGTCAGAGGAAAAAGTGTTTCTTTAAGGGCATTTTTTAAAACAAATACCTCTGACCAAAATTCTTCCATTTCTAAAGAATTAGAAACCATAGTTTGATTAAGTAAAGTTCGCCACTCCATGTCTCAATATTCTGTGCCATTTCTCATTTTCATTGTCATTAATCAAATCTGGAATGGAAGAAATTATCGAAGTTGCGCTTTCTGCTAAATTTAAAGGGTCAATGCTTGTACAGATTTCAAAATTTCGTCATCAAAATCGATTCGCTGTGAAATTTGCGCTCACAGGGTCTTTTAATATTGTCGGAAAACACCTTTAAATTCAATTACTTGATTTATTTAATTTTTTTTTGTTTTAATAAAAAGTTCAGCCTTAGCCACAATTGCATGTTAGCTACCTAATTTGTTATCTAGCTAACGCCATAATTAAGTATTTTTTTTTTTTTTTATAAAAAGGAAATCGAAATCCCAGAGCACTCAGACTCGGTAACGGTCCATTGTACTACCAGGCAGAAATCCTCCTTTTGGTGTAGAGGCGATTAGGTGGCGTATGTTGTTGTTCCCCATGGGGATTGAACCTGCACCGCACGGGACACAAGCCAACACACTAACCTCTACACCGTCGCCACCCTCATAAATAAGTAACTAACGTAGTTAAATTAGCTGCGCTAAAAATGCAATCGATTTGGTGGTTAGCTATCATAATGACAACTAATTTTAGCTATTAGCAATTAGTTGCAGGTTGTGTAATTAAGCTGGTTAGGTTGCCAAAGTTAGTTGCGGATGACAACTAAAAGTTGGTTAGTTTTTTAGCAGTAGCTTTTTAGCTGTCTAGGTAATAACTAATAACTAAATCAAAATTTATTGTTTTGCTATAATGGCGATAATTTATTGGGATTTATTATGCATATTGCGTTTAAAATAAAAATTGATTGAATGTCCCTTTTATTTTACATCATGTTATTTTACAAAGAGGTCATTGGAGCCACAATAAAGGTCCTTTAAGCCCAAAATAGGATATTTTCCCAAAATGTCTTTTGAAACGGCACGGTATACATGAGTTCAATGTTATTTGAATAAGGGCTCCTAGAAACAACAAACATTTTGGAAAAATATCCTTTTTCGACTTTTAAGGACCTTTTTTTGTTCCAAAGACCTCGTAGTCAAATAACATTGAACGCAGATATACCGTGCGGATTCTAATGACATTTTAGAAAAATATCCTGTTTTCGACTATTAAGGACCTTTTTGTTGTTCCAAAGACCTCTTAGTCAAATAACATTGAACACAGATATACCGTGCGGATTCTAATGACATTTTGGAAAAATATCTTGTTTTCGACTATTAAGGACCTTTTTTGTTGTTGCAATGACCTCTTAGTCAAATGATATACCGTGTGGATTCAAACGGCATTTTGGAAAAATATCCTTTTTTTACTTTTAAGGACCTTTTCTGTTGTTTCAAGGATCTGTTAGTCAAATAACATTGAACACAATATACTGAGCGGTTTCCTAGGAGTTTTGAAATAAAAAAATCGGGCTTAAGGACCTTATTTGGTGCTCCAAGGACCACTTGGTAAATAACCTTATTACAACTAAAAGTGACATTCTTAAAACGGCCGTCGGTTACCGAAGTACAAATCGATACTTTCCTCTTACCTTCGACTGATGTACAACAAACTTCAAGCTATCAATTATTCAAAACAAATCTACTTCCACACAATTTCCCGATTTTTCGTAAGGACATCCTATGAGAGTAAAATTGAACATAATTAAAACTGGAAAATGTATAACGAAATAAAAGAATTGCTCCTGTGCCTTTTTTCGTTAAATTGTTGGAAAAAAATTATTAGTTATGTTTATTCGATAGCTAAAAAGCTAAAACTAAAGCTAATTATTATTAGTTACACTCTGGCAACTAATTTTTCACAACTAAACACGCTTAGTACTCGTAGCACTTCGCAACTAATAACTAATTTGGTTCCAAAATTTGTGGCAACTACAACTAAAATTATGGTGTAGTAGTAGTTATGTACGTTCAAAGAAACTATAGCTAATTTAGTTATAGCTTTTTAGTTATTAGTTAAGCTAACTTTTGTGCAACCTGGCCTTAGCCCCAACATATACAGAATCAATAATTTTTAAATAATTGTCAGAAAAATTCGGATCGGAGAGAAACTCGTCACCTTAAAACTTCGACTTGATAAATTTTTTTTTAAAATATTTTTGTAGTAAGGTTTTATTTATACGGCAAAAATGTATGAATCCGGACGGAATGAGATTGAAATTCTAAGTTCAGATTTTTAGTTAAGTGAAGAACGTAGGCTTTAAATAAAAAATACAATTGTGTGGTATCATTAAGCTCTTGTTGAATATTGTGAATAAGATCTAGGTTGCCATCAGAAGATTCAAAAGAACTCTCCAAAAAATAATGTAATAATGCCACTGTTCTAGTGTTCTTGCAACAACCTGTTCAAGAGCTAGCCACCTAGTAAAAGACGTTCTTAAAATCTTGTTTTTCGACGTTAAAATATTCTTGGAACTCTTTAAGTTCGATTTGCTTCTTTGGGCTTTGTGAAAAGTAAACATAGATGTTTCTTAGGAAAATCTCAATATTCTGTGTCTATGAATGGCACACAAAAAAAAAAACGTACTCCACTTTTTTTTGCCAACTATCACAGCAGCATGGTCTGAGGCAAAACCAACATAATTCTTAAACGGTATTGAAAGATCATTAAAGCACTTCAATAGTACGTTAAAAATAGATTTAGCGTCAAACTCAAACAGCTCAATCAAGGAAAGAAATCGATCTCTAAATTTACCATAATTGAAATCAAAATACCTTACCACGACACATAAGCACTTTGAGGAACTGACATCCGTAGTCTTATCAATTATCACAGAAAACTTTTGTTTTTTTTAAATATCCACTATATCACGATTTGCCTCTTCGAACAAACTTGACGTTATTGTTTCTTTGAGTTTTGTTCTCCGAAGCTTTATATCTTTTGAAGTTTCAATATCAATACTTTTTATTAATGAAATTAAAGGTTCAATTAAGAACATGGCTAGGTTATACTGCAAAATGAACATTATTATTTTTAGTTCTGATATTTTAGGCTTTTAATTTTTTTTAGTTGATTCTGAATTTACTATATTTATTTTTGGTTGTTGTTTCAGCGATTTCAGTATTTGTTTGTGGTATTTCGATTTTTAATGACTTTCTATATGCTGATTGTTGTTTGTAAGTTTTATATTACAATACGAACAGAATGGCTTTTTGTCGATTTCCTTGAGAGAAGCAAAATTACTCAACCATCCTTGACGAAACATTTGTGTGCGGTTTTTGCTTTTTTTTTGAAGATTTGGTAGGTGTATCAACTTCATCAGCATCAGAGATCTCAACATCGTCGATTCTTTCGGGAGGGGATTCAGGAATCAAATTTTCAGGAACAGTAGCAGACTCATTTGGCTTTGTACCGGCAGTAGAAGAGGACAATTGACATTGGCAGGTGGAACTTTTTTGCCTTTTCCGATTTCGATTTGGTTGCTGTATCGGCTTCAACAGCAAATACTTTTTCAGCATTTGAAAACTCAATATCGTTGGCTCTTGCAGCAGGTGATGTTGCTGCTAAATTTTTAGGAACAGCAGCAGACTCATTTGTTTTAGAACCTGCAGCAACACAAGATACATTTACAGCTTTTTTTGTCTTTATCGCCTCAAAGGAATCAAATTTTACTAAATATTTATAACACAAGTTTACTTTGAGTTGTTCTAACAAGAATTACAATATTTCAAGTATTAATTTAACAAACAAAAAACAACCACCAAACCACAATCTCAGGTAACAATAAAATAAATGCCGGACTGAGTGATGAAAATTGCATAAAAGAGACACCAACCAAAAACAAACAAGATAGGGGAAAATTCCGTTTTTGACGGCAGTTTGGAAGATAAAAGTCCTGAAAAATGTGCATTAAATGTTAAGTGAATTAAACTTATTTGGGTTGACATTACAGTTTGCTGAAAGTATAAGATATTTTAGTTCTTTGAAAAAATAGGAGTATGAATGTGAAAAGAGGAGTACGGGAGTACGGAGGTGTTGAAAGTAGTACAATACTCCTATGAGAGTACTTGGCAACACTGGAGGGACCCGTCCGACGCTATGAGTCTTTTGACGTCCCTACACTGACGTATTCCCGCCTTACCCCAACCGTATCCCCGGTTCTCACGCAAATATTGTATAAGTAACCGAAAAGAAAATAACAGATTTATTTGTGAGTCTACAGTTTCCGTACTTGGCCTAAAGTTTCCGTCTTTTCTTTGGGAAACCCTGGCCTCCGACGAGCTTAAGAAAGAAAAAATACATCACAATATTTAACCATTCAGAACTGCTAGTTCCAACTAAATTAGTTAGCTATATTCAACTGTAAGTTGGTTAAATTCAACCAATTGAGATTTTTAAAATCAACTAAGTATGTTGGTTAATTCCAAGCTTTTATTTATTTTAACTAATAAGGTTTACTGATAACAAGGAGTAAGTTTGTTAAATAATGCAACCAAGTAGGTTGGCTAATTTTAAAGTAAGTTGGTTAAATTTTACCAAGTAAGTCGGCTAATGACAACAATTAAGTTGGTTAAGTTCAACAAATTTTATTAGCTAATAACAACAGAGAATGTTGGTTAAATGTGACCAAGTAGGTTGGCTAATTTTAACCAAGTGATTTGGCGAATAACAGAAGAGTAATTTGGTTTAATTCTACCAAGTGAGTTATCTTTTGACAACCGAGTTAGTAGTTAAATGTAACCTAGTAGGTCAGCTAATAACAACAGAGTAAGTTTATTAAATACTACAGAGTTGGTTTGCTATTTGCAACCGAGCAAATTTCAGAAGGGAAATTAATATTTTTATTTTTTTTTATTTTGTTTAATGTACAATCTATTGTCAGAGTGACAAGTGTTGAATGCACAAGAAATCTATCAAATAAATTGGCACAAATTGTTGATGGGGAATAACATAAAATAAAACAATGGCAAACGAAAAAACTAATACAATTATTTTATTTAAGAGACAATGAAAATAAAAAAAAATACATACATACATCAGACATTCAATAAACAATATTCACAAAAAAAACTATTTATGGCTGAATAGTCCAAAGACAACAACCATTTCTTAACACCTTTTAAAAATACATTTTTGAAGACTTTGTAGCATTAAAATTAAAGATGCCTTAGCGGAAGAATTTCAAGGTTTTTGAACAAAGAAAAACTTGGAGTTCTGCGACTTACTTCGCATATAATCCGTATTGCATGTTTTTGTTATATCAATAGTGGTTCCGTTTTATTAAAATATGCACCACCCCAACAAGAGATACCATATTGCAGCTTAGATTTTAAAAGACCATTATATACGAGTTCTATAATTGTTTGTAAACAATATAGACTAAATTGATAAAGTTCTCTTACTACTTTATTAAGGTATTGTTTAAGATAAAGTGTATGATTATTCCAACAGAGCTTGTTATCTAACACTATACCTAAATATTTAAGATTGTCACCACACTCCACCCTGAAACAATCATTGCTACAAGGTTTAAAATTGTCGAATGTTATAAAATTATCATTGAGATTGGTAAAGCAAAATTGAGTGCAACTTGCAGATTGACAAATCATCACAGAAATTGCTTTTAATATTAAATATCATAAATTTGGTTTTATCACTTATTATGAGTTTGTGTTTTGTGAACAATTTTCTCAGTAAATCGAGGCCATAGTTCACATCCGCAAAAATATTCAGAAAACTTGCATTTGAATATGAAAGAGCAGTATCATCAGCAAACGCTGTAACTTTACCTTTAAAAGGTTGAACAAACAATGAGTTGACACATATCAGGAACAAAGTAGGATCCAAAACTGAACCTTGTGGAACACCAAGTTCAATGTAATTCGGAGCGCTATAAATATTTTTGATCTTAACCATTTGGCTTCGATTTTTCAAATAAGAAGCAAACCAATCGTATATATAACTTCTAAAACCTATATAAAAAAGTTTCTCAAGTAATATTGAGTGATCCACCATGTCAAAAGCTTTGGTAATGTCAATAAATGATTTACATGGCATGACAGCACCTATGAGGACTTTGCGATCCAATTCTACCACAACCATTGACATCCCTAATGTGTTTTTTTCCGAGGTCACTTCCAATAACTCAGAACCCGCTATAAATCTGGTAGTTGTTAGAAGATCTCGTAAATCGATATTTATTTCGAGACTCGACGCAGCAACTAGCGTTGATGATGTGCCTAATTACATTAAGCATAAAATACCTTCGTCTTCGACCGATACGAGTTTATCCTGCTTTAAATATTCGTTTAATGAGCCACGAAGTATCGCATCATTTAAACTGTTAGTATCTGAAAATAACTTTAAACAACTTGTATCAAAAGACTTCTGGCTGGAAGGGATTCTTGATATTGAAGTATTATTCACGGGTTTTTTCAGTCAATATGACTGTATTCAAACTAACCATATTTTTTTTTTTTTTTTTTTTTTTTTTAGATAAAAAAAGGAAATCCAAATCCCAGAGCACTCAGACTCGGTAACGGTCCATTGTACTACCAGGCAGAAATCCTCTTTTTGGTGTACAGGCAGGAGAATGGGTGGCGTATGTTGTTGTTCTAACTAACTATGTAACTACTTAAATCTTATGCTTGATCTCGAATTTGTTGACAAAGAGTTCGTTGTTAAAATCGACGTTCCTGCTTCTCCCATCTTTGATTATTCTATGCACCACTGTGCTATAATGGCTGAATTTTCAGCTCTACATTACCAATTAACTTCCAAGAGTATTCAAGTATATAATGATTATGATAAGGCTGACTTCGATGCAATGAGCATTTTTCTTCAAAATGTATCTTGGGATTCCGTTTTATCATCTCATGACTTAAATGTGTTGTATGAATATTTTTTTTTCAGTTCTTCAGAATGTAATTAGTCTTTTTGTGCCCAGAAAGCATATCAACCGTAACTCGAACCCTCCCTGGTTTGGGTTGCCGGTAACAAGAGGTTACAAATCTAAAAAATAAAAAGAATAAGGCTTACAAAGGTTTCAGAGCAAATATAGCTAATCCGTTACTTAAGTCAAGGTATTTGCGTTGCGAACGTGAATATAATATCTTAAATAAGTTTCTATATCAAACATATATTATTTCCGCAGAAACTAATCTAAAGTGCAATAGTAAGTATTTTTGGAAGTTTGTAAATTCCAATAGAAAGACAAATGGTCTCCCTAGTCTTATGATCTACTTAGACTCCTAATCTGATGATAAAAAAACCTTGTGCAACTTCTCCGCTTCTTTTTTTAAGTCTGTCTATTCCCCAGTTAATGTCGTTCCCTTCAATATCTCAAATATCCACCCAATTATTGACATTACTGATGTTAGTATCTACAGGACTGATGTTGAGGAAGCTCTACTTAGTCTTACAGCTAGTAAAATGAGGGCCCCGATGGGGTTGCCCCTATTTTTTTAAAAAATTGCGCTAGAATTCTCTTTAAACCTCTATGTATTATCTTCAGAATGTTTTTCGCCTCCGGAATGTTTCTGAATGCTTGGAAACTTTTGCATATAATACCAATCCATAAATCTGGTCCTAAGCAAAAGGTCTGCAATTATAGGCCTATAGGCAAGATATCTGCAATCCCCAAATTATTTGAGAAGATTGTTTGCAATAAAATTACAGTCCGGACTGTGGTATCCGGATCACCAACACAGGTTTATATCTGGTAGATTCACTACTACTAACTAAGCTCTTTTTTACAATTTCGTTATACAGAATTTCAGTCGTGGCTATCAAAGGGATGCGATTTTTACTGATTTCGCGAAAGCCTTCGACAAAGTCTGTCATAGCACACTTGTTCAAAAATTATCTTCTCTTGGATTTTCCTCCAATATTTTGTTATGGATGGAATCTTATTTAATGAATCGCACTCAGTTAGTAAAAATTGATGATATTCTTTCAGTGCCTATGAAGGTAACATCGGGGATTCCACAAGGCAGTCACCTAGGACCTCTTTTATTCCTCTTATTTATTAATGATCTACCCAGTGTGATAAAAGATTCCGAATGTCTACTGTTTGCGGACGACCTTAAATTATTTCGTTCTATAAATTCTGAATATGACTGTGAATTACTGCAAGCCGATGTTGCTGCGGTTGTTGAGTGGAGTGACCGGAACAATCTATTTTTGAATATTTCTAAATGCCAGTGCTTCACTCTTACTAGATCGAAGGTACCTATTCCGTATAGATACTCCATAAAATCAACACAACTTGAAAGAGTGTATTCTAAGAAAGACTTAGGCATTATTCTGGACTCGCGCCTTACATTCAAAGACCACATTGATTACATTATCTCCAAAGCCAACTCAATGTTAGGCTTCGTCAAACGTAATTCTAAAGATTTTATTGATCCTTACACTCTAAAATCCCTCTACGTACTCGTAGCTTTAGTTAGACCCCACCTCGAATATTGCAGTGTAATATGGAACCAGTATTACGATATTTACTGTAAAAGGATTGAAAGGGTTCAAAGAAATTTTACTAGGTTCGTAATATTTAAGTTAAATTGGAGAATTGACACACCGATTTATGAAACTAGATGTTCTTTGATTAACTTAAACTCCCTTCGTATTCGACGTAAATATTTCTCCGTCATGTTTATAAGAGATTTAATTCATTATCAAACACAATGTCCTGAATTGCTTAGTACGATCAATTTCCCTCTGTGCTGTCGTCATCTTCGCAGTTATTTTAACTTTCGTGAAGATCTTCTTACTACGAATTTTTCTCGTAATGAGCCTGCCCGCTGCATCAAAGAAGCAAACTCAATAATGACTTCGATCGATTTGTTCAGGAGTTGCAGAAGGTTGGATTTTAAAAACAAACTTCTTCTAATTTTAAGACAGACTGCACTATTGAAATCTTATTGTTTATTGTTTGTAGCGGTCGCCTTGAAAATATTACTCATCGCTATTCCTTCAAAATTAATTTCGACGTCCCTTTTGACGTGCTATCATCAATTTCTGAACACTGATGGTAATGCTTCTCATATACACCAACCTTCTAAGCCGCTGTGCAAGTTCAATTTGAACTTTACACAACACTTTATCCACCTTACTTCGCGGCTACCCACGAGTATATAGTCTGTGTAAGCCGTGTGGTCGGTCTTTTTTTTTCTTGGCTAGTGAGAAGTAAAGTGATAGTGCGCGCATTTATCAAAAGGAAGTAGTGGTAAATCATTGGCGTGTTTTATCGTAAAGTTTTTAAATCATAGCAATTTTCTCCTTATAGTGACCAAAAACTAATTAAGCCTAAATTACAGGCATTTGGTGTAAATTTCCATCCTTAACATCCTTAACGGAGGCGAAAAACATTCTGAAGATAATACATAGAGGTTTAAAGAGAATTCTAGCGCAATTTTTTAAGCGTGATAGGCTTATGATTCTGTTCGCAAAGCATCTTCAAAATTAAAATCGAAAGTTTAATTAAGAGAGCCCGGAAGAATCATTTACTCGTAGATACATAAATGATCTATTGATATTGAGATACCAAATGCAACGTAAATTAGAGGTAATGGTAAAATTAACCTGCTTTCAAAGTGTGCAAATTTTAACACGTTTCCTTCACTAGAGAGTGTAGGCGAATTAACACTTGATTTTGATACGTGAAACTGTCACTACCCCATCTCCTTTGTGAAACCACGAGGCAACTCAGTATAATTTCGCGAAATGAAATTAACTGGTGCCTACCAATTTAATGGGATAAATCGCACTATCACCTATTAAAACCAGCAAGAAGCCAAAAACCTAAAAGCATTTTCACCACGTGCACCTACTTGCTAAAGGAACCTAACCTATTAGAAGTGTAACCTATAAGAGGTCTTCATAGGAGTACCCAAACTCGTAGCCGCCACGTCATTCACCTAATAAAACACCTGCATCACCTTTCAAATATCCAGGCCACATGTGATATGAAGTAAAAGCGCGATCATTTGAGCAGCAACACAAAATTCACCTAATTTTGGTGCAGACCATATGCACAGCAAACAACAAAAAAAAAACACGTTCCAGTCATCCCAACATTTCATCATACTTAGTGATCTTATTTTAGCAGTAAAAAAGAAAAAAAAAACAAAATCTTTCATATATTTTATGTTCACATATTAGTAGGTATTATTATAGTGTACATTTCATCGAGGTAAGAAACGCCAAAAGATTTTTATGTATTGCTCCTACCATAATTTTCAATTTTTCCAAACAGTACCTACAGTGATCTTCAGAACCGATGTGCGCACAACGAGTCTGCTGTCAACAAATTTCGAAGGTATCACCATAATCATTCATCAATCAAAAACACCCAATTTAATTAAACATACATCAACAGTGAAACCGTAAGTTCTTTTGGCTTTTCTAAAATAATTAAGTGATAATATTCATGCATTTCTCTTAACCTAAACTTAACGTAAAATTCAAAATACATAAAAGCAAGTGTACAATAGGTACATTATGCCACTTGATTCGTGATAATTTGTGCCTTTCGCAACAAGTACCTCGAATAGAGATACATACATTTTTGAATTTGCTATACATATTTACATAATTCATAAACTAAAAATTTGCTATACTACCTATGTATATATATTATTATTATTATTATTATTATTATTATTATTTAAATTTCTTTATTTCTTTCCAAAAACTAAACTAAGGGTTACAATAATTCTTTTGTTTTTTACATACATACAAACTTACTTTAAGAAGACCATTTTAGTTTTTAGCAAGAAATAGCATAGTACGTTCTGTTGTCAAAATGACAAGAGCCGAAAGTACTTTTATTTTGAAAAAGAGGAAAAGTAATTAAACCATTGATGGGGAAACAAATTATATAACTTGAAATTACAACCAAATCAAAAGATATACATCGAGTAGACAATAATCATTTATTATTCATATACTATATTACACCATTGGAATCAAAAGAGAATCTATTTGAGAGAAGTTACAGGAAAAAAGCCATGTTTTGATCTTGTTTAAAAATACTGATTTTATTCTCTCACACCTAAGGTTTTCAGGTAGTATATTAAACAAACGAGGCGCGGTTACATAATAAAAACGAGAGAGGTGTGTTTTGTTAATTGTTGGTACACTAGCGAAATATCTGCTGTTGGCTCGTAAATTATAATTTTCATGAAATCTAACATCGTAATAACCGGAATTATCAAAGAATATTTTTAAAACTTTATAGCAATAAAGATGTCTTAGAGGAAGTACTCGTATCTCGAGATATTTGAACAATTCTAAACTGGGTGTTCTACGATTAACTTTACAAATAATTCTAATTGCATGCTTTTGTTTGATTAATAGAGGTTCTATTTTATTGAAATAAGTTCCGCCCCAACACGAAATTCCATATTGCAATTTTGATTTCAATAAACCGTTATAAACCAACTTTAGAATTGGTAAATTACAGTAGAGACTGAGATGATATAGCTGCCTTACAACCGTATTCAAATATTGATTTAAGTAAAGCGTATGATTAGTCCAGTTGAGTTTGTGGCCCAATATGACACCTAAATACTTAAAATATTCAACCCGCTCAATTTTAAAACAGTTGTTATGGCAACTTACGGTTTCGTTAAAGTTTTTAGCACCATTGGAATGGGCATCCACTAGACAAAATCGTAAGCAATCTGGTGAGTGATAAAAGAGAGGCAATTCATCACATATCACACCCTTGATATTAAATATCATAAACTTTGTCTTATCACTCATTATTAATTTATGTTGCTTGAACCATCTCCGTAGTATATCTAAGTCATTATTTACATCCGAGAATAAACTAAGATAACTCTTGTTCGAATAGGAAAGGGCAGTATCGTCAGCGAATGCTGTAATGTTGCCCTTAAAACGTTGAATAAACAGTGAATTAACATATATCAGAAACAGGATCGGACCCAAGACTGAACCTTGAGGAACACCTACATTTATCTGATTTTGGGAGCTAATAACATTTTTTACTCTTACTACCTGCTTACGGTTACTTAAATAAGAAGCAAACCAGACGTAAGTAAAGCCTCTGAAACCCGCATTAAATAATTTATTTAGAAGTAAGGTATGATTTACTATATCAAAAGCCTTTGTGATGTCAATAAAGAGGGTCGAAGGAATTTGGGAAGAATTTAGACTACTATAAATTTCCCCAGTCAGCTTTAACAATGCACTCTCAGTAGATAGACCACTTCTAAACCCAAACTGAAATCCACTAAAAAAAATAGTTTTATCAAGGAAAGATATTATTCTACACTTCATACCCCTTTCAAAAACTTTGGAAAAAACTGATAAAAGGGAAATAGGACGGTAATTATTTAATACCATAGTATCAGCCTTTTTGTGAAGTGGCATAACCACTGCTGTTTTCAGAGTTTCAGGAAAAATACCTTCACGTACACAAAAATTAAAAATAAAACATAAAACGTCTGAAATTTGAAAAGAAATATTTTTCAATACGTAACTTGAAATATTATCCAAAGAGGAAGAATTAGACGTTTTTAGTGACATTATAATTTTATGGATTTCTAGTGAATTAAACTCCTCAAAGTAAAAACTTGACAATTGAAAATCTTCTTCATGTAAACTGCTGTCACAATGAAAGGTTGAATTGTGGTTATTATTATGCGAAAATGCTATGTTAGAAAAAAAATTATTGAATAAATTACCAACTTCCAAAGGATCAGATGTAGTCAAGTTGTCATTGTTTATAATAATATCGAAGTTAGGTTTGTTTTTATTAAGTATTTCGTTAACAACCTGCCATTCCTTTTTAGAGTTACCCACGTTTTGAGCTAATTTATTTCTATAATACGATATACGAATACGTTATATAATATATTACCTAGACATTTACACTTACTACTTGCTAAAGTACATAATTGACTTATTGATTTTAACTTATATTATACTAAGATCACAATTTTATATCTACATAAAATACCTAAATATTCGTTAACAACATATACCTACATGTTGAGTTTAGTCAACTCGATTCAAATTGCTATCTACCTTCTCTATAAATTGATTTTAACTAATATTATCCAAAATTGAATTAAACCTCAACTGCGTTATTGTTGTGATATCATCCACACAGTATATATTATATATGTATGTACCAGTGGCGTGGCGTGGATAATTTTAAAAGGGAAGACGTTGAAAAATTTAGTCACCTATAAAAATAAAAATCTTTAAAACCTGAAATAAAATAATTTTTAATGGGGATATTGTATCTACATAATATGCATTCCACATTGACTTAGCAAAAATATTCTAGCCACATTTTTTATACTTCAAGACATTAATATTTCAATCAACAATGAGCTTAAAGCATAACAAAAGTGGCTTCAAAAGAAGCCGGTCTTGACAGACGCATGATACAATAACTTAAAAAAATTCAGCATAATGTGGATAGTAATTTTAAAATAAGAAAATTCAGAAGAATTATATGGATAATTCTTTATATTTGTTAAAATATAAAAACGATACAAATAATAATGTCAGCAATAAAAATAAATCAAAATTAAAAACAGCTAAAATTCACACACTTAAAAAAAAAAAAGTGAAAAGTTTTGTTAAAATATTAGTTCTTTATAATTATTTGTATTCTAATGCTATTCGACGATCTTTTTTGATAAACTCTGCCAATACCCTTTCATAGAAGTTTGGTCTATTTTTAATTTTAAGAAGAAGTCTTCTTTCTATCGATATGAGGGCTAAATCAGAGAGCCTATCCTCGCCCTGTGAGTTTCTTAAATAAGTATGAATTCTTTTTAAAGCAGAAAAAGACCTCTCAACGGAGGCGACGGAAATGGGAAGTGTTAAAAGTAAACTACTTAAGTTTAAGAGTTGAGGGAACACTTCTTTCAATGCTTCACTATTCAAATGGTTGTGACGGTCGAGAACCTCAAACTGCCGAAGTGACGACGAAGAATATAAAACATTAAGTTCATTTTTTAATGCCGTGAAGTCAAAAATTCTAGGAAAAAACTTAATTAGGGAAGATATTTTTACATCTGGACTGGAACGAGAAAAAGTGTCATACTTCAAATTATTTAGTAAATCCAAAAATGTAAGATTACTAAATGATTTATATCTGGCATTTATTTGGCTAACTATATTGTCTTTAATTTCAACAAAAAGCCGCTTATAATTCGTCTTCAAATCGAAGTCAAGCAACCTGCGTTTACGTGGAGGTTCGATGCAATCATTTACGCTGTCATAAATAACTTCAAACATATTTAAAAAGTCAGAGCTTATCCATGACTCAAAACGTTCGATTTCTTGCTTGGCATAACTAACGTGTGTTTGTTTTTTTTTGAATTAAATTAAATAATACATCGATCTTTGCAAATATTTCAGAAAGGGTATGAAGCAAAAAACAGAATTCCTTGCTCTCTAATTTATTTAATAAACTTTCTGCCATCGAAAGTGTGTCAGTATCCCATTCCCTAGAGTCATTAATTATTTTACTAAAAGTTTCAATTATATCTATTCTACAGTTAAAGATTACGTTTATTATTCTTGAATGATAATGCCATCGAGTTTCCGATACTCCTGGCATGCGTCGATTGGAAATTTGTTTTAAAAGATTGGACCGCTTTGTGGATTTATTAAAAAATCGAACGATGCTATTAGTATAGCCAAAAAATAGTTTAAGTTCAGCTATGTTTTCTAGAGATCGGGATAGTACTAAATTTAAAACATGTGCATAACAAGGAATAAAATTTGCCATCGGGCATTCATCAAGGACCTTCTTTTGAACACCACCCCCCTCGCCGGACATAACTGCGGCACCATCGTAGGATTGTCCTATTAACTTTTCCTTGCAGTCGTATGTTTCTAGAATTTTAAATATATGATTGGATAACTCATTTGCATTACGACTTGCGCTAACGTCAAAAAATCCAAGAAATCTTTCTTGTATACCATCCTCTGACAAGTACCGAAATATGGCACTCAGTTGTTCCCTATGACTCAAATCTGGTGTTTCGTCGATCATAATCGACACGAACCGAGCATCCTTGATTTCCGTTTTAATTTCGGATTTAATAACCGCCGCGATACTATGTATCAAATCGTTTTGAATATCGTTGGATAAACCTGAAAAAATTGGATTGTGTGTACTTGAACACTGCTCTAAATGGGATTCCAATAAAGTGTCATATTTAGATAAAAAATAAACCGCTTCGACATAATTGCCACGATTATCTGAACTAGACCTTTCATCATGACCGCGAAATGCTAACTCCTGTCTGCCTAATAAAATGACCGTGTCAATAAAACGTTCCATTAGTTTCCGATTTTTATCTACTTTTTTATTATGAACAACGAAAGAATTTCCTAAAGAAGTTTCAATGCGATTCGTGCCGAATTCGTGTAGGGATAAACAACAACGAATATGTTTTTCTGTCTTAATATGTTTTTTCGAAGAATTAACTAAATTATTTATATCAGTGAAACCCGTTCGGCTCCAAACACTGGCGGAGTTTGAAAAAAGAAGACAAGGAAAACAAAACATTTTATTAAGCTTGCAACTCCCAGTTAGCCACTTATATTTTTGGTATAAGGAAACATTAAAATGTGTCACAAAACCATCTCTCCTTTGGTAATTAATATTTATAAAAGGCATAGAGCGCCCTACGTCTATAACTTTTTTTTTATCAAGAAAAGATAGCTTACTAAAACTATTTGAATCCTCCAGGAGGAAATCAGTTAAACAGCAATCTACACTAATCAAAGACATTTCCAAAAAAAAATCTAAAACTGCACTAAAATTAAGAAGCTAAAATGTTTTTATCAGTAAGTTGGTTGGTAATAAAAGAAACTAAAAAATTACACATTAACCTTCACTTTCACTTTCACATCTAACTTTTCACTATTTTAATTTAAGATTTTATCAAATTGGCTTTACAAAACACTAGATTTTTTCAAGTTATTGCACTTGTGCAACGCAGTCTGTCAATAAATTCCAACTGATTCTAAATTAAAATTTGAATTCCTGCTTAAAAAAAAAACAAGTGTCGGTATTTTATTTGACATGAACTTCTCTTAAGCGATATGCTGAATTTACTCTGCTGACAAATTGCCATAATATTCTACCATATTTTATTTCATAAGACAAAAGTATAACAATAAATTTGTAAAAACATCGAAGCATTAACTATCACAAGAGAGAAAAATGAAAGCTCAACTTCTTACATCAACACGCATATCAATATCAACATCAAATTCAAAATCAAGAATCAACCCACATAACACATTCAGATATTATGTCATAAGAAAAAAGAAATAAGTCAAAGAACACCGTGTTATTAGACACAATGTTGCAAAAAAAACGAGTCAAACATAGCACCTGCATTCCTGCAACATGTTGATATCTTCCGATTGAAACGCAATGCTAATCGCAAAAGGGAGAATGAAATGAAACAATTCCAAGTATTCAGCGTGAGATTTGGTTTATAAGACGAAATGTAGCGTCTTTTTCTTTGAATATAAAAGCGGGTGTTGAACAAAGAGGATCGGAACCGCAATGCTTGTAGAAGACCCTTTCTTCTATATAAAACAAGTAAATAAGACGGAAAAATATTTTTTATTCTATTATAGAGAGCAGCGGTAGTTGAAAACTTTTTACTAAGAGTATTTTTGTGACTCTTCGTTGGTTTGTTGTTTGTGATTTGTGGATTGTGGAATGTGGTTGAATCTTGATTCTTGAATGAAGTATGAAGATACAGACGAGAGGTAGAATGAAAATATTAAACTTATTCGATAGCTTATGTGTGAGTGTGTGTGTAGATTTTATTTTATAATTAAAATACGGGACGGGTTTCATTTTTCATATATTTATTTGGCAGATAGTGCTTACTTTTGGTGGATTTTTAAAAGGGAAGACGGTAGGAATCGTGTTATATGGACGCCACGCCACTGATGTAGAGTATTTTTAGGGACTATCATAAATTACATACAGGCACATGATAGTCAAGGCGTCTTGACTTCGGTCATGCATTAGGGTGGGAAAGCCTCATGGTTGTGTGTTCGTTTCGGATTCAAACGATCACCTTCCTTATGTGTCACCAACAGCTGACATCAACTCTCTAACTTCAAATTCCTTCATTCTGTCTTTTCTTCTATTTCTCTCTCATCTTCATTACGATCTTGTCATCCCGTAAGGATGGCAATACACTATTTTAAGGCGCGTAGATCAAACAACATCTACATATCTAGGCAATGCATCAGATCGATATAACGATGCAATTATATGGCACGATTTATTTTGTAGGTAGGTAAGTGGCAGAAAGATCCCCCCCTCCGACGAGCTGTCGCCGTTCGACCACCAGCGTGCCACCTCTGCTACCAGGGAAAGACAACACCGAAATTACCCCCTGCCTTACAAAATTTGTTCTTTCTTTTTTTCTTTATTTATTTTTTTTTCTTCTTTTTCGTCTATATATATATGAATTATCTATTAATATTTAACAAATCATAATGTTATTAGTCTATAAGAGAAATGTACTCTATTGATGAAATAAATAAATTAAATTAAATTAAACAAGGAAGCTGGTATTTCTGATATATTTAGACTGTGGTACAATTCGTTAGTTAATTTTAAGAGTGCCGTCTCAGTCTCAGTAGACCTTATATTCCTAAATCCAAATTGACAATCACTAAAGAATTGTGTTCTATCTAGAAACGACAACATTCTTGATTTAATATCTTTCTCAAATGCTTTTGAAAAAATTGATAGCAAAGAAATAGGGCAATATATCGGTTATTTTTAACCGTTTTTCTGAAACAATTTGATTTAGTTATTTTTAGTCCACTAACTACATATGTAGAAGCTATATTAAAGTATTACTGTATTAGTTATTTGTTATTAACCGAAAGTAGGTTGTTTTTAAACAACAGATTTTTCTGCATGTGCACTCGCCACAGATAAAAGGCCTACACCACAAAAGTTCAGAGGGCAGGATGATGAATACAGCATGAACAAAAGTCAACATTTACCTTAACAGTGGCAGAAAAAAGGTAGATACTGTTCACTGTTTCACGTCAGACAATCGTCACATTATGTTAAAAATCAGTGAGCACCAAAATATGACGTTAACCATATCCGCTACGCAATACAACAATGTTCTTCCCAAGACTTCTTTCACCAATCCTCACCACACTTGCATTGCCCTTCCACACGCCATACAGTGAGATTTGACAGTTTTTGCACGCTTCATCCCGGTTACGCCTTTCTTCACTAATTTCTTCTAAATCCACGTCAGCTAAACACCCAAAACATGGAAGCCATATACTGTCGTGAATATTAACGCTGACACCTTCACTTCATTGAACATCCACACCACTGTCATTCGCTGTCCCTTATGCGCGTTAAGCCCAACAAAATATTCCCACGTTCCTCGCAAAGGAAAATGGAAAAATTCAATCACGTTTGTTACGCTGATAAGTGGCTTTATGGCACAGACGCATTCGTAACATAACCAAACGAGACATAATCTGGTAAAATGCAACCACCCGCTGAGCTTGAAGGTGTAAGGTTTCAGTAAGGGAACCGACATTTTTTTTTGTAAAGCTGATGTTTGCATACTTATCGTATTGCCATTTATTTTCCTCTAACTGAATTCCATTTTCATGGAAAGAAGCTTTGCAATTTGCACATCGTAAGCATCGGTCCATCAATCTCTGCATCCAACATACGTTAGTAGATACTGCTGTATACTTAGGAACGACTCGGTACTCTAATTTCTGTGTATTCCTCCGGCCATGTCACATATAAATCTCCAGCGCAGCGGTAGCCCCTCTCGCTTAGATAAACCCCCGATGGCACACAGGAACTCAGCGCAGCCCAAACCAACCGCCCATGTGCGCGCAATTTGTGAACGAAATTAACCGATAAATTAATTCGTTCGCGCAACAGCGTCCAGCGAGATCAGCGCACATAGCCTCTCCGTCTTTGGGCCCGTGACGAAGCAAAACTTGTGAATGGACTTGGATGTTGTGGTCTGGTCTTTCAAGTCAAATTAAGCCATAAATTCAGTATTTATCTCTTGGGTGTAGTTTGTTGACCGTGCGAGTGTGTGAGTGCCACAACTCCATTTCGGAGAGGAGAAAAATTGTTCGGGATAAGCCACCAGTTGCATGGGCACCGGTATATGAGCGTCTTGGACTCTTCCGAAATGTGCCAATAAACGTAAATGACCACTTTCATTATATCACTGGAAATTGTGGTGGCACCCATAGGCTAACTAGCTGCGGACTTCGGAGAGTGGCAACTATTCGTGCCTTCCTATAAACTACTCGAACACAGACAGTGTGTTCAATATTTATTCGCAGAGTCGTAAAGCCAAGATAAGTGGTGGTATCGATCGTCGTTTTTAACATGAGCGTGGAACCAAAGGTTTATATACATATAGACACGACATGGTTGGTAATTGATTACCTTGGGATCGATAAGATCTCTTAATGCTTTGACAAGATTCCATCGGAAAGTGATAGAGAATCACTTGGATGGATTTAAATCTCAGATGCCTATACAACGGCTATGTACTTTCAAGTTGAATGCTGCATCGGTAATGGTATCGATAACGATATGATTCGATCAAGTGATGAAAGTGAGATATAATTGGATTTGTACTGAACGTTGTCGGAGGATCATATCAGAGAATCAGTCGATATTTGTGAGCTTTTCGATTTTGGAAATAGGAAAAATTCGCATCGATCTATATTGCAAATACACTGATCGTCAAAAAGATCGTTGAAGATCAATTCGGACCGGAGAGTTGACGCCACGATCGTCAGGATATAAATGTTCCTAGCCCAGCGATGTTTGTAGTTAAAAAGCTGAATTAAAATTGTGGCTCTGGTTTTTTGTTGAAAATGGTTGAAAATGATCGGGTGGGAGTTAATCAAAAAATCGATCGTGCTACTTCCGGTTTGAAAGGCCTCAGGATTTTGGAAATTAAAATCTTCTAACTTTTGATATATTGTTGGCCGGAGAAAGATCTTGTAACTCCCTGGATCAGATATCTTATGATCAGTGAGTTTGTAGACGAGATCGATCTTCGTTATGAAAATTTTCACAACCCAATTTCTCAAGAAGCGAATTCGGATTAAGTGACCAAAGCCAAAGTAGGTACCGTAAAACATTAATACTTTGACCAGTGATTATAACATTGACCGAAATCGATAAAACTTTTTAATTAGTTGTAACACCATTTAGGTTTGAAATAATTTAGTGCAATCATTACAATTGAAAACTTAGACTCACCCCTTGAGGTGAGGTAAAGCGTTTGGGGTGAAAATATTCAAACGGATGAGGAAACGGGCAAAAGTGTCAGTGCGAGTTTTGAGTGCAAATTTTAGCACCATAAAGAGGTTCAGTGTTTTTCAACAAAAAGCTGCGGATTTAAGCTAAATTTACCTAAAGTAAGTAGAGTACAGTTTTTTCTTTTAATTAAGATATAAATCATAACAGTTGAGCATATGACTAGAAATATAAACTTCTTCTTAAAATAAGTTAAATCGTAAAACTTTGACCGGCAATTTTTTAACTTTGACCGGCCGTTTTACTTTGACCGGTAAAACTTTGACCGCCTTACATTTCACCACATTTGAGTTATGGCCTGCTCATATTGCATTTTCTTTTTATCGAAATAGGTGCTTTTAATTTCAAAAACAATGTCGAAACAAAAAGTAATCAAACGAAGGTACAATAGTATTACAGATGAAAAAATTAAAGAGGCATTAGATCTGATTGAAAAGAAGGAAATTTCAATGAATAAATGTGCTAAAATGTTTGGTATTCCCAAGGGCACATTAATAAATAAAATTCATGCAAGGCATTCTAAGAACTTTGGAAGACCGCCTATCTTTTCTATTGCTGAAGAAAAAATACTTGCGAAGGCTATTATTACCACATAGCTTTCCATTCACCATGTTCGATGTGCAAAAATTAGCAACAAGCTACTTAGACAAGCGCGAAAACAAAAAATCCACTTTGCTTAGTAAAGATTGGTTGTCAGGTTTCCTTAAAAGAAATAATGACCTTATTAGTAAGAGGATGTGTCAAAACTTGAAACCATCAAAGGCAAAGTTGACTAAAAATGATGTCATCATGTTTTTTTACTAATTTGAAAAACACATTGTCGTTGGATAGTGGGCAATATATTTTACCGCAATATATTTTTAATTATGACGAGACGAACTTGTCCGACGCTCCCGGGTCTCAAAAATGTATTTTTAAAAAAGGTTGCAAGTACCCAGAGAGGATTTTGGATAGTTCAAAGACCAGCATAACTGTAATGTTTTGTGGTTCAGCCACTGGAGAAATGTTGCCCCCTTATGTTGTATGCAAGTCTGAGCAACTGTGGGAGCAATGGATGCAAGGTGGACCAAGGAACACAAAATATAACAGCAGTAAGTCAGGTTGGTTTGATGCAGTCATATTTAAGGACTGGTTCCTTAACCATTTTGTATCGTATACGAGGAAATATGACTGTGAAATTGTATTGCTGGGCGATAAACTTTCCAGCCATTTCTCTGTTGAGGTAGTACAAGCTGCACAGGCTAATAGCATCCGATTCGCCAGTTTTTTACCGAACTCAACGCATTTATTGCAGCCACTTGATGTGGCTTTTTATGGGCCTCTAAAAAAAATATGGAGAGGAATCCTGAAAAACTGGAAGGAAAGTAGATCAAAAACTTCGCAAATCTTAGCATAAGATAAACTTCCCAAGTTGCTCAGAGAGTTCGTTGAATAGTCGCAAGGAGAAGACAACGTATCTGTAAAACTAATCGCTGGATTCAAAGAATGTGGAATTGTTCCGTTCGATCCCCAGCAGGTTTTGAATAAAATTCCGAATAAAGCAAGTATGGAGGAGGCCTCTGACAACGTTTCCTCATGTGTCATGACTTGTTGAGTGAAATGCGTCATGGTGAAGATAATACGTCCGTAAGGAATAGAAGCACCAAAGTTAAAGTGACACCTGGTAGAGGAATAAGCGTAGAAGAGCTATAAGGGTGTCCGATGCAAAATTTGTCAGAAACCTCTCTTCCTGTTACTATTCTGTCTCTTCCCCGGGCAGATCCTTTGTCAGAGGTAGAGAATGAAGAGGAAATTGATGGGCTCTTAGAAGAGCGTCTAAGTCCTTCTTCATCATTGGAAGACTTAATAAACGCGGTTTTCAGTACAAAATAAAAGTTGGTAGGTACGTTGCTCTGTTTCTTTTGGACAAAACTCATTACGTTTTCTTCTTATATAGATTCCAACCGAGGCAGTGCCTTTTTAATTAACATTGCCTAAACTCAAAATTATTTTGAAATAAAAAACTGCTTTATTTATCTTTAAAATATGTTCGTCTTGAATTTTTTGCACGTGCTAATTTATTTCTGTTTATTTATTCTTTTCGGCAAAAACAATGCAAGTTAAAAATGTTTGCTAATGATTTGCGTTCCTATAAAGAAGTATTTCTATTTTTTTTAAGTATTTATTCTTATATATAATAACAACACTTGAAAATAATAATTCGAAACCAAAAAATGTGAATATTTACTTTCCTTTTAATACTTTTCCTATTATTATAACTTTGTAAGAGATTCTAATACTTCCTTTAAAGAAAGCGGTCAAAGTTAAAATTTTCAGAGTAAAACTTTGACCAGGCTGTTTTTTTGTAAATAAATTAATGTGAACGAGTCTTAAATATTCAATTACACTTCGAGTTTGTTAAGGTGGCAACGCCCGCAGATATGTGGTGAAAAAAGGTATGTATGGTCAGTTTTGTAGTCCCTGTAAAGCTTTACATTTTCAAATCGGTCAAAGTATTACGGTTTTACGGTACTATTATTTCGATACTATGTATGTACATATATGCTGTGACGATCACTGAGCAGCAAAATCGTTTAATTTTTGTTACAGCACTGCCGATCCGCCACTATTTATCGATAGATATGTCATATCTTAAAGTTGTCATTTCGAAAGATGATCCTCAAAGCGATGAACCAGAATGATTTTCTGGCAATATAAATGTAGGTAGGACTTATAAAAGAACATCGAGCAGTATTTATTTTATTGTGGATGATATCTGGAAGACTGATCATGATATATCAACTTTGATCTTCGAAAAGTTGATCCTCAGAGCGATGTCGATCAAGTCGCTTCTTTAAGACCTCCATCGCGTGTCTGACTCGATGATTTCGATTTACTGATCGTCAGTGTACAAAACTGTAACGCAATTACCTCTTCGTGATATCCGAAAGATCCTTCTTACAAATACAAAGCTTATGACATTTATCTTCCTCGTTATAGTAATTTTGCTTTAAGCTAAGTTGAAAACAGATCTTATGAATCGAAGTCTAAGCGGAATCGATCCTCATTTTTGTGAAATCTATAAAAATATAATATTTTTTAGTGCAAGCATTGATGAGGTCTTTGTAAAGCGGAATGTCAGAGTGATCATGTTGATCGTCAGCATTGAGCTAGGTCATGTAAAATAAAAACGATTGAACGAAATCGTTTTGATAATAGCGATCTCTGTCTATTGCCACAGATGTGATAGAAAGAGCTATTGTGAAAACGTGATCGTTAGATCGTTTCATTTTACTTGATCTGACTCCTGCCTAATCTTCTGGTAATAGAATTCAAGGCAATAAAATTCGGAGGACAAATTGAAGTGTTATTGATTGCCTGGGTAGTGATATTTTGAAGACTGATCATCAATAAATGTTGATTTTTGAGAAGATGATCCTCATAATCAGAGCCAAAGTCGTAGCCACCTCCCTGCTTGGTTTTACTGTTAGATTAGGAGTAGGTGTCTTTGCAGTCAGAGGGGTTTATTATTTATTTCTCATACACCGCCGGCTTGCGGCCTCACATGCAGTACTCATGTCCATGGTTATTATGTCTCCACACCCATTTTGGCTCTTTTTTTCTAACAGTTCCTGTAAACAATACGGTACTTTCAACAAAAATCAATTATTGTTCAAACTGTTATGATCGTTAATCTTAATATTGATGAACTTTATGAAAACGTTGTAAGCCTTAATTTTCTGTAGATAGCCCAAACTTGAACTTGCACTGTTCTTTTATTTTTGTTAAATTTATTCGTTTTATTGAGGATTGTAAAAAAGTAGTAGAGAACTTCGGATATTGTGGTACCTATTACTATTTTGACTATAGTTGCAAAAGTATCGCTCTGAATCGAGCTAAAAATTAGGACTTAATTATTGGCGTCAAAGAGATATTTATACAAGTTTGTTGAGCAGACAATAAAAAACATGTTGCTTAACCAATAAAGTGGCTATGCTATGTATTTTTGATGTGGTACACTGTTTCACAGCTTTACAATTTCTTGCCACCAGAACACTTTTGAAATGATTTATTTAAATATTTTTGTTTTTATTTTTATTATAAAACAACATAAACCATAATAACAGAATATACACGTATTTTACATTTAAAAAAAAAAAAATTATTAAAAAAAAAGAAAACGCCTTCTTGGCTAAAAATTAACTAAAATTAAAAACTTTTAAAGTGAGATTTTTTTTTTAAATTCTGGCTCGCCAAGGCAATTCGACCTAAAAAGATCTTTTGTACCGTATGGGCCAGAAAATGTTTAGACTAGTAGAGATTCCACTTTACGTGTTAAGCGGACAATTCTACTAGTAGAAGAATTCTTTATGTCCTCGGGGCTCATTTGTTCCCTGAAAAAGATCTTCTTTCTAATTCCATTAAGGGCCGGACATTCACATAAAATGTGTTCAGCTGACTCGTCCTCTTCAAGACAGAGTCGGCACTCAGGAGAGTCTACTATTCTCATTTTGTGTAGATGATATCTTAAACAATGATGGGCAGTAAGGTAACCTACTAAGTTTTTGATATCATGCCTTCTTAGGTTTAGGCATTTGCTGGCTTTTTGATTGAAAGGCCGAATGGCTCGTTTATCATGTCTTAGACCTGGGATGCTTTCCCAAAGATGGATACATTTTCTATGTTCCCAGCTTTTTATTGCTGCCTTTGCTGCTGATAAAGGAGTGCAGCAGAAAGGTTCGTGACCTATGAAAGGTGTTTCCGAACCTTTTCTGGCCAGTTCGTCGGCCTTTTCGTTACCTTCCACCACGACATGACCCGAAATCCACCATAGCCTTTTTTTTTTAAATAAAAAAGACCATAGCTTGGTCTTGTTACTTATTCCGAGTGCCTGTAGGGTGTTGAAGCAGTACATGACTGAGTGGGTGGCGACGGTGTAGAGGTTAGTGTGTTGGCTTGTGACCCGTGCGGTGCAGGTTCAATCCCCATGGGATTCTGAGTCTGAGTGCTCTGATTTCCTTTAAAAAAAAAAAAAGTACATGACTGATTTGGAGTCAATGGTATGCGAGCTAAGGGCGTTTATAGCTGCTTGACTATCCGTGAATATATGGATGGTTGCACCTTTTATACCAGATAAATTTATGTGGCTGGCGCATTCTTGAATGGCGTAGAGCTCTGCTTGAAATACGCTGGGACTTTTCATATGGGTGAAGCGTTTGTTTGGTTCGTATATTCCTGCTCCTACCCCCGTTTCCATTTTAGAACCTTCCATATACCACTTTATGCCATTGTGGCTGTTTGGTGGGTTATTACTAACCCATGCTTCTCTCTTGGGAATCTCCGTGGAGAACCGTTTATTGAAGCATAGTGTTTTATGAATGCGGTCTGTGACCGCGCAGTTCACGTTAAGTTCTGGCAGTTCATCGAGAAGGGTCTTAAGTTCCGGATGATCGTTAAGACTTATCTCGTTTAAGAGGCCTCTACCCAGAAATCGAGCAAAAGGGGGAAAAAATGGCATTCTGTTTCTGAAACTGATAAATTATTACTGGAGCTACTGAATTGAAACTTAATGCACTTGAAAGAATATAATTTCCTCTTGAAAATGATCAGAATAGTTTTTTTAAAAAAAACATCTCACTTATATATTATTTAAAGAATTTCCAAAGGTGTTTGGAAAAATTTGCATAAAATCGATTTACTATTTTCCAAACCATGATAAGACAGAGTACTATACATCTGAGATCACTAACTCAGCTAAAAGGTAATATCCAAAATAGCAATATCGTCAAGACAGATCTTGAAATTTTACACTGGTTTGGAAAATACAGGTGTTTAAAAACAAACAATATTTTGAAATATTGAACTACGTTTTTCATGTGAATATTGATGCACGTATGTTTCAATTTTTACTCAGAACAACAAAGTATCATATCAGCTAACAGATCCAATAAAAATATATATTTATTTACGTATATTTTGTCACAAAATACCGAGTTTAAATTACATATATTTTCAAAAAAATATTTTGTACGTTGCTTAGTTTATCAACTTTAGCAAGAAATAATTCCGGATTTCCCGTGAAGGTGGCGGTAGTTGTGTGGCCTGATCTGAACAGCCAATCCGAACAGCACGCAATCAACCATAAAGTGATTATATTGTGTTTTACTGCTCTCGGAGGTGTGTTCTAAATGAAACCGGTTTGGTGTGAAGTCTGTAGTGCGATTTCAATAAAAGAAATCATGTGTGTTTGTGGGTATGTGTAAGCAGATCTATTTCTTGGCGATTCGAAGTGATTTTGCATTTTTGTTTCGGTGACTGATTGTAAAAATGAGTGAAGGGTTGATAAAGGCACATTTCAAGATTTGGATCTAGTTTATACTTTCAGTTTAAAATTTGTTTACAGAAAATTATTTAAACTAATAAACAATACTACAAAAACAAAATCATGATATTACTCAGGATTTTCAGATAGATACCCTAAAGTTTCATTGCTAAATCGTTGTAGGATAGGATGACGTTTTAAATCAATAGGAATCTTATTGAAACAATAGTGTGTGAATCTTATGAATTCAATAGTGTGACTGAAAAAAAATGGTACAAACTATTAACCCTTCAATAAGACACAATATTAAACCAATAGTCGTACACCATTTAATTTATAGTAAGAACGTACAATAATAGTTTACAAATTATTGATTCAATAGTACCAATCCTATTGACTAAAAACAATGGTAAAAAACTATCGATTTAATCGAAAATCCTATTGTTTTCATGGTATTTTTCTCTGAGTGCAGCCATACGTTTGAGCGAGTTTTTTTCTTTTGAATGGATGGAAGGACCTATACCATTTTATCTGCAAAATCTCTGAGTAATACCAAACTCGTGTTTTATATGTCAAATCCAGGAGTCTGGAGCGAAACCTAAAGCAATGAAACCAACATATTTTGTGCTCCATCCCCTCCCCCCAACATTCACTAACTTCTTTTATCCATACTACAATTTGAGGAAAAAGAAAATTATATGGAAAAAATCCAGCCGTAGCGAAAGAAATATAGAAAATATTATAGGTACAATTGGAACATGCCTGAAAATTACCTATTCCGAAGTTTAAATGTATGTATTGCAGAATGTGCATTGTTCACAACTCAAAACAATTCCATCAAACATCGCTTAGCTGACGGATACCTACCTAATTTTTTTCTTCTCACTCCAACATTCATTTGATTCTTGTTTCTACGACGAAAAAAATAGCAAGAACAAAATTGTATTGATATCCACATATCTTACTAAAAACAACCCTACACACACGATCAACATACGATACCACCTACAATCTACGAAACCCGTTGGTCATGCCATATATCACTTAAGGTACGCCCACTACGTCCTTTTGCAAGTGGATTGTGATTGGATTGCAAGTGGATGCTAGGTTGCAAGTCAAAGAGAGATGGCGCTTCACGTTCCAATTTTTGTAAAACATTTTAGGTAGATGCCTCTTAACTGTATTTGACTTATTGCACTGCGGATTTTTAAAATGAGATAGAACTTTAGTGTTGCCATTTTGACCGATTTCCGGTCAAATCTGACCGAAATCTCTTTATTTTGACCGAAGAAACTTGGAAGATTCGGTCAAACGGATTTTTGATCGGTTTTTTCGACCGAAACGATTATATATTGTTTACCAAGAAATTTAATTTTTAACTGAAAAATAATTACTGAAAATAAATTTAATAAAAGTCCTTGAAGATCTTGAATTTTTAATCTTGAGTATGATTAGAAGACTTTTAAGGCAAACGAATGAAGACGAAATTGTAAGTACAAATATCGACATTAAGAACGCTTCACTGCAATCAAGACCTTATTTAGGAATTCAGTGTGAAGAACTTCTATATGAACTCAGTTCAAACAACAAACTTAATAAAGTACAAATTGAAGTTTTTCGATGCAACTGCAAGATATTTATTATAAAACTGATAATAGAATTGCAAAATAGAATGCCAAAAAATTTAAATGTGTTGAACCTTATAAGCTCCCTTTCCAATAAGATGGAAAAAATTGTTATTTGTTTTATTCGGATCTTTTACATATTATTTGTTGTATGTTATTTTGTTTATTTTTTGTTCTATTTCAAATATAATTTGTGAAACACACGACTAAATTAATTTTTTTTTATTTTTTTTTTGGTTTAGGAAATACCGGTTTTTGACCGATTTTTTGGTCAAAAATTCGTGTTTTAACGTTTGCCCGAATTTAAATTAAATATATTCGGTCATTCGGTCAAATTTGACCGGAATTACTTTTTTTCAGTGGCAACACTGAGAAGTTATTCGCAAGATTAACAGAGAAATATGGCACTTTTCTTTGTAACACATATTTCGTGATCCAACCATTTCACATTACAGGCACGGAATCCATTTGGCCATCGCTTTATCCCCGGGAGTCGGACAGAATCCCGAAAAACGTAATCCCGAAAGCCCAAAATCCCGAAAATCCAAAATCCCGAAAAGCCACAATCCCGAAAAACTTAAATCCCGAAAACCCACAATCCCGAAAAGACACAATCCCGAAAATCAAAAATTCCGAAACACCAAAATCCCGAAAATGAAACTAAAATTTTACTGTAGCAACAAAACAATTTGGCAAATTTATTTAACAAAATAAAAAACTTCAAATAAATAAAACATAACAAAAACAGTTCAAATCTTACAAAAACATATCAAAAACGATCCATGACAAAACAATATTTAATACAAGTTCATATTGTACGCAATTAATTTGAGATAACTTATTTCAGAACGCTTTAGCTGCTCACCCTCCCAGTAAAATGTATCCTAGTATTTTTTGTAGCTTGTTGGTTTTTACGATGGACACGTTCATTTTTACTTAAGACTTCAAACACAAAATATAAAGTTTTTAATTATAAATTCATGCACGATACTCACTTTGTATTACGATGTTCACTGTCTAACAAAAATCTAGTCGGTCAGCTATCACACTATTTGAGTTCAGCTGAACTGAATGCACATTGCGAATTTCAAAACATTACAACGCAAACAATTGCAAAACATTATTACGGTAAATGGAATGGACAAACACTTGTCTATTTTACACACAAAATTAAATAAAGAATCCCGAAAAATAATATATACGAGTAAAATGAAAAATTTGCGCAAATTTTTCATTTTATATAAAGGGTGATTTTTTAAGAGCTTGAGAACTTTTTTAAAAAAAAAAACGCATAAAATTTACAAAATCTCATCGATTCTTTATTTGAAACGTTAGATTGGTCCATGACATTTACTTTTTGAAGATAATTTCATTTAAATGTTGACCGCGGCTGCGTCTTAGGTGGTCCATTCGGAAAGTCCAATTTTGGGTAACTTTTTCGAGCATTTCGGCCGGAATAGCCCGAATTTCTTCGGAAATGTTGTCTTCCAAAGCTGGAATAGTTGCTGGCTTATTTGTGTAGACTTTAGACTTGACGTAGCCCCACAAAAAATAGTCTAAAGGCGTCAAATCGCATGATCTTGGTGGCCAACTTACCGGTCCATTCCTTGAGATGAATTGTTCTCCGAAGTTTTCCCTCAAAATGGCCATAGAATCGCGAGCTGTGTGGCATGTAGCGCCATCTTGTTGAAACCACATGTCAACCAAGTTCAGTTCTTCCATTTTTGGCAACAAAAAGTTTGTTAGCATTGAACGATAGCGATCGCCATTCACCGTAACGTTGCGTCCAACAGCATCTTTGAAAAAATACGGTCCAATGATTCCACCAGCGTACAAACCACACCAAACAGTGCATATTTTGGGATGCATGGGCAGTTCTTGAACGGCTTCTGGTTGCTCTTCACTCCAAATGCCGCAATTGTGCTTATTTACGTAGCCATTCAACCAGAAATGAGCCTCATCGCTGAACAAAATTTGTCGATAAAAAAGCGGATTTTCTGCCAACTTTTCTAGGGCCCATTCACTGAAAATTCAAGCGTTGCTCGTTAGTAAGTCTATTCATGATGAAATGTCAAAGCATACTGAGCATCTTTCTCTTTGACACCATGTCTGAAATCCCGCGTGATCTGTCAAATACTAATGCATGAAAATCCTAACCTTAAAAAAATCACCCTTTATTAGAGTAAGTTCGGGTAATGTGGAGTAGGAGGGTAATGTGGACACCTGCATTTCTCATTTATCTGAGAGAGTAAGAGATCTGTTGTTATTACTATATGTTAGTTCCCGTTATCAGAGAGCCAAATCTTTCATTTCCACGTGTTAACGAGCTATAGATTTTGCGCAGTTCGATGATTATTGTTTTGGTGTGGGGTCGATGTTAATTTTTGCTCCGATTAAAAAGTTAATATTTTTAAAACTAAAGGCTCAACTGATATAAGTGTTTCCATTTTGCGTTTGATATTTTGTGTTTTATATATGTATATATAAGGTGAGTTTTACTGTTTCGCATGAATTTAATATAAACAATGTAGAATCTCTTATGATATACAGCTGTCGGCTAATGTGGAGTACGCACAAGCGGGTATAGCGGAGTAGTACTCCACATTTGCCATCTATTTTTGTTGAGCTCTTATAGTAGATATGCATTCATTTATAGATTCATCTGAAAATGCCAAAGAAAGGAATACAAGTGAGGAAATGGGATCCCGCTGCAATGGAAAAGGCATTTGTTGCAATCAAGAATAATGAAATGGGTGTGAAGCTGGCTGCCAAAACATATAACGTACCAAAAACAACATTGCAACGTATGGCACGATCTGTTAACCCTATTAGCGAAATAATGTCCATCCCCTTGGGTCGAAAGCCAATTTTTAGTACTGCAATGGAAAACGAGCTCGTAAAATATTTACATGAAATGGAAAACCGTTTCTGGGGTTTAACAAGAAGTGATATTCGAAGTCTGGCTTTTCAGATGGCTCAAAAAAATAACATTCCCAACAAATTTTCATTATTGCATAAAACTGCAGGAAAAGATTGGCTTTATGGGTTTTTGAAACGACACAAAAATGATCTAAGCTTTCGGCTTCCAACTGGTACTTCAATCGATAGAGCTAGGGGCTTTAATCAAGAAAGCGTAAACAAATTTTTCGATATTTTAAAAGGGGTGTATGAAAAATATCACTTGCCAGCATCCAGAATATGGAATGTGGATGAAACTGGTCTCACCATAGTACAAAGCAAGCAGCCACAAGTTTTAGCGAAGAAAGGAAAACGGCAAATAGGAGCTTCGACATCGGCGGAACTTGGTTCTCTGGTAACTGTGGTGAATTTATGAGTGCCGGTGGAAATTTTATTCCACCATATTTTGTATTTCCAAGAAAAAGACAAAACCCACTTTATATGAACAACGCCCCTGCTGACTCCAAATCTACTTTCCATATTTCTGGATGGATTCAGCTGCCCATTTTTACGGAGTGGTTCCGTCATTTCCTGGGATTCTCCAAGCCTTCAGAAGAACAGCCAGTCCTTTTAATTTTAGATGGTCACTATAGCCATACCAGAAACCTGGAAGTTACTGACCTGGCGCGTCAAAATTTTGTTGTAATTGTTTCCCTACCCCCTCATTGCACCCATAAGATGCAACCTTTGGATAGGACATTAACGGGGCCTCTTAAAAAGTTTTATAACGAAGAAATCAGACGATTCATTAGGGAGTCTTGGCGAAAAGTGGCATTGGGTGATATAGCTCAGTTATTTAAAAATGCTTATCTTAAAGTACAAACTGGACAGGTTGCAATAAGCGGGTTCAAATGCAGTGGCATTTTCCCTTAGGAATAGGAATATTTTTTCCGAGGCTGACTTTATAGCATGTGAGCCTTAGCCTGAGCCATTATCAGAAGTTGGAGTTAGAAATCTAAACATGAATCACAATTTGATGCAGCCTCCGAGCTTGGAAACTAAATTGGATAGTGAAACAAATGTTAGTGAAATGCGGAATATTGTGGCAGAAGTAAATAGCGAAAGAACATCCACTCTGATTTTGAGCCAAACTGAAGCCCATTTTACTCCATGGGAAATTTCTCCTCCTCCGAAATTGAAAAGGGTGGCCACCACAAACAGGGGAAGAAAAACTCAAGCCGCAATTGTTTATTTTAATATTTTAATACATTTGTAAATTGAAGTTCGTAAAGCGTTAAACGTTTTCATTATTTTTCATTTAAATTGACTTCGGAAATAAAAGGTAAATTGATTAAATTATTTTTTATACTAATTTAAAATTAATTTATATGACGAAAAAAATTATTAATAAAAAGGAAAAATCTTAACAAATAACAATTATTTCAGCTGTTATAAGTCTATTTCTGGTAATGTGGAGCACTACTCCACATTATACGCTCTGTTTTGTAATAGAATGCTTTATTCACTTATTAATCTCTTGTTTAATTCAACAATATTGTCTTGCTTTGCTATTCATTTTCTATTGTTAAAACTAATCTTAATTGTATAACTTATCATTTGCCTCACTGTACCTAGCCAATAATTCCAAACAATTTATACATATTTTCGGCAGCGTTAGCACAATAACAATTGCACTATTTGCAATAGTACCGCACGCATAATCCCATTAGTGGGTGAATAACTTTTTTTGCATTCTGCTTTGTGTGCGTATTCGTCGTGCTGCTGCCGCGCTTCAAACCTTTTGCAACTCTTCCACTTGGAATTCAGCTACAGCACGCACAACACCAAATATCTAAGTTGGTATGGTATGGTACATATATCGGTAACTTATTGAAAATAAATTGTATTTTAATTGAAACTTTTCAATCTGGTCGATCACTTAATTTAATCGTGGGTTTATAGTTAATTATCATTTTTGTTCCTGCTCTGTTCTTGCTGACTGCAATTGTGTTTCGCTACAATCCCTTACACGCTCTATAGGCCCGCATTACCCACCACTTTTGAAAAAGGTCAGTTTTGCACTATTCTGAAACTTTTGCAAAAATTTAATACATTTGAGGAAAATAAAGCACAAGGGTAAGTAGATGGTATTTCTTACGTTTCAAAGAACGATTAAACCTTTTCACCTTTTCAAAATAAACTTTAGTTTGAACAATATTGCTTAAAACAATAAGGGTACTCCACATTACCCGAAGTTACTCTATTTTCCGGTATTCTTTTTTCGGGATTTTGGATTTTCGGGATTTTGGTTTTCGGGATTGTGTCCCCAACCCCTTTATCCCCATTCCAAATTTGATTACAGAAGACGCAGATAGCTTCCTTCGATGGAGGAATATTCCCAAACTCACTCCCAAAACCAGGCAAAAGAAAAACCTCACTGACTGGTAGTTTTGATGGTCTACTAGTGTTATTTTCTGCAAGAAGCCACTGTGAACTATGATGAGTTATCAGAGCCGAGTGGTCAGTGGACTCGATAACGGGTGGACGCACAATGGTGGCAATCAGGGGCCTTTTGGATTTAGTCAGCGGGGCTGGGCTGCGTCACTTTTGTGTTTCCTGTAACCACATCGACTGGTCGGTCGGTTGTCGAGTTTAGCGGTTAAAAACAACAAAGTTCTTTTTAACAGAGAGATTGTTAGATTTTATTAAACATTGGTTTGGTTAAATTTTCATGTGTAGAACGTTATTAATAACCAATCAGTATGTTTTAACCCCAAATTCAGTCGTTTTTTCTTAACCAAGAGACTCATTTGATTTTAACCACACATCAAAACGAGACTATTTGGTAAATATTCATCTGGCAACTTAATTGAATACAACAATTTAGTGTGTTATTTGCAGCAGTTTGTATTTAACCTTTTTAACATGGTGGTTTTTAAAAAAATACTCATTTACTTTCTGCACAGACTTAGTTAATTTTAACCCATTTTTTAACAGAGCAAAAGACGCACTCGGTTAAGGTAAATTTTTCTGCATGCAGTTATGGTCAAATATCACCAAACTCTTTTTCCTCTTCATTACCTCGCTTCACTCAGTTACACTGCGCTCTTGGACCAAAAGTGGCTCCAAGTACAAAACCTTGCGGCATATCAATTGCGACGAAATTTAATTAGGAAAAACCTCCCCAGCTGTGCATCTATCAAAAACAATAAGTAAACAATGATCTGGGATAGTTTATTGAATTGAATTGCATCGAAGCCCGCTGCCTCATTCCGAATGCGTATTCACAGCTCACAGACTCGCCGTTTTCCATAGAATTCTGCACCAGAAACGCTTATTGAAACCACCCATAACCGCATAATTTGTGATGGAAAGGGAAACAATGAACTATTACAACGTGTCACAATCCAATTGCCAACTTATCCAACCGTTTAAGGTTAATCGAATTCAGTTTCATAAAGCATACCGCAACGGATACATCTAGAGCGGCCGACAGTCTCATGATTTCAAACTCCTTGGCCAAGCCGTCACCTTATGACTGAACCAAGATAATCACTTTGTGTATGTGCTGATTGTCTTTGGTACGGAAAGATGAGATCTAGAAAAAAATACCGTTAGATCTCAAGTCACCCGAATCTATGGAAAAGAGTCGAAGTATTTAATTGCACTGAGCTTGCCATTAAACAAAGGAGTACCTACCTACCTACCTGCATAGGTGCATAGTGTGGCCTCTCTAACAATGTTCATTGTATAATGAGCAGCGTTTTCTATTCGAAATCCTCATAAATATAAATGGCCGCAAAGAGCCGTTATAATTGCTATGGTACCATGCCATTACGCTGGCTGCCACAAGCTGGCATGCAAATGTGCACATGCAAGTTGCGCTGCAGTGGCGCTGCAATAGTCAAGGGAACAATGAGAGCAAGATCCTTATCACAGCGGGTAATTCTGTTCAGGCCATGTTTTCGAATTGTGTGTTGCATTTTTTGTCGTGTTCGGCTACCTACTAAGTTTTGCATGCCTAAAGCGATGGATGGCTGGATGCAGGGTGACTGAATGGATGAGAATGGTGGGTTTTTGTTTTGCCAATCAAAGTTGGTGGATTGTGTAGCAGCGCGGTGGCTGGTGATGGTGATGGTAGGTAACCAGAGCGCGAACGTAATTAACGTTAAGGAATTGCATTTTGATGAGGCAAATGTACCAGGCTATTGGAAGATAGGGTGGGGAAGCTTAAAAAAGGGTGCAGTGATATAGTTGGGCTCGAAATGCAATTTGATTGTCTTTTAACGTGGCTTTGGGCAAAAGAAGATGTTCAAAAACAGCGTCGCAAGTAGTTTTGCGAATGGTTACGAATCTATCTGGAAATAGAATCAGCAGCTCCATCAAATTAAAGCAAAATGGCCAAACAAAATTAAAAAAAAGGCTCCAACAAATTGTATGAATGAGGTGCTTATGCAGCTCCAAGGACAGTGGCGTTAGAACAACGGCTTATGCCGATGACGGTGTGCTGTTGGCAATAGCTAAGTTCCTGCCAACACTCACCGAAAAAATTGAAGGTGCTCTCAGCACCCTCGACACCTGGACCAGGTACTGCGGCCTAATGGTAAATCCCCTGAAAACCGAACTGGTAATTTTCACAAATGAAAGGAAAATACCACAGTGTTTCACACGTTCTGTTGGCGGTGCAACCCTCAGAATCGCTGACAGTGCGAAGTACCCGGGAATCATACTAGACAAAAAACTAAATTGGAAAATGAATACCAATGAGAGAATCAAAAAAGTCACAATAGCCTTTTACTCCTGTAGCAACATTTTTGGAAAAACCCGGGGACCATCTCCCAAAATTAAACTGTGAATGTACACGGCAATAGTAAGACCTTCACTGGCAGTCTCGTAGGGTGGCAGGCAATTACATAATAAAGCCACCTACCTAAAGGCTCTTACGAAAGTTCAGAGACTAGCGTGCATTGGCACAACCAGTGCGATGATGACAACTCCAACCGCAGGACTGGAGGCTATCCTCAACCTGCTTCCGCTAGACATCCTTGTTCAATCAACAGCCGCCATTAGTGCCATGAGAATGTGCCAAACAGTGAACTGGAAACCAAAGGAAATGGGTCATTCGACTATCCTGCAGAAATACTTTGGCCATGTACCAACTACGGACTACATTACGCCATACTTATATTTCACAAGACCTTTCTCGAGTGTCTACCCAGCACGCAAGCCATAACCGTATTTACGGACGGTTCAGAAATGGAAACGGGGTTGGGGTCAGGCGTCTTTTCCGCACCGCTGGGCATATCAAAATCGGTACGCCTCCCCGCCCTCAGCAGCGTCTTCCAAGCAGAGGTCCTGGCAGTGACAACAGCAGCCCGTGAGTCTGTGGTAAGGACAATACCACCCGATGGTATTACCTTCTTTATCGACAGTCAGGCAGCAATAAAAGACTTAACTGGAGCAGTACTAAAATTCAAGCTTGTGAAATGATATCGCGTAGAACTCAAGGTTCTTGGTACTCAGCATAAGGTATCGCTCTGCTGGGTTCCGGGACATGAAGGCATTCTAGGCAACGAAAAAGCGGATGAATTAGCAAGACAAGGTTCGGCAGCTGTGACAGAGCAAGCTGATCCCTCCGTACTCATCCCGCCTTGCACACTTAGGCTTGAAGCAGGGAGAAAGGCAATAAGAGAGGTAAACCTTAGATGGACGGCATGCGATACTCGTCACACCACAGGAATGCTATCACCAACTTTCAATGGAGCCAGAACCGAGAGTCTCATGAAAAAGGATAGGAAATCACTATCCACCCTCGTAGGTATATTAACGACGGGACACAATACTCTGCGGTACCACATGGAGAAATTGCGCTGGACGGAGGAAGGCTGTGGCGACGAGGAAGCTCTGGGAGAATACAACCCACTTCCTATGTCACTGCCCGGGTCTCCAACACATCAGGCATTTCTTCCATGACCTAGACGAGCTCTCCAGCGCACCGATAGACAGGTTAATGAACTTCACCAAATCCACGGGATGGTGTGTATCGAACAACACAGTTAGTAATTAATCTTAGTTTTTGTAGACAGGGTTAACAAATGAGTAAGGGACAACTCTCCTCCCCCGATGGGTATCGCAATGGGTCAGTATTGACCTGAGAGTGGCACTAAGCCAGCCCGCCTACCCAACCTATCCTAATTGTATGGGAAGCAACAACGACGTTTTGTTGTCTGGTTGGAGTTAATTTTTATTATTTTTGTGCTTTTATTTCTTGCCATTGCACAGTGGGGTCTAATTTTGTCTCACCCAAAAATAGGAGCTTCCTTTGATACAAAACTAACCTTCAAGGAACAAACTGCCAGGACATTACACAAAATTGGTATTGCAATTAAGATGCTGTATCCCTTTGTTAATAGGAGTTCTCTATTGTCCAACAACAACAAAATATTGATACACAAGGTTATTTTCCAGGCAATTTTGCTTTATGGCTGTCAAGTTTGGGGAAAATGCGCTGATTGCCACATCAAAAAATTGCAGATACAGCAAAACAAATTATTAAAAATGATAACGAACCTTCCTTGGCACTCCTCCACCTTTGATCTGCATAACAGAGCTAATGTTGAGTTGATTTCCGATAGAATTCGAAAACTTATTGAAACGTTCTTCATCAGATGCAACTTCTCCGATAATCCCCTAATAAATGCTTTGAATAATGCTAACTAATAATAAGACTGACTTACACATGTACTCTTCCAGATACCTGAATTATTAGTTTTTTTGTTTATCTTTGTTTCTTTTATGTTAATTTATTTATTTGTTAACTTATTTATGCTTGTATCTATGTATTTGTATATATATTTATTTTATTTATATTTTTTGTTTATTTAGATATATACAAATACATATTTGTCAATACAATATGTTTTCCTTAATTTATGAACATAGGTTCTTGTTTATTAATCTATTCGTTAATTTATATACAATACATATTTAATAAACTTTTTTGTTTTGTTAATTTATTTACAAATTTGTTTATATATTTGTTTTTTTTACTTCAATGTTAATTTATTTACTTTTTTTTTGTTAATTTATACACAAATTTAGTAATTAATTTGTAAGTTCACTTTAATGTTAATTTATTTATTTTTCTTTGTTAACCTATATACATATTCGTTTATTTATTAAATTCACTTTAATTTTAATTTATTTATTTAGCAAGTAAGTTAATCTAAAAATTATTTATTAATTTAATTAGATTATATTTTTAATATTTTTTTTTTCTTTAAAATGAAGGGTTTTTTCGTTATTTCCCTTTAAAAATTAAATTAAATTATTAAGCTTATATTATTTAGAATATTTAAGATTTTTTTCAGTTGAAAGATATAAATACCCTATATCATATCTCTGTACTATTCTATTTGTAATTTTATGACGAAATAAAAATCTATCTCTCTAAATAATTTCCAAGCGGGTAAGAAGGATTTCAACCTCTCAGCATGGTTTAGCCCGCTCGTGCAAATTCGTTGCTCCGCTTAGAGTAGGTGCTAGTTGACTGGCAGGCACCTATGGCAGCTTACTTTGTTGAATTAAACAATGTTTTGGTGGACCGCTTCGACGGTTAAAAAATGAGAAAAGGCCCCCAAAATATGCCAGATGACCCCAAAACAATAAAAACAGTCCCCGGTTATTTGCCTAAGTTTTTTAGGGTTATATATTATTCTGATCAATTTTTGTGCTCACAGTTTCGGGGGAATTTCGTCTTGGCTCCTAATTTCATTCCGACACGGTTACTTGTGAAACTATTCCACATCAAAGAGGATTTATTACCCACGAAACGCTGAAATTAATATGACGAACTTTAAGTCCATTAGTCGACGTTTGTGCGTTGGAGTACTAATCAAGGGATCTCAGGTTCGATTCCCGCCGGGCACAGTAAGTTATTTTTCCACTGCCCCATCTCTTGCAAAGGTAAGGTTGTATAGATAATGTGGCCTAGGCACATAGACCCGGGTCACTTAAGCCTTTATATCGGCCCACATAGGGCCTAAAGCCAAGTTTCTCCAACCGTTCTGCTTGTGCGAAGTGGAAGGGACATACAATTTAAAGCCGAACCCGAACGGCAAATTTGAAAAGCTTGTTTAAGATGTTAGTTGACCGCGGCGGGATTTGTACGTGAGACCTTTTGATTAGTAGTCCAAAACACTAACATCTGCGTCACTGCGCACACCTACTGTGAGCTAGTGGTTGTGAGGATGGGGAATGTAGAGCGGATGCAGAACAGACTCTGACCTTAGAACCATTGGAGAGGAGCACAGTGAGGCGACTGTTACAATCGAACTCCAGTTCTAATCCCCTTTGTTTGCTCAGTGGGAATATAACAAACCGGGGGTGACTGTGACAACCAAACCACACTTATCCTATCTAACCCCGGGATTGGATCGCTGATTTAAATTGATAAAAATCGGACCCTAACCCGTCGCTCAAATCTCTGGAGGGAGACCGATGTGCCGCAAATGTTGCGGCAGTTTATGTTAGGAGTGACTAGTGCAGTCGAGCCAGAGCCATGGGTTAGGATCAGGGTAAGGTGGCAATGGTGCGATGGTAGTGTATTCGCAAAGTGATTGGCAGGTCGTGTGTTCGAATCCCGACCAGAGCCATACTTTGTAAAATTGAATACACACAACAAATCAAACTCCCTTAAGCAATTATGGCTCCACCTGTGGAGATAAAAAAAACCCTATTGCACCAACAATTTCTTTCCTATCCTCCTATTCTTTTAGTAGTAAGCAGCACCCAAAAACAATGAATCTGGGTGCTGCTTGCAGCAACGAAAATGCCTGCGCTGTGGCAACACTATAAGGGTACTGTATCAATTACAGAAAAATAAAAAAAAATTCCTTTAGCGCACGATAATTATAAAAAAAGGGGAACCAAACAATCGAAGCCAGACTAATCCTGATTAACTTTTTTTTTTTTTATTATTTTCTTAAAATGTTAATACAAAATTCATAATAAATATTTTACATTTTTAATTAACTAAATAATTAAACATTTTTATATATAGGTATCATTCTGTAGCACTTGAGTGACTAGAGGCGAATGATCCATCAATTATAAAAACAACATAATTTGTGTTTCGTGTGGAGTAGATACAAAAAATTAAACTTTAGATACAATTTTATCAAAGAAAAAATGAAAAATTAAAAAGAAGAATTAGAAATTGAAGGAGCAAATGCTAGATAAAATAAGTTACGAAATGTGATCTGAGTTCAACAACGTTTTGACCATAGAAATATCCATAGTGAAGAGCCATTTTTTAATTCTGTTGAAAAATAACGCGGGTTGTTCTATGAGTCGGCTGCACAGTTGAATTATTGGATTCAATTAGTTCTTGGGGGAGCGACTGAAGCAAGCAAACCCCTGAATACTTGTGGCATAATGGAGGGGGTGTGACCTGAAGTAGCGGTTGAAATACGAGCCTCAAGCTTCACAGATCCTCGGTATCGCAGCAGGGAGAGTGGCTGTCACATTCGATCACATGATGGGGTCCATCATCATGTTAGGTGAACCATTTGAATTCGTGAGGAATTTCCTGTTTTTTTTGTCCCTTTGTGTTGGGTAGTGCGTGCTGGTTTTCTCGTCTTCAGCGCCTCTGCAGACCTCTTACGAAAGTCTGACAAACATCCTCAACATCCGCCATTCGGAGTCGGTTTCAAATTGTAGGTATCTTCCAGTTCGCACAAGCAAATGGTTGGAGGAGCTAGGTGTAAGGCGCTGAATATGCCGTAAATGCCTTAAGTTTTTTTTTTTAACTCTGTTGAACAGAAAGATACGCGGCTCAATTGGCATTGACGACAATTCGAAAACATTCTGCTAATTGTCACGCATTGGAAAGCTTCAGAGAAATGCTGTCGATCCACTTCGCACGGTGGTCTTAGTTAAGTAAACATTTCACCCTCCAATAAAGGGTGGAAGGTACCCATCTCCACAAGGCATTCGAGAAGACTTGAAGAATTAATTCTGATGTTTTCAATTGCAAGCCTTCCCATTTATATCCAACAAATATTCAACCAATCAGCCCAAGGTACTGTTGAAAAGGAAGAACATGACGAACATGATTAACTAACAAAAAAAAAAACAGTCTTTCTTAGGCTTCTGATTCGTCTTCGAAATGCCTATCTCTACAAATATCATTCCACATGAATTGCCTAAATCAACATATCTTGATTCAATCGTCCCGAAATCGACATCTCAATCATTTCGAAAGAACTCATTCGCCTTAAGCGTGTCACATCATTTCCCGATTCGTCAATGTCTATCCACTTTTCCTTCTCAAAGACTTCCGACTGACTTCCCTCACAATTCAAAGAGAAAATTGTGACAAATAATATCCAAATCCCCATGCATCGAACCAATTAATTTCCATCCACCACTTTCCAATCATCGATTCTTCATGCCTCATTTGGCTTTATTCAAACAGCTACTCTGCCAGGTAGCAGCGCGGCACAATCATCATCAAAATTCCATAAATCTACCACCCGCGCAACATCACATATTCGGCCGTCAAAGCGGGAAAATATTTTGACAAATCGCCGGCACTTAATCAAAGCCACAATGCAAGATCAATAGACCGCCCTAGGCCATAGGTGATGCTGAATATGACTATGGAAAAGGACACATTTTCCACCACCATTCGCATATCGGGCACATATCTCATCTCTCATATAATACACATACACACACACACACACGTGATGACAGATTATTTGACATTAATTTAGGACTCATCATGCCGTGGGTTGACATGTTCTTCTTTTCCTCTTTCGCAAAGATGAGAAATGATAAAGGTGATGATGCTGCTGCCGTGCTACCAGCATCGCCATCACCTCAGGTGCATAGCATAATCCTCCTCCATTCATATATGAGTTTCGATCACAAGACGATGATGTGTCGCAGAAAGGACGTGCATGGAGAGTTAATTTTTGTTTTTTTTCGAAGTTTGTTTGTCATATAATAAGGATGTCATTATTATCGTCATCATTCTCATCGACAAGGACGATGTGTATCGCCTGAGATTACACGAACTGATAGTGACTAATTGTCGGCTATTAATATGTTTTTTGAGAGCAAAGAGTGCTTGATGTCCTTGACAGGTTTTATAAATCAACAGAACAAGCAAACCCTGATTCTATGCTGCGCACTGGTGCTTGTGATGTTTTGTGTAATTTACGCGCTTAGATTGGATACCGACAGACACCGCTATCGATTGCTAATAAAGATGGGACTCAGTTAATCATGTTCTTCCTTTTGAGTTGTACTTTGAGATGACAGATTGAATGTGGGGTAATGTGTTGGAGATAAATGGGAAGACATGCGATTGAAAATAACACACTTGATTTGTAACATCTTCTAGAACGCCTTGCGGACAATAAACCAATGCTTTACCCCAGCTCCTGGGGTATGCGGACGATATCAACATCATCGGCCGTTCCCAGCGTGCAGTGCCACAGGCTTTCACGGCGTTTGAAGAACAGCCGAAATTGGTTGGTCTTGAAGTAAACGAGGACAAGACCAAGTATATGCTATCAACAAACAAACAATCATCTGTCCACCACCTAGTACAAAACGTCACTGTTCGAGGTAGTTAAGGAGTTCCTCTACCTAGAAGTAAACATCAACTCCACGAATGACACCTTAGTGGAGATCCGGCGGAGAATCACCTTGGGAAACCGCTGCTACTTCGGTTTAGGGTTCAAAACTCCTCACTCGAAGGACAAAATGCATGCTCTATCGAACTTTAGTCCTACCAGTCCTGCTTCATGGCGCCGAGTGCTGGACGATATGAAGAAAAGGGGAGCTAATATTGGATTCTTTTGAAAGAAAAATACTCCGTCGTATATTTGGTCCTGTGTGCGAGGAGGGCGAATGGAGGAGAAAATACAACCGCGAACTCTATGAGCTATACCAACATCTGGATGTAGTCCAAAAATCGAAATCATTGGCTCTGCCACATTAAGCGAATGGAAAATAATGCTTCAGCCAAAAGGATCTTCGACTCCCAGCCCCCTGGTTCGAGAAGGCAAGGAAGACCGAATCTCCGTTTTAAAGACCAATCCATCGCGGATGCCAGAGCGCTTGCTCTGGAAAGCTGGAAGCAGCGTGCCTGGGATCGAAGAGGATGGAAGGCTGCAGTGTCTCAGGCAGAGACCGCTCACTGGTCGGGAGCTCGTTTAGTAGTGTATTGGAAAGGTCTTCCACACTCCTTCAATCTCACTCCTTATTTATTTATCAAACAAATACTTTTGCTCGCATTAAAAAGGCTTGGATTTATGTCAAAACTTTCTGATTGGGTTCCACAGGATATGTGGGATCAATAAATGACGTCTGCTTGACAAAACAGTGAGCCGTTTTGAAATCACTTCATTACTTGGGCTCTGTTATGAGTTGAGGTTTGCCACAGGAGCATCTTCCGAGTAGTGGGAGGAGGACGGTGGCACGCTTGCGGTTGCACGGCTATCGCTCGTCGGACGGGGTAGTTCTTGTCACCCCTCATACTAAAGCACCTGCTCACAAACAAAAAATTATCGTGCCTGTAAAATAAAAGGGAATGAGATAGGCAGATAACTAGTTCTTCAATCGGACAGACAAAAAAGAAAGGAAGAGAAGAGAAGAGAAAGATAGGACAGAAGAAAGGAAGACCTCAGTGACCCTTGCCCTACCAAGGAGAGAGTACAGGAAGTCAGATGCAATCCATCCATTCTAATCTAACTACGCCAAACTAATACTATTCTAACCCAAACAGTAAGCTAAACCTTATTATATATTCCTAATCTAACTTATATCTAAGCTTATTCTAGCCTCCTTTGCATACACTGCTTCCTGATGTTGCTCCCTGCCAAGGTTCGTCTCGTTCCTGAGACTTGCCAGATGATGTTGGCCCTGGCTCGGCCTACCCGCCCTATGTGTCGGTCGACACTCCTTTGGCTATCTCTCTGGCCGAAAACAACGAAAGATAGCCCCTGTGGCTCGACCCTGGTTCCCAACATAACAATGGCGCCCAACGTGGGGTCGGAACCCACGACCCTGAGATTAGGAGTTTCATGCTCTACCGACTGCGCTAGCCGGGCTACCACAAGCATGCCGCGTCCTCCTCACCTGTATCGAAGTTGCCCCTGTGTCTCGACCCTGGTTCCCAATATAACAGCTCCAAAAAACAAAACAATTTAAATATCAAAATGTCGTGGAAAAATGCCATCAAAAGTTTGCATGTTCAGCGAAGCCAACATTTTAAAGTTTATTTCGCAACCGCCTCCGCATTGACAGTATCGAATATTCTCAACAAAATGTATCTGCCCACACAACGAACGACCTTTCACAAATCCATTAAATTAACTTCTTTCCCCCAAAAACATCTCATCAATTTTCCAAAGTGAATCGAACTGTAACCGAACCACAACTTAAAGGCCGAACAAAATGCTCAATTTCATTTGTTTGTTAATAAATTTGTCATTCCGGAAATCGCTTGCACGTGCCTACCTGTAACTTACCGTTTACGATTGAGCCATTGTCATTTGCCTTCAACATGAAAGCATCCAACTCCGCCCTAAACAATTTGCGCATGTTTCAGGTTAACCCAATTCAAATCCTACATTCTTCAAAAAAGCTCCACTAAATCATGACTTAATTTAACGATGTTCTTCTGTGCCCTGTTCAATCCCCATTGGACGCTCAATTATAACGCATTTTCTATTCAACAAACAAATTGAGAAAAAGACTTCAAAAAACTCCAAATTTGCATATAAACAATTCGATGTCGCGCAACAATTACAAAAATCCAAAACCACAGCTGCCGTCTTAATCCTGATTAACGCCGAGAAAATTCAAATCACGCGTCCACGTGACAATGCTCGACACCTAAGCTTTCGTCATTATTTATGAGGAAGTTTGTTAGACTGCATTCGATAAAAATGGAATCACAAATTAGTTAGGCCTAGCTGCTGGAGTATATATCTTGGTGACACAGTTAGAAGGTCTGAATAATGTTGCCTCGGGTGCGACCAACAATCGGCTGGCTATGTGGGAAGGTGGTCAATAAAATTACCTCGATAGGGAACTGTCAAAAAATCGCCACCGCTATTAATATTGACAGATAGCACCCCGTTGTCGCCATGATGTGATTCCAAAAGAGCCAGTCTCAACAGAGAAGTATCGAGTCGGCAAAATACAAAGGTCAACGTGGCAAAGGGGATTGATGTTAATTGATTTGGAATATATTTTGAGTGGGAATAGAAAGAGAAATGAAATGACGTGACGTAACATGAACTGAATTTTATTCAAACGCATCTATGCACCTTCTCGAAGCTACCCCTAATCCGCAGATGCTCCAAATATACAGGACAACTAATCCCAATTCGGAAACAGCAAATCGAAACGTGCAACACGCGATCCCCGAACACCGCTTTCTAAATCCAACCACAACTGCTAATTGTTCACCTTTATGCCTCGATCAGTGAAGCAATGTTTTTCGGTACTGCGTTTGTGACAACAATTACCAGCGCCATTCGCCCTCAAAACGACCGACCAACCGTTGATGTCCATAGTATCTTAGTATCTATGAATCTATTGTCGCCAAGGCAGAATTGAAAACCTATGATCATGGGCAAATAGAAAAGAGAAAACAATTACCAGCACACAATAGATGGCGTGACTGCGGCAAATTAAAGTCAATTCTATTTTTTGGGAGATAGCGGGACGAACTAGATACAAATTAAATGAAATTAGGTAGCCTGCGCCATGTTTTCGTTTGATTGATCCCGCAGATGGTAATTTTTTTGTTTTTGGACAAAAAAAAAAGATGACGCGACTGAGGAGTTTAAGATTTTCTCGGGGATATAGAAAAGATGGCGCGGGAAAATTTGGTTAACGCAACGATCGTTCGCGGTGGCGACGAAAGGAAGTGGGCCGAGCAACGCACATATGCGTTCATGCAGGTAAACTATGTTCGATGGTGGAGAGACGCTTCGCTTGGACGAGTGTGTGTGTGTGTTTCGGAATCTTTTGGTTTAATTATTGTTCGTCCGCGCGAGTTAGGGAAAGCGATCTTTGTTATAGGGGAACGCAACAACTGACGGTTGACAAAACGGTGACAGTTAAGAAATGCCACTGGAGATACGAGCAATCGGAGTGACAATTGGTGATGCAATGGTTGCGTGATCCTTCGTTTTGGTTCAATAATTGACTTGACTTTAGAAAGTTTGGTTGCTTGGATGAAGATTAAAGTAACTGAAGAATGACAAGACCAGCGGAGAAGATCTAAAAACATTTGCACAGGCAGTGTCCTATTCATATGGGGCGTCTATCGAAATTGTCGATTGGAGAGAGTCATTAATAATACAGCCCGCCAAACTGATTTAAATAAACTACAAAAAACGATGTAGATGTCTGGCAAAACAAGGAACATATTTCTCTCAAAAAGTTTACAAAATCGCGCTTTCAAATAGGCGAGGTTAGATTAAGTTTTTAGGACGCAATAGTCCACGAGAGCCCCTGTCGTTTATATTGAAAGCGAACGGAGTAAAATGAAATAATGTTTTACAATTATATAATGCGAATTCTTGGTCTGGAAAATGGAGGAAAGCTCGTCCTTGTCATTTTGAACCTGGTTGCTGGAATTCAAAGATCTCTTTGGCTATGAAGCATTATTGTCCATTCGCTCGATGTGGCCGGACCAATGAAGTCGACGTGTTGACATTAGCCCGTCTCGCACACAGGACAAAATATCCGATGGATTATTTTCTTTCGAATGAGCTTAGGATCCATCAATTGGGGAGAGTATGATAACTAGGGCGCCGTAAATACCAAAAATCAAAAATCTCATAAAAACGTTTTTAGCGGTCCCTAGACGTTCAATATTATTGTGCAAAATATTGTACAATATTATTGGCTAGACCCTCAGACGGTTCAATATTTTATACAATAATTTAGTTGGCAGCTGATATTTGTGTAGACAACATGTTGAGTGATACTGAAATTTGTTGTGTGGCCATTGCCCTTGCTGTTTGCTTAAAAAAGAAGGAAAAAAAAGCAGATAGATGAAAGATTGGTACCAAAAAAGAAATTTTATTATTTATTATTAACTCCTAGAATATCTTTTACATTAGACTTGAAGTCCATTTAAGCAAAAGTAATATAATTTAAATTAAATAAGCTAAACAATTTTAAATTACATTAACCAATCAATGACAAACAAAGCAAAAAGTGAAAAAGTTAAAGCAAAACAAAGAAAATTAATATAGTGTATATACAAAATTAACAATTTTATAAAACAAAGAAAAAACTGAATAAATAAATAAGCAAATTGTAGTATTTACGAATTATTGACTAGATATCTGAATAAAACGCTTTCGAAACGTTTGGTACCGCGATGTCTTCTTATGTCTAGGGGTAAGGTATTCCACTGTCTGATAACATAAACAAAAAATTGTCGTTCTGAATTTGTGCAGGTAAACCTTGGCTGTAGAAATATAAACGATCTTGACGAAGTAGAAAAATGTATTTTTTCATATAAGTACGAAGGTTCTTTGTTTATTAAAATGTTGTTTAATCTATTAAGTGCGCAGTATTTAAAATATGTATACAAACTACATCCAAATATACTTTTAGAGTAGCTTGATATATGATCAAAGCGTTTGAGACCATATATGTATCGGATAACATTATTAAATGCAACAGTTAAACTTCTTTTTGTTTCAGAATTACGAGTATGACCACAGAAAATTTCACACCCATATGTTATAACCGGCATAATTATTAATTTGGCTAATTGCATTTTAATGTGTTGAGGGGTAAAATGCTTCGATAGAGATAAGTTTCGCAGACAACCATAGATCTTACCGATTGACAACCGTATATGATAATCCCAACTAAGCGTAGAATCGATCCAAATACCCAAGTTATTCGCCTTTTCAGTATATTCAAGCGCTTTTGTACCTAAGTATATTCTTGGAAAATAGCTAGAATCAAGTTTATTTTTGTATATTATTTGGCACTTAGACTTTTTTGGGTTTAGTTGGAGACAGTTCTTTTCTGACCAAGTAGTAATACTTTTCAGATCTCTATTCAATTTGTCAGCACCATCTTCTATCATTCCGAGCTTGCAGCTTAAAAATATTTGTACATCATCAGCGTACATGTGCAGGGAGGAGTTCTCCACCACAAGTGGTAGGTTATTGATGAACATAGTGAACAATAATGGGCCAAGTATTGATCCCTGTGGTACACCAGAGGATAGCTTTAAGAAATTAGATACGTTCCCATTTACAACGACTGCCTGGGTTCTATTTATGAGATAAGAATACATCAAACTAGCGGCCGAGTTTGAAAACCGAAAATATGTCCTCATTTTAGATACAAGTATATTATGGTTTACTGTATCAAACGCTTTTGAAAAGTCCAGCAGTCCGAGAAAAGAAACAAGTTCTTTGTCCATAGAAGTCCTTAGGTCGTCGGTTACTTTTAGTACGGCTGAAACACAACTGTGCTTTTCCCTAAAACCAGACTGAAATTTATTTAAAAGTTTGTTGTTGCTAACAAAAATTGATATTTGTTTATGCAAGATCTTTTCCATAACTTTTGACAGAAATGGAAGTATTGAAATAGGCCTGTATTCGGGATTCGCAAGTCGAGTAGCAGCTCTTTTCAGAATTGGTACTACTTTCGCTACCTTCCACAACTTCGGAATAGAACTTGTTAAAATAATTGTATTAAAAATGTGTGTTATAGCGGGAAGTATGTGTGGCAGAATTATTTTTACAAAAAGTGGGTGTATTTCGTCAAGACCCATAGCCTTTGATTTAATATCAATGACAGCCTTTACAACATCTTGTTCTTCTATTCTTTTAAAATAAAAACATCCCTCGATATCTTCATCAGATGAAGAAACATCAGATTGGTGAGAATTTTGTGAGCACGATTGAATTTTTGCGAACTGAATGTTGAGTAAGTCTGGATTTACATCAATAGGACATTTCTCTTTTTGTCGACCAACACCAAGTTCTCGAATATGCTTCCAAAGAGTTCTTGAAGGTAAATTTGGATTTAATTGGTTGAGGTAATAACGCCTTTTAGCTTCCCTTATTTTAATTGTTACTTTATTTCTTAGGCTCCGGAAAATGCTGTAATATTCAGGAAGCTTAAATCGTTTCCATCGCCTATATGCACAATCTCTTACTTTTATTACTTCATGTATTTCTGGTGTAAACCACGAACTGTTTTCAGACAAACGAATAGTTTGTCGTAATGGAACATGCCTATTGAAAAGGCCTCTAATAGCATCTTGAAGAAAGTTAATTTGGTCGTCTGAGGAATGCATGGAGTAAATTAGTTGCCAATTTATTTGAAGGATTTCATTTTCCAGATGATTATAATCAATATTTTTAAAATCTCTGAACTCGCAAGAAGATGCTACGTTTTTTGGTGATATTTCAAAAATCGCAAATATAAGATGATGTTTTGAATAGGCTGGTGCTGATAGTTGTGAAAATGAAAGTGTTTTGTCTTTATTGTTGGTGAGGAAAAAATCGAGTAAAGTAGCACCGTGGTGCGAAAAATGTGTAGGAATATCTGTGTTCACTGGTATCAGGCCAAGTGTACTGATGCTCTCAATAAATGGTCGTGACGCCTCCGCACACAGTAAGTTACAATTAAAATCACCACATAAAACAATATCACAATAGAGAGGAGAAAGTTGTTCTAAGACTGAAAACAGATGTGAACAGTTAACATATTTATTTGGTCGGTATACTACACCAAACACACATTTACTACCACCATTCGTCAATTCAAGAAAATAGTAATCTACTGCAGAATGTTAATCTGATTGTGCGACGTATTCAGGATGTATGCAATTGCGAATATATATGGCTGCACCCCCACCAGTTCGATTTAACCTATCAGCACGAAACAATCTGTAGCCATCTAAATTATACACAGAATTCAAAACATCATACTGAAACCAAGTCTCCGATACACATATAATGTCAACAGCTGAATTTATAAAAGTACTCCTAAATTCATCGATCTTTGGATATAAGCTTTGGGCATTTATATGGCACACTCGAAGTCCATTGCGCTGCTTACACAGAATTTCTATAATCATACGCAAATTCTTGTTTGTGTTATCATTATTTTGAAATGAAGGCGGGTGGCAATGGTGCAGTAGTAGTGTATTCGCTTACGGAATGGAAGGTCGTGCGTTCGAATCCCGGCCAAGTCCATTACTTTATACCGAATACATGAAATCGTAATCTCCCTAAGTAACTTAGACACCACCCGTGGAGAAAAACCCTACAACTGCACCCAAACACTTCTTTCCTATCTCTCTATTCTTTCTAATACCAAGTAGCTTACACTGTGTTCTTAGCATTATAAGGGTACTGTAACAACAGAAAAAAAAAAAAAAAAATAAAATCCCTTTAGCGTAAGCAAATTATAAAAAAAAAAAAAAAAAAAAAATTATTTTGAATCAAGTTATTGTTATTAATCATTTTCAAAGAAGTGAAATAAATAAGAAATATACCATCCCCACACAGAAGACAACAAAAAATATGAAAAAAGAAAATATTCAGACATCATAGTCGTACAAGTATAAATATAAAAAAATAAGAAAAACCTACAAAAATTTAAATATACATCAAAAATAATAATACAATACAATAAATACTGCACAAAGAGCAGCTTACATAATTTCGTCGTTTTGTTTGTCTTCTTCATTCCTTGGCATTATCGGCGATTAGTTCCAAGTTCGCAAGTGAGGTTATCAAAAGTGCTTCTTCTGCTGCACCTGCAGTGCCCGGCCGAGTGATTCGCCTTACATAAACTCTCCCATTTCGTGTGTATGCACTTGAAAGCTTTTTTCCACGCTTTAATAGGAGAGCTTTACGTAGAATCAGGTGGTTAGTGGACGTCAAACTTTCGTTTAGGTAGATGCGGCTGTCAGATGGTAGTCCGACATCATGTAAACAAATATTGTTTACTCATGAAAATTTATTGAATGAGCTAGCAGTGAGTGAACCCAACGATTTTCGGAATTTTCTGCGACTAGACGGTACATCATTTAATGAACTGCTGGAAATGATTACGCCTGCAATTTGTAAAAGTAATACAGTTATGCGAGATGCCATTCCTCTTTATTCATTCCGCAATTTTTCATATTGTTCATTTATTTTTATTTCGGTTACTATAGTCCTTGCTCTTCATATCCCACAAAGCCGGTAGAGTTTCAAACACTTCGATACACTCTAAAATAAATTTTCTCTTATCCTCTTTTGCTGGTGATATTTTCACTGAAATCACTCGCGGAGGTGTTTACTCTTCGACACTTGAAAATTAAATAAACAAATATTGTGCAATTGTACCCACAGACGATACAATATTTTATATTGTGCAATAAATATCAAAAGGGTTTTGATTTTCCTCAATATATTGCACAACCTTGCAATATTATCCATAGACGGAAAATAATATTGTGCAATATCAAATATTGCACAAACCGTTATCAATTCTTGGCGCCCTAGTTATCGTACTCGTGCCCATCAATTATCATTTCCTGCTAACCGTTCAGCACTCGGCTTTCCCCTGAATTTCTAACCCATTTGTTCCGTCAAACGAACGGGGGTTATACTTCGTCGGATCTCATATTTTTTCGTCGGTCTTGTTGGTTTGTTTGTTTCTTATCCTCGTTGACTGGAATATCAACCAATTTTGCGTTTGCCGTGGTACGCTGACAGCGAACGATATTTTGATATCATCGCGTACCTTACTCGTTGGACGAGTTTGTTGATGATAATGCCTTCAGTGCTGACACCTGCCCGGCGTATTATCTGCTCCAGCACAGGGCTAAAGAAGTCACATGGTTGAGCATCTCCTTGCCCATCCGCGCAAATTTGGAATTGTTTGGATGAACTGCTTCCAAACTGCACATTACGCCGCGTGTTTTCAGTCACTATGCCACACAGCTGGATCAGTTTTGCCGGGATCCCATACTAGGCCATCGCAAGCTAGAGCTCCCGATGATGAATGCTATTATAGGCGGCTTTAAAGTATCTGAAAAGATGGTGAGTCTCGACTTGAAATTCGTTTGTCTTTTCCAGGCTTTGCCTCTGTGCCGCACTGATACGTGCTGATTAGTGTGTCGCAGAACTGCACGAGGAGCTTAAATAATACGTGTGAGAGGATCTTATGCGATATTAAGCAGGGATATGCCTCGATAGTTCTTGCAAGACATATAATCATGTTTCTTGTAGATGGGACATATGGAGCTGATAGTCCAGTCATTGAGCGTGTATTAGTTGATGATCTGGTGCACCCTAAAAATTATATCCCGGTCCGTAAAGAGATTTTATATTTTTTTAGGCGGGGCAAACATTGAAAAATTCCGCCCCGCCCACTTATATTTATTTGTACCTTTATCATCTATATAATTTCAGCTACCAGATATTGATTGACATTTGGACATAGCCTTAATAGGCCTTCCGGAAATAATGCATCCGGCGCTGTTCTTTTGTGTTAAAATTATTTATTTACAGATATATAGACATGAACGTGTGGGATATACATATATTCTATACACATCACAGGATAGGATTTAAAATAAAAATATGTATAATAAAAATAAAAATTAAATATATTATTGCATTTGTGAACTAAAATTACAATTTTACTCTTCGAGCTTTTTGTTCTGCAAATAAATCTATGGCCTTGTCATAATTTAACTCGTGTGCAATTCGATTTTCTATCCTTAAGATTGCAAGACTCGGTAAGCGTTCCAGGCTCATAGAAGATAGCAAATAATTTTTAATTAGTTTTAGTGTGCTTAAACTTCGCTCACAGCTTGCGGATGTAGTGGGAAGCGTAGAGTAAATTCGCAGGGCAATGCAAATATTAGGAAAATGATCCTGAAAATCATGCGCATAGATCTGTTGCAGGAGATAGAAACCGTTAGCCTTTCCTATATTATCAAATAAAAGCAGAGCTTGCTCTTTAAAAACGTATAGTTCCTGGCAGAAATCAACGGCGCTTAAATCTCGCTCGTATTTTCGAGCCAGATCTGTTCCATATTTTTGCAGTTTTTCAATTGACATTTTCAAAATATTAGTAAAATTAAGAAAAGCAAAATTCAAATTCAGCATAATAGCACAATCAAATCTCGATTTAATTTCTGATATGATTCGATCAAATACCATCATTATTTCTGTAGAAAATAGTTGAACAGGTTAGAGTGTTTGTAATTCGTCTTCACACATCTCATCGAAATGTTTTTTACGTTTCGGAATTTGTTTGTTTTGCAAAATAAGGTCCACACCACCTCTTTCAACAACTTCACCAGCCTCTTTTATCCAATATTCCATTGGATTTTGTCTCATTTTTTGCAAAGTTTTGAGGAGACCATCCATTAGTGCGATGAAACGGGCAAGGATAATATCCTCTTTCTGAATTTCTATATTCACTCGATTGATTTCGCGGAGAATATTCGTCAGAATAGTTAAATTAAGAATAAATTTAAAATCCTTTATAGATGTTAGGAGATGACCTGACTCGTACTTAGCTTCTGGACCATGAGAAGTTTGCTTAACTTCTTCTAAGGCTTCCGCTATTTCTGGAAAATTATTTAATAGGGCATTCACAGCAACATGTTTCGCCAACCATTTCGTCTCACTACTTCCTTTTAAATTTGTTTTCACGTATTTTTTCATAATGTCCCACCTAGTAGTGGAGCTAAAAAAACAGCAATATACTTTTTAAATCAGTCCAAATAGGTTTTTTTTTTTTTTTTTTTTTAAACGAAATCCAAATCCCAGAGCACTCAGACTCGGTAACGGGCCATTGTACTACCAGGCAGAAATCCTCCTTTTGGTGTAGAGGCATGAGAATGGGTGGCGTATGTTGTTGTTCCCCATGGGGATTGAACCTGCACCGCACGGGTCAGAAGCCAACAAACTAACCTCTACACAGTCGCCACCCACTGTCCAAATAGGTTAATAGCTTCCTGGCATGATGAAGCAGAATGAACGCCTACAAGATTTAATGAGTGAGCCAAGCACGGTACGAACTCGGCCACCTCATTCCTTTCTGCAATCCTGGCTTGTACTCCTTTATGGATGCCGCCCATATAATCATATTAGACCCATTATCCAATATCAAAATCATCGACTGCCAATTTTTCCAAAATCTGTTGACAAATGTCCTCTCCTGTCTTTCCAGCAACTTCTATGAAACCAATGAAACTTTCTTTTATTTCACACACATCGACAGTTCATTTTACATATCGAATTACCTGGCTACTTTGTTCTGCATGGGATACATGTGGAGTGCAGTCAAACATTATCGTGTAGTATTTGGCTTCTTTGATGTCATTTAAAATGCTATTTCTAACTGTTTTTGACATTATGTCAATTATTTCATTCTGTATTGCCTTTGATAAATATGATACTTGTCCCTTTTTAACTATTCTTAGTAGTTCTTAGAGTTGAATTATGTTTGGCGAGCAGGCAAATTAAGTTCAAGAAGTTACCTTGAAGGACATTGGACCATATGCATAAAACTGAAGTACTTACTAGTAGTTAAAAGTAAAAGTAAATACTAGTATTACTAGTAAAGGGTTTTTCAATAAGAGCGCTACAAAAGTTTTTTTTTTTTAAATAAAACAAAAACGGTTTTGGATATCAATGAAATTCCTTATTCCTGTGAAAGTACGTTCGATGCCATTACGTATGGAACTCGATTTCTTTTGCATGGCCACCACGGGCACGCTTGCAGAAGTCCAGACCCTGAACCCAATTTTCGACGGTTTTCAAGCATAAATCGGCCGATACTGCTGCAATTTCACGTTCGATATTCGTACGAAGTTCATCAATCGTCGTTGGCTTGTTGGCATAGACCATAGACTTGACGTAGCCCCACAAGAAATAGTCTAACGGCGTCAAATCGCACGACCGAGGCGGCCAAGCGACTGGACCATTTCGTGAGATAACACGGTTTCCAAACTTGGTTTCCAATAAATTGGTTGTGGCATTCGCTGTGTGGCTTGTGGCGCCGTCCTGTTGGAACCACATGTCCTCCAAGTTCATATCATCCAATTGGGGCCAAAAATATTCGTTTATCATTGAACGGTAGCGATTCCCATTCAAAGTAACGTGCCGGTCTTGATCATCACGGAAGAAGTATACGGCCCAATGACGCCGCCGGCCCATACACCTCACCAAACCGTAATTTTGTCGGGATGCAATGATGACTCATGGAGTACGTGTGGATTGCTGCCTGCCCAATACCGCATATTCTGTTTATTGACGAAGCCATTCAGCCAGAAATGAGCCTCATCGCTGAAGATGATTTTATGATGAAATTCCGAATCATTTTCAAGTTGTTGCTCAGCCCAATTCACGAACATAAGACGCTTCTGGTGGTCAAGCGGCTTCAGTTCTTGCGCCAAATAAATCTTGAAGGATGTAGGCCAAGATCTTTTCGCAAAATTCGTCACAACGACGTCACAGAGATGCCCAACGCTTGAGAACGACGTGTGAGAGGCACATTTGGGCTTTCTTCAACTGAAGCCTCAGCGGCAGCAATATTCTCGACACTACGGGCACTTCTTTGTCTCACTGGCACGGGAACATTTTGTACTGTGCTTGTGGATTCAAATTTTTCCACTAGACGCTCAATTGTTGATCTGCTAGGACGATTATGACGACCATAAATTGGACGTAGCGCTCTTAACGTTGAGGCCACTGACTCCGAATTTCGGTAGTAAATTTTAATAATTTCGACTCGTTGTTGGCTCGCATATCTTTTCATCATGAAATGGCAAACCTTACTGAAGAGAAATATCAAAAGAGCGGCAAGAAATTCGGCGTCGTTTGCTGTCCCTGTCGCTCTACTTTTGTAGCGTCCCTGTTGAAAAACCCTATAAAAGCCAAGATTTATAGTATATACCTCATTTGGTATGCATAAAATAAAGTATATACTGAAAAGCATATACTGGTAGTAAATACTGGATTCATTCAAGTAAATACTACCAATTCATCCAAAGTCACTAGTAAATACTGTATGAAAAATATGTTTACGTAAATTGGAAGCTGTAGTTTTAAATTCTTTCATATTACTTACCGTTCTATCAAATTCTTCTTTTGTAAACACTTTAGTATACAAAGTAAATGTGTTTTTGATTTCTATTATAATTTACCGTTGTGATCATTCTTCTTTTGTTAACACTTTTGTTTTTGACTAGTCATTCTGTACGTTGGGCTTTAAACAAAGGTCTTACAAAATAAAGTTCTTAAAGTGAGTGTTAAAATAAAGGTCATGTCAAAAAAAGTTTATTAAAATAATCGAAACTCATAACGTGCTTATGAGCAACTCTCAACAGCCTCAAATAAAAAAGCGAAGGCGGAGGCATTAAAGCTATTTATTTGCGATTTTAATGCCAAAACCGGTATTTTAATGACAGAGGATCAAATAAAGAAGAGAATTAATAACATTAAGACTGATGTGAAAAAAACGTCGGACCTTAAAACCACAGGAAATAAGCCAATAAAGCTAAAAGAATGGGAAATCATTTTACTAAATTTAATGGATGCGGAGCAGAACCCATCAATTTCGAGAATACCTGATGGTATATAAGTTGTATAAAGTAAGTTACTTAAACTTAATATTCTAATTTTTTACAGGCTGCTATCAGTAGGATCAAATAAACATACTAAGGAAAGAAAAAGATGCCTCGAAGAAGAAAATAAGGAAGAGTCAAAGCTTATAGACTCTCCTTCCCATCCATCGGCACCAAAACGAAAAACGTGTTTGGAACAGGAAACAGAAGAAACGTTATCTCTCACTACAGGTGAGCTTCAACGTTTAGTGCTTCTAGACCAGCTGAAACTTCTGAGGATGCAACAGGAAGAAATAAAAAAAGGATAATAAACGGTAGCAACGATTGCTCAACTACCTCTCAAAATACGTGTCCTGAATATGGACAAACATTTTATAATTTGTAAAATGGCTGATAATTTTTTTGATTTTTATTTTTTTATTTTTTAATATTTAATAAAATAACAATAAAGTCATTAATGTGCACTATATATAATTTCTGCATACTCAATTCTCCGCATTTGTCCCAATCTTCGGATTTCAAGTAGGTACACTGGCATCATTTTCTGAACTATAAACTGCACATTCATTTCCTCTGTCTTCCAATATCTCAAAGTCGTCGATATCGTTTATTATGTAAAACAAAACAAGCGACAGTTAAAGTTGGTAGGTTTTTCAATTCAAGTCGTATACAGTTTTGTAGAATTGGAAACCGGCTCTTCAGTTGACCAAAACAACGTTCCTTCCCCCTTACTCGTGGGACCTACAATGAACAATTCAAACAAAACAAACAAACAAAACAAAACAAAAGAGACTAAGGTGCAAGGATCGGGCACCACTGACTCTAGAAAAACCGATCCCCAAACAGAACAACAACAACTGACGGAGGAAGAAGAAAACCTTCTTCTGAATCCATTTGCCAATCTTGGAGTATGGGATGGAGAAAGCGTTGGAACAGATGCTGCCATGGAGGGCATGAACCTTGATGTCAGCGACAGCTGTTCCGTCGCTAGCTCTAACCTCTCTTTATTGTCCACCTCCTCCAGACGGAAAAAACTAACAAACTGCAGGACAACAGTAAAGAGACTAGGGACGAAAAGATGGGAAGAACTGACAGAGACTGACCGCAAACGGCTTCATAACGCACGTGCGTATCTGCAGGAACAGCGTCTAACGGAGAATGAGCCTACTGCTCGTACACCGGCGGAAGCTAATCCTGGGGATAACACTAGCGATAGTAAATTGATGGGCCCACCTTCATCCCAGATTGGCAAAGTCCATCCAGGGGATAGGTCGACCACACCAATCACTCTGCCAAAGGATGCCACCGAGCAGCCACCAAACCTTTCGATCAGACGTTGCATCGAGCCTCTTGCTCGTACGGGTCTAGAGAAGGGGGAGGTGCTCCCTGCTCCTAACATTAACAACAAAACGGACACGGAGACTGATCGGGTACAGGAACCGACCCCGGGACCACCAGACTCACCGGCCAGGCTTTGCATCGAGCCTCTTGCTCGTACGGGCCTGGAAGGAGAGAAGATGGTCACTGGGGAGGTAGGGGAGAGGAAACTGCAGCTGGAGAACATCCAGAGCCTCAGCTCCACTTGCAATCTGGATGCAGGTTCCCCTCACCAACCAGGCAACTGCAGCCGTGACGTCAATTACTCGACAATGGACAGTTGCCAAACAGTCGTGGAGGCACAGCCCTCCAATCCCGGACGGGACACTCAAGGAGCCTTAGACTCTAAAGTCCCCAGCAAACCCAAGTCAAAGAAGCCTCTAGGGGAGCATGAGATCCTGCGTAGGCAAAGGCGTAACGCGCTCAGGATCGTCCGAAGGATGGGTAGCAAAATTCCGGAAGCCTTAACGGAGAAGGAAAAGCTATTCCTCGACAAGGCTAAAGAACGACTGAAGACCATACCCGACAACCCAACGGAGAAGAGCAAACGTTTGCCCAGCTCTAGGTCAATTCCCAAAAGACCGGCTGGGAAGGGGAAAGAAAGCCCTTTGCTCTCCACCCCAATCGCAGTCAGACTTAGGAACCTTGTAATTGGCACGAGAGAGGATACTCAATCCAAGCTCGACCCGATTGCGAGCACGTCCAAAAGAGCTAGGCAAAACGACACGCTTTCCCCAATCTCTCAAACTAATGTTAGGAAGAAAGCCAAGGTCTCTTTACCAACCGCAGTTGGCCAACAAGTAGCCGTAGTAGACTACGGAAATCCTGCACGGAAGTTGACAGAGGACCAATGGCGACTCATCGAACTTCGAATCCTAGATGAGGTGAACGAGGCCATCAAAAAACAAGGAACCCCTCCCGATTTTTGGCACCCTCAATACCATCCAAGGATTCAAACTCATGACCTGTGAGGAAGAACACACCCTTACATGGCTCAACGAGTTTATTGCCAGGACGAAAGCTCCATGGCCAAACGCCGACCTTCGTCTGATTGACAAAAAAGAGATCGTACGGATAACAAGACCTAAAGCCAAACTTGTTGTACGGGGGCCTCATATCCCTAAGGACCGTATCGAGAGATACTTACGATCCCTAAATACCGATCAGCTGAGCCACGCTTGGGAAGTGATCGAGATGGGAGAATACCATGAATCAGGCACGGAAGTGATAGTGTTGCTTAGTCACAAATCCATTCCGTTGTTGAAGAAGATCGACTTTAAAGTACGCGTCGGCATAAACCGATGCAAGCTTAGGCTTATCGCGAACAAAGTCAACAAAACCAACAAGGATGGGGAGCCAAAAAACCGTGATGAAGGTAATACAAATAAACCTTCATCACAGTAAGGCGGCCAGCGCCAACCTAATCTACCTCATGGAGGATAGAAAAATAGACCTAGCCCTTATTCAAGAACCCTGGGTAGCAGGAGGCAGAATAAGGGGTTTAAACTCGAAGGGACTTGTCCTGTTTAAAACAGTGCAGACAGATCGAAATAGTAAGATCAGAACTTGTATAGTAGGAAACAGATTAACCTCTTTCTTCTATCTACCTACAGTGACAACGACCACGTCCACGTGACGGTAAAACTTGAGCGCAACGGGCTCCCTCCGCTGATTCTAACATCATACTATATGCCCTATGATGCAACGGAAGGAACACCGTCAGATCTGACCCACCTTCTTGTTCAACGTGCTACACGGTAAAAATGGGACCTGGTGATGGGATGTGATGCTAACTCCCACCATGCCCTATGGGGTAGCTCAAATACAAATACAAGGGGTGAGTCACTTTTTGAATTTCTTATAGATCATAACTTACTTATAGCTAATAGGGTTTCAGAACCAACTTTTGTTATTAGAAATAGGCAAGAAGTAATCGATGTTACAATATTAAGTAACTCGAATACAATCACAATAGATCAGTGGAAGGTATTAAAGGAGGAAACATTCTCTGACCACAAAATCATTGAATTCCTGATACCAGACACGAACGATCCCCCAATATCATATAGGAACCATAGAAAAACTAACTGGGACCTTTTCAATATGGAAGTAGGAAAGAACTTAAGAACTCTCCAGACAGATGCTGCGTATGCATCAGAGAGTACAGACACGAATGCCGAGAATCTAGGAAAAATCCTAGGTAAAGCGCTCGAAAAATCATGTCCTATACAAACGAGGAGTAAAAGAAAATCGACTCCTCCATGGTGGACAAAAGAACTGTACGGCATTAAGAAAGAAACTAGAAAACTTTTTAATGCAGCAAATCGTACAAGATCCGACCATGACTGGGAAACCTACAAATCCAGTCAAAGAACATTCAAAGCAGTAACGCAACAAGCAAAGCGATCTTCGTGGAAATCCTTCTGTAGTAAAATGGAAAGCACCGCGGAATCAGCTAGGTTCAGGAAACTACTTGCTAAGGAACCAGTAGCCTTGGGATCTCTCAAGGGCCCCAACGGCAACTGGACAGAATCCTGCAATGAAACACTCAAGCTCCTCCTTGAGACTCACTTTCCAGGATGCATTAATGAGCATAACAATCCGGAAGAAGAGCATTACACGGAGCACATAACAACAGCGGAGATTATAACGGAAGAAAGGATAAAATGGGTCCTTCTCTCCATATAAATCTCCGGCTATTGACATATAACCCCACATCTGAGGAACCTCTTCCTAAGTAGCCTAAAATGGGGATATGTACCCAAAGTTTGGCGAGAAGTTAAAGTGGTTTTCATACCCAAAGCTGGGAAACCTAGTCACACTACCGCCAAAGACTTTAGGCCAATCAGTTTAACCTCTTTTGTTTTAAAAACTTTTGAGAGACTGATGGACATTTATATTCGTAGCAAACTGAGTCCAGAGGTCTTATCCCCAGCTCAGCATGCATATACGAAAGGCAAAGGTGTAGAGACAGCACTCCACAGTGTCGTCAGCACCATAGAAAAGACACTAAGGGAAAAGGAATATACTCTAGCCGCCTTCTTGGACATTGAAGGTGCCTTCAACAACGTCCAAGGGGAAGCGGTAGAAAGAGCCCTAGTAAACCTAAATGTGGAGAATACCATAATTAAATGGATAATGTGCATGCTTAAAAGAAGATGCATCTACTCAGAGTTAGGTGGTGAAATAATTAAGGTGTCAGCATCTAGAGGAACCCCTCAAGGCGGAGTCCTATCACCCCTTCTTTGGGTACTCGTTTTAAACGAGATTCTGATTGAACTTAGACTTAGTGGAGTCAAGGCAGTAGCATATGCTGACGACTTAGCACTGCTAGCGACAGGAAAATTCCCATCCACTCTAAGTGAACAAATACAGAACGCCTTATCTATGGTTGGTAACTGAACCAGAAGCTGCGGACTTGCGGTTAACCCACAAAAGACAGAACTGGTCCTCTTCACCAATAAAAGGATTATACCGCAATTCAATCTGCCAACTATTGAGGGTACTCCACTACAAACATTAGAATACGCAAAGTATCTTGGCGTGATTCTGGATAGAAAATTAAACTGGAGCCTCAATATAAAAGAACGAGCAAAGAAGGCAACGATAGCCTTATACGCCTGCAATAGAATCTTCGGCAAAACCTGGGGACCTAGTCCCAAAATTATCATGTGGTTGTATACGGCGGTAGTTAGACCGATACTCACATACGGTAATTTAGTCTGGTGGCAGGGGTTGTGTAAGGCCACCAACCTTAAGACTATGACTAGAGTCCAAAGAATTGCCTGTATTGGCACTACTGGGGCTATGAGAACCACCCCTACAGCGGGGTTGGAAGTAATTCTCAATCTTAAACCCCTAGATCTTTTCGTATAAGAATCTGCAGCAAACAGTGCCTTGCGGCTAAGCCAAACAAAAAACTGGAAACCCAGTACAACAGGGCATGCACAGATTCTAGAGAAATTTACGGGTAGAAATGTATTCACAGACTACATTACTCCCAAACTAGATTTTATAAGACCATTTACTGTCTCTTTTCCCTGTAGGGAAGAATGGCAGGATAACCAAGTACCATTCCATGCAACAACGATCCCCATCTATACAGATGGCTCCAAGATGGATACCGGCGTTGGTGCAGGTTTCTACTCAGAAACGCTCGGAATATCTGGCTCGATCAGACTCCCCGACTACAGCAGCGTCTTCCAAGCTGAGGTTCTGGCGGTGACAACAGCCGCTAAGCAGGCTGCAATGACGGCAATACCACAGGCTGATATTACCTTCTTCATTGACAGCCAAGCGGCAATAAAATCGATTTCCGCCACAGAAATAAAATCGAGGCTTGTAAGAAGCTGTCGCGAAGAGCTGCGGGCTCTTGGCGCGCAGCACACTATAAGACTCTGCTGGGTCCCCGGACACAGTGGTGTTCCAGGAAATGAAAGAGCCGATGAACTGGCAAGAAAAGGATCTTCCCTTGAATCAAGGGATGCTGACACCACAGTAAAAACCCCACTCTGTTACCTTAAACAGGTGATTGGAAATAAAACACTGATGGCAGCAAACGAAAGATGGAGTGCCCTTGATTCCTGTGTTATTACAAGGAAAATGTGGCCACTATATGACAAAAAAAAGACCAAGAGAATCCTTCAAATGAACAAGAATTCTTTGTCCTCTCTCACAGGTGTTATCACCGGACACAACATGCTGGGCTACCATGCAAAGAAATTAAAACTCAGCACAGATGAACTCTGCAGAGGATGTGGGGACGAGGAGGTGAATGAGAATACCCCGCATTTCCTCTGTCACTGCCCTGCACTCTGTCATATCAGAAACAATATCCTGGGCAGATATTTCTTCCAGGATTTAGAAGAACTCTCCGGCAAGTCTGTGAATGACTTGCGCAAGTTCATCAACGCATCGGGATGGTTTGTAAACCCGCTAAGTTTTTCATAGGTTTTTCATTGGTTCCAGATAAGGGAAGCATAACCTCCAGGGTATCACAAAGGGTACACATTGACCTAAGTGTGACGGGCGCAGGATTCTCTTGCCCCGTCAGCCCAGTAACCTAACCTAACCTAACCTAAGACAAATACAGCAAAAATTGATATTATCCATAAAATGGGTGTCGATTCCAGTAAAGCCATGTATTACCCTAAATTCTACGTCAGTTTCACTGTATTGGTTTTGCATCATCATAATGTTTATTTTGTTTTGATCTTCTTATGTTCAGTTATTTTATTAATTTTTATGCAGTAATTTTGTTTACATCATTTACTGTAGCTAAATGTATTGCGTCACCGTTTTCGGTTTTCCTTGCAAGTATTTTGCCAGATGCCTCCCACACAAATCTCCAGTTACATTCTCTGGCTTTATTTTTGGCTACTCAAAGTAAATGCTTGTTGGTTGGAGTCAGCTGACTATTTACAAATACAAGTGCCTCACCATATGTCTTCCCGTGTTGTTGTTCTTTGTTTCGGTCAGTTCGCATAAATGTTTTGATAGTAGTTCAAGCCAATAAAGTTTTTTTTTTGAAGTTGTCAAGTCCTTAATGATAGACCCTTTAGATACTCTGAAAAAGTCACCTGACAACACCAGGACATTTTAACCCTTAATCCCTTCAACTTGCCACAAACATTGCTCAAATGTCGCCCCATGCATCTGCCACCATCAACTCCTACTTAAGTAGCACCTAATGCCCCAGTCCCTACCTTCTCTGGTCGACAGGTGAGTCGTCTTTTCCTAATGGATTACAGATTTTTAATTTTATTAGAAAATTCCATCCTCGGCACGCGATTGACCACAAGCACAATTCCGCGTCGTTTAAAACAAAAAAAAAACCATCCCATTTCATCTTCACCTGTCTGATATAGAGCGCGTGCGCCCCTACCGCACTCTTCTTCTAATGCAGCTCGAAAAGCAACCCCAAAGGGCTAAAGCAAACATTGTTATTAACTTAAGATTCCATCCGATCGAAAGAGTTTTTCACCTCGGTCCATACCGGACACCGCGCTCCAGTTTTAAACTGATCACCCTTAATGATGACCGCAACCGACTTTGAACCCTTTTCACCTCCTCCTCCTCCTCCTCCTCCTGCACATGGTTATCTCTCTTCTGATTACTATGCGCTGGTGGAACGACGGAAATTCTTTTCGATGGACTAATGGACGCAATTCAGAGCCCATCATAGCCAGCACCTGCGCTGGAATAAATTTGTCGGTCCGACCGTGAATGGAATCATTAATTACCGCATGATTTTGAATGAGAAAGTGAAGAGCGATGTTGTTGGGAGACTCAGTCTCCCATTCAATCGCACGGTCATAAGTCACCCCCTTTAGAGGTAGTGAGGTTCGCCCTAATGAAGATGTTAAGAGCACGAAACTACATACTTTTTCTAATCTCGGACCATTATTTGTCGGTCACTATCTGGGTATCTATGAGAATGCGTCGTCTGCATTGGGAGAGGAATTTTCGCCTCTTCAGTGGTCGCAGCATGGATGCCGCCGCCGCATAGTGTCTCTGAATGCGTCTGGAGAGATAAGTTGGATGCTTACATGGCCAGTGTCGTTTTGGGCTCGTTTTCCAGGGACAAAAGATAACGTGACTCGGGCTTGAGTGCGTGTAAAGAATTAATGTAACGCGTTGTTGTTTGGTAGTTGAGCTGAGACGACGAATAGAGATATTCCTGGGTAGTTCTATGTGATTTCTTACTTAAAGCAGGAGATAGTGGCAAGAGCATATCGGTTAAGTGTCACTAGGTGTTGAATATATATGTGGCCTGATTAAGTGCGGTGTTTTTTTTCGAATTCAAGCCGCCTTATTGGAGGTATTGTTTAATGCTTTTCAAATGTGCTTTGGAAGCAGTTGTAGTGATTATGAATGATGAGATGGGGCGCACCTTAGAAAGTCATCAATTAAAGATGCCTTGGGTTAATTGAGGTGGGTGTTAGTCATTGTTAGACACAAAGTTGGCGGTCAGTTTTAAGAAAAAAAAATGTTCGATGGCTCCTGAAGAAGCATCAGACCGAAGCTGTGGCCACAAACAGCGCAGGAAGGTCCTTATGTAGGGTTAGGAAGAATTGACTTTAAACAAAAGGTGACACATTTAGCCCAGTATAAGGTACTCTATGCTGCGACGTGGATTTGGGAAAAGTTGAATACCTACTCATTAAAGGAGTAACCGCTTCTGTTGAGTCGTAAGAGACTTCTGATGTCAGTGTTAGTTAAATCATTAAGATCGTTACGGAAGGAAGATCCTAGATGAAGTTTTCTCTTTCAGAAGAGAGCGGGGAATGTACAGAAATGTTGGATCACAGTCTTCTCATTTTCCACGTCAATGCAGCTTTTACAAAAATAGATAGGCCTAAGCCAAGGCTATTTGTTTCATGTAAATATCCCTGCCCGCATGGCTGCGACCTGGAGGTTTTACTATTCCAAGAGACGTATGTATATCAAGGGCAAGAGATCTTTGCACATTTAAAAAGTAAAGCAAAAATATAAAAAAAAGATATAAAAAAAAGAAGATACATTAATGAATTACCAAATTTATAAATTTTGTGCTGTGCCTTTGCTGGCTCATCCGCAGATTGATTGTCTGCAATTGCTCGGTAGCCAGGCACCCAACCAACCTTGTTGTGTCTGGCTTAGAATTGCAACGCATCGTAGCACACGTCAACTACATTGCTTCGGCCACATCGACCGAATGGACAGTAGTGGTTCAGCGAAAAGGATCTTCGACACCCGCAGCACCCAGGTTCGAGAAGGCAAGGAAGACCGAACCTCCGTTTCGGTGCTACATTTACAGGACAATGGTTTTCTAGATTTGTAATTTTAAGGAATTTGTCTTGCGGATTTTTGGCTTCTTGTAAGTATGAGATAACTGTCATCTCTAAGTTGTGTGATGATCATACTCAGTACTAACCGCGTCTATATAAATACATCCTTCATCCGAAACCGCCGACACTACATCCTTTACCGTAACAAACCACTACGGGTAACCTATTATTAAAGGCATTCTGTCAAACAGAGCCTCGACCACAGACTATCTATACTAGACAGTCAACTCTCACTACCCCCGTCCTCTACGCCCCTAAAAGCGCGGAGCCGAATCCTCTATCAAAATTTCCAATCGGTGAATATTTATGTGAATCAATAAAAGTGAAGCTATCCCCCTTTGAATTTTATTAATTCTGTCAGAAAGTCAAATATGACAAGATTGCGTGGTGAGTTTATTTTGTTTCATTTGACATAACTTCATCCCAAAATTTAAATAAAGTATTTGTTACTATTCTGTTGAGTTATGTAGTCAAAGAACATTGTGAAAAATAAGTAAATATAAAGCATTAACGGCCCAAGCTTCTCCAACCACTTTCTTCTGCGAAGTGGAAGGGACCTACAATTTTAAGCCGAATCCGAACGGCAAATTTTCATTTTTTTTTTTCATTTTTTTCATTTTTCATTTATTTCATCAACTGAAAACATCTATATTTTTTTTTTTTTTGTCGGGGTGTGTGAGACTTTCTGCACTGGAGCACTCAGACTCAATACTGGTCCATTGCACTACCAGGCAGACACACCACATTTTACTGTGAGAATTTACCCGTTTTTCTAAGAAAAACAAGAAGGCGCTTCAATGGTAAGTAGCTTAGGTTTACAGCACTCACCATATCCGCAACAAATACCTGCCACCTGATACGAGCAAAAGCAGGACAATCACAGAGGAAATGTTCCGCAGTGTCGTCGCTTTCTCCACAGGCTTCGCAGTTGGTGGTATCGCTTAGGCCTAGCACCGTAAGGTGTTTGGCAAAAGCGTAGTGTCCCGTAAGAACGCCAGTAGTCTGTCTGCAGTCTTTTCTGTTGAGAGACAACAAGAATGCCGCGGATTTCCTACAGACGTCGGGGAGAATTAGCTTAGTCTGTCTGCACCCTGAAGAGTCATGCCAACGTCGATTGTGTTCATAGGAAACCCAACCGTCAATGGAAGCCCTGACCGAGGACGCAGGCAGGCAAATCGCTTGTTCAGGTCCTGAGAAGTCCCCCTCTGAGCATTGTCTAGCAATTTCATCGGAGATCTCATTTCCCGTGATCCCGTTATGACCCGGGACCCAGACAAGTTTAAGTGAATTCAGCCTTCCGACCGAATTCAGAGATATCTTGCATTCACGTACTATTTTGGATGTAGTTAAGGGTTTGAGTAAGGCCTTAAGCGCAGCCTGACTGCCGCTACAGACGCAGATACTTCGCCCCTCCACCTGTTCCCCGTAACATAGTCCATGGCCATTAGGATAGCATAAGTCTTTGTTTGGAAGACTGACGCATATTTGCCTAACGGAAAGAAAAGTCTAACGTTATCGCTCTCCACGAAAACACCAGCACCAGATCCTTGATCGGTTTTGGAGCCATCCGTGAAGAATCGACTGCATTCCCTTCCAGGTTCAGAGTCCGGCCAGTGCCAGTCCTGAACGCGAGGAAAGTCGACCTCGTAGTTGCACTTTAGCCGAAGTTCCGGTGACATCGCATCAGACGGCATTTCCATAAGACAGGAGTCGAAGGACAACCGTTGCGCAAGTTCATCAAAACTCCAGTGCGAATTATACCAAAAGCCCCCTCTTCTTAGACGTGAGATAGCTTTGATTGTACAGCCCATGATGTAAACATCAAGGGGCGGGAGGTTCAATAGTGCATCTAGGCCGGAGCCAGGCGTGCTGGGGAAGGCCCCCGTGCAGCCGAGACATACCTGCCTTTGGAGTTTGGCAAAAGCAGCAGTGACGTATTTACGTGAAAGCTTATTCCACCAAACAACCGATGCGTATGCTATAAATAGTCTTATCATGGCCGTATAAATCCATAGGACTCTTTTCGGTGATAAGCCCCATGTCTTGCCGAAAATGCCTTTGCACTGCCAGAAAACAGACAGCGCCTTGGCAGTCTACAGCTCAACATGTTTGGACCAAAGAAGTTTGCTATCCAGGATGACTCCCAGATACTTTGCTTCATTGGAGAGTTGGATTGTGGCGCCTTTTAGCACTGGCTGAGCCAACCCGACCAGCTTCCTCCTTCTCGTAAAGAGAACAACCTCAGTTTTAAGAGGATTGACCGAGAGCCCATCCCTAGTGCACCATTCGTCGACCACGTCAAGGGCCGCCTGCGCCTTTTCGCATACAGTCGCTAGGCATGATTCAACAGAAAGCACGGCAACATCATCCGCGTACGCCTGAGCGTATACATTAGAACTGTTGAGTGCGTTCAACAGAGAGTCGACCAGCATACACCACAGCAGTGGAGACAGGACGCCGCCTTGCGGGCAGCCTCTGTTTACCCCCGCCATAACATAGCGGCCACAATCCGCATCCGCAACCAACGTTCTATTCATTAGCATTGCTTTAATCCACAACACCAATGGTTCGTCTACTCCGTGTTGTCTGGCGGAGCTGCACATGCTATCAAAAGACGCATTGTCAAAAGCACCCTCAATATCGATGAAAATGCCCATCGCGTATTCTTTTCTGTCAAGCGCGCCCTCAATTCTACCAACTAGATTTTGGAGCGCAGTCTCGCAGGATTTTCCGCGTTGATAGGCACGTTGCATCTGAGATAGTGGATGCAATCGCAAAGCAGTTTTGCGCACGTGAAGCTCGACCAGCCTTTCCAAGCTTTTCAGCAAGAAGGAAGTCAAACTGATTGGTCTGAAGCTCTTGGCGAGCGAGTAGTCACTTCTGCCAATTTTTGGTATAAATGCCACTCTAACTGTACGCCAGGGTGTTGGAATGTATGCCAGTGCTAGGACAGCGGTGAAGATTTTCTTCATAGTCGGTAGCAACTGGTTTGTACACTGTAGCAACATGGCTGGATATATTCCGTCCGTACCAGGCGACTTGAAGCCGTCAAAAGACGCAAAGGCGTATTTAATGGCCTCGTCTGTCACCACGGCCTTCGCAATATACCAGCTACGCCGAGTTGTTTGTCTTGGCTCACTCATAGTCTCGGTAATCGGGGCTGGTTGTGAACCAATTGTAATCTGGTTACCCGGAAAGTGACACTCCAGCAGATAACTAACAGTTTCCGCTTTCGTCTCAGTGAAGGTGCCATCAAGTTTTCTAAGTGAGTCCAGTTTGGCTGGTTTGCCCTTTTTCAGAACTTTAACCAACCTACTAGTTTCACCCAGCGTTTCAATCTTTTCGCAGAAATTCTTATAAGAAGCACTTTTCGATACCGGAATTAGCCTCTTATATTCCTTCTGCTTCGATCGGTACAGATTCCAGTCTCTCTCCAAATCAGTCTTGAGTGACCTATTTAGAAGCTTTCCAGCTTCTCTTCGAATTCTTTGCAGTTCCGAGCTCCACCAGGGAACCGGCGTTCTGCCAGGGGGTTTGCTTACTGGGCACGTCAGTTCGAAACAGCTAGTAATGGCACTATTCAGGTCTTGAACAGTTTCCTCTACCTTTTGTCTCGTCCTGAGTTTGGTTGGAGTTTTGAGAGTTTTCCCTAATTCCTCCCTGAAGCGTATCCAGTTGGTTTTTCTCGGATTCCTCCTCTCCTGCAAAGTTATGGCTTCGCATCCGATTTGGAATTCGATATATCTATGATCTGAGAGGGACACCTCCGAAGAGACCCTCCAGTTAGTAACCGCCTTAAAGTATCTATTTGATAAAGATAGGTCGATCACTTCCTGTCTTCTTGACGTCACAAAAGTTGGTAGCGAGCCAACATTGTTGATAGTGAGATCAGATGATAGTATGAAATCGAGGAGATGGTTTCCTCGCATGTTGCATTTGCTGCTGTCCCAAACAGTGTTTTGAGCATTGGCATCGCAACATATAACTAGGCCTTCTTCCTGGTGTCGCAATAGTCTATGAGTTCAGCAATTGCCCTTGGTGGTGGAGGCACTACCGAATCATAGGGGAGATAAGCTGACGCCACGACGAAAGTCTTCCAATCTCCATTCGTTTCGTAGCTTATGACTGCAGCAACAAAATCTTGGCCACAAAATTGTCCAAGCTTAGTCGCTGAGAGAAGGTACGACACAGCAAGACAAGCCCTTGGTCTCTCAGACCGCTCGTCACGGAGTATCGTAGTGCCACGGACACCTCCAAGGCCACAGATGCGATTTTTCCACACCCATGGCTCCTGTATGGATGTTATGTGGGCTTTTGTATTCAACACAGAAAGCTTCTTACTGATGAGTGCAGTAGCAGCCTTCGAGTGTTGAAGGTTAATCTGAGTAAATCCAATCATTGGAAATACATCAGCTGGAAGTGTTCTAGTGGAAGGACACGCAGAAGGTGCACGCGCAGTTCCACCGACAGGAGTGCTTGAGGCCTTCTTCCTTTGTTTTTTCCTGTTCGAGCTATTGGAAGGTGAGGCGGCGTTGGTTTCAGTCAGCTGGCTGGTTTCGGTTGGGGTAACCTCTGCCGACCTGCATCTCTTTGCTGTCGCCGCCGGGCAGTGCCGTTCTCAGCGCTTGCGCCTTCAACTGGCGGTGCAGTTTCTTTACGCCGCACGATAGCCGCCTTCCTCCTTTTCCTCTTTCGCTGGCTCTTAGATGGACGCTGACCAGTGCGCACCGCCTCTGTAGCCCGTTTCACCTGTTCGGCTTCACTGGCCTCGTCGGTAGCATCGCACCTATCGGCTGTCTCTCTATATATATGAACCTCTCCGCCACTTTCTCTGTTTTTCTGCTGCAGGAGTCTTCGGAAGCAAGCCTTTTCGCAACTCGATGGTCAACGCCTGTACAGGCGGGGGTAGTAGTATGTCTGTTGGGGCCTCCAGAATCCGTGCCCCGACCGTGCTCGAAAAGTGGATGGATTTTCGCCCATGTAATGTACTTCATAACATGGACTCCATACTATACATACATACTATACTACAGTATTCCAGATTAGACCTGATAAATGCAAAGAATAGACATTTGAGAGTAAGTGGATCATGAAAGTCTTTAGAATTCCGCAATATAAAACCCAACATTGAATTTTGTCAAATATGACTCCTAGGTCTTTCTTAGAGGAGATAATGGACAATGGGCAATTATCGATCACGTACGTAAATGAAACTGGGGAGAGGTTACGACAAAAAGATAGGCTTTGACATTTGGAGACATTGAATCGAAGGTCATTGTTATGACACCACATAGAAAGTCTCTCAAGGTCTTCCTGCAAAAGAATGTTTCTCAGACTTAAGTCTCGGAACAATTTAAAATCGTCGGCAAACATTAAACATTGGGAATGCAGAAACAAATCACGAATTTCATTAATAAATAGGAGGAAAAGCAAAGGACCCAAATGACTTCCCTGAGGGACACCAGACGTTACATACACTGCTGATGAAAGAACGTCCTTAATGCAAACATACTGAATACGATCTGTAAGATATGAACGAATCCACTCAAGAAAATTGGAGTGAAATCCAAACTTGTTTAGTTTGGACATCAATGTATTGTGATTAACGCTGTCAAACGCCTTAGCAAATTCAGTATAAATCACATCACACTGTAACCCTTACTCAAGGTCATTCAAGACAGTGTGACAAAAGACTGAGAGACTTATAGTGGTAGATTTAACAGCCACAAATCCATGTTGAAACGGAGAGATAAATCTCTTTAAGAGAGGTGTAAGTTTCTCATAAATAAGTTTTTTAAATAACTTAGGTATGGTCGAAATTTTGCATATTGGACGATAATTAGTAATATCCCGCTTTGATCCAGATTTATAGATTGGTGTTATAAACGAGTTCTTCCAAACTTCCAAAAAATTACCAGTCTGCAGAGACAAGTTAAGCAATAAACATAAAGGCACGGAGAACGCATAAGAACACTTTTGAAGTAAAATTGGCGGGATGCCCTCGAAACCAGGATTTTTGTCTAGTTTTAATACAGAAGGAGCAATTTGAACTTCGTGGATTGAACACTCTAGATTACCAACATTTAAATAATTACCTGACACTAAGCTATCACTTGAATTTATAGGTGGAATAATACCTCTTGAATATACAGACTAAAAGTGGTTACCAAACATATTACAAATAGTTAAAAGGTCGGAAGATGATACATCATTATGACGCATACAGTTAGGAATACCATTAGATTGTTTTTTGCTATTGATAAAGCTCCAAAAACGATTACTATTATTCTTTAAATTAGATTCTACAGCAAGAACATACTATCTGTAAAGAAACTTGTTTAAAACATCAAATTCTTTTTGTAGCCTCCGATAAACTAACAAAAGATCGGGATCATTGTTTCTTTTTCGGAACTGCTTATAGACTTTATTTTTTCTATTATTTAAATTCACGATTCTATTATTGAACCAAATAGGTTTAGCGCCCGATACATACAATCCTTACTTTAGGTGTAAACATATCGATTGCCACTTTAACGGTTTCAATAAATAAATTAAAAGAATTATTTAGATTGTAAGCGATATGCATGTGCATATGCCCTTAGATTGTGAGAGATATATGCATCTGCATGCGCCTTTAGTTTTTAAGGAGAGTTCAGTGTATCATTGTAAAATGGAGTTTGAGTTTTTTTTTTGGAAGAAGACTAACTAAAAAGAGGAGCGAACTAGAAGTAAAATAAAAATCTGATATTATCGTTGAAAATTGAGTCTGTTATAACTCAGAAGTGGGATATACCAATAAAACAATTAAAATTAAAAGTGAACAAACCGATATTTTATCGATTCCTGCCGAAATCACGGACAATTCGACGAAATACAAAATGGTGATCGTGACAAAGGAAATGATGCTCATGGCATTACAATCTGCAGAAATTATCGTGCCACCGACTGCAACAATGAAGCAAATTAAAGGCTTATATTTCCAGCTACCGTCAGCTGGTGCCACTGCCGACCTGTCTGATATATCCGACACTGAGGAAAAGGTGCATAACCAACAAATGGAGGCGGTCAACGTGTCCTCTACCGCCACTGATGCAATATCTTCTGAAACAGATGCCGCTAATGCACCCGCTGTACCACCAACGTTGGCCACCGATGAAACCATTGATCAACAACTGCAGCGATTACGCAAACAACGTGATCTTTTGTTGCTGCAAAACGAAATTGAGGCACTTTCACGGCAAACACTTCAGCCAAACCTGCAGCAAAACCGATTTGCTGACGTCAGTGCAATTGAATCCATGGTGCCGAAATTTTCTGCCGACAACTTTTACGAAGTCCAAAAATGGTTTGAGGATTTAGAAGATGCTTGCACAATTCTTCAGTTTGATGAACGCTTACGCTTTGTCGCCTGCCGCCGTATGCTTGAGGGAACTGCAAAAATCTTTGTACGCACGATTTCCGCTTTTCAATATTCCGAATTGAAATCTGCACTTATGCGAGAGTTTAGCAGAAGACGCACTGTACAAGAAGTGTATGCTCAGTTGAGCAGACGCCGTTTGAAGTCTGATGAGAAAATTCATCGCTACATTATCGAAATGCAAGAAATTGCAATGCGGTCGAACATACCCGAAGCCGAACTTGTCGATTTTATCATTGAAGGCATCGGGGATACATCCGCGAATGCCAGTTTATTGTATTCAGCATCCACCATTGCTGAACTGAAGCAACACGTGGAACGTTATGAACGCAAACGCTTGCGACCTTCAGTATCTGCGGCCAATCGAAATGTGTCAACTGCTGTACGATCCGCCATCACAACTTCAGGCAAAACTGGATCAACAAGTGCCACTTCTTCAACCAATCAATCCGAGCTACCCCGATGTTACAACTGCTCAAAGTTTGGCCACTACCAGAGATAATGCCCACAACCAAAACGACCACCGAACTCGTGCTTCAAATGCGCATCTACAGAACATGCGTACCGTCATTGCCCCAACCGTGCCACTACTGCTATTGTTTCCGCCGTCGAACCAGATGAGAAGGACGTTCTCGCTGAATCTATTGAATCTTTAAGAATGGTAAGGGTTGCTTTTCGGAATGAGTGTGAACACAGTGAGTTTAAGGAGTTTTTTTGTCTTTTCGATTCCGGTAGTCCTAGAAGTTTCATTCGATGTGCTGAGTTACCTTACACTTACGCCAAACTGAAGCCAAACATCAGTTACCGCAGCATTGGGAATCACCCACTTAAGCAATTAGGATCAGTTCAATGTGACATCAGATTCTTAGATCAAAATATCAACCATGAATTAATAGTACTTCCAACTGAAGATATGCCTTATGCAATCTTATTGGGTCGAGATTTTTTTAAAAAAGCAAAGATCCAACTGTGTAGAATGAAATATACGTATGGCAAAGATCGTTTATTTGAATTAAATAAAAATGTAAAAAACTTAAGTTTAGATTCGAAACTCACTGATGTTCTTCACTCACTTGGTTTAATTAATCATTGCTTCAGTCATAACACAGTTCAAGATGAAAAATCGCTTAAATTGTTAAAAACACTGCCTTTTGCAAGTACCTCTGATCCGTTTGCGGTCAATGATGCTAATGATGAGTTTCTGGAACTATGTGCTATTAATATTGAAAACCCCTTTTCTGGTGTTATGGAAGGTTCACTTTACATCAATCCGTCCCTTTCGGCTGAGTGTATTTCAGAGATTCAAAATATTATTGCAAAGTCATATTACAATCTTCCTTCACACAAAGTGCAAAATTTAAATTGTAATATGAAGATCAACGTAACGTATGACACACCGATTTTCTGCCGACCTCGCCGCTTATCACACTATGAAAAAATAGAAATTAGAAAAATAATACAGTCCCTCCTTGAAGAGAACATTATTCGAGAAAGTAATTCACCTTACGCTTCTGCCATCGTACCGGTTGAAAAGAAAAACGGTGAAATTCGTCTATGCATAGATTATAGGCCTTTAAATAAAATTACCATACGTGACAATTATCCACTGCCGTTGATGGAAGAGTGTATTGAGCATTTGGGAGGCAAACATTTATTTTCGGTAATTGATTTGAAAAATGGCTTTCATCACGTTAAAATGCACCCTGATTCAATCAAGTATACTTCTTTTGTTACGCCTGACGGTCAATATGAATATCTGTTTATGCCCTTCGGCTTACGCAATGGGCCTCCTGAATTTCAACGCTTCATTAACTTAATTCTGAGGAAGTTCATTAAAGCTGGACAATTAGTCATTTATATGGACGACATATTAATTGCATCAGAAGATTACCGAAGCCATTTACAAACCTTACGTGATGTTTTATGTACCTTACGTCAAAATGGTTTACGTCTTCAGCTCAAAAAATGTAAATTCGCATATACCGAATTGGAATATTTGGGCCACTTAGCAAATTCAGCAGGCATCGCACCTAAACGAGCACATATGAAAGCCATTTCGGATTACCCTGAACCAACTAATCGTAAGGAATTAGAGCGATGTCTTGGGCTCTTTTCTTACTTCAGACGTTTTGTTCCTAATTTTTCCACAATTGCAGCACCAATGAGTAAACTCTTAAGAAAGGATACCCCCTATGTTTTTAATTCCGAATGCAAACAAGCCTTTTGCAACTTACGTGGAAAATTATTAGAAGCCCCTATCCTGTCCATCTATAGCCCCTATGCCGAAACCGAACTTCATTGTGATGCCAGTTCCCTAGGCTTTGGTTCAGTACTTATGCAAAAGCAAACCGACGGAAAACTTCATCCAGTGTCATTTTTCTCGAAAACCACTTCAGCCTCTGAATCAAAATTACATAGTTATGAACTTGAAACATTGGCCATCGTTTATGCGCTTAAGAGATTCCACACTTATTTGATTAGAATTCCATTTAAATTAGTAACTGATTGCAATTCCTTAGCACTTACGTTGCAAAATCAAAGTTATTCGGCCAAAATAGCGAGGTGGGCATTAATGTTGGAAAAATATGAACACTATCATTCATCGCCCAGGCGCCACTATGGCCCATGTTGATGCACTTAGTCGTTCTGGGGTCATAGGTTATATCGACAATGCGGATCTTGATTTTCATCTCCAAATCACTCAAAATCGTGACCCCTACATTCTTAATTTACGGGATAAATTAGAAGAGATTGCATTAAAAGACTTCGAATTAAAAGACGGATTAGTCTTTCACAAATCACCTGCCGGTCATCTTCAGCTTTGTGTCCCTTCTAAAATGATTAACAATGTTATCCGCATAACCCATGAAAAAATAGGCCATTTAGCGACCGATAAGTGTTGTAGCAAAATCAAAAAACATTACTGGTTTCCGCATACAAAAGCGCGTGTTAAGAATTTCGTGTCCAATTGTTTAAAGTGCATTTATTATTCCGCATCACCCTATAAAAACAATGCGAACCTTCATTCTATACCTAAGAAACCGGAACCTTTTGATACAATTCATGTTGACCACTTGGGTCCACTTCCGTCAATTAATTCAAAGAAAAAATACCTGTTGGCTGTTATTGATGCATTTACCAAACACGTTAAGCTTTTTCCGACGGCAACTACAAATGCACGTGAATTGTGTTCAGTGTTGAAAAATTATTATTTCCCATTTTATAGTAGACCGAGACGAATAATTAGCGACCGCGGAACCTGTTTCACTTCCTCCGAATTTGAAGAATTTGTAAACTTCAATAATATCAAACATGTAAAAAATGCTACGGGTTCGCCACGTGCAAATGGCCAAATTGAACGCATTAATCGTGTCCTAAGCCCTATGCTAAGTAAACTTTTCGAACCACTTAGCCATTCAGACTGGGTAAGCCAGCTCCCTAAAATAGAATATGCTCTAAATAATTCCGTCCAATCTTCCACGAAAAAGAGCCCTTCGGTACTTCTGTTCGGTGTTGAGCAACGTGGCCCCATGGTTGATGAACTTACGGAATACCTTGATGAAATTGATGATACGTCTGAGATTGACCTGCCGAAAGTGAGGGAAGAAGCATATCAAAACAATTGTAAAGCTTACAGTCAAATTGAGTGTTCCCAAAAGCTCGTTGCGTTGTACGAAGTTAATTAAAAAAGACGCTGATTCTACTCTACTACGCTATGTCAACTTCAAGCTGGGAATCCCTGCTGATACTTTCGACAAAGCATTGCATCCAACAATTTGGCCTGTTCATGTCCAAATCAAAAAATTTGTAAATTTTACAAAAAAAGGCCAAAATTCGAAGGTGAAATAAACAGAGTTGTCAACCCAGAAGTTCAACACATAGTTAAAGTAAGAAACCCATCATCATCCCCGTCGCAACTGCGTGTTTATTTCCAAAATGCTGGTGGTATGAGAACAAAATCTCGTCAATTATTCATTTCGTCATCAATTCATGAGTTCGATGTCATCGTCATTGTGGAGACATGGTTGAATCCACACTTTCACTCATCAGAATTTTTCGATACTTCTTACCAAATCTTCCGGAAAGACCGACCCCCATCAACAGGTATGGAGCGAGGTGGAGGTGTGCTGATTGCTGTTAGCTCGAAGTTCACCAGCAAGCAATGCAAACTATCAAACGACTCAGATGACATCGATCAGATTTGTGTCTGCGTCAGTTATAAAGGTGTTTGTTCTAAAGATATTTACTTTATTGTAAGCTATATAAGACCACGTAGTCCAACAGAATTATATTCTGTTCACATTTCAAATATTATTTCTATAGTCAAAGAACTGACAACTGAACAGTATCCTTGTATACTAGGCGACTTCAATCTTGGTGAGATCGACTGGTGTTTCATAGAAAGCGAACAAAAGTTAGTTCCATTTAACGTAAATAGTGAAATCGAAAGTTTAGTTGTCGATTCATTAGCTGCTCTTGCACTCTTTCAAATTAATAACATAAACAACTATCTGGGCAGAATTCTTGATCTTGTTTTTATTAATAATGATTTAAAACATCATATAGAAATTGTTCAATTCCCATTGTTAAAAAATTCTGTTCACCATACTGCAATTGAGGTAAATCTTGAATTTTATGAGTATGCAAATATTTCACCTATTGAAAAAAAAAAAAAAAAATTTAACTTTGAGAAGGCCGACTTCATTGCATTAAATAACTTTTATAATACATTTGATTGGGTAAATATATTTCAAAATGGTTCACTTACAGATATGTACACAAGGTTTAAAAGTATTCTTTTCGAAGGTATAGAACTATTCGTCCCAACTTCTAAAAATAAGAGAACATTTAAGCTACCATATGGCATAATAGCAGAATAAAAAATTTGGAAAATGCCAAAAACAAAGCCTTTAAGCGTTTTAAATCTACGGGTCTAAATGAAGATAAAATTCGGTTCCTTCAACTCAGAAGAGAATATGATTTTCTTAATTGCTTTTTATATAAGCAGTATATAAGTACAACTGAGTCAAACATAAAGGCAAATAGCAAATCTTTCTGGATTTTTATTAATTCGAAGCGCATTAATGTGTCACAGTTCCCACAGTCAATGGAATATGAAGATGAAAAATCTAATGATTTACAGTCTTCTTGTCATCTTTTCGCACAATTTTTTAAATCATCATATAATACAGACTCAATCGGAGATCTAAGATCAATGTATTCAAATTTTGAACCTAATATTAATTTTATGCTTCCGCAGTTATCTGCAGATGAAGTTTTAGATGCCTTATGTAAAATAGATGTTTCTAAAAAAGCAGGCTATGATACAATTCCGCCCCTTCTCTTATCAAGATGTTCCTCATCTATTTGTTTTCCTCTCACTTTCCTCTATAATAAATCTCTCTGGTCAGGAGAGTTTCTAGATGAATGGAAAGTATCATTTATTAATCCTATATATAAAAGTGGGTCGAAGCAGTTAATCAAAAATTATAGACCCATTTCGAAGATTTCGGCTATACCAAAACTTTTGGAAAAAATCATAACTGATAAGTTCTACTACTCTGTGAAACAACTTTTATCACCGGGACAACACGGCTTCATAAAAGGTCGCTCAACGGCTACAAATCTCTGTATTTTCACTAATTTTTGCTTGAATGAAATGGAAAAGGGATACCAAGTTGATGTACTCTACACAGATTTTATTAAAGCATTTGACCGAGTCCATCACGGTTTACTACTTCATAAGCTGAAGATGCTAGGTTGTGATAGTCGTTTTCTTATATGGCTAGAGTCATACCTATCTAATAGAAGACAAATTGTCGATATAGGTGGGCTTTACTCTATACCAATTAAAGTTGACTCAGGTCTTCCTCAAGGAAGTCATCTAGGTCCATTGCTCTTCCTTCTTTTTATAAATGATTTGCCATTGATCTTTCATAAGTCGATTTGTCTAATGTTTGCTGACGATGTTAAAATCTTATATTCTATCCGATCGATAATTTTTCAATTGGAGATAGATCTTTTTCTAGGCTGGTGTAAGTATAATCACCTAGAATTGAATTTTTCTAAATGTAAGATTCTTAGTGCAACTAGATCACTGAACGCTATCAATTATTCTTATAAATTCAATCAAGACCCACTATTAAGAGTTAAACTGGTGAAGGATCTTGGTGTGCTTGTGGATTCGAAGTTGGATTTCCGGCAGCATATCGATTTCATTACTTCTAAAGGTAATTCAATGCTTGGTTTTCTAAAACGTAATTCAAAAGACTTCAAAGATGCTTACACACTTAAAACCTTATACAATTCTTTAGTACTTCCTTATCTTGAATACTGTTCTATAGTTTGGTGCCCATTTTACGCTAATGGGATCCAAAGAATTGAACGAATTCAGAAAAGATTTACAAGATTCGCACTTCGAAATTTAAATTGGACTGGTGATATGCCGAACTATTCTTCAAGATGTGCTTTAATTGATTTAAAAACGCTTGAAGTTAGAAGATACGCACAAAGTATAATTTTTATTAGAAATATTCTTTCCAATAAAATAGATTCCATCGATTTATTGTGTTTGGTTACGTTCTATGTTCCGGAAAGACTACTTCGAAACAGAAATGTACTATTTTATATACCTATTCATAGAACTAACTACGGTCTAAATGAGCCCATCTCGCGGTCTTTAACAATGTACAACACCGTTTGCAATGAAGTCGACATTGTAACGAATAGAGATACATTTAAACGAGAAGTCTTACAGTTTTTAAGTCTTCGTCTGTAAATTTTCTTGTATGTATGCAAGTAACAGAAAATTGTCATAATTTATGTAAATATATTAAGTATTGTATATAATATAAATTGTTAATGTAGTCAGCAGATTTAATCCATTGATGAAATAAATAAATAAATAAATAAAGCACAAGAAGCAAGCGCTAGACAATTCGCATCGCATCATAGACCTGCAAGGACCTTTGCAGTGGGTAATTATGTCGTAATCAAGAATGTAGACACTACAATAGGCACAAACAAAAAACTTATTCAGCGATTCCGAGGTCCATATGTCATTCATAAATGTTTACCCAATGATCGTTATGTCATTCGAGACATTGATGGGTGTCAAATAACTCAATTACCTTACGACGGTGTACTTGAAGCATCAAAATTAAAATTATGGTTAAAACCATCCCTTGATTATATGACTGAGGCCCCTAAAGCAACACTTCTGAAATTAGATATAACACCTATGTATCCTAAAATTTGATAATGATTGTAACGTAAAATGAAGTCGAGTTCCTTGTCAGAACGGCCGAGTTGTAAGCGATATGCATGTGCATATGCCCTTAGATTGTGAGAGATATATGCATCTGCATGCGCCTTTAGTTTTTAAGGAGAGTTCAGTGTATCATTGTAAAATGGAGTTTGAGTTTTTTTTTTGGAAGAAGACTAACTAAAAAGAAGAGCGAACTAGAAGTAAAATAAAAATCTGATATTATCGTTGAAAATTGAGTCTGTTATAAGATTGTCATTATTTTAAAGAGCTAACCAATCAATACTATCTAAATAGTTAGAGATGCTATTGAAATTGGCTTTAGCATAGTTATACTTATAGATATTGACAGAAGGACTCGGTCGAAAATACTCGAACAATTTGAATTGCATAGATAAAGCTACATGAAAAACAGAATTAGGAAAAAGTGGAATCATAGAATTACTGATACTAATACTCAGCTCAGCATCTACAAAAACCAAATCTAGAACATTATTAAAATCATTGGCAAAATGATTTATCTGCCTAAGATCTAACTGGGCAAGCGTATCAACAACTTCACGCTCATAATCTAAGTTTACGTTAAGAGGAAAAAGTATGGACTCTTCGTAATCAAAAGACCAAATTAAATTAGGCAAGTTAAAGTCTCCAAGTAGGATGACATGCTGATGATCATCTAAATTATTTAAAATTAAAGGACAATTATGGATATGCGCTTTATATATTTTTTTTTTCATTTCATTTCATTTCATTTATTTATTTGCTAATGCTTACACTTTAAGACAGTATAGTCTTATAAAATAGTGAAGATTACAATTTAAATTACAATTTTGAAACGAGCTACAGAAAAAAAAACGTATTTAAGAAAAAGAACTGAAAAATAAATTTAGAAAAATTTTGAGTAAAACTTAATCATACATCTCCATTATGTATCCGGTAGAATTGAAAATAAACAATGAATACTCGTATTTTTGTACATATGCATATTGCTAAACTATTGGTCGTAGTTGTTAAGGAAAAAGGACTTGAGCTCTGTCCGAAACCGCGCAGTGCCGCCCGATCTTCGAACATGCCGGGGCAAGGAATTCCATAAGCGGATAGTGTTTACGAAAAATTGTCGCTCAGATGTAAGACAGGAGAACCGATTGTGTATAAGTTGAAACGCAGCTTACTAAAGAGATAACTAGGCTGATTAGTTTGAATCACATTTTAAAGCAAAACAAGAGATCTGTAACGAATTAGATGGTCAAGGGGCATGCTATAAAGTAATTTCGTGTAGTGCGAAACTCTATCAAAGCGTTAAAGGTTGTAAACATACCGTGTAATGGAGTTAAATGCTACATTAAGCTTTCTCCTGCTGTTAGCATCACAGTTGCCTAAAATTTCGCAACCGTAACTAAGGATGGGGGCAATGAGTGTTTTTGCCAGCAATATACGTGTTTTTAATGGAGTGTAGTGATGTGACATACAGAGCTGACGTAACATACCAAATACTTTGCTAACGGTAGCATTGATGTGAGTATCCCATGTCAGTGTCCTATTAAAAACTGTACCTAAATTTCTAACAGAGTCGACGTATTCGATTTTGGAGCCGTTAAGCATAATATCAGGGAAGTAGGAAAGATCTAATAACTTTTTACTAATAACGACACATTTGGATTTAAGAGGGTGTAGAAAGAGCCCATTCTATTCTGACCAGATGAATATCCTTTCTAGATCAATATTGATACCATTTGCGCAATCTTCTATCATACCATGAGAGCAGCTTCGATACAGTTGCACATCGTCAGCATACATGTGAATAGATGTAGATGAAGATACTATAGAGGGAATTTCATTTACATAAAGCGAAAACAGAAGTGGTCCAAGAATTGACCCCTGTGGAACCCCTCTACAGTTAAAAAGAAAGTCAGACGTGTGATGACCCACTGAAACAGCTTGTTTTCTAAGCTGAAGATACGATGACAATAGGGTTACTGCTGAATTTGAGAAACCAAACAACACTGACAGTTTTTTGCATAAATTAATGTGATCCACAGTGTCAAAGGCCTTCGAAAAGTCCAGAAGCACTGAAAAGGTAACTTTATCATCATCCAATGATTCCCTAATATCGTCGACAACCTTAATAATCGCCGTTATACAACTATGATTTTTTCTAAATCCGGATTGCATTGAAGAGAGCAAGTTATTCGAAATAATATGTGAATTAATTTGTTTTTGCAATACCCTTTCGAAGACCTTCGACAAATAAGGCAACATAGATATCGGCCGATAATCTTTACTATTATGGCCTTTTTGAATGGGCATAATTTTTGCAGTTTTCCATTGTGCGGGATAGATACCAGTGGTAATAATATAATTGAAGACGTGCACTAGATAAGGAAGAATGACTGGGAGAATTATTTTGACAAATTTGGGATGTATTTCGTCAAATCCAACAGCGTTGGATTTAATGGATAGCAAACAAGCAACAGTCTCCGTGTTATCAATACAAGCGAATTCAAAAGCTGTTATTAATGAACTGAGTTCATGAGAGGCAGACTGATTTGAGGAAACGACATTAAGAGCGGGAAAAGGAAGAGTAACAAAACTTTTATTTAGAATATTTAAATCTAGATTGTCATCTACATTTCGATTGTTCTTGTTTTTGCCAATTCCGACTTCTCGCACATTTTTCCATAGCTGTCGACCCTTCAGCAAGGGATTTAGTTTGTTTGCATAAAAATTCCTTTTCGCAACTACCACGTTTCGCAAGGAGCGATAAAGTTGTAAGTGTTCGTTTAATCTGTATCGCTTCCACTCACTGTAAGCCCGGTTGCGTTGCTCAATAAAATGACGAATTTCAGCGGTGAACCAGGGACGTTGACCATGCTTAATACGTTTGGTTTTAATGGGGACATGCTTGTTAAAAAGGGCACGAATATTGTGGTTAATTAAGTCAATTTGGTCACATGGAGACGACAGGAAGAATACACGATCCCATTCAATATTACGAGCGTCAAGCTCCAGCTGACGATAGTCAATGCAATTGAAATCTCTATATTCGAAGGTTAAAAATAAGAGGTCATGTTTAAAAAAACCGGGCGCAGACAGCTGGTTGTAAAAACGAATATCATTATAATCACTTACATAAAAAACATCCAGAAGAGTACTAGAATCGGCGGTGAAATGTGTAGGGTTATTCGTATTAACCGGGAACAAATTAAGTGCTCACATTCCCTCAATAATATTTCTCTCTACTAGAAGATTACTATTTAAATCACCACCAATGATTATCTTTGGATAATATATCGATATTGATTCCAGGAGATTAAATATTGGAGTAAAATCGATATGCTTATTGGGTCTATAAATAGAGCCAATAAGAAGATCACCATCCTCAAACTTAAGTTCAGCAAATACATAGTCCATTTCACACCCAACTGTAGAGTTATATTTCTGATAACATCTCAAACCGTTTCTCACGTATATTGCAGCACCACCACCCACTCTTCCCATCCTACCACCACGAAAAAGTCTAAAACCGTTCACTTCATATATTTCATTCTTGATTCCGTCGATAAACCATGTTGCAGTGACGCAAACAACATCTACCTTAGAACCTTCAAACAGATCCCTAAATTCATCTAGTTTAGGAAACAAACTTTGAGCATTAATATGACACACCCGTAGACCGGCCTTTTGGTCACCAAGAACATTAATCATTGAACGAAGAATCCCGTTCTCACCTCCGCTCATGGAATTCCCACGAACAATATTAGGCTGCAAAACCGCTATAAACAAGTAAGAATAATGGAAAAGGCATATTATGAAAAACAGGCAACACAAGCGGTTTCAAGAGATAAATTCCCTTTTCCATCAGGACGACCAACTAAGAAAATTAAGAGAAAAGTGAGAAGAAACAATAAAAATACTTAAAGACGAAAACAAATGGAGATCTATGAAAAATTACAATATTTAATTTAAGGGTTACAAAAAAAAAAAAAAAACTAATTAAAATGAAAAAAAGGATAGATTGATATTATAAAGTGAACAAAAATTAAAGAATAAGTAATAAAAGAAAAAAAAATTAAGGAAAACAGTTTAAGAATTACTGAGAAAAAAAAGAGTTGTAGACAATCTTGGTGGTATATAACTTACAATAAATTTGAGAAGCTTCTCATGACAATTGATACTCTTGTATGTTTGTCAGACGTTCGCAAAGGAGTGGGCAAAATTGGTGTCGGCGGGATTTGAACCGGGGACCTTTCGATTTAACCATTGAGCCACTGCGCCCGACCAAAGAACATTGTAAAGCACAAAAAACTACTTTAACGCCCGCGCTGTGTAGACAATACATGATAGGGGTAATAAAAAAATCCCTTTAATGCGTGTACATTATAAAAAAAAACCTTTTGATTAGTACTCTTTCTATCAATTAAGTGTTGATTGCATATAAATTGTCTCCGATTACACCTGCGATAGTTCCCTTACAATTCGATAAGTTATTTACTTCGCTTGCTTAGCCTCTTATTTAAAAACTCTATTTTGTGTAGGTATAATAATAACGCAACAATCATGAACATAAAAATTAAATGCTTAATAATGCTGAAATACCCTTACAGAGGAATAACAGAAATTAACAAAATTACCCCCGACGAATCAAACAACAACGGCACGGAGCACACACACAAAACGAATTGACCGCATTGTTTCGCTTCATTCTTACACGATTATACATTTTTTTTTTCTTTTCTACATTTATCGAGTGTTTTATGCGCAAAAACACTACAAGAACAAGACTGTGCTTCTACCATTCTGTTTAATTTCTGAAAATATTTTTGGTTTTTTTTTTTGGTTGTTCAAAGGAACAGAAGTCACGCAATGTGCACTCGAACTCTAGCTGGGGCAGGTAGCGCATAATCAAAACAACTATCATGGTAAAGTAGTTGAGCCCTCTATAGCTAAACGACTTTGAGAGGTGCTCTCATTAAATGTGCTATTTTTTTCATTTCTTCAGATTTTGATTGGAATTCGAAAAAAAGGTTAAGAACCTTTAACCGTCTGACCTTTGCAAGGATAGGAAAAATGATATTTGAAAATCAAAAAAAAACATCTCAACCTGTTTGATGAGGAAATCGAATTGAAATTAATTCACCTAATTACAAGAAGCCGATTGAAGTAGTCACAAATATAACTTGGCAGGAGGCATTTGCTGTAATCCTTGTGATGAGGGGCAGATTGTTGATGATTGCTGTTCTAAGTATTTTTTTTAAAAAGTCGTTAATAGACTGTGTGGTTTAGTTGGCTAATTTGTTGTGGTTTTTTAACTTTTATTTGTGACATGGGAATTTGTTATTATTTCCTTTTGTGTAAATCTGCTTTCCAAGGACGATGTGGTGGATTGAAATTGAAACAAAACCTTTAGCATCTCCCCTTACACCGAGTCTCCACGAGCAATAATTCATAGTCAACAATCTGTCACTTTTCATCAGAAAAAATTGGTAAAGAGCGGAGTTCCACTATGCATGCTATGTAAGTTTTGACAGAGACGAAAATAAAAATGCGATATACGGTATTGGGAATATTCTGAATATCGTGGTCAAAATTTTAGACACGGAACTCCTCAACCATGAGTTCTCCGTATTCAGAAACGACCGTCATAACAATGACCTGAAAGCACTTGGAGGTGGTGATCGCTGTTCGTTCCAACATTGAGTCACGAAAGATTGACTTTCCATTTCAACTAAATGTCGAAATTATCTGTGTAAAAATTACACTTAAGAACAAACATTTATATGTTGTTAATGCGAACATACCATCCTCTCGTCTATGTTGTTTGTATTCGGAACTTTCTATGGCACTAGACCATATTTTTGACATATCTTGTTGTGACAGCACTGTCTTACTTATGGGCGACTTCAATTTGCCACATATTGGATGGGTACCTTCTGAGGATGATTCTCATTTCATTCCATCCTTTTACTCTGCCCAACAAGAGCTCGCCTTACTAGACAACATTTTGTCTTTTGACTTACAGCAAACAAGCTGTATAAAAAAATTCAGAAATCGAACTCTCGATCTTGTTTTCTCTTCTGACTCTGTTAGTACTGTGGTTCTGGAATCCCACTTCACTATAACTAACATAGATAATAATCATCCACCCTTGGATGTATTTATTGAACTAGGCGCACATTTGTACGAAAATAGTAATTCGTATGACCGTTCGCAATCTTTTGACTTTCGGAAAGCACATTTTCAAAGGCTTTCTGATGAAATTAACAGCTTTAATTTTAACCTTACTGCCTTATCTAATATTGAAGATGCAGTAGGTTCTTTTTATTCTTTGATGGATAACTGCATGAAAAAAGTGATTCCTGTGAAATCCTCTAGGAATCTGAAAACGTCCCGTAATAGGGCTTGGAAGAACTATTTAAAAAGTCTCTGCCACTCAGATCTTGAACTCTATTTCACATTGTTCAATGAATTCAAATCTTTATCCTGCAACTTATATATTGACTATATAAGTAAAATGGAATGCTCTTTAAAATTGAACCCCAAACTTTTCTGGGGTTTTGTCAATTCTAAGAAAAAAACCGATGGTTATCCATCGAAGCTTACTTACAATAGTTCGACAACTGCTGATACGCTAGATGCAAGCAATATGTTTGCAGATCATTTCAGTAAGTCATTTAGGGAGACCCATCTTCACATTGATGATCAATATTTTAGTTATCTAACTAGCTGTTCCCAAATAAGTTTTAGTAGTATCTCATTCGATTTGGAAACAATTTTAAAATGTATTTCTTCTCTGAAGAATGACTACTCATCACGTCCTGAAAATGCAGTCATGCAATTGCTCCGTATCTTAAATATCTGTTTGAATTGTCCATTAGTACAGGTAAATTCCCTAATCTATTGAAAAGTGCTTTTATCACACCTGTATTTAAAAAAGGCGGACGTGGTGATATCACTAATTATAGGCCCATTTCAAAGCTTTCGTTTATCCCTAAGCTTTTTGAACAAATTGTTTGTGAAAAATTAATATTTCTTTGTCGCAGTATAATTTGTAATGAACAGCATGGATTTGTAAGAAACAGATCCACGGTCACTAATCTATTAAGTTTCTTGCATGATTGTTCTAATGCCTTGGAGAATAAGGACAAAATGGATTGCATATACACTGACTTCTCTAAGGCTTTCGACCAGCTGTCCCATGAAATAATCGAATTTAAGCTCAGGGCTTTTGGTTTCCCACCATGTTTCATAAAATGGGTTAATTCATACCTTAGATCAATGGTTTATTAAGTGACATTTAGAGGATCGCTATCTGTATCTTTCACAGCTCAGTCTGGAATTCCCCAAGGAAGTCACCTCGGACCAATTCTATTTATACTTGCCATTAATGATGTTAAGGCATGTACAAGGTGGCGCAAAAGTTGTCATCTGTTTACTTCACAAATGTCAAAGTAAAATTGACATTTGCCGCCATTTGCAAAAATTATAGCATCTTCCGATAGGGTTTTCAGCCCTTGGGTGGCCTTAGGCAATTCTGTGTGCCAATGTTCTAAATGATCCACGACGTTTGACATCTATATCCTATTTAGTTTTCAGTCGGATTGGTGAAAGCCACTGGGTGATGACTTTTGCGCCACCTTGTATAAATTACAGTAATATCCTGATCTACGCTGATGATATGAAAATATATAAATCTATCACTAGTTAGCAAGACAGAATGTTTCTTCAATCTGACATTAATAGCTTCGCCAATTGGTGTGATAAAAACGGTTTATCCCTGAACCCTACTAAATGTCAACATATGACATTCTCTAGAAAGAATATCCCTTCCACCTTTCAATATTCTCTGTCTCAACATATTCTTTGTAATATTGGTAATTTTGAAGGATCTTGGGGTTTATTTCGACCCCAAACTGGTTTTTGTTAAGCACATTAATTCTATTATTAATAAATCTAATTCTAAAAGGTGGGCCAAAGAATTTAATGACCCATACGTTTCTATGTTATTGTACAATTGTTTTGTCCGTCCGATTCTAGAGTATGCTTCACAAGTTTGGACGCCGTTCTACAACATTCATTCAAATCGAATAGAGGCCATTCAACGTAAATTTATTCGATTTGAACTTAGAGGACTTCCATGGGATGATCCTTTTAACCTTCCTCCTTACAGTCAAATTATCAAGCTTCTTCAAATGTTACCGCTTTCTCAACGAAGACTTAATAGCGATATCATTTTTTTACAGCAGCTTATATCCGGTCAAATAGATGCACCTGACTTGCTGTCGTCTATTGGCTTTAATTTTCGTGGTGGTGCCCATAATTTGCGCAGTGTTGAATTATTGTTTAGCCCCGAGCATAGAACGAATTATGGGAGGCATGAGCCTATTAGTCGCATGAGTAGAATCTATAAACTAAATGATCATGTTTTTGACTTGCATGTCAGTAAAATTAAGCTAAAAAATATTTTGCGTAATAATGCTTTAATGTCTTAAATTGTTTGCATTATTTTGTGTTTGTGTTAGTATTTTATAGGTACGCAATTATTGTATTTTTAATTTGTTTTGTCCTTACTAACACCTGCACTAAATGATGAGCATGTGAGAGCACTTTTAGTGAAGGCAATTTCTGCTCGTGATAGTTGTTTGCTTTAAGCACTCCACGACACAGAACTGATAATGTGATTAAAAAAAATCGATCCTATGTGTAAGAGCTCCAGATCGATCCCACAGTGTAAGCGCTGTCAAGGCTTCAATTCACACCCGGACTTGCTGCCAGAAAGAACCGCGATCCGTGAAATGCGCAGGGAAACATCTCTCGTAAGAATGCCACTTAGATTTTTTTTTTTTTTTTTTATAATGTACCTACTTGCGCTAATTGGGTTATTTAATACCCTTATAATGTAATAGCTGCAGAGTGCGGTCGTTAAGGATATTAGGGTTAGAAAATAGGGAGAGATGCTGATACAGGTTGGTTTTAAAAGTTTGTAGATTATAATGTGTAGGAAAAATGGATAAGCAAACCCCTGCCACTTGTATAAACTGCAGAGGAAATCATCGAGCAAACTATATCGACGTTGCAAATTGGCGAAAGAACTCAAAAAAGGCGCGATACTCTTAAATATTCCATGCGCCCGAATCCGAAACCAATTATAAAAAATAAACCGAAAATAGCTACAAGAAAAGTAACGAAAGAAAGAAAATCCAACAATATCATCGTGTAATTTTTTATTTTTTTATAACTAGCTGACCACCCGGAGTTTTTATTAATAAGAACAAAGACTTAAAATAAACATGCGAAAACAAAAGCAATGTTGCTGAAATATAAGACGACATTCAAGACCAATCGCGGTAAGTCCCGTTGTGAAAATATTGGAAAAAAAAACAACCTTTAAAAGGATTCACAAAACAATACCCAATAGAAAACTATGTACTACAAAATGAAAGTGTATTTAAAAAGTATTATTATACGATGAGATATCGCAAAAAATCAGTTCGCTGAGTTCAACCGTTCCGTAGGGAGCTAGGACACGTGTCTGAGCCGAGCGGCATGGTACCTCGCACAGCTACCGGCGGCCTGCCAGCTCCCCTCCCTCTCGCCCGCGCGTGAACCCGAACATACCTATTTTGTTGCGAAGTTATTTTAAAATTGTGATATCAAATAAATAACTACTAAAAAAATACTAAATATCTCCCAAGATGTTGACTGAAATCAAGTGATGTCAAGGACAATTTTGTTTACAATTAAATACTTGTGATTAATAACTTATTTGGATAAGGATTAATATTATGTTGATAAAACTCCTTCGCAAATATTTCATTACTTTGGAACAAAATTTGATTACCATAAAAAAGGTTATAGTGAGTCAACCTTAAAAGATAGACATATACTGTTGCGGACTTGTTTTAGATTTTTTAAATAGGAAGAATTCCATCACATATGATTTTAAACGTAACTTAAACCGTTTACGCAGTGCACGAAGCGGAAACTCTCACAAAGGAATAATTTTCCCGTTTTGCAACATTTTACAATGATGCTTCGCTCCTACTGGTCGCACCGTGATGTTATAAAGCCTAAAGCCTTCCTCGCCAAATGAACTATCCAACACAAAAACAATTTTTCAATTCAAACCAGTAGTTCATGAGATTAGTGAGTTCAACCAAACAAACTTTTCAGCTTTATAATATAACAAAATAATATTAATAAATAATAATAATTTTGATAAAACTTGAAAAAATGCTGATGAATCGCAAAGCGCAGCTCAATAGTATGCGATGGAAAGACTGTGCAAATGAATCAGTTGTCAAAAGTTGATGCACACAACGCCATCAAAGAAAAAATTGTCACAACGTAACGTAAAATTAAATGTCATCTATCATGAAGGTCCGTAAGATCGCTCCATACAAAATGTATGGGAAAATTAATTTTCTTCATATTTTTTTTTTCGGGGAATTTTCGATTTTTTTGGTTAATTTCTTCCTGATTTTTTGTTGGTTTTTAGGGTGAGTTTAAACAAAGACTTGTAAAAACCCAAAAAACTAATGTATTTAGACTAAATATCTGCTGTTAGTCAGTATAAACATCATCACATAGTTTTGTAAAAATTGATTTTGTGAAAAAAGTGATATGGGGAGCTTTGTTCCCATGCGTTAAGGGATACTTGGTCCCCGGGAACTAGTAACCCACAATAAAAAAAAGATTGTCGGTAACAACTATAGTTATAGTTTATATAAACCGTGTTTCTCTGCACGCGGATATAGGGATGGCATCAGAAAACGACCATCGCCGCTTAAGAATTCATCAAAAAAAACTTGGCAGCACACATGCACCTATGACGTTAATTAGTGACACAGCTGGAAGTTGAGTTAAGAAATTTGTATGGAAAATCGTGAAATTCACAAATATTAATTTCCGACAGTTGAAATTAATGCCAAACATATTCTAAAATTATAGAAAACAGTTTCACATTCACAGATTTACTTAATTTTGAAACAAATTAATAATAAATTCCCGAACAAAATATTCGGCGGGATGTGCCAGTGGTCGGCGGGATGTCAAACTTTGACATTTCCTGCAAAATTCATCGCACCGATTCATCAGAAACGAAGAAAATGGGTTTTGGAAGCACTGTTTATCCCCGCTAAAGGATTTAGCGGCGATAGCTATCCTCGCTAAAGTTAGCGTATATAGGATAAGTTGTTGTTGTATTTTACATGCAAATTTCAAATTATCCCTATATCCGCGTGCAAAGAAACACGGCTATAGTTATAAAATCTCATTTTATTCATTATTTCTTTTCATTAGCTTAAAACTAACATAACATTATTTTCAATACATATCTAATATAAAAATATGAATACAATTTTATATGTCGCTCTTAAATTTAAGGGACAAAGTCCTAAATTAGTGTTAGGCGATAGACAAAGTAAATTACTGAAATATCTAAAGTTCTGATGTGGGGTGACAATCAGTAACTAAACTAACAAAATAAAATAAGATTAATTCAATCTATTTGCTCTAACAATCAAAATTCCAAGAAGAGTTATAAAGTAAAGTAAGAGAAAGAAATATATACGCAAAAAGAGGGTTACTTTGCAGCCTTTTTAAGATAAGATTCTAAATAAGGATTCAATGCTAGCATAATCATTAGCAAGTAACCAGTGCTTTATTATACGTGCAAAAACGTTATGGTTGTGAATCATTTGAATGGAATATGGTAATTTATTAAATAGCAAGGTTAGGTTAGGTTTATGTGGCTGTCGGCAGAAGCCGACACACTTAGACCAATTTAGGTCCATTGTGATACCACGTATATTATCTACCTCAACTCTGTAGATGGGACTGGCCAACGACACGCGGTTGTTCTCAAACGGTCCCCCATCTACGTACTAACCGCGCCCAACGTCGTTTAATTTCGGTGATCTAACGAGAACCGATTACTTTTTTTACTTTTAAATTCATTTTTATTAATTATTAGCTTATATCAACTTATATACTAGACAAAAATGAGTAAATCTAACTTAAAATTAACAGGATACTTATTCTAGATTATTGATCCTTATGCGGACGCCCTAAACTTAACTCTATCTTATAATTATTGCCTTTCGGCCTAAAAACTATTTTACGAACTAATCTTACATATTATGTTTTCATCGAGAAAATTTTTAAGAAAACTCGGCATCTTTATCAAATTTTATATTTTTATATAAAAAAACAAATTACAAACTACCTACTCTACTTACTTTAACTACTTAACATATTCTAACTATAATTAGGATTCTGAGCACTCGTTGCATTACGAGACAAGTGGTCAAATTCCCAATTGCTTTCCGAGCGCCTGGCAGTCGTCAACGTGCACACGCGCCGCCGTGAGCTGACTGATGCCTTACAGAATCAATCACCTCCCGGAAGCACCACCACAAGTTGGCGAGCCCGGCCCCTCCCAGAAACGCCCTAGCTAACTTAATCTATCTTACAAACTAAGAGGATGTTACCTAGAGTAACGCACCGTCTTGGGAGGGCATGTTGAACCCTCCACCCTCAAAAAGCCACCAAAATTCGGCAAATTGCTTTTCTGTATCGAATTTATCCCTCTCCGCTATTGCGGTACTAAAACGGAGGAGCTCATGAGCATTGGCGACGTCCTCGCCGCGGATGAGCCGCTTATCTCTCGCACTGCGGTAGCGGTGGTATAATACCGGGATACCATCCCTCGTCTGTACCAGCCCTTTTGCATCAATATGGATAAATGCCTCTGGCGGGATAAAGCCAGACCGGAGTGTACTCTCAATGTACATTTCATTGGGGTAGTAAGCCCCAAAGATCAGACTATTGTCGCTGGCCATCGCCCTTGCAACGTGCCTTCGAGTCACCTTAATGAGGAAATTGTCAATCCTATTCAACTGAGCCCCATCGTATAGGACCTTGTTGGGATAGTATTTTATATAGTTGGATTCAGGCGTTCGGAACAACCGGAGACAGGTCCTAAGACATTGTCTCTCCAACACCCGAATCTTTTCCATATAGCTAGGCGCTATATTAAACCATAATGGACAACCATAAGCGATGATCGGCCTTATAAGGGCCACGTAGCAAATGACCTTCACTCTGGAGTCAAGTTGACTGCTATGAAACAGTCTCCTTGTCAGAGCATAAGCCTTCTTGGCCCCAGCAAGACAAGCAACTATATGTCTATCGAAATATAGATACTGGTCAAGCCAGATACCTAGATATCTAACTGCGCTTCTCACCGCCAATGGCTGCCCATTTTGTCCAATAATGGCCAATTTTTTCCAGTTTTTTCTGGTATCCCTAGAGGCCCCAGCCAATGGAGTTCTGAACAAGATTGTTTCCGTCTTCTGAAAGTTGATTTTCAACTTCCAGTCGTCGCAATATCGCTTAATTTGATCAAAGTCACGCTGCAAAAGGATATTAATGACCTCGATTTTAGGACCTGATCTGTATGCCACCAAATCGTCGGCATACGCTATAGCATGTCTGAGTGAACCCACCAGATCACTCGTGTAAATGTTAAACAGGATCGGAGAATTGACCGCCCCCTGCTGTAAACCGTTTTTAATTTCAAAGACTCTGCTCGAAGTCACGTTGCCACATTTGACAACGAACTTCTTTCCCATAAGCATATTATAAATTACATATAGCAAAGGTTTGTGCATCCCCCGCCTGGTCAACTTGTAGAAAAGTCCCTCTAACCATACGGTGTCGAAAGCCTTCTCAAAATCAACCAGACAAGCACCCGTGCATTGGCTCTTGCATTTATTCCACTGAATGTCGGAAACCAGTTTCGACGCGGCATGAATAGTGTCATGCCTCGCCCTGAAACCAAACTGGTTGTCCGGAATTATGTTATTGTCCTCGACCCACTTTAACAGAGCTCTATTGACAACCTTTTCAAAGACCTTGCTAATATTCGGAAGCAAGCTAATTGACCGGAGATTGGCAGGGTTCGTCCTATCTTTACCTTTTTTCGGGATAGGGTGTACCACAGCTACCTTCCAATGCGCCGGATAATGTGCATTATTCAGCGCATTGTTAAACAGCGTGGTGAAAATATCTACAGCCTCCAGAGGCAGGTGTCTCAATACGACGTTTGGAACACCATCCATCCCCGCCGACTTTTTATTCTTTAGTGACTCGAAGATGCACAGAAGATCATCCTTCGACACGAACAAGTGCGATGCATATCGGCCATTGGCGACAACTGCATTAGCATGGTTTTCATCAGTGAACACGGTGAATCCGTTATTCTCAGATCGCCAATTCTCAAGTTCGGTGCGCAGATAGAAGTGGCTCACCAGAGCCCTATTCTCAATGTCGTGGTTACGGCGAACAGGATTGTTCACCGTATACACGGCCTCGAAACAAGCGCCCAGCAAATCCACTTTCTCCTGTGGGTCCTCGACCACGAAAAAATCGTCGTTTGAAGCGACACTTTCTGGACTTATTCCAGCAGTCAGTACTGTCTGTCTGTTCTCTGCTGTCTGGGAGATTCGAACACAAGGAATATCATTGTGATCTTTCCTCCTGAACAACTTATTTATCTGTGGGAACATATTCGGACTACAGGTTTTAATAGCCCGAATTTTATTGCCCCAATACAGACTTACAGATTTTCTGTAATTTTCTTTAATCAGCTGTTTCAGGATTCGGATCTCTGACTTCAGCATCCTAACCTCCGGGTCGTTGGGGTCAGCAAATTGTCTGTACAGCCGTTTAAGCCTCGAGAGCAGTCTACTTTTCTGTCGGTATAGTGCGTCGATTGTAGGGTTTCTGTACTTTTCTGTCTGGTCGTCGTCGGAACGTCCTACCCGAGGAATAGTTCGTTCCATAGTTCGTTTGATGGCGTCGTCCATTTGCAATAAATGCCGATCAATGTCATCATTTGTCATGTTACTGTTTGTCGGTGGGTCGATCCCACTCGAACGTATATCTCGCTTTAAAAATCTGGAGAAGCGCGACCATTGTGCCCTCCGATAATCGAATGAACACACTGCTTCGTACTCCTCCAGCAGCGTTTGCTCGTTCGGGATCCGTATTGCGGCGGCGAGTCCGTAGTGGTCACTATCGTACTCAAACGCACGCAAACAGTTCCGCGTGTTTTGATCTATGTTCGTCAGTTGAAGTCTTGCGTCCGTTAAGGCCAAGTCCAGGAAAGCACCGCTTCTTGGGAAAGAAGGGATATCCGTCGCGTACAACTCGAGGTTGTACTCAATCATATTGAGGCGCCACCAGTCGTGAAACTGGTTGCCCCTGGGATTTGCAGTAACATTTCCCCATGCCGCATGTTTGGCATTAATATCTCCGGCCAAGAAGTAATAATTCTCTTCCGAGTTCAGATGCAGACCACGAAAAAGTGTCTCGAGCTCTGTCATAAATTGGTTTGGTGGAGGTGCAGCAGGTGCGTAAAGCGACACCACATACAATCTCCTCCGGCTATGGAGAGGAATGCATATGATGCATGCCTCCAACAACTGGAACCTACGTACGTCCCCGCTATATATAACCCTATGGCGCAGGCCTTTTCGAATTAAGATTCCAACCCCACCTCCTTGAGTGGAGCGAGGCCGGTCTCTTCTTATTACATGATAGTCTTTGTATCCCAATTTGTGCTTCTGATTTAGCTTAGTTTCGCTAACCAAAAGCACATCCGGGTTTTCGGTTTTCAACAAATTGGCAAGTGACGTTCTTTTCTCGATCCTGACTAGTGAATTAACATTCACAGCAAGGATCTTTAAGTTTCCCTCATCCAGCGCAGCCATTAGATTTATGGCACACCAGACCCCACAAACAGCTCCGAATAGATAAAGTCAATTCGGGCCGCTTGTTCATTTAATTGTTTCTGGAACTTATCGATCTTTCCGTGCAGAGACAGAAGGATCGATTTTAAGTCCAGATCCACCTCTGGTGCCTTTTGGGCTACCTTTGGTTGGTTTGATGTCATGTGGGCTTGACCCGGTCCAGCTGCCATTTGGGCAAAGGACACGTTGGGTGCCACAAAATTTGCGAACGAGCGACTCCTCTGACGCCTATCATCTTCAGACTGCTGTTTGCGGGCCTGGACTCGTTTTTTCAACTCCTGGTACTTTGGACAACCCCTGAAGTTGGCGGGATGCCCAGAGTTCCTGCAGAGCACACAGGAGAGTACACTCCGATCTTCGACTCTCTCCTTACCCAGAGAGCATTCACCATGTATGTGGTCCTTATCGCACTTCACGCATCTAAACTGCATGTTGCAGTTAGCTGCGGCGTGCCCGAACCTTTGGCAGCGCATACATTGAAGTATGCGATCTGACCTCTTTATTTTCTCCCACCTTACAGCATGGTAGTACAGGTAGCGGATATTTCGCAGCCTGTCAATTTTGCTGTCGGGAGTGAGCTGAACCAGGAAGAATGGTAAGTGACGGTTACCACCCCTTGCCACAGCCGAGGAAAACGGCTTGACCCCCACGAACTTGAGGTCATCGCTTTCAAAGTTCTTTAGCTCTCTTTCGAGCTCCTCCGTTTTTATTGAGGGATCAATTCCCTTTAATACAACGGTTTTTAGCTTTTGCTCTCTTGGGGTGTACGTAAAGTACTCGGTCTTAACCTCTCCCAAGGCGGTGCGCACCCTATTGTACTCCTCTATTTCTTCACAAATAATTATGTGTTTATTGGCCGATAGCCTTTTAACATGAAAGTTCTTTGTTATAAGCCTACATAACCTTATACTATCACTTATGTCGAAATTACTCACATTAATCGGTGGAATTTTGTTCTTCCTTGCTGGTTTCTGCTGCTGTTGCTGCTTTGACTGCTGTTGCTGATTTGGCTGCAGTTGCTGCTTTTGTTGCTGCTGTTGCTGCTTTTGTTGGTTCTGTTGCTGTTGTCGTTGTTGTTGCTTCTGTTGATGTTGTTGCTGGATTTGCTCCCTCAGCACTATTTGTTGTTGCTGCTGCTGTACTTTTTTCAGCCTCAACTGCTCACGTTTCTCAAGGAGCTCTTTGATGAGTTGGTCAAGCTGAGCCTCCTCATCATCTTCCTCTCTATCCTCCATTTGGATGACATTGCTATCATCGTCGTCGACCGGTAGGTCCCTGAAGGAGTTTCCCTCTCCGACGTACCGGCCCGCTCGCACTTCAGCTTCGTAAGAGCTGGTGTTATCCGTGTCATCATCGGTACCAGCCATCGATGATTCCACATTAGGGCCTGCCAGGTTCGCCCTTCTCTTCGCAGAAAGATTCGGCTTTGGATTAAGCTTCCGTCGCCTCTTCTCCACCTTCCGAAACTCCTCCTTCTCTACTTCTGTCGCTGGGTTTTCAGCTGCTGCTACTGACTTTGTTGGTGCTGGTATTGCCTGCGAGAACACTCGCCTAGGCAACGATCGACCCGTTGTTGTTGCTGCAATTGGTGCCATTTTAGAAGCATGTGCAGCTACTGCCCTTGGCATACACACTGCTGCTGCTGCTGTTCTCGTTGCTGTTGCTATTGTTGTTGTTGTTGCTGATGTTATTGCTGCTGCTGTTGTTGCTGCTGTTGCTGCTTTCGTTACTGCTGTTGTTGCTGCTGTTGTTGCTGCTGATTTTTTTGCCGGCTCACGTGTTCGCACCACACGTCGCAACGGCACACCCACACCCGTAAGCGGGACCACCGATTTTCCGGGGTCCATCGCCTGATAATGCGGCACTTTTTTTTTTTGTTTATTTTTGTGTCTCTATCACTATATTTCCGAAAAAAAAAATAAAATTAAAAATTGAAGACTGGCCGAGAATCGAACCCGAGTCTCCGGCGTCAAAGTCGGACGCCTTCCTTACTAAGCCAACCTTGGACTTAAAAACACTTGGCTAAATCGCTTTTATAATCGATACACTTTTCTTTTTTCCCGCTGAATACTAACTAGCCGACCTATCTCGAAGAGAGCTGCGGAACGACTGACGAGAACCGATTAACTCGACGTGGTATGGTCGTTGGTTTATTAAATAGCAAAGGGGCTTTAACTTTATAAAAATTAGCAAAATGAGTTGTACGTGCAAATGGTATATTGACGACAAAAGCCATTACATTTATTCGTAAATTGTAAGTTTGATTGCTTCTACTTGGAATATTACCACTTTGTCTGAAAAATTCGCTGAGTACCTTAAAAACATACAAATGTCTTATTGGTAGTATGTGAAGTTTTTTAAACAAGGGCCAACTATGAGAGCGACGATTACACCTACAGATAATACGGACTACAGTACTCCCCGGATATAAGCAATCCCTTTAATAGCAAAACCCTTTTAATAGCAACACATTTTTCAGAGTTGAGATTTTCAAACGCTATCCTATGCAATTGCACCCGCTTTATAACAACCCGTTTTTAAGCAACCCCCTCTTATTATCAAATAAAAATCTGAACAAAAATTGTGCTTTACCTGGGGTATTTTACCCTTTTATTAGCACATTGAGTTTTTTTGCTTTGTAATTTCACAAAAAAATATGTTTTGTGTGTTTTTGTGAATTGCGTTTGATCACTTTCTCTTTATTAGACATGGCACCCAGAAAAAGAACAGAACTTTCAATTCTCGACAAAATCAATTTCTTGGATTCACTTAAAGACAAAAGGAGTTCTAGAAAAGATATGATCGAAAAATACGGATGCAATGCCTCAACTATTACACGTATTTTACAAAAAGAAAGCGAAATACGTAGGATTGTCGAAGGGAATAAAAACTTTAAGAGAAATAGAGTTCGTTCAGGACACAGTGGAGAACTGAATAAGGCTGTTGCTCGGTGGTTTAACGAAATGAGAAGCCGCAATCTGTTATAAGTGGACCACTTATAAAAGAACAAGCAATGGCTGGCTTTGGAGATGGCAAAAAAAGGAAAACATTAGTTTCAAGAAAGTTCACGGCGAAAGAAATGATGCTGATATTCCAGCTGCATCGCAATGGATCGAAAATATTTTACCAACATTATTAAACGGATATTCTGAAAAAGACATTTTTAATGGGGACGAAAGTGGGCTTTATTACAAAATACTACTTTGATGCGACAATGGGAAGATCCCGCAGGACACAAATTGAGCAAAGATCGTATAACTTTATTGTTTATTTGTAATATGGATGGATGAGAAAAATGTGTCTATGCCATAGGAAAGGCAAAAAATCCTCATTGCTTTCGAGGTAAAACGATTCCCATTCCGTACTTCCACAAAAAAAAAAAACAATGGATTGTTACTGAATTATGGACGCAAAAATTAACAGACCTCGAAAAAAGATGAAAAAAGAAAATAGACAAATAATATTTTTTGTCGACAATGCAGGTTGCCATAAATTGCTTCCTGGCGTAGAACTTCAACATGTGAAAATTCGTATGCTGCCCCCAAATACTACCAGCATTATACAGCCACTAGATCAGGGCATAATCAGGTGTTTTAAAGCATATTATAGGAGGAATTTTATACGAAAAAAATTATTGGCACTCGAAAATTAACAAACTTTGCCAGATTTCGTAAAATCAATTAATGTTTTAGAGGCATTAAAAATGACCAAGCGTTCCTGGTGGCTTGTTACTTCTCAGACTATAAAAAATTGTTTTAAGAAAGCTGGGTTTGTAAAAGATGGAGTCGTTGGGGATGAAGAAGTATTGGAAGAGATTGATGTGTTCCCAACAGAAGAAGAGTTTAACGAGCTTCTGAATTGCGATGATGAACTAGAATGTTTCGGATGTTTAACCGATCAAGAAATTTGTGATGATGTGGTTTCATTTGAAGAATGTTCAGTAACGGATGGTGACGATTTGGAGATGGAAGTTCCAGTAGTCGAGAATGCGGTTGAAATTCCCTCAAGGAAAGATGCACTTAAGGCTCATGCTACTTTAGTAACGTACCTGAATGGAAACAACCTTACTATCAAAACTTTAGATAAAATAGAGGATAATTTTTTGGAAACTGCTGAAAAATTAATGATTCAAAGGAAAATTTCAGATTTTTTTCTTTAAATTTATTAACAATTTAATTTACTTGAATTTAATAAAAATTTTGTTTTTTTAAGACTGAGATAAGTACGTACGTAGATATTGTCCAATACAATATTTTTATGTTTTGTTATTTTGTTTGTTTTTTTGTGAATTCTTATATTTATGTACATTTTACTTAATTTTTGATTTTTTTGCATTAATAAATAAAAAAAAAACTTGTAAGTTAATCTAATCTAATATATAAAATTCCAGTGTCACAGTTTTACTGTTTATACTCCTCCGAAACGGCTTGACCGATTTGGATGAAATTTTATATGTATATTCCGTAGGTATGAGAATAGGTTTATAACTAATTTTTATACCACACATTTTTTTTTTTTGGACAACATTTTTTATTTTTATTTTTTTATGATTTACCATTTAAAAATAAATATACCCCTTAATTTTCAAACTTCTACCACCAACCCCCATTTTTTAATAGCAACATTAGTACTGTAATAATCTTCAACTCTCAATAATCGATAACTGATTTATCATTTATTAGTTTGTTTATTATTCAGTGCGTGCAAAATCTTAAGGGGAACAATTTAAAATAAAAGAGAAATATATACGTGTCTTATGATTGTGAAAGGTAGGTAAAATAATAAAAGAACGAATACATTGTCAGTATACTGTATCATTAAGTACTTCAATTTAATCTATTTATGTGTGCAGTAAACAATGCCAGCAAGACGCAAAGGGAACAATTTGGACCGTCGAACGAATAGAACGATATACATGCGAAATAGAAGAGCCCAAAGATCAGAATCACAATCACAATAGGCACGAGGTGAACGAAATCAACAAAGACAATTGGATTGAAGGGCTTACTTATCGGTACGGATCCAGATTCTAACCTGTTCCTGAAGTCAACATTTAATTCATGTTTCCAAATGACATCGTTCGGAGCAACAGAAATAGTTAAAAATAATGCTGCATAATAATGGTCAACAATTCCATTCAAAATTCAAAATCAAAGGCCAAGTTTATCACAAAGCGGGCTCATTGCTGCCAATGCCGAATGAACCACATATTTTTTTTACAAATTTACTTTATGTGCGGTGGGGACTCCGAAAACGCACTCGCCAATCGCGTGGATGCACATTGCGGCTACAATAACCTCAATTCACCATATGCCAGACGCATCTTCGGCAAGCTGGATGCTCTATAGACATTTTCACCAAGCTATCTCTTTCTGAAGTGCGGAATCCCTGTCTTAAACAACAGAAACAAATTGAATGATAAAATTGCAGAAATTTGCACAAATCGTATGGAACAATCATTGTGATTGTTAATGAACTGAATATGAAAGTGCAAACAGAAGCTATTGAAGGGTAAAAAGTAACAAATTATAGAGAAAAAACGTGAGAAAGTATGTTAAAGCAAAACAAACAATAAATTATCCTCTATCCTACTCTTATTCCCATCAGACACCTAAAGAGTCTATATCATAAATTTCAGTTTCCTAACTCAAACTTTGACTTTCCAATAAAATTGTTTTATTTAATTGTGGGCGTGTCAGTGGGCTGATTTTAGAAATTTTATCTCCCGAGCACTTTTATGAGTCAAAGATCATAAAAAATTTCAGCTTTCTAGCTTTCGATTTTTTCGATAAATTTGTTTTTTTTTTTAGTTTGAGTTTTTGCGTGTCTGTGGGCGGATTTCAAAAATTCTTAAACCTGATTATTTCGGGAACCCGGAGAGTATATATGGTTAAAGGCTCAATTTTTGCCGACAGGCGAACGGACATGGCTAGATCGACATTACTATTGATGAATATAGTAACTTTTATGGGTCTACGGGCAATATCAAACTTCGCGTCAAAATTAGTATACCCTTAGAATAGGGTATAGAAACAGTTAATATGTTGACCGAAAACCCTGTTCAATTGTATTTAGATATCTAAAATGTTTGTTTAGACAACTTTTCAACTTATTTGCTTCCACACAAAAATATTTTTTGCCACAACGCGATTGTCATGGTTTCACTTTTATTTTTCGTACAGAATCTTAATATATTGTTAGATTTTTAGTATTCCAAAACGTGGTTTGGATACTCCTTCTTAGTTCCGAAACTTTTTTTTGTTAAAATTGGATTTGTTATAAACTTTTTTGGAAATATTCGCGAAGAACGTATTTCCCGCCATGCGAATTCGCCATTGTTTTCCTTCATTTCATTCACCTGTTGGGTTTTTTTTGTGTGTTCATTTGCCACTGACGTTGCCGTGAGGTACTCTATTGAATGAGCACAATGAATTGTTCAAATTATTCAAATCACACATGCACAAATTACAAACTGACAACCACGCTATTGTCATCAATCCTGACAAAACACCAGCTGGAGAGCACATGCGTGGATTTCATGCACCTGTTATTGACGACTTTGCTGGAATCATGGTTGGCGACCGTACAGCGACGAGACAAATCGTGATTTGAAGAATTTTGAGTTTATTGCTGATACACACCGTTCATACGACGCTCTCCAATATCCGCTAATGTTCTGAAAGGGACAAAACGTCCACAGCGCTCAATTTCTCTTTCAGTCATAGACCACATCCCAACACATTTACAATAAGTTAGTTATTTTTCATTTCCCTACGAAAATATTTACTAGAAATAATTTATATGGCAAAACAACGTTTGCCGGGTCAGCTAGTTATACATAAATTTGAGAAAATACCCTTCTAAAAACACATTTATGTGCTATTACAAGGGTCCCCGCTTAATAGGAATTTAATTGAAAACCCGCTTATAAGCACTATAATTTTAATACCCATGTGCATGTGCTATTATCCGGGGAGTACTGTATATGTTTCTAAGCAATCAAAATAGGTCTAAGAGCACTAAAATACGATCCTCCCCAACTGGTAATTCCATATTGCAACTTCGACTGTGCCGGACCATAATAATATCTTAATAATACTTTATTGGAGCAATAAGGCTTGATGAGATACAGCTTACGAACAACTAAATTCATATTCGATTTAATAGTTTGAATATGATCCTTCCAGTTTAAATTATTGTCTATCAAGACTCCAAGATATTTGTAGTTCTTGACAGACTCAATTTTAAAACACTTATCAGAGCATGAGATGGTACTGAAAAAAATTATTTTACCACACGTATGAGGTGGTAGACTAAATTGTTTACAGTCATACCCATGAAAAAAAATATTATAATCAAATAAAACATTATTAGATATTTTAAAGTTTACTAATTTTGTTTTTTCGCTAATAATTAATTTATATGCTCCAAACGACGACCTCAATTTTTCTAGGTCCCCTGCAATTTTTGCAATACATGCCAAATCGCTTTGAAATGAGTACGTGAATGTTATGTCATCAGCAAAAGCAGTTACTAAACCATTTAATTGCTGGCTAAAAAGCAAGTTCACATATATCAAAAATAAAAGCGGTCCCAGAACAGAACCTTGGGGGACTCCATTTTTTAAAACACGAGGTTCACTAAAGATTTCATGGACTTTAACTTTTTGTTGCCTTTTAGTTAAATATGTTTCAAACCAACTGTAAGTAGTTCCCCTGAATCCAGCATTATACAGCTGAATTTACTAGAATCTGGTGATCAACCATATCAAATGCCTTACTCATATCAATGAACAAAGTCATTGTGGATTGATTATTGTTTAAACCTTCATATAACTGAGTGCACACCCTGAGAATAGCGTCCTCGGTTGATAACCCACGCCTAAACCCATCGAAAAGAACTCATTACGCTCCAAAAAATGTAGCATTCTAACCTTAATCAACTTTTCAAAAAGCTTCGCAAATGTTGATAAAAGAGATATAGGTCTATACTTCGATACGTTTCTTCTATTGTCTTTTTTGAAAAGAGGAATAACCTCAGCACATTGAAGGGATTGAGGAAAACATCCATTACTAATACTCATATTGAACATAAAACTTAACACATCTGCCACTTGCCAACAAATGTTTTTTTAATAAAATATTTGTTATTCTATCGCTAGTATGAGAGTTTGTATTGCTTAAAGACATTATAGTCTATTGAAGCTCACCCCAATTAATAGTTTTAAATACAAAACTATATACTTGCGCTGTATCAACAAAAACATCCGATGACAAGTTGCAGTTGCAGGAGCTATAGAGTTCAAAAGATGACTTTAATTGTTCTGAAATTTCGGAAAAATGTTCATTGAACTTATTTGCAATACTTTCGGAGTCAGATATTTTGACCCCATCAACCTCTAGTTCATATATCTCCGTAGATTCTTTTCTTTTTCCTAAAATACTGTCTATACTGTCTATTGCCACATATCGATTTTTTATATTGTAATTAGTAAGTACTTTTTGTATTTGTGTTTCTTGCGCCCTGCTATCCGTCTGAGAGTTATCTGTCTGTTTTGCGTTTTGGGTTTTCTTGAGCTGGGGAGAAATTTAATTGTAATTTTCACTTATGAGTGATATGAGTAATGCTTCATCCAGTGGTGGTGGTGCGAATGATAACTTGCGCGTATTAATTAACATCTTATGTAAACAACGAGGTGGCCTAAAAGTATGCCACATAAATGCCCAGCGTTTATCTAAATACAAATTTGACGAATTCAGAGGTCTGTTTGTTGGTTCTGATGTAGATATTGTATGCGTTTCGGAAACATGGTTTGATCCTAAAATATCTGATTGCGTGTACTCAATGCCAGGATATAGAGTTTTTCGTGATGATAGGCAAAATAGAATCGGCGGTGGAGTGGCAATTTACGTACGTAAGGCGTTACCTGTTAAGTTACTCTAAACTTCTCCTCTTAATAGCCCCATTGAGTATTGTTTTATTGAGTTGATGTGCGAGAGAAGGAAATGCCTACTAGGCGTCGTCTATCGGCCTTACAATAACATTGATTGTTCGCAACTGTACTGCTTCCTAGAAAACAATACCTCATCATATTGGAAAACTATTGTCTGTGGCGATTTTAATTGTAATATTCTGGATCGTGCAACCTCGTCTTCCCTAACTGAGAATATAAAAGCTCTTAACCTTCATTTGCTCAACTCATCCTCTCCGACGCATTTCACTCATTCAAGTAGTACTCTTCTGGACTTATTTATATCAAGCGATATTCATAATGCTTTCTACAGTCAAGTTTTTGCCCCGGTGTTTTCCAAACATGATCTAATATTTGCATGTTTTGACTTTGTCTCCACCTGCACAGAACCACTAAAATATTCGTATAGGGACTTCAAACACGTAAACGTTGATTTTCTTGAACGGGACCTTCAGTGTGTTAACTGGTTGCCAATATACTCTGAAACTTCGACCGACGCCCAAGTTGATTACTTTCAAGACACAGTTACCCAGTTGTTTGATTGCCATGTTCCTAATAGAACTAAGATTGTTAAATACAGCAACAACGTCTGGTTTACCGCTGAAATTCTCAAACTGAAAAATGAACGAGATGCTGCGTTCAGAAAATGGAAGTATTTCAGGCTTCCTGAATTTTGGTTGATTTATAAATCTCTTAGAAACCTTGAATGCTCAAAAATCAGGGAAGCCAAGCGAAATTATTTCCGTGAGCATTTTAATCATAATCTTCCTGGCAAGCTTCTATGGAGGAACTTACGGCAGCAAGGTATTTGTGGTAAAATAGATCCAGGGTTGGATAAGGTTGATCCAAACCAGCTAAATCGTGATTTCGTCAAAATTCAAATGCAATCGACAAGCACTAACGCAGCTCCATTAATCGAATCAAATGGCTCCTTTGAATTTTCGAGAGTTGAACAAGCAGATGTTGTCAGAGCTGTCCTTAAAATTAAATCTAAAGCTGTTGGTGTTGATGGAATTCATCCTTATTTCATAAAAATGATTTTGCCATATATTCTTCCAATAGTGACCCATATATTCAACACTATTTTAACGACATCAACTTTTCCAATTTCATGGAAAGCTGCTAAGATTATTCCAATCCTTAAACAGAAAGCAACAAGTAGAGCCCCGGCAGAATATCGACCCATCGCAATACTACCAAATCTATCCAAAATCCTAGAAAAATGTGTTCACTATCAGTTGTCCGCCTATCTTCGTCAAAATAATTTACTCTGCGTATATCAATCGGGCTTTCGGCCACATCACAGTTGTACTTCAGCACTGCTTAAAGTGACATATGAGTACCTATGGATAAAAACTACACCACTTTTCTGACGCTACTTGACTTTTCCAAGGCATTTGACACAGTTCACCACGGGCTTCTTGTTGAAAAACTTATTACACAATTCGGGCTCTCGTCTTCTGCGGCGAAATTTATTCAATCATATCTTACAGGTCGTACGCAAGCCGTCTTTATCAATGATGTCCCATCCGAGTTTTTGGCAACTTCAAATGGTGTCCCTCAAGGATCCATCTTAGGCCCACTGCTCTTCTCAATCTTTATTAATGACCTCCCAACTGTTGTCAATTACTCGTCAGTACATATGTATGCAGACGATGTACAACTATACATAAGCAGTGAGCGCGGTCTCATCACTAATTCTGCCTATAAGCTCAATCAGGATCTCAAAAATATCCTAACTTGGTCCGAGCACAATTGTTTAAAGCTAAATCCTGACAAAACCAAATGCATAGTAATTAGCAGAAATTGCCCGGATATATCTTGCGTTCCTAGCATTAATCTAGGAAATTTTCCAATTCAATTTGTCCAGAAAGTAAAAAATCTAGGTATTTGGTTCAGCACAACATTGTGTTGGGACAACCATATCTTGACCGTTATTGGGAAAATTTACGGCTGTCTCAGGAACCTGTCACTTTCGCAAAATTTCACACCGACACCTACAAGGTTGATGCTGGCTAGAACCCTGCTGGTGCCACTTATTACCTAATGCTGTGAAATCTTCTGTTGTAACAACGCCTTCATAACGCGCAAATTTCAAGTTGCATTTAACAATATTACTCGATATGTTTTTGGATTGAAAAGATACGACCATGTTTCCGCTTACGCTAAAAAGATTCTTGGTTGTACATTAAACAAGTATCTTCAATACTACACTATCAAGCATCTACATAATATCATAACCACCAAACAGCCGCCCTATTTATATGATAAGCTTCAATTCGCACAATCGCAACGCTCCTCCAATTTGATTCCACCCCGGGTAGCATATCAGCTCACGGAACGCCAATTTTTTGTTCAACCCATTCGCCTCTGGAATGCACTTCCCCTCAGTTTAAGACGACTCAAGGATGCAAACAATTTTAGTGACACTCTCTTTCGGCACATTGCAGGCACATAGATACAGAAAGTACTACCTAAGTTTATAGAAATCGTTTTCTTTCTTTCGTTTTCTTTTTACTTCTTTTAAATGGTTTTTTGTTTTCTTTCTTTGAATTTGTATACATTGTTTATATTTAGTTTACCTTAGTCATACTTTTTTCTTTTCTTTTTTTTTAATATTATAAAACAATACACGTATTTTCAGTTAATATGAAGTATAATAATCGAAAGGCTTTTTTACAAAATTCACATTTATAACTTGAAAGATTTTGGAAGTCTATCATAAATGTTGTTACTTATGAATAAATAAATATGAAATATGAAATACAACTCTCCATTCCTTTCTACAATCACCATTAGCTCTTTCAAACATATCGAAATAATAATTATTACGTGTTTCTATTTACAACTACATATTTGCAACAAGATCCTGTGAGTCTTGGCACATCTACGATTGCAAACGTAACAGAAACTTTACACTCAGCCCCTTCCACATCAACAACATATCAGCAGGTAGTTTGTCTCAGGCCAAATTCGTCGATCACAGAAGTAGGAGTATCAAACTTTGAATCCACTACTTGAGAACCATTTTCCTTGGAGGATGTAAGGCCATATCCAAAAGCAGAGCTACGGAAAACCACCAACAGAGGGAGGAAAAAGGGAACAATAAGGTCCCTGAGCCCCGAAGAATAGGACAGATAGAAAAGCTTACGCAGTGGTTTTTCCAGCGTAGAAGAACACCTGTTCAGAACGATGGGGGAAATACCATCTGGGCCAGCGGATTTGTTTATGTCAAGATCTCGAAGTACTCGAGCCACTATACGAGTTCGAAAGTGGATTGGTCCCATGGAGTATTCTACGCGCTCGAGTATAGGGGGAGATAAAGCACAATCTGGGAGCGTTGAGCTAGCTGCAGAAATAACAGCAAACAGATTGGTTTTATCCAGAGAGCTAACATCTGGAATGTCGTTGTAAATGAGTGTCGGGATAGATGACGACGCCGAATTCTTGATGTTTTTGACAAACGACCAAAAGTTTTTACTACCCGTGGAACTTTGTAGTATTTTTTTGCCACAGCTTTTGGTGGTAGGAGCATTTTACACGATTTATATGGGTATTGCAGTCATTTCTGGCTCGTTTGAACTTTTACCGGTTTTCCTCAGATGAGTTGGCCTTATAAGACCGAAAGCTTACCTCATTCAACCAGATAGACTCTTTGCAACTCGAGTCAGACCACGCGTTTATCTTGGGTTTGATACTTTTTATCCGGTTAGGGATAAAGCATTTCACACCCAATAAAATCATGCTTGTTATCATATCAGCAGCAGCGTCCGTCGCTGTCGAGGAATCACAGCGACCAGTTAAAACTTTTAAGGAAATCATTTAGTTTTCCCAATGGCCTTTCTCGTATTGCCATACGGTTCTTTTACGAGTTCGTTCTTTAACTATGTGACATGTTCGCTGATATGACACAATGGTCTGACGAACCTAGAGACGGTAATACGTTTATATCGTATTTTTTAGGGCGAGCGGTGAGAAACAAGTCCAGTGTGTTGGCGGTTTGACTGCTTATGCCTGGTATTGGTGTTGGCTCATTTACAAGCTGAGTGAGATTGTTTGCCTCAGCAAAGTCTAATTTACAATGGATGGAGTACCCACCAGATCATTCTGGGAGGATGATGTATTTCTGCATCTTCATAAATGGCGCTACAGTCCGAGGTGGACCTAGGCCTCAACCAACACACCTCTCCAGTTAGCCCGATCTTTGGCTAACCGCCTCCAGTTGCCCACTCCAAGTTGGTTGAGGTCCCCTTCCGCTTGTGCGCGCCACATAAGGCAAGGTCTTCCTCTACTGCGTTGTCCCTCTGGGTTGGAATCGAAGACTTGGCTCTACATGTCCTAGCCATCTTAGTCGACTGGTTCGTACATTTCTGACCAGGTCGATGTCGCTGTATAGCTCGTAGAGTTCGCTGTTAAATCTTTTCCTCCAAAGCCCGTCAACGTAAACTGGACCGAAAATCACTCGAAGAATTTTGCGTTCGAAACGGCCAAGAAGATCTTCTTCGGCCTTTGTTAACGTCCTCGCTTCTGCGCCATATACAGCAGGACTGGGATGATGAGGGTCTTATACAAAGTTTCCTTAGTGTTTTTTGACAAGACATTACTAGTCATTTACCTTGTTAGGCCAAAGAAACAGCCTTTTTGCCTTTCTCGTTGACAGCACATACTTCGTTTTGTCCTCGTTAATAGCCAGACCCATCTTCGCTGCAATACCTGTAGATGCGCCACTGACAGCTCGCCGCGTTCTCTTGATAATGTCAATATCATAATCAAAAGCAACAAGTTGGGCTTTTGAAAAATTGTACCTCTGGTGTTGGCTTGCGAGTTTCGTACAATTGCTTCAAGAATGATGTTGAAGAAGATGCATGAGAGCGCGTCGCCTTGTTTCAACCCTTTTTCGACATCATAGGGCTCGGTATTGTTCTTGCCGAATTTGACGGAGCAGCGAGATTTCTCCATCGTCGTTCTGCATAGACGAACGAGCTTGGCGGGGATGCCGAAAGTGGACATGGCTTTGTATAGCTTGTCCCTATACATCCTGGGTGTCTATCCTGGGTTTCTCCAAGATCTGTCGGAGTGTGAAAATTTGGTCGATGGTTGACTTTCCTAGCCTAAAACCACTCTGATATGGGCCAATCAGGTTGTTCAGGCACTCACACAATACAGACGACAAGATCTTATATGCGACGTTCGGGAGACTTGTTCCTCTATAGTTGGCGCAGTTCACAGTATCTCCTTTCTTGTGGATAGGGCATACGATAGTCCATGGACTCAGTTTTCTTAAATCCCATCGTAGCCCTAGAATGTCGCTCATCTTTAAGGGAGATTGTGGAGCAGTTTAAAATTAAAATCTCTTTCGTGCTGGGGCATAGAGACATTCCAGGAAACTGTAGGGCAGATGATCTCGCCAAAAAAGGAACCACATTACCTCTTTTTCCTGACAAGGGTTCTCCAGGTATACCAATCGTCACATGCAAGCTTTTGTTTAAGCTATTCGCAATCGGTAGAACAAACCTTAGGTGGACAATACTCGTAGTATACATGTCTAGCGACTAAGTATATCTGGCCAAAGCTAGACCTGCGGCGCTATAAGTGTCTTATCTCACTAAACCGAGTGCTTTTTGCTCTACTGTAGGTGTCATTACAGGACACTGTATCTTCCCGGTAGGATATGCGGACGAAGTCGTTGTGGAAATTACTTCTAAAGACTCAGATATCGCGCAAAGGAAGCTGGTCTCAGCATGACAATGGACAAAACAGAGATAGCCCTTCTTACGAGAAATAAGATTCCGACTAGACATAAATATTCTAATTCCCTTCAACTTAGTCACGCTAGCCACAAAATTTCACAAGTTCTTTGCACAATTTCTACAAAACTTCCAAGACAATGTTCCAACTTGACAGTCGCCACTGAACTCGTAAATATTCACTACATATCCACCGCAGTACCTATACCCTGACCAATGATGTAATGGAACTGCTATCAACTTTATTTCACCGTCAGAAGCAACAAATCGTCAAAACACCCACACTTCAGGGAGTCGGCGTCCTGTCGAACGGTGTCGCTTTGTCAAACGACAGAATGCAGCGAAATTTGCTTTCGCCAGCTTCTGAAGCAGTTGAACTCAGTAGGGCCCAGAGACCTTCCACGCTCGATCGAGATATGGATACCACCCAAGAAAATTGCCGGCAATATCTCACTTCTGCGGCCCAATAAATCCAGCCCAACGCCTGCCGGCCCGCCGCACCGCCCCAGATAAAGATACACTGGCGACCGATTTTGGTAGCCGCATACGAAATTGCCTACCACAAGATAACCTAAATTTTTGTCTCAGCTACTTGTAGACGAATTTGTCAATCAGCCGGATGCGTGACTCAGAATTGGAGAATTTGTTTCGCCTATTCGATTGCCGGTACACCATGCACGCATATGCAACGATTATGCCATAAATCGTACCGTCTGGCATTGTGGCCTAAGCCGCGAATCAAGCACTCAACACTTGGTGCGTCTGCGCGTCTCAATTGCACGCGCAAATAAGCGGTTTGGAAGCGCCACGCATGTGATTCATGACGTCTAATTGAATAGCTTTTGTTTTTGTTGACGGCTGAACCTGGACCACGAAAATAATCGCTTAGGATGTGCAACGCACATGGGTCCATGATTAAGTCATCACGCGTATTGTTCGACAGCGGAGCGATTGGTTTATGGTGATGGCCGGGTTAGTGGAATTACAAATTATAGGAGTTGTTTGGTGTGGCAATTTAATGGGAGTGAGCCGAGAGCAGGAAAGGATGTGGATGATGTATCTGCTGGGAGACTTTTTTATGACTTCGCAGGGTGGCAGTGGAGTTTATTTACCAAGCTAAGACAAATGAGGATGCAAAGTTGTTTTGTTGAACTAAAATAGTTCGTTGTGTGACATTTAGTAAGCAACAGCAAACTTTCTCAATATTGCGTTACGAATATGGAGACTATTAGGTGCGTGACATAATATTTATTAATGGTTCGCCACAGTGCTCCCCCCCTTAAGAGGAACTGAAGCGCACGGGAACTTTGATGATTCAAAAGTGTATCTGCGGGAAGCAACTCCAACATCAACCCCGTTTCAACAGCACGTATAAAGACGCTCGGCATTGTTTGTGTGAAGCTAAGATCAATGGATCTGAAGCGGAACATTTTAACCAAGAAGAAGAAGGTGAAATTAACTTCGTGCATGTTCGGCGATGGCGATGGAAATGTAAGCAAACCTATTTTCATCAATGAGAATCTCACAAACTTCAATAGAGCACTACTCAAGAAAGCAAAGGAACTTCAACGAGCAAAAAACATTGCTTATGTATGGGTTAGTAATAGGATTATTTTGATTAGAAAAGTAGAAGGTGGAAAAGTTTTACAAATTTCTTCATTTGATGATTTAAATAATTTGACATTTTAAATTCCTTTCTGTTTATCATGTTCGTTCTCAACAATCTCTTTGATGATCCTCATAATAATGACCTAATTACTCCATTTTGCCGATTTGATAATGAACTTTGTGCAAGTGTTTTTCATTGCGGGCAACCAGAGTTGCACAAAAGTTAGCTTAACTAATAACTAAAAAGCTACAACTAAATTAGCTGTAGTTTCTTTGAACGTACATAACTAAACCATAATTTTAGTTGTAAAGGGTGATTTTTTAAGAGCTTGAGAACTTTTTTTAAAAAAAAAACGCATAAAATTTGCAAAATCTCATCGATTCTTTATTTCAAACGTTAGATTGGTCCATGACATTTACTTTTTGAAGATAATTTCATTTAAATGTTGACCGCGGCTGCGTCTTAGGTGGTCCATTCGGAAAGTCCAATTTTGGGTAACTTTTTCGAGCATTTCGGCCGGAATAGCCCGAATTTCTTCGGAAATGTTGTCTTCCAAAGCTGGAATAGTTTCTGGCTTATTTGTGTAGACTTTAGACTTGACGTAGCCCCACAAAAAATAGTCTAAAGGCGTCAAATCGCATGATCTTGGTGGCCAACTTACCGGTCCATTCCTTGAGATGAATTGTTCTCCGAAGTTTTCCCTCAAAATGGCCATAGAATCGCGAGCTGTGTGGCATGTAGCGCCATCTTGTTGAAACCACATGTCAACCAAGTTCAGTTCTTCCATTTTTGGCAACAAAAAGTTTGTTAGCATTGAACGATAGCGATCGCCATTCACCGTAACGTTGCGTCCAACAGCATCTTTGAAAAAATACGGTCCAATGATTCCACCAGCGTACAAACCACACCAAACAGTGCATTTTTTGGGATGCATGGGCAGTTCTTGAACGGCTTCTGGTTGCTCTTCACTCCAAATGCGGCAATTGTGCTTATTTACGTAGCCATTCAACCAGAAATGAGCCTCATCGCTGAACAAAATTTGTCGATAAAAAAGCGGATTTTCTGCCAACTTTTCTAGGGCCCATTCACTGAAAATTCGACGTTGTGGCAGATCGTTCGGCTTCAGTTCTTGCACGAGCTGTATTTTATACGGTTTTACACCAAGATCTTTGCGTAAAATCTTCCATGTGGTCGAATAACACAAACCCAATTGCTGCGAACGGCGACGAATCGACATTTCACGGTCTTCAGCAACACTCTCAGAAACAGACGCAATATTCTCTTCTGTACGCACTGTACGCATTCGTGTGGTTGGTTTAATGTCCAATAAAGTAAACTGAGTGCGAAACTTGGTCACAATCGCATTAATTGTTTGCTCACTTGGTCGATTATGTAGACCATAAATCGGACGTAAAGCGCGAAACACATTTCGAACCGAACACTGATTTTGGTAATAAAATTCTATGATTTGCAAGCGTTGCTCGTAAGTAAGTCTATTCATGATAGAATGTCAAAGCATACTGAGCATCTTTCTCTTTGACACCATGTCTGAAATCCCGCGTGATCTGTCAAATACTAATGCATGAAAATCCTAACCTTAAAAAAATCACCCTTTATTTGCTACAAATTTTGGAACCGAATTAGTTAGAGTGTAACTAACAATAATTAGCTTTAGTTTTAGCTTTTTAGCTATCGAATAAACATAACTAATAATTTTTTTCCAACAATTTAACGAAAAAAGGCACAGGAGCAATTCTTTTATGTCGTTATACATCAGTTGAAGGTAAGAGGAAAAGTATCGATTTGTACTTCGGTAGCCGATGGCCGATTTAAGAATGCCACTTTTAGTTGTCATAAAGTTATTTACCAAGTGGTCATTGGAGAACCAAAAAAGGTCCTTAACACGTTCGCGCTCATTACGGCTATAGCCGTCATATTTTGAGAAACAGAAAAACAAATGACGGCTATAACCGTCGTTTGAGTTTTGTGCCCTACGTAACCATTTTTATAATTTACACTATCGAATACGATACCATATGATTTGGCAACACTTTTTGGGTTTAAGTTCTGTTCGAATGTGTTGCGTTTTGCTTTTGAAATTGGGAATCCCCTATGTCCAACGGAAATTTAAATTTGAAGTTCGTTGAACGAAATGTAGCCGTCATATTCTTCATTTGAAGTAGTGCATGTTGGAAGAAAGTGTGTTTTTGGGAACTTTTCTGGTAAGGATAAATTTAATAATTAGTATTAGGATTTAGAAAATAGATTTTCATATCATTTTGAATGCAGAACTATGGAGGAATACAATAAAAAAGAAAGAGCTGTTCTTAAGCTGTTTGAAGAAGTCGACAGTGACTGCCTATCGGAAATTGGGTCGGAAATGGAAACAGATTCCGGCAGTGAAGCTAGCGACCCATTTTGTGACGATGGCACGTTTGGTAATGATCCAGACTATGATCCCGGTCAACTGGAAGAAGAAAGTGAGGATGGGCAAAGCGAAGAGGACATTCTGCAAGAAATTATTCAAGAATTTCAACCTACGGAAGCTGGTAATACCAACGGTCAGGACAGTGTGGACAAAGTACGAATTCCTGAATTTCCATTTAACACTTTTACTAGTGGGATACAAATAGATGTCACGAATGATTCATCACCCAGACAAATTTTTGACCAGTTATTTTCAAATAACATAGTTGAGTTGCTGGTGAATTCTATAAATGCCTATGCTAAAAACATGTGTGCTAGTAATAAGCCAAAGACGCGTTTATCAGTGAAACTATGTTTCAGGAAAGTTTGTGAAGCTGAATTGATGAAATTTTTTGACCTATGTCTTTTGCAAGGAGAGGATCCCTGTCCTACTATACGAAAGCGTTTTTCAAACCATCCGCTGCATTTTAATCCTATTTTTCCATTTACCATGAGTGGTCGCCGTTTCCAACAAATTCTGCGGTGTTTAAATTGTCATTATCTTGATACAACAGAGACTGGGAAACTACAAAAAAGTCGCACCATTGTTGAATCCACTGTTGCGAAATTTTCAAAATGCATTTTCGCCAGAAAAAGAGCTACCTTTGGATGAATCCCTTTTACTTTTTCGAGGTCGGTTATGTTTTCGCCAGTACATGAAAGGGAAGAAGGCTAAGTACGGGGTAAAATTTTTCCAGTTGACAGCAGCTAGTGGATACGTTTTGAATATGGAAATTTATCAGGGAAAAACAGAAAGTCTCGAGCAAACTTCAAAAACAGGAGAGCTAGTTCTACGGCTAATGAAAAAATACTTAAATAAAGGTCATCACTTGTATATGGACAATTTTTACAATAGTTTTGAACTACCCAAAACACTTTTAGATTATAGCACACACACAACGGGAACATTACGCTTTAACCGGAAGGGAATCCCGAAGGAAATCAAAAGTGCAAAACTAAAAAAAGGGGAACATATCTGGCGAAGAATTGAACAGACCTATGTATCCAAATGGAAAGATAAAAGGGATGTCCTCACTATAACAACGGGTTTCCATCCGGAGCTGGTAAGCTCGAAGAACAGATTTGGTAAAGAATCCTTGAAACCCAACGACGTTGTACATTACAACAGATTTATGTCAGGCATAGATAGATGTGATCAAATGGTGGCATACTATTCTTCTCCACGAAAAACAATTAGGTGGTACAAGAAAGTGATATTTCATTTACTCGATATAAGTGTTTGGAACGCATACTTTCTTTATCAAAAGTCTCACCAAAAACAGATGGTTTTCCTTGACTTCAGAGACAATTTAATAACTTCACTTATTCAGTTACCTGTTGACATAGTGTGTGGAGCCGATCTTGTAAGTAATATACCCAAACGCGGTCGACCTCGAGGAGCAAACAATATTCAACCTGCTTTACCATCAAGTCCTTCGCTTGCTTCTTCTTCCTGATGGACTCAATAACAACATTTTATTGAAAAAATTCCAGCGCCGCAAGGCTATAAACGAAAGTCGTATTTTCTTCGATGCTCGAGGTGCACTATGCTTAAATTACGAAAGGAGACTAAATACAGATGTAAAACCTGTTCAAAGAAGCCTGCTTTGTGTGCTGAATGCTTTGAGCCTTTTCATAATAAATAAAACGTATTTCACTCTGTTCATTCTTATGTCAGTAAATATTATTTTCTTTACTTTTAACTAAACTACAACCTGTTATTTGAGAATTTAACTTGACGGTTACAGCCGTCATTTAACATTAGTGCCCATCATAGCTATATCAACCATACAAATGACGGCTATAGCTGTCAGACGGCCATAACCGTCATTTGCTTGACAAATCAGTAGTCGCATATGAGTGGCACAAATGACGGCTATAGCAGTCATTTAAAAAAAACACTTTTTATTATTCCAGTCGATTAAGATTTCAATTTCAGACATTTCTGCATACTTGCCAGACCTCAAATGGTATTTCTACCATGATTACCAAAAGTGTATATCTGAGCAACTCCACGCATTTAAAAGTGAGCGCGAACGTGTTAAGCCCGAAGAAAAACATTTTTTTTTCAAAAACTCCTAGGAAACCGCTCAGTATATTGTGTTCAATGTTATTTGACTAACAACAGAAAAAGTCCTTAAAAGTAGAAAAAGGATATTTTTCCAAAATGCCATTTGAATCCACACGATATATCTGTGTTCAATGTTATTTGACTAAGAGGTCCTTGATAGAACAAAAAAGTCCTTAATAGTCGAAAACAGGATATTTTTCCAAAATGTCATTAGAATCCGCACGGTATATCTGTGTTCAATGTTATTTGCCTAAGAGGTCCTTGCAACAACAAAAAAGGTCCTTAACCCACATACTCCGGGTAATATTTTTTTTTCATTTTCTTAATATTTGCTCCATTGAGTTGATCTAGTCAGCGGATATTTTATTTTATATTAAGTTTACCAAAAACTATCCTGAAAAGTGAAATTTTAAGATGTGACATTATGTCACACTAGGAATACTATGTGTTAAAACATGTCTAAAAAAAATGTCAAGACCAATGAAAGAAGTCAAAATTATTTAAATATATTTTATATTTGAAAATAAATTATTCTTTTGTATGATATGTATAAAAGCAATAATAGTGCAATGCAACATCGCATTTATTACATTTTGATGGTGCATTTTGATGGCACACCCAGCATCTTGTCCGCTTATCTTGCCTTATTATGATGTGATTCATTCGATCATATCTCCCAGCAAGATTTTCTACAGTAGATGGGCGGGATGACATCTTCTTGAAAGGGTTTCTATTTTCTTCTAGCTGGTCAAGTTTTCCCCCATTAAACTTATGTAGCTGCCATGCATTAGTAGCTGCCATTTCTATGCAATGGGTTATTAAAGGGAAATACCACTTTTTTCCTCGAATCTCACACCTGTAAAGGCTTATGTTTTGGTCTGACCGATCTACACCTCCCATTTCCTTATTGTAAGTACTTATAGCTTTCGGCTGTTCTATGCTAATGTACCTTTTGTCCGATTTGCTGAATCGTTTGGCCATTTGTGTAGGTAGAGCCGGCACTATGTTGGAGGCAATATGGACTTCACTGTTATTATTCCATTGAATGAGTACAACTGTTCCATTTTCGATTGCAGCATAATCAAGCCCCTTTTAGTTTTTGTAGTAATTTTTTGGAAGGGATAATTTCTAATCCTATTCTTTCTTATGGTTCCAATGGCCCCAATATTTCTCGATCTTAATTCATCCAAAAGTTCGATAGACGTAAAAAAGTTGTCGAAATAAATTCGACAATCAAGATTGAATGGTCTATCCTTCCATTTATTACAGACGGTCACAAAATTTCAAAACTACCTTCGAGCCAAGGGAGTAACCATTGTACAAATCATCCACAGTAGACTGTTTTCCTTGATAGGGATCAAACCATACTATACAGCCATTCACAGTTGCGCCTACCCAAATTTTGTATCCCCATCTTATAGGTTTCTTCTGCATAAACTGTTTTGTGCTATGGCGACCAAAGTACGGCACCATGGCTTCGTCGACACTATATGCAGTTTTTGGTGGTGCAAACTTAAGGAAGTTATTGTTCAGTACTTCAAATAAAGGTCTTACTTTGGCGAACTTATCACTGCTTTCGAGCTTATTGTTATCACAAACATGTAATGCTGACATGATAAAATTAAATCGATCGCGGGACAATCATTCTGCAGCTCCTTTTGAGTAAGTATCCAAAGCTTTCTCCCAATACATTGATCGCCTGGAAAATCCATTGTAACCGCTAAGCAAAAGAATCCCTACAAAGGTCTTCATTTCCGCAAGAGTTGCATTTCCAGTTAAATTCTTCTTCGCAGCGTATACATTGGTATGATGGGTTATCAGATGCCACACTTCTGCGTCAAAAAATTGCGAAAATTCGTCCATTGGAAGTAGCTGATTTTTTGCCAAAGCCATATCTACATCATGAATTTTTACCTCTTCAAGTCAACTTGTGAATTCCATTTGTAAGTTTGCTTCTGATAGGGCTTCTGGATTCTTGGCATGGACGTCTTGAGAATAGCGACGGGTATTTCATCTTCTGATTCCCATTCACTCTCACTGTCGTCATCTCTCATCTGTACAAATAGCGCCGGGGCTTCGAGGTGTTGTCTTGGCAAGTTATTAACAATCACATTATCGTCATCACCGGAGTCTTCATCTGTCATGTAATCATTTGCATTATTGGGTGGCAAAATGTAAAAATTTTAATTTTCTAGTTCATTGTCCTCTTCTAGAACATCCTGAATTTCGTTAACGGTTAAAAATCTTAAAATATAAAAACACAAAAGAATAGTACTCGTAGTACTCCTACTGATACATTGTGTCACAGTAATTTTTCAAGCGCAATAATATAAGAAATATTAACTTTACTTTTAAATTCATTTTTATTAATTATTAGCTTATATCAACTTACATACTAGACAAAAATGATTAAATCTAACTTAAAATTAACAGGATACTTATTCTAGATTATTGATCCTTATGCGGACGCCCTAAACTTAACTATATCTTATAATTATTGCCTTTCGGCCTAAAAACTATTTTACGAACTAATCTTACATAATTATGTTTTCATCGAGAAAATTGTTAAGAAAACTCGGAATCTTTAACAAATTTTATATTTTTATATAAAAAAAAAAAAACAAATTACAAACTACCTACTCTACTTACTTAAACTACTTAGCATATTCTAACTATAATTAGGCTTCTGAGCACTCGTTGCCTTGCGCAACAAGTGGTCAAAATCCCAATTGCTTTCCGAGCGCCTGGCAGTCGTCAACGTGCACACGCGCCGCCGTGAGCCGACTGAAGCCTTACAGCGTCAGTCAACTCCCGGAAGCACCACCACACGTTGGCGAGCCCGGCCTCTCCCAAAAACGCCCTAGCTGACTTAATCTAACTTATAAGCTAAGAGGATGTTACCTAGAGTAACGCACCGTCCTGGGAGGGCATGTTGACCCCTCCCCCCTCAACAAGCCACCAAAATTCGGCGAATTGCTTTTCCGTGTCGAATCTATCCCTCTCCGATATTGCGGTACTAAAACGGAGGAGCTCATGAGCATTGGCGACGTCCACGTCATGGAGGAGCCGCTTATCTCTCGCGCTGCGGTAGCGATGGTATAAGACCGGGATACCATCCCTCGTCTGTACCAGCCCTTTTGAATCAATATGGATAAATGCCTCTGGTGGGATAAAGCCTGACCGGAGCGTACTCTCTATGTACATTTCATTGGGGTAGTAAGCCCCAAATATCAGACTATTGTCGCTGGCCATCGCCCTTGCAACGTGCCTTCGAGTGACCTTAATGAGGAAATTGTCAATCCTATTCAACTGAGCCCCATCGTATAGGACCTTGTTGGGATAGTATTTTATATAGTTGGATTCGGGCGTTCGGAACAACCGGAGACAGGTCCTAAGACATTGTCTCTCCAAAACCCGAATCTTTTCCATATAACTAGGCGCTATATTAAACCACAATGGACAACCATAAGCGATGATCGGCCTTATAAGGGCCACGTAGCAAATGACCTTCACTCTAGAGTCAAGTTGACTGCTATGAAACAGTCTCCTTGTCAGAGCATAAGCCTTCTTGGCCCCAGCAAGACAAGCAACTATATGTCTATCGAAATACAGATACTGGTCAAGCCAGATACCCAGATATCTAACTACGCTTCTCACCGCCAATGGCTGCCCATTTTGTCCAATAATGGCCAATTTCTTCCAGTTTTTTCTGGTATCCCTAGAGGCCCCAGCCAATGGAGTTCTGAACAAGATTGTTTCCGTCTTCTGAAAGTTGATTTTCAACTTCCAGTCGTCGCAATATCGCTTAATTTGATCGAAGTCACGCTGCAAAAGGATATTAATGACCTCGATTTTAGGACCTGATCTGTATGCCACCAAATCGTCGGCATACGCTATAGCATGTCTGAGTGAACCAACCAGATCACTCGTGTAAATGTTAAACAGGATCGGAGAATTGACCGCCCCCTGCTGTAAACCGTTTTTAATTTCAAAGACTCTGCTCGAAGTCACGTTGCCACATTTGACAACGAACTTCTTTCCCATAAGCATATTATAAATTACATATAGCAAAGGTTTGTGCATCCCCCGGCTGGTCAACTTGTAGAAAAGTCCCTCTAACCATACGGTGTCGAAAGCCTTCTCAAAATCAACCAGACAAGCACCCGTGCATTGGTTCTTGCATTTATTCCACTGAATGTCGGAAACCAGTTTCGACGCGGCATGAATAGTGTCATGCCTCGCCCTGAAACCAAACTGGTTGTCCGGGATTATGTTATTATCCTCGACCCACTTTAACAGGGCTCTATTGACAACCTTTTCAAAGACCTTGCTAATATTCGGAAGCAAGCTAATTGACCGGAGATTGGCAGGGTTCGTCCTATCTTTACATTTTTTCGGGATAGGGTGTACCACAGCTACCTTCCAATGCGCCGGATAATGTGCATTATTCAGCGCATTGTTAAACAGCGTGGTGAAAATATCTACAGCCTCCAAAGGCAGGTGTCTCAATACGACGTTTGGGACACCATCCATCCCCGCCGACTTTTTATTCTTTAGTGACTCGAAGATGCACAGAAGATCATTCTTCGACACGAACAAGTGCGATGCATCTCGGCCATTGGCGACAACTGCATTAGCATGGTTTTCATCAGTGAACACGGTGAAACCGTTATTCTCAGATCGCCAATTCTCAAGTTCGGTGCGCAGATAGAAATGGCTCACCAGAGCCCTATTCTCAATGTCGTGGTTACGGCGAACAGGATTGTTCACCGTATACACGGCCTCGAAACAAGCGCCCAGCAAATCCACTTTCTCCTGTGGGTCCTCGACCACGAAAAAATCGTCGTTTGAAGCGACACTTTCTGGACTTATTCCAGCAGTCAGTACTGTCTGTCTGTTCTCTGCTGTCTGGGAGATTCGAACACAAGGAATATCATTGTGATCTTTCCTCCTGAACAACTTATTTATCTGTGGGAACATATTCGGACTACAGGTTTTAATAGCCCGAATTTTATTGCCCCAATACAGACTTACAGATTTTCTGTAATTTTCTTTTATCAGCTGTTTCAGGATTCGGATCTCTGACTTCAGCATCCTTACCTCCGGGTCGTCGCGATCAGTAAATTGCCTGTACAGCCGTTTAAGCCTCGAGAGCAGTCTACTTTTCTGTCGGTATAGTGCGTCGATTGTAGGGTTTCTGTACTTTTCTGTCTGGTCGTCGTCGGAACGTCCTACTCGAGGAATAGTTCGTTCCATAGTTCGTTTGATGGCGTCGTCCATTTGCAATAAATGCCGATCAATGTCATCATTTGTCATGTTGCTGTTTGTCGGTGGGTCGATCCCACTCGAACGTATATCTCGCTTTAACAATCTGGAGAAGCGCGACCATTGTGCCCTCCGATAATCGAATGAGCACACTGCTTCGTACTCCTCCAGCAGCGTTTGCTCGTTCGGGATCCGTATTGCGGCGGCGAGTCCGTAGTGGTCACTATCGTACTCAAACGCACGCAAACAGTTCCGCGTGTATTGGTCTATGGTTGTCAGTTGAAGTCTTGCGTCCGTTAAGGCCAAGTCCAGGAAAGCACCGCTTCTTGGGAAAGAAGGGATATCCGTCGCGTACAACTCGAGTTTGTACTCAATCATATTGAGGCGCCACCAGTCGTGAAACTGGTTGCCCCTGGGATTTGCAGTAACATTTCCCCATGCCGCATGTTTGGCATTAATATCTCCGGCCAAGAAGTAATAATTCTCCTCCGAGTTCAGCTGCAGACTACGAAAAAGTGTCTCGAGCTCTGTCATAAATTGGTTGGGTGGAGGTGCTGCAGGTGCGTAAAGTGACACCACATACACTCTCCTCCGGCTATGGAGAGGAATGCATATAATGCATGCTTCCAACAACTGGAACCTACGCACGTCCCCGCTATATATAACCCTATGGCGCAGGCCTTTTCGAATTAAGATTCCAACCCCACCTCCTTGAGTGGAGTGAGGCCGGTCTCTTCTTATTACATGATAATTTTTGTATCCCAATTTGTGCTTCTGATTTAGCTTAGTTTCGCTAACCAAAAGCACATCCGGGTTTTCGGTTTTCAACAAATTGGCAAGTGACGCTCTTTTCTCGATCCTGACTAGTGAATTAACATTCACAGCAAGGATCTTTAAGTTTCCCTCATCCAGCGCAGCCATTAGATTTATGGCACACCAGACCCCACAAACAGCTCCGAATAGATAAAGTCAATTCGGTCCGCTTGTTCATTTAATTGTTTCTGGAACTTATCGATCTTTCCGTGCAGAGACAGAAGGATCGATTTTAAGTCCAGATCCACCTCTGGTGCCTTTTGGGCTACCTTTGGTTGGTTTGATGTCATGTGGGCTTGACCCGGTCCAGCTGCCATTTGGGCAAAGGACACGTTGGGTGCCACAAAATTCGAGAACGAGCGACTCTTTTGACGCCTATTGTCTTCCGACTGCTGTCTGCGGGCCTGGACTCGCTTTTTCAGCTCCTGGTACTTTGGGCAACCCCTGAAGTTGGCGGGATGCCCAGAGTCCCTGCAGAGCACACAAGAGAGGACACTCCGGTCTTCAACTCTCTCCTTGCCAAGAGAACATTCACCATGTTTGTGGTCCTTGTCGCACTTTACGCATCTGAACTGCATGTTGCAGTTAGCTGCGGCGTGCCCGAACCTTTGGCAGCGCATACATTGAAGTATGCGATCCGACCTTTTTATTTTCTCCCATCTTACAGCATGATAGTACAGGTAGCGGATATTTCGCAGCCTGTCAATTTTGCTGTCGGGAGTGAGCTGCACTAAAAAGAATGGTAAGTAACGGTTACCACCCCTTGCCACAGCTGAAGAAAACGGCTTGACCCCCACGAACTTGAGGTCATCGCTTTCAAAATTCTTAAGCTCTCTTTCAAGTTCCTCCGTTTTAATTGAGGGATCAATCCCCTTTAATACCACGGTTTTTAGCTTTTGCTCCCTTGGGGTGTACGTGAAGTACTCGGTCTTAACCTCTCCCAGGGCGGTGCGCACCCTATGGTACTCCTCTATTTTATCACATATAATTATGTGGTTGTTGGCAGATAGCCTTTTGACATGAAAGTCTTTTGTAATTAACTTACATAGCCTAATACTATCTATAATATCAAAGTTACTCACATTTATGGGTGGAATCCTTGACTTCCGCTGTTTTTTTTGTTGCTGCTGCTGTTGTTGCTGCACCTGTATCTGCGGTTGCTGCTCTGATTGCAGGTTTTGTTGCTGATGTTGTCTTTGTTGTTGCTGCTGATGTTGTTGCTGTTGGTGTTGTTATTGTGGCTGTTGTTGTTGCTGTTGTTGTCTTTGTTGCTGCTTTAAATGCAGCTGTTGCTGCACCTGCTGCTTTAACATAGCTTGTTGCTGCTGCTGCTGCTGCGTTTTCTTTAGGCGCAACTGGTTGCGCTTCTCCAGCAACTCTTTTATAAGCTTGTCCAGCTGCGCCTCCTCATCTTCTTCTTCGTCCATTTGGACGGTGACCTCATCATCGACCGGTAGGTCCTTGAAGGAGTTTCCCTCTCCGACATACCGGCCCCCTCCTCCTTCAGCCTCGTAAGAGCTCGAGTTCTCAGCGTCTTCATCGCTTCCAGCGGCCGATGAAGCCACGCTAGTGCCTGCCAAGTTCGCCCTTCTCTTGGCAGAAAGATTCGGCTTCGGTTTTAATTTCCGTCGCCTCTTCTCCACCCTCCTGAACTCCTCACTGACTACAGCTACTGCTGACACAGCTTCAGTAGCAACTTTCAGTTGCGGTATCGTAGCAGCTTTTTCAGCTGCTATTTTAGCTGTTGCTAATGATGTTGTTGTTTTTGATGTCGTTGCTGGTATTGCCTGCGCGAAAACTCGCCTGGGCAACGACCGGCCCATTGTTGTTGTTGCCATTTTTTGGTTGCTTGCAGCTGTTGCCCTTGGCATACACCCTGCTGCTGTTATTGTTGCTGCTGCAGCTGTTGTTCCTGTTGCTGCTGTTTTTGTTGTTGTTGTTGCTCTGGTTGTTGTTGCAGTTGTTACTGACAACGATTTTTTTGCCGGCTCACGTGTTTGCACCACGTGTCGCAACGGCACACCCACACCCGTACGCGGGACCTCCGACTTTCCGGGGTCCATCGCCATACACCGTACGCACCTTTTGTTTTTGTTTTCCTTTACACTTTAGTTTGTCTCTATCAATAGCTTTTAAATAAAAAAAAAAAAAAAAAAAAAGTTAACACTTTGCCGGGAATCGAACCTGCGCCTCCGGCGCCTGAGTCAGACACTCGGTCTACTGAGCCAATCGACTAATAGATTTTTATTTGGTTAATCACCACTATATCGCACTTTTTCGCTTTAAATCTTCCGTAACTAACTAGCCGTCCTGTCTCTGCGGGAGAATCGGAACGACTGATAAGAAATATTAACTGCATTGGAAAATTACTTTTCTAATTTAAAGCTGCATTTATTGTAAATATAAATAATGCAAGAAATTATCTCCACATCAATAAGTAAATAATATATTACTTACCTTTTACTGCACATTCACAACTTTTTTAAAAATTTCAAATTTCGATGGGAAAATATACAGATACGATCGCACGATTACACGAAAAAGACTTAATTCTGAAAGATGGACAAATAGAGTCATGTGACAGCAATTTGAAAAAAAAAAACAAATTCTGCTATGGACCTTTGCGATTTGATTTATTTTGCTGTTACATAATGTATCGGTAGGAGGAAGTGGGTTAATAGTCGAAAACAGGATATTTTCCAAAATGTCATTAGAATCCGCACGGTATATCTGTGTTCAATGTTATTTGCCTAAGAGGTCCTTGCAACAACAAAAAAGGTCCATAATAGTCGAAAACAGGATATTTTTCCAAAATGTCATTAGAATCCGCACGGTATATCTGCGTTCAATGTTATTTGACTAAGAGGTCTTTGGAACAACAAAAAGGTCCTTAAAAGTCGAAAAAGGATATTTTCCCAAAATGTTTGTTGTTTCTAGGACCATTTATTCAAATAACATTGAACTCATGTACCTATACCGTACCGTTTCTAAAGACATTTTGGGAAAATATCCTTTTTCGGGCTTAAAGGACCTTTAGTGTGGCTCCAAGGTCCTCTTTGTAAAATAACAAGGGACATTCAATTAATTTTTATTTTAAACGCAATGTGCATAATAAATCCCAATAAATTATCGCCATTATAGCAAAACAATAAATTTTGATTTAGTTATTAGTTATTACCCAGACAGCTAAAAAGCTACAGCTAAAAAACTAACCAACTTTTAGTTATCATCCGCAACTAACTTTGGCAACCTAACGAGCTTAGTTACACAACCTGCAACTAATAGCTAATAGCTAAAATTAGTTGTCATTATGATAGCTAACCACCAAATCGATTGCATTTTTAGAGCAGCTAATTTAACTACGTTAGTTACTTAGTTATGGCGTTAGCTAGATAACAAATTAGGTAGCTAACGTGCAACTGTGCGAGCAGCTAATCAATAATTTTTTTTATACTACATCAGAATATTCGCAGTTTAAGAAAAAACTTCGATCTGTTTCTATCTCAATTGGAGTCGTTTTTAAACAAGCCTGATTTAATTTTTCTCTTCGAAATTTGGATTTTCGATGATGAAAAAGATTTTTATAATATACCTGGGTATAAGGGCTATATAAAGTGTAATAACTCGTATGCTTCAGGTGGTGTTGCTGTTTATATTAATAACAAGTTCAGTAAATCTGTTACGGGATGTGATAACCTTGACCTTAGATGTTCGGACATGATTAAAGTTAGTTGCACTGTTGATACCCAAAATATCGTAATTTTTGGCTGCTGTAGACTTCAGGGTATGAGTAAAGATACGTTTATTGATGAGCTACGGTCCTTATTATCTGACAAAAAAGTAAGGAATTTTATAATTATTTGTGATATGAATCTGGATATCCTAAGCGAATCTCCAGCTGTTTTAAGGTACCTATCAATTATGTGTGCAAATGGACTAGAGTCATGTATAAATGTTCCTACTAGACAACCCTCTAATACGTGCATTGAACACATTTTCGGTAGGCTTGACTGTACCTCAAAATTGTCTCTGATTAGTAGCACTGCTGACTTCAGAATCTCTGACCACTCAATGATCTGTTTGTTCCTGCATTCGAATAAGGTGAAAAGTATTGCCAAACAAAATGCTTATTGTTCCTCGAAAACCGTTAACCACTCATTTTTAAAAGTTCGATTATTACAAGAAAGCTGGGCAAACATATGGCAAATAAATGATCCTAATGTGGCTTTTGAGTTGTTTTCCAATGTACTTCACAAACATGTTGAATTATGTTCGGTGACTAGGCAAAGGAAATGAAAAAAATTCAACAAACTCAAGCCTTGGATATCTAACTATCTGGTAAATAAAATAAATGAAAAAAACAAACTAAGAATAAAATGTAAAAAGCTTCCATTAAATACCCAACTTCGTAGTGCTTATTTATTTATTTCAAATATAATTTTTTTTTTTTATAATAAGCGCGCACTAAAGGGATTTGTTGTGACCCTTATAATGTATTTAGCTACACAGGGCGGGCATTAAGGAAATTAGGATGAGAAGAAAAGGAGAGATGCCGATGCACGTTGGTTTTGAATGTCTGTAGGTTATAATGTGTAGGAAAAATGGGGCGGGGAAGAGCATTCCACATTCGTGTTGTACGGCTGAGGAAAGATTCTTTGAACTTCACTGTACGTCCGAACACAGGCTTGAGGGTGAACTGATGAGCATTCCTTGCATGGCGGGTATTGCGGTTGAAATGTTCAAGGGGAGGAATGCAACTGGCTATTTCGTTTGAGCACTTATGGTGGAAATAACGATAAAACAACGACAGGCAGGAGACATTACGACGATGACTAAGAGAGTCAATCGATCTCGCGATGTCTCGGTCGCCAATGAGTTTTATCGCGCGATTTTGGAGATCATTTATAAAAATGAGAAAGAGAGTCGGGGACAGAACAGAGCCTTGGGGGACACCAGCATTTATTTGGTGAGTTGCAGACTTAAAACCGTCCAAAACAACTTGAATTGAACGGTCCGAAAGGTAATTTCTAATCTATTGAAGAAGATTATCATCGATTCCAAATGCACGCATTTTTGACAAGAGAGCTTGATGCCAAACTCTATCAAATGCCTTTGAAATATCAAGCGCAACGATCTTACTTTCACCACCTTGGTGAAGAGATTGATTCCACTTTTCGGTTAGATATGTCATCAAATCACCGGTGGACCTATTGCCCCGAAAACCATACTGCCGGTCATTGAGAAGTTTTCGAGATTCAAGATATTTCATTAGCTGAGGGTTGATCAGCGTTTCCATGACCTTAGAAAGAAGGGACGTAAGTGCAATTGGTCGGTAGGAGGAGGGAGAAGAAGACTCGCCTTTTTTTGGTACAGGCTGGACAAATGCTGTTTTCCATCTTCCCGGAAAGTGCCCTGAAGAATAGAACAGATAGAAAAGCTTACGCAGTGGTTTTGCCATCGTAGAAGAACACCTCTTCAGAACGATGGGGGAAATACCATCTGGACCAGCGGATTAGTGTATGTCAAGATCTCGAAGTACTCTAGCCACTGTACGAGTGCGAAAGTGGATTGGTCCCATGGAGTATTCTACGCGCTCGAGTACAGGGGGAGACAAAGCACAATCTGGGAGCGTTGAGCTGACTGCAAAGTGAGCAGCAAGCAGATTGGCCTTATCTGTAGAGCTGACAGCTGGAGTGTCGTTGTAAATGAGTGTCGGGATAGATAACGAGACCGAATTTTTGATGTTTTTAACAAATGACCAAAAGTTTTTACTACCAGTGGGACTTTGTAGTATTTTTTGCCTCAACTTTTGGTCATAGCAGAATTTGACACGATTAATGTGAGCATTGCAGTCATTTCTGGCTCGTTTGAACTTTTTACGGCTTTCCCCAGATGGGTTGGTCGAAAACTTACCTCTTTTAGCCTGATAGCCTCTTTGCAGCTCGAGTCACACCAGGCGTTAACCTTGGGTTTGATACTTTTAATCCTGTTAGGGATAAAAGACTTCATACCCAGGTGAATTATGTTTGTGATCATATCAGCAGCAGCATCCACGTCGCTGTCGAGGAAGCACAGCGACAAGTTAAAACTCTTAAAGAAACCGTTTAGTTTTTCCCATTTGGCTTTCTCGTACTGCCATACGGTTCTTTTAGGAGTTTGTTCTTTAACTATGTGGTTGGAGTACGAGAAATTTGCTGATATGATACAATGGTCTGACGAACCTAGAGGCGATAATACGTTCAAAGCGTATTTATCGGGGTGAGAGGTAAGAAACAAGTCCAGTGTGTTGGCGGTTTGGCTGCTAATGTTCGGTATTCGTGTCGGCTCATTTACAAGCTGAGTCAGGTTATTTACCTCAGCGAAGATCTCGACGTACCTTCCTTCGGGTGTTGTCTGGCCAGAATGTCGAAGCCAGCTTGAATTGTGTATATTGAAATCGCCCGCAATAACGATTTCAGATCGAGGGTGAAGGGTCACAATTCTTGTAATAGAATCAGACAGAGCATCAAACTCATTATAAGTTGAATGTCTATCCAAGTTGGGGCTTCTGTAAATAAAACAGTAGTGGATTAATTGCCTACGGACATGGAATTTTAGCCAAATGAAATTAAATTCTGGGTTGGCGCATTGGCCCTATTGGGGCTGAAGTTGGTAGGCTACGTCACTACGTATATAGACGGCGATACCGCGATGGGGAAATAATAATGGCACTAAGTTATACCCAGGTAGACTAAACTCTGTTAAATCAGAGCCAACGCTAACCTGGGTTTCACTAAGTGCCAAAACAGCTGGTTTGTTGGAAAAACATGGGCGTATAATGAAAAAAAATGTTTCCTCAACCCACGAATGTTGCTGACATCCACAACGAAATTCCTACACATTATAAAAAAACAAACGTAAAAAAAAACACAACTCCGACGCTAACTAAGCATAGGCCGTGAATTGAAAATATGCGTTAGATTTCCAAAACAATTTACTGCAGGTGTTATGCCCGTACGGTAATTTGTTTTGGTCCACCAACAGTATCAACAACTCACGACCCGCTATTCGCCCGATGCTGCCTTTACCCAAGCATTGCAAGTGCACAAACGATAAACGAACGACACATGCAATAATCAAGAAAGAGCAACAGTGATGAAGTGGGATGGAGGACGGAAGGAAAACCCTACGCTGTTGCTTTTTTTCGCTTTTTTTTAACAGCACTGCCACCGGCCACCGGCACTAGCTCTATCTCTATGTGGATTTATTTTTTTCTGATATCACACACACACTACGCGTATTTTTTTTTCGCGTAATTTTTTTTTTTCTTCTTCACTGCCACCGGCCACCGGCACTGGCTCTGTGTGGATTTAATTTTTTGCTTTTCTCAAACACACACTGCGTGTATTTTTTTTCCTTTTCGCGAACCGTCTTGGCGAGGCACCGAAATTGCAGCAAAAAAAAATGTTCTCTGTACATATAAGAATCAGATTCTTTTAGCTTATACAGGAGTTTATAAACAGTTAGCAGAGCACAATAGCAATAATGAAAAATAAAAATCCGAAAACAAGATTAATTAACAGAAAAATTACAACGAATACCATAGAGGAGAAGCTTCAATTTTGACTAGATAAAAACGAGAATGCAGATAATAGAAAATTCTTTCTCTGGTTGATTTTCCGTCTAACGTTAAGAGGTAAGTTATTCCAAAGACTTACGGCATGAACAAAAAATTGTCTACGGGAAGTTAAACATGTACCTATGAACGGGCGGGATTAAAGAAAAGCTACGACCGGAAAGCGGAAACAAGATTTTCGCAAATAAATAAGTTGGCTGCTGCGTATGGATAAGCTTATGTAGAAAAACGATTACTCTATAGTTTAGAAGACTCTGGAGATCGCATCCGAGGAGTTGACGGGTGAAGGTGGAGACGTGGTCGTATGGTCTGAGGTTAAAAACATATCTTGCAGTTGAGTTAACTGCAACTTTAAGTTTACTAAACGACTCTGAGTCGCAGTCAGCAAATAATTCGCAACCGTAAGTAAAAACTGGCACAATGAGTTCTTTAACGAGTCTTAACTTTGTTTTAACCGGAAGAGAACCTCTGGTTAAGGACAGGCCACGAAGTGCAGCATATATTTTACCTACCACGCTGTTGATGTGGTCAATCCAACTAAGCGAGTTGTTAAAGGTAATTCCTAAATTTGTAGTTTTAGAAGCAAATTGAATTGGCGTGTTGTTAAGCAAGATTTGGGGGATGGACTGTAACTGTAGATGTCGTTTATAAATCGGGAGAATCTTGGACTTGGAGGGATTTAGGCTAAGATAATTTTGCGTTGCCCATGTATATACCGAAGACAGATCGTCATTGATTTTTTCAGCAGCCTCCGCCATATTCTTTATTTCAAAACTGTAGTAAAGCTGCACGTCGTCAGCGTAAATGTGAAATTTTGAATAACAGATATATTGAGACAGGTCATTAATAAACACAGAGAACAGAAGAGGGCCGAGGATCGATCCTTGGGGGACACCCACATGAGTGGGAAGATAGGCAGACTGCACTCCGTTGTAAGACACTGATTGGACACGACTGGTAAGGTAAGAATGTATGAGTTTAATTGAAGTCACGGAAAAATTAAAGTACAATGAAAGTTTATTACATAACAGCACAGGATTTACTGAGTCAAATGCTTTGGAAAAATCTAACTGAGCGATCAAAGTCATTTGATCTAAGTCAATAGCCTCCCGAATATCGTCGGAAACTTTGAGAAGTGCTGTAATGCAACTATGGTTTGATCGAAAGCCGAACTGTAGACATTTGAGTAAATTGTTGTTATTAACATGGGTTCTGATTTGCTGATTGATGATAGACTCGAGGACTGTAGACAGATATGGAAGAATGGCAATCGGTCTATATTCAAGTACATTGGACTTTTTTGGGATGGATATAATTTTTGTTTTTTCCATTCTAATGGGTAAGAGGACGAAATCAGTATCGTGTTGAAAATATGTGTTATGTGGGTAATAATGAAAGGGAGAAGAATTTTTACAAAGTCTGGGTGAACATTGTCCAGTCCTACGCATTTCGATTTAAGCCCAAAAATTGCATTACCAACCTCAATTTCGTCGGCAGTCGCCAGTGAAAAACCTTCATCCCTGATATTGTTAACGGATAACTCCAAAGAGCTATGATCACTAGAGGTAGTAGCGTTTGTAAACTTCCGGTTTAACTCATCTATATCGATTTCATGGTCGCCAATGGATGATTTTTTAGTTATTCCGAAAGTGCGGACCTGTTTCCACAAAAATTTTGAGGAGCGGTTTTGGTTAAAGACTCCTGTGAAATAAAGAAGCTTTGACTTTTTTACAATGGTGGAGACTCTGTTTCGGCTCTTTTAAATTCCACGTACATCTCTATGCAACCAAACCTTCTCCAACGACGATACAAATTGTCTCTTAGGAGTATGGCTTCTTTAATACGATGTGAAAACCAGGGGCATCTAGCATTTTCAATAATGCGCGACTGGATAGGAACATATTTATCGAAGAGGTAATTGACACAATTGTTAAATATGATCACTTGCTCATTTACATGTGGTGTTCTGTAAATGTTGTCCCATTGAAGGCTACCACATTCAAGAAATAGACTATGAACATCAATGCTCCGAAAATCACGAAACTGGTAGCTGTAAGATTCACTCGAGCTAACGTCTATATTCAGAGTAATGAACAGCAAGTCGTGGTGAGAAAAAACAGGACAAGTTAGTTGGCTATAGAACTTTAATAAACATTGATCACTAAGTAGAATAATATCAAGCAGAGACGGTCTACAATTTGGCATAAAGTGAGTTGGAATTGTGGAATTAGCAAAGAAAAGATTTTGTGCGCACATTGACGATCTCAGGTTAGAGCTAGATGACGGATTTAACAGATTTATATTTATATTACCACATAAAACGAGCTTAGGGGATAATGGGGAGATCACTTCAATAACATCACTCAGAGTGCGATAATTTGCTATGTTTGGTGGCATGTACATAACTCCAACTATGCAACAGTCGTTCACATTTAGAATTTTAATAAACATATATTCAATATTATCAGAAATAGCTGATTGTAATACAACGAAAGACTTTATTTTGTTGGCAACATGGCAACACCACCTCCCATTCGACGATGGCGATCGGAACGATAAAGTTTATATCCTTTTGGACACAATAACGCACCACCAATATCACAATTGAACCACGTCTCAGATACGCATACTATGTCAACTAAACTACTCTCGAAAATACATTTAAACTCATCCATCTTATTAACGAGACTTTGCGCATTATGGCGCATATGGCACATATGAAGACCATTATGACGTCTGCACAATAAATTCAATAAAAACTTCGAGTTTTCGTTCATACCGAAACTAATTGAATTATTAGACAACAGAAAGAAAACCAAGACAAGAGAAAAAAAACAAAGAGAGGACAAAGCAAGTAAATAGGAATAATTGAAGATTCTCTTACAAGTTTGAGCCAACGTACACTAATTACTCTACGATATTCTGATTTAGAAAAAGAAAATAAGAAAAGAAGACAAATTGTGTGAAGATTAAACTAAAGGAAAATATTTTTATATTATTATGAAGCTGCGATTGTGTTATGTTGTTGGTTTGAAATTCGAAGGCTGGTCCAACAATATTTTTCAAGTCATCCAAACATGTAATTAGAGTGGGCGTCGATTCGTCTGTTGTCATAAGAACAAGAACTTGGCCGTTGACGGTGTCATTGTATATAAACTCTATAGTAAAATCATCAACACGATTTCAAAAAGCTCAACCTCCACGAATTTGGATACCAAAAGGATGGAGTGATTGCTTCTCAATTTAAGCATAAAATATTTGTATGAGCTTTGAATTAAGAAAAGAGAATCAAATAAACTGTTGGTTAGGAAACAGAGCGAAGAGTTTATTTGATCCTCTTTTCTTCGATAAGGTATTTCGTAAGGATTTCTGACAAAAATAAGAATTCTATCATTGTATGGAATTTTGTTATCTTGTACCTATATGGATATCTCGTCGCGCCATATGATTTTCATTCGCATGGACCTGTAAGTATTTATTTTTCTGTGTAACAGCGTAACAGCCGAATACTGTTTGGTAAATGGAATGTATGATGATAGGCAGATGGTGTAAGGGGAAAGGAAACATTTTTCTACAGGATATTGAATAAAAGCTGATTTCGGTATTTTGGTATTTTCCATCAAACAAGGAATTATGAGTTTATGATTTTTTAGGGTTTTGCTATTTTAGCTGTATCTCGTCCAAAAATGCACCGATTTTTATCATTTCTTCAGTATTTGATTCAGAAATATTTAATTTGTGTAGTTCCATTATTCAAAGAAATAGAGTTGTATATTTATCTTTTAGGGAATCGATCATATTGTAGGTGGCCTATGTTGAGGCAGGTCACTTGTCATCTTACAGTTTTTTTGTAAAATATTCGTGATCAGCATCGATAGTAACGTGTATCTACTATCTCAAACTCAAGCTTGAAAGCTGAAATTTTAACCATATACTCTCTACGTGAACGAAAAAATAAATGTTAAGAATTTTTAAAATCTGCCCACCACGGCCGTAGCCAGGAGCTAATGTATGGGTGAGTTTCATTTTTTGGGTGAGCTGACATTTTTTTTAAAAGAAAGTTGAAATGTATAGTCTGGAAAATTTAATTTTTATTAAAACGGTAGGTGTAACAATATCACATTCATGTTTTTAAACTACGAATTAAACGTATATGCTATAGATCAAGAAATGGGTATATACCTACCCATTTCATAATATGTTTTTTATACACACACACAAGTAGTACGAATATCTACTTAGAATTAAAAAAGTTGTATTCCTCGGTCTTTTTCGGCGAATTTATGTAAAATATAATTTGTTTGCAACGAATTCAAACGTTTTTTTTTCAAATGCTATAAAAGAAAGCCGTTGATCAGTCATTGATGAACGTCTTATTGCGTATATACAGACGGTATTTTTCCAGCCCTCATTCAAAATGGAATAGAAGTTTTATTACCATCATTGTATATAAACTCTATAGTAAAATCATCAGCACGATTTCAAAAAGCTCAACCTCCACGAATTTGGAGACCAAAAGGATGGAGTGATTGCTTCTCAATTTAAGAAAAAAATATTTGTATGAGCTTTGAATTAAGAAAAGAGAATCAAATAAACTGTTGGTTAGGAAACAGAGCGAAGAGTTTATTTGATCCTCTTTTCTTCGATAAGGTATTTCGTAAGGATTTCTGACAAAAATAAGAATTCTATCATTGTATGGAATTTTGTTATCTTGTAACTTGTACCTATATGGATATCTCGCATTTTCAACTGTCTGCCTCTGGTCGCGCCATATGATTTTCATTCGCATGGACGTGTAAGTATTTATTTTTCTGTGTAACAGCGTAACAGCCGAATACTTTTTGGTAAATGGAATGTATGATGAGAGGCAGATGGTGTAAGGGGAAAGGAAACATTTTTCTACAGGATATTGAATAAAAGCTGATTTCGGTATTTTGGTATTTTCCATCAAACAAGGAATTATGAGTTTATGATTTTTTAGGATTTTGCTATTTTCGCTGTATCTCGTCCAAAAATGCACCGATTTCTATCATTTCTTCAGTATTTGATTCGGAAATGTTCAATTTATTTGTATCAGCCGTTATTCAAAGAAATAGTTGTTGGATAGGTATATATATAGGTAACGAAAAGGCCGACGAACTGGACAGAAAAGGTACAGAAACACCATTCTTAGGTCCCGAACCTTTCTGCTGCACTCCTAGATCAGCAGCAACGGCAGCTATATAAAGCTCGGAACATAGAAAAAGTATATATATTTGGGAAAGCATCCCAGGTCTAAGGCGAAATAAGCCATTCGGCCCTTCAATCAAAATGCCAGCAACTGCCTAAACCTAAGCAGGCATGATATCAAAAACTTAGTGGATTACGTTACTGGTCACCACGGTTTAAGATATCATCTGCACAAAATGAGAATAGCAGACTTTCCTGAGTTCCGACTCTGTATTGAAGAGGACTAGTCAGCTGAACACATTTTATGTGAATGTCCATCCCTTAATGGAATTAGAAAGAAGATATTTTTCAGGGAACAAATGAGCCCCGAGGACATAAAGAATTCTTTCTGGACCATACCGTACAAAAGATCTTTTTAGGTCGAAGTAGGTATAGGTAGATATATATATAAATATATTAAAATTTATAAAAACGTAACAAAATATATAAATATGAATATAATAAAATATATGAAAAAGAATGAAATAATAATATAATAATGATAAATAATTTGATACTTATCAGAATGAAAGTCTTGAAATTGGATAAAAACTCTTATTCACTTTGTTTCACTTTGTAAGTTAAAATTTGTGGCTTTGCAAAAGTACGAAGCTCAACCGGAGGAAAATTTTCTTTTTTTAAATACAGCTGCTTGCAATATGAGATAACCTACCCCAAACTTCCATCAAAACCAACACATGATACATCAACCATATACCACACCCCTATCACCAACACATCATATTCACATCCTGAGAAGTAAAGAAAAATTAAAAGTGACAAAACACACACTTATTCAAATCTTCTTTATTATCGAAGGAAAGAGTAGCTACTTAAAGAGTACCTACGCATTGCAAATATTAACGAGAATGGAAGACAACAAAAATAACTATCAAAATGCATAATCAAATATGTATACCCCACCCCTCTCACCCTCACATCATATTCAGATCCTGAGAAGTAAAGAAAAAGTAAAGTGACAAAACACACACTTTTGGAAATCTTCTTTATTATCAAAGGAAAGAGTACTAAAGAGTACGCACTGCAAATATAAACGAGATTGGGAAAAGACAACAGAAATAACTGCAAAAATGCATAAAAGCTTTCTGAAGGTTCTTTTTTACGGCGTTTGGTGGCGTATCGTCGTATACACGAAGTGAGAATACTATAAAGTTCATATACAATGATAGGGTCCATGCGAGGGTTAAAGTCAGTTTTTATTGCTTCTGCCCTGAATTTTCTGGTCTGAGTACGAATTCGCTGAATTGAGGATTTGTTAATAGGGAAGACATCGCTGCTCAGACCAAGCGCTTCCACGACCGCATGAAGAATGTAAACGGAATCTCTTATACTTAACTGGCCTCGATCTAAAGCTGCAACAAGTTTAGGTGTAATGAGATTATTTCTACCTCTTATCGTACTTTTTCAGGGCAGAGAATGTCTGGCTAGCTGAGTTGGGAGTTCAAAATGTGTTCTTCGTCCGAATCTTCTGGACATTCCAAATTATTTGTAGTGCAATTAGATTCAACAGCCAATAACTCTTTTTGTCTTACATTCCTTTCCTCTTCTTCCAATCGTCTTTGCCTTGCTCTTTCTTCTTTCTCCGCCAAGCATCCCGGTCAATCTGGCTCTCTCTGTTTCTTTAAAAATACTTTGTCTTCGTCTATTTTCATTCTCTCAAATGCATCGGCATGTGCAATATCAAATAAGTTATTAAGGTCAATTTAAAAATTATTTTCACGGGTCTTAAACGTGACCTGAGTTTTCTTACAACTTTTTTTGCAGCTCTCTCCAAACATGATATAAATCAACAAGTTTCTTCACGCAATTTGGAAATGCCCTTGTGGGAATTCTTGCTTTTTCCCAAAATATAATGGATTCCCTAATCACAAGATTTGCACTTTCACTGACAGTCAGTTTGACTTCGCGAATATTGTAAAATAAGACTGCGAGAACTTGTCGATTAGATGGTAATTTTGCACCATTTATTTGATGACTAGGCAGTCCGATAAGGAAAATATTTTGTTTATCACTCCGTAAATCCACCGACATCTTTATGCAATAAACAATAATACACTAATAATCTTAAAAATCAAGAATGAAATGACAAATGAAAGACGTAGTTACAGGTCGCAGCGCATTACCCGTCCTATTTGTATGGACAAATTTGAATCGCAAGTCGGCACGGGTTATCGTTTATAAAACGGGATAATATTTTTTTCTATACAATACTGGGTTATTACGAAAGTTTTAAGAGGGTATGCGTAAAAATATATCGAACTTGACATTTAAGGGACACCCTAATGGGCTGGTATGTTTGTGGATTTTTCTTCGCTGGCAGGCACTGCGAACCCCTTTTACCGATGTCTGAATTCATCGATGGCCAGAAAAAGCGGAGTGCGACTGAATTTCGTGAGGCTCGTGTGTCCGGATGGCTGAGGTTATGAACCGTCTCGTAGGCAAAACGTCTAAATGCTGGTGGAATGTATGGTCGAGCACGCCCAGATGATGTTTCGCACGTGACAGATGTGTTTGATTCTGGAAGAACAAGGTCGATAAACGTAAGTTTCTGACTCACCGCTTTTATTTTTTGCAGCTCCGGGTCGTTGAATTGCTCCTTTGCGATGGTATTGTAGTGCAAAGCTGAAGGATCTGTGATGGCTGTGATCCGTGAGAAAGCGTCGGCAACTGCATTGTCCTCACCCTTGACATGGCGAATATCGGTCGAAAACTGTGCTATGTAGTTCATATGGCGTTGACGGCGAGGTGTTTCGCTGAGTGACGGTGTGTTGCGGAAAGCGAATGTCAATGGCTTGTGTTCGGTGAAGATAACAAACGGTCGACCTTCCACGAGGCGGCGTAAGTGTTCGATCGCTTGCTTGATGGCCTACAATTCCCGATCGAGTGTGCTACACTTTTGTTGCGCAGGCGTTAATGTTTTTGGAAAGTAACCGAGTGGTTCAGCTTTGCCTTCGACAACTTGAAGCAGCACTGCAGCTCCAACAGCGGTGTTTGATGCGTCGCAGACGAGATGTAGTTTTGCGTCGGACACTGGATGGGCTGGTGAGGCTGCTTCCGCAACCGCCTTGCGGCAAAATTCAAAAGCAGCTTGTGCTGCTGTAGAGCACGTGACAGGCGAACGGTCTTTTTTGGTAGCACCCTGAAGCATCTGCGAAAGTGGTGATTGTTCGGCGGCCGCGTGTGGTAGGCACTGACGAAAAAAATTTAGCGCTCCCAAGAAACGACGAAGTTCACAAACGGTGGTTGGCTGCGGAAACTCAGAGATATCCTTGATGGTGTCGTGTGGTGGTCGTATGCCAGTGCTGCTGGTATCCGAGGAACACAAAAGCATTTTTACCGAACTCACACTTTTCCATGTTTATGGTGATGCCGATGCAGAATTTAAGCGATGATAATCACCGCACGGACGGATGTCTCCGTTTTTACACCGCGATGTGCAGTGGACTGGCCCATGGGCTACGTGACGGGCGACAAATTCCCATATATAGCATGCGTTGAAATTCCATTTTGGAGAGGGCGTAGAATTTCGGTGGAATAGGCCTCGCGCGACAGGAGAGTGGCGGTCCCGAGGTTTCGAGATGGTGTCTAACATTGTGTGAAATGTGGCGTTGGGACGAAAACGGAAGCATTATTGATCTGTACCGCTTGAGAAGTTCTGCGTACTTATGGGTGTGGTCGATGGAGTCTATGACCGTGTAGTCAGCGGAGATGAGTGCTGCCGGGGTACAAATGTTTGTGATCTGATCGATCAACCGGCGTCCATGGATGTCCAGAAGCAAGCGGAAATATTGGAGAAAATCCGCTCCCAGAATTGACTGTGGCACGGCTGCGCGAACAAACGTCCATCTGAATGAGCGGCGTAGTCCTAGGTCTAGCTCCAACGTGACTAGCTCATATGTACAAGGTGGCGCAAAAGTAATCCTCCTATCAGAAAATGCTATAAATTTTGCGATTGGCCCCTAATGTCAGTTCTGTTTTGACATTTGTGTAGTAAACACATGCGAAATACACGTTAATAAACAATGTTACGCTACACTGCTCCAGAACGCGGAATATTGGTGACTATTTATTTGAGCAATAATCGGTCGGTGACTTTGGCACAACGGAAGGTTATTTTTGCGCCACCTTGTACTAATCCTTGTCCGGTTGACGGCATATAACACGTATAGGCTGGTGGTTGATTTGACAGCCAAAACCGAAATAGCAGAGCCACTGTCAACTAAAAAAGGGTGGCCAGTAACTTTATCCATAATAAAAAGGCGACAAGACTTACCAGCAACCGAAGATGCATCCACTAATGTTGCTGTCTGCCGTTTCCTGCATAAATGTGCAAGGTTGCGAGCATTTCCGTGCTTGAGAGCCGTAGCGTTGGTGGTACCAGCAGCTCCCGTTATTTCTTGACCATTCTCTGCTTGTTGGACGAGGGCGACTGTTTGAGCTGCTTCTTCTTCTATTTTGCGCCGGGATTTCAATCCTCCTTCAATCGCGGCTAGTCTATGTTGGACAGCTTGCAGCACTTCATTGCTAATCGCAGGTGTATGGTTTGACCTTGAAGGAAGCTGATGCATCGCCGCTAGAGTGGCCGATTACTTTGTCGGCGATCTGAGCGAGGTTGTTTAAGTCGCCCGTGACCGCTGAAAGTACAACTCGGACGTGGGATGGCAATTTTGACAGCCAAAGTACTTGAAGCACTGCATCTGGTGTGCCTGAGGAACCAGAAAGATCTCGAATGCGACGAAGCAACTGTGAGGGCTGATCGTCGCCTAAGTCGATGCCTTCAACCAGCCGTTGAAGCCGTCGTTCCTGGCTCTCCTCGCATGAGCCTAGTTTTCACAACACTCTATTTGTCAGATACTGGCGGTGAAAGTAAAATATCCGAAACTTGCTCGAGATCTCGCCGCTCCAAGTTGGCGATGACATATTGATATTTCATGTCGTCAGAAGGCCTGGAGGGAGCGAGGATGGCTTCCATTTTAGCGAACCAGATTGACGGACGGTCGCACCAAAATTGTGGCAAACGCGCTGCAACACAGAGCCCTGAGATGTGTCGCTGAGAAGAGGTTGTATCGGAGTCCGATGTCGCCGTTGCATCCGGCCCTCCTTCTGTTGCTGTAGATGTAGTGTCTTCTTGTTTGCCCTGAGTTTCCATGGTTGTTGGAAAAAGGCAGGCTGAAGCTCGAAATCTGGCGGCAACGTGGTGGTGAAAATTTAATGAGGCTGTAATTACGGCAAAAGCGTGTGTTGGCAACGGCGGCGAGTTTTTAAAAAAAAAAAAAAAAACAGATTTCTTCTTTTTTTCCCAATAAAATGAACGCAACGAGTTCTTCGCGGGGTCCCCAATGTGCTGATTAACTAAAAAGCCGATAACTAATCTACTCAAAATATTTTATTGAATTAAACGTAACGGAATTAGGCACGTTTTATGAAAAGAAGTCTGCTTGCCGTCGCTGCCAAGATCCAAGAGATCCAAGATCCAAGAGATCCAGAAAAGGAAGTTGACAGCTGCAAATAAGATGGCGTGCATGATGGAGATGTTGTGGCTCTGTCCACGGAGAATTGTGGAAACTTGATGTTGTAGCTCTGTTCGCCGAGAATATTGGGCGCGTGACGTAATATTTATTATTGGTTTGCCACACTGTAAATTTAAATATTTTATCACCTATCTATTACATAAAATGTTTAGATTATTCATTTACCGTTTAAACGATTTTCAATCATTGTTGAACGAAGCCAAGTCTTCACTCTTCTCAACGTACTGAACGTCATTTTAATAGAGCTTGTGGTACATGGTAACGCTAGGGCAATACAGGGAGCAATTTTTGTGTTGGAAAAAAAATGCCTGCTTCTTGTACAACATCATTCATGTCCAGTTTTTCTAGATCTTCGCTGGATGAACATCTGATTTGATTAAGAATCCCATGCTTTTTGCTTGATCCTTTGACAGAGCCCTTTGGAGGCGTTTTTCGATCTTCTCACAGTTTGCACGGCATGCGGCTCTTTTGGATCTGCGCAACTCTAAGTTGTATATGGTCAGCATGGATTTATATTGTTCCCATGTACCGGTGCGTTTGGCTTTGTTAAAAAGCTTTCTCACTCTCATTCGAATAGACTCAAGGTTATCATTCCACCATGGTACGCACCTTTTAACCACGGTTTTTTTAACCTTGCAACTACTTTTGAATGAGGCAAGAATAATATCATTTATTTGACATTGCGCAGCATCTGCATCATTTGTTGTTGATGGTGCTTCTGGCAGCATGTCAGATCTGACCGCTAGATTTTCGCGGTAAGTTCTCCAATTAGTCAGTCTGTTGTTATAACGGACTGACGCGTGTTCGGCATTGCATCTTATCTCGAATCGGATGTGCATATGATCCGATAGAGATGCCTCGCCAGACACATGCCACCCCTCTATGATATCTTTCATAAAAGGAGATGAGATAGTAAGGTCTAGGACCTCTTCTCCTATGGAATTTCTAAAAGTGGGACTATTTCCCTTGTTTACAAAGACGAGGTTGTTGCTATATAAAAATTCGAATAACGACTCACCTCTATTGTTAGTATCTCGGCTGCCCCAAATCGTGTTATGTGCGTTTGCATTGCAGCCGATTATGATGTGTACTTTTTGGTCCTCACAGTACCGGACAAGTTCCTGTACTGGTTGGGGAGGAACTACATCAGTGTCTCCAGCAAAGTACGCAGATACGCACACAAATTTGTGTAGCTATCGTCCTTTGTGGCGTTCTATTAGAACTGCCACCAGGTCCCTAGTTGTGAAACCTGGAATGAGAGAAAATTTTATATCTTTCTTAATAGAAATGGCCGCCCGTGGTCTGAAAGAACCTTTGGCGAAAATGATCTCTCTATTTTTACAGTTTAATCCAGATATCTTACTATTGTTTGCCCATGGTTCCTGGATTAGACCAATAGCGATGTTCCCTTCGGCACATCGATGGCTAAAAGTGTCCGAGGCACCCATAGCCCTGTGCAGGTTAGCCTGCAGCACGCTTAGATGGGATGTCATTATTTTTGTGCGAATTCAGGGTTACGTACTCTGTTAGGCTTATTGTCACCTCTCCTTCGTACGACACTCTGTTGAGGGAGACCACTTTGTCTACCTCTCGGACTTTTGTTTTTGTGTCCGTCTTGCGCCCATGCCTTCTTACGATCCATACCTAGTTTAGGAATGAACCGTTGTTGGCTTTCTTTGGCGGTGCTGTGCGCACTATTTGCCTTTTCGGCTGCGCTTAGTCTTGCGCTTGTGGCTTCTCTTTCTAGCACTGGTGTTGCCGTGCTGGAAGCTGCTGCCTTCGCGGCAGTACTGGTACTGGCCCCAATTGGATCAGTTGCGGTGCTGCCGTGCGCTTTGGTGATGTGCTTTTGAGGATCTTTCGGGCCCAGTTTTGCCGTCTTATCAGCACTTTTTAATATGAGTTTGGTCTGTCCGAATCGGAACGAGACCATCCCTTTTAGCTCCAGAAGTCTCCTCATGGAGCTGTCATTGATTGCAAAGACCATATGAGCGATGTCTCTGTCATCCGATCTTTGTAGAACTCTCCACGTTCTCGTGTTTAGTTCTCTGTTTTGGCCGTCTAATAAGGCCAGGATCCTTTCGCTAGCTACCCCGGTTGTCTGCGGGAAGAACCCTCTGATGACATGTGGTTTTGGAAAATGTTCCTCTCCCACAAGCATCAGCTTTAACCCGCATTTCTCCTTAAGCTTCACGAAGGTTGTCTCCATCCACTTTGCAGTAATGGCGTCCGCACATACTATCAGAAGCCATCCGGCTTTGAAAGTAGTACCGCGGAATGCTGGTTTGACCTCCTCGTCACGTTTTTCAATCGTGATGTCCATAATCCTCTCTTGAATCAAATCGTTGGAGAGAGGATTACGATCGATGTCCACTGGTACAACCCCCAGTCTGACATAGCTTGTTATATTGCTATACGAGACTTTGTCGACGGTTGTCTTCCCAGTGCGACTTCGCTTCGCTTCGGATTGAGGCGGGGTATTATCCTCGGATCGCGTTCGCTTCACCTCGGGACCCTTGTTGACCATCCTTTGTTTCGCATAGATTCGGGCCTGCGCAATGGTGCTCCACTTCTTCTGCGCGCGCCTAAATCTGCGCTGTTCCGATGGTGTGAATCTGACGTACTCAGACTCAGTCCGTGCCACATTGCCGACTGTCTTAGTTACGTCCTCTGTATCGGGATGTCTTTCATCCGATAATATGCTGTTGCATATGGTGCTAGATTCTGAAATAGAGTCACTGAGTTGAGACAAGTTCTCTTCAGGTTCCCCCATTTCAGAGTCGATGATTACAGACTCTATCCCATTGACAGATGTCGTGTCGTCATCGAGAGGGTGTTCTAAAACATGCCTAGTTGATGATGCAATCTTAGAGGCATCATTCTCTATTTGGTTTTTTGGTTTTGGATCAATTTTGATTCCCACGAGTATTCGGGATATTGTGTCGCCCGTGGTCTACCCGTCTAACCACAGGAAGGTTATCTTAAAATCGGAGGTCGCCTGGTATCCGAAGTTTGCAAACTAACGACTAAGCACTCTCTTAGCCATGCATCTCTCGGCGCTAGCTACCTTTAGATTAGGGGTTTGTTGGGGAAGTTGGGGTATTTGGGGAGAAAGAGAAAGCGGACGTGGAGTCCTGGTCAGTTCTTAGTTGACGCTTATCAGACGGCCTGTCCCTTACCAGAATAGCCCAATGACTCTTTACGCCGTAAACCTCCGCACCGGCACCATCGAATTTGCGTTCCATGATGGTGCACACGTCAAGGTGACTGACCCCACAAGGAGGAAATAAAGAATATGCTGGTAGGTTTTCATTCGGGAATCTATGTTCAAGTGCCGAACTGAAGGAATCTATATACGGAATCAAGAGCGATCTCTTCCAAAATTCGGCAGCATTTGATAAAGGATGATTAGACCGATGTTTTTCATTGCTCACTATTCTTGGCATTTTGAACTTCTACTCCAATTTCTTCTGCAATAATTTTTGAATCAGCCATAAGTTCCTCTATTCCTGAATCCACATGAGTCCGATGATCCTTTGCCAGTTTTATGATTTTAGAAACATGTTTTGTGCACCTGAGGAGGTCCAAATTTATTGACTGAATAATATTTACAACTGGCTCAAGGTAGGCAGAATATTTTGCTATTAGTACAAGGCATGTAATGAACGTTGTTTGAGTGATGGCACAATGCAGCTGGAAAGCGGTTGTCTTTGTAGCAGAGTTTCCGTCAATAGAAAGTTCTTTCAATCCTTTGACTATGCTGCTGAAATTATCTTTGAAGATTGCAATGCTTTTGTATTTTTCAGACCATCGAGTTTCGCAAAAAGCAGGAATGTTTGGAACATACTTTCTTCTTGTAATGGAACTACGATAGAAGTTGATGATATCCTTGATCATTACGATTGTATTGCGAATTTATGGTACGTCATTCAGATCATTCACTACCAACATTTAACTTGTGACTTGCAAAATGAAAATACAAAGCATTAAGGTATTTACCTCTCAAAATGGCCTGCACACCGTTGTCTTTTCTCGCCATCAAAGCCTTGTCCCTTAAATTTAAGTGGATCCAGCCCTGCATCTTCCACAAATTTGTCTAATGCAGAGGCAATAGTCCTTGGCACCCAACTCTACGAAACCTACACACTCTTCGATAACTCTTTTATATGATTATCGATTTTACAATTCCTTAAGAAAAATATAAAGTTTGTTTAGAAAAATATCCAGCCCACCTTGCGTACGCCGGCTGCTCTCCACGAGTGTTGTCTACATAACTGGTTCAGAAATATTTGCTCAGATTTTTAAATCCACTAATAATTTGCAGAGTGAGTGAAAAAGTGAACGCTGCATACTTTATTTTACTTTTTATTCGATTGTGTCGAAAATGTATACAAACGAAGCACTGTCTGTATTTTGCAATGAATCCTTTTGATCATGAACGATGAAATGCGATACAAGTCCTGAGTATCGCAATTCTCCAAGGAAAACGTAATTTTCTATTTCTTTTATCGAATTGTCAAGGTTCCCTCCATACAACTTTTCAAAGATTTACTTGTTACTTAAGAAAGTAGTACTCCTGATTCATGGGCTGGGAAAACTTCCCGAAATGGATACTTTGCAGCGCTTAGTGCCAGCTCCAACTTCATCCTTTGAACCTCTCGAATTCACTCAGTCAAAACGTTGGCAAACTTCGTTCCCATGGTTTTTTAGCAAGTTTTAATAGGATTAACGTCATTAGACCGATTTCAAATGTCACCCATGTGGGAGACTGACTCCCTAATAAAGTTGCCATAGTTTCTCAGAAACAAAAAAGAATTATTCACCGAACTTGATCCCTCCAGTCATATGAAGGCGATGAAAACTCCAAAGAAACTGTCAACACGAATTAACAGAGGCCATTCCGTCGACAAAAACAAACAGAAAAAAAACCATCCACTTCCAGCTATCAAAATCAGAATCAGGAACTTGTTAAACGCTTAGGACTATGCTCAAAGCTGTGTGCAAAGACGAACAGCATAAATAAAAAAAAACAAGCTCCATCACTGTAAAGTGTATCATCCTGGGAACCGCTTGGAATCTGTCAGAAGATTTAAGGTACGACTGAAGCTTAGTTCAGCATTTTAATTCAGTTTACGCTTGGTCATCTTTCTCTGTCCCAAGGGTTGTCATGCGTGTGTGAGAACAATGGAAAGGGTTTTTTTTTTTGCTTTTTTTTATACTCAAATAAACTGACTTAATGCGGACGGACAGTGGGAACAGCATGTGTGTTGCGTTTTGCTGATGAAGAACTTTTCAGTTCAATGGAAGAAGTTTAATTTGTGCAAAGTTCTGCGATGGCAGTCGGATGGAAGTTTGAACTTGTTGTCACCTCGGATTATGCTAACCGTATGGAGCGGTTGACGGTTGAAACCTTAACTTTATCCATCGATGAAAACCAAAAGAGCAAACAATTAAATTTACATTCGTTGACCTCAATTTGAAAAGGAAAACCGACATCGCGCCGCCACCAAGTCCAATCTTCAGCCAATCTTCAAAGAGTTGCACTTCACTCATGATGCTCTGTTTGGAATTCCATTGGAGGCGCTGCAGACACGCCATCCCAAGCAACTTGCTTCCATTGCGGATTATGGCGACGGCGAATCTCCAAATCAAGGCTCAAACACGAGAGGCTAATTATTTAGGATTCCCAGCAATTGTATGGCTTCTCTGATGGAGCTACCCTAATTGGTCCGTTTTTGTTCAACCTCAGCACATCAGAAATCTGTTCGTGCTCAATTCCTTTCATCTGAAAGCGTTGACCGGCCGTTTGTACGCAGTTCGAGTACCATAATCCTCGTGCCCAACTTCATTTAGTGAGGGAATTAAGCATTTAAATAGGTTCTTTCCCTTCTATTGCGTGACAGGCTGACTTGAAATTGGATGACTGATGGTGCAGGCCCAGAAACAGTAGCAGCGCGCAATTTGTGAGATGAGAAAATATATTTCTCATGCGATCGCAGGCGAAAAACTCACAAAACGTCAAAAAGTTGCGTGCCCATGGGCCTTGTGTGTAATTGCTTACCTAATTCATTGGAACGTCGAATTTTCAGGGGGCTTAGGGGGAAGCCAATCATTTCTGACACGATAAATTGCTGCCACATCAATTTAGCTTCGTCATAACCTCACTTTTTCATCGGCTCTCACCTTCGTCATAAGCGCACCAAAAATTAACAAGGAAAAATGCCAGAAAATCATGCTTGCCTAGCGGCCAGACAGCCAATTGTCCTTCCTTTGGTTCCATTAATATCCTTTTATCGTTGCACAGCCAGCGCCTTAGAATACCAAATCATCATACCGTTAGGCTGTAGCAAAAACCGCGAAAATTTTGAATTAAAATTCAACTTGTGATGGACATTCCTTGTATGTTGCCATCCGGCTGGGAATAGAAAAACTTGAAAATTCAAATATGGACGCAAAAACAGGACATTTTGTGCTTTGCTTTAATTGAATTACCCTCTGAGCGCAGCGGAGCCGAGTCACCCTTCAACTGTTTTTATTGGCTGACAGTATGTTTTATGGCTTCGCGACGTATCCATAATGTCCTGTCCGGTGAGCAGTTGAAAGAAAACCCTCCCTTAGCTGTACTGTCGTCATTCGTTCGGTGCCGCCATGATGTCCTTGGACGGTGAATATTTGTTATGCCTCGCTGAATCACCAGCTCGCGCCCCATCCACCCGACAACGGCTGCCAACAAGCGAGGTCAAACAATCAGATTAACCCCATGCGATAGCGGCCATAATTCATGACCTATTCCCCGTGGTAGTCCTTGCAAAAACAGCAGCCCTACTGTTTATACATTTTGACAAATGTCCATGCGAAGTTTGCCATACGGTTTGCCCTCGTGCACTGGTGCTCTATTCGTCCTGCCGTTGCTGCTGCAGTCTGCAATTAGGGCCGATTCCCATGCACGAAATGGATGATAATGGGGCGGTCAGGTGAGGCACGCCCCAACGGTAAACATTGCATGTACACGACAAACGGATATGCTACATATGCGTGCTCATACACAATCGACGAGTCAGTTTGTGGTGCGCACGGTTTTTCGGTTCTTTGAGTTATGACGCGGATGCACTTGCACAATGACACACACGTGAAGGCGGGCATGATTCAGCAAAAGGGGGATGTTAATCGAGGTCGGTATGTACATATTTCATTACCCACCAAAAGCTCAACCGAGCCCATCTATGACGCATTTGCCAGCGTGCCCGAAGTGCTTTGCTGGGATAAAAGTCAAGTGTTTTGCGCGCTCAAAATAAATCAAAAGCGAATCCTGTAGCTGCGGACAAAGTCAGGCTCACAGGCACCGGCAACCCCGCATCACCTGCATCTTCAATTGAAAAGGAGATAATTTTGATTTATTGCAGATTCTTCGAATGTGGATTTCATTTCGCTGGCAACAGGAGATTTATGCATGCGCGAGGATCACATCGAGATTTATTGCCGTTTGATAGGAGATGACAGCGGGGACGCTAATCAGCACGCAGAGAGTGCGAGAGGACCAAATCTTCACCAGCGTCGCTTCGCATCGGTGAATGAACTAGAGCGAGGTGTTAATTGCATTTATTGTCTTTGAGAGGCGACGCGTGACGCAGCGGTTCTTGGATGAATCAGGAGTTTGACTGGGTTTTGGGCTTTTCGTTTCTTTGCTTTTTTTCACTACAGCTTGGCGAAGTGGTTTTTGGCGGAAGTTTGGCCATTCCACTCCAACAAATAACAAAAGAAACTAGGCCAATGGCCTGCTTCCGTCAAAACTGAGAGATACATATTTTAGCTGTCAGAAAACGCCAATTTACATGCAAATTATACCGCCAAATATGCACACACACGCCGGCCGTGTCGAGGCAGGTGCATTGTTAACACACGTCAAAGTGTAACCATTTGTTTTCGCATAATCATTATCCCTTTTTGCCGGGTCTAAACGCCTGCCACGCGATCAATCAATTTTGATCTTCTAACAACGATCTTTTTACTAAATCAATTCTATGTGGATTTTTGTTTTGTTTATTTGATTCTCCTTGCTGTGCATCCTTGATCGCTGGAATCATCTGCTAGGCGCATCGGAACGTAACCGTGTTCAACTTTCTGACTTAATTTGAATTTCAAAGAAACCCGTTTTTTTTCGTTCGTCTCTTTATGTTTTGGCGATATTTTTGATTGAAAGGATGCAGCATGCGTCGGTATGGTGTGTGAATAGGTAAAACGGCGCACACAGGTTGTTTTGATGCTAAAGCATTGTAATCGACTACGAAGCGTGCAGGTTGCAGCTGCATGTAGGCAACTCTAATTGGCGCCGTACAAATTTGAATATTCGCACCATGGCCGCAGAGAATCAATTCGTTGAAGTACGGCGACAAATGTTCATGTTAGTTATGGTCTTTGGCGAATGCCAGTGGCACCACTCATTAGAGAGGGCGACAAGCTGAACGCAACAAGAGGTTCAGCATAACAATGCAACGATCAGTTCTTGGCATTATTTTATTCCACACTCACATAGGTATTTAGGGCACCGACATTTCACCAGCAGATTTTAGTTTTCATATGGCGGAGCAATCAATTCCCCTTGTAGGGACGTATGAAGAATAAGACTATAGCGTACGCCGAAAAACAGCGCCTGTCGTAAAAGGCGACTAAGGGGGATAATCGCATCTAGGGTATTTAAACATCCAGGTGAGCCTAGAGACACATTTAACATTTAACATTAATCATGTGTGCATGCAAATCCGTGGATTGACACGACTGGCGATCACCGGTGTCGTAAAAGCAAGAGGCACTATGGAAATGTAAGCTGGTAGAAAACCGCACTACCCCGCCAGGCACTACTTATCATGGATGGGCAGAAATGCTCTGGTCAGAGCTATGCGGTTTCCGGGGGAAAGCATAGTATCTACTTAAGCTTAGGCGAAACATAAGGGTCGCGAGTTTTAAAGTTAGAAGCATACGAGCTCTAGGACATGATAGACCAAGAGCCCACAGCAAATTTTGGGCGTGAAAGTATAACCAAAAAGCTGATACATGAGTAGAAAGGTCTCCAAAAAGTAAACTCAAATGTCGAAGTCTGGCTGCGCTTAGTTGCAGCTGAGGTTAGTTGAAAACGTGTTTTTTCCAAAATCTGGAATTTTTATATAACCACTTGAATATAGTATTAAATGAAAGAACAGACTGCCCTGATCACAGAAATATAGGTGCCAGACGTCTTACGCGCAGCCACACCCTCGCCAGACGTACTAATAGTATGTTAAAAATCACATTTTGAAATAATTGGTATAGCCAAATAATGGTTATACCAAAAAATTTGTGAAAACGCCCAGATCACAAAAATGATGGTCCCAGACGTTTTACGTGCAGCCAAAACCTTGCCAGACGTCCTCAAACTATGCTAAAAGAACATTTGTTAAACAATTCTGATAACCATATTGTGATAACAGAAACGAATGTTGACCTAAAAGGGTAATTATCTTAAAGATAATATACAAGTATTTATACACCAGTTAACGTTTTTCAATGTCATCTATTGATTTGACATTAGAAGAAACTATAAATGCCGATGCGGCAAATAAGTTGACTGGTGTTTCTTCATTTACAAACTCTATATCAGCTAGACAGAGATGGTCAAAAACACATACCGATAGGACCGCAAATATTTCATTGCTATATAATATCCTGGGCTTATCACGCAAGGATGAAGTAACGAATAATTTAAGAACTGGAGAAATAAGACGATTTTCGCAAAATTTGAAAAATGTGATAAGTGAAATGGAAGACTTGAACAACCCTTTTGCAGATGGATCATCTTTCAACAGCAATCTAATAAATTTTAGCACGGGAAAGTGCGTTTCTAAGAAAACCGAAAAATTCTTACTGAATTTAAAACAATTGGGTGTTGAAAAAAGAAATAAGTTTTTAAACGAGTGTCAAACTGATCCGAAAAGGTTTGAAAACAGCATTCCTAAAACGGAAATCCTAAACTTTGCTTCCGAATATAGAGTTGGAAAAAAAGGCGTTGGGAAAGTTTGTGAGGTCAAAATGGAACGAAATTTGATTGGACGGATACTGTTCATAGCTTCTGAAAATTCTGTTGATCTAAAGGAATTATTTAAATACCCTTTAACTCCTGTTCCCCAAACAGTTGGTCACTTAGATGGATCCATTGTAAAAACTGTTAAATCTGTATTTTTAAGTCATTTAGAAAAAACAGTAGTAAACACTTCTCCACATAAAGTCGATGTTATAGTTGTAGATGGTTTTTTCCTTCTACATACTTTAGGGGATATACCTTTAACTTTCGCCAATCTTGCTCTGCATGTACTGAAAAAAATTTGCAGAATAAGCGCAACACAGATTCATCTTGTGTTTGATAAAATAATATCTCCATCTATAAAAGATATTGAACGAGATAGAAGAAACTATTCAGAAGAGCAAAGCCATTACAGTGCTTTTGGAAAAAATCAGAGACGACCAGCCAATTTTATAAAAAGTTTAAGGAGTAACTCTTTCAAAAAAAGATTAAATGAATTTTTAGTAGACGAAGGTAAGGTAACTTGTGTTTTGAAACATCTTGTGTCGCTGGCTTTTCAGTGCATGCCTTTTGCGTTGTTTCTGCTTTTCTATGATAGAGATGCAAACCAATGAATTAGGCGGGACTTCCATGGGCGGTGCGGAAATAATAGAATTCTTCATTCTATGATGCGTGTGTTGAGTGACCAAAGGACAGGCTTACAAGTGTGCCACATTAATGCGCAAAGTCTCTTAACTAAAATTGACGAGTTTAGGGATCTGTTCGAAGGGTCTAGGGTTGATGTTGCCTGCGTAACGGAAACTTGGTTTTCTGAAGGAATAAAAGATGAAGTTTACAAATTAAACGGTTTTAGACTTTTTCGCGGCGATAGAATTGGAAGTGTGGGTGGTGGCGCTGCTGTCTATGTGAAAAGAGGTTTGAGATGCTTCCTAAACTGTAAGTCAACTGCTGGTAGTGAATTGGGTTTTGTGTTTGTTGAACTTAAGTCTGCAACAGGAGATCTTCTCATTGGGTCGGTTTACAGACCTAACAAATACATCGATGCCACTCCTCTTTTTAGTCTTTTGGAATCAATATCACTATGTTATCCCAAAGTCATAGTTGGTTGTGACTTAAACAGTAACCTATTGGTCGAGAGTACACTTACTGAAGGCATGAGTTCGCTAAATCTGTTCCCTGTTAACACAAATAATCCCACACACGTTTCGTCGGAATCTAGTACTCTTTTAGATGTTTTTTTTGTTAACAATTCTAATGATGTTTTATTTTATGACCAACTTTCGGCACCCGTTTTTTCCAAACATGATCTTCTATTTCTAACATTTGACTTTGTCATAAATTGCTCCGTCTCTAACCATGAATACAGAGATTTTAATAACATTGACTATCCTCTGCTGGAACTAGAGGCAAGTCGTGTTGAATGGGATCGTGTATTTTTCTTATCATCCCCTTTTGATCAAGTTCAGTTCCTTAATTACAACATCTCTATGTTATTTAACAGGCATGTTCCATTAAAAATGAAGCCAATTCAGAATGGACAGTGTAGTTGGTTTACTAGTGAAATTAGGAATCTTATGAACCTACGAAATCAGGCGTATAACGAGTGGAAGCGCTTCAGATTAGACTTTCACCTCTGCCTCTATCGTACCCGGCGCAGAGAGGTAGTTAAAAGGGCTGCTAAGCAGAAATTTTATAAGGCCAAATTGAATCCCTCGTTGGCAGTTCGACAGCTTTGGAAAAATCTTCGTGCAATTGGAATGGGCAAAAATAACCCTAATTTGGATGATGATTTAGAACAAAAACTCTGAACAAAAACTTCGTTGCACTTCCTTATCCCGATCTTAATTTAGTTCCTTCAAGTCCATCCATCCCTAGCGCATTACTTAACACTTTCGAATTTTCGTGTGTTTCAAGACCAGATGTTATTGCTAGTTTGTTGTCAGTGAAGTCAAATGCGGTTGGTTTGAATGAAATACATCCAAAATTTGTTAAAATAATTCTTCCTGTAATTCTACCTGCCCTTACCCATGTTTTCAATCATATTTTAACAACAGGGGTGTATCCTTTTCAATGGAAAAACGCGAAGATTATTCCGATCCCAAAAAGTTCAAATAGTAAAGAATACCGCCCTATTTCCATTCTTCCTTATTTCTCGAAGATCTTTGAGAGGATAATGCAGAAGCAAATTAACTATCATGTTCACTCAAATAGCTTGCTTTCATCGATGCAATCTGGTTTCAGGAAAAATCACAGCTGCATAACGGCGGTCATTAACGTTGTTGAAGAGATTAGACGGTCTCTGGATGAGGACAAAGTGACCTTTTTAATACTTTTGGACTTTTCTAAAGCTTTTGATACTGTCGTTCACTATAACTTATGCAAAAAGCTCTCTACGTTTTTCGGTTTTTCGCCATCAGCGGTTTCATTAATGTCGGCATACCTAAGGCTAAGAAAACAAGCAGTTTCTGTGGGACATTACTCTTCAGACTTCCTTTTCACTAATCGTGGGGTTCCACAAGGTTCTATTCTGGGTCCTCTTCTTTTCTCCCTTTATGTTAACGAGATTCCAAAATTAGTATCGGGTGGCAATGGTGCAGTAGTAGTGTATTCGCTTACGGGATGGAAGGTCGTGCGTTCGAATCCCGGCCAAGTCCATTACTTTATACCGAATACATGAAATCGTAATCTCCCTAAGTAACTTAGACACCACCCGTGGAGAAAAACCCTACAACTGCACCCAAACACTTCTTTCCTATCTCTCTATTCCTTCTAATTTTTGTTTTTCTTCAAATCTGAAGGAACATTTGAATTGGAAATAAGTTCACACTCATCCGTGAGTGGTGACAACACATATACCCCTGGTATAAAACTTTTTAAAATCGAGTATGGATTTGATGTGTTTGTGGTAATCCACTGATGATCCCAAACCACCACATCTGGGTGAAACTCCACAAAATATATATAGTCATACTAGTAATAGTTGACTATATATATATTAATTTTTGACTTTCAGTCATAGCCATACAATAGGCTGAACTAACATTTCTTTTGTTATTCTTCAAATCTGAAGGAACATTTGAATTGGAAATAAGTTCACACTCATCCGTGAGTGGTGACAACACATATACCCCTGGTATAAAACTTTTGTTTATTCTTTCTAATACCAAGTAGCTTATGCTGTGTTCTTAGCATCATAAGGGTACTGTAACAACAGAAAAAAAATCCCTTTAGCGTAAGCAAATTATAAAAAAAAAAAAAAAAAAAAAAAAAAAGTATCGACATCGACATCAATACATACTCGTTGTATGCGGACGAGGTACAGTTGCATCGAAGTTGTGATCTTGGTATGGTTGAAAATTGTGCTAATACGATTAATATAGACTTACGGAGGATAGCTGATTGGTCCGATAGGAATGGACTATTTCTAAACCCTAGTAAAACTAAATGTGTTGTTATTAGCAAAAAAATCCCTGGACCTTTCTTATTTTCCAGAGATAACACTTAACGGCTCCAGTATAGAGTACGTTGATTCAGCCAAAAATCTGGGAGTGATATTTAATCGGACACTAACATGGGATACACATATTAATAAAGCCGTTGGCTAAGTTTACGGTGTGTTACGCCAGTTATGGACCTCACAATATTTTACCCCTCAAAAAACGCGTGTCATGTTAGCAAAAACACTTGTCGTTCCAATCCTTAGCTATGGTTGTGAAATTTTCTGCAACTGTGATGCTGCCAGCAGGAGGAAGCTTAACGTCGCATTTAATAACATTGCGCGTTATATTTATAACCTGAATCGTTTTGACAGTGTTTCAAATTATTCCAAATCACTTTATAATATGACTCTTGATAATTTATTTCGTTTTCGTTCACTTGTCTTGTTATCTAATGTGGTACAGACACATCAGCCAAGTTATATTTTTACTAAATTGTGCTTTAGTTCCTCTAACAGATCCCAACAACTTGTTCACCCTCGAGTCGCATGTTTAACATCGGAACGACAGTTTTTCACTAACACCATCCGCTTATGGAACTCCTTGCCTCGGCATGTGCGAAGGTTAGGCGGCACTGGACAGTTTCGGACTAAACTCAAGTCCTTTTATATGGAGTTTCCCGACTGATTTTTTTTTTTTTTTCTTTTTAGTGCATAATTCTTTCTTTTGTTTACTTTAATTAATTGAATGGAGATGTATGTATATATTGTTTTCGCCTTTTAAGTAAAATTTACCTAAGAAATGTTACATTTTTCTTTCCCTATGCTTTTTTTTTATTTTTTCTCTCGGAACATGTCTTTTAGTAGCTTGTATAAGAATTAAATTGTTCGTGCTTAGGCTTTCACTATATTATAAGATAATTCTATGTCTTAATGTGTAAGCATTCTATTAAAATAAATAAATGAAATGAAATGAAAATGAATGGGGTGAAAACGAATATTACCATGTTATTGGTGAAAAAAAAAATTTTGTTACTTGCAATGAAAAATATTTTCTCTTCTAAACAGGAAATAACAAAGTTTTACGAGAAACTATTAATGAGTTGATGAGCTTTCAGGAAGAGGCTGACACTCGTATGATGTTGCATTTGTCTTTCCTGCCGAAAGACTTCTCCGTGGTCATAAAGTCTTCAGATACTGATGTGCTTATAATAGCTCTCTACAATTTATCCCACCTAACAAACGGCATTAAAATCTGGCTCGAAGTTTTAACTATGACTAATAACAATCTTAGACATATTGATGTTAGTAAAATTTTCCATGGATTGGGCCCCACACATTGTTCTGCACTGTCTGGATTTTACAGCTTCACTGGATGCGACTACACGCCTGCCTTTTTCAAAAAAGGAAAAATTAAACCTTTCCAAATTTTAAAAAAGAGACCAGACTTTCAATCCGCTTTTTCTCAATTTGGGAATTTGCAAAATAACAATGAAAATGTAAAAAAAACCAAACGAGGGCCTTAAATGTGAACGAAGCTAGGTATGAACTATTCTATAAAACCTGCAAGCCCACATCAAACAAAATTTTTAAAAATATTAAAAGTAAGTTACACGTTTTAAAATCTATGTGATGTAGGTACATAGCTGAATTAATTTGTTCGCCCTAGGTTTTGAAGGAAGCCTTTTGCCCCCAAGCAAATCGGTACTATTACAGCAAATAAATAGATGTAACTTTATATGTCGCGTATGGAAGAATGCTGTAGAAAATGAACCAATTCTGTTATCACCATCAGAGAGTGGTTGGGTATTAGATGACAACAAGTATAAAGTCAAATGGTTCGACGGAAATGTTGCCCCTGATAGACTGGAGGATATATTAATTAATGACGTGGATGTTTCCGATGATGAAGATAATTTTATAAACGATTCATCGGATGAATCTCATAATGAATAACTTTTAGAACGTATTATATGCAAGTATATATTATTTTTCTGGCAAGGGTATGGCTGCGCGTAAGACGTCTGGCACCTATATTTCTATGATCAGGGCAGTCTGTTCTTTCATTTAATACTATATTCAAGTGGTTATATAAAAAATCCAGATTTTGGAAAAAAACACGTTTTCAACCTACTATTACTAACCTCAGCTGCAACTAAGCGCTGCCAGACTTCGACATTTGAGTTTACTTTTTGGAGACCTTTCTGTTCATGTATCAGCTTTTTGGTTATACTTTCACGCCCAAAATTTGCTGTGGGCTCTTAGACTATGATGTTTAAAAACCGAGTTGACATCTTATGTGTCAAGAAACGAAAGCGCGAAACACCGGACGCGTTTCTTGGACGTTAGGACAAAAGCTTTGAAGTTGTTCTACTACGGGACGGAACATGGTAGGCGCGGAATCTGTATCATCCTTGCGGTGGAATTACTCGGCAACGTCTTGGACATTTCAAAGTCCAGTGATCGTTTGATGTCTCTCAAACTGGTAATGCAAGGTGAGGTGTGAAATATTTCCAGTGCATATGCTCCCCAAGTTGGATGCGAGCAGAGTGAAAAAGTTGCATTCTGGCTAGATTTTCACAAACTCATCAAGAACATCCCGAAAGAAGAATTTTTGGTTATTGGCGGAGATTTGAACAGACATGTCGGGAAGTCAAACGAAGAATATGAAGACTCCCATTAAGGACTGGGATAAGGCAATGGGAACTCTTCGTTAAAAGATATCTTAAGCATGTGCAAGTCATACTGTCTAATCGTTCTAAATGCCATGTCGTCAAAAAAGCCCGCACATGGTCCCTTATAGAAGCGGCGGAAATGAAACCCAGAATAATTACCATTTGGTAACAAGTTTTACGAAGCCTTGGGTTAAAGATTGCTAAGTGATGCTAGGAGAGGCAATCGCCCAGTAGCATCGCCTCCTCCTGACCGAAATTTTAATGGCGGCGGGGACGAACATAACATAGCAATCAAAAGTACCCATGAGAATCAAATGAACAAACATAAAGGCGAAGCATTTATTGCAAATATTCAAAATTATTTCCATCACATCATCAACGTAGCTGAGGATGCAGACTGCAGAGCACAAGATATTTGGAGATTTCTACAACGACTTTGCTTGGACAGAGCCAAATCACTGCTAGTGACTTCAAAAGGACACTACCAATACTACAAAGAAACATGGTGGTGGACAGATGAAGCAAAAATAGTGATAAATGACAAGAAAGCGGCATTCGAGGCTTGGTCAAAGCGCTCCACTATTTATGGAGATGAAAAAGCGCGCCTCGACTTAGAATACAGACTTTGCAACAGGCTCGCAAAGAGAAAGTGCGCTCAAATTCAGGCATAGTGTGTAGAGGGCCTGTATCGGAAGTTGGAAGAAACTTCTTCTTCGGCTGCTGATAGAAACCAGGCTATTCACGAACCAGCAGAGAAGGAGGAATGCCCAGGAAATCCGTTCGCTAAAGTTCATCAAAGTGCTGCCAATTCCTCTGATCCACTCCGACCTATTCCAGACATTTATATGAATGGAGGCGATCAATAGCGAAGCATGCTGTAATAATGACACTAAGCATCGCGTAAGCGTAGGGTGGATGAAAAGGCTAGGAAACTCAGCTATCTTCTGTAATCGAAAAATGTCCCCTAAGCTGAAAGAAAAGCTCTACACCGCAGCTGTGCGCCCGGCGACATACGGCTCACAATGTTCGACAGCGTACAAAAAGTATACGGGACTGCAACTGAGAGGAAGATGCTTCTCATGACAGCAGGAGTAACAAAGATTGATCGAATAAGAAGTTCCAAAATTCGTCATTCACGTCAAAGAACCTCCCTCGAAAAAAAAAATGGATCGCAATCGGCTCAGCTCAAAGGAGAGATCATACGAACCCTGTCAAAAAGGCAATATCGATCGAGGCTCATATACAAACGCGAAGTGGCAGGCCTAAAAATTCCTGGATCAAACCAATCCAGCAACACCAGCATTTGATTGGCCTCAGTGACGAAGTGATTCGAAATCGGGAGGCCTGCCGCTATTTTCTGAGGTCGAACTGGTTTCAGAAATTTTGAGCTAGAAAGCTGACATTTTTGATATATTTTCTTAAGGGGTCCAACATGCTCGGCAGTTAACATTTTTAAAATCCGCCCACTCAAACGCGCACAACTTAAAAAAAAAATCAATTGTATGGGCAAGTCAAAAACTGAGCTGGGAAGCTAAAGTTTATAATGAAGGGTTTTTCAATAAGGGCGGGTAGATTTTCGAATGAAATAAAACAAGTTGTGAGAGATATAAACAAAATTCTTTCTTCTATTTGATAGGCCCATGTATGCCGTTGTATATGGAAAATGACATCGTTTAAATGCCCGCCTCGGGTTCTTACAGTGGCAAGGATCCGAGTTCTCATAATGTTACATTTGAAGTGAACATACCTTGCCATCTTATGCGGTAATGAACATACCTTACCCTATTATGTCAAGTATGTATACCAATGTCAAAGAATGAAAATAAAGTGTGTGTGTGTTAATGGACAGCAAAGAAGGCAGGTGTTCTTTATTTTATATCAGTGGCGACGAGGATGCTGGAATTTCCTAATTGACATACATTTACGTTTACAATAAAATCAAGCAAAAAAAAAAATAGTGAAAATAAAACAAAATACAATAATTTCAAATTAGAACAAAATAAAAGCGCCTGCCCGCACATAACCTTAAAAGTCCAAACACGTTTGATTTCATCAGTACCTACATCTACAATTCCACAATTTAATTATGTCGGACTACTCCATCTTCGAAAAATTCGACAAGACTAAAACTCAATGGTCTCGATGGGTTGAAAGATTCGAAGGCGCAATGGAAATTGCCGCTCCGAGCCAGAGTAAGAAAATCCACTTGCTTCTACATTACATGGGGCAGGAGAGTTTTGATCTGCTTTCGGACAAGTTGGCTCCAGTCAAACCCAAGGATAAAACATACGACGAAATAATAACCTTATTATCCGGAGTTTATGCTCCAGCGCCGTTTATGATCCAGCTTCGTTGGAGATTCTAGAGAACTACCGATTCCATTTGCGAAAGCAAACCGACAACGAGACTGTGGAACAATTCAGCATAGCGCTCCGCAAATTGACAATATACTGCAATTTCGGGAGCTACTTACATACGGCGCGGCGCTACGAAACCAATTTGTTTTTGGACTGCGAAGTCCTCGCATACAGAATCGATTACTGGAGATGACAAATTTAACTCTGGACAACGCTTTAACGACTGCAAAAGCAATGGAACTGTCAGCTAGAGGCGGCGCAGAAATTCAACAGCAGAAAGATGCAGTACAACCAGGGGCCTATTTCACCAAACTACAAAATACAACCACAAATTTGTACTTGTGAATCACAATTACAAATTTGTAATCTGGTTTTTCGTTTCACCAAATACAAATATATGAACCCACAAATTTGTGATTAGACAAGAAAAAATTGTAAGAATAAACATGTTGATTACAAGTGTAAAAATTCCTGTTGCACCGGGTTTTTGTGCAATGTGTAATCTACAAGTGTTTTCTCACAAATTTGTGGAATATCGTCGTGCAATCCCGGAATTAAAAGTTTTAAGAAGTTTTTTTTTGTCTCCTTGATTAGAGAAAAGAAGGAGGTTTTATCTGGGTGAAGTAAACGCGTGGAAAGATATATTAATTTCATTATCCTCTTAATTCAAAATGGAAAGGATTGGAAATATTTTCAAGATATTGCGTGGCAAAATTAAAAATTCAAAGAAGACTGGTTCTGAAGGTGGCACTAGGCGCATTTTAACCGATCTCGATAATATCATTTTTTGATATTATCGCTAAAGAATTGCCCACAGTTCAAGGCATAGTTGATGAGTCCTCTTCAATACCTACTGAAGAGGTACTGCCACCCCAGTGCGCAAACGTGGGGGATATTGAAGGCGAACTTACCTTATGTGCAATGCAAATGCTTGCTTCTCACAATTATTTTTAAAAATATATGAACGTATTTTTTAATTCAATCAGACCTCAAGTATCATCAAAAAAGCCCAAGCGCAACAACAAAATGCTAACTGACCAAGCGGATATTCTTCGATTAAAGAAAATGAGGCTTCAATTCGAAATTTATAATTTGCAGTTCAATTCCTTGAAAAAGGAACGCGGCTTGGGGACTGCTGAGCTGGAAGAGAAGATAAAAGTGTTGGAAGAAAATACTTTAAAATTAAGTGACTACTAAAAATAAAAATAAAATAAATAAACATATATTTTTTATTTAAAGTTCAAAAGTCTCGTTTTTTAATATGATATTTGCTAACGAAAAGTGATTTAAAAAATATTCTAAGTAAGGCCGGCCATCAAAATTTTCAGCATTTTGAGTATCTGCATCGTTTAAATCCTCAGTGGTGGTGAACATTTCAATAATACTATCTATCTGCCGCTTGTCGGGAAATGTTGGTTAAGATAACATTTTATAACAGTAACTGCTTTCATGGATTGCAATCGTAAGTGAGTCAGACACGGAAATTTCTCTTTCAAAATTCCAATCGCGTTTTCTATTATTCTCCGAGTTGATTTATGTGCACGAATATAACGATCAACTTCAGGAGTTGGGTTTCTCAAAATGGGGGTAATTAACCAATCCTTTAAAGGATATCCCGTATCCCCAAGCAAAACAGAATGAGAAAAAGGTCGAAATCCACTTTCAAATTTTGAAAAAAGGGACTTCTTTGTAACACCCTTGATTCGTGCACACTTCCCGGCCAATTCACATATGCGTTATAAAAGGTATAGTCCGGCCCACATACCAACATAAAATTTATGCAGTGCTGTCCATGTCTGTCCACATATGCAGATTCAAACTCGCCAGGGGCATCTATGTTTGTTAAGGTTCCGTCCAAACACATGGCATACCTTGTAAGAAAGAAAATTGTTTGCAAAACTTAAGAAATTAAACATTGTTTACCTGCAATATTGTAAGACTTTTCACAAATACTTTCGTGTTTATTTGGCCAACATACAACACTTTCAAACAATAAATTAACATTTGCTGCACAAACGCGAGAAACACATCTGCAAACGGTCGATTTAGATATCCCATGCATATCTGCTACACCATGGTATTGCCCTCCATTTCCAACCCTGTGAGAAACTGCTGCCTTGGTGTTAATGCAAAGTTTTTTTCAGTCGTGCCGGCTATTTGTGGCCCAATAATTGCAATTATTTCCTCTGCCTTGCATCGAGTCAGACGAAATTTTTCATTAAAATTAAATAACTCCGAAATTACATTTTTTTCTTAAAATGAAAAGATCATCGTCACTTTCGCTACTATCGCTACTACTATGCCTTCGTTGCAAAGACATTTTGTCGATTACTTTCAATATGAAACAAAACTTGTAGGAGGAATTACACGTCAATTGTAATCAGTTGTAAAATATTCTCACATACTACACAAAATTTGAAAATAATTTTCTTTGGTGAAACGTAAACTCACAAATAAGTCAACTTTTCATAAATTTGTAACTTGTAAATTACAACTATAAATAACTTTTGGTGGAACGAAAATGGAAATATTCCCACAAATTTCCCTTTGTAGAATACAAACTACAAAATTTGTAATACCCACAGTTTGGTGAAACGACATAAATCAAAAAAATCACAAATTTTGTTAAAAAATGCTTGTAAATACAAATTTGTAAGTTGGTGAAATAGGCCACAGTTAGCTTTATTCAACAAAATTCGAAATGTAAGGTAAGACAAAATAAAAACAAGAATGCAAAATACGAGGGGAAAACAAATCGGCGCGGCGTTTCAAAAAAAAAATAACTACTGTTATCGCTGTGGTAACAAAGACCACAAAGCAGATAAGTGTCGTCATAAGCATGCTGTATGCACTTTCTGTCATCCAAGGGTCACTTACGTTCAGTCTGCTTCAAGGCACAAAATAGAAAGCAAGATCACAAATTACATTGACGATACGGTTACGGTGCATGAAAGGAGTGCATCCGATTCGGAGAGCTCAGTGGAGGAAATTTTTAGTTTAGAAACAAATTGTAATACTAGAAATAAGCTATTTGTTGATCTTTATATTAACATTAATACCCGTAACAATAATAAATAGTTTAGACAAAAATAACAAATTTCCTACAGAAAAATTGCTTCCGCCTGATACAAAATTGGTCAGTTATTGTGGTACCGAGATAGGAGTCCTGGGCTACTTCTTCGTGCATGTAAGTTCTACGGTTGATGAACATTTTCAAAAGCTGAAGCTACATGTGATCGATTCAAAACGTAAGCCACTTCTAGGCCGTGAGTGGTTACGGAACATACAATTGGACTGGAACAAAATACTTAACATACCAAACAAAACAGAAGTTGTTTCGTCCATTACAAATAAAAAATCCCTTAGTCATTAAAATACGCTACAGTTTTCAGTAAATCCATGGGAAAAATCAAAAGCGTTCAAGCTCGCAGATGTATACAAGAAAATGCTCAACCAATTTTCGTGAAAGCTAGGAAGATTCCTTTTGCTCTGCGGGAGGCGGTTGAAAACGAGCTTGACGAGTTGGAGAAAAGTGGTATTATCATAAAAGTTGATTCGGCTAGGTGGGCTACACCCATAGTACCTGTTAGAAAACGAGGAGGAAAAGTTCGATTATGCGGTGATTATAAAATCACAGTCAATCCTCGCTGTGTAGTTGAGGAACATCCGCTCCCTACAATTGAAGAATTGTTTGCGACAATGGCAGGTGGGGAGAAATTTACAAAAATGGATTTAAGTAAGGCCTACCTACAGATGGAAGTCCATCCGGTGGATAGAGAAGTCCCTACATTAAGTACACACCGTGGCCTCTATCAACCTGCGAAGTGGCAACGTGAAATTGAGCAAATTTTGAAGAACATCGATGGAGTTTCGGTTTTTCTCGATGACATCAAAATTACAGGCCCTGTACAGCAGCGCTATACGCAAATTGATAGAGAAGCATATGCTATCATTTTCGGCATTCGAAAATTTTATCAGTAACTGATAATAAACCCCTTACACAGATTCTTGCGCCCAGCAAAGGATTACCAACCTTATCGGCAACACGAATGCAACACTACGCTATTTTCTTACAGTCATTGGATTATGAAATACGTTACAGGAAATCGAATGACCACTCAAACGCAGACGCCTTGTCTAGATTACCCCTGAAAGAATGCAGTTCCAAGAAGGAGGAAGTCGAAGTAATCGAAGGAAATGCGATCGAAGTAATGCATGTGTCTGTGGAACAATTGGCAAAGGCGACAGAAAAAGATGAAGAAGTCAGAGAACTAATGGAAGCATTGCAATCGAGTATTAATATTAGTCCAGAAAAACTTGTTAACATCGACCAAATGGAGTTTATTCTTCAACAGAATTGCCTGCTTCGGGGTCTCCGAGTATATGTTCGAAAGGAGTTGAGGAAACTAGTATTGGGGGAACTACACACTGCTCATTTCGGTGTTTCCCGGATGAAATCCCTCGCTAGGAGTTACTGCTGGTGGCCTAAGCTGGACTCGGACGTCGAAAATGTTTGTTGCCGTTGGGCAGGAAATTCGCTGTATCTTTTGTAGCCAAGTCGCTGTTTTGCATTTAAGAACGTTTAACCAGACGATAGCCGCGTATGTGCTAATAGGTCTAACCATCAAGATGTAAGGAAAGTCAATCATTTGTGCCATGCCTGATGGCACACATGACTCTAAGGGCACGCTGTGTACCAGACTAAATAAGCGAGTTCAAAAATATTAGGCATTAAAGACCCGTACAAGGCCTGAAACCTATAGCTTCTTCAACAATTAATTGTGCAAAGTGGAAGAAGTGGAAGCTTCTCATGACACATTGGTACTCTGGGATGTTTGTCAGACTTTCGCAAGAAGCGGGGCAGTGGAAAAAAGCGGCGCAGGGAAATAAGTCCACGGGAACTAAGTCCACTGAGGGACTTAGTTCCCATTAAGTGGGAAATAAAACCACTTTCGCGAAGTGGACTTAGTTCCCATGTAAGGTGGGAAATAAATTCCCAAAACTCTGAGTGGTTTTAGTTCCCTTTTAATGTGAAGTAAATTCTCACTGTCGACTAAGAACAAAATAAAATTAAAGAGTTAAGTAGGTACTTTGCAATTTTTATTAACAAAATAGAAATTAACTTCTAACTGAGACAGAGTAATATAGGTACCGTGACCTCGCACCTACTCCAAATCAAACAGTGACCCCCATATGCATTGCACTGTTTATGAGCTCAGTTACGAAATCGCAAGTAGATTCCATAAATAGTGTAATGCATATGGGGGGGCATGCTGTCCCCCTGCAACCCCCCTGCTAGGGGTCACTGTTTGATTTGGAGTAGGTGCGAGGAGCGGTTTTGAAACTTTAGCTTTATGTCACCATGATAAGCTTAAGATTTTGCGTAAAGAGTGTAATAACTAACTGCACTTTACAGTTTTTTGTCTAATTCTAAATGTTGGATGTTAGTTCCCTCTTCTTATTTTTGAATGTGTACTAAGTCCCCATAAAAAAAATGGACTTAGTTCCCACTTTACATGGGAACTAAGTCCACTTCGCGAAAGTGGTTTTATTTCCCACTAAGTGGGAACTAAGTCCCTCAGTGGACTTAGTTCCCGTGGACTTATTTCCCTGCACCGAAAAAAGCGTTAGGTGTTACATGGCCCAGCGTGATTTGAATCTGAGAACACTCGATTATAGTCTAAGAGCCGACAGCATATTTTGGGAGTGGAGGTATAACCAAAATTCATTTACTTGTTTGTAAAGGTACTAGCATCGTGATATCAAATGCAGTCGTCTGGCAGGGTTTTTTTTTTCGCCGGGGCTGAGGGCGGGGGTTTGAAAACGCTGATTTTTCGGATTTTTGTGTCAAAAGAGGCAAAAAATCACTTTTTGGTGTCAGAGGTATAACCAAAAAAAAATTACATCAAAAAATCAGGAAAAATCCCCTCATTACAAAAAAGTAGGTGCCAGACGTTTTAAGTGTCGCATTCGCCCCGCCAGACGCCCCACAAAAGGGGCAAAAAATCATTTTTTGGGGTCGAGGTATAACCAAAAAAAAATTACTTAAAAAAATCAGGAAAAATCCCCTCATTACAAAAAAGTAGGTGCCAGACGTTTTAAGTGTCGCATTCGCCCCGCCAGACGCCCCCCAAAAGGGGCAAAAAATCACTTTTTGGTGTCAGAGGTATAACCAAAAAAAATTACATCAAAAAATCAGGAAAAATCCCCTCATTACAAAAAAGTAGGTGCCAGACGTTTTAAGTGTCGCATTCGCCCCGCCAGACGCCCCCCAAAAATATCAAAAGTAAGTTTAAAATATTTTCATAGCAAATTAGTGGGTATCTTAATACTGTTACCTTCGATATGTAGGTTTTGAGGGAAGCCTTTTGCCTCCCAACCGAAGCGTTCTCTTACAACAAATAAATCGCTGTAATTATATCTGTCGTGTATGGAAGAATGCCTTAACAAATAATAAAACAGATGAGGTTTCCCCAATGGACTGTGGTTGGGCAATGGAAGATAATAGGCTGAAACTAAAATGGTTCGACGGAACTACTGCGCCAGACACAATTGAAGACATTTTAAGCAACCAACAAGATTCATTCGACAATGAGGCAGACGTTCTAAACGAGTCATCTGACGAATCCGATGAGGAATAATTTTATTTTAGGATTAAAAGTGGTAAAAACTTTTAATTTAAATTTTTGGAAATGATTGATTTGTTTACCTTATATTTAAAAAAAAAAAAACAATATGTTATAATTAAAAAGTGAATTTTTTGCTTATTTTCAGGGCGTCTAGCTGGGTCGGGTGACAATTTAAACGTCTGGCACCTACTTTTTTGTAATGAGGGGATTTTTCCTGATTTTTTGATGTAATTTTTTTTTGGTTATAACTCGACCCCAAAAAAAATTTTTTTGGCGTCTGGCAGGGCGAATGGGACACTTAAAACGTCGGGCACCTACTTTTTTGTAATGAGGGGATTTTTCCTGATTTTTCGATGTAATTTTTTTTTTTGTTATACCTCGACACCAAAAAATGATTTTTTGCCACTTTTGGGGGGCGTCTGGCGGGGCGAATGCGACACGTCTGGCACCTACTTTTTGTAATGAGGGGATTTTTCCTGATTTTTTGATGTAATTTTTTTTGGTTATACCTCTGACACCAAAAAGTGATTTTTTGCCCCTTTTGGGGGGCGTCTGGCGGGGCGAATGCGACACTTAAAACGTCTGGGACCCAAAAATTGTTAATTAGAGCATAGTTCTCCATAATTTGTGTATATTTAAAAATGGTTATACCCTTGACACAAAAATCCGAAAAATCAGCGTTTTCAAACCCCCGCCCTCAGCCCCGGCGAAAAAAAAAACCTTGCCAGACGACTGCATTTGATATCACGATGCTAGTATAGGGTGAGCTTGAGAACTTTTTTTAAAAAAAAAACGCATAAAATTTGCAAAATCTCATCGATTCTTTATTTGAAACGTTAGATTGGTCCATGACATTTACTTTTTGAAGATAATTTCATTTAAATGTTGACCGCGGCTGCGTCTTAGGTGGTCCATTCGGAAAGTCCAATTTTGGGTAACTTTTTCGAGCATTTCGGCCGGAATAGCCCGAATTTCTTCGGAAATGTTGTCTTCCAAAGCTGGAATAGTTGCTGGCTTATTTGTGTAGACTTTAGACTTGACGTAGCCCCACAAAAAATAGTCTAAAGGCGTCAAATCGCATGATCTTGGTGGCCAACTTACCGGTCCATTCCTTGAGATGAATTGTTCTCCGAAGTTTTCCCTCAAAATGGCCATAGAATCGCGAGCTGTGTGGCATGTAGCGCCATCTTGTTGAAACCACATGTCAACCAAGTTCAGTTCTTCCATTTTTGGCAACAAAAAGTTTGTTAGCATTGAACGATAGCGATCGCCATTCACCGTAACGTTGCGTCCAACAGCATCTTTGAAAAAATACGGTCCAATGATTCCACCACCGTACAAACCACACCAAACAGTGCATTTTTTGGGATGCATGGGCAGTTCTTGAACGGCTTCTGGTTGCTCTTCACTCCAAATACGGCAATTGTGCTTATTTACGTAGCCATTCAACCAGAAATGAGCCTCATCGCTGAACAAAATTTGTCGATAAAAAAGCGGATTTTCTGCCAACTTTTCTAGGGCCCATTCACTGAAAATTCGAGCGTTGCTCGTTAGTAAGTCTATTCATGATGAAATGTCAAAGCATACTGAGCATCTTTCTCTTTGACACCATGTCTGAAATCCCGCGTGATCTGTCAAATACTAATGCATGAAAATCCTAACCTTAAAAAAATCACCCTTTACCTTTACAAACAAGTAAATGAATTTTGGTTATACCTCCACTCCCAAAATATGCTATCGGCTCTTGGTCTATTAGTAGTTCAACACACTAACCAGTGACCCACATCGCCCATAGCTAAATACAGCTTAGTTTTTTTTTTGATCAAGGATGGCACCGAGGTATAAAATCTTAAGCTACGGTTGTGCCGTTATGAGTGTTTAATGGCCCAAGTTAAACAAGTATCATTTCAAAGGGGAACTAGAGGTGCTTCACAGGGCATAAGTAAGGATAGTGCTCAAATAGTGCATCATGCTTAAACGTGTAGTTAAGCAGCGTGCTTGACACCATATGTGCTTCTTACACTTATAATAGCCGCCAGATCATCTGCACAACCGAAAGCGCTGTAGCCTTGCCTGTGAAGACTGTGAAAAGATACTGTCGATGAATATTGACCACAGGAGGAGAAAAGTTCTCCTCCTCAGGGGCATCCTTTGACTGCTGGCATAGCCACCGATAGTCCTTCAGATGAGGAAATAATTATTCGAATTTCAGTCATCGATCTGACCCTTTGGTTGGTTGAATCTTCGATACTTTTACAGCTGATCGCCTTTGCCTTCGTTTCGTACCCGATTTTAGCAAGAGCATCCTCAATGGTATTGAAGGCACATTGGGCTTCACCCTTTGGATGGAAGTGCTTCTTCTATTTGATTAACAAGACAGTGAATAGCCCCATCCGTACATGACTCGAGAGAAGATGTATTTTTATCCGCTCTCTGTTGTGACCATCCAGAAGTGCAGCCATTCTTTTAAGTCGGGAGCAGTGACTCGGTGGTAAGTGTGTCAGACTATTATCGAAAGGTCTCCGGTTCAATTCCCGCAGGCGCCAAGGCACATCTTGCATTTTTTTCCACTGTCCAACTTCTTGCGAAAGTCTGACAAACATCCAAGAGTATCAAGTATTAAGCCGTTCGGATTCGGCTTAAAACTGTAGGCCCTTTCCACTTCGCACAAGAAAGTGGTTAGAGAAGCTTGGTTTTATGCCCTGTAGGTATGTAGGTAGGTAGGTGTGGCGGTTTGATAAGACAAACCCAATTAGCACTGAGTGCCGTTTTGTTACCACAAACTCACGTAAACCTGGGTATTATCGATTGGTGGGGGAGGCTAAATCCAACCTGCGGAGTTCAGGAAAGTTATTAGTTCCTTTGTACATTTCTCGGAGACTTCCTCAAGTGTATTGAAGAAAGGGCTTCCCAATGTTCGTAGTCTGGTCCTAGCTAAAGCCGGACAGGTGCATAAAAATTGAATTAGGGTTTCTTTTTCAGTTGTCACTTTGCAACTGCGGCAGTGTGTACTGTATGGGATGCTCAGCTTGGTCGCATGGTCACCTATAGGCCTGTGCCCAGTGATGATCGCTGTTATTCTTGCGATGTCTTTTCGGGTTCTACCTAGAAGGTCGGTTGTTTTTGCCACGTTTTTCTGGATATGACGCACGCAGTCAGCCTGCTCCATCTGTGGTTGGCTTTCCTGAGGTATTCTGCGGTGATATTTGCCTTAACTGCTCCGAGCGGTATGTGGACTAGTTCCGCCAGAGAGCAGTGGAGAGCTGAGCCTTGCCTGGCCAGTTCGTCGGCATGTTCGTTTCCATAAACGTTACTGTGTCCTGGAACCCAGATCAGGGTAACCTTGAACTTATCAAGCAGGGGCAGCTCATTACGGCATTTTAGTACTAACTTAGAGGATATAGTGACCGAAGCGATCGCTTTAATGGCAGCCTGGCTGTCAATAAGTATGGCGATCCTTTGCATCGGTGTTATGTTTGAGTGAAGTTTGATCTGGCGACAGGCTTCACGGATAGCCAGTAGCTCCGCCTGGAAGACGCTTGCAGTATCCGTAAGTCTGTACGATTTTGCGATGTTTAAGGATTCCGAAAAAGCTCCCGCGCCCACGCCGTAGTCCATTTTTGAACCGTCGGTGTAGATTGTTTGATCGAAATCCCTTGTCACTTGTCCATTTTGCCATTCTGATCTAGTAGGGATTTGAACGACGAAATGTTTTGTGAAAGACATTTTGGGAATGATGTAGTCTGTTGAAGGCGGAAATAGTTTTCTAGGTAGAGAATCTAGAATTAGGCCCTGTATGGGCCGTTAATGGCTTATACATTTTTGTTTTAAGAACTGGTAAAGGCAGTTAGTTCGAAATGTTGCCAAGCCTGAGGATACAAACCATTCACCCGTCTCCAAGCCAGCGGAGCTCATCCCCAATTGGTACTTGATCTAAACAAAGCAGCAACTGCCGGCGGAATGACGTCGATTATCCTCCAAATATTCGACCCCTAGCTAGCTGCCTCAGTTAGGTATAGCATTTCAGTTGAAGTCTTACGTGAACTGTGCCTACGGAGTGAATTAAAATAATGGAAATTCTCCTTCTAAAGATTAAATCCGCTTTGAAACACTAAAATCTGTCCCACAACAGTGATCCCTGCATCCCCCTTCGAAACGCAAACTTTTGAATGCCCAAAAATGCACAACCGCCAAGGACCCCACCACAGTCGTGTCGTCTCATCCAATTATCACTAAATTCAGTGCCGCAGTCAAACCACATAAAAAGGATTTATGAGTGCGAACAATATTATGCCCTAATCTCGGCACGAAATGTATCTCGAACCCTTCATCGTGTTCTGCGCCTCAACTAACACGACGACATCTTACAGTCCATACCGTAAATAAATTACGAATGTAATTATGAAAGGTAGGAACTCACACCTCCGATAAGAGGCGTCCTCTTACAGATGCTGTGGGCCCGGTTTTTATCCGTTTAGCATGCCATAATTACCTGGCATAAAGTGGCCTTAATTGGTTTCTTGATGTGACCATGCTTCGCTTTATCAATTTGCTTTTTCATTTTTTTTTCTTTTCAAAGGAAATACGCACACAAAGCCATTCAGTTTGCCGTTTGATTTGTTCGTCATGCGAAGCGTTCGAATCCTGAATGGGTGTCGGTTCTTGCAGAACTTGTTACTTTTTTTAACAGAAACTTTGTTAAAAGATAATCCCAGAATAGCAAGTGAATCCGATAAATTGTGACATCGAGAGGAAGATGTTATTCGCGATGAATGAAATACAGCAAAAAAGAAACCCCAAAACAACACCAGAAAATATGTCTCAATTCGCGCAGAGTGGAAACACTCATGGAAAGTTACCTTGCATATAGACGAAATCCAAAACCGGGACGAAGATGATGACGACGGACGCGACACGGGAAGTTCAGCGCAATAAAAGGAAGAGAAATGTGGCATTAATTTTATTTATGGGACAAGTTTTGAGGATTAATTTGGAATGGTTACGATTCGAGCGGTTCACAGTCGTAAATTGTATTCGCAATTGATTTAATTTTTGACAACTGGATGATACGCAGCTAAAGATGGGATATATCTAATATACATATATTATGTATTGGACAATAGAATATAATTTTCCAGACCTATTTTATTTGGCATTTATTCAGCTTTAAAAATAATCGGTACTTGCAAGCATCAGAAAAGGAAACTTTGTGGTCTTGTTTTGAGCCCTGAAGCTTTGTGTAGAGGTTTGCTTGAAACAAAGCACCATTCTAAGTCAATTAAGGCAGCTATATTGTTTGCTCAAACGTTTTTACAGGTTGAGGCAAAACTTAGACTTCATACAGCATCTTTCTACCTTCTAGATCTTGGACGGGCAACTATGTATTTTCTTGCCCGTAAGTTGTGGACCACGACAAATGGCTACAAAAACTACTCTTTGCTATATAGGCTAACCGATATGCTAGTCTATTGTTGATATTTGTTGTATCTTGTTGCAAAAAGTGTGCGACTTCTCCCTAAAACTGGAAAAATTGGAAAAATGTCAAAGCCGAACCAGAATCTCTATCTTTCACTGGCCCCAAATCGGCCAAAGTTTGACAGAAAACTGTATGTTCCTGCACTGTCTGGAGAAGCTAGGCTTTGAGCCCTGTATGGGCTCTTAAATAAAATATAAAAATAATATTGAAAATATTAATAAAAAACAAAAATGCTATGCACAAGAGCAGGTTAACTATGGTATTATAATATTCAAAGTGGTGTACCACATGGCTGCATTATTTCGCCTGTATTGTTTCGTTTTAGTTTGATGGCGCTCCGCGCTGCGTTGTGGGCTTAGTAATTCGAATGGATTCTTTCATTTGCACGTCTTGACTAATCTGACTTATGTCCAACAATTCTGAAACATAGGGACGGGCTACAGTCCGCTTGGGCGAACTGTTGGATACCCTATTCTTATTCCTATCCCTCATAAGTGGGCGTGACAAAAGTCTAAGTATGGTTGAATTGTTAAGAACGCTCTACATATTTTGTTAAATAACATATAAAGGATTTTATAAAAAAAAAACGCTCCCTAGCTCAAACTTGGGTGTTTCAATAAAATTGTTTTATTTAATTGTGGGCGTGTCAGTAGGCGGATTTAAAAAATCCTAGAGAGTATATATTATAAATTTCAGCTCCCTAGCTCAAACTTTGAATTTTCGAAAAAAAAAATTAATTGTGGGCGTGTCAGTGGGCGGATTTTGAAAATATTTACACATGAGCATAAAGGGCCCATAGAGAGTATATATTATAAATTTCAGCTCCCTAGCTCAAACTTTGGATTTTCAAAAATTAATATACCCTTAGAATAGGGTATAAAAAAATTATTTTATTTATTTGTGGGCGTGTCAGTGGGCGGATTTTGAAAATTTGTTATCCCGAGCAGTTTTAGGAGTCATAGATCATATAAAAAAAATTTCAGCTTTCTAGCTCAAAATTCGATTTTTTCCAAAATTTTGTTTTTTTGAGTTTGTGGGCGTGTCTGTGGGCGGATTTCAAAAATTCGTAAACTTGATTATTTCGGGACCCTAGAGAGTATATGGTTAAAATTTCAGCTCTCTAGGTCCAGTTTAAAGGCCTAATTTTTGCCGACAGACGGACGGACGGACAGACATGGCTAGATCGACATTACTATCGATGCTGATCATGAATATAGTAACTTTTAGGGGTCTACGGGCAATATTAAAGTATGTTACAACCTATGCGTCAAAATTAATATACCCTTAGAATAGGGTATAAAAATGAGTAGAACCTGTTGGCCTTGATTTTGCTTTGATTACTCCGTGACATTAGGTTAGATTACAAAGGAGCAGAAAAACCAACACAATTAGGCCAATGTGAGGCTCTTTGTTATACATCATGAATCTGGGAGTTATCTCCCTACTCGCTGAGCTTGTATGATCCTGTGATGAAGCACAGGAGATCTCTAATGTCCGCGTTAGTTAAGTCATCCACAAGCTCCCAAGTGGAGTTTTATTTTAAGGGGAGTTTTTGTCAGAAAGCGTTAAATTGTGACAAACGCCATTATTCTTACAAACTCTGTAACCTCCGAGATAGGTACAGGAAATCAGGTTTTTCAATTTACACGGACTTTAGCAAAGCATTTGATCGTTTGGATCACAGATCTTCTTATTTTAGCGAAAGATATCAATATGTTAAATTTCGAAATGAAATCTCAAAATAAATGTCTGTAACTTCTGGTGTCCCTCAAGAAAGTCATGTTGACCCATTATTGTTTATTTTGTTTGTAAACGATGTTGTTAAGTTGTTGCCTCAATGCAATACTTAAATGTTTGGTGATGGTTTAAAAATGTATTCGTCAGGTAAAGACACTTACAGCTTTAATACATTAAATTCTACACCTACAAAACGTTTGTCTGTGGTGCTCCAAAAATAATCGGTCCGTAAATGTGGAATAATGTTCTGCGACAACTTTTCACGACGCATAGCACCTTTTATTGACACGTAAACTTTTGGTAGTCTTCCAATTCCACGTGTTGCTTACTTACTTACTTAACGGACTTCCAACCCGTGAACACTGCAGCTGCAGCTTTCCATCCTCCACGATCTCGGCCACGCTGCTTCCAGTTGTCCAGAACAAGCGCTCTGGCATCTGCGATGGCTTGGTCTTTAAAATGGAGGTTCGACTGTTGTTGTCATCTCGAACCTGGGGGCTGGGAGTCGACACTTATCTTCGCAGGAGCATTATTGCCCATTTGCTCAAAGTGGCCGAAGCAAAGTCGTCGACGTATTGTGGCTACAGCTCATAGAGTTCACGGTTAAATCTTCTCCTCAATTCGCCCTCGTCGCACAAAGGACTTTATATCCGACGGAGTATTTTTCTCTCAAAAGAACACAAAATTAGCTTTACTTTCCTACTTATCGTCCAGCGCTCGGCCCCGTAAAACAGAACTTGCAAGTCTTCCGAGTTAGGAGTTTTGAAAAAATTTATTTCGCCAACCGGAAGTAGGAACGGTTTCCTAGGTTAAGTTGATGTTTACTCCAAGGCTGGCAAACCCCCCTACTACCTCGAAATCGCTGCTATCAACAGTGATGATTTGTCCTAGTCGGTGGACAGATGTTTTTTTGTTGAAAGCAAGTACTTCCTTTTGTACTCGTTGACTTCAAGGCCAGCCAATTTTGCCTATTATTCATTGCTATGATAGTCGCTAACACGGTACGCTGAGATCGGTATCGTCAGGCTATCCCAGTGGTTGGACGGATCTGATGAAGATAGTGTCTTCCGTATTGATACCTGCCCTACGCACTATCTGCTTCAGAACAAGATTGAAGAAGTCACATGACAGCGCATCTCCTCGCCGTAATCCGGTGCAGGTTGGAAATAATTCAGAAGAGCTGCTCCATACTGCACATTAGAAATTGGATCAGTTTTGCCGGGATCGCATATTCGGCCATTGCCATATAGAACTCCTGACGATGAATGCTTTCATATGCGGCTTTAAAGTCAACGAAAAAATGGTGAGTCTCGACTTGAAATTCGTTGGCCTTTTCCAGGATTTGTCTCAGTGTGAAGCAATAAATTGAGCTTTGATGAGTATGTAATAAATAAATAATAATAATAATAGGAAAAAGCATTGGCATTACTCAATGGTGTATCGTGGGTTGGGGCAGTAATTTGTTCACACACTAAAAAAAAAAAATTGTCTACGGTTTCAACCAGTTATACCTATACATATGTCAATAAACTTGGTAAAATTTCTCCTCAAAACGTTGTCAACTGTTCTTCGTACAATCGTACTACTTTCTTTCAAGTGAAGCAGAAATGAAGCCGCAAATTTAAAATGTTCCTATATTGGTTACTTACCGATTTCCCAATCTCCAAGCGGATAAAAATTGCTTATCCAGGATATCAAATAAACAACGGTAATTCCCATTAGACTTTAATTATCTAAATTAAAATTCTTCAGAATAACAGGATTCGATTATTTTTTGTAATTTATTTTCCATTTATTTATTTTTTTCTATAGAATTTAATTTTTTTAATTTAATTACAGTAAATTATATTTCATTAAGTTATTTTTCAAATTAATTTCATTAAATTATATTTGTTTCTTAAATAATTAAATTCATTAATAAATAAATAAATAATTTAATGACTAAAATTTGTTTAAAAAAATATTTTTTAAATGGAAGGATGAAAGCATTTAATTTAGTTTTTAGTCAAAGGGAAACAAGTTATATAGGTAAATATGTGATTCTTTTTTTTATTTACAGAAAACTTCTTTAAAATTTTATTTTTCTACTTTTCGTCATTGCATAATCTCTTATTATTCTGTCCAAGTCGATGGTCTCTGTGATTTCCTGCTCTATAGCTATGATACCCATATTAGATAGGCTTAGAGTGCTCATTGTGGACTTTACATTTTTTTTAATAAACTTACTTATTGCATTTGTGAGAAAAGGATAGCATTATTCTTATGTAAGGCAGACTAACTTCCAGTCTAAACGGTGATATACTCGTATATATTTTAATAGTTCGAGTGGGCTTTTCTTGGCGAGTTCATTTCTTTTGCCTGTAGACAGTAGCGACGCGTGCCAAAAATGTGTAGTACTGCAGTGAAGTTTTAATTGCTTGTTAAGATAATTTTTACCAGTAAAAAGAAATGTTGATATTAAATAAAAAAATAACGTTTACATCGTTTTAAGCTAGTTTATTTAACAATACGAATTTTTCACGCTAAAAGAACAAAATGTTTTTTACATTTACATTTTATTTATAAAACAAAAACCAATTCTTCATCACTTAAATAAATAAAAATTGCTTTTTAAAAAACAAGCAATTGATAAGTACGTACCTTCATTATTTTACTTAAATTCAAGACTAATTCTTCTCGACTTTTTTTAAAAATATTCTGCTTACATTTTCATAAATAAACGTGTCTTCAGTCAATGTTTTTATTTAACAAAAAAACACTTAAATAAAAAGAAAAAAACATCGTTTATTTTATTATATTATAATATAATAAAAAATATAAATTAAAGGAAATATATAAATTAAAAGAAAGATCTGTCAACCTGTTTTGCCTTATTGTTGTTCTAAGATATTTACCAACGACCATATCACGTCGAGTTAATCGGTTCTCGTCAGATCACCGTAATTAAACGACGTTGGGCGCGGTTAGTACGTAGATGGGGGACCGTTTGAAAACAACCGCGTGTCGTTGGTCAGTCCCATCTACAGAGTTGAGGTAGATAATATACGTGGTATCACAATGGACCTAAATTGGTCTAAGTGTGTCGGCTTCTGCCGACAGCCACATAAACCTAACCTAACCTGTTCTAAGATAGGTTTTGATCCTTTTAAAGGTGGAAAATGATATTTCAACGGATGAAGTTGTCAAAGGAAAGGTTAAGAAAGGAAACCTCAATCAAGATTGTACATATGGTAAATACCTTCGCGGTTTTACGCGAACAACTAGCAAAAATATCTTAGCGTAACACACATGTAGTTTTTATTTAATTTTTAATAAAAATGTATGACAAATTAATGTTTGTCTTTATTTAACCGAACACCCCATACCCTTTTGAGAAAAAAAACAGTCTTCCTCTTTTATCTCTAACACAGTAGGTACTTAATATATCCACACAGACGTATTTTCTGATAAGAACTGATAAAGAAAACGACGAGAGTGTCCCTACTTATTATATGGATATACTCTGCACGCGACAAACTTCAAGCGCAAAAAAAAACCTTCTCGTTCAAAAGGGATTTGAACGAAATGGTCGATGATGCATACACAAGATCAGATGGTTTGAACAAAATGGTTGTTACAGCGCTCGATCTATGTTTTGTCTTGTTTCTGTATTTGTTTCACACATCATACCATGCTCGCCTCGTTCAAAAGCGGCTTGAACGAAATCGTCCATGCAACACGTGAAATTATTTTTTTCTTTGTGCCTATTTCCATGGTATCATTTCGTTGCCAAATCGTTTGAACGAATTGGAAAGAAGAGTTGGAAAAAAGCAACGGTTGGTTGGCAGGTGGTTCACTTCTGTGTGGAAATGTTCAATTAGGAAATGCTCGAGTTGGAATATGAAAAATTACAGCAATGGGAAGAAGAGTATAAATATGTTGTATATAGTTTAGAGAACGCAAAAATTGAGATAACTTCTTGTGAATGTTAGTCGTTCATGAACAATATGAGGCGTCGCCACTGCCTGCAGAAGATGTAATTGCTCTCAACTGTACGCGTTCGATCTCAAATTCATCCTTATCAATGTCATGCTCATGAGGTGCAACATCTGAATTGATTTCATAGTTTTTATCTTGACTGGAGTGAGAAAGTCGAACTATGTCGAGACATTTCATAGCCGTTGAAATCTTTGCTGTATTTCAGCACTGACCGTCTGAGGAAGAAAATAATTTTCGTCGCAGTTCATTTTCATAGGCTAAAAAATATGTTTTTTTTTTTATTTTCCTGGGACGTTCCATTAAAATTCCAAGTTTTTGACATACATTTTTAGCATAAGTAAAAGCATCGTCTACCAATTCACCTCTTTTTTGTGTAAGGAAGATCTGTAATGCATGACCATATTGATGAAGATTGTGTCCTTCTATTTGCAAGTATATTTGGTCATCATTAACTTCGTGTAGTACTGGTTTCCAAAAGCCATAAAAAGAACGAAATGAAAACGATTGCAATGCTATTAGCAATGCTCCCGCATCTGTCCGTGTGTTTAGGCTGTCGTCTGTCTCCGTCAGTTTTTCCAAGGATTTAAAAATGCCCCAATAATGGTTCCAGTTATTCTCGACTGCATCAGCTCTTGCGCTCCATCTTGTTTCTTGCAGCCTCTTCAATGCTTTGCCTGAAGTACAAAGCAGAACTTCCCAACGGTGTGTGAACATGGAAATTCGCATTCTAAGGTACCGAAGAAAGTGACCGAACTTGACTCAACAGCAGCAGCATGTAAACAAACCAAGTTCAAAGAGCGATTGGAGCAGGGCATTATTTCTGCTTTGGGGTTTATGTCTCTCAGTCCTTGCTGCACTCCCGTATATTTTCCGGCCATGACACCAGCATTGTCATATGCTTGACCTCTGCAATCTATTATATCAAGACCATCAGCTTTTAGCTTAATTAAAATCATGACTTACTGTGAAGCACTGTCGTTGGACTGAAAAATGAATCCGTTTTGTAAATTTTGAATAGGGTGATGGCACCAGTAGTCGGCCCCTTAACTTTAATTTTAGGTTTGACTTGCTTTTAAAAATCCGTTATTCAAAAAGTGAATAGACTATTTGGCCTAAGTAAATATTTGAAATGTGTAAATTAGGAATTTCTAGGTTTTTAAAGTTTAATTGTTACCCAATTTAAACTATTTACAAAAATGTAAACCACATGTAAAACCACATTCTTCAGTAGTCGGCCCCCCTAACTGTAGTAGTCGGCCACATAAGTACTCAGATGTCGGCCCCCATTTTCACTTCTGTATTTTCAATGTTTTGACCCAGTTAGGAAAGCAGATTTTTTTTAATTTTCCATATATTTTAATTTATGAAAACAATAATAATACAAACTCATTTAAAAAAAGATATGTTTATTACATTAAATATCATTTGAAATAAATTGCACAAGGTATGCCATTTCCTGATCTTATAAAAAAACGAAAAACACAATAATTTCCTTCGAAAATTAAAAGAAATCGCTCTTTCAGACATTATTATAGAAAAAAAATCAAGTTGGAGTTCTCCTGTACTGGCTATCAGATAGGTGCCGCTAATGGTTCCATCTAGCTCAGATGGGCCCGATGATGTTTAAGTAGATGGCATGGAAGCCGCAATATCCGTAGGAAGCTCAATCGTACTATCTAAGGCCGTCATGGTGTCATTTGGCTCAGATTTACTAAGGTGACTACGCTCCATCTCTTCTACTATCTTCATCACAACTTCATAGTCAACGTTGTTTTTAAGAAATCCTTCCTTTGCCAAAGCTAGAACTTTCTTCGTTTCATCGAAACTATGAGCTGTGACTACTATGTTTTCCGGATTTAGGTGCAGCTTCTCCAGTACGTTTCGCACGCATTTCGAGAAGTCGATGGCATCAGGTTTTTTGATTATTTCACTTCTATCCGAGATTTCCAAAACTAGCTTCAGAACTTCGCAAATGTTTATTTTGGTGACGGCTTCCCCTGCATTGCCAGGTATGCTTTGACATTTATGAACTGTGGTCTTATATTCCTGCTTAAGACCTTTGAATGCGCCTACATCGGCTGGCTGGGTAATGTGTGTCGTGTTTGGCAAAAGGGCATGCAAGATAATACTATTATTCCGGCAAAAATCGCTCAGCTCCATGGTGAGATGTGATTTGTGACCATCGACAAGAAACAACCGACTTTATGATGTTGTTTTCTCTTAGCCACCCATTAAAACTGTTCGCCACGTACTCAAAAATGGTCTCAGAATGCATTCAGCCACTTTCTGATCTAAATACATGTTGGGGGCATGCTTTTTATTAGCGCTTTCGGGGGACGCACGTATGGAAACACGATCAGAGGTGGTAAAGTCTTGCCATCAGCACTGAACACAAACAGAACGGTCACTGTTTCCTTTTCGTTTCCGTAGCTTACTTTGTAAAGGTTTTTCCAAGCCTTTGGCGATAAGGCAATACCAGTTTTCGGAGATAGGCAAAACGATGTTTCATCCCCATTGAAAATTCTGGAAGGGTCTTCCAGAATATCTAGATCATCTATTTCATGAATTCAAAACACTTCCTTACTGACTCCTCGGTAACGATTGCCCGGCCATTTGATAGACCCTCTGGTGTTCTGAGGGACAGTTCGGGATGGCGCTCGAGAAAGCCGTAATACCAACCCTTACCTGCCAATTCATTATCGTTAGGTTTTTGGGGAAAGCCACATTTCGCCAAATTCACTTGCCAATCTACAAGACTTATTTCTTCGGCCGTACTCAGCACAGTATCCGGCCACATTTGCCTCGATTTTTCGGCAGCCCTGCCATGAATACGGTCTTGTATTGTTGTCCTTGGTACACCGAATTCTTTACTGGCTTTCCTAATTGACCAGTTTACCTCCCGAATCTTCTTTAATGCTTCTGTAAGCGCTTCTTCCGGGTACTTATGGACATCGCGTTTAGCCCCTTCTTTTGAATTTTCCATTTTTTATAATGCTTGAATAAATAATAATAATTTCTTCATTTCTAAATTTAAACCAGTTTTGTAACTCTAAATACCTACATACTTAAAAAAATAACCTACCCCCCACACACCTGTATCTTGTTACGATTTCGACACGATAGACCACGGAAAATACAAAAACTATGAAAGAAATATGAAAAAAAGGAAAGGGAAAAACATTAACCTTGGTTTCTTTTGCTCCACTGTCTGTCTGTCTCAGTGATGGGGGGAATTTTTCAGAGAAATCCTATCAGCGAAGACGGAAATTCCCTTTTTTTCCCACCAAACATCACTTGTTTTCCTTTTTATTTCCCACGTAACACAAGAACATCATTTTCCATTAAATATGTACATTAGGGTGGAGCACGGATGTATGAAATTTTTTTTTTTTGTGATTCGGAATTCTAATAGGGGGGGATTGGTGCGTTATGCTAAAAGAAAAATAAATGTTGTTTTTTGATTAGATTGGTAAAGATCTTCTGCCTCCGCACTGACTTGAAAAATCAAAATTTGGTACAACATTTTAGTAAACAGATGTGACTGAAAACAATATAAAAGTAAATAGATAGATAAAAGTGCGTAAAATATACTATTGATAATTAGAATTTTAATTCAATATAAACAAAAAATAAATTCATTCGTAACAATAAACATTATTTTTTTTATAATTAAGATGCTTTAAAATCTTGTTTTGTCTCAAATTTAGGCATTGTCTTCCGTGATTCTATTTTGGCCTTTATTGCGCCTAGTCGGCCCTTTTTGGTGTACTGAGAAGTGGCAGCTTCCGTTGTTATCTTTACAGCTCGTTCAACAGCTTTGGTATAGCACGGGAGCCTTAAAAAGAAAACTTCACCTTCACCACCAGATTCCACGATGCTCCGAATGGCTTGGTCACACAAATTTTGCATAATCGGTGGGTCAGAAACCTTTTCTTGCCAATTTATTAAATCGATATACGTTGATGCATTGAAGTTAATAAGCGGCACTTCAAACAGCCTGGGTGTTGAAGACCGAGGCATATTACGTGCTTTTAATATGCGCCGAGCTGCCACTTCTCTTATATGTTTATTGTTATCTGTTACCATAGCAAGAAGAATGTTTTCAGGATGCGCAAAATAACCATTCCGCTGAATGACAGGATCGATTACGTTCTTAAGTTATCTGGAAGATATCCGGAGGCCATAACTATGTTAAAAAGATGGTGTGTACCATCCTTGCACGATGGTTTATTTTTGATGGAGAACCAAGATGGCCCGTGTGAGCCAACGCACATGAGACATTTTGCCTTGAGATTTATTTGACAGATCTTGTAGGAACTCACCTGATAAAACCGCTGACACAATCTTGTGCAAGTACTGTTGATCTGTACTTAAATTTTTAGCCATTTCTGGTAGAACATTCCCTTCAATACTTCGAAATGTTTTAACAGGTAATTGTTCACAGGTTTCAAGTGCATCCCTCAAGATGTCCAAATTAGTGTCTTAAGGGTAGTTCATTCATGTGTAGTAAGCATATTATAAATTGAAGTGGTTTTTGAAGTTCTGTCTCAAGTAGTCTTATAATACCGCTGTACTTTTCTGTATTCACATTTGTACCGTCACAACCGATAGCCATAAGATGATGTTGAGGAATTTCTTCATCTGATAGAAATTGAAATTGAATGAAGTTATCCGTACTTTTGGAACTTTCAGGCGCTGACGATGAGGATGTCAAAGAAGAACTAATCTCCAAAACAGCAGGGGTAGCAGTATTTATAGCAGTTTGGTATTTCTCTCGAGTCTGTTTTCTTCCCAAACTCTTTCGCAGCCTTTTAGTGACAGTAACATCAATTCCACCGATTGCCATACTTCGAACATTTCTTTGGTCAACTAAAGAAGCATGTTCTTGTTTCGGAACCTTTTTATCTTTGGTTCAGGAAGGTGCAGTGATTGAATTCATTGCATTTGCATGCCGTTATATCAAAAAGGAACTTACCACTTCGCTAAAAACTTTCTAATTTTTCTGGGGAGAGTCTCTTGACGGTTTTTAGTAAATTCTTGTATTTTAAATGATATGCTTTCAACATCTGTATGATACTGGTTTTTGTAACAGTCGAAATAGATGCAGATCGCCATATATTTTCTATTTTGGATGAATTTTATAGCATACCTACTCACTTGACTACGAACAGGTAGATTTTTGGTTTAATTTTTTTTTTAGAAGAGTTTCAATTTGTTTGCGGAGGCAGTTATCGTTACCTAAATCGAATAATATTTTGCATTTATATATTTAAGCCTATAAGGCACCTTTTTTTTACTAATAGATACCAATTAACAAAAAAAAGTTTCGCTCCACCCTAATGTACAATGTACATATCTAATTGGTTTTTATTTCATTTCTTTACTGAGCTAAATAACTTAAATAAATATATTTCTTAGTTAAAGCAACAAGTTTATTAAATTCGTATTTACATTCAAATATTAGTTAGTTTTGTACATATCGTTTGTGAATAGCTTGTAGTGACGATCACAGACTTCATAATCTATACATGTTTGATTTTTGTTAATTAAAGCCGATCGAAAAACACAAATTGAGTTTAGTGTACTGTTGTTCATACAATTTCGTTTTTTTGTTTTTACGTCAGTGACAATGCTGATGATTTTTTCGGCCTCAGCATTTGAATGAGGAAGGGTTAATGCAAACTTTACTATTTTTTTTAAATTTGGGTACACATATTCTCCATCGATATCTTTTAAACATAAAATTTTATTCCAAAAGTCTTCAACTTTTAATGAGACAAGCTTTTCCTTTTGTGTTTCGTTAAAAAATGAAGGGAGTGATCGCCACTCATACATAACTTTCGAAATATCTAAATTAAGTAGTTTATTTAAATTTTGTAAGTTTTTGCTATGTATTCTTTCCGTTAAATTTAGGGCAACATTTGGATTCACGAATTCTAATTCTTGAAGTAAATGATCTTTGATAGGAAACCTTTTTTTCATTTCATTAAAAGCCGTTACGTAAAAATTTGTACAGTTATTTTTTGCTTCGATAATAATAGCTCTGTCAATTGAACTATCTTCAAACAGTTCTCAACATTTTGGCCCAAAATATATATCTTCAATAGGTAAAACGCAGTCGCTTATAGTATATACATCATCGTAAATTATGTCGTTTAACTTGTCAGGTCTTATAAAATTTTGACCTATTGAAAACACAAGCTTTCTGCATTCATCTGTTAAAGCATGAATCAGTATATTTCTTCCTTGAAAAAGAGCACTAAATTTATTGAAAAATAAAAGTGCAGTCTGAAAAGTGTAAGTAAATTTCAATGTCCTTTCTTAGAAATAGTTCTGATATTTCGTTTGCCTTATTTCGCCTTTTTTCGAATGACTCTAAAAGAAAGAAATGTTTTAGAACATCAAAGTTTTCTAAAAATCTTTCAACGCAAGAATGAATGGAAAGCCATCTTGTTTTTGCCGGTTTTAAGATTTTGCGACATTCAACATCAAAGAAGCTTTGAAAATCGGTAAGCTCTGCCGCAGTCTTGCTGCTTTCAGAAACATACGTCGCTACGTCTCGCAAAAGATTGTGGCAGATCTTTGGAATGTTGTCACATGCAGAGCTTGCAACAAGAGCCGCCGAGTGACATAAACATTTCATCAAAACTAATTCAGGAACATCTTCTTTTAGGCGCGACACAAATGAATTATTTTTACCAATCATGACCGCTGCGTTGTCACAAGCGATTCCAACCAAATTCGACAAAGAAATACCCTTTTCCAGTAAATTAGTTTTTAATTGAACATATATATTTTGAGCTGACAGATCTTTAGCATCAAGCTCTATAATATCTAATAGTTGTGTTATTGGAAAGCAATCAACTTCTCTTACGTAAGGAACCAAAATACATAAATTCTTTTTATTTGCAATATCTGTGCTTTCGTCTATCAGAACGGAAAAATAAGTTTCTTTTAAAATTATAACCAAGTTTTCTGTTTCTACTTTGCACAAAATATTTTTGTTGATAGATGAGCACTTCCTTCTTGATAAAGTAACATCATTGCATATTTTCGAGTCGATGAAAATAGTTTTTAAAAGTGGCGTTAAATGGTCGACAATAGATGTGGCAACATTATGCTCTAGGAAAAAAGCAGAAAGTTTCAACTCTGCTTTTTTAACAGCCTTTTCATGTTGATTTTGTTGAAGAATGGTGACACGCTGGGCAGATTTATAATTCTCGAATTTGCGATATGCTTGCTCCTTTTTTTTATGTTTAATTAGTTCACTCTTGCCTGCACATAGCACTACGTTGCACATTTTACACTTTACCTTGGTTTTGTCATTTTTGTTTTCCAATATCCATTCTTTGAATCCTGGTAAAGTTAACCATGATGTTTGGAAAACTTTGGCGGCTTTAACTTTTTGCCTTCTTCTGGGGCTGAGGCTGACATATTGCTCTTCTTCCGAATCATTTGTACTTTCATCCATTTATACACCTTAACGCAAATATTTTTTTTTTTTTTTTTTATAATTTGCTTACGCTAAAGGGATTTTTTTTCTGTTGTTACAGTACCCTTATAATGCTAAGAACACAGTGTAAGCTACTTGGTATTAGAAGGAATAGAGAAATAGGAAAGAAGTGTTTGGGTGCAGTTGTAGGGTTTTTCTCCACGGGTGGTGTCTAAGTTACTTAGGGAGATTACGATTTAATGTATTCGGTATAAAGTAATGGACTTGGCCGGGATTCGAACGCACGACCTTCCATTCCGTAAGCGAATACACTACTACTGCACCATTGCCACCCGCAAAGCAACGCAAATATTATCTATTAATATCTGTAAAAAGTTTAAAGTATTTTGTAATGCCTACCAAGTTTTTTGAATTTGAGTTGCAAGAAAAAATATTAACGTTTATTCAGGAGACCAATATGCAAATCGCACGATTCCACAATGCAGCGCCGCAGCCTACTTGAATTCTATGTTAGAAGTGGAATGCAATATGCAATACGGAATAGTCAAAAGAAACAGATGACAATACAAAGCCAAAATAAACCGTTATTTTAGTAGACATGATGCTTTCCCTCTCTTCGCTAATAATATTATTGTCTATTTTATTTGCAAAAATCATAATCAAGTAGATACGTGAAAAACGAAAGTGACGAGAATGAAAGACAAAATAACTGATTTTGTTTTCATTGTTTGTTTTGGGTATGCAGTCTGCCTGCTTGCACTTAGATATACTAGCGCATAGCAGTGATGAATCTTTTCGTAACGTTGCGGTTGGGTGGCCTTGTGGAAAACCAAAAGAAAGAAGAAAAACCTAGGCCTCAAACGCAATGAGCTATTTCTGTTGTTACTTTAAGGTGAGTTTTGTTTGTTTTATATTAACGAGTTCGAGTTGTAAGCAACAATCTTTGGATTGGAGTTTCCTTGTTTCTCTTTTTTCCGATCAAATTTTATAAACAAGGCGAATTTCTCACGAAATCAAGGAATTCCCACAAAATCGTAAGGTTTTCCCTTTGTCCCTATTGAGGTCAAAATTCCCACAAAAAGGGATTTTTCCCATGATCCCGCAGCACTGGTCTGTCTCTTCGTAATTTGAGTTAATTGCCTCAATGAGTTTAACTTCGCTGATAGGTGAAATTAATATTTGAAAAAATACCTCAGTGTTTCGATTACTATCCACCGAACTCATCGGCTTAAGAGATTCTACCCGGCCCGATATACATTATGGCTAAACGAATTAAAATATCTAACTGGTGACACAAGTGCATTCAGTCGATTAAGTGGATACACCTCAAACACCAAACAGAAAACTTCAATGAAAATGGATCCTTATGCCGGATGCCGCTAATAAAATTTCAACACGAAAACCCATTCAACCAGTGTCCGGTGTCTGCTAACATCAAGCCTGACAAACGTTAATTTGCTACTTTGTATCTGAAATGTTTCGATCGCCATAGAATCGCAACATTGTGGGCTAATTTGTGGCTCTTTTGTAGGAGATGCTTTTTGAAAACACAGCACCGAACTTAAATTCAAAAATTCAACGACACATCCGCCTAGTCAAGCGTTCTGACAGCTTTCTGGAACAAATTGTGTGTTTCTTCGAATTTCCGCTAAACTTCACTTGAACAAATTCTGCCAACTGACACATCCCTATTATACTCCCATTATATCCACGCCGATTCGCACCTGCATCTGGGTAGGTTTTTCGTGTAATTTATGAGCGTCCAAAAATGTGGTCATAAATAAACCAAATAAACACTTTACACTGTCATAGTCCGGGTGGAATGAGGGGATGCCGTCGTGTTGAAGTGGTCGTTCCAGTTCCGGTAAATGAACATGTATCATGCGAATTGTATCGCTTAATATAAATACAATTGTTTGGAGATGAACTGGCTGGAATGGCTTGAACTGTCTGTGGTGCGAAACAGATGGCATTTGGTTTCCTCCTTTGTTTTTTTTCTGGACTGGAGAGGTACGTGCCACGGCGTGGTTGATTACCGGGCTAGCTGACCAACCACAACAGAGACATACGGTTTCTGGAGTGTGCCAGGATGCGTTCAATGCGACTGTGAATCTCTGGGGCTGTTTATGTTACGTTTGCACAATTTATTACAATCACAAATTGATATCGGAGGCTAATACATGTAAACCACAAATTGCTGGGAAGATGGCGTGAGGATCTACCGCGGGTTTTTTTTTTAAAGAAAGGGATGTGCCACTTGACCACACTTATTTATTTTCTGGGAAGTGTGTGGATACACCAATTTTAAGCAGTAAATTGAGCCTTAAATTGCCCACTTTTAATGAACAACAGGATATAGATATATCAATCACTTTGAGAGGGGGATGGATTGAGGTGGCACCCCTGCCATTTTGGTTTATCACGAAAACTGCATTGGACAATTTGCTGGTATTATTTCACTTGATAGCAGTGGCGGCGAAGCCAACAGGCAGATCAGTAGGGATGCAGTAAAGTGCGAGGGTTATGTATAATCCTTTTTTTCTTAGATCACAACCTCATCGTTAAAGAAAGGAAAAGATACTAGGAAGAGAATGAGAAATGAATGAATTTTCTTAAAGTCTATGTTAGGTAAGACAGGGTTATGAATGACAACTATGCTTTAAAAAAACAAATAGGCACAACAGAGGTCCCATAGTCAGCACCCTAAACAAAATGCCGCAAAGCTTTCTATTTCTTTTTAAAAACAGCATATTGAAGTTTCTCGATGTTACAGCATCTTCTTTGGTCTTTGGATTGTAGCGGCTGGTGGCAGTGTTTCTGTCCGCGCAGATTCATTTAGTTTTCTTATAAAAATCTTTAACAAACAAATTTGTTTCGGTATAACTTACGTTTGACGAATAAATAATAATCATTAAGCTACTTATATTCTAAAAATTAATTGGTTTGAATTACTATCGAAACATTTATGAATGGAATTCGATTTGGTCCAAATGTCCACCACGGAACGACCGCTGTCGATACGTTGAACCCAACACACATTTCGACCAATACGGCCGCTATTTCTCGTTCAATATTGGCTGAGCTCGTCTAACGTCGCCGCACTGTGGCGCCTTTTTGCAAAACTGCTTGCAAAATTCAATTTTCGTGTGTGCTTAAAATCCAAAACTAATTTATTTACTGGATTAGGAAATATTGGAAGCTTCAAAAGCCGAAAGAAATTTTAAAATCAGTCGAAGGATTCGGATGATACAGGTAGGTAGTCAAAGTTTCCGTATTTTTTATTATATCCTTAAAAGTGCAAGTGGTCATAAAAACATTATTTCCACATGTAAAAATGTATTCGCAACAAAAACATATAATAAATATTTTATGGTAATTTTTTGACTTCCTTAAATTTAAAGAATTAGGACGTGGGTATGGCTAGGTAATATTTTAAAAAGCAAGTGGGGCTGTGATGGATCATCTGGGCAAAGTGCCTACAAACAAAAAATAGTAACACATAATGGTGAAACAATAACGGATGCAAACATGTTTATGACCTCAATTGTTCCCCTGAGACTTAAGCGTTCAAATAGTGAATATTGGAAAAACCCTCGCCCATCATCAGTTCATTTCTGCCGACCAATAATGTTCCAGTATGCAAAGGAAACTGCAGATCTTATAAGGAGCACAGTGAATGACATCAAAAGCCAAATCGCTGATCTTCAACCTTTTGAATATAAGGTTAATGACGAAGTAGTTATTGGCACGAACTATTTTTAACGATGATTGACGGAAAAGTGTTAAATGAAATCACTGAAACAAAGTCCACACGGTCATGTCATATTTGCAAAAGAACGCAAAAAAATTTCAACAATGAAGAGCAGTCAGCAAATGACGAGCATAATTACGAATATGGAATATCTCCATTACATGCCAGAATCACACAAGATGGAAAAAATATTGATGAAAGTATAAAGGAGGCAAGATATCCAAAGGAAATTTCGCAAGGAAATGGGACTCGATGTGGATATAACAAAACAAGGATTTGGAAACAGTAACGATGGAAATACATCGAGAAGATTTTTTGCAGAACCAGATGTGACAGCTCGTATAACTGGCGCCAATATGGAGGTGATAAGAAGGCTTCAAGTAATACTTAAGGTGCTTAACTGCAGAGAAAATGTTGACGGTTCAAAGTTTGGAGTTTATGCAAGGGAAACAACAAATTTATTGAAAGAAAAGTATCAACTTACACCGACTCTTCATAAAATGTTGGCTCATGGCCAAAGTATAATCGAGTATCAATCATTAACAAACGGAGAACTGCCAGAAGATGCTCAGGAATTCAAAAATAAAGACTACAAAAAATATTGGTACCAAAATGCCTGCAATTTTTCCAGGATTCGGCAGAATGCTAAGGCATGTTAGAACTGAAGAATACCTCAAGCACGATAAATTATTAGTTTATTAGAAATTACCTCGGACTTTGACGAAAGGTTCCAAGAAATATTGTTTTTTGATTTTTATTTATTTTTACGTATTAATTTATTTATTCTCAACTGATGAACTTGAAATATATTATTGAAATAATTTTTTATGTTGTTGTGCCACTAAATAAAAAAAAACTTTTTGCAACACAAACAAAATTTAAATGGTTCTTTTTTTTTCCTCTACTGTTTCACTTGAACTAGTTTTTAAATACTCTGCAATTATCGCAAACATTGACAATCGAATTTTATTTTAAAGTAAAATACTAGTTTTACCTTTTTTGATAAAAAGGTTTTTATTAACATAATATTCTGGAACACCCTGCAAAGCATTTTTCTTAAATTTTGTTATTTTACAGCACTTTACATACTTTCTCTATACCTTGACTTAAAATGTACCACTTAAGTAGTACATTTTCACACTTATGTGCAGTAAAATAATGAAAAAAGGCTTTTGATACACATGCAGAAATATTTAAAAAAAATGACTGCTTGTTTACTTTTATGCACCACTGTGACTTTGTTTGACTTTAAGACACCCTGTTTTTACTTCAGTTACTTACTATTAACATTTTTTGAGGTAAAATATTAAGTCCATTTCCTATTAGGAGAAAGTCGTATTTCAGCAGAAAATTCTGAAACAACCTATTAATATTTTTCTTAAAATTCACAAAATGTAAAGTTTTGGATATTTCCTTCAAGCTGAAAAAAAAATTACCACGATATTTTTTTTTACGACCTATGATTTTTACAACCAAAAAAGTTAATATGCGCCACTGTAAGCCGGCTAAAGGGATTTCTTTTTTCTGTGACACAGTTACACTTATAGTGGCAACCGCAGCGCAGGCATTTTGTTTGTTGCTGTAAGTAGCTCCCAGCAAATTATTCATTGCCTATTTTTGGGTGCTACTTACTGCATGAACGAATAGAAGGATAGGAAAGAAGTTTGGTGTGATGGGATTTTTTTCTCCACAGGTGGCGTCTAAATTGCTTTAGAGAGATCTGTTTTTGTTGAGTTTATTCAATTAATAAAAATCATGGCCCTGGTCGGGATTCGAAAGCACGACCTTCCAATCACTTAGTGAATACACTACCATCGCAATATTGCAACCATTGTTGGCATAGACCAATGATTTAATGGAGCCCCATAAAAAAAATATAAAGGCGTTAAATCACACGATCTCGGCTGCCAATAGACGGGTCCGTTTCTGGAGATACCAGGTTCACCGAACTGAAACTTAATAACTCGATTGTACCACCCGATTGTGTGTGTTACACCCGATGTGTGTGTGGCTTGTGGCACCGAAAAGAGGTGCCAATGTTGGGCTCGGCGGATGTTTGGTCCTCTGTGCGAGGAGGGCGAATGGAGGAGAAGATACAACCCCGACCTCTATAAGCTGTACCAAAATGTGGATGTAGTCCAAAAAGGTAAATCACGTGGACTAAATTGGCTCGGTCATATTGGCGAATGCAAAACAATGCTCCAGCCAAGAGGATCTTCGATTCCCAGCCGCCTGGTTTGAGAAGGCAAGGAAGACTGAACCTCCATTTTTAAGACCAATCCATCGCGGATGCCAAAGCGTTTTGCTCGCAGATAATGGAAGGCTGCAGTGTCTCAGGCAGAAACTCTTCGCGGGTCGGGAGCCCGTTAAATAAAAACAAAATAAAACAATTTGTTTTTATTGGCTACTTGGAAACAATTTATCACTTAAAATGTTTTTTTGCACATTTTGTTTATTTCTATTATTAGGATTAATCCAGACACCATAGGGAAGACACTCACAAAATTTCATCAAAATCCGTCGAGCGGTTCGTGAGTTTTTAAAGGACAAACACAAATAACGAATCATCTTTATATAAATAGATTGATAGATATTAGTTGCATGTAGATAAATAAATAAAATAACAAAAAATAAAAACATAAGTACCTAGAGCGAAAATGTGATTGCAAATTTCTTCAAAAGAGCATTTGTGAATTAATAAATCCTCTCATTATTGCTAAACCTTCTCAAAGATCATAAAGCAGGGATTTTAGCTGAAGTTTCCTTATATATATAAGTTCACAGGAAATAGACAATTTAAAAATTAGTTGATAGGACAATTGGCAAGAAACTTTATCAAACTTGATGCGAAGAGTCTAATTTTTTGAAGTAATCAAATATAATCAAAATTATTAACATCTTAACTTAACGTATGCTACAAAACCTACCCCACCTTGTCACGTATTATTTCCCAGCCCGAAACAATGTATCGCCTATCAATAACACTATATTGCCAGAGCACAATAAAATTAAGTTCAATCACGTGGAAGCCCACCACTGCACATTGCAACAAAGTACCCGGAAAACACAATTCAACAAAATAAAAAACTTCCACGCCTGTATGTTATGCACGCTGCCCAATAATGCTATAACCGCAGCGAATACCTTTCCCTCTGAAGCCTCATAAATAATGTTTAATCGATGTTTGCTCTTCGGTTTATTGCATTAATGGCGTCTTTAATGAGCACCTCGTTACTTATTTGCAACAATTTCAAAAGTGACCAGCACAGGTGCGGCTCTCCTCTCCGACCTCTCCGGCCCCATGCCACAAATGAGACGGGCATAAGTCCAGTTCATAGGTGGAGGTAGCTAGCGACTAACCAACCCAACGGGCAATTAATTGTGCACACCCGCAACAATGTTGCCAATCTCATTTGGCAACACACATTAAAATCAGACGTTGTATGGGGGGACGACTTCTTCTAAGGTGGCCTTCGCGCGCCATGCCTATGTAGGTATAGTTCCGCGCCGATATTATTGCCACTGCATCCAGACGTCTCATTGTCTCGCTGTCGATTTTTATTGATCGTTAAACTGAAATTCGATTTGGAGTCGGGGGGCTTACCTCAAATGTGAGCTTGAATTACCGAATGTTATAAAAATCGCCAAACAATTAAGCCTGAAAATTGGATATTTTTACGGCGCAAGGTTCTGTTTTTGTGTTTCTGTTGTTGTTGTCATTATTGCTGGTCAGTTAGAATGTTGCCGAATGGTTGTTAAAAAAAAGTTTAATTTTTTATAGTTGGCGAGGATTTTAATTGATCGTTAAATTGTTGCGATTTTTACCAACTATTTTATTTTTTCTGTTGCATTTTTAACTAATTTAACCTTTGATTTGAGCTTGAATGGAGTTTTAAGTTCAATGTGTAGTTTTAGAATGGAAGAGGTGCGGTTCAGATTTTTATGTGTGTTCTCCGCTTTCAACTCTGCAATTAGCCGCCGGGTTGCAGAGAAAGAAGTAAATGATTTCGTATTTAATCAGAAGAGTTACATTGTCTCTGAATGTACAGGGTGGGCCAAATACAAGTTTCTTTTTAAAAATGCAATAAAATGAACAAAATTAAATTTTGTCTATATAATATGGCTTTATTAGTAAGAGCAAACATTCCCATTAATTATGGAATACAACGTTGTTCAAGTGGCTGCCTCAGCTGGCTTCGCAGTAGTGCATTCTGTCACTCCAATTTTCCAACACCTTGTTGATGGTTTCGGGCTGTAGCTCACAAATTGCTGGGATGATATTGGCCTTAAGTGCTTGAATCGTTTCCGGATTGTTGGCATAATATCGGTCCTTCACTGTTCCGCACAAAAAAAAGTCCATAGGTGCCAAATCGCAGCTCCGAGGCGGCCAATTGACATCGCCAAAACGGCTGATAACACGATTTGGGAATTCGGTGCGCAAAAGATCGATTGTGGGATGGGCCGTGTGGCATGGCGCGAATTAATTTATTTACACTTTTACTTCATTAAAAAAAAACTTTATTTAATTTCAAAAACACAAATTTACATTCTAATTCTTAGTGAACTGATTATAATTCTTAGCGAACTGGTCTTGTTGAAGATGAAAACTGAAGTGAAGTCTGGGTGGTGGTTCGGTGAATATCCAAGCGGCGTAATCTTGATGTTGTGTTTACATTACAACAAGTGCTGGCTTGACACATTCCTTTGTATCCACATTGATCGTTGGTTGTTTATTCAGCTGCACTGCTTGGATCCATAATTGATTTGGAGTGGCTGACGGCTGACCGTAATATAGTCATAATTTATTGGGTGGTTAACTCGCGCCATCCTGCATGAACCAGAGGTCGTTCAAATCCATGTCTTCAATTTCAGTAAAAAAAAAGTCTTTTAACATTTCTCTGTAACACTCACCGTTGACCGAAACGTCGTTCCCAGGCTAATTTTCGAAGAAAAATGGTCCAATGATGCCAAACTGTCTCTCTCTATGGATGCATGGGATGATGATTTTTCGCCCAAAATCGTTATCCAATTCAAGCTACGCTTAAGCCCAAACTGCGAAGCGTTAACAAAGCGCATGGCCGTGCGCCTTCAATTACTGAGTCAATTGTACCTTGTAAGCGAATAATCCGAGATCTTTATGCAGAATTATCCTCAGGCTAGTGCGTGAAATGTTGAGCTGTTGAGATCGATGGCGAGTTGATGTTCGTGAATTGACACTCTCGGCTACAGCAGCCACATTCTCGTCTGCGCGCACCTTACGACAACGGGCACCATGAGTCTTGTCCACTAGCATACCAGTCTTACGAAATTTTTGAACAAACTTAAGTACAGCAGGCGCGATGGTAACTTCATTTCGGCCAAAACTTCTTTTGAAAAAATTCACTGTTTGGGCTACACAGCATTCACTTTGGAAATAAGTTTTCAATATTTCTGAACGTTGTTTAAGCGTAAAGCGACTCATTTAGTTCCGCGGAGGTATGATACTGACTTTCTGTCAAGATTTCGAGCGGGAAACAGCTGTCAGTGTCAAAATAACCTATGATACAAAAAAAACCACTAGATGGCCCACCCGTTATATATAAATTGTGTTAAGTTGGATCCATACAATTTGTACTCTCGCACTCCTAAGCCGCGGTTTGAGTATTTTTTTTTATCTACCCATACGGCTGGTTGCCACTACTACGAAAGCATAAACCTCATGGATAGAATATATTACATCCCTGGATGGAGCGCTGAATGCACACGATTTTATAAGGACTTCGACAAACAGCAAATAATCTTTAATTAGGTCAAAGGAAAACCCATTAGTAACTTCTTTATCTACACTTCACTTCAATAAACTTTCTTGGTGAAGGAATTATACTATACAATACTGTCATAAGAAACCAGACACCATAATGGGCCCATCGCGATCCCTGGGAGAACCAACTAACAATGAAGTCATAATTCCAAAAAATTATTGTTGTTGTTAGTTGTTCATCAATTGAACCAGAAGAAAGGATAAAGATTTATATGAAAGAAAAAATAACAAACTGAAATATTAACTGCCATATAAAGCAATTCCTGGGCAGAAATTCGTTACTCAGTTGAGGGGAAGTGATTTGCTCTCTTGTGGCTTTCACTTTCACGATTTTTTTGTGTCAAGCTTTCAGCAGTTTTCGTGACTTTGAGTAGATGAATTTGCCTATTTTTTCAATGACATATTTCGACAGACATCGCTATGCTCGATTATCAAGTATGTAGGTATCAATACCTTTACACTGTGTAGAAAAGGGGTTTGTATTTTCAGAAAACTGGCAAGCATATGCCTCCTTTGAAGAAAAAAACAGCCCTCTCGTTAAAAGTGTTTAAGTGGCCAATTACAATTGCCTTCACTAAAAGTTTCCATAATTAATGCAATTTGTTGTAATAAGCCGCTCATCTCTATAGTCTACTCGCCTTATGTGGGTGGAGTACAACACTGCGTCCGCAGATATTAACAAATTTCTTATATATCCTGCACTTGACCGTTGTCAAAGCAGTTTGTTAACCAACTCAATTCGGGCAACATGCCTGAATTGGATTCCACTCAACCGTTTCACTATGTCTGGCACTTGTTGAGGTTCTTCGACATTCATCCCTTCATGACACATAGAACCTTCTATAAACTATACTCCGTATTTGTTGTCTTTGTCGTCGTCATTATATTTCCGTTAGAACTGTACCTTCAAATGTTTCTGGTCGAATCAATCTCCCAACTAATGAGAGCTGTGACCGTGAATGCTGGAGATATTTGCTGCTCATTGAAAATTGGTGTTTTATACGTCTTTAATAAAAACCTTCCTGAAAAAAAATGGACGACCGCGCCTCAAAGAATCCTGAACATCGCAGACGAATGGAGGACATTATTCGGATTAGTAATCGAATGTTTGTCACATTGTTGGCCCTATTTTGGTTGACGATGAGTTCCGTTTGGATATCTGGAGCATGGAATAGGAAGCTGTTTTTTCAAAGTTGGCTACCATTCAACTGGGAGTCGTCCACCAAGCTCTACATCATCGCATTTAGCTATCAGTGGTTAAATTCGTGCTATCAGTGCATCATGAGCGCGATATGTGACTCGTATTCGGTGTTGTACACCTACGTCTTGCTGGGGCATATTGAGTGCCTGGCGAACAGGATTTCGAGTATTGGTCATGACAATGGTGCAGCATGCTCGGAGGAAAACTACCGAGAATTAATTCCATGTGTGAACGATCACAGAAATACTCTGAGGTGAGTTGGTTGGTATTTGGCATGGTTTTCTTAAAATCCTTTTTTTCAGTTATTTTCACCGTTATAGCCTTCTAGTATCTGGAACGATTTTCTATCAATTTATGTTGATGGCATTTATGCTGTGCACGACGGGGTTTTGTTTAATTTTTAACGAGGCTGACATTACCTTTTTGATAACAAATGTTTTTTTTTCCTTATTGCTATGTTATGTATGTTATGGTGTTGTTATTTGGCAATTACAATTATGTAGACAGTACAGATTTGACAACAGCAATTTACTCCTGCAATTGGATGGATCAGAACTTGAAGTCGCGCAAGGCAATGATAATATTTATGCAGCGGACTCAGCTGCCAAATGTTATCATGGCTGGAAAATGAATACCCATCCCATTGCCAACATTCGTGAGCGTAATTTTTAAAGTTATTCAGAGATGAAGTTACTTCATTGCTCTTTGTTTCAGTTGATTCGGATGTCGTTTTCAATGTTTATGGTTCTATGGGCTTGTATTCGTTGAATTTATGTAGTTTCAGTTATCATTTGAAATAAAGAACAAAAAATGTTAATAATTTGACAGAGCTTTTGGTATCAAAATGTCATCAATACTTTATGGAAATAAAGTTCTCAGAAATATGTTTCATACGAAGAAATTACTTGTTGGATCGCACAACTTTGCCACAGCTAACAACAACAACAACAAGCATCTTGCTAATTGAAACGATAATTTCCAACAATAATGAACTTAATCCTTAATTGCTTACCGCGTACTTTAAAACTTACATTTCTATCCTATGCTAACTTACAATGTATAATAAAATTAAAGAGTCAATGAATTCATGTACCACATTTGAAATTAGCGCCCAAGAAGCCAAGGTTCGCCATATTTTTGAATTTGTCGTTGTACTAAAATAAGAAACCCAAGAGAATGCACTAAGTAACTATTTAAAAAATCAAGAGAAAATAAAAAAGCAATCTTGTCTTTGCTACTAGCAACGTTTTTTATCTCGCATCTCGTGGCCCGCTGTGCTTCGCTCGATTTCTCTACTCGACCAATTGTTGCTCATGCAATTGCTTATCGAAACCGGTGAATTGAACGTAATTGAAATTCGCAAAAGTAATTCAATCCGAGGGAATTTTATTGCACTGCATTAAGCAAAATTTTCTCAAGGAACAGCCGAAAAACCATTCGACTGTACATTACTTTTTTGTTAATAGACCTCTTTTTATCGTCTAAATGAAAAGAACCACAGACGCAATCCAAAATATAACTATTATAATGGAAAACGTGGTGATTCTTTAAAGGATTTGCATATGGTGTTGGTTGATTTTCAAAAGGCCTTTGATAGACAACCAAGGGATCTGTTATGGATGGCGCTAAGACAGCGAGGAGTTCCAGAGACCTATTGACGGACACAATCAGGTTTGTCAAGAACACATGTTGGTTGAAATAGGCCAACCAGCAAGAAAAATTTTTAATGTGAATGGTAAGTGTTTATTGTAAGCAGTGGCGGACTAAGCCCTTCAGAGGCCCGGGGCGGTGAAGCTGAATGAGGCCCCTCTAGCTTTAAAAAAATTTAGTTTTACAAGCTTTTTATTCCGTTCACATTTCGTCGGTGCAACCAGAAAATCGTCTAACTCCACTTTTAAACGAAAATGAGATTTGAATGATATCTATTGGTTCAACCCCATATCTACAACTCGGCGAAATTTGAGCCCCCTTACAAGATTATTTATTATATTATCGGAGATTCAGTTGGTAGCATATCTTCAAAATCAGTGCATTTGGTGGGTACCTACACTGTGTGAGCAAAAATGCTCTCCTGTAAAATTTGCTAAAATGGAGTTACAAAGTTTTCTGGTTTCAGCGACGATTTGTATAAATAAGTGTTTATGTTTATTTCGTTAAAATTTGGCAAGTGAAATTTAAATTCAAATTACATTATTTAGGCTAAATAAACATACATACCTACAATATGGAATGGATATGGGTGAGGAAAATAAAATACGAATCGATCGACAAAAAAAAATTAGATAAAATAAATCAAAGAAGGTTTTTTATTTTCTGAAGCGTGTTATACTCGTTTGTTTTTCGTGCCTTCAATTAAATGAACTCCTCAATAACTTTTGTGAAATCGATTTCTTTGGAAATTTTTCTTTCTATATTAGATTAGATTAGATTCTTTATTTCATGAAATATATGTACAATAGTTTGTGTTTGAGAACACGAGCATGGCCGAAATAGCCGTCTGCCGGAAATGACATTTCATAGATATTAAAGAAATTATTACATAGAAGTTAAATTGAAAAGCAAAATTGAAAAAGAAAGAAATACTTATTTACAACACAAGATTTTGGGTTTAAGCATAAAAGATTAATTCGTTATGTTTTTAACAATTAGTCGACAGAAAAGATGAAAAAAAAATAAAAATATATTTATATAAAATAAAACAAAAAATAAATGCAATTTGTACATCAGTATCTAAGTATAAAACTAGATTAAAGGAATGGAATGGATCAGCGAGGGGGTCTACAACAATTTTGATGATTTGCAACATAAAGATTTATAATTTTGAAGTGATTTAGAACACAAAAAAAATAAAAATAATTAGCAATTTTAAATGATTTGAAACATAAAAGAAAAATTTTGGATTATTAAAGCAATAACTTAAGAAGAACGGCAAAAGTTGCTTGTAGCTTGGACTTTTAAAAGCTATTACGATATAACAGAGCATGATTGCAGTATTTGTACAAAAGAAGCCCCCCCTAGCTCCGTTTAGTATATCGTACAGACCATTTACGGACAGATTGCTTACTCGGAAGTATAGTCGACGAATCTCTTGTAAAATAGGGCATTCCGCAATGAAGTGGTGAATATTTTCAGGCACTCTCATGTTGCATAGATTACACGTTTCCTCAAGATCTGTTCTGTGTGGCATGGAATTCAAATTTATTAATTCTGCTCTCGCTCTAAAAATGGTGCTTATAACTTTCAATGAAAAATTTATATTGAAATAACTTTCGTGAGATAGCAAATGATGGTTTAGGTTCCTATAGATTAACCTTGAAGCTGAGGAAGATGCTCTAATTAGGTGCTGATCGTATAATTTGTCATCCACTTTAGCAATGATCATTGCAAAAAACCTTTGCCAGTCGTTAACATTAGTTAAAGTAAAGGAGACATTCAGTTCGAGAGATATCGCTAGCTGGTTCCAATCCTTAAATGGAGAAGCATTGGTTTGTAGCAATCTTATTAAGATAGTCTTGGAAAGATTATTCCCGCTTCTCATTACCACTCTGGTTAAATAATCAGAATGAGCTTTCAAGTTTCGCACGTAGATGGGAGGCAAACCTGACTCTACATGAATAGCGTAGGTCGGAGTCGCATTTGGTAGCCGGAATAGACGCTTGAAAAAGAATCTTTGGACTGCCTCAAATTCTTCGAGGGGGCTCACACCAAAGGCCTGCACAACATAGCACATACAAGTATTAACTGTGGCGTTAAACACTTGATACTTCGAAGAAAGGTCAATGTTTTGATTGGCGAAGAACTTCGGCCACATCATGTTGAGTGCTAGTTTGGATTCAATACTTTTTTCTCTGGTATGCTTGTTAAAGTTTAGATTATACGACATCAAAACACCCAGGTACTTGAACTCACGAACTACCTCAATTTGTTCGTTGTTAAGGCGCCAAGTTCCTACCCCAGGACGTCTTCTCTGCCGGTTCTCAAATACCATGACCTTGGTTTTTGCGACGTTGATATGGAGATCCCAAGTTTTACAGTAGGTTTGCAATCTATTAATTTGCAGTTGCAAAGAAGATGGATTTTCCGCCAGTAACACTAGGTCATCAGCGTACAGAAGTACTTTTATGTGATTGCCCGCAAAATTAACGCCACCCGGAAGAATATCCGATATTGCATCAATGTGCAACGCGAATAAAATTGGGCTTAATATACAGCGCTGAGGGACGCCTGCAGATGTCTCAAACCATTCGGACAGGTTCGACCCATCCCACACAGCTGCGCAAAATGACGAAAGAAATTTGGCATACAACATTAAGAACTTTCTTGACACTCCAAGGGATGCCAGTTTATAAATTAAAGCTTGCCTGTTAACTGTATCAAACGCTGCTTTAAAATCTACAAAGCACACAAAAAGTTTCTTATTATTTTCAATATATTTTCTAGCGATGCTAGTCAGCGCGAAAATATGATCAACGGTGGAAAAACCAGCCGGAAAACCAGCTTGATACATTCTGAGGCGATTATTATCCTCTATCCACCTGGAAAGTCTTGTGTATAAGATCGAAGCAAAAATCTTTCTTAGAGAATTGAGAATAGAGATGTAGTTTTCTGGTCGACTCACATCACCTTTTTTGAAAATAGGAAAAATAAGCGCTTTGGTAAAGCACGTTGGTACACAAGCGCTGTTGTATATTAAATTGAAAAAATCCACAATATAAGTCTCGAGTTGGTCTGTTCCGTTTTTAAAAAATTCAATTTTAATACGAGTACAATCACACCCCGGAGCTTTGTTGTTTTTCATACCCTGCAAGGAAGCTTTAAGTTCTTCTAGGGAGTTTGGTAATGCAAAGCTAAAACTGTGAAGACCCTCCTCCGCTGATAGCAGTGTTTTAAAATGAGCTGTCGAAGCTGATACGTTAAGCTCCGACAGAAATCTTCACAGTTCGAATGCGCCCTCCCAATTCCTGAACATCATTCCAGAATTCTTTTGAGTTTTTCGACCGTTGTAACCTAGTTGCAAGACTTTTGAGGTAACTAGCTTTTTTCTGATAGCATAACTGTTTAAATTCCTTATTGGCGCGCAGGTACTTTCTATTGAAAGCACGGCTAGATTAACTAGTCGCTCTTGATCCATTGTAGATCGAAGATAATTTTTAATTGATTTAAGTTTCGAAAAACTCCTCTCGCATAATGCAACCGAAATGCAAATGGTCAAGAAGTATTGAAGTATGAGCGATATACAGGGTAGCGATTCAGTGAAGTCCCATTTTATTATAAATTATTGAAGGATTTGGGGGCCCCCCAAGACCGCTCCTTCCGCCCCCTGGTAAGTCCGCCAATGATTGTAAGAGTAGTTTTTTACCACGACAACAAGAAGGGATAACAATGGACCAATAGCCTTGCTGTGCACTTCCCTTCTAACCTAACCTAACCTAAAGAAGTGCAGATGCAGTCCATCCTCACCAATTGCACTCGAATTAAGATACGTGACAACTTCAAAATCCAAACCAAGAGGTCAACCAAAAAAGAGATTTGAAATCGGAACAAAAGAGGAGTTGCTACTTGGATTGGATAATGGACAGGTAATGTTTAATCCAAAATAAAAAAAAATGTATTATTGTTGTTAGTTGTTCATCAATTGAACCAGAAGAAAGTGATACAGATTTATATGAAAGAAAAAATAAGAAACTGAAATATTAACTGTCATATAAAGCAATTCCTTGGGCAGAAATTCATTACTGAGTTAGATAGATAGATAAATTTATTTCGCATAATATTGATTTACATTCGGTACGCTACCACACATTTTACATAAGTACAGAGATGTGATATTTTTATATCTTACTACTAAAACAATATATTTAACAAATCTGAAGAGAATTCTTATTTACAAAATAGCATTCTTTTTGAAGGAAAGTGCGAGAAAAACCTTCAATTTAACAAAAAAAAAAAAAATTAATTAATAAATAAGTAAATAAATAAATAATAAATGAATAGGTAAATAAATAAGTAGATAAATAAATAAATAAAAAATAAATAAATTAATAAATAAGTAAATAAATAAATAATAAATAAATAAATAAATAAATAATAAACAAATAAAAAATAAATAAATTAATAGATAATTAGATAAATAAATAAATAAATAAACGAATAAACAGGTAAATAAATAAATTAACAGATAATTAGATAAAAAAATAAATAAATGATAGATAAATAAATAAATAAATAACTAGATAAATAAATAAATAAACAAATACAAAAAATAAACAGGTAAATAAATAAATTATTAAATAATTAATAAATAAATAAAATGCAAATAAATAAATAGACGAATAAATAGATATATATACATATATATAAGCAAATAAAGAAACACATAAGTAGGTATATAAACAGGAACAACAGGATGGAATTTAAAGACTCATTTGATGGATCAGGGGATTTTCTGAAAAGGTATTTTTACTTATAAAGTTTGCGGTAAGTTTGTGGATTCTATCACAAATCATTTCAACATTCGCTCTTCTGTGCAAATCTAAGGTTGAGTAATGCCTTTGTATATATACTCTATAGTAATATCATCAACACGAATTTGAAAACGTCGACCTCCACGAAAATGGCAACAAAACGGATAGCGATTGAAGTTTTGTGTGTGGTTTGTGTCTTAAATTTGATGATGGTATGAGGATACAGGTAAAAGAAAACGAAGAAAGAAAACCAAATAAACTGGTTTGTTTCTCTTTATCGAATCATTTTGATATTATGTAAGTATTTATTTTTCTTTGTAAGAAGGAGCATGAGCAAGGAGACTTTTTGACGATTCGCATCGTCGCGTCGGCAAGTAGCATGTATGATGAAAGATGAGAGGGGGATGATGGAAGGGACGAAAAGTTTTGAAATGAAAAATTTAATAAAATCTTATTTCAGTCTTTTTCCTCAAATAAGAAATTATGAGTTTATCGCTTTTAAGACTGTCACTATTTTGGCTATATCTTGACGAAAAATGTTCCGATTTGTATCATTTCTTTTTAATTGATTCAGAAATATTCAATCTAATTAATTAAGAAATAATTATTTTACTTTGTGTCAGTATTGCGCCATGCTGCACAACCACTTATGGGTCAATAGGTTCCTACCTACACGATTTATATTTATTTTATTCAAATTTTATCAATTATTTATTTTAAAATGCTTAGGCCAATGGTTCGTATGAATACGAACTAGCAGTTCCTTGGAGTAAAAGGCAGCAGTTTAGTAAAAGCATTTACAAATTGCTTCAGTACGGTATGAACAAAGTCTTTCATTTTTAAAGTGAGTTTGGAAATTCGATCTTAGCATTTACTTTACTGAACTTGCAGCTATCACTGAGAGAAAAATACCATGAAAGCTATAAATTGAATGGTGTACGACTATTGGTTTAATAGTGTGTCTTATTAAAAGGTTAATAGTTTGTACCATTATTTTTCAGTCACACTATTGAATTAATACGATTCACGCACTATTGCTTCAATAAGATTCCCATTGATTTAAAACTGTACATCCTATTGAAATTATAGTATTTACTATTAAAATAATAGGACCAAGCTATTTAAAACAATTAGATTATACTATTGTTCTAATAACCTTTAAACCATTGTTTTTATGGGATAACTATTGATACAATGTGGCTGGTCCTTTTAAATCAATAGTATTTACTATTGAATCTGTTCTATCATATTATTGTCTTAATAACCTAAAAACTATTGTTTCCAACTATGGAAAAAATGTGGCTGGTAATTTTGAAATGTATGGTATTTATTAATGGCTAAAACCACCAAATAGCGGCAGCGGCAATGTTCTCATATCTAAAATAATCAATCAATGTTGTTGCGCTCAATCTGAAAATCCGCCAGTAGAAAACGAAAACATCTGCGTTTATAAAAATTAATTAATTTTAAAACAGAAGTACATTTTTATTGAAATATTTTTATTTTTTACATCAAAGCAACTATAATGACATATTGAATATGTAATTTATTGAATGGCCTTCGGATGTTGTAGTATATTTCAATCTAGAATATTGCATTATATATAATAATAGTATAAAGGATTTGGGAATCCTCACTGCTGAAATACGATTTTCCTTCAGCGATCTGAACACACATACCAATTGTATTGAATAAAAAGAAACAAGTTACAGGCGACTGTGATGGTCTAATTGCAATATGCCATAACTACCCCAAACTTCCATCGAAGCCAACAAATAATATACCATCAATCTACTCGACGACAATTCTCCCACCTTTCTTTATCCACCATCGCCCCTGCCTTTAAATATGAATAACCATTTTTCACTTGCAAATATGAATTATAAAAAAAATCATTTGAGAATCCTCACGCCTGAAATGCGACTCTCCTTCAACGATCATACACATACATACCAATTACCAATTTTATTAAATACCAGAAAACAGCCTACCCCAAACTTCAATCAGAGCAAACAAATAATATGGCATAAGACTACCGGATAATAATTCCTTCACCTTTCCGCCCTACCATCAACCACCAACGCTACCTGTATCATCTTCCTTCTCATATACCTAGTCACGAGCATGAAGAAGAACAAAAAATTAGCTGTTTGCGCAAAAACAAATAAAAATATTCTGCTGATACTTTCATCAGAGCCAACAAATAAAATACGATAAATCTACCCGATGAGAATGTCATGCTACACCAAACAACAGCCACACCATCCTCATATTCCAAGTCACGAGAATGAAAGACAATGGAAGACAACAAAGGTGTAGAAAAGGTTCTACAATATGGTTGTATAAATATAGTTTTTTTAATGACGAACTTACGTCGTTTGGTGGCGTATCGTCGAATTCACGAAGTGATAATACTATAAAGTCTATATACAAAGGTAATGCCATGGTAGATTCAACATAATTTTTAATACTTTATTTTGAGCTATTTGCAGCTTCTTAATGTGACATTTTGCACAATTTCCCCATACTTGGCACCCATAAAGAAGAATGGCTTGAAAAATAACCTTATGCATTATTAATTTGTTTTCAGTAGATAGTTTTGATCCTCTGTTGATAAAGGGGTATAACATTTTAATGGCGATGTTAATTTTTTTTATAGTTTTGCTGGTGTGATCTTGAAAAGTTAACCTTGGATCAACATGCACACCCAGGTACTTCACAGATGGTGCCCAAGTAATGTTAGACCCGTTAATATCGATTTGGCTATTTGGAAGATTGCACGATTTTTTTTTTCTGGTAAAAAAGATGGCATGCATTTTCTCAGCGTTCAATTTGATTTTCCATTTTTTAAAATAACTTGCTACTATTTCCATCGCACTTTGTAGATTCCTCTGAACGTTGAGAGCGAATATATGTGATGAAAAAATTGCAGTGTCATCCGCGTAAATACCAATTTCACAGTTCGGTACACTCGATAAATCAGAAGTGTATATATTGTATAAAATGGGCCCGAGTACGGAACCTTGCGGCACACCTGCGTGAAAATACATCATTACTCAGTTGAGGGGAAGTGATTTGCTTTCTTGTGACTTTCACTTTTACGAATTTTTTGGTTCAAGATTTCAGCAGTTTTCGTGACTTTGAGTTGATGAATTTGCCTATTTTTTCAATGACGTATTTCGACAGACATCGCTTTCTTCGATTGTCAAGTATATACCTTTACACCGTGGGGAAGGTAGGTAGGTAGGTGTGGCGGTTTGATAAGACAAACCCAATTAGCACTGAGTGCCGTTTTGTTACCACAAACTCACGTAAACCTGGGTATTATCGATTGGTGGGGGAGGCTAAATCCAACCTGCGGAGTTCAGGAAAGTTATCAGTTCCTTGATACTTTTCTCGGAGACTTCCTCAAGTGTATTGAAGAAGGGGCTTCCCAATGTTCGTAGTCTGGTCCTAGCTAAAGCCGGGCAGGTACATAGAAAGTGAATTAGGGTTTCTTTTCCAGTTGGCATTTTGCAACAGCGGCAGTGTGTATTGTATGGGATGCCCAGCTTGGCCGCATGGTCACCTATAGGCCAGTGTCCCGTAAAGATCGCTGTGAGTCTTGCGATGTCTTTTCGGGTTCTACCTAGAAGGTCGGTTGTTTTTGCCTTGTTGTAGTTTGGCCACGTTTTCCTGGATATGACGCATGCAGTCAGCCTGCTCCATCTGAGGTTGGCTTTCTTAAGGTATTCTGCGGTGATATTTGCCTTAACTGCTCCGAGCGGAATGTGGACTAGTTCCGCCAGAGAGCGGTGGAGAGCTGAGCCTTGCCTGGCCAGTTCGTCGGCATGTTCGCTTCCATAAACGTTACTGTGCCCTGGAACCCAGATCAGGGTAACCTTGAACTTATCAAGCAGGGCCAGCTCATTACGGCATTCTAGTACTAACTTAGAGGATATAGTGACACTGTGGGGAAAATGGGTTTGTATTTTCAGAAAACTGACAAGCATATGGCTCCATTGAAAAAAAAACAGCCCTCTTATTAAAAGTGTTTAAGTGGCCAATTAGTCCATAATTAGTGCAATTTGTTACAATTAGCCGCTCATGTATATAGTTAACGCGCCTTATGTGGGTGGTATAACATTTTGTCCGCAGACATTAACACATTTCTTATAAATCCTGCACTCGACCGTTCCCAAAGCAGTTTGTTAACCAACTCAATTCGGGCAACATGGCTGAATTGGATTCCACTAAAGCGTTTCACTATATCTGGTACTGCTTGAGGTTCCTCGGCATTCATCCCCCCACGACGCATAGAACCTTCTACAAGATATACTCCATAATTGTTGTCTCTTTCGTCGTCATTATATTTCCGTTAGAACTGTGCCTTCATACGTTTTCCTTCGAAGCATTCTTTCAATTGATGAGAGCTGTGATCGTGAATGCTGGAGATGTTTGCTGCTCATTGAAAATTGCTGTTTTATATGCGCTTTATAAAAATCTTTTAGAAGCTCATAAATACCTGAAAAAATTGGACGACCGTGCCTCGAAGAATCCTGTTCATCGCAGACGAATGGAGGAAATTATTCGGATTGGCAACCGAATGTTTGCAACACTTTTGGTCGTATTTTGCTTGACGATGAATGGCATTTGGATATCTGGAGCATGGAATAGGAGACTGATTTTCGAAAGTTGGCTACCATTCAACTGGAAGTCCTCCTCAAAGCTCTACATCATCGCATTTTGCTACCAATGGTTGAATTCAATTTATCAAAGCATCATGAGCACAACATGTGACTCGTATTCGGTGTTGTACACCTACGTCTTGCTGGGGCATATGGAGTGTCTGGCTAGCAGGATTGCGAGTATTGGTCACGACAATGGGGCAGCAAGCAGGAAGGAAAACTACCGAGAGTTGATTCGATGTGTGAATGACCACAGGAATGCCCTGAGGTGAGTTGGCAGGTCTTTAGAGTTCTCTTCTCAAAATCCTTTTCGTTTCAGTTATTTCCATTGTTTGACACCCCTAGTATCTGGAACAATTTTCTTTCAGTTTCTGATGACGGCATTAATGCTGTGCATGTCAGGGATTTGTATAATTTTATATCAGACTGACATAACCTTTTTGATTACAAATGTTTGCCTCTTTGTTTCTGGGGTGGCAGAGATCCTTCCGTATTGTTATTTGGCAAGTAAAATGATGGAAGCCAGTACAGATTTGACAACGGCAATTTACTTCTGCAATTGGATGGACCAGGACTTAAAGTTTCGCAAGGCAATGATCATATTTATGCAGAAGACTCAGCAGCCAAATGTTATCATGGCTGGGAAATTATTTGCCATCTCATTGCCAACATTCGTGAGCGTAAGTTTTAAAGTTATTCGGATATGAAGTAACTTCATTGCTCTTTGTTTCAGTTGATTCGGATGTCATTTTCAATGTTAACGGTTCTATGGAGTTTTTCCCATTAGGTTTTTGTACACATAGATGATAAGAACGCTCTTAATTGGTGAAAAGGTTATGGTGAAGGTCATTTAATGTTTTTAAATATTTATGTAGCTACAGTTATCATTTCAAATAAAGAGCAAAAGGTTTAACATTTGCCAGAGCTTTCGGTATCAAAAAGTCATCAATATTTTATCGAGCAATATGTTTTCTTCGAAGAAATTACTTTTTTGTAGATAGAGCTCCTTTTATCTGCTAAATGAAAATAATTTCCTTTTGAACTTAACTATACACTCCATACCACTTTTTATAAGAACAGGTTATTTTGTTTGAAAATGTTTCGATTTCTTCAAACCATTTACTAATCTGGGAACATTTTTTTGGTGGAGGTAAGAAGGTAAAGGTATATATTTTTATAGGTCTATTATTACTTTGTGAAAAGAAATTCGCGGTTAGGTTGAGAAATTTTTATTTTATGAACTTTTTTCCAATAAGGTCATAAAATGGATCTCTGTTTTGTATCAGTTGTTTTAGGACACATGCTTAATCTATCTGATAGACATTTTAAATGCAATGAAACTGGTGATGGGAAACAACGAACAAACACTATCAACTTATTCGATTGAAGATAAAGGTCATAAATTGAACTTTTTTCTTCAACTCGACCTTTTCTCTCTCTGTAGTAAGTCTAAAGGATTCATCAATTGAATTTTCAAAAGCTTTTTTACAGAGTTTAATTTTTTTAAAAAAAGAGAACAGGGTAGTTCTTTTTCGTATGTTTGTACGGATTCGGTTTAACAATTTGCAGAAAATAAGGGAATATGAATTTCTAAAATAGTACGATAGGCAGGCATGGCGACATTGGATTGGAAATTGCTTTGTAAAAAGTTTGTACTTTACAAGTACTTTACTTAAAGGTCTCCCGAACAGGGAAGAGTCTCTGAGACACTGCAGCCTTCCATGTTCCATCCTCTATGCCTGGCACACTGCTTGTAGGTAAAGTCTTTGTCTACCTGGGCTCCACTATTACTTCGCAAAATGACATCGGCGCATAGATCAAGTGAAGAATCACGCTTGCCAATCGCTGTTTCTTCGGGCTAAGAAGGCAAGGAGATATTATATAAGACCTTAATCACCCCGGTCCTGCTGTATGGTGCAGAAGCATAAACCCTGTCAAAAGCAGATAAAAACCTTCTGGGATACTTTAAGAGAAAGATTCTTCGAGTGATATTCGGTCCAGTTTGTGACGATGGCGTGTGGAGAAGAAGGTTCAACGACGAACTATACGGGTTTTACAGCGACGCTGTCCTGATCAAAAAGCTAAAAATACAACGGGTGAGAATTGGAGAAAGCACAATTGGAGAACGACCTCAACAAACTTTCAACTTTGTGTGCGTAACTGGAGGCAGCTAGCGAGGGACCGAGCTGGTTAGAGGCACTTGTTGGTTGAGGCTTGTTGTCTACCCCGGACTATAAGCGCCACCAAAAGTAAAGTAAAGTAAGCAAGAACAACTTCTTCGAAATTTGTTGCTTATTTTAAAGGCGGCTTAGCGTAAATGTTTGGGCTCTATTAATAGGAAACACTTTAGTAGGCCTGCACGTTCTTCCAAAAACAGTTAATTTCCATTACTACGAGTACCTGAAATTTCTTGAGAACGGTGGGCGGAGCTTCTTAAAGATGTTCCACTTGTTGAGAGAAGGGCGATGTTCTTTCAACAAGATGGAACACCTTGTCACAGTAGCAGCGGCTTAACTACGTTCCTCAACAAATTTTTAACGAACGATGGATTAGTCGATTAGGCCCAACCCTTGGCCACCCTGATCTCCTGACCTAACACCCATGGATTTTTTGTTCTGGGGTGCTATGAAAGAAAAAGTTTATTTTAGAGAAGTGTCAAGTCCGGAAGAGCTCCAAAAAAAATTGCTGCCGCTTCAGAAGAGAGGAGAAGAAGTGCTGCTCTTTAATCTGCCATCCAAAATGCTTAAACGCGCACGGAAGTGTATTCGAATGAAAGGTGTATTCAAATGTTTATACGAATTGTTCGGAGTGTAGAACAATTCCTATAAACATTCCATAAACTTTTCCAAAAAGGACTTTTCAGGACCACAAAAAAATATCTGAGAGATTTTAAGAGTAATTCAGTGGGTACACTTCTTTTTGACCATTTTTTCCTTAGAATAATTTTTAAGAAATTTTTCATAGAAAAGAAAAATTATTGAGTAAACATTTTGAGAAAAATGCATTTTAAGTAAAAAATGGAACAAAAAATTTTCATAATTTTGAGTTAAGGAGCCATAACTTTTTTGTAGCCACACAGATGTACACAAAGTATTTAATGCTTGTATAAAATATCTATTGTAGCTATAAGAGTTTAGACGTTATAGCGTTTAATGTGGTTAAACCTCCAAATTAGAGGTCACCCACTTTGAAGGGCTATAACTTGAAATGGGGTAAACATAGGCCCCCTGCCGTACAATTGTTCGTCGGAACCTCAGGAATCTAACCTTAAAGGATTATACTGCTTAACTGGGACATCCTGTATATACAAAACGTAGAAACATGATATGCTGCAGACTAGCCAAGACTTCGCAGGAACTTATAAAAATTGTTAAGACATTTTCATAATTAAAAAGTTTTAGAAAAAAAAACACCGGGCCCGTTAACATCTAAAGTTTATTTCGCACTACCCCACGCGGAAATCTGACAATAATCAAACACCAATTGTCACGAGAACTTTCTCAAATCAACAATTCGGAGTCGACTTAAAATTGTATTTCCCTTCCATTCGTGCCAAAAATATAACTTCGCACACACAAATGGTTAGAGAAGCTAGGCTTAAGGCCCTATATGCTCCCATGAGGGTAAGTTATTATTTATATTTCAATGTTACAAATGAGTTCCCACCCAGGATGTCTTCTCCTGCATTGAAAAGTTCCGGCGGTTAGGCCCTCGACTCCCGCAACTTTGTTTCTTAATTAACTCGTCTGACCTATAAAACTTCCTTCACCCCAGTTACGGCTGTTAAACTCGCTTAATAAATTTTTAAAAAAAATCCTCATCTCATGTATTAATGATTCATCCACCCGCCTCAGCCACAGAACCATTCCAAACTCTGCGCGATAAATATCTTCAAATATATTATTCCGATTTTAAATAATTAATTGCAAAGTACTTTGTGAGCGACCGTTTTGCTTCGATAAAAGATTTAATTGCTACACCAAGTGTGTACGTAATAGATTTTCACACGTTTCCCATTTGAATACAAGTCCGCTCAACTACCGGGCATTAGCTACTCCTACCTCACTCGCACAACAGTGGATGTATTTTTAATGGACACACATTACCAATGTAATTGTGGCCGTAATTTTCAGGTGACAAGGACATGTTTTGTAATAGAAAAAAACTTTTAATCTTTGTTAGTCAATGTTTCGTTTAAAAAAAATTTAATTAAAAAAAAAAAACTATTGCACGGCACTAACTTTTGTTTTGATTCAAAGTACATTGGTTAGCTATTCATGTGGTTCTTCTTTTTTTTGTTGTTGAAATAATGGCCAAATCAATATTTCAAAAGAATGACATTTTAACCATCGTTCAGGCCTTGCTCTGTTTTGATGTGCGGTGGATGTGGTCGAGTGGCTTCTGATTTTGAGGTGAAGATTTTGTTTTTAATTTAAATTCGAGACACGGAGGTTGAAACTTTATTAAACTGTTTAACAAGTTTAGTTCTGTTAATTTTGACAGAATTAGATTGAATTCATGGAGATACTCCACACTTGCATACTTCGTAATTGTTTCTTTGTGTAAATTTAAAAAGTACCGAGAAGGCAGCTCAGACATATTCCGATAAAAATCGGTTCGACAAACAACTGCGTACCTAACTACCTAGGCCTAGGGCCAACCCATTCTCAATCAAATTCTATTTTACTCAACCGACAAAAGTTCAGTGTTGATAAAAAGATACACGGCCGGCGTGGCAGTCGGTTAAATCCACTATATTTTTTAATCGATTTCCCCGTAACTTCAAATAATTAGGAAAAACCGAATTATAGAGTTCGTTGAGGGTAATATTTTTTTTTTATAATGTACACGTACTAAAGAGACTTTGGATACCCTTATAATGTAATAGCCACACAGTGCGGGCGTTAAGGAAATTAGGGATAGAAGATAAGAAGAGATGCCGATGTACGTTGGTTTTGAATGTTTGTAGATTATCAATATATAAAAATCAATCCATATTTGTGTTTGTTGCCGGTGTTTGACCAAACGCGTTAACCGATTGCAATGAAATTTTTTTCCATGAAAGGTGACGTCTGTACTAAAGTTTTTATGTATGTGCGATGTCTCTATCTGCATCGTTATGGGCATTTGAGTTTTTTTTTTTTTTTCTTGGCTGTGCCAATGTATGTGGTAATCTTCAAAAGATGGCTTGCACGATTCGCAAATTCGAATAATCGATGCCAGGAATGCGCCTACGTATTAATCCACACCCAGCAGACGTCAACCACTCTCCCCCGGGACTGCCGTTAGGTATTACTTCGCGGGGCTGGTTAGCAATTCATGCTATGCGTCTTGTCTCGTGTCAGTTGCTTCTGACGCCTCTGTTGCTTCTAATGCTCTCCTAAGCTTTTCTACTCTCCGCAGTTCATTTTGGATAGTTGTTATCAGAATACAAACTGTCATGCAATTGTCATGGCAGATGTTGGGCAGATTCGTTCTTCATGCTACGAATCGCCTACAACGAACAACTGCATGCTCCGTGTCTTCCTCCTGGTCTGGACAATCTGGGCAAAATGGCGAGCTATCGTGTCCAAATCGGCCAGTCAGGAACTGCATAAGGTGGTAGTTGCTGTTTCCATGTGGTCGCTTTGTCCAGGTCTCGATTGACGGCATCAGCTTGTATGTCCATCTGTCTTTTGTGGTGTTGTCCCACCTGGTTTGCCATATAGCAATTGAAGCTGCTCTTTCTTCTACTTTAATTCTTGCCATTTCACTTGCATCTTGTCCGCCCGGCGTTTTTCTGTTGTAGATCCTCAACATCTCGCCCGCTAGAATGTCTATGGGTATCATTCCAGCTATGACGAAGGCCGCTTCATCCGAGATGGTTCGAAAAGCGCAGATTGTCCTTAACGCGTTAAGTCTGTATGCGGATGATAGTTTCCTTCTTGTTTCTTTCGTCGCTAGTGTCTCCGCCCAAACCGGGGCGGCATAAAGGAGGACTCAACTGACTACTTTTGATAAAACGGCCCTCCTAGCGTATCCAGGTCCACCGATGTTAGGTAGTATGGGTGAGAGAGCTCCCTGTATTTGCGATGCTTTCGTTAAAATATACTCCACGTGCGTCTTGAACTGCAGTCTGTTGTCTAGCATGACTCCTAGATATTTGACTGCTCCTTTGAATCTGATGATCTGGTTCCCCACCTGCAAATTGGCGAATTCAATAGTTTTTCGACTCGTTATAAGGACTGCTTCTGTTTTATGATCGGCTAGTTCTAGTCCGGCGGATACTAGTAAGTTTTTTATCCTGGAAATTGCTTCATTTGTAGCTGATTCCACTTTATGGATCTGTTTAGCTACTGTCACGATGGCAATGTCGTCCGCAAATCCAATTATCGATACTCCGCCAGGTAGCGTTAGTCGTAGGACTCCGTCGTACATGATGTTCCACAGAAGCGGCCCCAGTACGGATCCCTGTGGGACGCCCGCGGTAACCTTGCAGTATTTGACTCCTTCGTCGGTATAATAATTTAGCTTCCTGTTGTTAAAGTAGTCCGTCACTATCCTCAGCAAGTAGTATGGTGTATCCATTCTGGCAAGAGATCTTTTTAGGAATGACCAGTTCGCGGAATTGAAGGCGTTTTTCACATCCAGCGTAACTACTCCACAATACTCATTTGTGCCGTAGAGTCATCTTACTCCATCGATGGCACTTTCAGCTATGTGGACCAACGCTCTTATAGCCTCAACTGTAGAACGCGCTCTTCTGAAGCCAAACTCTCGGTCTGAGAGTGGTCATTTCTCTTCAGCCACTGCGAGAAGTCTATTAGATAGATAGATTAGATAGATTCTTTATTTTTTCCATCATAAAGTTTACAAATTGGTATACTTAAGAATGAGGACATGGCAATACTGCCGTCTGCCTGAGATGACATTTCATAATATGATTTAAAAAAAAAGAAATAAAAGAAATAATAAAAAGCAAAAATTTTAAAATATAAAGAAAAGGAGAAAAAAAAATGTTTAACAAAAGATATGAAGAAATATTATTATATAAAACAATGATATCAATTTTAACGTGATTTGAAACACAAAAGAGATATTATCAAATTTAGTATGATCAGCAACAAAACAATAAATAGTTAGGTATAAAATTTGGTGAAAACTGCAATAAGCGGGTAATCGACTAAGTTTAATATGTGAAACTGTTACGGTAAGAAAGAGCATGTTGGCAATATTTAAAGAGGCTGAGCCAGCCCATTGCTCCATTTAAACTTTCAAAAAGTTTGTCCAAGGATATAAAACTTTCCCGAAAATGCAACCGGCGAATTTCTTGTAGAATAGGACAAGCAGCAACGAAATGGTATATATCTTCATTCGCTCTTCCGTTACATAGATCACATAGCTGGGGCAAGTCTGATCGATGAGGTATAAAGTTCAAATTTAAAATTTCAACTCTTGCTCTAAAAATAATACTTATAACCGAGGCTGAAAATTCATTACTAAAGTAAGAGACTTCCGAGGGCAGTTCATGGTTAAAATGACTATAAATAGCTCTTGAAGTAGACGAAGATGCTCTGGAAAGGTTATCCAGAAACATTTTGTGATCCACCTTAGCAATCACATCAGAAAACTGAGCCTGCCAATCGGTCACATTAGTTTCTGTTAAGTTTAAACTTGTTTCGTAAGCTAAAGCTAGTTCGTTCCAGTTTTTAAACGGGGAACCATTCACTCGAAGTAATTTTCTTAAGATGATTTTGTGAAGACAAGTTTCACTTCTTTTCATCACTCTAGTAATGAAGTTCGCACTTGCCTTCAAATTTTGTATATATATAGGGACTATTCCTGACTCTACATATATGGCGTAGTTGGGTGTTGAGCTAGGCAAACGAAACATCCTCTTAAAAAAGGTCCTTTGTACAGTTTCAAAAGCTTCGAAGTGTGTGTATCCGACGAGTTGGACGCCATATGCCATGCATGCTTTACTGTCGCGTTGAAAACTTTGTACTTGGACGTTAAATCGACATTTTGGTTCGAAAAAAACTTTGGCCACATTATATTAAGAGCCAATTTAGCTTCGTTGTTTTTTTCTTTGGAGTGCTTTAGATAGCTTAAATTGTAGGTCAAGAGGACACCCAAATATTTAAACTCCTGTACAACCTCAATGTGTGTATTGTTTAGAGACCATTTTTCTTCCGCTTGTCTCTTTTCAAATATACTCGTAACAATCTTAGTTTTTTGGATATTAATTTGCAAGCCCCAAGACTCGCAAAATGAACTTAGACGTTTTATTTGCAATTGAAGCGTGAAAGGATTATCAGCAAGCATAACTAGATCGTCCGCGTACAACAGGACTTTGATTATAATGTTAGCAAAATTAACTCCATCCGGAAGAAGCTCGCAGACATCATCTATGAACAGGGCAAATAATAATGGGCTGAGGATACAACCCTGAGGAACACCTGTAATTGTATCAAATCGATTTGAAAATGTGAAACCGTCCCATACCCTTGCATTTGTTGACGAAATAAGACTTGCATACACTTCGAGAAACTTTCTTGACAAACCAATGCAAGAAAGTTTGTATATTAAAGCTTGTCTATTGACTTTATCGAATGCAGCTTTAAAATCAACAAAGCAAGTGTATAGTTTCTTTTTTCTATCTATAAATTGTTGAGCAATGCTTGAAATGGCCAAGATATGATCCATGGTTGAAAAACCTGGGCGGAAACCGGCTTGAAAGATGCTCAAAAGACTGTTATCTTCAATCCATTTTGAGAGGCTTTCATATAGGATTGCAGTGAAAGTTTTTCTTATTGAATTTAAAATTGAAATACCTCTATAATTTTCCGCAGCGTTGGCATCACCTTTTCTAAAAATGGCAAAAATTACAGATTCGTTGAAACTGTTAGGGACACATCCATCATTGTACAATTTGTTATAGAAAGACACGAGAAGTCTATTATAGATTATCTTCTCGAGGATTTTCCCATGGTGTCCAATAGGCATATAGGGCGGTAGGACGCTGGTTCTTCTGGAGGCTTCTTTCCTTTCGGAAGCAGGACCATGTGCTGCTTAAAAACATAAGAGCCTGAATCCCGTTCGTTAGTTGCTTGGCTTTCTTATGGAACCCCTATATGTGATCGTAAAACTTTTCGATTTTATTTAATTTCCTTGATTTCCACTAGGAGACTGCGCAGTGCTTCTTCTTCCTCCAGAGGATCTTCATTTTCTCCCTCCTGGCTGAATGTTTTTTCCTTGCTGCTTCGGTTCTAAGTTCACCATTTTCCGGTGGTCAAATTAAATCGTTTGCGTTGTTAACGCCATCTGGGAAAGGTAGGCTCTACCAAGTTTGTCGTGTATAGTTAAAAGAGTACGTCAACCAACTCGGCACGCCGGCGTATTAATCTAGAAATAGCTAGCAATAGAATGAGCTGGCTTAAGGGGTATTTCCAACGTTCGTCCTGGTCTGCAAGAAAGAGCTGGGATGTCCTAAATCTGTAACGTCAGTTTCATGAAATACATCTGTGTTCGAAGAAGGAATCAGGGATAATTTGCTCTACGCCGTCTAAGAGAAGAAGGACAAACCTTTCGCACGGATTAAGAGTTGTGGAGCGCCTACAACTCACCCAAATGCTGCCATATCAAGCGGTGAAGAAAAAATGTGTATTTGCAGGCTGCTTCCACCCCTCGCATCTTGTGGTTTGGCTGCAATGTTTATATGAAAACTCACTGCACTTCCTTCCCTAAATGTAGTTTCACTTTTCCCTCACATAATTCCTCTGGAATATGTTCCTCCATTTCAAACAGCAGAACTTCCCCCCCACTAACGCCCCATTTCTTCCATCCGTTTCCAGTGGAGCACAACGATGCTTTTTATAAATTGACTTTTTGCATTCAGCTTACCTGCCTCGGAAGCAACCAAAAATAATTGCATTATTGAAACCAACTGCGCGAATATTTTGTCGCATTTTTTTCCTCGAAGGACGTCATTAAACCAGAACGCAACGGACCCTGAAAGACGGTGGAACGCTTTGTTTTTTGTTCATTCGTTGATTGCTGCTGGCGACCGTTTTGACCATCGCACATCGCACTCACAATCAATTTCATCAACTGTCATTCGTCATGTCTCTCGGTCTCAGTGTGTCTCCCGAGAGAGCCGCGCTATCAATAAAAACCATCCTCGCCCGTCATCATCAACATCATTGCCATTCTCATCATCATCGTCATTGTCGTTGTCAAAGGAGCACCAGCGAGGAGCATTGCAATCATAAAATATTCATTACATGACATGACTCCCTGTTTACACATTTCAACAACATAATCATGAATTTATTTCACTTTTGTCATGTCGACCGCTCCGTAGGTCCTTGGTCCTCGTGAGGAGAAAAAAACAAAACAACCGAAACGCCAAACCAATAAATTAAGCCACCAGCGCAGATGGCGTTATCTTTCAGTGGACAACTCTTAAGAAGAAGAAGTCAATTGTGGCGCGTTCAATGGTCAACGCAGGCAGTGTTTGAGAACGCTCCCATCAGTGCCTGGCTATGGCTACACTATTCGCGAACACCACACCAACTAAGCGAAGACAGTGACACTAATGGAATTGTGAGAAACCATTTGACCCCTTCTGTGACCACGGCAACTGGGCAACAAGCTGCGCGTTTGATCCTCACAACAAAAAACCAAGGGGAAAACTGCGGAAATGTGCGTGCAAAATTTTGATTTGAGCTCGTAAATTAATTCGGTTAATTTGCAGCCAGCTGGTGATGGTGGTGGAGGATACGCGCAATTGACCCTCTCTAAGTGCCACAGAGACAGTGGGAGTACTCGATGATAAATTGGACCGATAAGCGTTCCACTTGGTACGGTTTTAATGAGTTCCATGCTCTGGCCCCTCAGTCTACGCCTTCGAATCCGAATTTCGTCAATTCAAATGACCAAATGTCATTCGATTGGGAAAGTGCTGTTGTCTTAAGATGGGATAACCCATTATTTGTTCTACTTTGGTGCAACCACAAATTGCCTCTCTCAAAATTAATGGCTTGGGATACATTTAAGTAAATTTGATTGTTTCACTCTAGCCCTACGGACAGGGTGTTATTAGGCTAATTTTCGTGGTAATTGCTATGACTACTGTTGCAAGGGTTATGGTCAGCGGAGCTTGGATTAAAGTGAGCTCATAGCCAAAGTATCTGGGGAATAATTTGGTGGGTAAGTCGTGGTTACATACAAACAAGAAATGTTATATCGGCATGCATAGCGTTATCCAACTATCGTGAGTTGGCATATAGTATAAGTGAGACGATTTGCAAGCAATTAGACCGCTTTCAATGATAGCTTTTCTGATGTGTCATCCTTAGATAATGATGTCGCTCGGGATCGAACATAGATCAAAACACGCGGAACTGTTTGCGTGCTGGAGGAGTACGAAGCAGTGTGTCCATTCGATTATCGGAGGACACAATGGCCGCGCTTCTCCAGATTTTTAAAGCGAGATATATGTTCGAGTGGGATCGACCCACCGACAAACAGTAACATGACAAATGATGACATTGATCGGCATTTATTGCAAATGAACGACGCAATCAAACGAACTATGGAACGAACTATTCCTCGAGTAGGACGTTCCGACGACGACCAGACAGAAAAGTACAGAAACCCTACAATCGACGCACTATACAGACAGAAAAATAGACTGCTCTCGAGGCTTAAACGGCTGTACAGGCAATTTACTGATCGCGACGACCCGGAGGTAAGGATGCTGAAGTCAGAGATCCGAATCCTGAAACAGCTGATAAAAGAAAATTACAGAAAATCTGTAAGTCTGTATTGGGGCAATAAAATTCGGGCTATTAAAACCTGTAGTCCGAATATGTTCCCACAGATAAATAAGTTGTTCAGGAGGAAAGATCACAATGATATTCCTTGTGTTCGAATCTCCCAGACAGCAGAGAACAGACAGACAGTACTGACTGCTGGAATAAGTCCAGAAAGTGTCGCTTCAAACGACGATTTTTTCGTGGTCGAGGACCCACAGGAGAAAGTGGATTTGCTGGGCGCTTGTTTCGAGGCCGTGTATACGGTGAACAATCCTGTTCGCCGTAACCACGACATTGAGAATAGGGCTCTGGTGAACCACTTCTATCTGCGCACCGAACTTGAGAATTGGCGATCTGAGAATAACGGATTCACCGTGTTCACTGATGAAAACCATGCTAATGCAGTTGTCGCCAATGGCCGAGATGCATCGCACTTGTTCGTGTCGAAGGATGATCTTCTGTGCATCTTCGAGTCACTAAAGAATACAAAGTCGGCGGGGATGGATGGTGTCCCAAACGTCGTATTGAGACACCTGCCTCTGGAGGCTGTTGATATTTTCACCACGCTGTTTAACAATGCGCTGAATAATGCACATTATCCGGCGCATTGGAAGGTAGCTGTGGTACACCCTATCCCGAAAAAAGGTAAATATAGGACGAACCCTGCCAATCTCCGGTCAATTAGCTTGCTTCCGAATATTAGAAAGGTCTTTGAAAAGGTTGTCAATAGAGCCCTGTTAAAGTGGGTCGAGGACAATAACATAATCCGGGACAACCAGTTTGGTTTCAGGGCGAGGCATGACACTATTCATGCCGCGTCGAAACTGGTTTCCGACATTCAGCGGAATAAATGCAAGAACCAATGCACGGGTGCTTGTCTGGTTGATTTTGAGAAGGCTTTCGACACCGTATGGTTAGAGGCACTTTTCTACAAGTTGACCAGGCGGGGGATGCACAAACCTTTGCTATATGTAATTTATAATATGCTTATGGGAAAGAAGTTCGTTGTCAAATGTGGCAACGTGACTTCGAGCAGAGTCTTTGAAATTAAAAACGGTTTACAGCAGGGGGCGGTCAATTCTCCGATCCTGTTTAACATTTACACGAGTGATCTGGTTGGTTCACTCAGACATGCTATAGCGTATGCCGACGATTTGGTGGCATACAGATCAGGTCCTAAAATCGAGGTCATTAATATCCTTTTGCAGCGTGACTTCGATCAAATTGAGCGATATTGCGACGACTGGAAGTTGAAAATCAACTTTCAGAAGACAGAAACAATCTTGTTCAGAACTCCATTGGCTGGGGCCTCTAGGGATACCAGAAAAAACTGGAAGAAATGGGTCATTATTGGACAAAATGGGCAGCCATTGGCATTGAGAAGCGTAGTTAGATATCTGGGTATCTGGCTTGACCAGTATCTGTATTTCGATAGACATATAGTTGCTTGTCTTGCTGGGGCCATGCTTTGACAAGGAGACTGTTTCATAGCAGTCAACTTGACTCCAGAGTGAAGGTCATTTGCTACGTGGCCCTTATAAGGCCGATTATCGCTTATGGTTGTCCATTGTGGTTTAATATAGCGCCCAGCTATATGGAAAAGATTCGGGTTTTGGAGAGACAATGTCTTAGGACCTGTCTCCGGTTGTTCCGAACGCCTGAATCCAATTATATAAAATACTATCCCAACAAGGTCCTATACGATGGGGCTCAGTTGAATAGGATTGACAATTTCCTCATTAAGGTGACTCGAAGGCACGTTGCAAGGGCGATGGCCAGCGACAATAGTCTGATCTTTGGGGCTTACTACCCCAATGAAATGTACATAGAGAGTACGCTCCGGTCTGGCTTTATCCCGCCGGAGGCATTTATCCATATTGATGCAAAAGATCTGGTACAGACGAGGGATGGTATCCCGGTATTATACCACCGCTTCCGCAGCGCGAGAGATAAGCGGCTCATCCGCGGCGCGGACGTCGCCAATGCTCATGAGCTCCTCCGTTTTAGTGCCGCAATAGCGGAGAGGGATAAATTCGATACAGAAAAACAATTTGCCGAATTTTGGTGGCTTTTTGAGGGGGGAGAGGTCAACATGCCCTCCCAAGACGGTGCGTTACTCTAGGTAACATCCTCTTAGTTTATAACTAATATTAAGTTAGCTAGGGCGTTTCTGGGAGAGGCCGGGCTCGTCAACTTGTGGTAGTGCTTCCGGGAGAAGATTGACGCTGTAAGGCTTCAGTTAGCTCAGGGTAGTGCGTGTGCACGTTGACGACTGCCAGGCGCTCGGAAAGCAATTGGGATTTTGACCACTTGTTGCGCAAGGCAACGAGTGCTCAGAATCCTAATTATAGTTAGAATATGTTAGGTAGTTTAAGTAAGTAGAATAGGTAGTTTGTAGTTTGTTTTATATAAAAAATATAAAATCTTAATAATGATACCGAGTTTTATTTGATTTTCTCGACGAATACATACGTAAGATTAGTTCGTAAATAGTTTTTAGGCCGAAAGGCAATAATTATAAGATATAGTTAAGTTTAGGGCCTCCGCATAAGGACCAATAAATAAGAATAAGTATCCTGTTAATTTTAAGTTAGATTTAATCATTTTTGTGTAGTACGTAAGTTGATATTCAGTAACAATTAAAAAAATGAATTTAAAAGTAAAATGTCGCTCGGGATTTAAAGAAAAATTGTTTTAAAAGTTAGACTGCTCTTGGCGCATCCTCTGCATCGATTAACGAAATTGAGGATGCAGGTTACAGAACTCAAGATATGTGAAATTCCCTACAACGACCTTGCTTAAATAGAGCCAAATCACTGCTAGGGGCTTCAAAAGGACACTATCAATACGGCAAAGAAGAACGGTGGTGGACAGATGAGGCTAAAGCAGTCCTAAGTGACAAGAAAGCGGCATTCCAAGGATAATCGAGTGCTGCACTTATAATGGAATTAAAAAAGCTTGCCCCGAATTGAAATACAGACTTTGCAAGGGGCTCCCGAAGAGAAAGTGCGTCCAAACTCAAGCAGAGTGCGTGGAGGTCCTGTATCGGGAGAAAGAACACATATCTTCTTCAGCTGCTATTAGAAACCAGGCTATCCACGAACTCTGATGAATCAGTTTGAACAGCCCCACTACCATTTCCAAATGCAGCCAGGAAATCCGTAGGCCAAAGTTCACCAACAATGCTCAAGGGCTGCTTCTTGTGGATGACGAAAAATTATTAAACAGGTAGCAATATTGTGAAGAACTTCTAAATGACAATTTCCTCGGGTATATTTCCCGAGAGCCATTCCTAACAATGAAGAAGTACTACACGACATTACTGCCGAAGAAATTAGGAAGGCGGTCAAAGACTCCAAAAAGTGAAAAACATTTGGGCCAGATGAGATACCCTCTGAGTTCTGGAAAAAGATGGGAGCCATCGGCTCCAAATGGCTCATGATTCTCCTCAGCAAACTGATGAGAGGCGATCCAATGCCAATCCAGCGGAGGTAAAAGTTTTCTTCTTCCTTTGTACAATTGAAAAGGCGATACGCGAGACTGTGACAATTACCGCTTAATCAAGGCTCAAGCTGATGTCCCACACCATAAAGATCGATGAGCGGGTATAAGATGTCCGAATACGGAAAATAATATGGCTATCTGAAGACCGGTGCAGGTTGGTCACAGGTAAATCAACCACAGATGCAATCCAAAGTGTGAGGATCATGACGTAAAAACATGGTGATTCATTAAAGGATTTGCATATGGTGTTGGTTGATTTTGAAAAGGCCTTTGATATACAACCAGGGGATCTGTAATGGGTGCCGCTAAGGCAACGAGGAGCTCCAGAAACCTACGTACGGATGATCATGGACATGTATGAGGAAGTGAGGATAAGAGTAAAATGCCCGCTGGCCTCACCAAGGAGTTCGCAATCAAAATCGTTGTGAGTCAACAAAGCTTCTTTAGTCCTTTGATATTTATTACAGTTCTTAATTATCAAAAAAAAATATATTAGGCATTAACGGCCAATGCACGGCCTAAAACCTAGCTTCTCCAACCACTTTGCTGTGCGAACTGGAAGGGACGTACAATTTTAAGCCGACTCCCAACGGCAAATTTGAGAAGCTTCTCATGACAATTGGTACTCTTGGATGTTTGTCAGATGTTCGCAAGAGGTGGGGCAGTGGAAAAAAACTCTAGATGTTACTTGGACCCGGCGGGAATCAAACCGGTGACCTTTCGATTAGTGGTCGACAACGCCCGACGCCTCCCCCATCGGAATAGGGGTCAGAATTTACCCGTGGTAGGCATGCCGGTCGTAAGAGGCGACTAAAATCCATACTGTGGGGTGGTTCCCAAACAGGCGACCCCAGGTGGTTCATAGGGGAGCCTCGGTACGATACGCTCGCTATCCGAGGTTGTAGGGTTATAGCAGAGATGTAAGCGATGTCTGTATGGGAATAGACTACGGTCTGCGCAAATGCAGGCTGCGCTCTACTCGCTGTGAATGCCCTACCGCGAACCAAACCAAAAGGAAAAGTATGAAGGAACAACCTAAGGTTATGTCTACTCCAGGTGGCACTCGCAACAGCGAAAATCCACCCGTGGTCTTAACGACCGCGGTCGGGGCAAGGATTCTGGAGGCCCCAACCAACATACTACCAACTCCCCCGCCTGTACAGGCGTTGACTTAGGAGCTGTAAGAACGCTTGCTTCCGAAGACTCCTGGAAAAATGGAGAAAGTAGCTGAGAGGTTCAACCTGATACGCTTAATCTTCATTCCAATAGCTGATTGTTGCGTTGTTGCTGATGGGGCCCAGGAAACCGGACAGGTTGAACGGGCTGCAGAAGCGGTACGCACCGGTGGGCTTCTGTCTAAGAGCCAGCGGAAGAGGAAACAGAGGAAGGCGATAATCGCGCGGCGCAAAGAAACTGAACCAGTTGAAGACGCAAGCGCTGAAAGCTGCACTACCTCGGCGGCGACGGCTGAGAGATGCAGGTGGGCAGAGGTTACCCCAACCGAAACGCACCCGCGGATTGAAACCAACGACGCCTCCTCTTCCAATAGCTCGAACAGGAATAAACGGAGGATAAAGGCTTCGAGCACTCCTACCGGTAGAACTGCGTACGCACCTTCTACGTTCCCTTCCACTGTAATATCTCGAACTCATAGAAGTCCCCGCGCCCAAAATCTGGATGAAACATTTTCTGCAACCAGCAATGCTTGCAGTACCAGTGGACCGAAATTGGCTGTCGCGAAGAAAAACACGGTAATTATATTTACCCAGACTAACCTTCAACATTCGAAGGCTGCTACTGCTCTAATCAGCAAGAAGCTTTCCGGGTTGAGTACAAAACCCCACATAACATCCATACAGGAGCCATCTGTGGCCTTGGAGGTGTTCGTGGCACTACGATACTCTGTGACGAGCGGTCCGGAAGGACCAGGGCTTGTCTTGCTGTGTCGAACCTTCTCTCAGCGACTAAGCTTGGACAATTTTGTGGCCAAGATTTTGTTGCTGCAGTCATAAGCTACGAAACGAATGGAGATTGGAAGACCTTCGTCGTGGCGTCAGCTTATCTCCCCTATGATTCGGTAGTGCCTCCACCACCAAGGGCAATTGCTGAACTCATAGACTATTGCGACACCAGGAAGATGGGCCTAGTTATATGTTGCGATGCCAATGCTCAAAACACTGTTTGGGGCAGCAGCAAATGCAACATGCGAGGAAACCATCTCCTCGATTTCATTCTATCATCTGATCTTACTATCAACAATGTTGGCTCACAGCCAACTTTTGTGACGTCAAGAAGACAGGAAGTGATCGACTTGACTTTATCAAATAGATATTTTAAGGCGGTTACCAACTGGAGGGTCTCTTCGGAGGTGTCCCTCTCAGATCATAGATATATCGAATTCCAAATCGGATGCGAAGCCATAACTTTGCAGGAGAGGAGGAATCCGAGAAAAGCCAACTGGATACGCTTCAGGGAGGAATTAGGGAAAACTCTCAAAACTCCAACCAAACTCAGGACGAGACAAAAGGTAGAGGAAACTGTTCAAGACCTGAATAGTGCCATTACTAGCTGTTTTGAACTGACGTGCCCAGTAAGCAAACCCCCTGGCAGAACACCGGTTCCCTGGTGGAGCTCGGAACTGCAAAGAATCCGAAGGGAAGCTACAAAGCTTCTAAATAGGTCACTCAAGACTGATTTGGAGAAAGACTGGAATCTCTACCGATCAAAGCAGAAGGAATATAAGAGGCTAATTCGGGTATCGAAAAGTGCTTCTTATAAGAATTTCTGCGAAAAGATTGAAACGCTGGGTGAACTAGTAGGTTGGTTAAAGTTCTGAAAAAGGGCAAACCAGCCAAACTGGACTCACTTAGAAAACTCGATGGCACCTTTACTGAGACGAAAGCGGAAACTCTTAGTTATCTGCTGGAGTCTGACTTTCCGGGTAACCAGATTACAATTGGTTCACAACCAGCCCCGATTACCGAGACTATGAGTGAGCCAAGACAAACAACTCGGCGTAGCTGGTATATTGCGAAGGCCGTGGTGACGGACGAGGCCATTAAATACGCCTTTGCGTCTTTTGACGGCTTCAAGTCGCCTGGTACGGACGGAATATATCCAGCCATGTTGCTACAGTGTACAAACCAGTAGAAAATCTTCACCGCTGTCCTAGCACTGGCATACATTCCAACACCCTGGCGTACAGTTAGAGTGGCATTTATACCAAAAATTGGCAGAAGTGACTACTCGCTCGCCAAGAGCTTCAGACCAATCAGTCTGACTTCCTTCTTGCTGAAAAGCTTGGAAAGGCTGGTCGAGCTTCACGTGCGCAAAACTGCTTTGCGATTGCATCCACTATCTCAGATGCAACATGCCTATCAACGCGGAAAATCCTGCGAGACTGCGCTCCAAAATCTAGTTGGTAGAATTGAGGGCGCGCTTGACAGAAAAGAATACGCGATGGGCATTTTCATCGATATTGAGGGTGCTTTTGACAATGCGTCTTTTGATAGCATGTGCAGCTCCGCCAGACAACACGGCGTAGACGAACCATTGGTGTTGTGGATTAAAGCAATGCTAATGAATAGAACGTTGGTTGCGGATGCGGATTGTGGCCGCTATGTTATGGCGGGGGTAAACAGAGGCTGCCCGCAAGGCGGCGTCATGTCTCCACTGCTGTGGTGTATGCTGGTCGACTCTCTGTTGAACGCACTCAACAGTTCTAATGTATACGCTCAGGCGTACGCGGATGATGTTGCCGTGCTTTCTGTTGGATCATGCCTAGCGACTGTATGCGCCAAGGCGCAGGCGGCCCTTGACATGATCGACGAATGGTGCACTAGGAATGGGCTCTCGGTCAATCCTCTTAAAACTGAGGTTGTTTTCTTTACGAGAAGGAGGAAGCTGGTCGGGTTGACTCAGCCAGTGCTAAAAGGCGTCACAATCCAACTCTCCAATGAAGCAAAGTATCTGGGAGTCATCCTGGACAGCAAACTTCTTTGGTCCAAAGATGTTGAGCTGAAGACTGCCAAGGCGCTGTCTGTTTTCTGGCAGTGCAGAGGCATTTTCGGCAACACATGGGGCTTATCACCGAAAAGAGTCCTATGGACTGATACGGCTGTGATAAGACCATTTATAGCATACGCATCGGTTGTTTGGTGGAATAAGCTTTCACGTAAATACGTTACTGCTGCTTGTGCCAAACTCTAAAGGCAGGTATGTCTCGGCTGCACGGGGGCCTTCCCCAGCACGCCTGGATCCGGCCTAGATGCACTATTGAACCTTCCGCCCCTTGATGTTTACATCATGGGCTGTACAATCAAAGCTATCTCACGTCTAAGAAGAGGGGGCTTTTGGTATAATTCGCACTGGAGTTTTGATGAACTTGCGCAACGGTTGTCCTTCGACTCCTGTCTTATGGAAATGCCGTCTGATGCGATGTCACCGGAACTTCGGCTAAAGTGCAACTACGAGGTCGACTTTCCTCGCGTTCAGGACTGGCACTGGCCGGACTCTGAACCTAGAAGGGAATGCAGTCGATTCTTCACGGATGGCTCCAAAACCGATCAAGGATCTGGTGCTGGTGTTTTCGTGGAGAGCGATAACGTTAGACTTTTCTTTCCGTTAGGCAAACATGCGTCAGTCTTCCAAACAGAGACTTATGCTATCCTAATGGCCATAGACTATGTTACGAGGAACAGGTGGAGGGGGCGAAGTATCTGCGTCTGTAGCGACAGTCAGGCTGCGCTTAAGGCCTTACTCAAACCCTTAACTACCTCCAAAATAGTACGTGAATGCAAGATATCTCTGAATTCGTTCGGAAGGCTGAATTCACTTAAACTTGTCTGGGTCCCGGGTCATAACGGGATCACGGGAAATGAGATCTCCGATGAACTTGCTAGACAAGGCTCAGAGGGGGACCTCTCAGGACCTGAACCAGCGATCTGTCTGCCTGCGTCCTCGGTCAGGGCTTCCATTAACGGTTGGGTTTCCTATGAACACAATCGCCGTTGGCATGACTCTCCAGGGTGCAGACAGACTAAGCAAATGCTCCCCGACGTCTGTGGGAAATCCGTGGCATTCTTGTTGTCTCTCAACAGAAAAGACTGCAGACAGACTACTGGCGTTCTTACGGGACACTACGCTTTTGCCAAACACCTTAAGGTGCTAGGCCTAAGCGATACCACCAACTGCGAAGCCTGTGGAGAAAGCGACGACACTGCGGAACATTTCCTCTGTAATTGTCTTACTTTTGCTCGTATCAGGTGGCAGGTATTTGGTGCGGATATGGTGAGTGCTGTAAACCTAAGCTCCTTACCATTGAAGCGCCTTCTCGTTTTTCTTAGGAAAACGGGTAAATTCTCACAGTAAAATGTGGTGTGTCTGCCTGGTAGTACAATGGACCAGTATTAAGTCTCCGCAGTGTAGAAAGTCTCGCACCCCGACAAAAAAAACCCTTCCCTTAACTAAAACCGTAATGGACTAAACAATTGTATTCTATGCAGTACATTTCTTTAACGATTTTTCAAAAACTTTTGGCATTGAGAAAAGCAAGCTAATGGGCCTATAATGGTTGTTTTCTTTTTGTTTCCCTTTTTTAAAAAGATGGTAACACGTCAGCACATATCAGATAGTCAAGGAAAGACTCCTCTGAAAATCCTTAAGTTCAATAGATGTGCTATTAACTAAATTGGGTGCTAGTTCATTTACAATGGTGTTCACTTGATTTTGAGTTGTTTAGAGTAGTTGCTACAGAGACGGCCGTCCTTTTTTCTTAGAATTGAATAAATAAAATGTCATTCGTTGACGCACAATTCATGTGCCCAACGTCACCCAACAACTCAGATGAATTGAATCATCAAACAAATCGCATCCACTTAATCAACAAAAAAATAAAGTCACAAAGATAATAATATTGCTAATGTGTCACGCATTTTGGTCCTTACACCAATCCTTATCCAAATAAAGTAATAGAAGAGCATTAAAAAGCCTTTCCAACGTGTACTATTTCCCAGCCATTAATAATAACAATAAACTCTCGAAAATCGTGTCAAGTCAAGGTGAAGCGATATCCCAATTCCATCCGCTCTCAAAGAAGGATACTGATTAATCGCGCGCAATCAATCGAATCACACCAACGCTATTTGCTCCGAGGTATCTCATTCAGGTTCCACATCCCACGGGTATAATTTTGTTGTAAGTCTTTTTCTTCTGCCTGATTGATAGCGATGAGAATATAAAAAAAAGTGTGAATGAAAAAAAGGATATATCTATTGCAGTTAGATGCACCGAATTGTCCCATCAATTTTCGGTAAATTTCCCTTTAATATGTTTTTGTGGTGATAAAGTGATGATGATGATTTGATGAGCCTGAAAGTCATCGTAAGCCTTGTGTCCTTTGACACTAACAAAATTCAATTAAAAAAGTATCCAGTTTTTTTCTCACACCGTGAAAAAGATACGTCTTCCCTAGCAGAAGCCTAATTTGACGCCGCTAAGGAATTTCAAGTGCCCCTTCGATGTGGAAATATTCGTCATGGAACCAAATGGAGCCACTTATTTATCGGTGGTAGGCGAGTAAAGATTTAAGTGCCACTCACGAACACATCCCAACCGTTGTTAAATTCTCCTAATTATTGCAAATAACAACAATTTGCATTTAACCCATATAGAGCCTCGGTGATGTGTGCAAAATTGCAACCCACAATTACGGTTACACTGGGCGCATACCTGTAGTCTACAATCTTTCCTCAATTACATGACGCTCACCGTCACACAAGACCTCAACAGACTGTTGTTTCATAGAAAAATTGGCGTGACAAACACTAATGGCGCCCATAATGTTATGCACCGGCGACAGATGACTTTAGGCTGGCTTCTACTTCTTCGTTATTGTCGTTGGATGTGGTATGGTTTCATGGAATTTAGCATGCCACTCACTGTGTGGCCAGGAACTGGCGTCCATGATATCAGAAGCGCCATGTTAAATGGCGAATGTCATACATATAGATGAAGGGACATTGCATGGTACTGGGGCTTGATCGGGTGCCAATTATAGGTAAATGTCACGGTACCAATTTGTATGCCATCCCATTTGGCGCGTACAAATTCCCGAACCCTTGATTTCGGGAATCATTTGAAAAGATCAATCGACGCGATCAACACAAGCCGCGCATCCTAATCACATCACCTCAGATTTGACACATATTCAAGCATCTGTCATAAGCCTCAAAAAAGCGACCGTTCCCACCACTTGAAAGGTCGTTGATCGTCAACTAATACTGACCCTTTCCCGATCGACATGATCGCACACTTAATGGTGATTTGTCGGCACAATCATGCCGATGATGCGGCTTTTATCGTTTTTCGGACTCCATAATCCAATTAAGATACGCACCGAGTGCAATTGATCCTATTTTACGGTCCATTTGATGAGATAAAGAGTGGAAGGGTTCCTCGCGAGATAATCCACTTGAATTTCAAATGAGCCAGCTCTACGATGACAATATGGTGTGCGGATGGTTCGAGGTCTGATAGTTGCGGATTGTCTATGAAGATGTTTGTGCGGTGTATGTGCGCGTGCGCGCCCCAGCCAACTGCGCGCATTTTTATCATTGATCATTCAGTCCAATTATTTGCAAAATTTTGTCACATAAATAAGGGAACCGCAACAAAAAGAAAAACAAAAACAGGGAATCAACAATGTTTTCACCTGTCACCGAGATCGGTGTACAATTCAAGAAACAAATGTTCGGGGTGCACCGTGCACCCCTCGAAGGCACACCATGCGTTGTTGATACATGCGAAACGGTAGCAAATGAAGTCCTTGCACGCTTAGGATATCAATTAAAAAAAAAAAAAAAAAAACGAAACCACCCTTCGTCGGATAGTACTCCTTGAACGAGATGTATTCGCACGACAAAAACGGAACCCCTGGGAAGGAACGCTTAACAAGGTGTTAATTGAATTCGTTTTGCATATACGTTTTATGTCTCTGAGGCAGCGAGCAGGACCCCCCTTGGAGTGGTCATTTTTATCATTTTATCGGGGATAAAACGGATACAACATGGGGACAACAGGGACACCCAAATTGATGATGATGATGAACACAAAATGAAATGTCATGTCTACAGCGATCGTTATCGGGGGGACAATTGTAGTTTTGTTCTTTCGAACAATGAGGATGTTGATGGACACGGACACACATGGGAGCGCGGTAGGTATTTAACCGTATTTCTTGCAAGGGATTGACATGCGAATTTTAAGCGGTTTTTGGTGGTAATTGGTTACTTTGCGGATTTTTTCCTTCTTTCCTGCGTCGTCAAGGAAAATATTTTGACAGATTTCTGGGAATTTTAAAAGACGGGAAGCCCATTGGCTGGTATATTTTTAAATTTTAACACTCTTACACATTCTTCGCCATCCTTGCAACCGGGATCAATATCAGCTCTCCTTTCTGCTTCATCACTCCGGGGAAATTAAAACTATTGGAAGACAGGAAATCATTCGCATCTATACGACCGGATATGACCTGCCGAAAAAACGATATCGATATTAAGGCTTCGTGGAAAAATTGTGTTATTTGAAGCAGCGTGTTACCTGGTGGGGGAATGTTAAACGGATCAATGGAAATCCTCTCCGGCATAAATTCATAATAAACAAACAGATTTGGCACTGTAAAAATGTAAAGCGAGCACCTTGGAACAAGTCCAGCTGTCAGCCTGCATCTTCATTATATGAGCCTAAAAGTCCACACTATGCTTACCCTCCCCCCGCCCCCTTGACATCTTTGGGAAGCTAGCAGTGGCGTGGCGTGGAAAACGTTAAATGGTAAGTCGGAAAAAATATGCACCTGCAAACGCTTTCTGAAATTATATTGTGTACTGCAAACCGCATAGGTAAAGCAATTCAAGCCAATTTTTTATACTTCAAGTCATTTAAGCTTAAATTTACAATGAACCTAAAGTATAATAAAAGTGGCTTCGAAAGAAACCTTTTTGGCAGATGCAAATGCTGTACCTTAAAGAAAATTGATAGTAAGTAATAAAAAAAGGAACAAAAATGTATAATTTTTTTTTTAATACTCGTATATAAAAATATTTTAAAAATAGTTTTTGTACAAAGTTTAAAAAGAGAAAATATTAATGATTAATATTTTTTAAAATCAAAAACAGTAGAATTTGGAAAAAAATGTGAAAAGTTTTGTTAAATATTTTTTTTTATTTGTACTCTAAGTCTATTCTTCTACCTTTTTTCACGTATTCTGCAAGAACTCTTTCATAAAAGTTCGGCCTACTTTTTATTTTTAAAAGGAGTCGCTTTTCTATGGATAAAAGTGCTAAATCAAAAAGCCTGTCTTCTCCTTGAGAATTTCTCAAATATGTATGAACTCTTTTTAGACTGGAAAAATATCTCTCCACGGAAGCAACAGTCATTGGTAGTGTCAAAAATAGTCCACTTAATTTTAAGATTTGGGGAAATGTTTCACACAATATTTCACTTCTTAAATGTTTATAGAGGGATAAAACGTCAAGTGGTTGAAGTGAAGACGTAGTATATAGAACTTTCAGCTCATCTTTTAAACCTGCAAAATCGAAAATTCCAGGGAAAAAGTTAATCACCGAAGATATTTTATCATCTGGGCTTGACTGAGCAAAACGACTGTATTTTGATTTATTGAGTAAATCCAAAAAAATTAAATCCGTGAAAGATTTATATCGTGTCTTACGAGTAATTTGAGATATAATATTGTCCTTTATTTCTACAAAAAAGCGCTTATAGTGAGTCTTTAAATCAAAATCAAGTAATCGGCGTTTCCGTGGAGGTTCAGCACAATCATTTATACTTTCAAAAATTAAATCAAATTTGTTTAGAAACTCAGTAGAAAGGCAAGACTCAAAACACTCGATTTCTCGCTTAGCAACTTCAACATCTGTTTGTTTATTTTGTATTAAATTAAACAATACATCGGTTTTAGCAAATATAAAAATATAAAAAGCAAAAATCTTTCCCTTCTAACTTAAGCAATAAACTTTCGGCCATTGAAAGTGCGTCAGTGTCCTATTCTTTGGATGGTCTAATATTTGCTTAAAAGTTTCAATAATATCTAATCTACAGTTAAAAATAACGTTAACTATTCGGGAATGGTAATGCGAGTTTCTGATACTCCCGGCATGCGTCTGTTTGCTATTTGTTTTAAAATATTTGAACGTTTAGTTGATTTATTAAAGAAGCATACTATTGTGTTTATATTGCCAAAAAAAACTTTCAATTCAGGTATATTTTCCAGTGATTGAGATAACACCAAATTTAAAATATGTGCGTAGCAAGGAATAAAATAAGCCATTGGACAAGCATCCAGGACTTTTTTTTAACACCACCTACTTCCCCTGACATAACCGCAGCCCCATCGTAAGATTGCAAAACTAATTTCTCCTTGCAACCGTATAGATCAAGTATATTGAATATGTGTTTTGAGAGCTCATCGGCACTTCGACTCTCACTCACGTCAAAAAACCCACAAAAACCTTTCCTCTACTCCTTCCTCCGATAAGTAACGCAAAACGGCACTAAGTTGCTCCCTATGGCTCATGTCTGGTGTTTCATCAATCATGATGGACACAAATCGCTTTTCACTTATTTCTACTTTAATTTCGCATTTGATCACTGCGGCTATATTTTGTATTAAATCGTTTTGGATGTCATTTGATAGACCCGAAAAAACCGGATTACGTGCACTTGAACACTGTTCCAAATGAGAGTCCATTAACTGGTCATACTTAGATAAGTATAAAAGTGTTTCGACATAATTGCCACGATTATTAGAATCTGGCTTTTCATTATGACCCCGAAATGCTTGTTCCGTATCTATAAAACGTTCCATTAGTTTACGGTTACTATCAACTTTTTTGTTGTGAGCTACAAAGGAATTACCTAACGAGGTTTCAATACGATCAGTACCGAATTCGTGCAAAGATAAACAGCTACGAATGTGTTTTTCCGTCTTGACATGTTTATTTGCCGAATTAATTAAATTGTTTATGTCAGCGTAGCCCGTGCGACTCCAAACACTAGGAGAATTAGAAAAAAGGAGGCAAGGAAAACAAAACATTTTATTGAGCTTACAACTACCAGTCAACCAAGTATAGTTTTGATATATGAATTTTTTTGATATATGAATATTTGATTTATGCGTTGAAATGCGAAACAAAACCATATTTGCGCTTATAATCTATTTTCATAGTAGGAGTAGAGCGTCCTAGCTCTATAACTTTTTTTTTTAAGAAAACTCAACTGACAAAAATAATTTTCTTCTTCCAAAAGCAAATCTACCAAACAACAATTTACTGTTAATAATGCCATTTTCTCCTTTGCTGAATCTAACTGAAAACAAAACAATTTAAACTTTTCACACCTCTCACACTTTTCACTGTTTTCGATCACTTTAAATAATTATATATTGCACAACAATAATTCCACTCAATATTACTTTAAGTTACACATCACAGTCTGCTTCCCAACTGAATTTTTCAAACAGAACTCACCTCAGCTACATACAGAACTCGCCAAATAAGTCGCTGAAGTCATGCGCGGCACAATGAAAGTAGATTGCAAGTGGAAAATGAGACCTGATATGAACTTGTACTTCGTTTACTTCGCCACTCATAAGTCATAACTGGTGCATATATATATCTGTGTATCAAAAAATTATCGACACTATCGCGAAGTAGATGTTCCCAAATTATTGTTTGCATTGGTAACCGTGTGTCCACACAAGCGGCACTATCGTAGTTTTATGCAAAATGTATCAAAAGAATGAGAAAATGAGGTTAAGTTAGGTCATGACAGTATAAATGTTATTGTCATTTGTCGAAAACGTCTTTTGTCGTTTCCCGAGTCGTGTCGGTTTTCAATCCTTATTACCTAACGCACACGACCCGTCAAATTCATAGCAGATTTGTACACGACTAGAATGTAGTAAAAATGTAGGAACTGTCAAAAATTGTATCTTTCGCTCACCTTTAACACTTTTTCAATGTTTTTTAAACTTTTTTTTGCCATCTGAGTACAAATTTTCCTGCACTATCGTTTGTTTAATTAACAAATTTTCTCTATTTTCCTTAAAGCGGTGACTTTTAGTATGATTCCTTGAATGACTTCGAATCCTTGATTTAGTTGGAGTTAGATTCATTTCAGCCTCATGTGACCAGTGAGCGGATTGAATGTCTGTTGTTGACGAGTTTGGCAAGAAGCTATGTGGAAACTGCCTGCGATGTCGACGAATAGTCAATATTACAATCAGGCGATTGTGACTGAACTATTGAAATAGTTGGAGCCCCAATAACCTTTTGGATTTAAATTTTTTTTCGAACGACAGCAGTTTCGAAATAGCTTCGTCTTGAGGCGATAGTTTATAGTTGCCTCCTCCAGTTGCACGTGATTCCTTTTTGATGTACACTCATTTTTTTATACCCTATTCTAAGGGTATATTAATTTTGCCGCATAGTTTGTAACATACCTTAATATTGCCCCTAAAAGTTACTATATTTATGATCAGCATCGATAGTAATGTCGATCTAGCCATGTCCGTCCGTCCGTCCGTCCGTCCGTCTGTAGCCAAAAATTAGGCCTTTAAACTGGACCTAGAGAGCTGAAATGTTAACCATATACTCTCTAGGGTCCCGAAATAATCAAGTTTACGAATTTTTGAAATCCGCCCACAGACACGCCCACAAACTCAAAAAAAAACAAAATTTTGGAAAAAATCGAATTTTGAGCTAGAAAGCTGAAATTTTTTATATATGATCTATGACTCCTAAAACTGCTCGGGATAAATTTTCAAAATCCGCCCACTGACACGCCCACAAATAAATAAAACAATTTTTGAATACCCTATTCTAAGGGTATATTAATTTTTGAAAATCCAAAGTTTGAGCTGGGGAGCTGAAATTTATAATATTTATATACTCTCTAGGGGCCCTTTATTCTCATGCGTTAATTTTTTTTAAATCCGCCTACTGACTCGCCCACAATTAAATAAAACAATTTTATTGAAAAACCAAAGTTTAAGCTAGGGAGCTGAAATTTTTTTTTTTTTTTTTTTTTTCTTTTCATAAAGGTTTTTCTCGTTGGTTTCCTTTAAAATACAGTTTCAAGAAAAATTGTAGAAACGTAAAATGTACAAAAGACAATGCTTCAGTAGAAAGATAAAATAAGTACTATATCAAATCTCTGTGCTTCTATTTGTAAATTGGGCGATAACCTATGTAAATTTTATAACGAATAAATCTATCTATCAAAGTTTAAGCTAGGCAGCGTTTTTTTTACAAAAGCTTTGTTTTTTTTTTTTGATAAAACCCTTTAAATGTTATATAACAAAATATGTAGAGCGTTCTTAACAATTCAACCATACTTAGACTTTTGTCACGCCCACTTATGAGGGATAGGAATAAGAATAGGGTATCCAACAGTTCGCCCAAGCGGACTGTAGCCCGTCCCTATGTTTATACCCTATTCTAGGGGTATATTAATTTTGACGCATAGTTTGTAACATACCTTAATATTGCCCGTAGACCCCTAAAAGTTACTATATTTATGATCAGCATCGATAGTAATGTCGATCTAGCCATGTCCGTCCGTCCGTCCGTCCGTCCGTCCGTCCGTCCGTCCGTCCGTCCGTCCGTCGGCAAAAATTAGGCCTTTAAACTGGACCTAGAGAGCTGAAATTTTAACCATATACTCTCTAGGGTCCCGAAATAATCAAGTTTACGAATTTTTGAAATCCGCCCACAGACACGCCCACAAACTCAAAAAAACAAAATTTTGGAAAAAATCGAATTTTGAGCTAGGAAGCTGAAATTTTTTATATATGATCTATGACTCCTAAAACTGCTCGGGATATAAAATTTTCAAAATCCGCCCACTGCCACGCCCACAAAAAAATAAAACAATTTTATTGAAAAACCAAAATTTGAGCTAGGGAGCTGAAATTTTTAATATATACTCTCTAGGGGCCCTTTAAGCTCTTGTATAAATATTTTCAAAATCCGCCCACTGACACGCCCACAAATAAATAAAACAATTTTTTTGAAAATCCAAAGTTTGAGCTAGGGAGCTGAAATTTATAATATATACTCTCTAGGGGCCCTTTATGCTCATGTGTTAATTTTTTTTAAAATCCGCCTACTGACACGCCCACAATTAAATAAAACAATTTTATTGAAACACCCAAGTTTAAGCTAGGGAGCGTTTTTATTGATAAAATCCTTTAAATGTTATATAACAAAATATGTAGAGCGTTCTTAACAATTTAACCATACTTAGACTTTTGTCACGCCCACTTATGAGGGATAGGAATAAGAATAGGGTATCCAACATTTCGCCCAAGCGGACTGTAGCCCGTCCCTATGTTTTTTAATTTGTATTCTAAATCTGTCCTTAAGGTTTGGGCAAAAAAATATGTTTACAACATTTATTACTCAAATGTTTGTAGGTCGGTACATACCTTTTGCCAACCTTTTCCATCTCTAGTTGGAGGGTCATAGCTGTTAATTTTTGTAGCAATACAGGTCAAGATTTTTCGAAATCCATTTTATTTAACCCTCTGCTGAATCCTTTTGCCAGATGTAAATTCTTCTCCATTAATGAAATAAGAACTTCTGACTGTCTTTCGTTTGTAATTTTTAATTCTTTTCCATTTTTAGGTATTTCTAACTGTTGAAGTTGATCAACGGAAAAACGCAAATAAACTGAATAAACTCTTCGAATGCGTGAATGGTGTGGGTATTTCGATTCAGAAGAAATGAATTCTGCTTAAAAAAAATCCATTACAAACGCTGAAATACAGTGTAATTGAATCACACGACTATAGTGCGTACCAAAACAGTTGGCCATTCTACTGCGCAGGTCTCTTAAAATGTGTTTTACAATCTCTTAAACTGCAAAAACAAGCATAAAGAGACGAAAATGGGCGGAGCCATAATAAAAAACGACGTATACCCTGCCTTGTGTTCAAGATCGCTGTCGCGATCTCACTGAGGGTGGTTTCTTCATTTTCCTTCTTTTATACTGAAATTAGGAGCGGAGGAAAAATATAGACCATTATATGTCAACTTTACTTGGAGGCAAATATATTGTTTCGTTTTTTGTCTTGTCGGTTCTTTGTAGGAGTATGATGTGATCACGGTCGGATAGATTAAGCAAAACATTGCACATGAATTGATTGTGTGACTGTGTCTGTATGAAGGTGTACGGTTTTAGATTTAAACCCTATTTGCTCATTATGCTTTCGTTGATCATTATTAATTGTGTCGTGCATATTGATCATGTAGGTACTGATATTGGCACGCAAAGTAAAGTAAATTGCAGTGTCACACCAAATTTTTTTTGTTTATATCATTGAATTTGGGCGAGGTAGGTAAATTTAATAAAAAATTTACAATTTGGGAATTTTTTGGAAACGTAAACGATTTTATGCCCAATAACAATAGGCACGATTTTCTGTCACAAAAAAGAGGATGGGGTATTAAACGGTTCGTTAAAGACAAAATGGTGAACGTTCTTGATTCTTCAATAATTTTTTTTAAGAAATGCAGTTTTTAAAACTTATTGAACTACCCACCACTTTTAAATTTGTAACCTTGATTAAAAGTGTAAATTATAGCGAGATAAAATTGACGATGAATTGCAAATATAAAACAGATTTACAGCGAGCAGCAAAACAAAACACCAGTATACCAAATGGGTGGTTCGGTTTGGTTTGAATTAAGAAGTAAAAACACACACGTTTTAGTACTAAGATAAAAATATTTATTGATTTTGCTACCTATATATGAAATAGTTAATATTAATGTATATTAAATTGAATTCGAAGAACTGTCAGTTTCATAATCGGTTGAAGAATCATATCCTGGATTGATAATTATTGCATCCGACATTGTGTCCCACATCTGCTCGTGTGAAAAGTATTCCTCCTCTGTCCTTAGAAATTTTTCACAAACTTTGCGCCAATCTTCAACTGTTATTTTTGAAAATTCTTCTTCAGCTAGTTTCTGAACATCCGATAATCTAAACGTTGTATTTCGGCTTCCGACTCTTCCCTTGACTGTTGCCCAGATCTTTTCAATAGGGTTGAGATCTGGATGATAGGGTGGCAATCGTAGTACTTCGTGTCCCGCGCCGTGAATCATATCGTCAATCTTATGCTTGGGGTGGTGATTAGTCCGATGTCGCTTTATAAGGTCATAAAGTTCGACTTTGAGCATTTTTGAAGAATGCGGTATATTGTTGACGGAAAGCCATTCTAACATCTCCGATTTAACGGAAGCAGACGTGATTTGCTTGTGTTCCCATTTGTTGTGATATGATGCGTTGTCCATTACAATAACCGATGGTTCCTCTAGGTTATTTAAAACTTGATCCTTCATCCATTTGGAGAAATTTTCAAAATTCATCTCATCGTGATAATCTCCTGTTTTCGACCCAGATTTAAATAAAAGCAAGGCATTATTCACGAAGCCCTTCGCTCCACCTGCATGCGCCATTATCAGCCTTTGGCCTTTTGAAATTGGCGCCTTTAAACCTTGACTGGTGCCGTCAGTCCATGCCCTTGGCCTTGTGTGAGAGCTGTGAATATAGCTCTCGTCCAAATAAATAATCTCATATCCTTCTGACCTGTACTCCCGCACCTTCCTCAGATATTTCACTCGTAAAAGTTTGATTTCATTTCTTTCGCAAAGAAATTTACGGTTGTTCTCCGTTTTCCTATAAGAAAATCCATTTCTTTTTAAAATCCTATGTAGCGACATATTGCTTAGGTTCAGCTCCAAATCTTCCTGCACCCGTTGTCTTAACATTTTTAATGTTATCATCATTTTTTCTTCAATGTGGAAGTTGTATATAATTCGCCGAACAGCTGTGATACCAAATTCGTCCAATCCAGTTTTCCATTTTGTATGTGGTACTCTTTTAGTTGGAGATTCAATAGCGCCTTTCTTCTCATATTCTTTAATTATCCTTCTTATTGTTCGGGCCGAAATTTCCGTAAACTCCTCTGTCTGTGAATTTGCGTATGTGATGGGATTATCTATACATAAATTCCTAGCTTCTTCAATTTTTTTGTAATATATCCTAACAACGATCTTACGTCCTAGACTTCCTATTGGTTTTCCTTTTCTTGAAAGATCCATGACAATTTATTTTATTTTAATAAACTTATGTCCTAGCAATGCTTTTGTTTTCGTGAAAGTGAATTCCAAATAGGAAATCCATAATATATATGCGTTATCTTAAAATAAAAAACTCTAAAAACCAAGCAACAAATTTATTCCTTGCCTCTACAGGTAACCAAATGCAAACACTAATCATGTCGTAAAACTTTTACACTTAAGTCAAACAGGTAAAATCAAACATCATAAAATGTATGCTAACCAAGCACACCACCCATACAGGTACCTAGCGCTAAACCACGAAATGTTCAACCATAAAAAGGGTTGGGAACCCTTTCAAATACAATCGGACTTCTAGGTAGAAATGTATAAAAGTCGACCTCATAATAAAAAATTAAGTTTATTTAGATATTCAACAGCATTTTAGTTCTAAGCACTGTAAAGTTGGGTTACGCATTGTAAATTACAGGCAAAAACGCTTAGTGATTAAATCTCTTTCGCGTCATTTTTGTTCTCTTAAATCCTCTCTCTGCGCAATCGACCGTTGGCCAACTGTTTTGGTACGGACTATACCTGTCGGGAGCAAAATTGCAAACGACAAAAAAGGTCGTTTTTAAGGTCATTAGTGGGGTTGAGTTTTCTTAGGTAATTAAAGTAAAGTCGTGAGACAACTTCAATTCTAGTACAAAAAGACATTTGACATTTTCATCCGACCTTTGTCGTGTGAAACGACAAGCATAATACAGATTTGGAAGAGTCGTGTATTTTGGGGTCGAAAACGACAACGGTAATCGAGGTGATTATGAACGATTCCGATGTAAAAACAGTATAAAAGACCACAATAAAATGAAAAGATTTTACTTCTATTCTGGGAGTCACCACACAAACCTCTAGTCTTTTAATTTAGCAACACGCTGGAAAGACTCTAGGTTTACCAAGGTAAGTCAGACGCCCTACAGAGCTATTCGCTTTTGGGTTGTTGCGAACGCCTACCTACTGAGTGCTACGCACCCGGCTATGTCGGTTCGACGTTCCCTTCAAAAGTTTGAGCAACCTCATTAACACCGACTGTCGGCTATGGCTCGGTTTATGAGAGGAGGAAGGATAAGGTGGCAGGCGGTGGCACGTCTTGCGTTGAGCACGGCTTAGATCGCCGACAGGGTGAGTTCTTGCCTGTCCATACCTGCCGTACAATCGTACGTGCCTATACAGTTAGAAAAATGAAAATAAAGAAAATAAAGAAGAAAAATGAAATAAAGATGAAAAGTTAGAAGGAGAAAAGAATCGAATTAACGACATTACAGACTGGAAGTGATAGTAGGAGAATAATAAAAAACTACTGGTTCCTGGATGACGACGGAACCATGGCCTATTGTCCCGCGCTTGTGAACTCAACTGTCCACTCCTTCGGTTGCCCACCGCCTCAAGTCGGACAACCCCCTAATATCTAAAAAAGAAGAAAAGGAAATGCCTTCCCTCTACGACCCCACCAATACTCACGTCAACCCCTTTCACCTCTCACAGCCATTATCAAATTAATGATTCATGTTATGTTAGGTAATCAAATATTTTTAACAATTATTTTTATTGATCATAATTAAAAACAAAAAATAATCTTTTCTTATTTTTAGATATAATGTAACCTTCATATTAAGTATGGAATTAAAGAAACAATCACAACCACATGAAATTCATACCCTTTTTCCTACCCTCCTTGGCGCCTTTCTGCACATTGATGGCTGATGACGAAACCTTTCCAGCATGCACGATGGTCGGGATAACGCGATAGCTGTATATAGTAACTGGGATAGAAAACTGATTATGAATAACGAAAATCTACTCTTAAAGCAAACAATATAAAAGTTACAATGTTGGTGCTCCTACTTCAATGTTGAGATCCAATTATTTTTCTCTTTAATTAACATTTCATATTTTTCATATTTATTGTATCATACATGCTAACACAGTAAGAATTCACTTATAAGTCTGTGAAAGATAAACAGTTTTAATTTAATATCCATAAATGATTTGAAAGTTAAGTTAGACTGCTTTTATAAATATTAATAAGGTTTTTCTTATATTAATTTTAAATTTAATTATAAATTAATTTTAATTGAAATTGAAATTGCTTGAAGAGGGATAGGTATGAGAAAAAAGTTAGTTGCTCTAGTTTCGAAGAAAATAATGAAATTCATTTTTAAATCGTCGTGCATTAGTTAGCTCTCGCAAGTTACGTGGGAGTGAATTCCAAAGGCGGATAGCAGGAACAAAAAACTGTCTTTCGGATGTTAGACATGAAAAACGCGGAAGTACAAGACAAGAAGTTCTGTTAGATGCCGGAAACTGGATTTTTTAATAAAGATATGAAGGCTGTCTACTTAAGAGTATGTTGAAAAGAAGTATGACTGTTCGAAATTTTATATAGTTACCAAAGGACATGTTAAGTAGGTGTTTTGCAAGATGTGAAACGTGATTATGTCTTTTTAAACAGTACACATAGCGAAGAGTATTGTTGAAAGCCACTTGAAGCCGCCTTCTACTCTCGGCATCACATCCATAAAAAATTTCGCAACCGTAGATAAGTACAGGAATAACTAACGTTTTAGCAAGTAGCAGTCTTGTTTCAAGAGAAGTAAACTTTTGAGCAGTCCATAGGGTTCGTAGAATACCATAAGTTTTCCCAACTACTGTATTTATGTGGTTACTCCATGTTAAGGTTCTATTAAAGACAAGACCTAGATTTTTTGAAGACTCAACAAATTCAATTTCAGAGTCGTTAAGCATTAAATGAGGGAAATACGAGAGATCTAATTTCTTTTTAGAATTAACTAAACACTTACACTTCGTTGGGTTAAGTATTAGGCCGCTTTTAGATGACCAATTCGAAATTCGTCCCAGATCTTCATTTAAAACACTAACGCAATTTTCAATTAAGCCCAAGGAACAGCTTTGATAAATTTGTATATCATCGGCATAAATATGCTTAGATGAGCTTAATATGACAGAAGCAATATCGTTAATATATATGGAGAACAATAGAGGCCCTAGAATAGAGCCTTGGGGAACTCCTTGCCTTAAGAGAAGAAAATTGGAAAGGTTGCCATCTAGTGACACGGCCTGTTTTCGTTCACTTAGATAAGATGATATTAATTTAACAGCAGTGGGGGAAATTGAGAAAAATCGCCTTAATTTGCTGAGCAGAATCGAGTGATTAACAAAATCAAAAGCTTTGGAAAAGTCTAAGAGTACCAGAAAAGTAACATTGTCCCTATCTAATTTATCTCTTATATCTTCAATGACGTTCAACAAAGCAGTTGTACAGCTATGTTTACTTCGGAAACCCGACTGTACTTGTAGCAACAAGTTATTTTGAGTAACGTAATAATTAAGCTGCTTATGCATAATTCTTTCACATATTTTGGACAAAAAAGGTAGGATGGAGATTGGTCTGAATTCTTCACCTTTAGAGTTCTTAGGTATTGGAATTATTTTTGCTAATTTCCATTCGCTGGGAAAAATGCCGGTCATAAAAACAGTATTAATGATATGAGTTACAAACGGTAGCAAAAACGGCAAGATTGCTTTAACAAAAATCGGATTTACCTCATCAACACCTACAGCCTTGGACTTAACAGACAGACACTCTCCTGAGTGCCGACTCTGTCTGGAAGAGCACGAGTCAGCTGAACACATTTTGTGTGAATGTCCAGCCCTTAATGGAATTAGAAAGAAGATCTTTTTCAGGGAGCAAATGAGCCCCGAGGACATAAAGAATTCTTCTACTGGTAAAATTGTCCGCTTTACACGGAAAGTGGAAATTCTACTAGTTTAAACTTTTCTGGCCCATACGGTACAAAAGATCTTTTAGGTCGAAGTATAAATCCTTATAAATCGCCTTGGCGAGTCAGAAATTTAAAAAAAAAAAAAAAAAAAAAAACAGACAGAAAACTATCTACTATATCCAATTCACTTACCCTATTAAACACAAAAGACGTAGCAACCGGTAAAGAAGCATCCTCGACTGAATAGTTAGCTACTGGGTCATTGTAAAGTGGGTTTGACAAAAACGTTCGATTTAGTTCGTTTGGATCGATTCCGGTAGAATAATTAGCTTTTTGCTTCCCGATTCCTAATTTTTGAATCTCATTCCATAGTTTATGACCACCGGAAGAAGAACTAAGTGGGTTGGAATAGAACTGTGTCTTAGCATTACGTATTTCACGAACAATACTATTTCGTACACTTTTATAAGCCTGATGAAGCTCTTCCACCCGAAAATGTTTCCATCGTCGATATGCCTCATCACGTTGAGCCATTAACTCTCGAATTTCGTTCGTTAACCAGGCTTTTGTTTGATCTTTTATAATACCAGTTTTTATTGGAACGTTTAGATCGAAAAGAAGATTTACGTTGTTTTGTAAGAACTTAATTTTGTCATCTGGAGAGGGCATAAAATAGATAAGGTTCCATGGAATCGAATTTATATGTTGTTCAAGAGAGGTCATATCAATATTTTTGAAATCTCTGTATGTATAGGTGGATGCTGCTGCGTTATTGTCAATATCAAAGTCATACGTCAAAAATATTAAATCATGTTTCGAAAAAGCTGGTGCAGAGATTTGGTCATAAAATAATACTTTGTCAGAATTATTTACAAAAAAGACATCTACTAGTGTACTGGAGGTGGTGCTAAAATGCGTAGGGACTTGACAATTCACGGGTTTTAAATCAAACAATTGCATATTTTCACTTAAATGACTTTCACGTAACAAATTACTATTAATGTCACCACAAACAATGACATTGCTTGCGCAAGTCGAAACTTCTTCCAAAACGTCGTAAATAGATCCTTTCGGCGAACGACATTTTCGTCGACAGACCAAACCCATTCTAACGTATATTGCAACGCCTCCACCAGTACGATCACATCTACGAGTATCTGCTCGAAAGAGTCTGTATCCACTTATATCATAGGCAGCATCCTTCACATCTTTATTAAACCAAGTTTCCGACACGCAGATTGCATCAACCTTAGAATCCGCAAATATGTCTTTAAATTCATCCAATTTAGGGTTTAAACTTTGCGCATTCAAATGGCAAACCTTAAGACCGTAGCTATGATTACAAAAAACTCTAATCATAGGTCGAACCATGTCCTCTCTACCACCACCGATGGAACTCACTCTACTTTCATTCAAATCTATATTTGAGATGGATAATGATGCGAGAACCAAGTAATACACTCAGATCATGAACATACATTTTCTCTTCCTTAAAGCAACATAGATTTATGAAAAGGGGCATTGGGGATAATTTCAAGCAAAAACAGTACAACAGTAAGAAAATGAAATGAGAAAAAACAAAAGAAAGAAATAAAACTATACTTGTTGGTTGTTGATGACGTTCAGTGTTGATTTGTTGTATTTTGCGTCTTCTTCAGCTGGCACCTCGCGGCAATGGCAATGGCATTTAAAAATCGCTCATTCTCTACCAATATCGATTTAGCTTCTGCACTCTCTCTCACATAAACGGAACCAAAATGTGTGTAAACAGAAAACAGCTGTTTACTGCGCTTGAGACGCGTAGCTTGCTGGTATATGGAGCGGTTTTTTTTAGTAAGACTCCCGTACATGTAGATGTTGTTGTTGTTTTCTGCTTTGATGTCCACATCTTGGAGGCATAGCGGCCTGTGATTTTTGCAAAAGAGGGCCACTGCATGCAAGACGGAGTTTCTTTCGCGAGAAGTGTTGAATTTGACTACGATGGGAGAGTCAGTTTTGTCTCTTTTTGAATGAGCTCTTCGACTACGGAATGCCTTTCAATGGCGGGGGCATACATTCGATGTGGTGGCAAAGATGGTGAAAAATTGTCTTTAAATTTTCATTTGGTAGCTCGGGTACACCAAAAATTATGCCATCAGCTGCAATTTCCCGCCGTTCAAAAGCTTCACATCTTTTTTGGAGATCAGTTACTTCCTCTTCGAGTGTGCATGAATCAGCTATTCGTGCTTTTATCTCTTCTTCTTGCATTTGAAGAGATTGGATGGACTTCTCGACTGTGTCAATACGAATCTCAACGTTCTCTTGTCGTTCTTTTAGGTTTTTAAGAGATATGTCGACTTCTTTGACATGTGAAGACAGCCTTTCTTCGATTGTTGAAATTTGTTGAATTAAATCACTTCGCAAAGAACCTATTTCGATGGAAATGCGATTTGCAATTTCTTCAAGTAGCTTAGCTAGTCGCTCCTCTAAGTCACATATAGTCACGATCGCTGTGGATTTGCTGGTGGATGGTGTGGATTTGCTGACAGTGCCTTTTCTCTCCGATGGGGTGTTGTTAAGTCTGGGCGTTTGAACGGATTCCTTAGATGGTATAGGCGTCGATTGCTTCTCTTTTTCAAGATAAGTTGATCGCGTTTTTCCCGCCATTATGCTCGTAAGAGTATGAAACGAAATTGAGGGCGCGCTTGCAAGATGCAATTTATGAAAATAAGTTTATTTTTTATTTTATTTGTATTTTACGATTTTAAATCAATATACAAATATAAAACTATTAGAAGTATGCAAGCGGAACTTTTTTATATGGCTCTTTACGATTCGCGTAGATAAACAAAAGATTCTTAAATGTTTTGCCGGACGAGATTGCAAATGCGTCTACTCACTTTCAAAGCTCATTTTGCACATTCTTTAATTAACAATACTAAAGTCAAAATAAATTCCAATGCAAATTATATGCGTATGCACTTGTGCTCTCCAAGGAACTTGACTCCATAATACGTGTACACATGTTAATAAAAACTTTGATTGAAATAAAGCGTGTTTCAAACTGATTAAAAATTGATTATTCTTGACAAATAAATCATTATTTTCTTTGAAATAATTGCTGATCCTTGTTATCTTAAGAATTAATATGATTGGATATCGCAATTTCGATCAAGTTACAATAATATAAATATATTTAACACTCAGCAATCGTCCATGTGGTAGGGTGCTCCTGTGGCGATTTGGATGAGTTCTTGTGACTCGTGGCTCCACCGGTGAGGGTAGCTGGAAATCCTCCTAATCTAGCCTTCTTCTTGTGGTTCGGACTTAAGCTTGGGCTTCGGTGGTCTTGCTATTCATATAGCGGCATTGTCTAATTTCCCACTTGTGTCTTTATTGTCTTTTGTTTTTTTTTTTTTTGTGAAAGTTTTAAGTGTTCGAATTTTTATTCAAGCCTCACTTATTCACAATTTTCTTTATTAAATTTAAGGCTAAACAATAAAAGCGCACTTGCTTACTTTATCAGTGACTGTACTTTTTGTACTTCAATAAAATTAAGTCTACCGAGGGAATAGCTACTTTTTAACTTTACAAACAAATTTGCCACACAGCTAGCAAAAAAAAAACTTGAAACCCGACCACTCCAAACTTGCCGTTCGACTCCTCGAAAAACAACTTAATCCCCCTATTTAAGACCTCCCCCACGCCACTCACACCATCACACCTTTTCAACCACCTGATTTTCGTCATATGAAAAAAAAAATATAATAAAATAGTATTCTAGCAGTTCAAAAGCTCAGCAGAAAACTGAGCGAATAGGCTGTACGGGGTTGCCACGCCGACGATAGAACTCTTATACTCCATATTCGTCCATACCTGGGCATTGCACAGGGTACAAGGATCATAAGGCTACTCGCCGGTCCAAGTCTGTTTACTATCGAAGAACCTAGAAGATCCTCACTAAACGGTACGTTGGCCACAGGACCGGCCAACGTTACAACATTAGCGGGTTCATGTCAGCGCACTGATGTGAGAGTACATAGTGTAGCAGAAGAGGACATGGACCGCCAAATGTCTAAATATGTGTGAGTATGGGGGAGTACGAAACAGTTGACAACTTCAGCGCCACAGCTGAACGGTCGCGTTAGAACTGTCGGTGGCTCTGCTTCCCCATGTATGTATCGATGTGTGAGTGAGGATGACGGCCGACCGAATGGATAAAGCCAGCTGGCAAATCTCTTCTTGGTTGACTAGGCAAAGAGAGAGTTCAAATCGTGGTAACGTCCAGAAGCGATTTTTGCTTACAAAAAAAAGTGAATAAAAGTGAAGTTTCGAGGAAGGAAATAGGAGAAAAGATAGAGTAAAGGGAGCTCAGGATATTTTAAGGAGCAATAGGACGATTGTCGTGGCGGGATCAGAACCCACCAACTTGCAGGACGAGGACGAAAGAGTTGAGGAATCCGATTTATTGGAAACAAAAAAAGGTAAGCATACTTGGAATATATCCATATTTCAAGAGTTTAGTTCGTGATAGTGTTAGGCAGTGATTGTGATAAGTATTAACCTCGGTAGGATCGTGTTTCGAGAATCTCGGTTGACGACGCGACCCATTAATTTCGGGATATTTCCCACCCCTCTGGAGAACGCGATCGTGTGAAATTCTGGGAATTTCTTTCTTCTATTATCCCAAACGGCTGTTCAGTTATCGTAATATAATTTCGCGGTACTCCAACGGAGTTTTATAACGTGCTACAATACATTTTTCCTCTTTTATTTCGTTGTTCCGCTCGTTTCTGGTTGAATATTTCGGTTTCACAATTAACCTCAAAATTGTGTGGCCCCCATTTTTTAAATTATTTTTCAGATCTTGGATCGTAACGTGAATACCAATTATATTATAAACGACCGGAGTAAGTACCTACGTTTTCCTTTGCTGCGATTCACCAAAGATTATTTCTTATCACCTGAACCCACCCCGTGCTGAGTTACCAGGAAACCAGCATACCTATCTGCTGGCTGTTGCACTCGCGCTCTTCGCACCTAATTCTGACAGATCAGTAAATTTCATTCTCGGCGGTGGCGGCCGCAATTTCGTAATTGATTTATTTCGTTTATTTTCCGCCAAATTAAAGTAATTAAAAATTAAAAAGCAATTAAACATTAAAAGTAATTTTCTCTATCGTATAAAAAAGTGCAACAAACGTGCCTATTTCACGGAAGCAAATGCAGCCCAAAGAGTCGAACGACCACCTGCCACGTTTTTTCCAGTTCACAAGAACGCTTTTATACTCCGAAATTCCTAGCTATTATACATGGAATGCGTCGTCGGAAAAGTTCTGGAGGCGAAAGCAAGGGTAAGCAGTTCCCGAACTCGTCGATGTTATTTTCGGTGCCGTGAAATAGAAACGGAGGCATTTTCTTCATCGATGGAGAAGAAACTGGTAAAACTGGCAAAACATTCTTTACTTCATTGCTTTTGGCTTCGGTTCGTTCGAGATCAGAAATTGAGAGTTGCCTCTCCTGGGATTGCAGCCAAATTGTTGGAAGGTGTTCCAACGGCTGTTACTGTTTTGAAGCTACCATTGAATCTCAAACTGACTAACGAACCTACATGCAACATTTCAAGGAATTCCGGAATGGCGAAAGTATTGCAATGTTGTCAGATTATAATCTAGGATGAACGCAAAATCACAAACGAACGTTGGATGCTATCGATCAGACTATGAAAGATCTGCGCAGTAACACGAGACTTTTTGGACGCGCAATGATTCTGCTCGCCGGCGAAATTCGATAAACGTGTCAGGTCATTCCACGATCAATGGTAGCCGATTAAATCAACTTCATATTTTTGACGTTGTTTGAAGAAGCTGCGGTTGACGACGAACATGCGAGTTGCGTTGCAAATCGATCCGTCCGCCGATATTTTCTCTAGTCAATTATTGGCGAATGGCAATGGTGTAATACCAGTCGATGTTGACACCGGATTGACTTCGATCCCGCCGAATTTCTGTCATTTAACAACGGTGAAAGAGAAACTCAATGTGTTCCCAAACATCCTCCAGCATTAAGTGATTTGAATTTCGTAATTCAAAATGCAATTCCTGGACAATTACATTCGGTCAAATCAGTTGATTGCGTGGCTATTATGGATGAAGCAACTTATTATATCAACCAGAGTTGCTGCGTTCATTGGATTTGCCGGGATCACCACCGAAGAATTAACGACTGAAGGTTGAATCTGTTATCATCATGGGCCGAAACCTCAACGCTCAACCAACCCAAACAACTCAATAATATTATTGAAGCAACCAAATTCAAAGGCAAATTTAAGGGCAAGGAAGTGTTCATTCCGAGAATTCCACTGATTGCAACTGATTTACCTTTCGAGGTAAAATACCTTCAATTTCCGGTTCGCTTTGCATTCGCCAGGATAATCAATTAATCACATTACCAATCTTTTGAAGCGCTTAAGATTGATCTCGAATTCCCCTGCTTCTCGCATGGCCAATTATTTCGCGGATGTTCAAGTGTTGAAAGGCTTTCATCTTTGTTTATTTACGCGCCGAACAACAAAACGACAAACGGAGTCTATCACAAACCATTGAATTGACCTGACATGTGACACTTAAACTTTTAACATTCCGTTTAAATAAAGGATAATGAATTCACTCAAATTCGAAAAGTGTTTCATTCAATCGATAATTGGAATTCGAGATGCGACGTCTGTTATCGAGCGCCAATGTTCGATCGAAAAAATTCATTTCGGGTGGAGTCGTGACTGCTCGAAGTTATTTCAATCAAAAAATCAATTTTGGACGCGACGAAGTTCGTTGAAATAATATGCTTGTCAAAATATCTTAGGCCATTCACCAATTTTTAATGTCTTTATCATCTACAAAAACCTTAAAGTTGCTCCATTCAATGAGTAAAATTCAATAGAACGGCAAACATTGAAAACGACATCCGTAGCAACTGAAACAAAGAACAATAAAGTTACTTCCTCTCCGAATAACTTTAAAACTTACGCTCACGAATGTTGGCAATGAGATGGGTATCAATTTCCCAGCCATTATAACATTTGGCTGCTGGGTCCGCTGCATAAATATGATCATTGCCTTGCGGAACTTCAAGTCCTGATCCATCCAATTGCAGGAGTAAATTGCTGTTGTCAAATCTGTACTAGCTACCATCATTTTACTTGCCAAATAAGAATACGGAAGGATCTCTATCAGCACAGCCGTAAGGATACAAAAATTGGTTACCAAAAAGGCTATGTCAGTCTGATATACAATTATACTAATCCCCGTCGTGCACAGCATAAATCCGGTCAAAAGAAATTGAAAGAAAATCGTAAGAGATGCCAGCGGGCTAATACAGTGAAAATAACTGAAAAAAAAGGATTTTAGGACGAGAATTCCAAAGGCCAACCAACTCACCTCAGTGTATTCCTGTGGTCATGCACACATCGAATCAATTCTCGGCAGTTTTCCTCCGAGCTCGCTGCCCCATTGTCATGACCAATACTCGCAATCCTGCTACCCAGGCACTCCATATGCCCCAGCAAGACGTAGGTGTACAACACCGAATACGAGTCACTTATCCCGCTCATGATGCTTTGATACAATGAATTCAACCACTGATAGCCAAATGCGATAATGTAGAGCTTGGTGGAAGACTCCCAGTTAAATGGTAACCAACTTTCAAAAATCAGTTTCCTATTCCATGCTCCAGATATTCAAACGCAACTCTCCGTCAAATAAAACAGTGCCAAAAATGAGACAAATATTCGATTACTGGTCCGAATAATGTCCTCCATTCGTCTGCGATGATCAGGATTCGTTGAAGCGCGTTCGTCCAATTTTTTCAGGATTGCATGAGCTGCTAGAAGGTTTTTATTAAGGACGTATAAAACAGCAATTTTCGAGGAGCAGCAAACAATTCCAGCATTCACGGTTACATTCCTCATCAGTTGGGCGAACGATTCGACGAAAAATATTTGCAGGCAAAGTTCAAACGGAAATATAATTACAATCAAAAAGACCACAAGTATGGAGTACAGTTTAAAGAAGGTTCTATGCGTGGTGGAGGGATGAATGCCAAGGAACCTCAGAAAGTACCAGATATAGTGAAACGCTTTAGTGGAATCCAATTCCGCCATGTTGCCCGAGTTGAGTTGGTTAACAAACTGCTTTGACAACGGTCGAGTGCGGGATTTATAAGAAAATGTCTGCGGACATAATGTAAAACTCCACCCACATAAGGCGAGTGAAATATGTAGATAAGCGGCTTATTCCAACAAATTGCATTATTTATGGACAATTTTAATTTAATTTTAATTGGCCACTTAAACACTTATAATCATGTAATATAATAAAGATGGACTTAAATTTGTTCCTTAATGGCATGGGTTATTTGAAGCCGTTATCTGTAAATTATTGAAGCTTTAAAGACGTAAGTTATATCGATCAATCATTGCTCAAATTATTTAAGGTTCCAGCAAGCTCTTTCACCTATCAAATTACATTTGCAAAAAAATAAATAAATAAATATTAGGCATTAACCGCCTATACAGGGCCTAAAACCTAGCTTCTCCACCCACTTTCTTGTGCGAAGTGGAAGGGACCAACAATTTTTAAGCCGAATCCGAACGGTAAATTTGAGAAGCTTCTCATGACAATTGATACTCTTGGATGTTTGTCAGACGTTCGCCAAAGGTATGGCAGTGGAAAAAAACTCAAGATGTTACTGGGCCCCGGCGGGTATTGAACCGGGAACCTTTCGATTAGGAGTCCGACACACAAATCACTAATGAATTTGTTCGTTATGCTTGCATTGCATCTCGCTTAACAGATTTCTCCGTTTGGTTCCAGTTGGATTTGATAGTCAATTTTCTATCTTTACTAATTTCAGCAAAAAGAAATTCAAATGGCATATTCGTCAGATTCGGAGAAAGAAAGAGACCAAGAGTATTTCCGGAAACATTGGCACTATCAGAAATGGATGGTTAGGTTGGGTTGAAGTGGCAGTCGGCGGAAGCTGACACACTTAGACCAATAAAAGGCTCATCAACAAGCTGTAGCGAGAGTATGGAATTTGAAGCGAGTCGTTTTCCAATTAAATATCTTTTTTTCGACGACTCGATTTGTTGAATTATCGAATTCAAAGCAAGTCCAAAATTATATTTCCAACATTTCCAGTTGACAGTTGGTTCCAGTCGATCAGGTTGTGTATTTTTGACTTTGCACATCAATTAATTTAAATAAATTATTTACAATTTTTCCGTTCTTGACATTTCTTTCTTTCTACTGAAACATTTTCTTGTATGGCAAATAATAAATAACTATAAATGATGGGAAGAATTTGTCGAAGGAAAATACAAAAAAAAACCTTCATTTGGCAAAAATAGATAGATAAATAAATAAATAAATAAACAAATAAATAAATAGATAAATAAATAAATAAATAAATGAATAAATAAACAAGTAAATAAATAATTGATAAATAATTAGTAAATGACAGCAAACGCAATAAATATTTACATGGAAATATCACAGATTAAACGTTTAGCTGGTTTATGAGAGAATTCTCCGAACTGTCTAGGGTTGAATTATGAAAGGGCAGATTTAACATCATTTTTTAAGCTTTGTTTTGTGATACCTGCGACTTCTTCAAACGGCATCTTGCTGCAGTACCCCATATTGGATAAATATATATTTGTAAGTTATAATCTTATTGCCGTTTGTGAGTGAAAGGTTTAAGAATGTGATGAAAGGGTTAAGCATCTTAATTGCAATACAAATGTAAATTCATGCGACGCAAATACCGCAGTGTCGTCAGCAAAAATTGCTGCTTCATATTGCGGAAGACTTGAAAAATCTGAAGTATAGATATTGAACAGGGTTGGACCTAGGACTGAGCCTTGGGGCACACCAGAATCAAAAAATAGCATGTTAGCAACACCACCTTTTACTTGCACCTGAAAACATCTATTGGATAAGAATCCATTTTTAAACAATCATTACATTCACATAATTTAATTTATTTTACTAATAGTCCAATACAAATATCAGCCGTGCGTTGAAAGTAACGAATCCGCAAAAAAAACTATTGAATATCAAAAGAGGCGAAAGCGAAAGCAATAATACCAAACTTCAAATGCACCACCAAAAATTAGCCGCTTCGAACTCTTCAATCAGGCGAGTGAGTGGGATAGCAACAGATGGCAAACAATTCGCTTTTCCTACAAAATTAGTAGTTCATAATCTGGATCGTAATTCTCCCACTTAACTGCATCCTTTCAGGTCGGCCTTTGGAGTTTACCGGGTCGACCTCAGAAAATAAAGGCAGGCCTACCTTTTATGAATCACTTTGTCGCTGAGGCCAATCGTGCGCATTTGTGTGATCCAGGCATTTTTAGGCCTGCCTCTTTCGCGTTTGTAGGATCTCTCCTTTGAACATGGCAGTACCAACTGAGCCGGTCGCGCTCCATTTTCTTCAAGATAAGTTCTTTGACTTGAATGCAGCCTCGGATGTTGAATCTTCTTTTTCGATCAATCATTGTTACTACCTACTGCTGTCGTGCAAAACATCTTCATCACAGCTGTCGTTAATTTGCACTCATATCTTTTGAACGCTGTCCAACATTGTGAACCGTATGTCAGCGCTGGGCGCATAACTGCTGTGTAAAGTCTTGCTTTCAGCTTAGGGGGCATTTGTCGATCACAGAAGATGGCTGAGTTTTTCCGCCACTTCTTCCACTCTTCGCTTATGCGGTCCTTAATGTCGTGATCACAGCTTGTTTCGCTATTGATCATAGCGCCCAGATAGTCAAACTTTTCATAAAATGGATACTCCACAATTTATATAAATGTTTGGAATAGGTCGGAGTGGATCAGAGAACGGGCAGCACAGGTAGTCTGTGTTCTTCGGACTAATAGGATGCATGTTTCCCTCCAAAACTTCGACCCATACAACAAGTGTTCGTTGCAGGGAGGTTTGATCCTCATGATGGCTCCATCGTCAGCAAAGAATAATTGATGCAGTTTGGGGTCCTAGGGCTGTAATAAATATCAAGGGACTTAAGATGCTTCACTGGTATGCACCGATTTCCATCGGGAACACCTCACTGACGCCATTGCATCTTGCTCTTGTCTTTACTCCCTCATACAAGTCCATGATCATCTGTACGTAGGTCTCTGGAACTCCTCGCTTTATTAGCGCCACCCATAAGAGATCCCTTGGTTGTCTATCAAAGGCCTTTTCAAAATCAACTAACATTATGCAAATGCTTTATGGAGTCACCATGTTTTCCATCTTGATCCTTATATTTCGGATTGCATCTGTGGTTGATTTACCTGCGACAAACCAGCACAGGCCTTCAACCGAATTGTTTTAAAAAAATTAAACCATTTTCAAACAAAATAACCTGTACTTAAACAAGTGGTATGGAGTGTATAAGTTACGTAAATTCAAAAAGAAATTCTTTTCATTTAGACCTGTTCCTAAGAACCAAAGCAAATTTAGGCCAATTGCGATTTTACCGTTTCTTTCTAGAAAGGATTGTGAATGTTCAGATACGGAGATTTCTCCAAGATAGTAATTTACAATGTGCTCATCAGTCTGGTTTTCGCCCTAAATATAGTTCTACTACTGCGTTGATAAACGTAGCTGAGGAAATTAGACAAGCCGTAGATAATGACGAAGTAACTTTTCTTATCCTGCTCGATTTCTCTATAGAATTTGATATGGTAAATCACAATGTTTTTTTCCGGCAAGCTACGAAATCAATTTAATTTTTCAGTTTCGCCCACTAATTTAGTAACCTCTTATTTAAGTCAGACACTCCAGGCAGTTGTGGTTAATATCTCCACATCTGATTTTCTTCCGCTTAGTTCTGGTTTTCCTCAAGGATCAATTTTGGGTGCGCTATTCTTCTCTATATACGTCAACGAGTTTCCTTCATGTAATTTAAATTTTTCGATTGATATGTCTGCTGATGATGTGCAGGAACGACAGAGTTTTCTGTTGGGTCTTGTGGAAAATGATGCATGTGAATTAAAGGGCTGCAGGAAATCACCCCCCAATGAAATAACCCCCCAAATGAAATATGAAATAACTCCCCAAAATTGGTATGGAGGTGGGGATTTATTTCATGGATTTTTGGGGACTTATTTCATACTTCAAATTGGGGGGGTTATTTCATAATGAAAAATGAAATTCAATAAGTCGCCAAATTTAGGGACTCAAAGTGCAATAAGGCCAAGTGCTAAAATAAAACCTCGCACCTATTCCAAATCAAACAGTGATCCCAAGCAGCATGCCCCCCTATACACATTGCACTGTTTATGGGATCCCAGGGTGCGAGGTTTTATTTTAGCACTTGGCCTTATAGCACTTTGGGTAAATTAATTCGTATGGCCTTATTTCACTTTCAGAAAGCCATAGTGAGTCATAACACCTTTAACACCTGAAATCCATTTTGGGGAATAATTTCATACTTATTTGGGGACTTATTTCATCTTTGATTTGGGGAGTTATTTCACTTTTCATTTGGGGGTTATTTCCCGGAGCCGAATTAAAGAAGACCTGGAAAGGATTCTGTGCTGGTCTCGAGCTAATTGCCTCTGTTTAAACACGTCTAAGTCAAAATGTTTGGTTATTTCTAGGAAGCAGGTTTTGGAAAAATATCCTTTTTTGAAATTTTAAGGACCTTTTTTGTTGTTGCAAGGACCTCTTAGTCAAATAACATTGAACACAGATACACCGTGTGGATTCAAATGATATTTTGGAAAAATACCCTTTTTCCAAGTTTTAAGGACCTTTTTTGTTGTTGCAAGGACCTCTTAGTCAAATAAGACTGAACACAGATATACCGTGTGGGCTCAAATGATATTTTGGAATAATATCCCTTTTTCGATTTTCAAGGACCTTTTTTGTTTATTACAAGGACCTCTTAGTCAAATAACATTGAACACAGATATAAGGCGCGGTTTTCTCGGAGTTTTTGAAAAAAAAAAATTTCGGGTTTAAGGACCTTATTTGGTGCTCCAAGGACCTCTTGGTAAATAACCTTATGACAACTAAAAGTGGCATTCTTCAATCGGCCATCGGTTACCTCTTACCTTCAACTGATGTACAACAAACTTCAACAAACTTCAAGCTATACAACCTCAATTATTCAAAACTTATCGAAGACAAATCTACCTCCACACTATTTTTCCCCGTGTTTCCGTAAGGACATAATAATCTCTAAAATTAAACATAATTAAAACTAGAAAATGTATAACGAAATAAAAGAATCGCTCCTGTTCCTGTAAGCCTTTTCGGATTAAATTGTTTGAAAAAAATTATTAGTTGTGTTCAATCGATAGCTAAAAAGCTAAAACTAAAGCTAATTATTGTTAGTTACACTCTGGCAACTAATTTTTCATAACTAAACACGCTTAGTTACACTTCGCAACTAATAACTAATTTAGGTTCAAAATTTGTGGCAACTACAACTAAAATTATGGTTTAGTTATGTACGTGCAAAGAAACTACAGCTAATTTAGTTGTAGCTTTTTAGCTATTAGCTAAGCTAACTTTTGTGCAACTCTGCCAAAAACAGGCAATGAATCTGGGTGCTGCTTGCAGCAACGAAAAATGCCTGCGCTGTGGCAACACAATAAGGGTACTGTATCAAATACAGAAAAATAAAAAATCTCTTTAGCGCACGCTAATTATAAAAAAAAAAAAAAAAAAAAAACTGGTATGAGATCAAAAGTCCTTGATCTCATACCAATGCGCTGTATCCATGCAATTCGGCTATGAAATTCCCTCCCCCAACGTATAAGGTTGATAAGTCGCAAAGCGCTGTTCAAAGAGGAACTCAGGCAATACCTGCAGCACTTCGATGATGATTATAAGTTGTTTAAGTCCTTTTGCTTTTATATTTTATTTTATTTATATTATTATTTTTTTCACTTCATTTTTCTCTTTTGGAGTTTGTCTTTGTAAATCTGTATATTGTATAAATCTAAACTTTTTTATTTTTAAAAATTGAACAAGTAGATACCTAATTTTTTCTACTCGTATATCTACATACAAGGTGGCGCAAAAGTTGTCAGGTGGCGCAAAAGTTGTCACCCGATGTTCTTTCGCTGTAATTTTTTTTATGAATGAAAAACTTTGGTTCTGCTTTTGGATTATGTTAATTGGTGTCTTAAGTTTTTTCTGTATCAGTTAACTTCACAAATGTCAAAGTAGAATTTACATTTGCCGCCATTTGCAAAAATTATAGCTTCTTCCGATAGGATGATGACTTTTGCGCCACCTTGTACATATAGATTTAACATTGAAATTGATTTTTTTTTCACTGAAACTTGCACTACTTAATAAGATATTGTATCTTACTGTGTAAGGTTATTAAATAAAGATTTGAATTTGTTTTGAATTTGAAACAATAAAAGGTGGTCTATCAACAAAAAAGTAATTTCTTTGTATGAAATATATTTCTGAGAACTTTATTTCCATAAAATATTGATGACTTTTTGACACCAAAAGCTCTGCCAAATTATAAACATTTTTTGTTCCTTTTTTTGAAATGATAACTGAAGCTTCATAATTATATAAAAAAATTAAATCGCCTTCACCATAATCTTTTCACCAATTTAAAAGTTTTATAACGTTTTTATCATGAATACCTTCAAAAACATAAGGAGTAAAATTCCATAGAATCGTTAACATCTGTTCATAGGGATATTTTTATGGCCGATATTGAAGGAATACTATCTCAGGTTAATAACCCCAATGCCTGTCTTATAGGTGATATTAATATTGACATACTAGGACTCCCTTCGAGTAGCGATAGCTATTTTGTTCTCTTATCTTCCTTGGGATTCGAGTCATTAATTAACACACCAACAAGAGTTACCGAAACCACTAAATCTTGTATTGACCATATTTTTATTAGAAATAAGAGGTCATATAAAGTTCGATCTTTTTTATTAGAGTGGGATGTTACGGATCATTTTGCTACCGGTATTTCATTCCCTGATTTTCTGAAGCAAAGCAGAAGCGAAAAACGGAACTCTTATAACAATAACCAGTACATGAAAATTAATTTTAGAAAACTTAATGAATGTTTTTCTATAATAAATTGGGATGAAGTTTATTGCTGTAACTGTCCCTCGCAGGCTTTTTGTAAATTGCTGAGTGTTATTGTTGATTGTTTAGCTAAATGTAGATATGCTCAACAAAAAAGAGATTTAAAAAAACTTAAGCCATGGATGACTGACTCACTATGCGAAATGATTAAGCAAAAAAATCTCTTCTATCGGAAAAATAAAAATCGCTTAAACATACCCTCTGTAAAAAAACAATATCAGATTCTGAGGAATAATATTTTTGAACAAAATATTAACTTGAAGGCATCTTATTTTAAGCGTCAATTTCGCGATAGTAGGTTTAATGCTAAACGACAGTGGAGATTAGTTAATGATATATTAGGTAAAGCTCCTAGTGAAAATAGAATAAAATCTCTAAAGCTACCAGATAGTCACAGTACCTCCGATGAAAAAGAGATGAGCAACGGTTTCAATATATTTTTTAAAGATATATCCTGTAATATCCAACCAATTCAAAGAAGCCCACTGAGTGATTTTCTTTCGGATACTCAAATTTTATCATCATATTTCTTTAGCACAGTGGATGAAGCTGAAGTAGGCAATATCATTTTTCAGCTAAAATCAAAGCAGTCTTGTGGGTTTGATGGTATAAGTAGCTTGGTGGTAAAAAAAATATGTTATGCAATAATAAGACCATTAACTTATTTAATTAATTGGAGTTTTGAAACTGGAGTTTTTCCTGAGTGTCTAAAAACTTCTATTATTGTACCTCTATATAAAAAAGGTGATAAATGCGATCCTAACAACTATAGACCAATTTCAATCCTCTCAGTTTTTTCCAAAATTTTCGAGAAAATAGTAACCACTCGAATGCTTAAATACATTGAAAAATTTGAGCTTCTTAGTCCACTTCAATTTGGCTTTCGAAGAGGGAAGTCAACTGAAGATGCAATAGTATCTTTCTTAGAAAATATTTATGAGTCAGTCGACAAAAATAAAAAAACAGCTGGTATGTTTCTTGACTTAACAAAAGCTTTTGATTTGGTCAATCATAAAACTTTATTGAAGGTGCTGTATAAGTTTGGTTTCCGTGATAATATTCTTAGTTGGTTTTCATCCTATCTTTGTAATAGAAAGCAGCTTGTTAAGGTTAATTCCACCTTGAGTGACCCTCTGCAATGTACAGCTTCTGGCATCCCTCAAGGTTCTGTTCTTGGACCTCTTTTGTTTGTTATTTATATTAATTCCATCTTTAAGCTGCCTCTAAATGGTAGAATTGTTGCCTTCGCTGATGACTTAGCTCTTTCATATGCTGCTCTCAGCGCGAATGACTTAGTGCGGCAGATGAATACGGACCTTTCCTTGATGAATGACTGGTTTAAGTATCATCAAATGATCCTTAGTAGTAAGTCCAAAGTAATGTCTTTTGCGCTTACAAATCAGAATCCAATTTACGGGATAGCACTACATGATCCTAGATGTAATAATTCTAACTGTGAGAGCAATTGCATAGTTCTTGAATCTGTCTCTGAATTTAAATACCTGGGTGTAACATTGGATAGTAGGCTCAAATGGAAGCCACACATTGGAGTTATAAAAAAAACCGCTTACATAGGCTTAAATAAAATATACCATCTACGCAAGCTTGTACCGTAGAATCTCTTAATAACAATATACTATGCTTTAGTCAATTCTCGTTTGGAGTACGGCATTTCTTGTTGGGGTGGTGCATTTATAACTAACTTGCAACCGGTTATTATAGCTCAAAAGAAGATAGTGCGGACTTTACTCTTCAAACCTAGTTGGGAGCCTTCGCGTCCTTTGTTTCAATCTACAAAGATATTGCCACTGCAATATCTATATATATACAAGGTATTGAGGCTGTTTTACCTTCGTGGTGGTTATACCAACAAGACTAGAAATGAAGTGCATTCACTTCGTTCCTCGAATGATGTGATAGTTCCAAGAGTCAGGACAGAACATTGTCGTCGTTTTGCTACTATCATAGCTCCCTTCATTTACAACAGGTTACTGTCTGGTATACGCAGTCAAATAGGATCTAAATCCAGATTTCTTATATCTTTGAAAAAGTGGCTACTCTTTACATCTGATGTTGGGTTTTTAACACAAATAATAACTTAAATATTTATTTCATTCTCCACCTCCTCTTCTAATCCCCTATCCATTATCACACATTTGCTCTTTTTTTTTGTAAATTACGTCTCTTCTTTTTGTGCGGCTTTACACTTTCTACATTTTATTTTATTGCAACACTTGCCACTGGTTCCTCCAACCACAAAGTGTTTTTTTTTTTTTCATTTCATGATTACATTTTAATCAAATAACACTTTAATTAAATAATAACTCATGGTTAAACTTGTAGTTTATAGATATTAATAAATATTACATTAAAATGAATTAAATTTAAATTATGATATACTAAATTCTGTTAATTAATTACTACTGCATTACCCATAAAATGTTTGTTATTTATATTTATATTGTACATGGAATTGGAAAAAATAAAGAAATCTAATCTAAAAAAAAAAAAAAAAAAAAAACCACATCCGAATCAACCGAAACAAAGAGCAATAAAGTTACTTCATCTCCGAATAACTTTCAAACTTACGCTCACGAAAGTTCCCAATGAGATTGGTATTTATTTCCCAGCCATGATAACATTTGGCTGCTGAGTCCGCTGCATAAATATGATCATTGCCTTCAAGTTCTGATTCACCCAATTGCAGGAGTAAACTGCCGCTGTCAAATCTGTACTGGCTACCATAATTTTACTTGCCAAATAAGAATACGGTAGGATCTGCACCAGCACAGCAATAAGGAAAAAAAACATTTGTTATCAAAAAGGTAATGTCAGCCTCGTTCAAAATTAAACAAATCCCCGTCGTGCACAGCATAAATCATTTTTGTCATAAAAGTTGATAGATGAAAAAAAGGAAAAATAATTTGAGTTTGGATTTCACTCCTGATAGGTCGCGTAGGATCTTGTTTTTTGAATATGCTGAAAATAACAGTGTTGCGAAGAAAGGAACTCACATGGGAAAGGAACGAGTAGGAAAAGCAAACGAATTACCAGGCGAGTGCGATTGTGAAAAACATTTTGGTAATGAATCTATAGATTCAGTAAACTAACTTGAATCTGAAAATGTAATAAAGCCCATATAAAGAAATATTTCCTTAAAGTACAAGAGGTGCAGTGGCACAGAGGTTAGTGTTGAACTATTAATCTAACGGTCAGATCCAAATCCCGCCTTGGCCAAGTAACATCTAAACGCTTTTTTAACTGCCGCACCTCTTGCGAACGTCTGATAAACATCCAAGATCACCCGCCAAAAATTCGCTTTTACTACTAAAAAATTAGTAGTTAATAATATAGACTAAAGGGATCATAACCTTCCAATGCATCCTTTGGAGTTCGCCGGATCGACCTCAGAAAATAAAGGCAGGCCTACCTATTATGAATCACTTCATCGCTGAGGCAAATCAAATGCTGATGTTGCTGCATTTGTGTGATCCAGGAGTTTGTAGGCCTGGCTCACTTTCGCGTTTGTATGAGAACCTTGATTGATATTGCCTTTTTGACAGAGTTCGTAGGATCTGTCCTTGGAACATGGCAGTACCAAGAGCCGGTCGTTCTTCATTTTCTTCGAGAAGAGTTCTTTGGCTTGATTGCTTCCTCGGATCTTGGAACTTCTTTTTCGATCAATCATTGTCACTCCTGCTGATATCGTGCAAAGCATCTTCATCTCAGCTGCCGTTAAATTGCCCTTTTGTACGCTGTCTAACATTGTGAACCGTATGTGAGCGCCGGGCGCATAACTCCGGTGTAGAGCCTTGCTTTTAGCTTAGGGGCTTTTTACAATCACGAAAGGTGGCCGAGTTTTTCCGCCACTTCATCCACCCTACGCTTATGCGGTCCTTAATGTCGCGATCACAGCTTGCTTCGCTATTGATCATAGCTCCCAGGTATTTAAACTGTTCGTACTTGGGAATCACACTTCTATTTATATAAATGTCTGGAATAGGTCGGGGTGGATCAGAAAGCAGGCAGCACAAGTATTATGTGTTCTTCGGGCTGATACGATGCATATTCCCCTCCAAAACTTCCACCCATACATACCTCGCTTATGATGGCTCCATCGTCAGCAAAGAATAATTGATGCACTTTGGGGTCCGTCACTTTTCCTTCAAGCAAATAATCAAGGACTGAAATAAATATCAAGGGACCTAAGACGCTTCACTGGTGTGCACCGACTTGCCAGCGCATCTTACTTTTGTCCTTACTCCCTCATGCACGTCGATGATCATCTGTACGTAGGTCTCTGGAACTCATCGCTGTCTAAGCGCCACCCATAACAGATCCCTTCGTTGTCTATCAAAGGCCTTTTCAAAATCAATCAACACCATATGCAAATCGTTTAAGGAATCACCACAGTTTCCGTCATGATCCTTATATTTTGGATTGCATCTGTAGTTGATTTATCTGCGACAAACCCGCACTGGCCTTCAACTGAATTGCTTTAAAAAAATCGTACCATTTTCAAACAAAATAACCAGCACTTAACGATTTATAACATCAGGAGCGTTAGCAGCAGGATTCGGTTGGTCAGTTAAGGGTGCGATAGGCAGAAGAGGTGATGTTGGTAGCAAAGTCGCAGTGGTTTGAGTTGCAGTAGGAGCGGTATCACGTAGTTCAGCCAAAATTGAGTTGTTATAAACTGGTTGAAAATGGCCTTGGTCGATATCAGCAAACGCGTCGATTTTGCTAGCTATCGCCTTGAGTTCATCGACTATAGTAGTTCGGTGATGATTTTGACGATGGGTTTTGAAAAATAAGGTCGAGGTCGGTTCGTAAGGAGTTTATTGGTTATGGGTTTATTCGTGTTTAAACTTCGAAAGGCCATAATTAGGTCATCTTTGAGTTCTTTATTGCTGTTGAGGCACACGCCTTTAACATTCGTTGAGACCTTCAGAATCTTTTCGATGCCCAAGAATTTCGACTTAAAAATCGCGTTTGAGGAGTCAATTACACTAGTGAATTCTTCTACACTTTTTATCACTAAATCGAACTTCGACATCTATTCTGCAATTTTCTTATTTTGCATAGCAATGTCTTCGAAAGTAGAATTCATTGATTCGTTAAGGCATTTAATGGCGATCATTACATGTGAGAGCGATATTTGCTTACACTCATCACAAAATAATTGGAAACACTCATGTATTCTTTGAGGTAGGTTAGGTTAGGTTTAGGTGGCTGTCGGCAGAAGCCGACACACTTAGACCACATAATGGATTATCTACCTCAACTCTGTAGATGGGACTGGCCAACGACACGCGGTTGTTCTCAAACGGTCCCCCATCTAAGTACTAACCGCGTCCAACGTCGTTTAATTACGGTGATCTGACGAGAACCTTTCTTCTTTGAGGTAGGTCACGGACCGTTTTTTCAGGACAATGCAGGTTGGGTCGAAAGAATTGACACAGATTCCGCTGCAGGTCACCCATTCAGTTTCATCGGAAACGCAGTTACGGTAGTACTTGAACATTGTTAGTAGGTCACGAAAAAAGAAAAACACACATTAATCACAAAACAGTTTAATTAAATTAAATTCGCGAGGGCAAATATAAATTCGCGAAGACAACTGAAATTGTTGATTGGGACAAATGGGTCGATTGAATAAACTGATATTGAGGAAAAGGTGGACAATGAATGCAGAGTAAAATACGGAGCACGTCTTGACTGGGCGGCGGCGGTGGTTGTACTGATCATAAAAGGAGGTCTATCAACATAAAAGTAATTTTGGGAACTTTATTTCCATAAAATATTGATGACTTTTTGACACCAAAAGGTCTGGCAAGTTATAAACATTTTTTGTTCTTGATTTCAAATGATAACTGAAGCTACATAAATATAAAAAAAGAGTTAATTGAACTTATAATATGCTTGTCAGAATATCTTAAGCTATTCACCAAATTTAAAAGTTTTAAAATGTTTTTATCATCTATACGAAAACCTAAAAGGTGCCCCCATTCAATAAATAAAAGTCCATAGAACCATTAACATTGAAAACGACATCCGTAGCAACTGAAGCAAAGAACAATAAAGTTACTTCCTCTCCAAATAACTTTAAAACTTACGCTCACGAATGTTGGCAATGAGATGGGTATTAATTTCCCAGCCATGATAACATTTGGCTGCTGAGTCCGCTGCATAAATATGATCATTGCCTTGCGGAACTTCAAGTTCTGATCCATCCAATTGCAGGAGTAAATTGCCGTTGTCAAATCTGTACTGGATTTCATCATTTTACTTGCCAAATAACAATATGGAAGGATCTCTGCCACCCCAGAAACAAAGAGACAAACATTTTTAATCAAAAAGGTTATGTCAGTCTGATATGAAATTATACAAATCCCCGTTATGCACAGCATTAATGCCGTCAACAGAAACTGAAAGAAAATTGTTCCAGATACTAGGGGGGTTATACAATGGAAATAACTGAAAAAAAGGATTTTAAAAGGAGAACTCTAAAGACATACCAACTCACCTCAGGGCATTGCTGTGGTCATTCACACATCGAATCAATTCTCGGTAGTTTTCCTCCCTGCTTACTGTCCCATTGTCGTGACCAATACTCGCAATCCTGTTACCCAAACACTCAATATGCCCCAGCAAGACATAGGTGTACAACACCGAATACGAATCAGTGATTTCGGTGATGATGCACAGATAGCATGCATTTAACGACTGATAGCTCAAGGCGATGATGTAGAGCTTGGTGGCAGATTTCCAGTTGAATGGTAGCCAACATTCAAAAATCAACTTCCTATTCCATACTCCTGATACCAAACTGCAAGACGTCGTCATCCAAAACAGGCCCTTGATTGTGAAACTTATTCGATTACTAGTCCGAATAATGTCCTCCATTCGTCTGCAATGTTCAGGATTTGTTGAAGCGCGTTCGTCCAATTTTCCCAGGTATTCATGAGCTGCTAGAAGGTTTTTATTAAGGACGTATACAACAGCCATTTTCGCGACGCAGATTAAAGCTCCCATATTTGAGACCGTATTCTGCATCGCTTGGGCGTATGATTCAACGAACAAATTGTGCAGGCACAGTTGAAGCGGAAATATAATTATGGTTAAAATGACCACAAATAAGGAATATAGTTTGTAGAAGGTTCTATGCGTAATGTAAGGATGAATGCCGAGGAGCCTCAAAGAGTACCAGCAATAGTGAAACGCTTGAGTGGAATCCAATTTAGTCATCTTGTCCGAATTGAGTTGGTTAACAAACTGCTTTGGCAACGGTCGAGTGCGGGATTTATAAGAAATATGTTAATGTCTGCGGACATAATGTTATACCACCCACATAAGGCGCGTGAAGTATGTAGATGAGCGGCTAATTACAACAAATTGCATTAATTATGGACACTTTTAGTTTGAGGTTTAATTGGCCACTTAAACACTTTTAATCATGTAATATAATAAAGATGGACTTAAATGTGTACCCTAATGGCATGGGTAATGTTAAAACATTTTCTGTGAATTATTGAAGCTTAAAGGACGTAATTTATATCGTTCGATTATTATTTATCAAATTGACTAAAGTTCTAGCAAGCGCCACCTGTAAAATTACATTTGCTATTGTCCAGAAAGAACATGATCCACTTTGACAACTAAAATGAATTTATTCGCTTTGCTTGCATTGTAACTCGACTTAAGAGGTTTCCCGATTGATTGCAGACTAACAAATTTCAGAAAAAAAACGAAATTTAAATGGTATATATTCGTCAGATTTAAAGAAAGAAAGAGATGAAGAGTATTTCCGGAAACATTTTCACTATCGGAAATGGGTGTTTTCTCATCAACAAGCTGTGACCTGAATATGGAATTTAAAGGAAGTTGTTTTCCAATTGGCTAGCCCCGATTTGCTCGTGTATCAAGTTCAAAGCGATACGCATCCTTCCAATATTTATAGTAAATTGACCGTTGGTTCATGTTGTTCGGGTAGAGGTTTTTCTACTCGAGAACTTGGGATCAATTTTCTTTTGTATCGATAAAAATCCCAGGTTTAGTTGTTAAAGAGCGAAAACGAATAAACCAGCTGAAAGAAAGTCGACTATGCAAAAAGCGAAAGAAAGCGACGAATTAAAGACTTTGCAACGTGACTGTACGATAACGAGTAACTTCAATTTTATTCAAAGTTCTTTACAATACCTCGGTCTTGTGGTAATTTACGTTATACATAGTTACAAATCTAAAAAAAATATGGCGAACCTTGGTACTTAGGCGCGAAATTCAAATTATTTGTTTAAGTTTTAGTACAATTATGGGAATGCATTAAAAACGATACAATAGTGTTGTGACAATAAAGATACTGAGAACTTTTATTACAACGATTTAAGAGTATGTGACCCAACACCTGTCGATTGAGTTGTGTGTTGCTGTCTTTGGCACATAAATTAATTTATAATAGTTCTTCGCAAGTATCTATTTTAAAAAAAATCTTTACACTTACATCTTTTAATTCATTCAATTAGTACGATTAGTAACGTCCACCACCGTTACTATAGCTATCACACGGTTTCCTCACCTCAATATCCACAAAGGAACATGGCGGTCACCAGATCATCAAACCGTCAATCAAATTGATCGTGTTGCGATCGACGTAAGGCACTCCTCCAGTATTCTAGATGTGCGAACTTTCCGAGCGGTCAACATAGACTCGGACCACTACCTTGATGTAGCTAAGGTACGAATCCGGATATCTCAGACGCCACAACAACGAGGAAATACTGCTGGAAGATCTAACGTTGATCGGCTAAAATCGAAGCAAACCGCCCGAATCTTTGCTGATCGCGTCTCCCTCAACCTCTCGAGAAGCATCAAGTGCTGAAGACCAGTGGCAACGATGCCAAGAAGCCATCAAAACAACCGCAACTGATGTTCTAGGTTTCACAAAACCACTCGCACGAAACACCTAGTTTGATAAAGAGTGCCGGCACATGCAGCAAAACTACTTGCCTACAGCTCGTCAGCTCTACGAGCAAAAATGGATGGAAGAACATAGTTTCCGGCAGAGGCAAAAAGAAAGAGCACGAGAAGCGCGAGTTACATATTTGTATGGTGACCTCCATCAATATACGTAGAGCAACAACCTTAAGTTGTTGCTATAAGCCAAATCATCATATTTGTAAGAAAGAATTAATTTGTATAATACAACGGATGCAGATATCAATTGCATTTCCGTTGAACACTCCAGTTGCAATAAATGCACCGTCAGGCATATAATTAATCGGCAATTAAGTTTGAATAAAAAATAATAGAGCAGTCAGAACTAGACACTTAAACCGAACACTTGACATTTTATTTAACTGGCGCAGTCGGTAGGATTTTGTTTTTTTTGTTTTTAATAGAAAAAAAAATAAAGAAGACATCGAACCAAAGTGTTTTATTGCAGACTAAAAATCAGTCGCAGCATACGGAACATTAGTGAAAACATAAAATAAAAATAGAATTCAAGTGATTGTTGCAGGCTAAAAATCGTCGCAGCATACGGAACATTAGTGAAAACATAAAATAAAAATAGAATTCAAGTTATTGTTGCAGACTAAAAATCAGTCGCAACATACGGAAAATAAAGATAGTGTCTGTTAGAAGTGCTGTGTAGAAACGCCAAAATTTCGCGACAAGTACTCCACGATTCCAGAAGGAACTTACCAGCAGAAGAAATCGAAATGACAACCGATTCAAACACCATATTGGCTACAATGGCACAAATTCTCGCAAGACTAGAGGCTAATACGCAACAGGCTGATAGCCGAGCCCTAGTTCTAATGAGAGAGATTTCTTACATAAAAGAATTCTCAGGAAATAAAGAAGACCTGACTCAATTCATAAATGTGGTGGACAACCACATCAACCTTACACCGGAGGATAGAAGAGCCGCTACCTGGACCGCGATAGCCCAATGCAAAGTCATTGGAAGAGCAAAGGAGCTACTACTGAGCAACGCAGTTACAACATGGGACGAAGCAAGGAATCTTCTAGGGTTGACTTTCAGACCCGTCATCGACCAAGGGGAAGTTACAAGAAGGATTAATAATCTAAGAGTAAGTTCAGTTTTGGATCTAAACAATAAAATTGAGTTTCTACTAACCGATATTCATACTTTAGTAATGTATGAAAACAAACAGGATAGTCTTAAGTCTCTTTTGTATAATCTAGTAGTGAGTAAGATAAGAGAAGTAGCAACTGGAAATTTAGCCAGAGAACTTAGGGACGAATATGAACTACATAGAATAAAATCAATATTGTATTCATATGTGGGGTTTGATGAAGGGAACATTCTTACAGACCGAAGCATTAATCGGGCATATACAAATTACAGAAATAAAGAAAGAAATGATATTCCTAATAACCAACTACGACGAAATACTAACTTCAATAATTCTGAACAGGCCCATGACGAAAGACAATACACTAACTACAATTATCGACGACAGATAAACCAACAACGGCAAAATTTGAATTTTAATAGTCCTGGACGAACTAACCAAGTAAGGCAAAATAGTAATTACAATAACCCTGGACAGCGACTAACTACTAACGCCAATAACTCTGAACAGACAAACCAGCAGCGAAGAGGTACTAACAACTTTAGTTATAGTAACCCCAGGCAATCACAAAATAGGCAAAACAATGAACCAATGGATATCGATAACATAGCTCACATAAGCTCAGAACAATACCGGAATAATTCCGAGGAACAAGTTAACATTCCAGAAGAATCTCATTCAATAGAAGCTCCGGTTTTTCTGAATCCAGCCTCAATGGTAGAAAGACCCAAATAGTATTCTCTGTAGGAAATGAAAAACATATATGTCTAATAGATACAGGATCTACAATGACTATAGTTAATACAAGCAAAATAGATTGTAGTGCATATAAAATTCTTAACGAAGTCACAATAAAACTTTCAACAGTAAATAATCAGACGGCAGAAAAACTAAAGATCTATCAAGTCCCAGTCCCTACGGAATTTGGATACAGATCTAATGTATTTATCCAAGCATATGGCAAAGCGTTAGGGGACAAATCATATAGTCTTTTGTTAGGTATGGATGTCATAGGTAATTTGGTAGAGAGCATAAATATAAAAAAAAGAGAAGTGTTGTTACAAAATAAGACCATAATTCCAATTACTTTCGAAGTTGAACCATACATAGAATGTTACGAATTAGGTGGACACGAGGAAGTGAAGTTAGACCATTTAAAATCTTTTGAAAAACAGGAAATTCAAGAGCTGTTGCAAAAATATAAAAGCCTCCTGTACAAAGATGGAGATCAACTAACGAACTCAGAAATCATAGTACATAAAATAAAATTAACCACAGATCAACAAATAAATTCCAGACTGTACCGTCTCCCTCGGAAACATGAGGAAGAGGTCAGGAAACAAATTAACGATATGGAAAGGCAGGGCATAATTCGAAAATCAAACAGTCGATACGCCTCACCAATCGTAGTTGTGGCCAAGAAACCTGACAGTGAAGGAAAGACTAAGTTTAGAGTATGTGTTGATTATCGAGCACTTAATGATATAACGGTGGATGATAAATACCCACTTCCAAATATAGACAGTATCCTGGACAAGTTAGGAAGGTCACAGTATTTTTCTACCCTTGATTTAGCCAAGGGATACCATCAAATAAAGGTACATCCTGAAGATATACATAAGACTGTATTTAATACACCAAATGGTCTATATGAATATACCAGAATGCCTTTCGGGCTTAAAAATGCCCCAGCGACGTTTCAACGTCTAATGAATGATATTCTCAGAGAATACATAGGACAAATTTGTACAGTATATCTAGATGATATATTAATCTTTTCCACGTCCCTAGAAGAGCACATATCATCATTAAATAAAATATTTCAAAGATTAGCGGATCATAATCTTAAAATACAACTAAGTAAATGTTCTTTTCTTAAGAACAACACAGAATACCTAGGCCATATACTCACTTCGGAAGGAATGAAACCAAATCCGAATAAAGTAGAAGTAATTCAGAAGTATTCTTTACCCTTGACGATAACACAATTGAAAGGATTTCTAGGTAGCACTGGGTATTATAGGAAATTTATTAGGGACTACGCTAGAATAGCATACCCGATGGTAAAATACTTAAAAAAGAATATGAAAATCAATAGCAATGATCCTGAATATATTCAAGCCTTTGAAAGATTAAAAGAAACCCTGATTAAGCATCCCATACTTAAATTTCCAGACTTCAATAAACAATTTTCACTCTTCACTGATGCAAGTAATTTTGCTTTGGGAGCTGTACTTACTCAAGAAGGACAGCCAGTATGCTACGCCTCTCGAACATTAAATGACCATGAAAAAGACTATTCAGTAACAGACAAAGAATTTTTAGCAGTGGTTTGGGCTACCTCATATTTTAGACCATATCTTTGGGGGCAAAAATTCAAAATAATCACCGATCATATGCCCATAAAATATTTAACTAAAAAATATAATGGAAAAGAGTTCAGTCAACGAGTTCAAAGAGGACTTCTTAAATTACAGGAATTCGAGTTTGACATTGAGTATATAAAAGGCAAGGAGAATAAAATTGCAGATTTCCTAAGCAGAATTCCAAACGAAATAAACGAAACATCAGAAACTGCACACTCAGTGGACGAACAATTGTTAGATCATATATCGATCAAAGAGGGAATTGTAAATACATATCAGACTCAGTTAATACTGACCTACTCAATCCAAAATGAAATAAAAACGCTGTATGGTAAAAGAATTATTGAGGTCGACATGACGAAAGATAGCAAACACTGGAGGGATCTGTTTAGTAGAACAATTATGGCTGGGACGACAGGTATTTACTCCGAAGTAGAAGATAGGGAATATAATAAAGTACAAAAAGTACTAATTGCAATGTATGGACATAATAAAGAAGTTAAATTTTATAAGCTCACACAGAGGGCAAGAGATTTAGAAAAAGCTGAAGATGTTCATAGACAAATATCTCTTTATCACACCGAACAAAGTAACCACTCAGGAGTAATAGAAACATACTATCAATTAAAATATAAAATATACTTTCCAAAACTGATAACAGAAATTTCAAGAGTAATAGGAAATTGCCAGACTTGTCAGGAAGGGAAATACGACAGGAAACCGATTAGACCTAAATTCAAGCTAACTGAAACTCCGAACAGGGGAAACGAAATATTGCACATGGACATCTATCATTTTAATAAGTTAATATATTTGACATTTATAGACAAATTTACTAAAAAGGCTTACGGATATAGTCTGACTAGCAAAAATTGGACAAGTAAGTTAGAATGCATAGATGAACAATTAGCAAAATTCGGAAAACCAAGAAAAATAGTTTGTGACAATGAATTCAATTCAGAAAACATAAAAGAACACTTCAGGAAAGAGGGAATAGAAATGCATATGACAAAGGCCAACTCTCATACAGGTAATTCAGACATAGAAAGATTTCACTCGACCTTACTTGAAATTTTACTAACCATAAAAGACGCAGACATTTCAACCAATAAGAAAATATATAAGGCTATTCAAATATACAACGATAGATACCACTCAACATTAGGTATGACCCCAAATCAGGCTGAGGGAGAAAATCCCGTAAACTTAAAGAACAAAATAGAAGAGAAAAAGAAAAAAATAATAAATAAAAGAAATACTTCACGGGAAAATTATGTAGAAAAACGCAATGAGGGTTATATAAGAAATTATAAGCATTTAAGGCACAAAAATGAAACATACTATAGAAAGCATAACTTAAAAAATGTAGACCCCACAAATATTAAAAGGCCAACTAAATTTGCAGGTAATACACTGGCAGAAGATCATAATGGTGATGATGATAATAACAGCAGCGGAGGCAACACTAACAATAACACCAATACAAACCAGTAAGGGTTATACCACTCTGAATCTAGGACCAGTAGAAATAATAAATAACAGCCAGACCATACTACATATAATAGATACCAAGGAGATACTTTCAACAATTGCACTGATAGAAGTAAACGTACAGACCCTACAGCTAGCAAATAACACAGAAATACAAAACGAAATATTTAACATTAAAGCAAAACTCCAAGCAATTCTACCACCCATTAGACAGAAACGAGGACTTATGAATTTTATTGGAACAACACAAAAATGGTTGTTTGGAACAATGGACGACAACGACAGACAAGACATTCTCGAACATATGAAAGTAGTAGATACTAACAATCATGCAACTATAACAGATCTTAACCAACAAATAAAAATTAACGGACAATTTATGGACTCCTTAAATAAATTTAAGAAGACAATAGAAACAGATAGGGAAACATTATCATATACCTACCAAAGTATTGCATCTAACCAAAAAGACATTGTAAGGAAACAAGCGATTACAGACCATTTACTAAAACTGCAAATATTCGAAAGCAAATTAGATAGCATACTAGATAATATAGCATCTGCTAAGCAAGGCATACTCCATCCAAGTATATTGACCGGAATGGAAATAAAATTATCACAGATAGACTTTTATAAACTCGAATATGCTAGAATAGGACTTTTGAAATTTGACAAAGACAGACTTATAATAGCCGTGAAATTACCTAAGGACTACGTTACAACCCAACTTAAAATGATAATTCCGATACCAAATGACAAGAAAAAAGAAATTGACACTGAAACTTTACGAATTATAAAAATAAATAACATAGAATATGAATATAATAGTAATAACATTTATATGAAGGAACTAAATTTAAGTCATTCGTGTAGAACACAAAATTCATGCACCTATCGTTACAATACAGAAAAACAAGTAATTAAAATTGACGATAATACTGTAATATGCAAAAATTTGGAAAAAGAAACTGTAATTAATCAATGCGACGATAGACAATTAAAACTAACTGGAAACTTTATAATAAATATCAGCAACTGTTCTATTAATATACTAAATGTCACTATTATAAACTACCAAATAGATTTTATTCAAAGATTTCATTATGAAGATGAAGAAAAAATAAATGTAACGGAAAAATTAAACTTTAAAGAAATTGCTGAAATACAGCAGATTGAAAATTTAAAACGTATTGAAGAATTAAAATATCATAGAATTATTAACTACGCTAGTAACATAACGATGTTTGTAATACTCATTGTAGTTATAACTGTAATTGTTTGCATAGCTAAAACAAATCGTAAACTAAAAATAAAAATTAATAATGTTACTAAGCCAGAACGAAAAATTCAAAAAATAGAGATTCCAACGATTCAGAAGAATCTTAAAACTAAGGATGGAGAAGTTACATATTTGTATGGTGACCTCCATCAATATACGTAGAGCAACAACCTTAAGTTGTTGCTATAAGCCAAATCATCATATTTGTAAGAAAGAATTAATTTGTATAATACAACGGATGCAGATATCAATTGCATTTCCGTTGAACACTCCAGTTGCAATAAATGCACCGTCAGGCATATAATTAATCGGCAATTAAGTTTGAATAAAAAATAATAGAGCAGTCAGAACTAGACACTTAAACCGAACACTTGACATTTTATTTAACTCGCGCGATCGAGAAAATAGAGTGGTGCTACGTGCTACTCCAGGAACGATGTTCGGAAGTTTTATCAAAACGTAAAAAGAACGTGTCACGGGAATAAGATCCGAACAGAGACCTGTAGAGACGAACAAGGAAATCTTCTAGTAGAGCTGAGGACATGGAAAAACCATTTCTGCGAAAACGACACAAATTCCGCTGTCAGGCAGACCGAACCATTCAACCTGGACGATAAAAGCCAAGACTTCCGTCCACCTGACCAAGATGAAGTGAGGATAACAATATCCAAACTTAAGTCCAACAAGGCTGCTAGACCGGACGGATTAACTGCCGAGCTTTTTAAGGCAGCGGGAGATGATTTGGTGGAGAGCATACACCAACTCGTCTCCAAGATTTGGACAAAAGAAAGTATGCCTGATGAATGGAGCCTCAGCATTGTTTGCCCGATCCACAAGAAAAGAGACCCTCTAAACTGCGCCAACTACTGAGGCAGCAGTCTCCTAAGCATTGCATATAAGATTCTATCTGCTGTACTGTGTGAGCGCCTAAAACCATTCGTCAACGAACTGATTGGTCCCTACCAGTGCTGTTTTAGGCCCAGTAATTCCACGACTGATCAAATATTTACACTATGGCGGATCTTTCTCCAGGATTTGCACAAGAAATCCAGATCGATATTCACCATCTTTTCATCGATTTTAAGGTCCCATATGACAGCATTTATAGCGATGAGCTATATAGAGTCATGTCTAGTTTTGGCATCCCTGCCAAAGCTGTCAGATTGTGCAAAATGACGATGGAGAACACCCGCTGCTCCATAAAGGTCGGAAACAATCTCACCGAGACCTTTGATGTCAGAAAAGGATTTAGACAAGGTAATGCACTGTCATGTGACCTCTTCAACATTATACTTGAGAAAATTGTGCGAAACTCGCAAGCCAACACTCTACGAGCTATACAGCGACATCGTCCTGGTCAGAAAAGTACGAATCGGTCGACTAAGATGGCTAGGACATGTAAAGCGAATGGACACTAATCGATTTTAACCCAGAGGGACAACGCAGTAGAGGAAGACCTCGCCTTAGGTGGCACGCACAAGTGGAAGGCGACCTCAACCAACTTGGAGAAAAAGCAGTGCTTTTTCAAAAGTTCTGATGTTTTACTTTTAATAAAGACCGTAGGCATGGAAGTTATGTCTGGAACACTTTATCCGATGACTTGGGGAACTGAGAATCAAGATATCCGTCAAAGTCCCATGCATCCACTACGGGCCACTGTTTGGTGCGCTTTTTTCATCTGGCTGAGTGATTGGATCGTTCTATTTCGACACTGCGACTGGCAATGCGGTCATAGTCAATGGTGTTCTTTACCGTGAGATGATAAGCGCTTGGCCTCAATTTGCTGAAATGTATCTCGAAGACATGTGGTTTCAACAGGACGTCATTGCATTTGTGTTAACGTTTGGTGACATATTTGTGTTGTAAAATATATAAATAAATATTAGGCATTAACGGCCCATACAGGGCTCAAAACCTAGCTTCTCCAACCACTTGCTTGTGCGAAGGAGAAGTGAACTACAATTTTAAGCCGAATCCGAACGGCAAATTCGAGAAGCTTCTGATAATTTATTATCTTGGGTGTTTATCAGACGTTCGCAAGAGGTGCGGCAGTTAAAAAAAGCATTTGAGTTCCTTTCTTCGCAACACTGTTATTTTCAGCATATTCAAAAAACAGGATCCTACGCGACCTATCAGGAGTGAAATCCAATCTCAAATTATTTTTCCTTTTTTTTCACCTATTAACTTTTCTGACAAAAATGATTAAATCTTATCTGAAAACATAAGCAACGGCTACAGTCCGCTTGGGCGAACTGTTGGATACAATATTCCTATTCATATCCACCAAAAAGTAGGCGCATCGAAAATCTTAGTTTGGATGAATAATTGTTAAAAATCATTTTCATTAAATTTTTCAATAAAAAATTATTTTATTTAAATGGGGGGGCTTGTCAGTGGCGGAATCTAAAAATCTTTAAACTTGATTATTTTGGGCCACTAGAGATTAATTGTTCCAAATTTCAGCAATCTAGTTTGAATTTTAGGGCCTAAAAATTGGCATTACTATCGCTGTTGTTCACGAATTTAGTAACTTTTAGGGGTGTACGGGCACAGAGTATATGCAGTCTGCTTTCTCCCTATTTTCTAAGGCATTGGGAATAAAACTCTCACAATATTCAAAAATAAGGTTCACCAATTAACACAAGGACGCTTCCACATTAAAATTTCTAGGCACCGAATAAGCTTCTGGAATGACAACTGTTCCCTCCGAATCATTTCTTAAGTTTAAAAAATATTCAAATTCAAAAAAAAAAATCAAATAAAAATGAAATCACTTCATCTACAAAAAAGAAAAGAAACAACAACAAACAAAGAGCAAACGATGAAGAAACAAATCACTAATTCATCCACCTCCATTAAATCTTAATCCAGCACCACTCTGCATTCAAATCGAGCCAATAAATTTCATTAAGTCAAACAATAAATCACCGAAACGATGCTCTTTCAGTCCGGCGCAAATGACTCGGCCGGTGTGTGTCGTTGGCTAGAACAACTTAATTAATTCCCTGTTCTTCCTTCCAAAAAAAAAAAAAAAACAAACAAATACCAAAACCCGATCTCAATCCGAATCCGAGAAGAAGCCACAAACAAAAAGTTCCAAGTCTCCAACACCATCCATCCGAAATCCAAAGAGCAATTTAATTCACTTTGTTCGATGAGCATTATCAACCAGATAACAGATAAATTTGGTCAAATTCACGCTTAATAGCGACGGTCGAGAGGAAGACAGCCGGCTCCGATATGGGAAGGCATAAAATTGAGATGTTGTTTCCTTGAAATCGTCGGTGACATTTCTCATTTTGGGGTTTTCGGATTTAAAAAGTTTGAGTTCGTTTCCCGTTTATATAGAACCTGAATCCGATAGATACTCGTAAATTACCGCATGCTAGAGTAGATTTTGTCATAAATTGTGCCCTTCTCGGGCACAGCGCATTGCACCTTAACGGGAGGTGATAACCATCAATGAAGCCACTGAAATTGTTTTGCTTTGAGAATCACGAAGAGTATCTAAATTCTAGTACCCAGTGCATCGCTCTCATCCACAGATAGATTTATATCATGATACGAGGCTGTGGCGGTAAAGATGAATTCAAATCAAAAAGGTGTGGGCCGTTTGTTTGATTTTGCTGACTGTTGGCCTGTATCCATCTGAACCGTAAGCATAGGCGGAGAATTAAAAACAAATTTATTTTTTGTTTTTATTTCGCATGATTGTTGAAAATTGGTTTTTAACGCCCGTTTTCTGTTGTTGGTTTTTTTTCTGTTTATTCTTGGTTTAAGGAAAAATATAATTTTATGATTATTGATGCCGTGAACTGGTTCGGATGTTTTAAAGATGCACAGACTGCAGGAAGGCAGTTAAACAGGTGGAAAATTGCCTTAATTAGAATTTGGTTGAGAATAAGATAAAGCTGATAACGGTGACAGTAAATCGATTTTTATTTTAAAAGTTGAAGTTGGACAATTTGTTTTTTCTTTAACAAAACACATTTAAATAAAATATTCGAGTCTGCATTCCAGAATTTGTAATTGGAACAAAAATTTTGACTTTTCGATTGAACCTAACTCAACGCTGAAACTAATCTTAAGCAATCTGTTAAATATGAATTTGTGATTCAAATAAAATCTACTTAACTGATAAACGATTCGGAGACAATGAGGCTAATTTCATTTTATCTTTGTAGCGAAAGTGAATTAAATATTCCAACGAATTCCATTTGTATACAAGAAGCTAAGCTTAATCTATTACCAAACCAAACACCTTAAAAATAAATATAAATAAAAGTTTGAGCTAAATAAACAATCGATATATATGCAACTTTGGTAAATAAGTAAATGAGTAGGTGAAGGTACCTTCACTGGTCCAATATATGGGTTCATTTGAGTATTTTTTGACTCTATATGCAATTTTTAAAACAATCTTTTCGATGCATAGAGTGATTTCTCACAAATCTATTGGACACTGATGTGGCAATTTTTCCTCCTTATTAGGTTTATTTGTTTTGGGGAAATGTATTCCGTCACTGCGAACTTCGAGTAAGGCTGGGCGCCTAAGACCGATTTTGCGCTCGGCTTATAGTATGGTTATGAATCTGTGTTTAGATACAGATATTTAAATCGGTCGAATTGTCAGTCGGCTATTCGCTTAGATACATGGTTAGGTTACGTTAAGGTGGCTGTCAGCTAATAGCCAACACACGTAGACCAATGAGGTCCGTTTTGATGCCACGTTTATCAGGGGAGTTCCGCCCTCTACTCGTTCACCCATTTGGTGCTTCTAATTAAGAGCCATCTGTGTTAGCTAAGTCACTGAGTTCATTAAGGAAGAAGGCTCCTAGATAGAGATTTGCAGGACACGTACAGAGGAGGTAAAGTGTAGTCTCCTCCTCCTCCTCGTCCCTGCAGCTTCTACAGAAGTCATTTGAATGATGCGTGCTTGCTTATTAGACAGTGTCCTGTAATGATTAGGTGTCAGCAGAGCCAATGTGCAGTCGGCTAAGTAAGATCAAACCCATAGAGATACGCAGATCCTCTATTGACTGCGACTTAATGCATCAAAAACAGTAGCTATGCTCTGCAGTAGGAGCGCAGTCGATTCAGTGGATTTTTCGACTGTCGTATTTAATGAAGACACTATCACGTATATTAGTAAGGTCAGGTATTTAGGGTTTACAATCAACAGTAACCTGAGCTGTTGTGATGCCGTTACTGATGCATTAAGGAAAATCAATGCTAACCTTCGTAGCTTGAGGTGCGCTGCTTATTTAATGCATTCAGGTATGAAAATGCGACTTGTAAAGAGTCTTATTTTACCATTTTTCACTTTTAACTACCACAAACCTCGTGGAATTCGTGTCCTCCGCCCTCTCAACCCTGGAAAATGGCAACGAATTCGACGTTATTGCAACCGATTTCAGTAAGGCGTTTGATAAGATATATCACAAATTAGTCCTTTTTAAACTATCTTCACTCGGCTTCGAACCCATACTGTTAAAATGGATATAGTCCTACCTGGAAAACCGTTATTATAGTGTTCGCTTCAGGTCCAACTAATCGGCGCCTTTTTTGGCCACCTCTGGGGTTCCACAAGGTAGCCATCTTGGTCCCCTTCTCTTTGTCCTAACCATTAACGACCTTGATCGAATCATTAAGCATTCCGTCCTTTCGCTCTACGCTGATGATATCAAGTTTTGTATGCCCATATCTTCACCACAAGACTCTTGTCTTCTACAACAAGATCTGGATACTTTTTCCACCTGGTGCATCAAAAACGGCTTAGAGCTCAATATCCCCAAATGCCAGTCTATTACTTTCTCACGCAAGATGAACAAGTCCCCTCCCCGTCCTTACCTTCTCCATGGTCAACCTATATCCCGCGTTCATTCTCTTCGTGACCTTGGCATTCTGTGCGATAGGGAGCTTAATTTCCGTTCACATTTTGACGAGATAATTCTTAAAGCCAACTTATCACTTGGCTTTGTTAAACGGTGGTCCAAAGAATGCTCTAACCCTTACGTGACCAGATCTCTTTACACTACCTTTGTTCGCCCGATTCTTCAGTACGCTAGCCAAGTATGGTCTCCTTTCCACCAAGTACATGTGTCCAGAATCGAGAGCATCCAACGTTGCTTTCTCCGATTCGCTCTTCGTGGTTTACCCTGGAACGATCCTCTAACCTTACCTCCCTATCTAGACCGTCTCAAACTCATTAAAATGAATAGCCTTGAGGAACGCAGAGACGCTGCAGACATAGTTTTCATCCATCGACTCCTCTCTGGCTCCGTCGACTGCGCGTCACTTTATAACTATATCTCCTTCAATACCAACCCTCGTAACTTACGATTCCCTCGTCTCTTCTATCTTCCTCCCCACCGCACGTCCTATGGCTATAATGAACCAATCTCCCGCATGCTGCGGAAGGTTAACTCAAACCTCACCGCCTTCGATTTCAATCGCAGCACTCCCTGCCTTAAACTTGACCTTCTTCACCAATCCTAAACCCTAACTTTTAATTAGTTTTTAATTAGTTTTAAGCCATATTATTAGCTTGCATTAAGCCAAATAAATGGGGACTTATGCCCCACCAAAATTCAAAAATTCAAAATTTAACTGCAGTGTATATCCCTACTTTGACTATGATTGTAGGAGAAAAATGAACGTTGCTTATAACGATTGTCTGCGTTTCATTTTCAATAAGCCGAGGTTTATTAGTGTCTCCCATTTTAGGGCATCGCTACTGGGACTATGTTTCGATGACTATTATAAATTTAGAAATATCATAATAATGCATAAAATTGTGTTCGGCAATTGTCCACAGAATTTAAAGCAGGAACTTCAGTTTTCGCAATCTCTCAATCTTATTCTCCCACGGTTTACACACACAGTTGCTGAACGGTCTTTCATCGTGTCTGTAGTTCGTCTTTGGAATTTTCTGCCTGCTGATCTGATCTGCAGACAATCAGAGCATCATCGGTTTTTCGGAAAAAGCTTTTTCTTCACTTATCGTCATATTTAATTGTCTATCCAATTATTTTTCTATTATTATTTTATTATTATATTATTATTATCTATTATGATTATAACTATTATATATTTTTTATTTCCTTTATTAAATTTATATTACAACCATCATTATTATCCTTAAATTGTAAACTTTTTAACCTGTCAACTCATTTCTTCTTTATACTTATCAAAAGATATTATATCTTGTAGTACTATGTAAATTAGATTCAATTTAATAAATAAATTCAATTAAAATTCAAGATCCAGCTTTGGCCAGATATGCTTAGTCGCAAGACATGTATTACTACCTTTCCACCTAAGGTTTGTACTCTCAACTGCGGATAGCTTAAACATAAGCTTACATGTAGCGATAGGTATACTTAGAAAACCTTTAGTGAAGAGGTAATGCGGTTCCTTTTTTGGAGAGTTCATCTGCCTTACAAATCCTCTATGCCCCGGTACCCAACAGAGGTGAATATTGAACCGCTCTGCTATTGCCTTAAGAGATTATTTGATATTTGATATTTATTGATAAATCAACGCTGTACATTAAGATAAACTTATAGCTAGTACAGGATATAAATTACATATAATTACACGTATAGTGTGCAAACAAAAGGCAAGTTAGTTACAAAATTAATTTATTAAAATTGATTAACAACAGTCTATGGCTACGATGGAGTTTGAGGAGACTGAGACCAGGGACCAGGGACTAGCGCGGCTTGACTATCCGAGAATATACGGGTGTCGTTAGTGGATATCACATTTCTCTTCAGCCACGACAAGACTTCCTTAATCGCCATGATTTTCGCCTGGAACACGCTACAATGATCAGGAAGACGGAAAGAGAGACTTATATATTATATTATATATTAATTATTATATATTATATATAATATATTAAATAATAATAAATAATTTAGTTTTTGTGAGAAAACACCCCTTCATAAATTTTTGATCCATCGGTTTAGAAGTGGATCGATTTATCCTCCGTGAATGCGTCATCCTCCCAGAGTGATCTGGTGGGGATAGTGATTTGGAAATTCTTCCCGAACTGTCATTGGGGTATAGTGTAGTCTACGTTCCTTGATAGAGACCCAAGTAAGTCCAGAACGAGAGAGTGGCCAATATTCGTATTGATCCAGTGTGAGGTAGCTCTAAAACGAACAGCGGAACAGGCAGGTATTTACCTAAATTTGCGTAGATACATATTTTATTTATTTGTTTATTTATTTATTTATTTTATTTAAATCGCTGTACATTTGAGAATATAAAGAATTCTTATAATTCAAATACAGGTTTTATCATGGTAATATAAAGACATCGAATGAATATAGAGAGAAAATAAAAACATGACATAGATATTTTACAACTTGCACTTGCGAATATAATAAACTAGCTGACCCGGCGAACTTCGTTCCGCCCAAATTCGTTAATGTAGGTAGGTAATGAAATTAATAATTCCGAGCTTTCGCTTCATGTAATCCGGTCAATTCTTTATTCAAAAGTTATATTAAAATTAAATACAATTCCAGACGTAGCGATTTATTGTCGGCCAACCTACCATGTGAGAAACATGGAAATTCAAGATTTATGCCACACACATCCAGCGATTGTCCTTGCGACTTATTAATTGTCATAGCAAAAGCGAGACGTACGGGAAATTGAAGACGCTTAAATACGAAAGGCAAATCGTTCTGAATAAGTGGAATCCGCGGAATAAGAATATCTTCACCGTTAAATTTTCCAATCAAAATCGTTGCTTGAATAATATTTGATTTTACATTCTTCACAATCAAACGCGTACCGTTGCAAAGTTTTGGTGCATTTAGGTTGCGCAACAAAATTATTACTGTGCCGACTTTTAATTTCAAATTGTGTGGAGGCAAGCCTGAAACATCCAAAGAATTCAAAAATTCCGTTTGATAGTTGGTGACTTCGTTTTCATCCATCACGGAGTCGACTGATTTATATGAATGTAACTCACCAGCTATTTGATTTTGACGAAATTCAAAAGATCGACATTCTTGTTTTTCGCGGCCAAAATCGCGCTTACACTCAGCCAATCATGGTCAACATAATTCTGAGCGATATTCGGGAAAACATTCATGATTAGTTCTTCCGGTGTCGTTGTAAAGTTGTCTGCTGGAATCTCGCCATTGCCCATCGCCAACAATTGCCTGGAGAATTCTGCAGCGGACTGGTCATTTTGTAAAGCAAATCGCATGTTCGTTTTCAAATGCAATTTCTTTACGTATTGCCATAAAGCAGACGCCTTCAAGCAAGCATTCAATTCATCTGCCAGAGTTGATCTCGGAATGACAGGCAGCGTTTGACGAAAATCGCCTGATAGCAAGATCATTGCGCCACCGAAATGTCGGTTATCATTACGTAAATCTTTCAAAGTACGATTCAGGGCCTTCAATGCGCGTTTGTGAGCCATTGTGCATTGGTCCCATATGATAATCTTACATTGCCGCAGTACTTTCGCCATCATCATCTTTAAAGTGGTTTTTCAAGCATTGATGACATATGGCTCTCCTGTTTGGGGAAACTGTGCTAGAAGACACATTAAAAAACTTCAAATTGCTCAAAATAAGATTTTAAAAATGATGTTGGGGCTACCATGGGACTTTTCAACTATAGTTATACATGAAAGAGCCGGGGCTCTCCAGATTGCAAGAAGGATTGACATTCTCAATGAAAATTTTATGTCTAAATGTCGAAACGTAGATAATAATCTAGTCAGCGAACACGAATTATTACAGTTGTTTACCTTTTTGTTTTTCTAATTTGTATTATGTTTTTTTCCATCAATGTTTATAATTTACTCATTCATTTAATATACCTATTTCTTTACGTGTTAAATTATTAATTAGTCATATCTACTTCTTTATTTTTTTATTTACTTGTTAATTTATTTTTTGTTTTTACTTGTTAATTTATTTTTCCCACTTGTCAATTTATTTACTTACATGTTTATTTATTTATTTATGTATTTATTTATTTTGCTGGAAATATATTTGTTTATTTATTTCTTTTTGATTAAATTGTTTATTTAGATGTTAATTTATTATATATATATATATTTACATATATCCGGGTTAAGAAAATTGATTATTTATTCGTCTATCACTTATTATATTTATCACTATTTATTATATTTATTTATTTATAACATATTTCCCAACTGTGATATAGTTTTTAATTTCCTTATAAAATAACAAAATCTAGTTTCTTCACATGAGGTTTTTTTTTTATAGTTTTTCCTTCAAATTTATTTCTTAATACTTACCGCATTTAAAAATTAATTGTATCTTTCAGTAGTAAGATATCAAGTATCATATCTCTGTACAAGCTGTGCCAACCAACAAATGTAAATATTTAACTATAAAGCGAAAAAAATAAATATCTATCTATCTTCATCCACTTGCAGATTCAGTGGCAATTTCAATACAGAATGAGCTGTTCGACCGCCTTCTAACAAAGTAGCCACTATCCCAGAAGAGGCAAGTGCCAAGGCAATCGCAGATCTCGAACGAATCGTAGCTAAAATCAGTGAAATCAGGAATGTTTTTCCAGTTCCACCGGGCGCATCAAGTAAGAATATTCCACCATTTTCGTTATCGACTGCTTGCATTAATTCATCGTATACTTTCTTTTGTTCTGGATTCAACTTTGGAACATTTGTTCGAACAGCTTGACTCAATGCGATTCGATCGAAATCCATTTCTCGCCCCAATTCTGGATTAAATGCGTCTTGCATTGCGCGATTTGGCTGTGGCATCCCCAATTTGCACAACAAATTGCCATTCATGAGCAGGCACATATCCTCGATCAAAATCAAAGCTTTGACATCTCCAGTTTATTATCTGATGTCACAGTGCGAATTCGATGCAAAATATCATCGACCATATCATCCTTGTATTCATTCCACAAATCTTTAGGATTTGATGGAAAACATGTCGAAATCCTGAGTTGATTCGCAGGCGCAGTGATAGTGGCATCGGCCAGCGTCATGTACCAATGATTGTCGTTTTCAAGCAATTGCCTGCGTTGGCAGGCTTCTCGATATATAGCAAACAACACACCGTCAACAGTCCGCAGCGCTTCGAACGAAGTAGGGCCACAAACATTGACCAAAAGCATTCTCAAATAGAAGCATTCGTCGTTTTTCGGGTGAACTGTGTATATTCTACCAAGTGCATCACTTGCATAAACATCACGGAATCCGGGAACTACGTCACCTTGTTTCCGCCGCTGGAACTTCTTCGATGACGCATTCCATGAAGGGTTAAAACAATATCCAACAAATCATAGTATCGACTGCGTTTCAAAAAGTTACTTTGTGTAACATAATAAAAATAAACAAACTTATTAGATATATTTAAAAAAAAAATTCAAAATTGTTGACAATAACAATTTGCTTGGCAAATAATTAAAATAACTGACAACAACAATTGCTTTTAAAATTTTAAATATTTTTTTTTGTATTTGAAGTGTCACTACTCGATTTCTACACAGTTTATTTTTTTTCAAAGTACATTTCCCCATACAAACTTTTATGGCGGTTGCGCCATCTTTCAAAAATTTATCATACTAATATATGTAGTACTTCAATTATTTTAAAATTCAAAATTCATATTTGTAAGATTAATGCTAATTTGTAATTATATAGGTAAATAGGGTCTTAGCTTAGGGTTCTTTTCAACTTTGCGGTTGCCTATCGACTGACTGACTGACTGACTTTCCTATTCTTATTTCTTTTCTATTTCTTTCTTATTTCTTTTCTATTTTCTTGTTTTTCTCTTATACTTACTATCTTTTCTTTTATACCTCTCAACTTTACTAAAATTTACAAATGCAGATATTGGGTTAATCCACATATAATAACCTTCTCTGCATGGTCTATTAACCAACAAAAAAAACTAAATCAAAATCGGATGTGTGTGGCAGTCGTTAGGCTGTCACACACACATTTAGCAAGTTATTTATATATATATAGACTAGCTGACCCGGCAAACGTTGTTTTGCCATATAAATTATTTCTAGTGAATATTTTCGTAGGGAAATGAAAAATAACTAACTTATTGTAAGTGTGTGGGGATGTGGTCTATGACTGAAATAGGAATTGAACGCTGTGGACGTTTTGTCCCTTTCAGAACATTAGCGGATATTGGAGAGCGTCGTATGAACGTTATGTATCGGCAATGAACTCAAGATTATTCATGCTGATTTTGACATTCGAATTCAAACGATAGTTTGTCGAATTAGAAGAATTTGTATTTTGAGATTCGATCGAATAGAAAATTTATTTGTGTTAAGTATGAAGAAAAAAGACCGACCGCTATGAAGTATAAAGAGAAACTAACTTTATTAGAGACTAAATTCAATATTTTAGTTTTAGTACAATGATAAAGTGGGAGCCACTATTGCCAGACTTCAATTTTTCAAATAGATTATAATTCATTATTTTTAACACTCCCACTTTTGAATAAATTAAATCAAAACATAATAAGCTTTACTTTATCTACTTGAAACTCCAATCAAAAAACGAAAATTCTCAAATTTGTCTTTACTCAATGGTTTAGTTAATATATCTGCTATTTGAAATTCAGACGGAACATAATTAATTTTAAAATCGCCTCTATCATAACGCTCTCGAATGAAATGGTAACGAACATCTATATGTTTTGTTCGTTTATGGAATTCAGGGTTTTTGACAAGCCTGATTGCTCCCTGATTATCCATATTCAAACTCGTATCGCCAATACCAGTTGGAACCAATTCCAAAAGCAGCTGTTGAAGCCATATCATTTCCTTCACTGCCTGTGATGCCGCTACGTACTCCGATTCCGTTGTGGATAAAGACACACACTTCTGTCTTTGTGATGACCAAGACACTGGTCCATTTCCAATCGCAAAAATGAAGCCAGTGGTAGAACGTCTAGTTACAGGATCACCGGCATAGTCAGCGTCACTGAAACAAACCAAAGCAAATTTATCAATTTTGTTAAAAACTATACCCATTGTCATGGTCCCGCTGATGTACTTCAGAATACGTTTGACTGCATTTATTTGTGCCTGATTTGGTGCATCCAAATAACGCGAAACGACTCCCACTGCAAAAGCTATGTCTGGTCGAGTAGCAACTGCCAGGTACATGAGACATCCCACCGCTTCTCTGAAGGGAAATTTTACGCCTTTTGAAGATATAGATTCAGCATGCAAACAGGTTTCAGCTGGAGTTGACACCGGCTTACAGCAATCTATGTTAAATCTTTTCAGAACACATTCCGCATACCGTGTCTGACTGACGAAAAGCGTACCATTAGATCCCCTTGCTAATTCCATTCCCAAGAACATCTCTGCATTTAATAGAGTGATTTCGAAATGCTGCTTTAAAAATGTAACCAGGTTCATGGCATCATTCTTTTCCCGCGCAGCAACCAATCCATCATCAATGTATATTGCCAGAATCATACGCCTGTTAATATCCCCCGAGATGAACACACACGGATCTGTTTCGCTTGATTTTAGGTTAAACTCCTTCAGAACATTAGTAAACTTCTTGTTCCAACAACGAGAGGCTTGTTTCAACCCATACAGGCTCTTCCGAAGTTTGCATACTCTCCCAGATCCGTCATCAAAGCCTTGTGGTTGCTTCATGTAAATCTCCTCCTTCAATTCGCCATTCAAAAATGCTGTCTTCACATCGAATTGAGTAAGACTTAATCCTTCGTTTGCCGCAATAGCAAAAATTGCACGAATGGATGTGAATTTTGCCACGGGGCTAAAGGTCTCCCCGTAATCAATTCCCTGTTTTTGGCTAAAGCCTTTTATTACCAACCTGGCCTTGTATTTCTGCTGTCCACTCAAACCCACGTTTTTAAGCTTGTAAACCCACTTGTTGTCTATGGCCTTCCGTTTTAATGGACGCTGCACCAAGTCCCAGGTGCGATTTTTGCTAAGGCTGTCCATCTCCTCTGCCATTGCTTCTTTCCAATGAGCCGCATCATCACAGGTTGTTGCATCACTGTAGCTGTATGGTTCACCCTGCACAAGGAAAGCATGTTTTTCAATGAGATTACACATACCTGAACCTTTATTTTTACTGCTACGCAGACGGTCTCTCAAAGGAAGCGTCTTATCACCGACACTAACACCACCGCTCAAATCATCATCTTCGCTTGCTGACTGAAAATTGTCTTCTCTTCCATTTGGATCCTCTTCATCGGGATCAGCTATAGATCCACGAGTATCACCGATCGGTGAATCGACATCCAAGGCTGGTAAAACCATACCTTCTTCCGGTTTCTCATCATCCCACCTCACCATTTGACGATATTCATTTTCTTCTTTCTCCCCGAATGTGACATCTCTGACTATCTGAACTTTCTTCGCTGCAGGTATCCAAATCCTGTATCCCTTGGTATTATCCGCGTAGCCCATAAATAAGCCCTTTTCTGATTTCTTATCCCACTTTTTGCGTTTTTGCTTAGGTACATGTACAAAAGCCTCGACGCCAAACACTTTGAAATCCTCAACCATTGGCTTACTGTCCCACCACAACTCATAGGGATTTTTATCTTTGATAGAACTATTTCCAGTCCGATTCAGCACATACACCGCAGTATTCACTGCCTCCGCCCAGAACTTCTTTTGTAAATTCTTCGCATGCAACATTGTCCTGGCGGCTTCGACTATTGTTCTATTCTCCCTTTCAGCAGACCCATTTTGCTCTGGAGTATAAGCCACAGTAGTCTCGTGCCGAATACCATGCTTTGCTAGGAGAGATTTCACACTTTCGTTGACAAACTCTGAGCCATTGTCCGTTCGAAGTGTTTTAACTGGATTTCGTGCTTCACATCTTGCCCGATTAATGAACTGTTCAATCGAGTAGCAAACCTCTGACTTTTGCCTCAGAAAATAAACCACTTTGTAATGCGAAAAATGGTCCTTAAAAAGCACAAAATATCTAGCTCCTCCTATGGAGTTTTCTTCCATTGGACCACATACATCGGCATGCACAAGCTGACCTGGTTGGTTTGCTTGAAAACTACTCCTCGGGAAAGGTAATCTGTGTTGCTTACCGAAAATACAAGAATCGCACATGAAACTAGCATCGTCCTCGAATGCAATCCCTTCCTTTTTTAACTGAGAACGTACGTGTGAAACATTTTGATGAGCCATCCTCTCATGCCACACTTTCAGTGACAAAATTTGATTAGCTGCAATATTCGCCGCTTTACCAACAACACTTTGTACCCTAATACACATTTCAAACAATTGCAGCCTGCGCTCTCCCACTGCTTGGATTGTACCCTCCGAATCCACAAATTGACATCGCACACTATCTGAAATAAATCTCAAACCCTTGTCTAGTGCACGACTTTGTGAAAATAAATGCACGGAAATCTTGGGGACATAAAGCACATTTGAAAGGTGTTTCTCAGTCCACATTTTACCATCCGAAGCTAGAATATTAATGTCTCCAACGCCCATCGCCGAAATCTTTTCTCCACTTCCAATTCTTATGCCAATTGGATCAGCAAAACTCCGATAGTTTATTAACCACTCCTTTTTGTAAGTCATATGATCGCTCGCTCCCGAGTCTAAATACCATCGATTATTAATTTCTCGATCATCATTGACCATCAGCGCGCTTGCTGTGAGTTTTACTGCCCCCTGTTCCTCACTTCTAGTTCCAGTCCTCCTTCGATCATCAGCATCTCCCCTTTGCAGCTCGTCGACACTTCCAGCCTTCACTTGATCAGCGATCTCCAAACAATTACTAACGAGTGCGTTTCCCCTGGGTACTTCACTTCTACTTCCAGTCCACAAGTGATTATTAACACTTTCTCGCTCACTTACACTTCTAGTCTGGACTCGATCATCGATCGCCACAGAGTTGCGGTTGCATGTCAGTGCGTTCCCCTTTGGACCATCACTTCTTCTCCCAAGCTTTTTCCGCTCAGTAATCTTCTTCGGACATTCTCTTTTCCAATGCCCGAACTCATTGCATGCAAAACACTTACCAGGCTTAGAATTCCTTTCTTGCTGCTTTCGCCCTCTTTGCTTTGCCCGCAGTGCAGTTGTATTTAAATTTGTATCAGAAGAGTGAGATGACATACGTGTCTCTTCCATCACTAGTCGTGACGTCAAATTCTCCAAAGTTTGCTCTTCTTTGACTGACGACTCCCACGCACAAAAAAAAATGTTTGAAATTTTCTGGAAGAGTCATTAATATTTTTGTAATTACCATACTCTCTGAGACTGTCTCTCCAATATCTCTTAGCTGCCTGACTATGTTTTGCAATTTAGATATATGTGTTGCAACGTCATCATCTGGATCCTTGTTGAAACTATAGAAACGTTGCAGCAACATATGAACATTCGCCTTTGATGTTTGTTCATATACAGCCCGCAACTTCATCCACATTTCCTTTGCAGTTGTGCAATTGACGATATGTCGAAGTGGTATTGAACCAATGCTTGTTGCAATGATTCTTTGCGCCTTGCTATCCGATCGCATCCACACATCTAAACGTTCGTTGAACTTAGCTTGTTCCTCATGCTGTGCCTTTATTGGGAATGGGTTTAACCCATTTGTTTGCCCAAGAAGTCCTGATGCATTTAACAAAATCGTTACTTGGAACTTCCACACCGAATATTGCTCGGAATTCTGCAATTTTTCGACTTTAAAGAGTTCACTCTCCATTTTCTCTTTTCTCACAATACAATATACTTTAATTGTAACAATACGTTTCCCAGCAAAAAGGCGTACAAAAAAAAACGATTTTACCAAGGTGACCTTTATATAACCTTATCGAATTTATTTTTCAGCGCGATCTGGGCCCATAACCTGTTAAGTATGAAGAAAAAAGACCGACCGACTTCTATGAAGTATAAAGAGAAACTAACTTTATTAGAGACTAAATTCAATATTTTAGTTTTAGTACAATGATAAAGTGGGAGCCACTATTGCCAGACTTCAATTTTTCAAATAGATTATAATTCATTATTTTTAACAATTTGAGGAAAACCTGTAGATATAATTCGAACGAAAATAGACATTCGAACGACTTGACATTCATTCGAATCTCAAAATAAGCATAATTATTTCTTCTTCAAATCACGATTTGTCGCGTCGCTGTACGGTCACCAACCATGATTCCAGCAAAGTCGTCAATAACAGGTGCATGAAATCCACGCATGTGCTCTCCAGGTGGTGTTTCATCAGGATTGATGACAATAGCGTGATTGTCAGTTTGTAATTTGTGCATGTGTGATTTGAATAATTTGAACAATTCATTGTGCTCATTCAATATAGTACCTTACGACAACGTCAGTGGCAAATGAACACAAAAAAACAACAGCTGAATGAAATGAAGGAAAACAATGGCGAATTCGCATGGCGGGAAATACGTTCTTCGCGAATATTTCCAAAAAAGTTTATAACAAATCCAATTTTAACAAAAAAAAGTTTCAGAACTAAGAAGGAGTATCCAAACCACGTTTTGGAATACTAAAAATCTAACAATATATTAAGATTCTGAACGAAAAATAAAAGTGAAACCATGGCAATCGCGTTGTGGCAAAAAAATATTTTTGTTTGGAAGCAAATAAGTTGAAAAGTTTTCTAAACAAACATTTTAGATATCTAAATACAATTGAACAGGGTTTTCGGTCAACATATTAACTGTTTCTATACCCTATTCTAAGGGTATACTAATTTTGACGCGAAGTTTGATATTGCCCGTAGACCCCTAAAAGTTACTATATTTTTCGATAGTAATGTCGATTGTTCGTCAGCACAACGGACCTACTTCTGGTCTAAGTGCATCCTCATTGAGGGCCGGTTTCAACCAATGTCTATCTAGCCATGTCCGTTCGTCTGTCGGCAAAAATTGAGCCTTTAACCATATATACTCTCCAGGGGTGGCGACGGTGTAGAGGTTAGTGTGTTGGCTTGTGACCCGTGCGGTGCAGGTTCAATCCCCATGGGGAACAACAACATACGCCTCCCATTCCCATGCCTCTACACCAAAAGGAGGATTTCTGCCTGGTAGTACAATGGACCGTTACCGAGTCTGAGTGCTCTGGGATTTGGAAAAAAAAAAAAAAAAAAAAATACTCTCCAGGTCCCCGAAATAATCAAGTTTAAGAATTTTTGAAATCCGCCCACAGACACGCTAAAAACTCAAACTAAAAAAAAAATCAAATTTATCGAAAAAATCGAATTTTTAGCTAGAAAGCTGAAATTTTTTATAATCTTTGACTCATAAAACTGCTCGGGAGATAAAATTTCTAAAATCAGCCCACTGACACGCCCACAATTAAATAAAATAATTTTATTAGAAAGTCAAAGTTTGAGCTAGGAAACTGAAATTTATGATATAGACTCTCTAGGTTGTGATGTACAGGTAGGTGGGGTTGTAATTGGTGGTGATTGACCTTAGTCCCATGGCAGCAATAGGCACGCTTGCGGATGCGCGGCGTTTGCTCGACGGTGGGGTGGGGTCTTGCTGCCTTCCTATACACACATGAATTTTCGTGCCTGTATATGCTAAGGGGAGAAAGTGAAGAGAGGAGGAAGTGATTCAAGAGAGAATCAAGGTAAAATCAAGAAAAGCTAATGAGAACGAACGGAGCTGACGTTGTTTCAGGTGTTACGAAACATTACGGATTTGCCCTGCCCCTATGCATCTGTGAGATTGAAGATGCACCATGGCTATCCTGCATCCATGTCCAGTTAGGATAGCCCCAAAAGACACCCTCACATCGATCTACACGATCACTAACCTTTCAACCGAATATCTAAGCGCGATTCCAGATCATATTATTGAATAAAAAAAAATTAATATGTGAAAACATATGCCCGTAGGATATGGCGTTTATTTAAAAATAATGTTAGGATTCTCTTACTTCAATGTACGAGTATGTTTGTTTAATTTTACAACGGAAATTCAGTATTTAGTATTGATTTAATAATTAGGATTAAGTGATAGGTAATTCTAGGTAAGTATTAAATATAAATTGTATGAAAAAGATAAGTAGTTAGTTATGTATGTATTTTGTGTGTATGTATTGTATTTAGGTAATTAATGTTTTATATTTTAATAGAAATATGGAAAATGGTTTAAAGTTTTGCCAAAGAAATTTAAGTGATAAATTTAATTGTTTAAAGACTGTTTTCCGGACGACGAAAGATGTGGCCTCATGTTTCCTTCGCTGGTTACTGTACACATTCTGTTGATTTTTGTTTGATTGTTTGTTCACTTCTCTTTTAAATAATTTCTTAGGCAATTCTCTACTTTATATCTAGACACACATACAAATTGCAATCTTTTGATTCATGTAAATAAGTACGTTAATTTGTCAATAAAAAAAAAATAAAAAAAAAGGATTTGAGGTAAATTTATGAAAAATAGGCGTGAGAAACAGGTTAGGCTTTTTTCTCTTTTTTTTTGTCTTTTTTTTGTTGTTTCTGGCTGCAGTCCTCAGCTTTAAAGATAGGTGAATTCCACGATTAGCACTTCGAATTCGGTGAGCACGTGCAATAAATTTGCGAATTCCTTTCACTGGAACATGCCAGTGGTCACTTTTGTGCATGTGGGTGCTTGCGCGTTGTGTCAGACTGAATTAAACACACAGCGTTGTAGCTTGGGCGATGGCACATTGAGGGACGATTGATATGATGATCAAATCGTGTGTCGATTACAATCAGAAAAAACTGAGTGCGGACACTGCTGTTCGGTGAACTATGCATTCCCGAACTTGTTAGATGGACGTCCGCAATATCTCTTTTTTTCTTTGATGGAATTGTTTTTGGTAATTTCCGAGTGGGTTTTGGAAATGTGTACCTACATATATGTATGCTTTTGGTCGCATCAAATTTGCAATGACAGGAGCGGTAGGTTATGTTGGCTGATTGTGCAAAATAAATTTCAAACCCTAGGGATACAAAGTTTTAGCTTTATTTAAACTCCGGTAAATTGAAAAATAAAGGTGGATTTCAATCTTACCTGCGGATAAATTGTAAATCCACTTTGCGGGTTTGAGAAGTGTTAACGCACCCTTTCACGCTCACTGCCTAGATGAAAAAGAGCGAGCGTGGGAATAATTTCTTTTGAAAATGGTGGGCCCTCTATCCGAACGATTTAAGTTCAGTGGCAATTGCAGCTGATCGGTTGATATTTTAGTTATAGGTTGGTATTAATGTCCGGTTTGAGTTTTGGTAAAGGGGAGCAGCAGTTAAATTTAAAATTTAACAAAAGAAAAAGAAATAGTTTTTCGGGTTTAGGGTGTAGGCGTATGCCACAAGGTGTCTGCTGGGAATAAGAATAGGATATCCAAAAGTTCGCCAAGCGGACTGTAGCCCGTCCCTATGTAAATTGTTTGTTTTGCTTTAACATACTTTCTCACGTTTTTTCTCTATTATTTGTTACTTTTTACCCTTCAATAGCTTCTGTTTGCACTTTCATATTCAGTTCATTAACAATCACAATGATTGTTCCATACGATTTGTGCAAATTTCTGCAATTTTATCATTCAATTTGTTTCTGTTGTTTAAGACAGGGATTCCGCACTTCAGAAAGAGATAGCTTGGTGAAAATGTCTATAGAGCATCCAGCTTGCCGAAGATGCGTCTGGCATATGGTGAATTGAGGTTATTGTAGCCGCAACGTGCGCTTTCGGAGTCCCCACCGCCCATAAAGTAAATTTGTAAAAAAAGTTGTGGTTCATTCGACATTGGCAGCAATGAGCCCACTTTGTGATAACCTTGGCCTTTGATTTTGAATGTTGAATGGAATTGTTGACCATTTGCAGCATTATTTTTAACTATTTCTGTTGCTCCAAACGATGTCATTTGGAAACATGAATTAAATGTTCGAATTGACTTCAGGAACAGGTCAGAATCTGGATCCATACCGATAAGTAAGCCATTCAATCCAATTGTCTTTGTTGATTTCGTTCAGCTCGTGCCTCTTGTGATTGTGATTTACGAAATTGTGCCATGCTCATACGCACATCTGCATTATCTTGTTGGACTCGTTCGTCTGATCTTTTTGCTCTTCTATTTCGCATGTATGTCATTCTATTCGTTCGACGCTCCAAATTGTTCCCTTTGCGTCTTGCTGGCATTGTGTGTAGTAAACACACATAAATAGATTAAATTGAAGTACTTAATGGTGGAAAACAGTATACTGACAATGTATTCGTACTTTTATTATTTTAACTTCCTTTCACAATCATAAGAAACGTATATAGTTCTCTTTTATGTTAAATTGTTCCCCTTCAAATTTTGCACGCACTAAATAATAAACAAACTAATAAATGATAAATCAGTTATCGATCACTGAGAGTTGAAGATTATTACAGTGCTAATATTGCTATTAAAAAATGGGGGTTGGTGGTAGAAATTTGAAAATTAAGGGTTATATGTATTTTTAAATGGTTAATCATAAAAAAATAAAAATAAAAAATGTTGTTAAAAAAAAAAATGTTTGTGGTAGACCACCATTATCACTTAGTGGTATAAAAAGTTATAAACCTATTCTCATACCTACGGAATATACATATAAAATTTCATCGAAATCGGTCAACCCGTTTCGGAGGAGTATAAACACTAAAACTGTGACACTCGAATTTTATATATTAGAAGATAAGAAGAGAAAGAAATCGAAAAAATTAACAATAATTTAAAGTTGTAAAAAGAAGTGGGAGAAAAAAGAAAATAAAAACAAAAATATTTGACATTAACCAGATAGAGAAATTTCAATAAGTATTTCTTCAAAAAGCACAGATTGCCTTGAGGAGTTTCTTGAGCTCAACATTAGACCTGGGCCCTATTGCACCAAACACTTTGCACTTTGCACTTTGCAACTTTTCAAAATAATAATTTCCTGCAAATAAAAGTGCAAAGCGTTTCACCAACAATGCACTTTGCAATTTTTGATGTGTTTTTGCAAAGTGAAAAGTGTGGGCGTTGCACCAACTAAAAATGTAACTTTTCATTTTCAGTCGTAATTTGAAAAGTTGCAAAGTGAAACAATTTAAATGGTTTCAACTTCTTTTCGTTGCGTTGTGATGACAAAATTAAAAAAGTTGAGGTCTTGTTTTTTTACTTAAACAACGATATCTTTTCAAAGCGTCGCCAATTTTGTTGCACTTTACTTTATCATTGTTTATTTTTTGTTAATTGTTGTTTGGAATGTTGCTATGCTGCACCTCGTGCTGTACACAATATTTGTTTAAAGAAAAAAATAATAGAATTCATTATTATTAACTTGCGATTGCAATTGTTTTGTATTTTTTCAATTAACATAATCTACTTTTCTTATAATAATTTAAAATAAGGCGGTTGGCAACGCTGGCCATGATGAAAGAGCAGTTCATGTACTATATACATGTTATACGGTTACAGCTCTATTGTGAAACAAGCATGAGTATAATACCGTTCTGAATGTAATCAAATGTACGAGGGCGGGTCAATAAGTCCGTGACTTTTTGAATTTCTGACCTCTTTACTGAAACGGCAACACTGCTCCTGTCAACAGGCATCTGTCAGTTGACTCCTGTCAAAATTTAAACTTGCTGCGTCAGTTAGTTTGTGTTTGACAGCTATTTTTACCAGACTACTCACTAATTTGAGGAGAAAATGGAAAAAAGTGAATTTCGTGTGCTTATTAAGCATTATTTCTTGCGAAAAAAAACCATTACCGAGACCATGGCTAAGCTTGAAAAATACTATGGGGACTCTGCACCATCGATTTCAATGGTAAAAAAGTGGTTTACTGAATTTCGTTGTGGCCGTACAAGCACTGAAGATGCCGAACGTCCTGGACGCCCAGTTGAGGTCTCTACACCCGAAACAATCGAAAAAATTCACGATATGGTGTTGGCCGACCGAAGATTGAAAGTGCGAGAGATTGTGGAAGCCGTAGGGATCTCGCATGGCTCAGTGGTTTCAATTTTGAATGATCACTTGGGCATGAGAAAGCTTTCCGCAAGATGGGTGCCGCGTTTGCTTACAGTCGACCACAAACGCAATCGTGTAACAACTTCACAAGAAGGTTTGGCGTTGTTTAATCGCAATATGGAGAAGTTTTTGCGCCGTTTTGTAACCGTGGACGAAACATGGATCCATCACAACACACCAGAGACCAAACAATAGTCAAAACAGTGGGTTTCTAAGGGTGAATCGGCGCCAAAGAAGGCCAAGGTGGGTTTGCCAGCCAATAAAGTTATGGCGACTGTTTTTTGGGATGCACGCGGGATAATCCACATTGACTACCTTCAAAAGGGAAGAACAATCAATGGGGAATATTATGCCAACTTATTGGACCGATTCAATGACGATTTGAAAAAAAACCGACCTCATTTGGCCAAGAAAAAAGTTATTTTCCACCAAGACAATGCAAGGGTGCACACATGTGCAGTTGCCATGGCAAAAAACCATGAATTGGGCTATGAATTGCTCCCTCATCCACCCTATTCTCCAGATTTGGCTCCGAGCGACTACTTCTTGTTCCCAAACCTGAAGAAATGGCTTGGTGGAAAAAGATTTGACTCCAATGATGAAGTCATCTCGCAAATAAAGGCCTATTTTGAGGACCTCGACAAATCATTTTTTTTGGAAGGGATAAAAAAATTGGAGAAGCGTTGGACAAAGTTTATAGAGCTCAAGGGAGACTACGTTGAAAAATAAAATTATTTTTTTATCAAAAAATCTGTGTTTTATTCCAAAAGTCACGGACTTATTGACCCGCCCTCGTATGTTTACATATACGATGTTAATGCATTTTCTGTTGAAGATGCTTTTGTCAAGGTTACATTTTTGTAAATAAACATTCGAAATGAATCGTGTTGACAAGAACGGTAAAAAGCTAGCTGTTTTGGAAGTGATAAAAAATAAAAAAGTAATTTTTAAATTTATTATGTAAAAACAAGCTTCATTGTTTCGTTTACTTTTTAATTAAAGGATATTCTCTTTGCTTCGTTTCAAAATAACGTTGCGTCAAAAAAGCAAAAAGAGGAAGCTTGGGAGGAAGTCCTGCTTAAAGCAAAATCACTTGGATTGGCCACAGCCAACCGAAAGTGGACTTTTGCGAGGGATAATCTTTTCGGTTTGTGGAAGAGTCGGATGCTAGCAAGTTAGTGCTAGGTTATGGGTTAAATGCAGTTAAATGAGCATAAATATTATATTTTAGGCCAAAAGGGACAATTCCAAAAAAACAGGAACTGGAGGAGGAAGAGCCTTTGTTCTTGACGCTGTGGATGAAGCAATTTTGGACATTATTGGCAAGGATTCGCCTGTTGCAGAGGGAATCAATTTGCCAGAAGCAGGTGGCGATGGATCTGAAGTAGTACCTTTCCAGCAAACTTCCCAAACTCCTCAGCTTCATATTTCCTCTTCACGGGAGAAAAATGTATCCTCAAGGAAGAGGAAACTTGAAGCTGAGGAGATGGAACTCATAGCTTTAAAAAAAAGCTATTATCCATCGAAATATATAAAGCTACTTTGAAAACCTTTAAACTGGAACGTGAATTACGCTTACCGGCATCAGAATTTACAAAAGAATTAAACAATTCAGAGGGAAATCATAAAGATTCATGTTCCAGAGCGGAAACTATTTTAAATTTGAGTGAATATTGAAATAAAAAGGTTGTTAAATGGAAATTGTTTCTTATTTTTTAATTTGTCAATTTATTTTAATCAGAAAAAAAAGTCTCAACTCATTTAAAACTGCATAAGCGTTTTCATTTGGTCGTTCAATATTCTCTATTTCAATGTCTTCAATGTTGTCATTTTCTTCATCATCGTTGTTATCATGCTCCCCTATTGATGCCTCTCTTCTCACTTCTAGATTATGTAAAATGCAACAGGTTCATCTCAGAGATCAGAATGTGGAGGCAACGGATCTCCGATCAAGATATTCAAAATGCGCTATCAGCGAGTAACTTTAGATCGGAATTTTTACTTCCAGAATCAGTTTCTATAACCCATCGAATACTTTACTTTCAATGGTTACGTTATTTTTTAGGTTATCAATGAAAAATGTTTCAAAAACGTGAACACGATCTTACGAGTATTGGCAGTGTTACCCGTAACAACAGCAACTCCAGGACGATCATTTTCGACCCAAAGAAAAATAAAAAAAAAAAACTATCTTAGAAGTAAAATGGGACGGGAGCGCCTGAATGGACTCGCTTCTTTGAGTATCCATCCTGAAATTGGACTAACGGAACACGAAATTCTGCAAGAATTCCTCAAAAAACCGCGGAAAAATGAAATAAGGGAAGGCCACATTTTAATGTTTGTTTCAAAATGAAATAAAGGCAATTAGACATTATTTCACTTTCCATTGGTGCTATTTTCAACAATTTGCTAACAAATTACTCACACAGCACCTACCCCAACCTTGCACCTACTCCAAATACAGCTTTATAAGGGATCATCTTCAGGTCTTTCACCAAAATTCGACACAACGAACGTCTGCTGATGCCAAATTCAGTTCATTGTTGCCTCGTCGATGTTTGTGGACTCTCTCGAACGTCCTCGAACACAGCAGTGATATTCCCGGTCGAACGGCCCGGCAACTTGAGACATTCTTGTGGACGCAGTTAGCACGAGACGCTCAGCAAAACGCTTTGTTGTTCGCGAACATGGTGCAGGTCGATAAGGAAAACGATGACGAAATTCACGATTCATTAAATCAACAGACCGGAGAATTGTCAAATAAGCAGAACCAATAATTCCGCGTTCTTCAGGTGAGCATCGTTCCATTGCTTATTGTCAACTAATTCTCTATCTATCTACAACATAAATGTCAAAGTAGAATGAGATTTGCCGCCATTTGCGAAAATTGTGGCACATTCACATTATGGCAATACTTTTGCCTTGTACTAGGTGGCGCACAACATGAGACATCAATAAACATAGTCCAAAACTAGAACCAAGCTTTTTCGTTCATAAAAAAAAGTTACAGAAAATGGGTGACAACCTTTACTCCACCTGACAACTTTTGCCCCTCTTTGTATAAGCCAAAAATAAAAAACCAGAGACTCTAAAATTAGGTGCTGCACCGAACTGACGCAGTGTAAAAAAATGAAACAACTTAAATGGAGCTGGGCACGACAAATTTCAAGAATAGAGAATCAAAGATGGGCAAACACTATTATAAAATGAGCACCAGACACCAGACATAAAGAAACAAACTAAATAACCGTGAAAAAGATCGGCTCACGGCAGAACACTCAGACTCGGTAACGGTCCATTGTTCTACCAGGCAGAAATCCTCTTTTGAAAATTGAAAATTGGGTGTAGAGGTTGGAGAAAACAACGTGCCATTTGTTTCTCTCCATGAATGGTTGGTCCCCATTTGGATTGAACTTGCACCGCACGGGTCATAACCCAACACACTAACCTCAGCACGAATGCGCCCACCGTTGTCTATGGATGTGTCAAAATCCGATTTTGCCATCGCCCTATCTGATTTTTAATTTAAAACAAACCATCTAAAAATCCAAAGTATTAGTGAATACTGCGATTAAACGACAGTCTGTCGCCGCCAAGTGTTGCCAATGCCTGTTTTTCCATACGAAACCTTTTTTGCATGATTATCCAATATTTTGGTACAAAAAAACGACCAAAAATGCCCCAACAAACACAAATTAATATCTGAATAAATTAAATTAATGCTAATATTACAAAATATGAGAAGCAGAGTTGTATTAATTTATCCAGCATCCACTTAAAATCATAATTCTCTGGTTTTATGGGAATTACTCATACTTTGTATGGTAATCGCCCAAACGCTTTATTTTCAAAGTGAAAATTTACCAAAACAATTCAATAAAATAAAAATTTGCATTTTGCGTGCAGCTGTGAATCAGTGGTGTCCAACTCTTCAATTTGGCTAACACCCATTATGGATGCAAATGCAATCCGGCAATCAAAACTTTATAATGATAACGGAATCGATTGGAAACTAATTTAAAATAAATAAAACTATACGCTGTAGATACCAACAGAGCCATAAAGCATATCCATAGCTACACGACACTTATACGGTTGTAGCTATGGCGCCGACACGACCGATCACCAGTGAATTCTGTCATGTTGTGTCATCGCTGCGATGACGAATCGTGGTCATAACTATGCGACGTAATTTGATTGCTTTCCGAGTGCATGTGGTGCGTTTATTAGACTGCAATGGTCACAGCATGAATGATCATAACTGCGATGAGATGGTATTCGGAACGCTGGGAAAAAGATGCTAATCACCAGAAATTGAAGGAAACCTCTTGGATTTGGTGGCAGTAAATTATGTCAATGCGAACATCACTGCCCCAGAACAATGGATACCATTCGCACACGAGGAAGTCCAACTTGAGTTCGCTTTCATATGGACCGGCAGCGCGAGCGGTACTGTATAACATGTCAATTTGCTGTAACCAAGTGGAACATTAAAGGGCATTCTCCTGTCCATCGGATGCATTCTCGGATGTGTGGACACCTTTCAAGTGCTACTGGAAGACAAACACACCATAGAGAGATAGAGAGAGAGATATCTTGCGTGCGTGATTCTAGCGAAGCAAAATGTTTATTTATGGCCCCATTTGGATGTCCAAAATCCAGTGGACACCGAGGGACTCAGTTGTCCGACAATGATGACAAGATTTGAAATGTGGGATGTATGTCTGGGCGCGCGACGAGGCTTTTGATTTCAACCGATACAGCGGAGGTTGTTGATCTGCCCGAAGAGAGTGCATCGAGACAGAGACGGGAGCACATTTGGTGGCAAGCTGAGGTTGCATCAGCAGAAGATAATGGAAGATGAATGGAGAAGTCATGACGCCTCTACAATGCCTCAAGAAGTGATGACTTCTTTAGTGGATCCAATTTGGAGCAGATTGTTTGATCATGACGGACTTTCGGCAGTCAAATCAGTTCAACCGTCAGAGCGATTATCCATTTTTCAACTTCTGGAATCTTCAGATGACATTTTTGGCAGTGTCAGAGACAGGATATTCTGGCAGAGGTGCAAGTATATGATTTCAAATAGAGGATCGGGTTAGAAAAGCGTATGTGGCATTATATGCATGCAGACGGACGTTCGGCAATACATGGGATTCAAACCATATGTGGTACACTGGTTGTACACAACGGTGGTGAGGCCCATTCTTACATAGGGCACAACGGTATGGTGGAAGGCTACCAAAAAGAAGTGCTACCTCACAAGCCTCACCAAAATTCTAAGGACAGCCTGCATTGGGACAGCGGGGTCCTTAAGGACTACACCCACTGCAGCTATGGAGTTTCTACTTAATCTCACACCCCCGGACATCTACTCTAGCAGCGAGGTGGTTAAAACGGCCATCAGACTCAGAGAGTTGGGACGTGGAGACACGATGAAGTGATACGAAAAAGAAAGTAGTCACTGACTACTTACCCCACACATTCGTCTTCAAAAGGAGGAGATTCGTCATCAGAATCCTCGAAAGAAGCGAATGGAGTAATAAAATGGTCACGAAAGAAGAGGAGATAGCTATCTACACCGACGGATCCAAGATGGACGTGGGTACACGTGCAGGTATCTTCTGTGAGTCTCTGGACCTGAGTGCATCATTTAGACTCAGCAATGAATGCAGTGTATTCCAGGCAGAGACAGGTGCGATCACTCAGTCGGCCAAGGAGGCGAAGAAACGCAAACTACCCGACAAACACATCACCATTTACTCTGACAACCAAGCGGCTATAAGCGCTATAGTCAGGAGTAGTCAAGTCAAGGGCGGTGTTGAAAAGCGAAAAATACCTAGACCTACCTGTCAATACAGCATGTGTTTGTTGAACTTGTCAATGACGAATCAAAACTCTTGATTGGTGCTGCTAATCGGCCTAATAGATATGTTAACGTTTCACAATTCATCACGACCTTGGAAGAAATCTCCATTACGTGTTCTAATGTTGTTTTATGTGGAGACTTCAACAGCAATCTCCTGGCTGACAGCCATTTAACGGATGAGATGTCTTCTCTTAATTTAGTCTCAGTCAATACTACAACTCCTACTCACTTCTCTGATCAGTCTTCTACGCTGCTGGACTTATTCTTAGTCAGTAATAGAAACAAAATCATTATCTATGACCAGCTCGAGGCACCTGCTTTCTCTAGACATGATTTAATATTATCTTGTGAGCGTTGTAAGAACTATGGAATATAGAGATTTTAAGAATATTGACTATGCGCTGCTAGAGGAACATACCAGAAGTATCGATTGGAATTCAATCTACTATTTTCCTTCTCCAAACGAACGAGTTGAGTTTTTTAATAGAAATATTAAAACCCTATACAATCGGTACGTTCCGCTAAAGACTAAAATCGTATTGCCTCGTACGGTTCCATGGATTTCCCCACAAATCCGCTCACTAATGCAACAGCGTGACCTTGCTTACACAAGTTGGAAACGTTTCCGTTTGGTAGGGTATCGAAAAGTCGCAATAAAGTTGTTACTGCAATACGAGCCGCAAAATCTAACTTTTATTCAAGTAAACTAAACGCCTCATTAGGAAGTAAGCACTTGTGGAGTAATCTGCCCAATATTGGCATTGGTAAATCCAAAAACAATAACGTTGATGCTCCTGATCCTAATGAACTCAACTCAAAATTTATTTCGTCGCAGAAATTGTCAAATAGTTTGGAGTCATTACAACAAAATGGCAACCCATCTCCTTACGCTTGCTGTCCTAGTTTCTGCTTCACAGCTTTCAACAGCGCTGATGTTGTTGAAAGCATTCTATCTATCAAATCGAATGCTGTTGGCCGTGATGACATTCATCCATCTTTTCTAAAAATCGTATTACCCATTTTATTACCTTTTATTACTCATATCTTTAACACTGTGATGACTACAGGGATCTTTCCTAGGCAATGGAAATCAGCGAAAATTATCCCCATCCCAAAATCTTCCAAGTGTGATGAGTATAGGCCGATTTCAATACCTACTCCCTTTTTTGTCAAAAGCCTTTGAAAGGATCCTCCAAAAGCAAATTCGCCGTCATCTCGCCATGTTCAACTTAATATCATCTAAGCAATCTGGTTTCCGACAAAAACACAGTTGTATCACTGCTGTGATAGGTGTGTCTGAAGATATTAGGCAAGCTCTTGACGAAGACAAAGTGTCCTTCTTAGTCCTTCTTGATTTTTCTAAGGCGTTTGATTTGGTTGACCACTCTTTTTTGTGCCGCAAGTTGTCTCATATAGATAATTTCGAGCCTTGTGCTATAAAGTTAGCATCGTCATACTTAACTCACAGATTTCAAGCCGTAGAAGTTAATCAATCCCTTTCAAACCCCCTGCCTATCATAAGTGGTGTCCCTCAGGGATCCATACTTGGGCCTTTGTTTTTCTCAATTTATGTCAACGATCTTCCTAATGTCATCAAAAACAGCTCAATTCATTTGTATGCTGATGATGCTCAGCTCGTATTAAGCTGTCCTCTGGGTTTAATAGAGCACGCCACGCAATCGATAAATAATGATCTTGCCGTGGTCTCAACAAAATGGACTGATATTAAATCGTGATAAAACTAAGTGCATCGTGATTTCGCGAAAGCCCCTAGATCTGGCTTATTTTCCTATCCTCACACTCCAAGATGCTCCTATTGAGTATGTAGAATCCGTCAAGAACCTTGGGGTGACCTTTAATCGATTCTTAACTTGGGACAACCAAATTAATCTTGCAGTCGGCAAGACTTATGGAGTTATCCGAACGTTGTGGGCGACCCAATCCTTTATACCCTTTAAAACACGAGTCTTACTTGCTAAAATTCTAGCCATGCCAGTCTTATCATATGCTTGTGAAATTTTTGCCACCTGTAGTTATGCATCCAAGAGGAAACTTAATGTGGCATTTAATTGTATTGTGCGATATGTGTTCGGATTGCGTAAATTTGATGGAATATCACTCTACTCCAGTCAACTTTACAATATGACTTTCGACAATCTTCTCAAATTTCGAACTCTTTGCCTGTTTTCGGACATACTTTTAAAACATCAACCGACTTATACTAGGTGGCGCAAAAGTCATCACCCAGTGGCGTTCACCAATCCGACTGAAAACTACATAGGATAGATGTCAAACGTCGTGGATCATTTAGAACATTGGCACACTGAATTGCCTAAGGCACATCCAAGGGCAGAAAACCCTATCGGAAGATGCTATAATTTTTGCAAATGGCGGCAAATGTCAATTTTACTCTGACATTTGTGAAGTAAACAGATGACAACTTTTGCGCCACCTTGTATAAAGGGTTTTTCAACAGGGACGCTACAAAAGTAGAGCGATAGGGACAGCAAACGACGCCGAATTTCTTGCCCCTCTTTTGACATTTCTCTTCAGTAAGGTTTGCCATTTCATGATGGAAAGATATACGAGCCAACAACGAGTCGAAATTATTAAAATTTACTACCGAAATTCGGAGTCAGTGGCCTCAACGTTAAGAGCATCGTTCATCGATAAATCATCTTCAGCGATGAGGCTCATTTCTGGCTGAATGGCTTCGTCAATAAACACAATATGCGGTATTGGTCAGGCAGCAATCCACACGTACTCCATGAGTCATCATTGCGTCCCGACAAAATTACGGTTTGGTGTGGTTTATGGGCCGGCGGGCGTCATTGGACCGTACTTCTTTCGTGATGATCAAGACCGGCACGTTACTGTGAATGGGAATCGCTACCGTTCAATGATAACCGAATATTTTTGGCCCCAATTGGATGATATGGACTTGGAGGACATGTGGTTCCAACAGGACGGCGCCACAAGCCACACAGCGAATGCCACAATCAATTTATTGGAAACCAAGTTTGGAAACCGTGTTATCTCACGAAATGGTCCAGTCGCTTGGCCGCCTCGGTCGTGTGATTTGACGCCGTTAGACTATTTCCTGTGGGGCTACGTCAAGTCTATGGTCTATGCCAACAAGCCAGCGACGATTGATGAACTTCGTACGAATATCGAACGTGAAATTGCAGCAGTATCGGCCGATTTATGCTTGAAAACCGTCGAAAATTGGGTTCAGCGTCTGGACTTCTGCAAGCGTGCCCGTGGTGGCCATGCAAAATAAATCGAGTTCCATACATAATGGCATCGAACGTACTTTCACAGGAATAAAGAATTTCATAGATATCCAAAACCGTTTTTGTTTTATTTAAAAAAAAACTTTTGTAGCGCTCTTATTGAAAAATCCTTTATATGAAAAAGTAAGATATCCCACCTCAAGCAGATCTGCTCAATTGATCCCTCCTCGGTACTCTTGCTTAACTTCTGAGCGTCAGTTTTTTATTCACTCCACACGGTTGTGGAACTCCTTACCCTACTCTATCCGAACTTTAAATAACACAACTAAACTTAAAATTGAATTAAAATCGTATCTCTCCTTGAATTCTTAAAATTTTGTATTGATTTTGTGTATATTTTTTTGTATATTTTCATTATTTCTTTTTTCTCATCAACATGAATTCCTCGTTTTGTAACTCTTGTAGCTTTTTATACTCGCTTCAACGGTGCCGTGACATAACCCCAAGCGTCATAAGCCCAAATTTTGAAATTTGGCCTTATGTCGCATTGTGAAAGTGACATAAGGCCAAATTTTAGCATTTGGTATTATGACACATTGGAAAAGCGTCATAAGGGCAATTTGGCTTTATGACACTTTCGCTTAGTGCTGTTTTCAACAATTTGCCCTCGCACCTACCCCAAATCAAGCAGTGACCCCAAGCAGGGGGTTGCAGGGAGGCAGCATGCCCCCCATATGCATTGCACTGATTATGGGATTAGTTGCGAAATCGCAAGTAGATTGCATAAACAGTACAATGCCTATGGGGGGGCATGGTCCCCCCCTGCAACCCCCCTGATTTTGGTCACTGTTCGATTTGGAGTAGGTGCGAAGTACGGTTTCGAAAATTTGGCTTTATGTCACTTTCCGGATTTGGCCTTATGACGCTTTGTGAAAGTGACATAATACCAAATGCTGGAATTTGGCCTTATGTCACTTTCAAAAAGCTTTGGGCTTATGACGCTTGGGGTTATGTCACGGCACCGCTTCAACTATTGTATGCCTTTCACTAGTTTATAAGATAGATATTGTATCTTACTGTGTATAGGTAAATCACTAAATAAATAAAAATAAAATAAATAAAATAAATACGGTAACCATATGCTGGCTACCAGGGCACAATGACAACTGGGGTAATGAGAAAGCGGACGAACTAGCAAGGAAAGGATCGCAGATGAATGGATCTCTGGCCCTAAAATCCATGAACCCCGCTAAGCACATTAATGCTAAGTATCGACACCGAGTCCATGAGTAGAGCAAACTTACATTGGATCAGCCTTGATACATGCAGGCACACAAGGAAGCTCTGGCCAGCGGTTAACCAAATGGAATCTAAAACCATGACCCGCTATGCGAATGCACTGCCCTTAGAACAAAAAGATTGAAGATTCTTGGCAGCTACTTCTTTGAGGAGCTGGAGGATCTGGCTGCTTTATAGTTGAAAAAACGCCTGAGATTCACGCATGAATACGGGTGGTTCTGCTCAGGGCCGGATTTAGAGGTCTGAAGGCACTGGGGCAACAAATGAGTTGAGGCCCCCTGGCTTATTATTTTCCAAATAAATTTAACAATTTTTTTCAGTTAAGTCTTTAATAATTTATTGCGAATCCAAGTAAATGATCTTAACAAATATACATATATAAATACAGACAAAAACAAGAATTATATGAAATTATATTAAAGCGCTAACAAATGGAACCTTGCGAGCTTTTTTCGACAATTTTTGCAAACTTGCAGCATCCATCCTCTCTATGCGATTGACAAATCCGAATCACGAACGTACATCTTCGTATGCATGCAATCTTTCAGTAAGAAAAACACATAGCTGATCGATAACTGGGATAAAACCGGATACTTTGAATTTTTCTTTTGGTGACAGAATTGGGTCTTGTGTTTTCATATAATCAAGTAGATTCAACCTCACCCTTCTTGTTCTGGTGCATGATTGTACATATTGTTATTTCTTTAGCTGCTTTCTCGTATTGATCAAAATCGTATCTGTTGGATTCAACGAATGATTTCAATGATTCTAATGCACGCATTGCAGATTCAAGAATCATTTTCGGGTCATGCAACATCTTGCTGGTAGCTTCGAGTCGCTCTAAGATGTCGTTCAAAAAGATAGCAAATAGAGCGATTTCGAGACAACTCATCTTTCGTAAAAGGTTCGATGCTTCATTCCTTACGATGTCTTTTTGCTCCTTATCAGAAGATATACTGGTTAGAGCTCCTTTGATTTCAGAATAACCATCGACAATAGCTTTCGTACCTTCAGCTCGACAATACCAATGAGTATCGCTAATCTTTTTTTAAAACGTAAAATTGTCCGTTTTTCTTCTGCAATAATTTTTTAGTCAGAATTTGGTATCGCTTTGTACTTGCTGTGAAAAACGTATATAAATTCTGAACGAAATAGAAGAATTGAACAGCCGATGAGCAAGAGTTAGCAGCTGCCTTTCCAACTAAATTGAGAGAATGAGCACAACATGGTTAGGGTTGTGACTTTACTGCAATTGCAGTAGATCTACTGCTTTTTTTCGAAAAATAAATCTACTGCCTTTAAATAAAATCTACTGCACTTTTGGTCTTACGAAAAAAAATTATGCAATTTGTAAATTTAGTCCACAAAATATTTTTTTTAATTCTATCGCTGAATGCAGTCAGTCTCATTCTTCCTGATGAAATCCACCTATTACCTAATTATAATGTTCATTCGGCTTTCGGCAATCGGCTATATTTTGATGGCAATAAGTGACCAGAGTATATCCATATAATCATTTAATACTACTACAAAGCAAAATTCAGAAAAAAACCTAAAATATGTGGAAGCAGGTCAAAAGAATGTTTTTTAACGCTTATGGAAGGACCGCTTTGAAAAAAACGGTACACAGTATATTTTGCCTGTACCACAACATGCGGCATGCTTCGTAAGACGAATGATTGTGTTTTTTTTATAATGCTTTTTTAAAGGTGTATCGACTTGATCCTCGTTGTGTGTATCTTTTCAGTTCGTGCAGTGCTACCTGCTTTCCTTTTTATACCCTATTCAAGGGGTATATTAATTTTGACGCATAGTTTGTAACATACCTTAATATTGCCCGTAGACCCCTAAAAGTTACTATATTTATGATCAGCATCGATAGTAATGTCGATCTAGCCATGTCAGTCCGTCCGTCCGTCCGTCCGTCGGCAAAAATTAGGCCTTTAAACTGGACCTAGAGAGCTGAAATTTTAACCATATACTCTCTAGGGTCCCGAAATAATCAAGTTTAAGAATTTTTGAAATCCGCCCACAGACACGCCCACAAACTCAAAAAAACAAAATTTTGGAAAAAATCGAATTTTGAGCTAGAGAGCTGAAATTTTTTATATATGATCTATGGCCCATAAAACTGATTGGGACATAAAATTTTCAAAATCCGCCCACTGACACGCCCACAATTAAATAAAACAAATTTTGGGAAAAATTGAATTTTGAGCTAGAAAGCTGAAATTTTTTATATATGATCTTTGGCCCATAAAACTGCTTGGTACATAAAATTTTCAAAATCCGCCCACTGACACGCCCACAATTAAATAAAATATTTTTTTTGAAAAACCAAAATTTGAGCTAGGGAGCTGAAATTTTTAATATATACTCTCTAGGGGCCCTTTATGCTCATGTGTAAATATTTTCAAAATCCGCCTACTGACACGCCCACAATTATTTTTTTTTTATTTTTGAAAGTCCAAAGTTTGAGCTAGGGAGCTGAAATTTATAGTATATACTCTCTAGGTGCCCTTTATGCTCATACTTAAATTTTTTTTAAATCCGCCTACTGACACGCCCACAATTAAATAAACCAATTTTATTGAAAAACCAAAGTTTGAGCTAGGGAGCGTTTTTATTTACAAAAGCTTAGTTTTTTCGTTAAAATCCTTTAAATTTTTGTCACGCCCACTTATGAGATATAGGAATAAGAATAGGGTATCCAACAGTTCGCCCAAGTGGACTGTAGCCCGCCCCTATGTTTAAAATGGCTTATGGCTGGTTTTTCTGATTATTTTTTTACTGATTACAACTAATTCTGAACCTCTTTCCTTCAGTCAAAAATATGAAAATAAATGATTCTGGTTTGCTTTGATTTCGCTAAAAATAATGCAATACGGTGTTCGGCCTAGTAACAATAAAAATGATTTGAATCATTATTTGCTAGTTTTTATGGTTGATGGTCATACTGGTTTTGCAATAAGGTTGGGAAGGGCGGTGCTTACGTTCTTTCATAATGTATTTTTTAATACACTATCAGCTCTGTGTCGTGGAGTGCTTAAAGCAAGCAACTATCACGAGCAGAAATTGCCGGCACTAAAAGTGCTCTCACATGCTCATCATTTAGTGCAGGTGTTAGTAAGGACAAAACAATTAAAAATACAATAATTATGTACCTATAAAATACTAACACAAACACAAAATAATGCAAACAATTTAAGATATTAAAGCATTATTACGCAAAATATTTTTTAGCTTAATTTTACTGACATGCAAGTGAAAAACATGATCATTTAGATTATAGATTCTACTCATGCGACTAATAGGCTCATGCCTCCCATAATTCGTTCCATGCTGGGGACTAAACAATAATTCAACACTGCGTAAATTATGGGCACCACCACGAAAATTAAAGCCAATAGACGACAGCAACTCAGGTGCATCTATTTGACCGGATATAAGCTGCTGTAAAAAAATGATATCGCTATTAAGCCTTCGTTGAGAAAGGGGTAACATTTGAAGAAGCTTGATACGTTGAAGGTTAAAAGGTCCTCTAAGTGCAAATCGAATAAATTTACGTTGAATGGCCTCTATTCGATTTGAATGAATGTTGTAGAACGGCGTCCAAACTTGTGAAGCATACTCTAGAATCGGACGGACAAAACAATTGTACAATGACATAGTAACTTATGGGTCATTAAATTCTTTCGCCCACCTTTTTACGAAGCCCAGCATAGAATTAGATTTATTAACAATAAAATTGATATGCTTGGCAAAAACCAGTTTGGGATCGAAATAAACCCCAAGATCCTTAAAATTATCAACATTACAAAGAATATGTTGAGACAAAGAATATTGAAAGGTGGAAGGTATATTCTTTCTAGAGAATGTCATATGTTGACATTTGGTAGGGTTCAGGGATAAACCGTTTTTATCACACCAATTGGCGAAGCTATTAATGTCAGATTGAAGAAAAATTCTATCTTGCTGACTAGTGATAGATTTAAATATATTCATATCATCAGCGTAGATCAGGATATTACTGTGATTTATACATGCTTTAACATCATTAATGGCTAGTATAAATAGAATTGGTCCGAGGTGACTACCTTGGGGAACTCCAGACTCAGCTGTAAAAGATACAGATAGCGATCCTCTAAATTTGACTTGATAAACCCTTGATCTAAGGTATGAATTAACCCATTTTATGAAACTTATTGGGAAACCAAAAGCCCTGAGCTTAAACTCGATTATTTCATGGGACTGCTGGTCGAAAGCTTTAGAGAAGTCAGTGTATATGCAATCCATTTCGTCCTTATTCTCTAAGGCATTAGAACAATCATGCAAGAAACTTAACAGATTAGTGACAGTGGATCTGTTTCTTACAAATCCATGCTGTTCATTGCAATTTTTAAATGCGTATTGACTTAGGTTCTTGTCAGTCGTGCGAAACAAGTGAAGAAAACGCAATTCTGTTAGTTCTCAGAGCAAACAAATAAGAGTGTACGTGTTTATTAAAATATAAAGTTCAACTGTGTTTTTTTAGTTTAAAAATATTGTAAGAACAAATGGGAAACTTACTTTAAAGTGTTTGGCCTGCGGTCGAGAGGAAAAAGAAATTGTCTGAAAAATACCTTCGAGCTTTTACGCAACCAAGGAGGAAATAACAAGTAACTGACTCCATTTCAATTCATTTATTCATTTTAAATAACATTTCCAATAAAGTACACGGAGGATATAACCCATGGAAACTGCAGCCAACTGTTTGTTTAGAGCTTCCCGATGTTGAAATGCAGTTACAATCATCCAAAAAGAAGGACAATGTGAAAAACATTTTCAAACGCCAATCTGACTATAAAACTGTTGATTTCGGTAGCGAAAATGCGTTTTATTATTTTCCAGGCTACACTTAAAAAAATAAACGTCAAAAACACAAGTGTGAGCTGAAATTAAGTCAGAAACCTAGTGTTTCCTCCATATTCACAGATTCCAAAGAAACTATTCTCAAGAGTTTTTAGATGCGTTAGAGAGAATGGAGCAACAATTTATTTCTCGTTTTGTTCCCAATTTGTATTCTTATAATAATTTTGAAATGAAAATGTATAATATATTAAAAAATGAATTTGATTACTTTTGCTGTAGTGTAAAATCAAAACGAAGAATTATTAGAAATTAGAAAAAAAATTATGACTCATATGAATATATATGAATTTTTGTTTTGTTCTATTTTTGTTATGTTTTAAAGAAAAATTAATGTTTATTTAACTGTATATATGTTATGCCTTACTTATATTTTGAACATATAAAAATCTACTGCGAAACAGTTGAATGTACTGGGTTTTTTTTCAAATCTACTGCGGACATCTTTTCAAAAAGTCCCATCCCTGAACATGGTACAAACGCCGATAAATGATTTTTCTCCAAAATAAGAGCCTGCATTCCTCTCTACTTACCACTCATCTTTGCAGCATTGTCATATGATTGGCCGCGGCAATCCAAAATGTCGATGGGTCACCTAAAAATTTTAGTAAAGCGTTTACTGTGGCCTCGCCGGTATGGCCGCAGTTTGGTAAAAAGGTGAGAAGTTTTTCTTTCGGCATCGATCTTTCAATATATCTATCAACTATAGTTATCTGCTAAACCGAATTACTAAGCTGTTAACCCTTTGTTGCACTGAGTTGCAGATCTGCAACATACCTCTTATACTGTATAGAAATTGTATGTTTTTATTTTTTTCCAAATCAGAGCAATGTTGCAGGCGTGTAAAATACCTCTTCGAAGTGCTATCATTTCTCACTCTCTCTATTTGTCATTTGGTCCCCGTTATCATTTTTGTCAAAGTTGTTTTTTTGCACAAAGTCGAGGTCTGTGTTTGAGCTGATTTCATTATTTGTGGGAAATTATCATAAAACCAGTTTTTTCAAAACAAGTTGTTTTGTTTTCAAAGTAAGTTTATATCAGACGTAAATTTAAGAACAACATAGAAAGGTCGTGGTAAGTAAAAGTCGTATTATTGTACATCTGCAACATTGCGCGTTGAGCAAGCCACAACCCAGATATATTCGACCCAGTATAGGAGGCATAACCTCAAATTGTTTACATCTTGCAGAATGCGCACACATCGAAAAAACATTCTAACTAACCAACAGCTTGAGGAGATAATCAGTTCATGGTGCGAAAGTGAAGACGAACTTGATTTTTCTTTCGATGAATGTGATGATTTGTTCCCCATGAAGATAGCTCATCAGGAAACGATTCCGACAATCCACCACCACCAGAAACTTTGTTGCAGTCTGCTGTTCAATCTCTTTCACCTCAGCCGTCAACTTCTCGCGGAATTTTAAGAGCTGCAGAGACCAAGCCAGCGAAAGCGAATATTATATGGAAGAAAAAAACCTTGAGCTCAATCAAGAGCAGCTTAATTTGTTAGGCTACGAGGATCTTCCAAATGAACTCCTTGAATTAGAAACGCCATATCAGTTTTTTTCTTATTTTTTCACTGAAAAAATTGTTGATGTTATACGCGATCAAACCAACATATATAGCGTACAAAAAGACCCAAACAAACCGATAAATGCTGAAAGTGTCGATATTCGTCAATATTGGAGTGGTTTTATACACATCTATAGTTCGCATTTTGAATGTAAGGAATTACTGGTCCGATAAAATTGGAATATCTATAATCAAAGACACTATACCACTAAAGAAATTTGAGCGTTTGCGACAAAATTTGCAGTTCAATAAAAACTCCAAGATGTTGCCTTACACCCAGCCCGGAAGTGATAGGCTTTATAAGGTAAGACCTCTCATAGAAAAGCTAAACGAACTCTTTTCGGAAGTGACCCTGGAAAATTACTTGGCCGTAGAAGAGCAGATGTGCTCAACCAAGGCTCGGAGCATTCTGAAGCAATACATGCCGGCCAAACCTCACAAATGGGGGTTCAAACTGTTCATTTTGTGCGGAGTTAGTGGTTTTGGCCACAATTTTGAAATTTACAGTGGCCAAGAAAATATTTTATGCAAAGACGAGCCACAATTGGGTGCTGCCTCAAATGTTGTTGTGCGTTTAGCGAGGCAAATACCAAACAATTGTAACTACAGACTTTACTTCGAAAACTATTATACCTCCTTGCCGCTTATCGAATTTTTGGCTAGGAGAGAAATTCATAGTCTTGGAACAGTGAGGAGAAATAGAGTTCCCAATTGTAAACTATCCGATGAATCTTTTTTTAAAAAAACAAGCAAGGGGTACTTCAGTTGAGTTTGTTGGCAATCACAATGGGATTCAGATTTCAACAACTGCTTGGAAAGACAACAAAATTGTGTCACTGGCGTCAAACTTTGCAGGAAAGAACCCTACATCCAATGTTCAACGATATGATAAAGTCAACAAAGTCTACGTGGCAATTGAACGACCATTTGTGGTAGCCGAATACAACCGTCACATGGGAGGAGTGGACTTGATGGATAGCATTATTGCCAGACACCAAATTTTACTAAGAAGTAAATTTTGGTATATGCGTTTGTTTTACCACCTTCTTGACATGGCAATGACAAATGCATGGCTACTCTATCGTCGGGTCAACAAACAAGCTGGCCGGTCTGACAATTTGGACACCGCAGACTTTAGATTGGAAGTAGCTGAAACACTTTGCAAAGTGGGCATAAAACAAAGGCCGAGCAAAAGAACATCACTTGTTGAACAAGGTCTGCAGGCAAAAAAAAAAGAAAGGCCCTGCTCAACACGCACCGCCCAAGGAAGTTCGACAAGATCAAATGAGCCATTGGCCAGTATGGGGAGATAAGAGAGTACGCTGTAAAATGCCCAATTGCACTGGTTTCCAACAAACACTATGTGAAAAGTGTGGAATAGGCTTATGTTATAACAAAACAAACAATAATTGTTTCAAGGAGTTCCATTGCAAATAAGTGTGTAAAAAAGTAGAAGCTACGGCGCAATGTTGCACATCTGCAACATACGATTTTTGTAAATATATAAATAAAAAAATTAAATATTATTTTTTTAATAATTTTTTACTTAGTTCTTTTTATGTATTGCGTCTATTTTCAAAATTTCAGCGAAAATTGAGTCATTGCGCTACGAAGGGTTAAACAGCGGTTTCTTTTATTTCTCTTTTTCAGGTTCCCAGCAAATTTTAAAGAATCCCAAAATGGACACAATGGACCCAAACTCCTGGTCTAAGTGAGCCGTGACACCCGTCACAAGGGCATTCATCTAACTAACCTAACCTATGATTTCAGTTACTCTAAAATCTTAGTCCTCGTCCTAGATTTTAATTTCGCACAGCCGATATCCAATTTATGACTAGATTCGAATAGATTTGCTGTCGAGTGCACATTTAATTGACAGCTTCTCCGATAAATGCAACAAATGATATTTAGATGCACTTAGGAATGTTACTTTATTCTAATTGGCTTTTCCAGAGGTGAACATTCGGCTTAGTGCAGTTTCTGTGCAATCAGATTGGGGTGTGCCATTCATTTTATTGTGCAGCTAAGTAAAGGCTTTGGCCCTGATCCGAAACCTTACAGCGGAATGATTGACATTGTTACAAGAGTGTCGGCAGTAAGTGGAACAGTAAGTAAAGATGTGGATGTCCTCAATTAAAATAATAGACACTTACACTTCAATTACATTCGATGGAAATTGGAAGATTTTGGTGTGGCTTAAGAAAACAATAAGTACTCCATGAGCTGTTGATAATTTTGTAATAATATTATGATGAAATGATGTTGAAAAAGGAGAAGGCATCTTGCTGACTGTGGCTCAGATCTGTGCAATAAAAATAGACTACCACATTGTCTAATTTATGGAGAGAGGAAATGTGTATTTTGGGCAACCTTGCAGGTATTGTGAAACCCTTTTGTTTCGGTATTTGAATTCTGCATACGATTTTGCGTAATTCAATGCGTGATAAACTTTTATGATTATTTGTTGAAACTGGGCATGACAATGGAACTGAATTTGGTTCGCTTGTTTCGTGCCCTCGAAGTCAAATAAACGTTTACTTCCAAGCTAAAGGCAAGTCATTATTTTTTTGAATGTTACTGCTTTAGGTAGCGCTTGTTTTTTCGACATTCCGGGATTAAACATGGCTTCAATATATCGGCCAGCTCGGTCCAAAGCCAGTTACACACACCAATTTGGCTGAGGTCACTCTCCACTTGTGCGCACCACATTCGATGGGGTCTTCCCATGCTGCGTTGTCTTTCAGGGATGGAATCATGTACTTGTCGGTCTATTACGTTGTTTGTAATATACACAAATGATATCAGCCATTGTATTTAAAGCTCTCAGATAAGGTTCTGTAAGGATATAACGGGCCGTCAATAGCTACGTCGAATATCTTTCATATTTAAGTCAAACGCTAAACAAAATCTATTTTTAAACTTAAATCTATGAAAAGTGCATAAGACTCCCATTTTGATGTCCACAGCTCTTCGCCTCCAGCCTTAGTGTCATTGTAAGGGGTGGCGATGGTGTAGAGGTTAGTGTGTTGGCTTATGACTCGTGCGGTGCAGGTTCAATCGATATGGGGACCAACAACATACGCCACTATTCATGGAGAGAAACAAAATGGCACGATGTTTTCTAAAACCTCTACACCCAATTTTTAATTTTTAAAAGAGAATTTCTGTCTGGTAGGACAGTGGACCGTTACCGAGTCTGAGTGCTCTGCCGTCAGCCGATCTTTTTTTCTTTACGTCTAGTGTTCATTTTACAACAGTGTTTGTAGATCTTTGATTCTATATTCTTGAAATTTGTCCTGCCCAGCTCCATTCAAGTTGTTTCACTTTTTGTACCGCGTCAGTTCGGTGCGGCACCTAATTTTAGCGTCTCTGATTTTTTGTAAAGGGCTTTTCAATAAGAGCGCTACAAAAGTTTTTTTTTAAATAAAACAAAAACGGTTTTGGATATCAATGAAATTCTTCATTCCTGTGAAAGTACGTTCGATGCCATTATGTATGGAACTCGATTTCTTTTGCATGGCCACCACGGGCACGCTTGCAGAAGTCCTGACGCTGAACCCAATTTTCGACGGTTTTCAAGCATAAATCGGCCGATACTGCTGCAATTTCACATTCGATATTTGTACGAAGTTCATCAATCGTCGCTGGCTTGTTGGCATAGACCATAGACTTGACGTAGCCCCACAGGAAATAGTCTAACGGCGTCAAATCGCACGACCGAGGCGGCCAAGCGACTGGACCATTTCGTGAGATAACACGGTTTCCAAACTTGGTTTCCAATAAATTGATTGTGGCATTCGCATTTTAATAATTTCGACTCGTTGTTGGCTCGTATATCTTTCCATCATGAAATGGCAAACCTTACTGAAGAGAAATGTCAAAAGAGCGGCAAGAAATTCGGCGTCGTTTGCCGTCCCTGTCGCTCTACTTTTGTAGCGTCCCTGTTGAAAAACCCTTTATTTGGCTTATTACAGGGTGGGGCAAACGTTGTCAGGTGGAGCAAATGTTGTCACCCGATGTCCTTTGGCTTTAATTTTTTTTTAATGAACAAAAAAGCTTGGGTCTACTTTTGGACTATATTTATTGATTTCTCAAGCTGTGCGCCACCTAGTACAAGGTAGGGCAAAAGTAATGTCACAATATGAATGTGCCACAATTTTCGCAAATGGCGGCAAATCTCATTATGCTTTGACATTTATGTTGTAGATAGATAGAGAATTAGTTGACAATAAGCAATGGAAGGAACGCACTTAAAACAATTCCTATACTCATTCCATAAATTGGTACTGACCACAAAAAAAAATCTAAGAGATGTTTAGAATAATTTAGTAAGTATACATTTCTTTTTGACCATTTTGGTCTGAAAAAAAATGGCTCTTTCTACAACTTCTGTTGATCGTACGTAAATAAGTTACTTAACACAGTTTTTAGGAAATTGTTCAAGGATAAATATTTCATAAAAATAATAAATTAAGCCAGCGCCCGAATAAAAAATCGAATCTACGCTGTCAAATAGCCACAGACCATAGATAATCGGCAACCAGTCGCAGGTAGCTGCTACTTCCCGGTAGCTGAGTGGGACGGGGTGGGTTTAGAGAAACGATCGCTTAGCTGAAAATAATTTCTTCGTGAACGACAGAAACGTTTGCTGCCAAAATCGAACACGAAGAATGAAGACAAAAAAAATGGGCGCCACACAATTTTTGCGGAAAATTGTGAAACCTTAGTACAGAACCACTGAAAAAAATGTACAACCCGAAAAAAAGGAAGAGCCAAAGATTTTAAATAATGTCATAAAGCTCGTTGGAGCACGGTCTTTATTACGGGGTTTGAAATCCCCTGAAAATTTAATGGTGGGTACAACGGGTCGTTATGGACCGTTGGTATAACCCGCTATCACTTGTCCCGAATACGAAATTATAAAATTTAATGGGTCACGTGTTCCGTCTATTCTCGGGATTTTTTTGTCACGGAACAGAATCCTACCAGACTACCACTTCAACAACGTAATCAAACGAAAAAACTATACTTAGCTTTAATAACTCTGCTCCTTTGTTTCCTGTTCTATCCTCAAGCTTCCTTATTTTCTTCCTATTCGTCCTTTCGCCTGTCTTCCAAATTCAGCTTCCTTTATTTGACTTCTTTCGTCGCCCTTAACTTTTTTTCTCTACTTCAAACAAAAAAAAAATCTTTTTTTTTATATTCCACCATCCACTTTCAGCAAAATGGCCGAACACTTCAAAAACAACTATAGCTAAACCGCTGGTCAACCAAGAAGTGATTTTTCCAGATTTTTCTCTTGTCCAAAGTTGGTCAGTTGGTCAGTGCCATCCCACTGATGACGGCCACTTGTGTTGGTTCTATCCGCCATCCCACTCTCCACACACATACTGTAAGGCGAACACACGATCGGCACATTCCAGCACCTCCAAAGCTATTTTGCAATGGTGTGCGCATGCCTGCCGTTACCCTTTCGCTCTTACTTTCTATTCTCTCTCCGAGCACCGAATTTAGCGCGACTGAAAATCCAACTTGCGATAACTCCTCTGACCGATCTGGGACAATCTTTCCAATCCAATCTGATTGGTGTTTTCCCACGTTCATACTAAAAATCGCTAGGCAATTTTGCTGAACGGCCGAGCGTAGCTAAAACCCACTTCGTAACAATTAAAAGTGCGAAAGGCAAAAGAAACACAGGAAACGCCAGCCGTAAAGAAGAAAGACCACATCGGGACGATTTTAAATGTCTCACCCATTATGGCAAGTTAAAGTCTAGCTATTGAGGGCGGACGAGGAAACAAATTCCGCTACCTACGCACCAATTACCTGAGTCTGGTGGAGTTCTGCGCAGATTTGGGGGCATGGGGATCTGTTAATAGCGTGTCATACCTTACAATATGTCAACATTTAGGGTGGGCTCTCAGCCATTCTGCTTCAAGGGTTCGCTTGGGTTGGGTCAGCTTGATGTGACATCTGTCAATACAAATCGGCTTATAGGGTACGACTGTGTTCTTGGTTAGCTGTCCACGATTATTTAGTGTTGGAGGGTATATTATAAAGTGGCCGTCCGCCCACACGCCTCTGCTGCTCCTTCGGTGCTCCCTCGACGGAGTTGGATCAAAAGGGAGCGTCGTCCCTTCACTCATCGAACTTAGCTCAGTACCGTGTTCGCAGTAGATCTTAATTTGCTTTGACTGTTCGGGCCGTCCGCCCGCGCCCACGAATTTCTCGCTTATTTTGTTTTTGTAGGGTGGATGTTTAAGTACGTTGGGACGTGTCCACCCCGCCGTTGCAGACCGTCCGTCTGGTTGCAGATGCAGAGTGCTTTGGACTTGCACCCCGCCATTACAGACCGTCTGGCTGTCTTAGCTCTCCCCAGACCGTCCGTCTGTATCCGTTGTCGCAGGCCGTCCGCCTGTATCCTCGTCGCAGACTGTCCGTCTATATCTGCCTTCCCAGACCGTCCGTCTGTATCGCCTTCCCAGACCGTCCGTCTGAATCCAGGTTGCACTTTAATGCACTCGTCGAGCATCGATGGAGCGGATTTCTACCCTTTTGGACCTTCCGCAACTGCAGGTTACCTGTGGTGGTTGCTACTCCACGGATCCAATGGACCAATGACTGATGGCACCATGGTTGCCCCTCCACTTCTTCAGACCATGGAGACCGCATACCAAGAAAATAGGGAGTGTGTTAGGAGAGAGGGAAAAGAGAATGGCCATTATTGCGGGAAATTTGACCGCAACAATGAGGTGAGAAAAGACCCTCCCTGCGGTAAAATTTTTTGTTCGGCGGATCTTCAGCAATCTCTTCTTAAAGGATTATACTGCTTAACTGAGACACCGTGTACACTTCGCTTCAACTGAATAAGCACAAACATTTTCTAAGCTACTTTGTCCAATTTTTTCAAAACCTTGTGCCGTAATATAACATTTGATGATGCAAACTGTTTGCAAATGATGTTGACAAAATAAATCGGAAAGAATATTTCAAAAAGTACCGCTATTTTTTTCCTGGTTCCCTTGCAAAGCATTCAATATGGAAAAATGCAGTTTTATTTTGCGTCAACTGAATAGACACAAAGTCATTATTTTCGCTGGTTATGAGTTTTCTGTGGAGATTGACACATTAGAACGAGAAACGGAAGTGTATGCGCTTAGAATTTTCCAGGCTCCATATGAGTTTTAAAAATGAATGACGTCACGTAGCTTTTTCGGATGAAAAGAAGTTTAATTTTGATGGCCCTGATGGGTTTAATTATTACTTCCACGATATGAGGAAAGAAGAACGATTTTTAGCGCGGCATCATAGTCGAGAAGGTGGTGTTATGGTGTGGGGAGCAGTTAGCTACTATGGCACTATTGAACTTGAGCTAAAAACCTTAAATGGTGGTTTCTTTTGAATTTTTAACCATTTCAGATGTTTGGTACTATTGATAACCCTTCGCACTGTTGAAACGCTTGCAGTAACACCGGCTTTCTGGTTTATTTTTGCCGCAGAGTCGCAGGAATTGGAAGCACATCTTAAAATTGCTCTTCGATCAACCGCTGTTGTTGCCGTTTTTTGGCCTCCTTTCATGTTTTTTCCGTGCGAATCTTTGCTCCTTAAATAAGAATAGACCACACTAGAACTTCGTCCAATTTTGTCAGCGATAGACGGCCCGGTTGGTCCTTGGTCTTTTAGTAAATCGATTTGAGCTCTTTCAACACTATTTAGAGATTTTGATCTACCCATTTTTCTTTGAAATACAATTAATCAAACAAAATTCACTAAAAGTACTTCGACTGTTGATCTAATGTGTCAATCTCCACAGAAAACTCATAACCAGCGAAAATAATGACTTTGTGTCTATTCAGTTGACGCAAAATAAAACTGCATTTTTCCATATTGAATGCTTTGCAAGGGAACCAGGAAAAAAATAGCGGTACTTTTTGAAATATTCTTTCCGATTTATTTTGTCAACATCATTTGCAAACAGTTTGCATCATCGAATGTTATATTACGGCACAAGGTTTTGAAAAAATGGACAACGTAGCTTAGAAAATGTTTGTGCTTATTCAGTTGAAGCGGAGTGTATGTTTGATACCCTATTCCTATTTCTATTCTCCATAAAGTGGCAAAAATCTAAGCAAGTGTGAATCGTTAACCAGGATCTGCATATTTTGTTCTAAAACATTTAAAGGATTTTATTGAAAAAAAAACATTTTTTTTTTTGTAAAAGAACGCCCCTTGAAAGTGGGTATAGCAAAAATTTATATATAAATAGGAATTGTTCAAAATTACTTTTTCTACATACTTTGCGAAGATTAGGACTTTCATTTCTAATGATTTCTTCAATAAATGGTTTTTTTTAATAGTGGGCGGATTTGAAAAATTTTAATTGACCAATTCGGGTCGCTAGAGGGTACGCATCTTTCTAGCGCCAATTTTAGCGTCCACAAATTGACAACGGACAGACATATCTAGATCGACATTTCTTTCGATGCTGATCAGGATCACGAATACAGTAATTTTAGGGGTCTACGGGCAACAAAAAAATACTACATAGGTGGCAGCAGTATTGTGAAGGACTTCTAAATGAACAATTTCCTCTGATATATTTTCCAAGAGCTGTTCCTATCAATGAAAAAGTACACGACATCACTTTCGCAGAAGTTAGGAAGGTGGTCGGATACTCAAAAAAGCGAAAAGCAGTTAGGGCGGACGAGATACCCTCCAAGAATACTGGAGTGTTATTATGAGACATAAGGGAAAACTAAAGGTACATTCACAGCCAGCGAACTTGCGACCATGCGAACTGCGACCAATTCAATTTTACCCCATTAAAACAAATAGATTCTAAGTAACGGCATAGAAAATGAAGAAGGGCTTAACGATTTATTAATTAAAACCACAACACGAATAATTCTCACAAGTTTTGTGGAAAAAAACACATTTTTCAAATTTTGCTGCGACTTTTCAGAATTTCTGTGCGAACTGTCATATTTTATTCACGTTCCAGAAGGCAAGAATGCAATCCACAATTCGCACGACCAAACAGATCGCATGTGTTTAACCTCAATTAATTTTGTTTACTTTTCAACCAGCTGCGCAGGCAAGAGTGTTGTGTCTTTGTTATAAAACAAATTTAATATAAAATGGTTGAATTCATCGGAAAAAAGGTAAGTGATTAATAAAAAAAATGTATTTACTTTAAAACATATAAACTAATAATTTATGATTGTCCAGGCGTTTGATGAGAAACTTATCTTGGAAGTGGAGGCAAATCCCTGGCTTTACCAAAAGACACACAAAATGTATTTGGATAGATACAAAAAAACAGCTACCTGGCAGGAAATTTCGAATATTTTAAATGTTGATGGTAAACTAATCCAAAATAATGCTTTGGCATTAATCCTATCTAGTAAAGAGATTTGTTTCTTCTACAGTCAAGGTGTGTATGGACCGATGGAAGAATTTAAAGGATACATTCACAAAGTATCACAAGAAGTTGAAAAATATACCAAGTGGTTCAGGAGCATCCGCCAGTAAAAAGCCTCAATGGATCTACTTTGAAATGCTGTCCTTTCTAATTCCATTCGTTGAAGTGCCAAGGTAATACATATTCCAAGCTCTATAAAGATTTTAGAACTAAAACCAAACTTCTTCATAGGACAGTGAGTATCTTCCCGTCAACTGAAAAGGAAAACATTGACTCCAGTTTTCAGTTGGATTGTGATACGCAAATAAACAACACTATCTCTGGCTCTATGGATGGATGGAAAGCACAACCAGGACCGGGAGCAAAGCGTTCTAGAAAAGAAGGCAACGATACCGACAAATTTTTAGCCGCACTGGCGGATATGAACGAGCCACCAGAGTCGCCTCCTTTGGTACATTTTTTTACTTCCTTGGCAGCCCGTGCAAAAGATTGGGACAGGAAGAAACAGTCGAAACTCGAAATGAAAACTCTTCAAGTTTTTCATGAGGTTGAATTCGAAGACTAATCCGACCCGGTCTAGTTTTTTTTTCTTGTTTTGTTTTTATGAATTTGATATTGATTAGGTTTTGATCATAATAGATGTAAATAGGTGCCCAAACAGATTCTTTACTTCTTCTTTTGAACTTAAGAATGTGTTCGGGATATATTTACACAAAATTAGTAAAGTTATTTTGAAATAACTAAAAACGGCAATACCTACGATGCAATAAATAGTTGCTCATTAAATTTTTAAGTTTGTCGCATCCTTTCATACGGTATCCGTATTTTACTAGAAGGCTTGAATTGTTTTTGTTTTTTAAGGCTTAAGTTTTATCCTTTGAATGTGATGATCATTGAAATAAATTTTTTTGTTTGTTTAAGCTTTTGTTGTAATTTATTTATACCATGTTATACTGAAAGTGAACGTCTCCTTCGGAAACGCACCAATCAGCAAAGCGGGATCTTATGTCATACGCCCTTGATGCCGGCATTGAAATTGGTTCCTCTTCAAGAGACTGCACACTTGGCGTTATTAATGTTGAGTACTTAACGCATGCTTCTGCAATATGTGTGCGAAGTAGATTATGAAGAATGCAACACGCAAGTATAATGTTGATTGCAAAATCTTTTTGCACTTCAATACGCTTTAAAAGGATCCTCCAAGTTCGAGCCAAAATTCCGAAAGCGTTCTCTACGACTCTCCTTGCTCTTGAAAGCCTTGTTGTAATGTAAAAGAATAAATAAATATGTGCAATTTGATTGTATGTATGTATTTACCGATAGTTGAAAATCCTTTCTTTCATTGTTAGCTTTTGCCCTGGAAATTCAATTCAATTCAATTCAATTCAATTCAATTTATTTAAACATTAAGTACAAGTAAGACATAGTCTTTATAGAGCACTAACAAAATTAATTTTACATTAGTTTTTCACATAAGTAGGTAGGTATGCATATTAAAGTTATTATATTCCCAGAAAGAAGATTAACAATTCAATTTAAAAGAAGAGTAAAATTGAGTGGAGAAAAGAAAAGAAGAGAAGAATAAAGAAGGAAAGAGTAAAGAAGGAAAGAAGGAAGAAACCTCTACTGCTGTTCAGAAAAATATTTAAATATAGCTGTCCTGAATTTCAGAGTTCCCGATGCTCGCTTAATGTGTTCAGGCAAGGAGTTCCATAGCTTAACGGCGTAAGTAAAGAATAGACGCGACGAGTTAATATAATTATAAGGCTGAATTATTAAGTTAAAATTTCTATCCGACTGTGTGAATTGCAATTTCTCATAAAGATATCGTGGTGATTTTGAGTATATTATTTTATGCAGAAAATACAGTTTCTAGCATCAAGAAATTGCCTTAATGAACATCCTAATATACTATTTTGGTAAGCTGATACATGGTCATATCTTCTTAGTCCAAAGATATAACGAGTCATTCCGTTAAATGCAACTTGAAGCTTATTTTGTGATAAGGAATCAAGCATACAGTAGACAACTTCTGCATAAGTTATAATGGGAACCAGTAACGTTTTCATTAATTTTAATTTCGTATCGCGAGGGATAAAATTGGCACATGTCCATAACTTACGAAGGCAACCATAGATACGGCTGATGACATAATTGACATGGTCATTGCAAGAAAGACTACTATTTATTTTAAATCCTAAGGTGGTAACTTTTTCAACAAACTTTATTTCTACGTTGGACAGAAAGAGAGGAGGGAACATTTCTGGTGTGTAAAACTTTTTGGATATTAAAATTGCCTGAGTCTTAGATGGATTTAAAGTAAGTCCATTTTCAACAGACCAGCTGTGTATAGCTGAGAGGTCAAGGTTTATTCGATGGAAAAGATCCTCAAGTAATCCGATAGGTCTTGAGAGGTAAATTTGGACATCATCGGCATAAAGGTGAATAGATGAACTATTACATACAGGAGCAATATCATTTATGAACATACAAAAAAGAATGGGTCCTAAAATAGACCCTTGTGGCACACCCTCCCGCAGAAATTTGACATTCGACAAATGGTCACCAACCAGAACTCTTTGAGAACGATTGCTTAAATAGCTACTTATTAACCGGACTGCCCTATCACTGAAACCAAAATAATAGCGGAGCTTTGTACATAAGATCTGATGGTTGACCCTATCAAAAGCCTTAGAGAAGTCTAACAAACATAAGACCGTTAGGTAACTTCGGTCATATTGTTGCCTTATATCGTCAAGAACTTTCACCATTGCAGTAGCACAGCTGTGCCCGGGTCGAAAACCCGACTGAAAAGGAGAAAGTAAAGCATTCCCATTTATATGACCTACTATTTGCTTTGCCAGTATCTTCTCAAATACTTTTGACAGGGTCGGAAGAATACTTATCGGGCGAAAGTCATTAGGAAGCGAGGGTTGCGGTTTCTTTGCAACAGGAATTATTTTGGCGGCTTTCCAGTTATCAGGGAAAGTAGAAGAAGCAAGGCAATGATTAATAATATGCGTGAGTGACCGTAGTATAAAAGGTAAAACCATTTTTAAAAAGCGGAGTGGGATGCCATCCTCACCTGTTGCATTCGATTTAAGATCAGCAACGCTTTCAATGACATCATTCTCATTTACTGATTTAAAATCATAATCAAGCTCGCATAGAAGTTCTTCTTGCAAGGAGAACTGAGGATTTCTTGTACCGGTACTTGAAAGGAATGCGCAATTAAGGATATTGGGATCCAAGCGACAGACTGATTCTACTCTGTTACCAACACCTATCTTTCGTAAATTAGTCCATAGCTGTTTGGAAGGAAGTGAATCCTTTAATGTCCTTGAGAAATAGTTAAATTTAGCGCGGCGCGTAACAAAGGTGGACTGATTACGCGCTACACAGAAAGCTTTCCAATTCCTTGAAGTAGGGCTACTTCTCCATTTACTATAGTACTTTCTGCGCTTATTTATTGCATGTAATACTTCTCGGGTGAACCACGGGCATTTCAAATTTCTTATTTGTACAGTCCGCAGAGGGACATGTTTGTTAAAAAGCTCCTCAGTCTGCGACTGAAGAAAGTTCAGCTTGTTGTTGACATTTTCTAGATACAAACAAAGTTCCCATGGTATTGTACTTGCTTCTCTATGTAGTGAGTTTATATCAACAGACTTAAAATCTCTGTAAGAGAAAGTATGCGGAATGGGATCATGAGAAAAATCAATATTATAGGAACAAAATAACAAGTCATGGTCAGATATCCCTTCAAGAGCAAGTTGATCCAAAAGAAGAACGTTTGAAGCATCAGAGACTAAAACCAGGTCTAACAAACTTGGTTTAGAATTTGGAGCATATCGAGTTGGGTAAGAGTTGCTTATAACGAGGCCATTGGAAAGCACTAAGTCAATGAGTCGGCGCGATAAAATATCACGCCTTCCCAAATCGGTGTTGAAATCTCCACAGATAATAAAATGTTCACATATTTGGGCATAATTAGTTACCTCAGCGAAAAACGGATAATGTAAGAAATTTCGACTTGGATTATACACACAGGATACAATACATTTTACACAACCATCGGTCACCTCTAACATTAAATATTCAATTCCGTTGCCAGCGGATCTACCAACTACCTTTTAAGGTTGATTTGCAATAAATTGCAACCCCACCTCCTATTGTGTTAGTTATTCTATCATTTCGGAACAACTTATAGCCAAACATGTCGAAGATATGATCATTAATATCAGGCTTAAACCAAGTCTCACTTACACAAATCACATCAATTTCAGAGCCCTCGAAAACATGTCTTAAGTAATCTAACTTTGTGTTGTTAAGACTACGGGCATTCAAGTGACACACTAAAAAACCCGAACGAATCCTAGATAGAATCCGTATCATAGTGCGCACAGTATTATTGCTCACGCCATTAGCCACGGACGATATACTACTTGTACTTGTCATAGTCAAAAAAACGAGCATCGAACTAAATATTACAATTTTTAACATTCTTTGAACAGCCGAAGAGGAACACAGAAAAGTCATAGGAAAAAGATAGTTAGAAAGAGGAAATAGAATAGGAATAGAATAGAAAAAGAGAAAACGCTTTGAGATAAATTCATTCATACTAAAATTACGATTACGTTATCTAGATGTCATTCCCCCGCAGCAGCAGCATTCATATCCTCGGGTCTGTCTTTCCTTCTTCTATTGGCAGGTTCTTTTACGAAGTCATTCAGCTCCTCTAGGTGGTAAATCTGTTTGTTTCTCCCATTAGCAGTTGATCTTACAAAAACACTGCCGTATTTTGTGTAAACAACACACAGCTGATTTTCGCGCTTGAGGGTCATTGCACGCTGTAAGATCGCGCGATTTTTCCTAGTCAGACTGCAGTTGATGTAAACAAAACCGTCCTCTTCTATACCAACATCACGAAGGCAAATTTGCTTATTGTTCTGCTATCGGTAAACTCTAGCTGAGCCAAGAACGGCATTCCTCTCTTGTGGGCTATTGAATTTTATTATTATAGGTGAAATGGATGTGTTACTTTGACGCAGACGAAAAATGTCTTTTAATGCAGGAGGCCCGCAGTCGATAGCGAAACAAAGTCTGTTGAAAAGGTCTTTGAGCTTTTCCTCTGGTTGTTCCGGGATACCAAATAGAACAGCATCAGACGCAATATCCCTCCGCTCTAATACATCATGTTGTTTTTGCAAAGAGAGGAGCTCTTTCTCTATTGCAATTGTTTTATCAGCTGCTACACATGCTTCAACTCTCTCAACACGTTCGATGACATTAGCAATTGTTTCGTTTAGAGAATCAAAGCGGTTTGACCAGTTTTGTTGAATGATTTGAATTTTAGAGAGAAATTCATTGCGAATGGTGTTTAATTCCTCCGATATGTGGGCAGTGACCAGGAGACGGTGTTTTTCTAAGCGTTCATCAAACATTTCCAAGGTCAAATTTGCAGCACCAGCGGTGGATTTGGTTGGCATCGGTGAATTCGGTTGAGATGGGGTTGATGGTTTGTTCTGAAGAGCTTTGGCTCTGGTTCCAATTCCATGCGACATGATCAGCAGAACAGTTTAGTGGCGTAGAGAAATGAAAAATAAACAAAAACAGCAAGAGAGCGTAGAACAGGCGAAACGACGAAGCAACGAAAACAAGAAAATTTTATTGAATTTTATATGATTCGAGCACTGCACTAGTAGCGAGAAGTTAATTCTTATTTTGACTTCGATAACAAATTCTACTGTCTTTTATGTTTCGTTTGTTCGCACTTTTAACTTCAATTCAGGATGAAATACTCGAGAACAAGAATACTTTTGCGAACGAGGTAAAAAATACGACCTACTCAAGTGAAAACGACATCACAGTTCACAATGGTCTCAAAATTGTTGGTTTTAATGCAAACCCTTCATCCCCAATAATCACGTAGGGCACTCTGGATGATGTTCGTGGAAGTGGTGCATCTTCGGGAATGTTAAGGGCGGTTGGGTTATGCAGCCAATTATTACCAAAATAAGAACTAGTGAACACTGAAGAATCTGCATTACTTCCGTATGCACCAATGTCTACCATTATAAATTTATATTGTGCATCGACAACTGCCATTAGGTTAGTAGAAAATGTTTTCTTGTAATTGAAGTAAAGACTTCCACTTCCTCTTGGCGCAAATAAATGTGCATGTTTGCCATCTACTGCCCCGAGGCAATTGGGAAAATTCCAACGCCTGAGAAATTGATCAGAAATCGCTTTCCAATCTTCTTTCGCAAGAACATTTGGAATGGCAATATGGAGGCACTTTGCGATTATTGCAGTGATAGTTTGGTCAACTACTTTTTTCACTGTTGACACACCCAAACGGAATCGAAAGGATAGATCAACAAAACTTGTGCCCGTTGCCAAAAATCTAAGAGAAGAGCAAACATAAATTTGTATTGAAGTGCATGGAATTCGTAAATAGTTACCTTAATGTTATGACCATGTTTTCGAGCGGACGAATAATGTCTTGTCTGACATTAACAGATTTCGGCTTAAGATCTTCTTCAATTAAATGAAAGATCTCGTAAAATTTTTCTCTGGACATTCGAAAATATTGAAAAAATCTTCCTGGGTACTGTTCAAGCTTGCTTATCAACACGGCAAACTCCCCTTCCAAATGTCTTTTTTTGTTAAGGGGATGTACGTGCATCTGCCTTCGATTCTTAATTTTTTTAAGCCACAAATAGCCGAATAGTAAATGTTTTTGTCTTAGATTTTTCCGGTTTACTGCCATCACAAATTTGTAAACAATTCGGATAGTGTTGGAAAAATTACAGTCAGCTGACAAATGACAACTCGCATGCTCCTGCGACCAAAAAAATTTAACTGTGAATGAAACGTCAAAATTTGCGAAAAGTGGAATGATTCGTAGGTCGCAGTTCGCTGGCTGTGAATGTACCTTAACGGTGTACACTTTTGAGTCCAAAAACATGTGCGAAGATTTTTAAAATCCAATCAACCTCTGACACAACCATAAGACCTTTTCTAGACATCGCCTGTACATCCATCAGTTGCATCTTATCGGTCGCAACATGTTCCACTTCCCGTAAAACATGTCGCTATTGCCTCTGACATCAGTGAGGCGCGCAAACGCACTCAATTACAATTCAAAAATCTTCAAAACAGGAACAAGGCTCAGCAGTTGACAACTACTGAGTGCCTTTGTATTTTCTGTGTACTCAGATCAAGCGTTGTCGTTTGCTCTTGTTTATGGAAATTGAATTGGAAGAAATCCAGAAACAACAACAAAAGAAAAACACCGTCTCGGACAATATATTACATTTAAATCGAGGATTGCGGAGGAAGAGTTCTTTTCGGTTCGGTCGTTTTGTTGGAAGAATCGAAAATGGAATCAATGGGTCGGGCGCTTCTCATACAAAAGCAAACAACTTAATTCCATCTGATAGTGTGTTGTTTTGTATGTTTTTGGATTCAAAAGGTTCCACGTAACAGGTCTAAATTGATCACATTTGTTATTATTTGGTGGCTTTTCTGTGTTGACTTCTTTTTGTTGTCGGTTCGGTCAGTTCAGGGGTATCAGGAGGCTTATATTGCGTTATGCATTTTTATTTGACTTTAAAATGATCTTTTGGTGAAGAGTTGAATTAACATTTAAAATAATTTACGACTGACACAAGTTGAGTGGTGGGGGCTAATTGCATTTAATTTATTTGTTAAGGCTTTTTTGGGGGTATTTTTGGGTGTTTATCACTTTTTTGGGCAGATAACGGGGTGATAAACTGTTGAGTTAAGTTTATTTATTGGCTTCCTAATTCATTGAATGCAAAGTCTTTGTCTGTGGCCAAGGATCGGGTTTCGTACTTTTTTACTCAGCTGCAGTCCGATATGAACCTGGGCCTCAGCCAATAAGCCTCTCCAGTTAGCGCAGTCTTTGGCTGGCTGCTTCCTGCTGCTCACTCCAATATTGGTTAAGATTGGTTCGCTCTACCTAAAGCCAGGTGTTTCTCTAATGCTTTGTTCCGCTGGGTGTGATTCGAAGACGGAGAGAGAAGGAGAGTTGATGCCGATTCGTTCTTCATGTCCCAGCTATCTCAAATCGCTATTGCGCAGTTTTTTTTATAAGGTCGGTGTTGATGGATACACAGCTCATACAGCGCTCCTTTAAAACACATCTGACAAAGAGCGATTGTCTTCAAACGACGAGGTTCAATGCTTCAGATCCGTAGAGCCGGAATGAGATTATTAAGGTCTTATACAGAGTCTACTTAGGTGTCTACTACATAGTTACATTTTCAGCCAAATAAATCGTTATCATCGTTACGTTGTGGGGTACACTCGTGGCTAGAATTTGTCTTACTCTAATTACTCAATACTAAAATGTCTTGCATATGTGGAGTAAAAGTATTGGCCGAATTATGGATCCCAAAAAAACTTATGCAGTTGCCTCGGTGACGCGGTGTCTACACGGAAGGCACTATCCTGAACGGGACCATCCAACAAATGGGAGTAGCGGACGACATCAACATCAAAGGTCGATCTCAAAGCGCCGTGTTAGAGGGTTTCATGGCGACTGAATAACAGACAAAATTGATTGACCTTGAAGTCAACCTTCAGAAAACAAACAATCATCTGTCCACCGACTAGGACGTTCCCGTCCCTGTTGAAAGCAGCAACTTCGAGATAGAAAGGGAGTTCTCCTACCTCAGAGTTAATATCAACTCCACGAATGACACCTTACTGCAGTTCCGCCAAAGAATTACCCTTTGAAAGAGCTGCTTCTTCAGCTTGGCAAAACAAATACGTTGAAAACCCCTTTTTCCCGGAAGACCAGGTATTTCTACAAAACACTGATGTTGGCCAGTCCTGCCTTATGATGCCGAGTGCTGGACGATAAGCAGGGAAGAAGATCTAATATTGGTTAATTGCGAGGAGGTCAAGATACTACCGCGAACTCTATGAGCTGTACCAAGATAAGGAAGCAGGTCATAAAGCCAAACACGGTACTACATTTTCTTGGCCAAATTGAGCGAATGAACAATAATGCTCCAGCGAAGAAGGTCATTGACTCCAAGTCCCCTGGTTCATGGCGACAACGAAGACCGAATCTCCGTTTAAAAGACAGAGCCATCGCGGATGCCAGAGCGCTTAGCTTAGAAAACGTGAAGAAACGTGCCCGTGGTTGCGGATGATAGAAGGCTGCAGTATCTCAGGCAGAAACTCTCCATTGATAGGGAGCTTGTTAAGGATATTTGGATGGCTGGAGTGGCTGGCTTAGAAAAGGGAGTGAGCAAATAAAACCCAAGAATGATAATAAGTGCTCACTATCACAAATAATGCTCAAACGAAATAGCCAGTTGCATTCCTCCCCTTGAACATTTCAATCGCAATACTCGCCATGCAAGGAATGCTCATCGGTTAACCCTCAAGCCTGTTTTCGGACGTACAGTGAAGTGCAAAGAATCTTTCTTCAGCTGTGCAATACGAGTGTGGAATACTCTTCCACGCATTGCTTTTGCTTCACATTATAACCTACAAACATTCAAAACCAACGTGCATCGGCATCTCTCCTTTTCTTCTCATCCTTATTTCCTTAACGCCCGTGCTGTGTAGCTATTAGCTATTACATTATAAGGGTCCCAACAAATCATTTTAATGCGTGTAAATTATAAAAAAAAAAACATAGGGACGGGCTACAGTCCGCTTGGGCGAACTGTTGGATACCCTATTCTTATTCCTATCCCTCATAAGTGGGCGTGACAAAGGTCTAAGTATGGTTGAATTGTTGAGAACGCTCTACATATTTTGTTATATAACATTTAAAGGATTTTATCAAAAAAAAAAAAACGAAGCTTTTGAAAAAAAAACGCTCCCTAGCTCAAACTTTGGTTTTTCAATAAAATTGTTTAATTTAATTGTAGGCGTACCAGTGGGCGGATTTTGAAAATGTTATCTCTCGAGCAGTTTTAGGAGCCATAAATCATAGATATATAAAAAATTTCAGTTTTCTAGCTCAAAATTCGATTTTTCCCAGAAATTGTTTTTTTTTTGAGTTTGTGGGCGTGCCTGTGGGCGGATTACAAAAATTCGTAAACTTGATTATTTCGAGACCCTAGAGAGTATATGGTTAAAATTTCAGCTCTCTAGGCCCAGTTTAAAGGCTTTATATTTGCCGACAGACGGACGGACGGACGGACATGGCTAGATCGACATTACTATCGATGCTGATCATAAATATAGAAACTTTTAGGGGTCTACGAGCAATATTAAGGTATGTTACAAGCTTCGCGTTAAAAAATTAATGTACCCTTAGAATAGGGTATAAAAAGTTCCAAAGTGGACTAACACTCTCAACTCAATGTCATCCATACCAATCGAAATGTCCCCGGTTCGAATCCCACCGGGGCCAAGTTATATCCAGAGTTTTAATCACCGCACCACCTCTTGCGAACGTCTGAAACAAACATCCAACAGTATCCAACTGTCAAATTGGCTGTTCGGAATCGGCTTAAAAATTGGAGGCCCTTCCAAACAAATAGTTGGGGGAGCATGGACGGTTTATTCATAACATTTATTTATTTATTAATTTACCTGAAATGGTCTTCTTTAAGACATAACAAGATTGCCGTAACTTCAAAAGCGTTTAAGCTGTTCGAGGTGTTTCACTCCGAATTGAAGAAGAAAACACCTAATCGATGACATATTATCATCATTAACGATTTATTTAGCAATCCATTATGCTAAAGAAGCAAACGATTTGTAACCATTTCCAATAAATCATGAAAAAAACAATAAATACTTAAATATTCAAATAGGCACCTACGTATTCTACATTGTCAGTCCAATAAATTAGTTAAATGTCACGTGACAACACAAACTAAAATAATAAAAAAATAGACCCACAGTCCCCGAAATTATATTCAAAAACAAATCCAAATATATAAAAATAATTTATTGGCACTACTGTCTCCGGCTTTACGAATAAAACCCAAGAGCTAATTAGAGTTTAGTTTTAGTATAGAAAAACAAAAACAATGCTATCTCCCGGGCTGTGATTAATGTGCACCAATTAACGCAAAACCATCGAGACAATAACAATATCGGAAATGTGTGTATGTATTGCTTTGACACTGACTGTAGTTTGTTTGTGGTGAGAGTGTTTTCTTTAATTTTAATTAATAACAGATGAAGTGATGACATTTGGCATGCTGTGAAAAGGTCTTGCAATGGTATCCACTATCAGATGTCACACATTCTTCATCACCAATAAGATTGGGATAACAATCCACATAGTGGGGGTCAGCGTAGTATCTCCAGGGCATAATTAAGTAAAAAACTTAAAACAAAAAAGCATTCCTTATTGAAGGTGAAACTTGTCATCGCAGAGAGCAGAGAGCGAGAAGAATCCATATCCAAACGAAAACCCTTATAATCGATAATTTATTCAAAATCCCAAATGCAGCGGTAATTTTTCAATTAAATCCTCGTTCAAACTCACATTCAATTCAATTAGAATCTTTCACACGCATGGCGTAGAAAAGACACTCGTGGGTTTGGACTGCCAGAGTCATAATTTAATCGCAATCAATATATATACGGTCCAGTGTCTGATTCCATGTTGAGCTCAGCACCTGTTGTCTTGTCAGACAACAACGCGATCGTCATTTTGGGGGAGAGTGAGAGAAAGATCGAGTTTGGATTATTTAAATTTCCGTCTATAAGCAGCGGCAATCGATAGAATCGAAATGAACTTAAATCGGATTTTTAGTAAGTTTTTTTTTTTTGCTATTTGGAGACGTCTTAATTAATACACAATGTTAAGCGGGCAGCAGCGTCTGTGAAGGTAACAAATGCTCGTGTCTTGTTCATCGAAATGTTGAGCCATACAATATTCATGGGCTGGAGATACTTTAAGAAATATGGCATAAGGTGGACTTATAAATTTTCAACGAACATGACAATATGTCGGATTGGGGTGGGAAAATGGATTAGTTTTTTTATTTAAGTTTTTCAAAGAATTTCATTGAAAACGGAACGGTTTTCTGATTGAGATTAAATAATATGTAAATGTGGAGCAGTGGCTACTTTCTAGTTAAATTAATCGATTTGTGATGCTTTCTTTGCGATCGTGTTTAGGTTGTATGTCGATGTTGTCTATACCGTGGAGTGTCGGATTGAGTTATGAGGGGAACCATACTGATGCGAGCATCTATACGACGTCATAGTTCGAACTGGAAACGGATTAACAAGCTTATTATAAATTTCACCTTCGAATAAACGACTTATTTAAAAGTATCTATGTGGATATTGAGAACCATATGCATATGCAACGAAATAATACAACAAACAGATAACAAAAAATATACCCAATTACTTGATTTTTTTTTTTTCGTTCCTCAGACCACTGTGGTCTCGCAGTTTATGTACGTAGTGGCGAAGCCTTTTGATTCACACAATTCATATTGTCATCGACAATATGCACAGACACAATGGAGATAAACAACCTGACAGAGCTTGTAAGTAAACCGAAACGGATACCGGACTTAAGCAGTCAAACCGTTAACGCACTGCTCTGACACTGATGCATATAAATGGTATTTCATTAGCGACTTGACAACTTCAAACTTTCAGTGCGAACGCACCCTTATCCATCCGTCCACACACATATTTTTTCAACGCGCTCCTCACACTGGGATATCACATTCCCCACCCTAAAAGTATTAAAAAAAAGATGTAATTTTATACCTATAACCTATACAAGGTGTAATTTAAAAAAAAAAATGAAAAACTTTGATTCTTCTTGTGAATTATTTTTATTTGGTCTTTTAATTTTTTTTACATCAAGTCGAGAATATGATGTCATGTAAATGGCCGCCGCCACAGTTGATTGTCATTTGAGCCCTTTTTATGGCATTTTCCATCACTTTGGCCAAAACTTCCGGCGATAGGTCCTCACATTGTTGACGGATATTGTCTTTAAGAGCTGCAAGAGTCTGAGGCTTGTTGACATAAACCCGCGACTTCAAAAAGCCCCACAAAAAGAAGTCTGGAGCGGTCAAATCAGGCGATCTTGCTGGCCAGTGCAAATCGCCAAAACGGGAGATTAGGCGCCCGGGAAATGCATCCTTCAGCATATCGGTTGTGGCACGTGCAGTGTGTGCCGTTGCACCATCCTGTTGGAACCACATGTTTTCCAATCCCAATTCATCAAGTTGCGGCAAAAAGAACTCGTTGATCATTGCTCTGTAGCGCTCACCATTAACAGTAACCGTTTGGCCCGCGACGTCTTCGAAGAAAAAAGGTCCGATGACTCCTCCAGCGAAAACAGCACACCATACAGTGACTTTGAGCTGGTGTAATGGCTCTTCGTGGGTTACACGCGGATTTTCAGTGCCCCAGAAGCGTAAATTTTGCTTATTTACGTACCCGCTAAGATGGAAATGGGCCTCATCACTCATGATTATTTTTGATGAAAAATCATCTTCCTCTTGGTGGTGATTAAGGATGGCTTGAGCGTATGTTAGACGCGATTGGCGGTCAGCAGCTAACAGCTGATGCACCGTCTGGACTTTGTACGGAAACATCTTCAAATCTTGTATCAAAATTCGCTGTAAAGACCGTCGACTGATACCCATTTGCGTGGCACGTCGTCTGGTCGATGTCGACGGCGCTTCCATGACATCTTCGGCTACAGCAGCAATATTCTCTGCAGAACGGCTACTCCGGGGTCTGCCACGCCTGGCAGCATCTCGTGTTGTGCCAGTCTCTTCGAGGCGAGCGGCTAAACGTCGCAGTGTTTCACCAGTAAGCGTTGGACGGGTAGGAAATCTGCGACGAAATTCACGTTGTGCCAAAGTCACCGACCGATTATTGCTCAAATAAATAGTCACCAATATTCCGCGTTCTGGAGCAGTGTAGCGTAACATTGTTTATTAACGTGTATTTCGCATGTGTTTACTACACAAATGTCAAAACAGAACTGACATTAGGGGAAAATCGCAAAATTTATAGCATTTTCTAATAGGAGGATTACTTTTGCGCCACCTTGTACATGTTTTTTTTTTCATATTTTCATTTCATAAAAACAAAATTCAATACGATGAATAACATAAAATATAAAAATACTTGAAAAAAAAATTATTTCCAAATTAGGTTACAAAAAAAAGTTAATAGTTGTCAACTAAAATCAGTCAAATTAATAAAAAAGTTTAAAATAACAGTTTTAAAAGCTGTAGCATTACGCTTTCTAATACTCTTTCTTCAATGTTTACTCCAATGTATTGTTTTAACAGTGGGTTAAATGTTTGCTTTTTTAAACACAAAAATTCAAATTTTTTTCACTGCATTCAATGCATTGCAGTGAGTGATCAGTGATGATCCTCGCACATGGGAAGTCGGCATGTCACGTTTTTTTTCGATTACAGAAGTTACACAGTTTTTAATGATGATTTCCAAGATTCGAAGCTGGTTCATTTTGGCTTCATCCTTTCAGCATCAAGGAAAAGCCTTTCAATGGATTCGTCTTGAAGGAAAGCCATTTTGCTATAAAACTATAATTAATATTGTCATCTACAGTAGGTTAGGATAGGTTTAGGTGGCTGTCGGCAGCACACTTAGACCAATTTAGGTCCATTGTGATACCACGTATAATTATCTACCTTGTTTTCTTTTTTTTTGTTCGCCTAGCTAACACTTCTAACTAATAGATATAATACTTAGCTTTTTTTTTGAATGAATTTCCTTGACTCCTTTTTCCTTCCTCCTGCCGATTGCTAGGTTTGGTCCCGCTGCGACAAAAGTCCTATTGCTCCTACAATTGTCCGGAGCACCCAAGTACTTTTACCACCCTCTATTCTTCCTTCTCGAACTTCCTTTGTTCACTTTTCTTTTTTTTTCTTTACAAAATCCCTTCTGGACGTTAACGAAACTTCTCCTATCTCAATGCCTGGTCAACCAAGAAGTGATTTACCAGCTGGCTTTGTCCATTCGGCCGGCCGGCATCCTCACTCACACCTCCATACATACATGGGGAAGCAGAGCCAACGACAGTTCAAACACGACCATTCAGCTGTGGCGCTGGAGTGGTCAACCGTTTCGTACTCCCCCATTCTCACACATACTTAGACCATTTGGCGGTCCATGTCCTCTTCTGCTACACTATGTCCTCTCACATCAGTGCGCTGACATGACCCCGCTAATGTTCTCACGCCCTTCAGGCGACCTCTTACTCAGTGAATTCGCCCATTACTCCAACTCAGCAATGAACAAACCCCTTTGACCGACCCTGGATCTGCCTCAATTCAGCCCATGCCCTTTTGACGTTTCGCGAAGTAAACAAATACATTCGAGAAAGAAAAAGATTTTTCCGACAAAATGCACCCAATTGCATTCGTGGATATTCTGAATAATATTCCCCCAAAAGATCCAACTCTCTCGGATAATTTCAGGAGAAATAGAATGACGACCTTTTTAATAAAGATAACCATCCCTAGAACCAAACGCAACAATCATTTAGGAGTGGAGGCAAAAAGAGCTGGTAAGTAAACGACTAATACTCGATTCTAAATTATTTCCCTATTCTACCTCGGTGGAATGATGCGCAGATTTTGGGGAAAGGGACATGTTGATCGTGTGTCAATCCTTACAGAGGTTTCATTTACGTTGGGCTCGCAGCCATTTGGTTTCAATTTGTGTTTAATCAAACTTTGTTGAATTTTCATTTCATCATTTCATCTATATTTCACCTTAGCGGCTCGGTTCGCGGTGATATATTTTGTGTTTCTCGTTCGTGTTTTGCTACCGGTGTTGTTGTTTTTGTGTTTGTTATGAGGGTGTTTCACAGGGCCGTCCACCCGCACTCCTCTGCTGCTCCTTCGGTGCTCCCACGACGGAGTTTGGTCAAAAGGGAGCGTCATCCCTTCCCTCATCGTTCGTGGCTCACTACCGTGTCTATGGTAGGTCTTGTTTCGCTTTTTGGGCCTTTGACTTGCTCGGACCGTCCGCCCGCGCCCGCGAATTTCATTTCAATTTGCAGGGTGGATGTTTCGGTGTCGTGTTTTTACCACCCCGCCGTTGCAGACCATTTGTCTGGTTGCAGAGTGCTTTTTGCTCGCACTCCGCCTTTACAGACCGTCCGTCTGTAGTCATTTTCATAGACACCCGTCTGTATCCGCTTCCCCAGACCGTCCGTCTGTTTCCCAGACCGTCGGTCTGGTTTCACAGACCGTCCGTCTGTGTTAGCTTTGGCCTTGGGCCTCCTGCCCTTCCCGTCACCTGTGGTGGTTGCTCCCCAAGGCTCCAAAAACGTGGACCCATGGCTGATGGGACCATGGTTGCCCCTCCACTTCTTCAGACCGTGGGAACGCAGACCGATAAAAGAGGGAGTGAATAAGGAGGGTCAAGGGAAAAAGAGAATGGCTCTTGTTGCGGGCAATTTAATTTGGTTCTCAAACAGTCCCCCATCTACGTTACGTACTAACCGCGCCCAACGTCGTTTAATTACGGTGATCTGACGAGAACCGATTAACTCGACGTGGTATGGTCGTTGGTTCATTCATCTACAGTAACTTCCTTTATAGCTGAACACACCTCACACTTGTTATACCCTATTCTAAGGGTATATTAATTTTGATGCATAGTTTGTAACATACCTTAATATTGCCCGTAGACCCCTAAAAGTTACTATATTTATGATCAGCATCGATAGTAATGTCGATCTAGCCATGTCCGTCCGTCCGTCCGTCCGTCTGTCGGCAAAAATTAGGCCTTTAAACTGGACCTAGAGTGCTGAAATTTTAACCATATACTCTCTAGGTTCCCGAAATAATCAAGTACGAATTTTTGAAATCCGCCCACAGACAAACTCAAAAAAACAAAATTTTGGAAAAAATCGAATTTTGAGCTAGAAAACTGAAATTTTTTATATATGATCTGTGACTCCTAAAACTGCTCGGGATAATTTTTTTTCAAAATCCGCCCACTGACACGCCCGCAAATAAACAATTTTTTTGGAAATCCAAAGTTTGAGCTAGGGAGCTGAAATTTATAATATATACTCTCTAGGGGCCCTTTATGCTCATGTGTTAATTTTTTTAAATCCGCCTACTGACACGCCCACAATTAAATAAAACAATTTTATTGAAACACCCAAGTTTGAGCTAGGGAGCGTTTTTTTTTTTGATAAAATGATAAAAAAGATATAACAAAATATGTAGAGCGTTCTTAACAATTCAACCATACTTAGACTTTTGTCACGCCCACTTATGAGGGATAGGAATAAGAATAGGGTATCCAACAGTATGAAGTGACGTACGTTCTCGAATTGAATGAAGAAAATGAAGAATTTCATCGCGAAATCATCTTCAGCGATGAAGCGCATTTTCGGTTAAACGGCTTCGTCAATAAGCAAAATATGCGTTACTGGACAGCTCTCAGGTGCTTCATGAAACAGCATTTATCCGCAAAAAGTCAATGTTTGGTGCGGTTTTCGTACCGGTGACGTCATTGGGCGGTTTTTTTTTTTTGTCCATGATAATGAGGGTTCTGGCAAGGTCAACATTTTTCTGTCAAAATTCTGCATTCAAAATTCTGTTTTACAAAATTCTGCTTTCAAAATTCTGCTTTTTAGAACTCTTTTTTGTTCAAATTTCTGCTTTTCAAAATTCTGCTATTATTATTATACCCTTGTGAGTGAACGTGTGCATCTAGAGTGAAAATGAAAATATCTGTAATTAAATCCAATAAAGGAAAAGATACGTTGTGTGTGGATGGATATATGTATTATTGTGAAAAATTAAATATATATAAAAATTATAATTGAGCATATGCAAACCGAATAGAAAATAAGTGAAAAGTACGAATAGTGACAAAATTAAACTGTGATGTCCATACAATTGTAAGGCAGTCAGGCCAACACGTCCATAAGCCACGTGTTATGGAAAAATATGTGCAACAAACAAAAAATAAAGTAAAGGCATAAAATATCTGGGAATTATAATTGACAAACACTTCAATTGGAACGAGCAAATTCATCGATAGAGATTACAACTGAAGAGTGCTGTTTCTGCAATGGCGTACCTGAAAAGATATACCAATGCAGATAATCCCGTTTGAGATATGGCGTACTCGGATCGTTGACCTACAGCGATCAAATTAATATGCTGAATTGAACACACACGGATACAATGCTGAGTCTTCAAAGACATTTAATCAAAATTAACTCTAATAATAATCATTTTAAAGTTTTAGATGTGAATTGTATATTTAAGATGACAGAAGCCCTTGAGTACTATGATAACCCCGATTTAAACAACCGATAAGCTACAATTTAAATGAAGGGTCTTTCATTAAGGACTTGACAACTTTTTTTTAAAAATAAAATGCAAACTACTGGAGAAATCTCAAAAAAATTGTATTGGCTTGAATGACTATCAAAACATTTATGAATGAAATTTGATTTTGTTCATATGTTCACCACGCGAACGTTTGCAGCGGTTCATACGTTGAACCCAATTTTCGATGACTCGGCCGCACATTTCGACCGGTGCGGCCGCTATTTCTCGTTCAATATTGGCTCTGAGCTCCTCTAACGTCGCCGGCTTGTTGGCATCGATCAATGATTTAATGTAGCCCCTTAAAAAAAAGACTAGAGGCGTTAAATCACAGGATCTCAGCGGCAAGGAAAGTAGAAGAAGTTATGCAAAAATTAATCAAATGCGTGACACAACTTCCAATATGAGGAAGTAAAATTTTAACGAAGCGCAGATGTAATCCATCCTCACCAATTACACTCGACTTAAGATATTGAATATATTGTATCACATCAGCTTCTGTGACAACTTCAAAATCCAAACCAAGAGGTGATCCAAAAAAGAGATTTGAATTCGAAACAAAAGAGGAGTTGCTACTTGGATTGGATTGGATTGGAGAAAGAAGCGCAATTGAGTACACTTTTAGATAATATTTAAATCAAAATTAATAAAAAAAAATAAAAATTATTATTGTTGTTAGTTGTTCATCAATTGAACCAGAAAAAAGTGATACAGATTTACATGAGAGGAAAAATAACAAACTGAAATATTAATTGTCATATAAAGCAATTCCTTGGGCAGAAATTCGTTACTCAGTTCGGTGAAAGTGATTTGCTCCCTTGTGGCTTTCATTTTTACGAAATGTTTGGGTCAAGCTTTCAGCAGTTTTCGTGACTTTGAGTAGACTAATTTGCCTATTTTTGCAATGACATATTTCGACAGATATCGCTATGCTCGCTTTTCAAGTAGGTACCTTTACACTGTGTAGAAAAGGGGTTTGTATTTTCAGAAAACTGGCAAGCCCATGCCTCCTTTGAAAAAAACAGCCCTCTTATTAAAAATGTTTAAGTGGCCAATTACAACTGTTTTCACTAAAATTTTCCATTATTAATGCAATTTGTTGTAATTAGCCGCTCATCTAGATAGTTCACGAGCCTTATGCGGGTGGTATGACATTATGTCCGCAGACATTAACAAGTTTCCTATAAATCCTGCACTCGACCGTTGTCAAAGCAATGGAAAATGGATTCTATTTGATCACCATGAGCGCGATAAATGATTCGTATTCGCTGTCGTATACCTACGTCTTGCTGGGGCATATAGAGTGCCTCGCGAACAGCATTGCAAGTAATGGTCATGACAATGGGGCAGCATGCTCGGAGGAAAACTACCGAGAACTAATTCGATGTGTGAATGATCACAGGAATACTCTGCAGTGAGTTGGTTGGTCTTTGGCATTCTTTCCTTAAAATCTTTTTAATGTGTAAACATTTTTGTTCTCGTTGATGTGTAAATATATTTTTTCTCGGTAGGGGCTAGTTGGAAATATCTAGCGTCACCAACATCGTCAGATTTTCCCGTTAATTTTCATTACCACGTGAGTGAATCGCTGCTCGACAGATCACCGCAATTAAACGATGTTTCGCGCGGTTAATACGTAGATGGATGACCGTTTGAGAACAACCGCGTGTCGTTGTTTTTTTTTTTAATTATGTATGTTCAATTTTAGAGATTACTAGCTGTACCCGCCCGGCGTTGCCCGTGCTCAAGAGTTTAAATACTCGGTGTTCCCTGCGCCTAACAAAAAGAAATACTTGTCTTTTTTTGATGAGAAACAAAATTGCAAGTCAAACTTGGTGGACCGATTTTGACCAAACTTCACAGAAACATATTCAAGTCAATACCAAAGCTTGCCTGATTTGAGCTCAATCGGTTCCGTGGTTAAAGAGACTGCACATTTTTCTGCGCTTTGCTTAGCCCGATTACGCTACTTCGTTGCTCCGCTAGGGGTAGGTGCTAGTTGCCTGGCAGGCGCCTATGTCACCTGACTTTTTTGAATCGAACAACAACACAAAAGAAAGAAACTTCGATTTTTATTTTCTTTCAATCAATTTATTATGCGCACGGTTTAACAACATGCAGCAATTCTAATTTAATGTCAACAACGAAATCGACCAACATATACAAAACTGGGAATATAGCGCCACCTATAAGAATGCAACTTAATTATAAATATGTATCTCGAATTTTACAATATTAGCTCGCATTAGTGAACACGATATTTTGTGTGTTTCATACACACGCTGCAACTGATCATTTTGGCGATGTAAAACTATATCTCCTGCTTCCAAATTTTCTTCAACCATTACAATGACAACTTCATCGATTGTTGGTGCACTGAAACGTCTCGCATGTTGTCCTACAGGAGTTTGTATTCAACCGTGCATTGGTATTGGAATGCTACTCGCCGCAATTCTACATTCACGACGTTTCTTCTTCTTCGTTGGTTTTCATTTATTTGAACGCTATGCTGATGACGATTATGTTGTTGTCTATCTCGGTCTCCAGTTCGGACGACTGCACGTTGTTCTTGCGATATTCTTTCCCGAAGTTCCGACACCCCCTATTTCATCCTGTCAAAGTTTTGTTTTCGAGATAAGAAGTAGCATTCGTCCTTCCTAGGGCCCAAACGAAAGCGTCAAGCTCAAAATCGTTAAAAACTAACCATTCTGTCTCGAGTTATGCGCATGAAAACTGAAAACGCTCAACAAAGCCGTTTCGGAGGAGTATAAACACTAAAACTGTGACACTGGATTTTTATATATTAGATTATGTCCTTACGAAACCCCGGAAAGTTGTGTGGAAGTAGATTTGTTTTGAATAATTGAGGTTGTATAGCTTGTAGTTTGTTGTACATCAGTTGAAGGTAAGAGGACAAATATCGATTTGTACTTCGGTAACCGATGGCAGATTTAAGAATGTCACTTAAACGACAATCGATGCTATATTTTCCCGATACATCGACACACTTGAGTCGACGGTGTACGTCTCCTACTTCAGCTTTCACAAACCAATTATTTGTTCGGTCAAACATTAAATAAATTTTGTCGTTGACATGAAATATATATCATGGTTTTATTTCAATACAATACCCAAATCTATTGTTTATCAAAACCACAACCTCTGTGATATTTCCCCATGCAACACTGACGAGCCTATATGTTTAGACATCAACTATACCGTGAGTGCAGGTGGCTCACACCTTTTTTTCAGTTATTTCCATTGTTTTAGCCAGCTAGTATCTGGAACGATTTTCTTTCAATTTATGTTGACGGCATTTATGCTGTGCACGGCGGGGATTTGTTTAATTTTAAACCCAGCTGACATTACCTTCTTAATAGTAAATATTATTTTCCTTATTGCTGTGCTGGTGCAGATCCTACCGTATTCTTATTTGGCAAATGAAATAATGGTAGCCAGTACAGATTTGACAACGGCAATTTACTCCTGCAATTGGATGGATCAGGACTTGAAATTCCGCAAGGCAATGATTATATTTATGCAGCGGACTCAGCAGCCAAATGTTATCATGGCTGGGAAATTGATATCCATCTCATTGCCAACAGTCGTGAGCGTAAGTTTTAAAGGTATTCGGAGAGGAAGTAACTTCATTGCTCTTTGTTTCAGTTGCTACGGATATCGTTTTCAATGTTAACGATTCTATGGAATTTTACTCATTAGTTAAAACGTTATAAAACTTCAAAATTCGTGAAAAGGTAAGGTTATGATGAAGGTGATTTAATGTTCTTATATATTAATGTAGCTTCAGTTATCATTTCAAATAAATAACAAAAAGGGTTTTCATTTGCAAGAGCTTTCGGTGTCATAAAGTCATCAAAATTTTATCGAAATAAAGTTCTCAGCAAAATATTTCTTTCCAAGAAATTATTTTTTTTTATTGATAGACCTCCTTTTATCTTCTAAATGAAAAGAATTTCCTTTTGTATTTATCTTTATGAGTGCCAAGTATGGGGAAATTGTGCAAATTGTCACGTTAAGAAGGTGCAAATAGCGCAAAATAAAATATTAAAAAGCGGCCAAGTGCGAGTCGGACTCGCCCATGAACGGTTCCGCGCGAATCATAATTATTATTTACTTAGGCACCTATTACAGATTTATTATTAGAAAATAATGGTTCACGGTCTACGCATAAGGTTTATGTTTATGAAATCAAATGTTTTTTTTTTATATTTGAGTTGATTGAATGAAATGTAAATTGCTGTTTACGATTTATGACGTATTAAAAGAAACTACTCGTTTAAACCAATTTTCGGTGGAAGTTTGCATGGTTATGTACATCATATATTTTTTTTAGTTTTATCATTCTCTTACTTTAGAAGTTACAGGGGGGGCACACATTTTACCATTTTGGAAGTGTCTCTCGCGCAAACTAATCAGTTTAGAAAAAAAAGATAGCCTGTACGTATGGGTTTGATGAAAAAACAAATTTTAGTTTCAGTTCTAAGTATTGGGAACCCCCAAAATTTATTGTTTTTTTTTCTATTTTTGTGTGAAAATCTTAATGCGGCTCACAGAATACATCTATGTACTTACCAAGTTTAAACAGTATAGTTCTTATAGTTTCGGAAAAAAGTGGCTGTGATATACGGACGGACAGACAGACAGACATGACGAATCCATAAGAGTTCCGTTTTTTGCCATTTGTTTACAGAACCTTAAAAATAATGTTAAATCTACCATGGCATTACTACACCTTAGGTTTGCACAGAAGAGCTAGTGTTGAAATGATTTGTGCAAGAATCCAAAAACTACCCGATAACTTTATAAGTAAATTTAACTTTTCAGAAAATCCCTTATCCATCAAATGAGTTTTTAAATTCCATGTTCCTATTTATATACTCACTTATGTGTTTGTATATTTTGTGATGTACAGGTAGGTTGATGGAAAGGAGGTGGTGGTTGACCTAAGTCCCATGGCAGCAATAGGCACGCTTGCGGATGCGCGGCGTTAGCTCGACGGTGGGGTGGGAACTTGCTGCCTTCCTATACATACAATATTTTTCGTGCCTGGATTGAGTTCAATAAGACGTAAAGATATTAAGGATAGTAGAAGAGAGAAGAAAGTGATTTAAGGGAGAATCAAGATAAAAAAAATGTAAGTGAACTAAAAAGAGCGAATAAAACCGAATGTAGCTGACGATCTTCCAGGTGTTGCGGAACATGTTGGACATGCCCTGCCCCAATGCATCTGACGAGATGCACCATGACTATCCTTCGTCCATATCTCTTAAGGACAGTCCCATTAGATACCCTCACAGGTATCTACCCGATCACAATCTTAGCACTGTTTCCTAGATGCTAATTAAAATCATCTTTATGTTCTACACGAAACACTAGAATGTTTATGCATGGGTAATTCTATATATTTAATCGTAAAAGGAACAAAATGAAATTTTGTTATCTAAATAAAGCAAGCTTACTGAATTTCAGGTGCACTATGAACTTAAGGAACTTGATTAATAACTATGTATGTAGATAAATTGGTAATTTACGTCTAGATTTTAATGTAATTGAAAGCATAGATTTTAAGTATTATATAGTATAATTTAAGGCATTATTTAGGTTTAATTAATGTTCAATTTAACATGCTTAAAAAATTAAATAAATCGCATAATATACTTTAAGGTTTTGCCATAGAAATTTTATAAAACGTTGTTTCTTGTTTATTTATTTTTGTACTCACGGTTTTCCGGGCGATGAAAAAATGTGGCCACATGTTTCCTTCGATGATTGCACGATGATGATGATCATTTTGCTGATCTTATTTGGTCGTATACACACACAATATGATTAACTCAATTTCTTAGGCAATTCTTAATTTCTTCACAATATCAATTATATTATGTTTTGCTTATTAAGCGCGACTAGTTGCAATACTATATATATAAATTTATTATAAAAAGGCACTATGAAGTTAAGATAGGGTTAAGAAAAAAAATTAAGCATGCTTGAAAATTAACACTTCTTTATGAACAGGTGTTTTGCTTAGAAACGTTAACGAAATGATTTAATTTGGCAGGTAATTTAGCAGGTAATTAATTAATTAGTTTTGGTAGGCACTTTGAATCCTTTCTGGTAAGGGTATTATCATAAATGATGATGATGCGTGGCACACGATGCAAATCACGTGGCTGCTTTGCTGGATTTTCGTCTGATGATACTGTTGCTTTTGTCGGCGGTCCGGCATTGGCGAGAGACTGAAACTAATCCATGCACGCTGCGTTTAGGCAAATTGTATTTGACTGTTCGATCTGTATGATCGTGTATAATGCACAAGTCTGATAGCGAGCAGGTTTGCAATTAAACGTTTTGCTATAAAACGCTTTGCTATTAAACGGTTGCGGACGCTCCTGTTCGGTTAGCGTATATGGGTGCTGAGGCATTCCCGAACTTAGTTGACGGAGGTCCGCAGTCTGTGGAAACCAAATTTCACCAATTACCTTTTGCAATACGCACTGCTTACTTGAATAATGACGTACCTTATTTTGTTGTTTGTATGGGATTAATTTCGGGTGCTTCTCAGCAAATTCATGAGTGATAATTGGGCCTTGGACAGCTGCAACTTTAAATATGGCAAGCGTGCTAAACACAGGTTGAGATTATATTCCCTCAAATCCTAAGAACACGACAAGCAAATGCAACCAATTAAATTAGAGGAAATGAAGCGGTTTATTCTCTTACCAATCGATTGAAATGTTGTCCAACTATGACCGTTTTTGCTTAGGTAAATTAAAATTTAGATCGCAATGGATCGATCGACTTGGCGCGCTCACCGCCTGGATGGAAAAGAACAAGCGTGCAATCATCATCATTATGAAAATGGTTGGTTCTCGTGAATAAGTTGAAAGTTCAGTGGCGATGGCTGCTCATTGGGGAGATTTTAGGGATGGGTTGGTATGCATTTCCGGTCTGAGTCAAAGACAAGGGAAGCAGCAGTTAAAATTTAAAATTCAATGAAACAAAATCTGTTTTTGCGTTTAAGGTGTACGCCACAGTTTACTTATATATATATATATACTGGACGTCCAGTATTACGAATGCCAATATAACGAATGTCCAGTATAACGAATAACTATTTGAAGTCCATTGATATCTCTAAATAACGAATAATGAAAAATTTTACTGCTCTATATAAGGAATGCTGTTCAATTTCAAAATAAGAAACAAAGCAAAACATGAGAATCGTTATTTTTATTTTCTTACAGATCTCAGTAGGTTTTTTCTGTGTTTGTAGTTGTTTGCACAACAAAACTGTTCATGTACCGTTGGTTTTTTCGTTGAATTTTTTCGCAGTTGTTGCTTCTTTATTGCGTAGATGCAGTTCGAATTCGTTTTTAGATGAGTTGTTTGGTTACGATAATCAATATTTTATTAGAAAATGAGCGTTTTATTTAAACGTGTGTAAAATGAAGGTAACTCGGAAGCGCCTGTCCATAGCTGAACAAATTGAGGAAAATTGAGGAAAACCAACAAGATTGCTCCAAAATATTGAATCTATGGCAGTTGCAGGAAGAAGCTGTCCACAAGTGGTATGAACAAACCAAAACCTTCAGCCAAACTCAAATAAATAATTCTTTTTTCTTAAAATTGATTCAATTTGTGCAATTGTAAAAAGTTGATATAATAAAACCTTTTTAAATTATCTGTAAGTACATATAATGTTTTTTAAGTTGAAAAAAACTGGTTTCGATATAACGAATCTCGCGATATAACGAATTGGCTGAACATTATATCTTTCGTTATACTGGACGTCCAGTGTATATCTATTTATTCGTTTATTTATTTATTTGTTTGTTTATTTATCTATTTATTTATTTATTTATTTATCTTCCTATTTATTATTTTTTTTTTGTTTGTTTTAGGCTTATATATATATTGTTTCAGTAGTAAGATCCAAAAATATCATATCTCTGTACTTATGTAAAATGTGTGGTAGCATACCGAATGTAAATCAATATTATGCAAAATAAATCTATTTATCTATCTATCTTTTGAATTTAACTCCATATCACTTTGTATAAGGACAGCTTATTTTGTTTGAAAATATTTCGATTTTTCCAAACCATTTACTAATCTGGGAAACATTTTTTTTGGAGAAGGTAAGAAGGTATATATCTATTTTTATGGCTTTATTATCATTTTGTAAAAAGAAATTCGCGGTTAGGTTGAACATGTTTGATTTTATGAACTTTTTTCCAATAAGGTCATAAAATGGACCTCAGTTTTGTATCAGTTGTTTAAAGACACATGCTTAGTGTACCTGCTAGATATTTAAAAGGTAATAAAACTAGTGATGGGGAACAGTCGAAAATAAGTTCATTAATTCAACTTTTTTCATCGACTCGACTTTTTCTCTCTCTATATAGTCCTGAATGATTCATTCATTCATTGAGCTTTTAACAGCTTTTTTACAGTTTCATTTATTTGTTCAAAAAAAAAGAGAATAGGGTAGTTCTGTTTCGTATGTATGGACCCACAGAAGAAAGTGGATTGACTGGGCGCTTGTTTCGAGGCCGTGTATACGTAGAACAATCCTGTTCGCCGTAACCACGACATTGAGAATAGGGCTCTGCCAGAGTGGCTCACCAGAGCCGCTCTGGTGAGCCACTTCTTAAGAACACGGAAACAATCTTGTTTAGAACACCATTGGCTGGGGCCTCTAGTTGCTTGTCTTGCTGCGGCCGAGAAAGCTTATGCTCTGGCAAGGAGACAGTTTCATAGCAGTCAACTGGACCCAAGTTATATGGAAAAGATTCGGGTTTTGGAGAGACAATGTCTTAGGGCCTGTCTCCGGTTGTTCCGAACGCCTGAATACGACTATATAAAGAACTATCCCAACAAGGTTCTCTACGATGGGATTCAGTTGAAAAGGATTGATAATTTCCTCATTAACGTGACTCGAAGGCACTTTGCAAAGGCAATGGCCAGCGACAATAGTCTGATCTTTGGGGCTTCCTACCCCATTGAAATGCACATAGAGACTACGCTCCGCTCTGGCCTTATCCCGCCGGAGGCATTTATCCATATTGATGCAAAATGGCTGGTACAGACGAGGGATTGTATATCGTTCCTATACCGTCGCTGTCGCAGCGGGAGAAATAAGCTGCTTATCCACGGCGGGGAAGTCACCAATGCTTATGAGCTCCTCCGTTTTAATTCCGCAAAAGCGGAGAGTTATAAATTCGACACGGAAAAGCAATTCGTCGAATTTTGGTGGCTAGAGGTCAACATGCAGTCCCAAGACGGTGCGTTACTCTAGGTAATATCCTCTTAGCTTATAAGTTAGATTAAGTTAGATAGGGCTTTTCTGGTAGAGGTACGATAGACGGCAAATTGACGGGTCCGTTTCTCGAGATAAAACGTCCACCGAACTGAGACTTCAATAACTAGATTGTTGTACCCGCTGTGTGGCTTGTGGCACCGTCTTATTGGAACCACATATAACTGATATCCAATTCATGCAAACTTGTAGGGAAACAAAATTTATCAAAATCAGAAAAAAAAAACAAATATTAGCAGTATGATACAAATAGTCAACGAATACGTTTGCGCTGAAATAATTCAATCAATAAATATAAGACATTACAGGCCCATACAGGGCCTTAAATCTAGCTTCTCAAACCATTTGCTTGGGCATAGTAGAAGGTATCTACAATTTTAAGCCGACGCCAAAAGGTAAATTTGAGAAGCTGTCTGTTTGTCAGGCGTTCATGGGGCAGTGGAAACAAACCTTAGGAATTACCTAACCCATGAGTGATTTAGACCTGAGACACTTCGACACAGTAGCCACTGAGCTATTGGGCCTGCAACGAAATCGAATAACCTTTTGACTGTTGGGCGAAACTACATGTATTCCAGAGCACCCAAGCATTACCAAGACCAATCAAACTCGATACCAAACTATATCAGTTGAATGCCGGCAATCAGCGCAAAATCAAACAACTTGACAGTTGCAGTCAAAAGACATTTCGTGGTACAAGCTGCCATGAAAAGAGAATACCAATATTTCAGCGTACATTTCCCACGCATCTCAATGTCTCTCCAAACACGTGTGACTGAAAATCTCTATTTCGTGAGTTATTTAGAATTAAACGCAGTCCAATTTCCGGATACCTTATTGCAAATTATTTATTCAAAACATCTCGCCAATCGATTACAATACCATTATTCGTGTTCAAAAACCACTTACTGCATATCTGTGACGTGTCCAGCACCCATTCGAATCACATAAATCCTTCCAATTCATTATCACACCTTATCCATTACAAGCTCTAACTAGTTCCAAAAATAGCATCTTCAAATAAATAACAATGAAATCAATTTCAGGCCTTCAAACTACTGCCGTCCTCCTCCAAACCGCGGCCAAACACAAAAGACAGATAAAAAAAAACCCAGCAGTCGCTCTCCAGTCAGGTATCATCGATCGCCTCCGCATTTGTAGTGAGTTATTGACCCTCCACCATACGCGCTGTTTTGAAATTCCAAAAACATTTATCAGTCGATAATAATCAAAGGTGAACCACTGAATCTGGCAACCATTCCAATTGATAATGATGATGACGACTGTAACAGCCCCAACATTTACACACAATCGAATTGATTACACCTACATCCTCAAGCCAGAGGCGAGGAAGACACGTTAATTAAAAAAAAAACATCCTCGGTCTCAGGATTAAAGTGCAGCTTTTTCTTGGCTTTCGTTTCGTTTACCGCAAACTGAGCAATTAATCAGTCTTAATTTGGAGGCGACTTCTATAACATAAAACTCAATGTGAATGTCTAAATTATGAAAAAGAATCGCCTGCCCGAAAATAAGATGACCAGCTTTGGTTGTCGGCCCAAAAATCGCACATAAATCCACAGATCGTTTTGTTTGGGAAGATTTATTCGCTTCAGATGCGATAGATCTGGGTAAATTAATTTATTGTGCGTGCCGCGTAAGCATATGTTAATCCGTGCGCCCAAGAAAATATATATACCTACAAAAAGTCATTTGTTGTTATTTTCTGTTGCTAGAGACATTCAGAATTTAGTTGCTTAAGAAGTTGCAGCATAGCAGTACATTGGAAGAATTTCTAACCATCTTTAACTGGAAATTGTTGTAAATCTCTTTGTGACACTCCTATCGGACCGGTGTCCCTTTGCCATCCATATTCGATGCATTAATTATTGTGGTTAGATCTGATCTGATTCTTACATTTGTTTTTGTGTTGAACCTCAGCATGAGAAGATGAAACCCCTTTCCACGGGAGAGCTAAACAAAACTCCTAACGAAGTCGATTATCCTATTAGCATCGAGAAACTTGATTATGGACATTTTTCAGTTATTTATTAGTTTAATTCAATAGATGGAATCTGAATTTTTAATTGATTTACTATCGTTTGACACCTGGAGAACGTAATTCACTCGAATTAGTCGAAATGTTGATAGTAGGATGGTTCCAGTTCGCACCTCAACTCTTTTATCTTTGGGAAATGGGGTGTTGGTGATTTCCTCTTTGATTATGGGCTCAAATAATATTTGAGTTATTTGAGTTATTCAACCCATGGCCATCGATGAATTAAGTGGAAAACATAACAAACATTCAGATGCGAACACAAGATGTTCAAGCACCGTTTTAAGGAGACGATTTTTACGATTTTCACACAAATTGGCAACCAATCTATTTATCGAGTTTAAATGGTGTCGCATGTCCTTCTTCTTTTTTTAAGGACGGGGTTATGATCTGGACTAAAGGGATCATAACCGTCCCCCTTCACTGCATCTGGTCCACCGGTAGGGTTCGCCGGCTTGACCTCAAATAAAAGTTATGCACTTTCACTCTTCTCTCGAATCGAATGAACGAATTCATCCATAATGTACAAGCATTGGTTCTCAAGCAACTTACAGGTCACCTTCCATCATGTTCATTTAGCATTGATGACCTCAATAGACATATCGGTATTACTTTAGCGGACACATTCTTTCAAAGAAGTTCGAAGATAGATATTCTTAACAAAGTGGATTGGTATCCTTCGATTATTATAGATAATACGGTAAGATTTATTTGCGACGTTTATATTCTCTACATCCAGAATGTGGACATGGTTGTAAAGGATATCCAGGAAAGCGTAGATATAAACACCAACAATTTGAGGATATATAAGGATGAATTTGAACAATCACTTAAGAACAACGAAAGCGAAATCAAGAATTTACTCGAGGCAATAGAGAAACGATACATGGAAAGAATGCGCGCAATGAAAACAGTTCAAGAAGTATGCGAGAGAAGTGTATTAGAAATGAAAAATCTGTGCAGCATTACAGATAAATTCAAGGAAGAAAATGAAAAAATACGCGCCGAATTAAGAAACAACAACATAAGTGTATGCAATGAGGTTAAAAAAATTGTCAGTTGCAAGCAAGCATTAGCGGGACACCAAATGTCACTCGCACAAATTGTCAAAAAAGGAATTGATGAAACGAAAGAAAAAGTGTTGCCAGAGCTACAAAAAAAGATACCTCTTTTAGTGAAACCGAAGAAAAAACAAAAAAGCAGTAAAACCCAGCAAGATCTAAATAAAAATGTGGCTCCCAAAAATCTAAAATTTTCAAATATTGAAAGCACTAGCAGCGGGACGCTAATAATTGATAGCGAAAATCCGGAGGAACGAAACAAAATAAAAACTGCTATTGAAAAACAAATGAGTGACAAGTATGAGATTAAAGTACCAAACAAATTAAATCCAAGAATTCTGCTGGCATATGTGAAATTTCAAAATAATGAAAACGACTTAATCGAGAAAATTAAAAAGCAAAACACAGTGATCGCTAATAGCGAGCTGAGTTAAATATTTCGAAAGAAAGAAGAACAACGACATAAGCTACAATGCAGTAATCGAAATAGATGAGGATTCATTTCCAAAAATTTTAGAAGTAGGAAAACTAAATATAGGATGGGAACGGTGTAAAGTATATGATGGAATCGACAAACTGATGTGTTATAAATGCAAAGGATATAATCACCGAGCAGCTGAATGTAAAAAGGAGGAAACGTGTCTCAGATGTTTCGATAAACACAGAACAAGTGAATGTAAAAATGATTCTATAAAAAAGTGTATAAACTGCATACGAGTGAATGAAAAGCTAAATATGGGTCTCGACTAACCAACGACCATACCACGTCGAGTTAATCGGTTCTCGTCAGATCACCGTAATTAAATGACGTTGGGCGCCTTTAGTACGTAGATGGGGGACCGTTGGAGAACAACCGTGTGTCGTTGGCCAGTCCCATCTACAGAGTTGAGGTAGATAATACATACGTGGTATCACAATGAACCTAAATTGATTTAAGTGTGTCGGCTTCTGCCGACAGCCACATAAACCTAACCTAACCTAACCATGGGTCTCGACAAAAATCACACAACATTCAGCAAAGAATGTTCAGTTTACCTAAACAAGCCGGAAACCAAAAAGAGAAGAATTGGGTATTAGCAATCAAATGCAATCAGGGGCTTTTATATAAATATACAAGGTTTAACAAACAACTTTGATGAACTGGAAATGCTATGCGATAGACATAAATATGATTTCATAATTTTATTCGAGACACATTTAACCGAAAATATTCAACGGAATGAAATAGAAATAAATGGCTATGAAGAGGTTTCCTGCCGCTCAAATTCAACGAGAACAGGAGGAACAACATTATATATTAAAAGTAATTGGAAAGTCATCGACGTGGGTACAAAATCAATTGACAAAAATGTCATTTCCGGTCATTTTGACTTATATCAATCACATGATTAAAGCTATTTTAACTGCCTCTGTAAGCCCCGACGAATAAAAATGGAATGGCAACTTATCTCAATACAGACCAATCGCAATTTCACCTTACCTTTCTAAAGTTTTTGAAAAAGCTCTGCCTACTTGCACAACCACTACAAGTTCTTGCGAAACATCAACTAAGCTCGTGCTAATTGGGTTTTGAAGAAAGCGGAGTTGCAAAACGGCTCTAATGTAGGTTTTTTTAGATGCATTTATTTCTTATCAACTGTAGCCGCACGGCTTTTCCCGCACCTAAGACTTGTATTGCTTAATATGTTCGTGTAGACTACATCAATTGGCTTCGGTCACATTGTTTTCTATAACTGGCCTATTTTTACCGTCATAACTCTCGGATAAATTACAAATTTTCTTCCCCGTGTGTGCGCTCAACTGTCTAAAGTCTTTTTGGTAGAAGTACTTTCTTTACTTAGTGGACTACCAAACCGTGAAGTATCTGCCTGAGACGCGACAGTTTTCCATTCCCTGCGATCCGGTCACGCTGCTTCCAGTTGTCCAGACCAAACGCTCTGACATCTGCATTGGCTTGGTCTTTCAAACGGAGGTTCGGGTCTTTCCTTGCCTTCTCGATCCTGGGTGCTGGGTATCGAAGATCCTCTTCGCTGGAGCATAATTATCTATTCGCTCAATATGGCCGAGCCGTTTTATTTCAGCTTTGTGGACTGCATCCACATCTTGGTACAGCTCATAGAGTTCGAGGTTGTATCTTCTCCTCCATTCGCCCTCCTCACAGGATGAAGTATAAATTTTTCTTTCGAAGAAAACATCAACTCCACTCCAAAACCCAATATTTGCTCTCCTTTGCTATTTGTTGTTCAGCACTCGGTGCCATAAAGCACAGCTGGCAGTATCACACTTGGTCTTTCAGGCTAGGAGTTTTAAACCATTTGCTTTGTTAAACCGAAGTAGCAACGATTCCCTAGTGTAAGTCTTCTTCGGATGTCCAGTAAGGTGTCATTTGTGGAGTTTATGTTTACTCCGAGGTAGGTGAACTCCCTTATTACCTCGAAGTTGCTGCGATCAACAGTGACGTTTTATCCTAGCCGGGGGACAGATTTGAGTTTGTTTATTAAAAGCAAGTACTTCGTTTTATCCTAGTTGACTTAAAGACCAAACAATTTCGCCTGTTCTTCCGTTGCCATGAAAGCCTCTAACATGGCACGCTGAGATCGACAGCTGATGTGGATATCGTCCGCGTATCCCAGTAGCTGTACGGATCTGTTGCTTAAGTTTTGACACCTGCACTATCTGCTCCAGAACAAGATTGAAGAAGTCCCATGATAGCGCATCTCCTTCCCAGAATCTGAGGCAGGTTTGGAACAGTTCGGAAGAGGAATAGTTTCAATACTGCACATTGCACCTCATATTTTTGGCATCACGCGACACAACTGGATCAGTTTGGCCGGGATTCTGAATTTGGCCAGCGCCATGAAGAGCTCCTGACTGAATGCGGCTTTAATGTCGTTGAAAATGTGGTAGGTCTCTACTTGAGATGCATTGGTCATCTCCAGGATTTGACTACACGTGAAGATTTGGTCTTTTGCAAAACGGCTTCAGACGTTCACACAATACGTTGAATAGGATCTTCGATAAGCTCTTCTTAAAAACATTTCAAAAACATATTGTGAATATTCAAATTTTAAAATATTTTGAGAATCAGATTGTGATTTCCATTTTCGGATCAACTTATCCATTTCTGGGAAGTTAAAAATGACACTGACAGTTTGCAATCTGACAATTGGTTTCACAGATAAAACTGTCTGAAGTTAGCTCTGGGTTAAAAAAGACACTCTTTACATTATTTCATGAACAAATTCTAAATAAAGGGTGATTTTTTTAAGGTTAGGATTTTCATGCATTAGTATTTGACAGATCACGCGGGATTTCAGACATGGTGTCAAAGAGAAAGATGCTCAGTATGCTTTGACATTTCATCATGAATAGACTTACTAACGAGCAACGCTTGCAAATCATAGAATTTTATTACCAAAATCAGTGTTCGGTTCGAAATGTGTTTCGCGCTTTACGTCCGATTTATGGTCTACATAATCGACCAAGTGAGCAAACAATTAATGCGATTGTGACCAAGTTTCGCACTCAGTTTACTTTATTGGACATTAAACCAACCACACGAATGCGTACAGTGCGTACAGAAGAGAATATTGCGTCTGTTTCTGAGAGTGTTGCTGAAGACCGTGAAATGTCGATTCGTCGCCGTTCGCAGCAATTGGGTTTGTGTTATTCGACCACATGGAAGATTTTACGCAAAGATCTTGGTGTAAAACCGTATAAAATACAGCTCGTGCAAGAACTGAAGCCGAACGATCTGCCACAACGTCGAATTTTCAGTGAATGTGCCCTAGAAAAGTTGGCAGAAAATCCGCTTTTTTATCGACAAATTTTGTTCAGCGATGAGGCTCATTTCTGGTTGAATGGCTACGTAAATAAGCACAATTGCCGCATTTGGAGTGAAGAGCAACCAGAAGCCGTTCAAGAACTGCCCATGCATCCCAAAAAATGCACTGTTTGGTGTGGTTTGTACGCTGGTGGAATCATTGGACCGTATTTTTTCAAAGATGCTGTTGGACGCAACGTTACGGTGAATGGCGATCGCTATCGTTCAATGCTAACAAACTTTTTGTTGCCAAAAATGGAAGAACTGAACTTGGTTGACATGTGGTTTCAACAAGATGGCGCTACATGCCACACAGCTCGCGATTCTATGGCCATTTTGAGGGAAAACTTCGGAGAACAATTCATCTCAAGGAATGGACCGGTAAGTTGGCCACCAAGATCATGCGATTTGACGCCTTTAGACTATTTTTTGTGGGGCTACGTCAAGTCTAAAGTCTACACAAATAAGCCAGCAACTATTCCAGCTTTGGAAGACAACATTTCCGAAGAAATTCGGGCTATTCCGGCCGAAATGCTCGAAAAAGTTACCCAAAATTGGACTTTCCGAATGGACCACCTAAGACGCAGCCGCGGTCAACATTTAAATGAAATTATCTTTAAAAAGTAAATGTCATGGACCAATCTAACGTTTCAAATAAAGAATCGATGAGATTTTGCAAATTTTATGCGTTTTTTTTTTAAAAAAAGTTCTCAAGCTCTTAAAAAATCACCCTTTACATCAAACAAATACAGGGTGTTTTTTACAGAGAGTATGCTTCTAAGTGATCAATCGTTGTTGGTTTATCAGCATAGAAGAGATTTGAAAAAGTAGTCCAAAGGTGTCAAATCAAACGAACAATGTGGCCAGCTCACAGGTCCATTTCTTGAGATGATTCGGTCACCAAACGATTGGCTCAACAAAGTCATGGTTGCAGGCACTGTATGGCATAGTGCGCCGTCTTGTTGGAACCATTTCTCCTCCAAATATTTTCCAACGACATGCAGAGTAACCAAATCACGAATCATTTGCCTGTAGCGTTCGCCATTCACGGTAATGTTGGCACGGGTTTCGGATTTAAGGACATATGGGCCAAACAGTGATTTTTCCGGAAAGTAATGGAGTCTCAAGAGTCTCATGAGGATTGTGCTCACTCCAAAAATGACAATTCTGCTTGTTTACAAACCCGTGAAGCCAGAAATGAGGCTCATCGCTGAAGATGATTTGACGAAAAAAATCTGTTTCAACTTTCAGTTGATTCTCAGCCCATTCACAGAACACACGACGCAATTGATGGTCCGCTGGCTTTAATTCATGTACCAGTTGGATCTTATATGGATGTAGACCAAGATCTTTCCTCAAAATTTTCCAAGTAGTGGACGGGCAGAGACCAAGTTGCTGAGAACGGCGTCGGATCGATAAATTCTGGTCCTCTCCCACACTCACGTGTACAGCTACGATGGCTTCTTCTGTACGCACGGTACGGGCTCTATTTTGATGAATAATATCACAAAGATTAAATGTGGTCATAAATCGATCCATAGTATTGTGTATTAGCTGCTATGATGGACGATTATGTGCACCGTAAACTTGACGAAGTGCTCTATAAGTTTGGCGAACAGAGCGCGAATTTTGGAAATGAATTTCCACGATTAATAAACGTTGTTCTGGTGTAAGTCTTTGCATGGTGATTTGCCAAAGTATACTGAAAAAAAAGTCTAACACAATTTATAAGTATGAGAGCTGGTTTGACAGTTATCCCTATCAGAACTTGTATACCTCAATAAAAAAACACCCTATACCAGGTTCTTTGACGTGAAGGCTTTCTGTGATATGGGAACTTCTTATCATCGATCGTCGCATTTGGGTGGCGCATATCCTAAGTGTCACAATCACAATCACATCTCCCTTTCCCATGTTGGTGTTGAAACGATCCAACTTGATGTCGCTTTATAGCATTTTTTTAGATTCTAAACATTAATTTGATGATTCTAAACCAAATCTTAAAACGCTAAGAACAGCTCAGCGCACCTCATTCCGGATATCAATTTATGTTTCTGTTCGACTTTTTCATCTTTTACGGCTCCGACTATCCACAATTACTTCAGATTTCAACACCATTTTTTTGGATTCCGCAAAGCAATCATTTAATGAATTCCTTCAAGACTATCACCATACCACTGCGATTGGTAACCTTCAATTAATAAGCAATCATCGTCCGATAGCCGCAAAAATTTCCTTGCACGGCTCAAGACTGCGCGACACCATTAGCGTATCGCTAACTCAAAAATTATGCAAACCATAACGTGGCTACGAAAATTATTCGCAAATTCATTGGCAATAAAAATCAATGATCCTGTTGCACCACCTCAGGGGCATCCTGACATCAGGATGCCGCTCGCGCATTAATATCTGTGCAACTTTTAAAATGTGTATCAATTACCATTTGGTCAATCCAAAGCCATTTGTTGTGTGCTTCCTTTAGGCCGAATGGTGGTGGTGGTGGTGGTGCTGATGCCAATACCCAGTGTCCAGGACAGATTTAGTGAACGAGAGCTTTGGAAAATCATGTTGTGTTTCACCTCTTTATGAAAACATTAAACCGGACTTGGTGTTATGGCGTGACAACTCCTTCCTAGAAAATGGACTCGTGGATCTAAAGCATCGAAACGTACTCTGGTTGGGATGCGTCGAAAACAAGTGCTTTTTCTTGTCAACTTGTCTCCCTGGGCTAATTGGATTATCGCTTTATGGTTGCATCTTCATTCATTCATGGGATCTGGCCGCGTGTAACAATCATGTGCTGGCGGAGCAGAGTAGACGTTGTAGGCATGGTAAAATAATGGAATCGCTTATTGGAGTGATAACATAATTTTTCCTGTCCACAAACGATTGCCCTTTGGATGTGTTTTTGCGCCAATTTTCGCGATGCAGAATATGAAATTTATCAGCGCCATCGACAGAGGATGGCGGGCAATTTAGATGCAAATTGTGGTGCCATAACGATTATAGGAATGTGTTCATTCAGGCATTTTCCCTAAGTGGCACTTAATTAGAAGGCCATATGGAGGCATGGAAAAGGGTTGGTTGGTAGTCGAAAGTGGAGTAATGCCAGAGGATTCGATTCGAAGTTGTCAGTTAAAGTTCATTCTTATTCCAAGAAAAATATATAATCTAATGGATCTAACACCCTTCTATTGGAATTTTACATACGTGGAGCTTACTGTCAAGTCATGGACTAAAACTTAAACGTAGGTTTGTTCTAATCATAGATTCAACGTTGATTTTCCATACTAGTCTGCTGAGCGGAGTTCGTATACATTTTAGAGCCATATTTTCCCAGCTTACCAGCTTCCTCGTTGCCCGAGATGTCCTTGCGACATTATACCCAGCATAGTGTCACCGTATTGACAGTTGACATGTTGCCTAGGTGTTTTCTGCACCGCCCTTAATTCGACTACTACTGACTCCAAGGTTTGTCTTGTCAGAGTATATTGTGATCTGTGTGTCGGCCAGTTTGCGCTTCTTTACCTGGTTGGCAGCCTCAGTTATCGTAGCTGTTTCTGCCTGAAACACGCTGTATCCATCGCTGATTCTGAAAGATTCAAACAGCCCTAGAGTCTCGCAGAACATGCCTGCACTTGTACCCCACGTCCATTTTGAATCCTTCGGTAAAAAAAGCTACCTCGTCTTCTTCCGTGACCGTTTTGTTTATCCATTCGCGTCTTTCGAGGATTCTGGTAACGCTTTTGAAGGCGAAGGTAGGTAGTTTACAGTATGTAGCTGTTGTTTCTTTCAAAGCATTCCATCGTGCCTCAACGGATGCGGATACATAGGACTTGAAGCATATAGTGCCACGTATGCCTTTTTCACCCGATCTTCTATATTTATCTTACAGTTGAGTTTGGAATCTAGTTTACCACTCAGGTACCTTGCTGTCTTGGTTAATTGCAGGTCCACTTCCCTCGTCCTCGGTAGTCTAAGGCAGGAATTTCCCTTTTCCTTGTCAACAGCAGGATTTCTGTGTTGGATGGGCTTACCGCAAGTCCTCTTTCCGCAACCCAGTTACTCACAAGCAGGAGTGGGTAGCTATTACGGCTTACCGAAACAAATGGGTTCAAAACTCCTCACTCGAAGGACAATATGCATGCTCTATAGAACCTTAATCCTAGCAGTCCTGCTTTATGGTGCCGAGTGCTGGACGATAAGTAGAAAAGGGGAGCTACTATTGGGTTCTTTTGAAAAAAAAAATACTCCGTCGGATATTTCGTCCTGTGTGCGAGGAGGGCGAAGGTAGGAGAAGATACAACTGCTGAGCTGTACCAAGAAGTGGATGTAGTCCAAAAAGCTAAATCACGTCACATTGGCTCGGCCACATTGAGCGAATGGAAAAAAATGCTCCAGCCAAGAGGATCTTTGACTCCCAGCCCCCTGGTTCGAGAAGGCAAGGAAGACCGAACCTCGCGCATGTCAGAGCGCTTGGTTTGGACAACTGGAAGCAGCGTGCCCGGGATCGCAGAGGATGGAAAGCTGCAGTGCCTCAGGCAGAGACTCTTACCCGCTGAGTAAGTGAGTAAGTAAGTAGGAGAGCGTTGCTGAGTCGCTAAAAGACATCTATTCCTTTCGAAGGACTGTTTGGTTCTTAATCTCTCTTTTTATACCCTATTCTAGGGGTATATTAATTTTGACGCATAGTTTGTAACATACCTTAATATTGCCCGTAGACCCCTAAAAGTTACTATATTTATGATCAGCATCGATAGTAATGTCGATCTAGCCATGTCCGTCCGTCCGTCCGTCGGCAAAAATTAGGCCTTTAAACTGGACCTAGAGAGCTGAAATTTTAACCATATACTCTCTAGGGTCCCGAAATAATCAAGTTTAAGAATTTTTGAAATCCGCCCACAGACACGCCCACAAACTCAAAAAAACAAAATTTTGGAAAAAATCGAATTTTGAGCTAGAGAGCTGAAATTTTTTATATATGATCTTTGGCCCATAAAACTGATTGGGACATCAAATTTTCAAAATCCGCCCACTGACACGCCCACAATTAAATAAAACAAATTTTGGGAAAAATTGAATTTTGAGCTAGAAAGCTGAAATTTTTTATATATGATCTTTGGCCCATAAAACTGCTTGGGACATAAAATTTTCAAAATCCGCCCACTGACACGCCCACAATTAAATAAAATATTTTTATTGAAAAACCAAAATTTGAGCTAGGGAGCTGAAATTTTTAATATATACTCTCTATGGGCCCTTTATGCTCATGTGTAAATATTTTCAAAATCCGCCTACTGACACGCCCACAATTTTTTTTTTTTTATTTTTGAAAGTCCAAAGTTTGAGCTAGGGAGCTGAAATTTATAGTATATACTCTCTAGGTGCCCTTTATGCTCATACTTAAATTTTTTTTAAATCCGCGTACTGACACGCCCACAATTAAATAAAACAATTTTATTGAAAAACCAAAGTTTGAGCTAGGGAGCGTTTTTATTTACAAAAGCTTAGTTTTTTCGATAAAATCCTTTAAATTTTTGTCACGCCCACTTATGAGATATAGGAATAAGAATAGGGTATCCAACAGTTCGCCCAAGCGGACTGTAGCCCGCCCCTATGTTTTGTTTTCAATTCCTTTTCTATGAAGGAGGATTCTCGTTTCCAGGTCTGGTCACTCGTTGACATTTTTGCGCCTATTTTGTGTGGAGTGATGGCGCCAATCAGAGATTTCAGCACTCTTCTTTCCGCGCCCTATCTGCTGCATTCAAAAAATGTATGTTTGACGCTGTCGATTTCAGAGCTACTATCATGCTCTTCGTTTTGTCTATCTTATACAGGTAGGCGTTGAAGTTTCCATGCCAAGTTAGGAACTGCTTCACGCGGTCGTTTAGTTCTTCGTGTTCCAGTCTACTGCTAATAGAAAGTATATCCAGGTTTGCTGTTGATTCAACAGACATCAACAATTCTGTCCCCATCCACAGGCAGCTGTCTTTGAGTATTTTTAACCGACTTTGGCGAACATATGTCTGATCATTTCTCTTTTTCTGAGCAGCTTTTTTGAGGATGGTTGTGCCCTTGTTCATGTTATTTTGTCGCAGCTCCTGCGAAGCCTGGTTTGTATCAGCAGTCGCAATAGTTGTTTCTTCCAACTAACGATATGGCATTTCCAAAATCTACATGCACTTTGGAACGTTTTTATTCGTATAGGAAGCGCCTTTTTATCTCAATCGGAGATGCAATTTGACCAAGCGTATCGCCCCATACTTTTCATTTGGTACTAAAGCTTAATTTGTCCATCACTATCTTTCTTTGCTTTGCTGTGGCAAGATCAGTGTTTGGAATCCTTATTCCCAATACGATTATGCTAAAGAGGTAATTTCCCAAATAGGTGGTTGATGCATCACAATTTTCTTAATCCAGAGTGTGCCAAATGATCTATGATTTGCTTGCTTGTTTTTTTTCCTTCCGCATCCCAATACAAATTTCTATTAGGATGAGACGGTGTTTATGGATTACCGCCTCGTTCACCTTTAAAACTAGTCTTCATGAAAATCGTTTTGACGAAAACAAATCTTGATAAATTGATAAATATATTCGACTCAGGTGTGCCCCAAGGCTCAGTTCTTGGGCCAGTTCCTTACAATCTGTACACATCCGACTTTCTTTTCCTCTCCTCCAGTGGCGGACTAACCAGGGGACGGAAGGGGCGGCCCGCCCCGGGCCTACGATCTTGGGGGGCCCCCAAATCCTTCAATTTATAATAAAATGGGACTTCAGTGAATCGTTACCCTGTATATCGCTTATACTTCAGTACTTCTTGACCATTTGCATCTCGGTTGTACTCGTATCATGCGAGTTTTTCGAAACTTAAACTAATTAAAAATTATCTTCGATCTACAATGAATCAAGAGCGACTGATTAATCTAGCCGTGCTTTCAATAGGAAGACAAATTTCCAAAGAAATCGATTTCACAGAAATTATTGAGGAGTTCAGTAAATTGAAGGCACGAAAACACATATAACACGCTACAAAAAATAAAAAAAAACTATCTTTGATTTATAAAGAACATAAGCTGATGATTAGCGAGAAAACAAAACTTATGTCATTCAAAATATCAAATAATGTTTTAAAAGATTTTAATTTATGCTTCCATGCATTTGATTGTTATAAATTCTGCCTACCTGTACGTAGTTGCGCAAAATCAAATTTTGTAAGTAGTTCCCCGTGCTCAAATAATTGTTTTAGAATTGAATCAGTTCATCACTATAAATACCTTGGAGTATGAATTGATCAAAATTTGAATTGGAAAGATCATATCCTCACCATCAAAAAACATATGTTACTAGTAACGCGCAAAATGTATTTGTTAAAGTAAAATTTGCTCTAAAAAAGTTCTAAAATCAATTTATTACGGCCTTGCTCACTCTAAGTTGCAATATGGTATCGCAAGTAGGGGCGGTTCTTATAGTCGCTCTTTTAGACCACTGTTAATAGCTCAGAAACATTTAATTAGGATTATTTGTAACAAAACTCGTTTTTATCAAAGCAGGCCCTTATTAAAAAAAAACTGCGTATTCTACCAATGAGACACCTGTACGTTTTTAAAGTACTAAAAGAATTTTTCAAGCAAAGCGGCAATATTCCCAGTAGAAGTACACTTTTCTCTTGTCTTTGTATAAATAGCATGCATCTTGTCAATATGCCAATCGCTAACAGTACTTATTTTTCGCATTTGCGCATTTCGCAGCTTTGATTTCCGCAAAGGATGAATTTGAACTTTCATTCCTAAGATATCTTTAATTTCATAAATTTGTTTGATGTCTTCATCTTGCTCAAAAGTAAGCATGAACATCGGGAGCGGTGCTTTACTCTTGTACTTAAGCATGTTGACAACTTCAAGTATTTTGAGGTTTTTTTTATTGGGTCATTTGCAATGCGTTCAGGTGTGCATGAGTAGTGTAGTTTCTCTGCAACAACCTTTATTGGTCTTGTTTGTTTATTTTCAAATAAGTACCCTTGAATTTTTTTTCTGGTTTAGCAATTTTGTTAAGTTTCTGTAGGATTCTTCGTTATCCACATTAATTTTAACATCATTGCTATTTAGGAGAGCTGTATTAGCTTTTATTTTATTTTCCTCTAAAATATTCAATAAGCCTTCGTACTTCGTAATACAGAGCACTATAATTGGTGGAGGCTTTATTGTTTTGAGTGGTTTGGTTTCTTTATACTTTTAATGTTTAATAAGTTATCATTCTCTCTCCGGACAGTCATACATTTCAATTTGTATTGAAAAAAGGTTAAAGACTGGTTATTTACTATAAATTATGACGTCCTTAAATTATTTTTAAAAAGTAATCTGCTAACAGCACAAATCAATGTCTAAGTTTACTGCCAGTTTTTTTCTTAAATTGTTTATCTTACGAATTTTTTATTTCTTATATTTAAATTTAAATTGTTCCCTTTTATTTATTAATTGTATTTTATCTTTTCTTTAATTTTTTTATGAAGTTCATGAACTATATTTTGTAACCGATGTATCCCCCACATCTTATTTATTTGTTAATTAAATCGCTGTGTCATTCCACACTATTTTTTAAGTTACGGATTGATCACCATTATTTTCCGCTATATACCTTCCGAAGAAAATTTGTTTATAATAGCTTTAAGTTATGAAGAAAATAAATAAATAAATAAATAAAAAAAAAAAATATTTTATCTAATTTTTTTTTGTTGATCGATTCGTATTTTATTTTCCTCACCCATATCCATTTCATATTGTAGGTATGTATGTTTATTTAGCCTAAATAATTTAATTCCAATTTAAATTTCACTTGCCAGATTTTAACGAAATAAACATAAACACTTATTTATACATACAAATGTGAACTGAATAAAAAGCTTGTAAGACTAAAGTTTTTTAAAGCTGGGGGGCCTCATTCAGCTTTGCCGCCCCGGGCCTCTGACAGGCTTAGTCCGCCACTGCTCTCCTCTTTCAATGTGAAGCAGCAATTTATGCCTATGACACGGCTATAATTTCATCGCATGAGTTCAGTCTAAATATTGAGACGAATCTTAAAAATGCTTTTGAAACGCTTGCAAAACTACTCTGCAAAGTGGAAAACAAAACTAAATGCTGAAAAACACAAGCTGTCTTTTTCACACAAAACACAAGATCTTGTTTCCAGCAAACCAACCGCTTGTCAATGGGTATTCAATTGTGTGGAAGCCTTCTGTAAGATACTTGGGTGTATATCTTGATTCAAAACTGACGTTTAAAGAACACACTACGCAAACACATAACAAAATAAATATTGGCATAAAAATATTATATCCATTTATAAATAGGAAATCATCACATTCAAATGAAAACAAAATATTAATCCATAAAACAATTTTTCAATCCATCTTATTGTACGGCTGCCGGGTTTGGGGCATTGTTCTGAATGTCACATTAAAAAGTTACAAATCGCACAGAAAGAATTATTAAAAATGATGTTTAACCTCCCATGGCATCACTCTACGCTAGATCTACATGCAAGAGCAAATGTTAACATGATCTCCTTCAGAATACGCAAACTAATCAAAAAATTTAAGATCAGATGTGATATCCCTGACAATGCTCTTATCAATTAATTAAATATTGAATATCACATACCTCACTGATATTAACTAACGCAATATTCAACTTTCTGTTAATTTATTTGTATGCTATATATTTATCTTTATATTACATTACTACAGTAGTGGAAATTCCCATATAAAACTTGTTGCACCGACTGCAACTTGGCAGCATTTTTTATTCAATTAATCCACAATCATCAGTCAGACCAATGGGAAAAGTAACGTTATGTTTTCAACGTTATTTACTCATCTTGGAAATTTATTCATATTGTTTTGCGAACCGATGTCTAAAAAGTTATCACTATAGGCGGAAATTCGCATAAAACAGTCGAATTAAAAGTAAAAGTCGAATTATCTGTAATTTTTTTATTGAAACGGGTAGGAAATTATTTTTTTTTGTATTTAAAAGAACATAAGCATTTTGTTTGCAGAATCTAAACATGCCGCGTGGGAGAATTTTGAGTGCGGAAGAAAGGGCCAAAATCACTGCTTACAAAGATTGTGGCCTTTCTGATCGTGAAATCGGCAGAAAAATTAGCAGATACAGTCATTCATAATTTTTTAAGATTAAGTTAGAATTATGGGAAACTTGCTAACCATGCACAAAATAAAAAACTCACAGCACGTCAAGTCCGATTGATATCCAGTGAAGCGGTCAGAAACAAACTGTTTTCATCCCAAATTAAAGCCAAACTTGACTTGCTTCAGCAAGACGCGTAAGACAAATTTTAAAAGCCAACCCAAATATTGTCTACAAAAAAGATCCAAGAAGCCACCTTTGAGTGCAGCTCATAAGACAGCAAGGCTAAATTTTGCAGAAAGTCTCATCAGGTGGAGCGAAGAATCGCGAAAGTGAGGTGAGTCGCAACTTCGGTGGAGGCAGCGTCATGGTCTGGGCAGGTTTTTTGGAAAATGGAACCACGGATATTGCATTTGTGAGTGGAAGAATGAACTCAGAAAATCACATTGAGCTCTTGGAAGAAATGATGATCGAGAAAGCTGAAGAGTTATGCGGAAACAACTTCATATTCCAGCAAGATAATGCTCCTATCCACGTCTCTCAAAGGCTGAAACACTAGTTCGAGGAGAAACAAATTACAGTTCTCGACTACCCGTCTCGAAGTCCCGATTTGGATCCTATTGAAAATCTCTGGGGAATACTGGCCAGGCGTGTTTATGCCAATGGGACCCAATTTAATAACGTTCAAGAGCTTCGAGACCGTATTATTGAACATTGGGCTGCGATTACCAGGACAGAATTTAAGAACTTTGTCGATTCAATGCCAAGGCGGAAGCTGGCGGTTGTTAGAGCAATTGGTGGATCTACAAAATATTGAATTAACCACAGAATTCAGATTTTGCAATTTCACCCACTATTTTTAACTGAATTCCATGATATTTTTGTTAAAAACTTTGGTGTTTTTATGGGAATTTCCACTACTGTATATTGTTTGTCGATTTGATATTATCTATTTATTTACTCAAATGTATCTCCTTTGTCAATTCATTTAAGTTTGTTTGTTTATTTACTTATTTATTCATTTATTCACTTATTTATTTATTTATTTATATATTTCTTTATTTACCTATTAATCAATTTATTTCTTTATTTATTTATTTATTTACTTATTTATTTATTTATTTATTTGTTTATTTATTTATTTATACATTCATGTATATTTGATTTATTTATTTATGCATTCATGTATATTTTATTTATTAAATTTTATACCAGTGGCCTATTTCACCAGCTTACACATTTGTATTTACAAGCATTTTTTAACAAAATTTGTGATTATGTTGATATAATGTCGTTTCACCAAACTTTGGGTATTACAAATTTGTAATTGTATTCTACAAAGGGAAATTTGTGGGAATATTTCCCTTTTCGTTTCACCAAATGCTATTTATAGTTGTAATTTACAAGTTACAAATTTGTGAAAAGTTGACTTATTTGTGAGTTTACGTTTCACAATAGAAAATTAATTTACAAATTTTGTTCAGTATGTGAGAATATTTTACAACTGAAACTTGACGTGTAATTCCTCCTACAAGTTTTGTTTTATATTGAAAGTAATCAAAAAATGTCTTTGCAACGAAGGCATAGTAGTAGCGATAGTAGCGAAATTGACGATCATGTTTTAATTTTAAGAAAAAAAAAATGTATCGGACGCGTATAAACTATGTTATTTCTGAGTTATTTCATTTGAATGAAAAATTTCGCCTGGCTCGATGCAAGGCAGAGGAAATAATTGCAATTATTGGGCGACAAATAGCCCACACGACTGAAAAAACTTTGCATTAGCAACAAGGCAGCAGTTTCTCACAGCTTTACACTGGCTTGGAAATGGAGAGCAATACCATGGTGTAGCAGATATGCATGGGATATCTAAATCGACCATTTGTGCAGCAATTGTTAATTTATTGTTTGAAAGTGTTGTATGTTGGCCAAATGAACACGAAAGTATTTGTGAAAAGTTTTACAATATTGCAGGTAAAAAATGTTTAATATTTGAAGTTTTGCATAAAATGTTCTTTCTTACAAGGTATGCCATGTGTTTACGGATGTATAGACGGAACCTTAACAAACATATATGCCCCCGACGAGTTTGAATCTGCATATGTGGACAGGCATGGAAAGCACACTCCATACATTTTTTGTTAGTATGAGGGCCGGACTATAGCTTTTATAACGAATATGTGAATTGGCCGATAAGTGTGCACGATTCAAGGGTGTTACGAAGAACTCCCCTTTTTTCAAAAGTTGAAAGTGCATTTCGACCTTTTTCTCATTCTGTTTTGCTTGGGGATACAGAATATCCTTTAAAGGATTGGTTAATTACCCCCATTTTGAGAAACCCAACGCCTGTAGTTGATCGTTATGATCGAGCACATAAATCAACTCGGAGAATAATAGAAAACGCTATTGGAATTTTGAAGGAGAGTTTTCCGTGTATGAAGCACTTACGATTGTAAATCCATGAAAGCAGTTACTGTTATAGAATGTTGCATCATCTTAACCAACATTTACCGACAAGCGGCAGATAGTATTACTGAAATTTTCACCACCACTGATGATTTAAACGACGAATATACTCAAAATGCTGAAAATGTTGGCCTAAGGTAGCTCTAGAATAGTTTTTAAATCACTTTTCATAAATAAATATCATATTAAATAACGAGACTTTTGAACTTTATTTTTATTTTTAGTAGTCACTTAATTCCAAAGTGTTTTCTTCCAACACTTTTCTCTTCCCTTCCAGCTCTGCAGTTAGATGGTTTCTTGGCAACCCCAAGTCATGTTCCTTTTGCAAAGGCATCCAACTGCAAATTATAAATTTCGAGTTGAAGCCTCTTTTTCTTCAATCGAAGAATATCCAAACTTGGTCAGTTAGCATTTTGTTTTTTTTTTTTTTTTTTTTTTTATAATTTGCTTACGCTAAGGGATTTTTTCTGTTGTTACAGTACCCTTATAATGCTAAGAACACAGTGTAAGCTACTTGGTATTAGAAAGAATAGAGAGATAGGAAAGAAGTCTTTGGGTGCAGTTGTAGGGTTTTTCTCCACGAGTGGTGTCTAAGTTACTTAGGGAGATTACGATTTCATGTATTCGGTATAAAGTAATGGACTTGGCCGGGATTCGAACGCACGACCTTCCATTCCGTAAGCGAATACACTACTACTGCACCATTACAACTTGGTCAGTTAGCATTTTGTTGTTGCGTTTGCGCTTTTTTGATGATAGGTACTGTTTGTTTGTACTGTCTGTTTGAATTAAAAAATATGAAGACACATATATTATTAAAAAAAATTGTGAGAAATAACCATTTGTACCTATTTACCTTATTTCCCCTTCAATATCCCCCAAAATATTTTTCCACGCGTTTACTTTCACCTCGTGCGTTAACGCATTACAAAATTTGCCAAATAAAACCTCCTTCTTTTCTCTAATCAAGGAGACAAAAAAAAATTATTTTGCTCATTCATTTTAATTCCGTGATTGCACGACGATATTCCACAAATTTGTGAGAAAACACTTGTAGATTACACATTGCACAAAAATCCGGTGCAACAGGAATTTTTACACTTGTAATCAACATGTTTATTGTTACAAATTTTGTTTTGTCTAATCACAAATTTGTAGGTTCATATATTTGTATTTGGTGAAACGGAAAACCAGATTACAAATTTGTAATTGTGATTTACAAGTACAAATTTGTGGTTGTTATTTGTAGTTTGGTGAAATATGCCCCAGGGGTATATGTGTTGTCACCACTCACGAGTGAGTGTGAACTTATTTCCAATTCAAATGTTTCCTTCAGATTTGAAGAATAACAAAAGAAATGTTTTTTCAGCCTAGTGTATGGCTATGTGACTGATAGTCAAAAATTAATATATACACAGTGAACTCTCTCATAAGCGGACACTGACGGTACCAAGAAATTTGTCCGCTTATTAGAGGTGTCCGGTTATGAGAAAAAATATTTTATTGACAACCTTGAAAAAAGAAACAAGACATGCATTTATGGTATAAGATTTTATTTTAAAATGGAATGCATTTTTTGTGATAAACATTATTTGTAGGTAATAAAAAGGATAATAACAAATCATAAATAAGAACAAAGCCTTTAATAATTTATTTTGTGCATTACTTGAAACTATGTAGGTACTTATGCTTCAAATTATGCATACACTAACATACAAACCTACGTATTGCGCCACGAGAATTTTAGTCTGATAGTCGACAGACGGCTGCGCCGGCGCCGCAGCCTACTATGTTTACATTCTTTACCGTTTTTTTTTAAATGTTTGCTGGGTATCAAGGGCAAAGCGCAAACAAAAGGGAAAAAAGCAAACAAACTAAAAGACAATGAAGTGTGCCAAATCGTCGGTGAAACCAGAAAGTCGTGTAACTCCATTTTAAACGAAAATGAGATTTGAATGACATCTATTAGCTCAAACCCATATCTACAACTCGGCGAAATTGGAGCCCCCTAATAAGTTTAATTATTATATTATCGGAGATTCAGTTGGTAGCATATCTTCAAAATCAGTGCATTTGGTGAGTACACTGCGTGTGGAAAAATGCTCTCCTGTAACATTTGCTAAAATGGAGTTACACAGTTTTCTGGTTTCACCGACGAAATGCGTTTTGTCCGTTTAAGAGAGAGTGAAATTCTATTGCGTCTATGAAAACTGGTGTCCGCGTCCGGTTATAAAAGAGTCCGTTTATGAGAGAATTATTTACATTAAAAATTGTGTAGATTATTCCGTTCTTTGAAATTTGTCCGGTTATGAGAGGTATCCGCTTATGAGGGGTGTCCGTTAGGAGAGAGTACACTGTATATAGTCCACTATTACTAGTATGACTATATATATTTGTGGAGTTTCAACCAGATGTGGTGGTTTGGGATCATCAGTGCGGATTACCACAAACACATCAAAACCATACTCAATTTTAAAAAATTTTATACCAGGGGTATATGTGTTGTCACTGAGTGTGAACTTATTTCCAATTCAAATGTTTCCTTCAGATTTGAAGAATAACAATGTGTGGTAATCCACTGATGATCCCAAAACCACCACATCTGGGTGAAACTCCACAAATATATATAGTCATAGTTGACTATATTATATATTAATTTTTTATTTTATTTATTTTTATAAACTTTTTTTTGTCTCCTTAATTTGAGGTTTTAAGTGGTTGTTTTTCCTCAAAAACAAGAATTTTTCTAATTTAATTTAATTTTTGTCACTTGTAAACTTTTTTCAGTAGAAAGACATACATTTTTTATATCTCTGTAAAATTATGTAAATTGTGCTATAACAAATTGTAAACTATAAGCGAAATAAAATATCTTATCTTAGTCGACGCAGAGACTCATTATTCTAAACCATTAGAAATTTTGCATTCAACGCCTTCAAGTACTACGCCAACTTCCATCAACTTAAAAGAGGGCTTCCAAATCGAAGCCTTCGGTATACTTCAAAATCATTTACCACCATATTCACAGTCCATTACCTGAGCCACAAACCGTTCGTGAACTAATTCGAAGGATGAGACACCCCATTCTTTAGCCGCATTAACCCACAATGTGAACTTAAACTAGACACCATTCGAAGAGACTAATGCATCGCAAAGTGTCCATTCATTGGCGACATACCAAATGCTCGTCCAATGTGTCCGCAGCTCTGTTGTATTTCCTTTCCCAGAACCTATTGGAACGTCACCGCGTCATCCATCCATTCCGACACTCGCATTTGACATATATGAAGAACGAAATTTCATATTTCCAGTTGTGACTTGCTCCACACCGCATTATATATTAATGGTTGACAGTTATTAGACAACCATCGCCATCATCAACCATTTTTTTTGTGACCATTTCGCGTGTTGATGGTTGACGGGGTGGTGCTTTGGTTTGCTTCTTTTTTTTTGCCTAAAAACGGAAACCATACAAAGGTGTCACTCGATATGTTGATGCCCCGCTGGTGTTCAAAGAAATCGGGCGCACATCACAACACCACCATCACACCAATGCTTGTCAGCACTTTGTGGTCATATAAGAGGACGAACGGACAGGGCCATACGGAGACGACACGCTAAGCGAGAGTACCTACCTGGTGTTTGTTGTGCTTTTAATAATGGCTGTCATGAAATTCAATACAATTTTCGGTGTCATCTGGAAGGTGTTTATGTAGTGGGTTGGGATGTTATCTTTACCATGTAGCATAGACATGGTTATGGGCGTTTTGGTAAAGACCACAATTTACTAAGAAGTGTTTATGTCCTGATTTTGGCGATAGAAGGAGGAAGTTTTGATTGCTACGGTGGTATATGCCATTTTGTCGGCGAAGAGAAGCAATAGAAATGTATAATGGAGTTGTTCGATACATTAGTTGCAGTATCCCTCCATGGACCATAGTCAATGAACGCTCTACTTCAGAGCCTACCTGAAAATCTTACTCATTACTTCCAGAGAGTCGACCCTTTATAATCTCTGTTGCCACCATTAAAACTTAAACGCAGTCAAAGACAAACAACAATCACTTTTACCCATCGATCGTGTAATATCCAATCCCCAGGACCATACTCCAATAGATAAATTACTCACAATTCCTGTCCCAATTAATTGTGAAACTCAGGTTAAATGTACCTACAGCCCATACCGGGACCAATTCGAGTCTTGTATCGCACTGAACCAGCTTATCCACATTAAGATCAAAGATAACATTCCCCCTGGCGGACTGATGTTTAGGGAAAATCGATAGAATCTCTTTCAATACCTCAGCTTGATCCGGTACATGATCTGTGCAGCGCAAGTAAACATTCACACTCGCATCGATCGGTCCGAAATGCACATATGAGAAATTTATGACCACATTTAGCATGAAAGGTTGAGCAAAACATTCCAGAGTCATTTGTCCATCGCGCGCACACCCCGGACGTGTTAATGTCTCTGGAGCTGCGGTCAGAGACATCAAATCGCGCGGTGCCGAACGTCTGTCTCGGTGTGTCTGTCGGTGTTAAGGATATCTCTCTCCTTCGGGGAGTTTTTTTTTTCCCCCAGATTTGAATGCAGTTCTGTGGTTTAATTTATCGATTAAAATGCGTTCAAGTATTGCATTCGACATGAATTGAATAGGGCAAAGGATGTGGGCCGAAGCACTCGTTTGAATGTAAAGTGTCGGCGCGGCTAATAAATCGCCTCCAGTCGAAGTGGATTTATAGAAGGATGTTATTTTATTTTTACCAATGCATAGCTGTAGGGTTTTTTTCTTTGGTTCGTGAGATGAAAGGAATAAAGTCCATTGAGTGCGAAGGCGACTGTGAACTTCTGGTATTGCTTCTGATTTTGCCAGACCATTGTGCAGCGTTGAATTATTACAAATTAGAGAAATTTATGAGGCGCTTATGTGGAGTTGGAATGGGTGTGATGTCGTCATTGAGCAGTTGACTAAGCAGAGTCAAAGATTATATAAGAAACCGCAATATAGAATTGAAACCCAATTCAAAAATCTATCTGGATATCAACTTCATGGTCTATTAGCTGTTCGTGTGTTCCTCTCAACACAGTTTGAGCATTTATAGCCTGCAGTTAGAATTCAGTTAATCTTCTCGGTGAGAATCTTATATTATCATGTATGATGTATGGGGCAGGTGCAATAAGGCCTGGGTTTAAATTCAACCCTGCCAGGATTACAAACATATCCTCTCTGAATTGTGACCTGGGTTATCAAAAGTGACGTTGAGATGGTAGTAATGATCGTACGTACAAACCAGCAAATAATAGCCCCAAGTTGGACGCCATGTGATCCCAAAAAGCGACGTCAAGTTGGTGATCCGTGATGACCGTATGCACCAAATTATTAATAACAATCTATGGCATACGATGGACACCAATGTAATACTAAACATCGACCAAAAAATTGTGTTTCGCGATCATCGTAAGTGTGAAATCAGCAGCCGATGGCTCACGTTGGGCGCCAGATTAACCCCAAACAGCGACGTTAGTCCATGATGCGATGATGCGATGACCGTATACGCACCAAATTAACAATGTCAAATATTGATGACTGAAAAGTATAACAAAAAACTCTATTAGATTCTCTCCTACGATGCGGCTGTGAACTTAACCTTACTTGTGATTTTTACCCCATGAATGGGAACCTAGAGTTACAGCCCTGTTTCACAGCTTGCCACAGCCGATAATTAGACTCCGTTTCGTGGTGCTAAAAGAACAGGTTTCCCTCACTGGGAGTCGAGCATTTCCCAGCATCTTCGCAGTCAAGCCTACTACAGCGGAAGATATTTTCGTCAGGTCTTAAGGGATTCACTTACACTTCAAAATTGAGTTTAAATTCGGGTGCCCTATCACATGTACTATAAGGGTACTCAAAATCCGCCTTGTTTGGCTTCCGTAACTCACGTTATTCGTTCAGTTTGTCATTTAATAGATAATCTTTCAAAAGTCTAAGAACGCCATTTCGTTGTTACAACTGATGCGGAATCGTTCATCTAAATCGTTTGGCATACGATTTTCTCTCAATAAGAGAGATGAGGCACCTTTTCTCGAGAAACTGATAGTTCGAATGCCAACATGAATGCTGTTTTAAAACGGATTAAAGGATCTGGAACGGATCTGCTCATCACTTAGGTGTGATCAAGGGGTTCTAAGGTCTGCCTATTTTTACGATTTCGTTAAGTGCCTAGGTTAGGTTGAGTAAGGTAAAGTTAAATAGGGGTATGCAAACTCAAACAACACTAGGCACCAGAATGGGACCATCGCAGTCCCTTAAGAAATGGATTGCAAAGATTAGCTCCTTCATTCAGAGGAGCAAATGGTTCCCTGAGTAAGAGGGTGACCCACTCACCTTACACATCGGCAGCACAATGGACCTACCTCTGGTCTAAGTACATCGTCATCGAGGGCCGGTTCCAACCAACCAACCAACCAATCCCTTGAGAAATTGATCCAAAAAATCAAACGGAATATTTTTTGATGAATATATTTTGATCGACGTTTTACGACACCATTGATCTCCAGGCATGTCAACCCACGGATTTGCTGGCAAACTTGTGGGAGAGTTAATATATAGTTCATAAATAGTGACACTGCTTAGATGTGATATTTCCCATTAGTCGCCTTTAATGACAAGCGCGATATTCTACGTCCATGGATATTGTGTCCAGTTCAAAGTCTAAATCGTCTTAACGTCGGTTTGAGAAAGACGTGATGTCCACTTACTTAAAACGGCGGAATGAAATTAAGCCCCAATGCGAAATGGCCCCGTAAAAAAGGAAAAAAACCCCCAACAAATTGGGACTATATTTCTAAATGAAAATTGGCCCTATTTCATTTATGCAAAATGGCCCCAAGTAGTTGGCACATGAAAAAATACGGCTAGGAACAGTTATCTTTTGAACTATTCACCTTATGAGCTTTGAAGTACGCCGCGTAGCAGCGCCCTGTGCCTTTGCATTTTAGGCCAAAGGCCTGTTGGTGTATGAGTCGAAGAAGTGTCCAGAGTTTAAGGCCCTTTTACAGATACATCCTACTCCTAATCCAGCAGTGAACCGAAGCAGGGGGTTGCAAGAATGCAGATCTACTTGCGATACATTCACACGTTTCTATGGACATTATGTCAATTCCAAACAGACATAGTGTCCATGGAAAAAGACATAATGTCCATGGTTATTAAGTCATCTTCAGATGGAAATAGCGTCCATGGACATTGTGTCAACCCGCCGCAATACAACCCATGCTTTGCCGGGAGAAGATTCACATCTTTTCTGATAGTTTGGCGGCAATGTCCACCATCAACGTTTTTCGGTTGAGTTTTTTTGTGTTGGTAGATACATCTCGAAATGCACATTTTACATACATACAAGCGTCACACTGCATTCCTTCTTATCGAGATACAAATAAATAAATATCTGGCTTTAACAGGCCATACAGGGGCTGAAACGCAGCTTCACCATTTGCTTGTACGAAGTGAAAAGGACCTACAAATTTGAGCCGAATTCGAACGTCAAATTTGAGAAGTTTCTCATGCCAATTTAGCACCGTATGTATGATTTTGACAGCAAGTCGTGAATGAGTTTTAAAAAAAAAGTTTTAAGACTCTCTTAACCCTAATCCTACCAAGTAATTTTTGTTACATGCCATACCAAGGTGTGCCTCTTAGGCACATTGTATCGAATTAAATAGTTTACTGTATTAAATTGTGAAACACATGTATACACAAAGAGTTATATACATTTAATTAATTTTAAACTCTATTGAACAAACATTAATACATAGAATACTCATTTATTTTATTTATTTTCATTGTAGTTTCTGCAATTTAATGTTTTCTCCGAATGCTCAATACATACTGTTAGGTTACATATATCACAGCACTGTGTTGACATTCAGCTTTTTTTGAAGGACAAAAATAGCATCTCCTTCTATTTATGGGTTTTTGAAGGAGACCCTTTGCTGGTACGGCTAGGTTTTTGCATGCAGTATTTATTGCCGCAGTGTGGCTTCTATGCAAACCAACCAAACTGCGCCGGCTGATATGCTCCATCACTAGTTCGGTCGACATTTCTTTCAAGAAAATATTCAAAGCTTTCTTTTTTTTGATATATTCCACTCGGGATAAATATTTTTCCAAACAATGAATGAAGCTATGCCGCAGACATCAATCATATTGAGAAACATAGGGAAAGGCTACAGTCCGCTTGGGCGAACTGTTGGATACCCTATTCTTATTCCTATCCCTCATAAGTGGGCGTGACAAAAGCCTAAGTATGGTTGAATTGTTAAGAACGCTTTACATATTTTGTTATATAACATTTAAAGGATTTTATCAAAAAAAAACGCTCCCTAGCTCAAACTTGGGTGTTTCAATAAAATTGTTTTATTTAATTGTGGGCGTGTCAGTAGGCGGATTTAAAAAAATTAACACATGAGCATAAAGCGCCCCTAGAGAGTATATATTATAAATTTCAGCTCCCTAGCTCACTTTGAATTTTCAAAAAAAAAAAAAATAATAATAATTGTGGGCGTGCCAGTGGGCGGATTTTGAAAATATTTACACATAAGCATAAAGGGCCCATAGAGAGTATATATTATAAATTTCAGCTCCCTAGCTCAAACTTTGGATTTTCAAAAAAAATGTTTTATTTATTTGTGGGCGTGTCAGTAGGCGGATTTAAAAAAAATTTAAGTATGAGCATAAAGGGCACCTAGAGAGTATATACTATAAATTTCAGCTCCCGAGCTCAAACTTTGGACTTTCAAAAATAAAAAAAAAATAATTGTGGGCGTGTCAGTAAGCAGATTTTGAAAATATTTACACATGAGCATAAAGGGCCCCTAGAGAGTATATATTAAAAATTTCAGCTCCCTAGCTCAAATTTTGGTTTTTCAAAAAAAATATTTTATTTAATTATGGGCGTGTCAGTGGGCGGATTTTGAAAAGTTTATGTCCCAAGCAGTTTTATGGGCCAAAGATCATATTTAAAAAATTTCAGCTTTCTAGCTCAAAATTCAATTTTTCCCATACTTTGTTTTATTTAATTGTGGGCGTGTCAGTGGGCGGATTTTGAAAATTTTATGTCGCAATCAGTTTTATGGGCCATAGATCATATATAAAAAATTTCAGCTCTCTAGCTCAAAATTCGATTTTTTCCAAAATTTTGTTTTTTTGAGTTTGTGGGCGTGTCTGTGGGCGGATTTCAAAAATTCTTAAACTTGATTATTTCGGGACCCTAGAGAGTATATGGTTAAAATTTCAGCTCTCTAGGTCCAGTTTAAAGGCCTAATTTTTGCCGACGGACGGACGGACGGACGGACGGACATGGCTAGATCGACATTACTATCGATGCTGATCATAAATATAGTAACTTTTAGGGGTCTACGGGCAATATTAAGGTATGTTACAAACTATGCGTCAAAATTAATATACCCCTAGAATAGGGTATAAAAAGGCTAACGGCCACCTGTTGGTCTTGCGCTTCACCGAATATGCATGTGCCATTTGATCTAAGGTATCGACTCCTCCTTTCGTTGAATTATAATACAAATTTATTTCTGATTTGTTTTTATTTGACAGAACGGTGATGTTGTTATGGTGCATGGTCGACAAAATGATCACAGCTCGATTTTTTTTTAGGAGCGTAGGATACTAGAGTCATAGCTTTTTGAAAGCCAAATAAGTGCTCTCTATTTCCCGACGAGGAGTAGTTAAAAAATTTGATGGTATACATCGTTTGTTCTTCCGGATCGTTCCTACCCAAGTCAGGCCCTTGGACAGCTAACTGGAAGCAAGTTCATAGCTGGTGAAGTACATAGTTGTCGAATGTAATGTTTCTGTTGGACCTAATAAAAGGTTCACAAAGCTCTTCAACAACCTTTTGCGCTAAGTTTTCTGATCGCCTTGGTCCTTCCTTTGCCAAGTATGGTACCCAACGTAGTAGATAGCTAGAACCACTGTCACAAATCCACCAAATTGTCATACTATACTTATCTGGTTTGCTTGGTACATATTGCCGGAGCGATACGCGACCCCGAAATGAAACCAGCTGTTCATCAATAGTTAGGTTGCAGTCGGGGATATAATGCTTCGATAAATTTAAATTCACTCTTTCCCACAGGTCTCTAATTGGAGCCAGTTTATCTTTTTGCCTTCGAACAGTCCTTTTGCTTTTATCGTCAAATCGAATAAATCGCAACAATTGGGTAAATCTGTTTTGTGACGCTTTATATAAAAAAATTTCTATAAAGAGGGCACCAGAGTTCGTTGTAGTCAATTATTCCTTGTTTATTTCTTCCGTCAGTAATCAACAGGCCTAAAAATGATCGAATTTCAATGTCGTCAACTGGCTTCCATAATGTCCCAATAGTACGAACAGCTTCTATATTAGTGAAAATCACTGTAATACCAATGGGTGAATCATCAAAAAACAACCTGAATGTGCATCAAATCGGGTATCAATATGGACACCAGGTGGAAGCTTTACCTTATTCAAAGCCAGTGGTGGATCCAGGGGGGGGGGGGGGGGGTTATCGGATCCTGAATCTGACCTGAATCTGAAATGCTGGTATTCTGTCGCCGAAAATTTGCATATTCTATTTTACGATTCGAAAATCCAAAAAATATTGTAATGTGCAAATAAATTCTCGTATAATATTATTATTCAATTCATGTTAGTACAACATATTAGCAATAGTGCGAAATCTAGAGAAAATCTCAATCGTTTTTAAAATTCCGCGGTTTTTTGAAGAATTCTTGCAGAATTTCGTCTTCCGTTAGTCCAATTTCAGGATGGATACTAAAGAAGCGAGTCCATTCAGGCGCTCCCGTCCTATTGTACTTCTGAGATAGTTTTTTATTCTTCTTAGGGTCGAAAACGATCGTTCTGGAGCTGCTGTTGTTACGGGTAACACTGCCAATACTCGTAAGATCGTATTCAAGTTATTAAAACATTTTTCATTGATAACCTTAAAAATAACGTAACCATTGAAAGTTAAGTATTCGATGGATTATAGAAACTGATTCTGGAAGTACAAATTCCGATCTGAAGTTACTCACTGATAGTGCATCGAGCGCATTTTGAATATCTTGATCAAAGATCCGTTGCCTCCACATTCTGATCTCTGAGATAAAATTCCTTTCTGAACAGTCCACTATTTTGTCATAAAACTTGTAAAGATCTGCGCATTTTTCCTCATCAAATTCCAGCTTGGAAGGAAATAGTTGTCCGAAACTGTGGAAGATCGATTTGTGTTTTTCGAACCGACTTTGGAGATGAAAAATGTAAGTATCAAGAAATGCAATGTAGAAGGCTATTCTGTAATAATCTTCGACATTTTGTGTTTCAACGTTGCAACGGTTTTTCTGTTGACTGCAACGACGAGGCGATTTCATATTAAGAACAGATTTCAGCTATATTGTGGTAAATGATACAAAAATTTGAATCATTCGTAGCATCATCAGCTAACTTTGTGGCTTCTCCTATATCTTGATTTTTCGTCTGCAATTCCCGACTCAGAGGCAAGACGATAGAATTGATCGATTCCATTATATGTATGACAGAAGATTTGAAATTCGATTGTCAAAATCGTGGTCAAAAGCTGCGAAGCCTTTTGTGAAGTCTCTCGATCTTCCACTTATTTATTTCTTCCAAAGCTTCTATAACGGACGGTTGAAATTCGAGGTAAGTTGAAACTGCTTCATGAGACTGAGCCCATCTTGAAACAGCGAAGGAATTCAATTTTTCTTTTCTCCGGTCACTCTTTTTCGACATTTTCAAAATGTCTTCCTTTAAAATGCTTTGTCTCTTCGGCCAGTGGGAAAATGCTTCTATTGCTCCGATAGTTCCTAACGCATTTTTTATACCCGAAACTCCGCAAGTGGCATTGATGACCAAACTGAAGCCATGCGCGGCACAATGAAAGTAGATTGCAAGAGGAAAATGAGACCTGATATGGGCTTGTACTTCGTTTACTTCGCCACTCATAACTGGTGCATATATACGAGTATATCTGTGTATCAAAAAAATATCGACACTGTGTCGCGAAGTAGATGTTCCGAATTAAAATTGTTTGCATTGGTAACCGTGTGTCCACACAAGCGGCACTATCGTAGTTTCATGCAAAATGTATCAAAAGAATGAGAAAATGAGGTTAAGTTAGGTCATGACAGTATAAATTTTATGGACCCCCCCCCCCCCCCCCCCCCCCTAGTCGAGATCCTAGATCCGCCACTGTTCAAAGCTGTTGCAATAATGTTGTGCGCAGTTGGTGTTGATTTCCATGCCGATTGAACTAATGTAAGCCAATAGCAGATATATAATATAACAATGTATAATTTACCTATGCACTAAGCACTCAATTCACGGATGAACTGGTTGTAATTTCTTTTCAAACAAATTGGGGAATAACAACAAGTTGAGAAAAAAAAAACTAAAAAGGGGGAATCCCCCGTAAAACTTATAGGGGAATCGCCATTATGCGCGGTGAAAAGAATTTTTAAGAAGGGAAATGCGAATTCAATTTAATTCATTCAAACGAATGTACTGCTCAGAATAATATTTTTCATATGTGCCTCGGGAGCTCACCTTGGTAGAGGGTGTCAGTAAAGTATGTTTATCACGATATCTAAAATTCTGTAAATATATAAAAAAAATTATTTTAGTTGTTTTACATGTCAAAAAGCAATTGCATATATTACTAAAAGACACAGTTCGATTAAAATTGTATCTAGAGAAATATAGCGCTTTTAGAATGGAATGTGCCTGCGAGGCACACCTTGGTAGGATTAGGGTTAATTCTATCAGCGGCTTTTGACTTGGACTATGATGGCTGTGGCTTAAGTTATGCCTCGAGGAGAGTAGTAGTCAATTTTTATTTAATTTTTCTATATTTCCTGCTTAATTGCCATCAGCATTTTCTCAAATTTTCCCCATAAAATATCCGGGCGTGCGAACAACTTTAATCCGCATAGTTACATCTCGGTTCAAATTAGTTTATGCTTCCCTTTTATTTCGTTCAAATAAGCGGATACATTATTTAAAAGCTTCTCAATTAAGCGGGGAGTTTTGTTTCAATGAACACAATCTATTGTATTAAGTTTTCCATCGATTGTAACCTAAAGCTAAGCAGCTGGCCTGATTATATTTCCAATTAATCATTGCCAGTACCTAGCTGGCAGAACACAATTTAGTCGGAGAAGCACCGCGCCGTCAATTTTTTGTGTATACAAAAAGCGCGCGCATCCTTCTAACATGATAGTACCAACTGAGCCGGCCGCGCTCCATTTTTTACTAGATAGGTTCTTTGACGTGAAGGCTTTTTGGGATCATTTGTGCGTATGCTATACAACATTGTGAACCGAGTGAGCGCCGCACCTTCCTTTCAGCTTAGGGGACATTTTTCGATCAGAGAAGATGGCTGAGTTTTCCCGCTACTTCATCCACCATACGCTTATGCGATGCTTAATGTCGTCATCACAGCTCTCATCGCTTTTGATCATAGATCCTAGATATTTGAACTTTTCACATTTGGGAATCACTTTTCCATTGATATAATTGTATGAGGAAGGTCGGAGTGGATCTGAGAACGGGCAGCACAAATATTCAGTTTTTTCGAACTAATACGATACCCATTAACCTCCAAAACCTCCACCCATACATCAAGTGCTCGTTGCAGGAATGTCTGATCCTCCCTAATGATGGCTCCATCTTCAGCAAAGAATAACTGATGCACTTTGGAGTCGGTCACTTTCCAATAAAGCATATAATCAAGGACTGTTATAAATATCAAGGGACTTAAGACGATTCTCTGGTGTACACGGAATTTTATTGCGAACTTCTCGGTGACGCCAAGGGACGTCTTTCTTTGCTCCCTCGTACATGTCCATGATCATATCAATGTAGGTTTCTGAAACTTCTTGTTTCTTAGCGCCACCGATAACAGATATCTTGATTGCCTATCAAAAGCCTTTTCCATCATGGCGTTCTAGAGGGTTTTTCATTAGCGACTTGACAGCTTCAAACTTTCAGTGTGAACGCACCTTTAAGCCGATTACCGAACTGTCAATGTGAAAATATTCAGTAAAATTTTATCGTGGTGAAGTTCGCAAAGGAACAACGTTTACAAATAATAAAAATTTATTACAGAAATTAGCAACTTTAAGAGCGTTAACGCCAATTTTCGGTCGCAATTCTCGTCCCCAGTAGACAAGCATTTCATAGTCTAGTGAACAAATTTGAGTCAGAATATTCGCTGCTTGATGTTGCCGTGCCAGTGACACTATGCTATTTTGCCCGAGGTGTGGAGAATATTGCCGCCGTAGAGGCGTCCGTTGCAAACCAGCCAAATCAGTCAATTTCACGGCGTTATCAAGAATTTGGCATGTCCCAGATCACATTATGGCGAATTTTGAGTAAGGATCTTGGCCAACACCCTGACAAGATCAAGCCGACTTAAGAACTAAAGCCAATTGATCATATGAAGCGACGTACGTTCTCGAATTGGGCTCTGGGCAAGATGGAAGAAAATGAAGAATTTCATCGCAAAATCATCCTCAGCGATGAAGTGCATTTTTGGTTAAACGGCTTCGTCAATAAGCAAAATATGGATTACTGGACAGGTGAGAACCCTCATGCGCTTCATGAAACAGCACTCTTCATCCGCAAAAAGTCACTGTTTGGTGTGGTTTTCATGCCGTTGGCGTTATTGGGCCATTTTTTCCGTCGATGAAAATGACCGTCACATTACGGTGAATGGTTTTCGCTATAGAGACATTTTGGAGCTTTATTTCTTTGAGCAATTGCATGAATTGGACATCAGTGATATGTGGTTCCAACAAGACGGTGCCACAAGCCACACAGCAGATGCAAGAATCGAGTTATTGAAGTCGCAGTTCGGTGAACGTGTTATCTTGAGAAACGGACCCGTCTATTGGGCGCCGAGATCGTGTGATTTAACGCCACTAGACTCTTTTTTTAATGGGGCTACATTTAATCATTGGTCTATGCCAACGAGCCGGCAACGTTATATGAGCTCAATATTGAACGAGAAATAGCGGCCGCATCGGTCGAAATGTGTGAGTCATCGAGAATTGGGTTCAAAGTATCAACCGCCGCATACGTTCCTGTGCTGGACTAATGAACGAAGTCGAATTCCATTCATAAATGTTTTGATATAATTTGAAACCCCTACAATTTTTCTTGAGATATCTCTAGTTTGCATATGCAAATTATTTAAAAAATAAGTTGTCAAGTCCTTAATGAAAGACCCTTTACTTTGGAATGCATCGGTGGTCCCAACAAACCCGAACTGGTCTTCAGATAGCCGTATTATTTTCCGCATTCGGCTTTCAAATACCCACTCAACGATCTTCAGGGTGTCTGACATCAGCTTGATTTAATGTTGTATGTCAAGATTTCGCGTATCGCCTTTTCTTTTGTGCAAAGGAAGGAGAAAACTTTGCCTCCACTGGTAAGATATTGGATCGCTTCCCATAAGTTTAAGAATAAGAATGATTAACTTTTTGGACCCGATGTCTCGCATTGTTTTCCAGAACTTGGAGGGTATCTCGTCCCGCCCAACTGCTTTTCATTTTTTTGGAGTCTTCTTCGACAGTATCGTGCACTTCCTCATTGTTAAAAACGGTTCTCGGAAAATATATCCGAGGAAATTGTTCATTTAGAAGTCCTTCATAATACTGCAGCCACCTGTGTATAGTATTGTTTCGTCATCCACAAGCAGCAGCCCTTGAGGGTTGTTGTGAAACTTTGGCAAACGGATTTTCCGGGCATTGCTCCTCTGCGCCCGCATCGAGCTACTTTTTCACCATCTATTTATTTTATGGCAGTTCGATTTACATTTACATATTATGTGTTTATTTAAGAAATATAGAAAATTAAATTCTTTACAACTTCAATATTCTTAATATTAAAATAAATATAATTTAAATGAAAAGCAATAATTTTTAAGGGAAAGCTACAAGATAAAACCCTTACATGATACTAAAAAACTAATATTTTGCACATAAGCCCAAATGTTATATAAACAAAATATCTAATTTACGAGATTAAGAATTAGCTAATTATGAGAACAGGAACATCTGCTAGAAAAGTTTTCTTGTAAATTTTATAGTACAAGCTTAACCCATTAACTGCCAAGGGTATTTAAAATTGTAAAAGTCATATTTTTATGGTTTTTTCTCTTTATTTAGGTTAAAATAAGAATATAATACAAACAAAATTTTTGGAAAAAATGTATGTGGTTGGTAACAGAGGTGTACTTTATATAGGGTAACTTCGGGCATTATGGCGCACTTCTTTTCCTTCCCAAATAACTTTAACAAGAACAGTTTTTTATTAAATATAGGAAACAAAGAACCAAAACAAATTATATAAAACTACAGATTCAAGGAGATATGATATAAAAAAAATAAGTCAAAAATGTTTTATAAAAAACCATAATGCCCAATGCATGGGGCAATATGGCGTACCCTAGTGGGCAATATGGCGTGATGATTTACTTGTGGTTGGATTTGCCACAACTATCACCAGTGTTGTTAAAATGAGCGCAGGAGTCGTGGGACCAAAAACTACATATAATGCACTGCATCCATCATCTTTTTTTGTTGTTATATTGTAGTCTCCCCCACAACCTGCACAAATATTTTCTTCGAAATCTTCGGACCCATCGGACTCGTCGGCTAACTGGATTTCAATGTTCTCATCATCAGAAGTCGAAGAGTTAAGGTCGCGCTTCCTTTTATTTTTCTTTGTTTTCGATCCGCCCTTTTCTAATACCGAATTTTTTGCCGTCACCGTTCTGAAGGGTAGTCGCTGGAACATTGGACTGCTTTGGAGCTGCATTTATTGATAAAGTTTTCTGTTTTACCTCGTTAAATGCAGCAACCAGATTACTTTCCAATCATGTTGCTCTCAAGCCCTTATTTGCTTTGCGGATAGTCGGCATTTCTATGGAAATAAGACATAAAATATTGGTAGTTTACCGTAAAATATTGCTGTACAAATGATTTTCAATTGGGGCAATATGGCGGACACTTAACATGCAAACTTCATAAGGGCATTATGGCGCATCTTTGCCATAATGCCCATACAGCAAGTGCGCCATATAACAAAAAATACGCGTTTGCACAACACATAAAAAAAATCGGCAGGTGTTCATTTCCTGTTACTTATTAATGCCACCAAACGAAAACAGATCTATTTATCTTCACTTCACTATACACACCAAACACCTGCGATGTATACTTACCAAGCACCATACAATTGAGAAATAGGCAAAAATATAACTGGGTGAGAAAATAGAAACTTTTTTTAATTTTTTTTTCACTGCCACAAAAAAAAATTGCTTAAACCCAGCAACCTGACATTACGCGCGATTGACAAAGACTAAAGTTTTCTAATAGTTCAATTTATTATGAGGTAATCGGATATGTGGTATTTACAAGGTGCGCCATAATGCCCCCTGCACCATAATGCCCGAAGTTACCCTAGTACAACGGGATCATACATACTATTTTAAATTTAGTTCAGGTGAAAGTTTTTAAAACAGTCCTTATTTATGCACAGTGTAACATTGCACATTTCACAGCACCATTTGGATCGTAGATGGCACTGTCGACATCTGAGTTGATTGGGTAATATTTTGGGAAAATGGTGTCCTGGAATCTCCGCAATGTTTCGCTTGACAGTTAATTTAGGTTGCACTTTTCCTGCATTTAGAGTGTGAAACCTTAAGTAGTAAAGTGTGATTGCCCTGGTAAATTCGAGTAGATAACCCTTACAATTATTAATCAGCTTATGGAGCCTCCAGGCATTGGACACAGTGGATGAGACCATGGATGTTAAAATGTTCCACCACCACTTTTTGCCTCGAATTTCGATTGAATAAGTATTTATGAATTGGTCATGGAGGTCGACACCACCCATATTTATGTTATAATTCTTGACCAAAAGAGGCTGGGGTATATTGACTTTTTTCTGTTGCTCCTTGCTCCACCTTCTGACAATATCACACGGTTCGATCACATCGTAATTGGTAGCTATTGTAACGATGTTGTTGTTGTCCTTCCATTTTAGAAATAGCAATTTATGGGTAGAATCAAATTGGTAGTCAAAACTACCTATGTTTTTGAAAGTCCTTGTTGTTTGGTAAAGGACATTTTTTAAGTCGGTTGTCGCGAGCCGTTCCCGTTGCTCTAAAGCCTTTATCTTTTAAGATTTTCATGAGCTCATAGCTTGTAAAGAAGTTGTCGAAAAAGATGGCGTGGTCACTTGGACATTCTATGTTCTTGAGGAGGTCTAGAACCACTCTTGAACCTAGTGGGAGGCTTTTCATTGAAGGTTTCACATTTTTAGCTCCACAGTAGGTGTCAAATTCGTATAAATATTCATCTTTGCTGCAAAGCATCCAATTTTTGAAGCCAAATCTCACTGGCTTTCCCCTTATGAACTGCTTTGCATAATGACGACCGAAGTACTTCACCATAGACTCGTCTATATATAATTTCTCATGCATATAGCCCCAATGTTGAAATTTTGCACACAAAAGTTGACTGAGCGGTCGAAGTTTTGCCATTTTGTCATTTGCGTCGAGGTGGTCATTATCAGCAAAATGTATAAACCTTTTAATTTCTTGAAATCTATTTCTTGACATACTATTGGCAACAATGGGCACATGTGTATCAGGCGACTGTTTCCAGTACATGGTTTCTCTTGCCTCAGAATTATATCGCGAAATCAGTAATATTCCAATAAAAACTTTCAAATCCTCGTCGTTGAAAGAAAAGTTGTGTTGGTTTTTTTGCCCTGCATACAACATACGAGTAGTTTGACTTACAATTAGTTGTCTTACCTCGGAATCAAAAATTTCAATTTCGTTGAGGCCGAATAAAACTGACGTGCAGTTATGGATTCTACGCAAAAAATATTCAGTCCGTTAAAACTCGGTTGAGGAAATTGATTTTGTCCATACCGGTGGAGCAAATGACTTCTTTAACTCTGATAGTGGGATGTCATCATCGCTGTCGAATCCATCGTCGTCAGAGGCTAAATAAGCATCCACAAAAACCTCAACTTCACCGGGAACATCAAGTGGCAATTCCGTTGTTCTCATATTATCCTCGTCCAAATCCTCTTCATCCGTCACGTAGTACACCGGTGGAGGAATCATGACGATATCGGCGTTGACGGCATGTGTACTACTATGAAGTTCTTCCAAAGCAGAGTCAAGATTTTGGAAACGTTTTCCATAAAAATGTTTGACAGGGATAGCTTGAAAATTCATTCTGATCACCAGAAAAAAAAAGCATGCATGATCCCATTGTACTTTTAAAAGTACATCAAACTTTGGCTTTGCTAACCTCCGTGTATATATGCAAAAATATAAAGGGGCTTGTATACTTGTTCACTTTAGGTTTTTTTTTAAATAAAAATCAAAACAAAAAATTAAATATTTCGTAAATTGAAGTTTTTATGACCACAAATGTTTCTGAAGGGAACAAAACGAGAAATGTTTCAGAATGCTTTCCACGAAAAGACAGTTGGACAACAGCCAACTGTGATTAAAAAATTCAAAAGTACCTCAAAAAATTCAAATAAAATTGACTTTTGTGAATACAAATTCAAAAGATAATTTTTATTTCATGGCATGCTGTTAAATGACCATTTCAAAAATTCATTTTACTGTACTTTAAAAAGTACAATGGGTTAATTTATCTAACATTAGCCTTATCATGCAGCCTTACTGTTGAAAAATGCCATGGAAAATTTAGCATTAATTTTAATATTTTGTTCTGCACTCTTTGAATCTTTTTTAAATTGGTCTCAGCGCAGTCAAACCACACTGGATCACCATAAGTGAGTATAGGCTGGAAAATAGCTTTGAATATCAACATTTTATTATGCATGCATGCTAAGACCTGATCTGCGATTTACGAAAGAGTATAAAATTCTTATTACCAGGTTAGTTTTGTTAATCGTATTGGCAATAGAACTTGTCACGACAATGTCAGTGTCAAAAAAGTGCGTGAAAGAGAGAAAAAAAAACAAACAAACAAACAAACAGCTGAATGAAATGAATGAAAACAATGGCGAATTTGCATGGCGGGAAATAAGTTCTTCGCGAATAGTTACAAAAAGTTTATAACAAAGCCAATTTTAACAAAAAAAAAAGTTACGGAACTAAGAAGTAGTATTCAAAAAACGTTTTGGATAATTAAAAAGTTAACATTATAATGTGATTGTGTTGAAAAAATAAAAGTGAAAAAGTGAGAATCGCGGAGTTGCGACAAAAAATGTTTTCGTTGCGAATATCTCGTAATAATTTTATATTTAAGTGAATTATAACAAAAACAAATTTCCAGAACTAAAAAGGAGTATCCAAACACTATTTTGGAATACTCAAAAGATAACAATACATTCAGATTCTATACAAAAAATAAAAGTGAAACCGTGACAATCGCCTTGTGGCAAAAAAAATATTTCTGTTTCGAAGCAAATAAGTTGAAAAGTTCTCTAAAGAAAGGTCAATAAAAATAAGTAATCAATAATACAAAAAGTAACCAATTTATGTGCAAAATGCTGACCAGTCCACAAGCCACAAGGTTATTATTTTCAAACACTTTCAATTTCGACATTTTTCAATTTTTGGTCAACATATTAACAATTTTTATTGTTTTTTTTTTCCTTTAACTTACTTTCTTACGTTTTTTCTCTATTAGCTGGTACTTTTTAATCTTCAATTGCTTCTGTTCTCACTTAAATATACACTTTATTAACAATCACAATGATTATTCATTTCATTCAGCTGTTTGTTTGTTTTTTTTTTGCTCTTTTGACCTGACATTGTTTTCATTCAATTTGCTTTTGACGTTTAAGAAAGGGATGCGGCACTTCAGAAAGAGATAGCTTGGTAAAAAGGTCTATATGCTTATCAAAAGTCAGTTTCTTGTCAAGTGTTAGACCTAGGTACTTGCAGCTTTCAAACCAAGCGATATCAATAGAGTTTAGCTGTAACATTGTTTGTGGCGAAAAACCAGTTTTTCTTCGACGACAAAACCAGATTGCCTGTGATTTTTGAGCATTAGCCTTGATTTCCCAATGATGAAAAAAGTTTGTAAGATATTCAGTGAGCATTGTAAACGTTCGAGAGCGCTTTGAGGCAATACGCTAGACGAAAAAAGGTCTGTGTCATCACCGAACATAGCTAATTCAGTATTTCCGTCCAAAGATGGCAAGTCGGACATGTAAACGTTGAAAAGTATGGGTCCCAGCACATAACCCTGCGGAACACCACTTACTACTCGTATATCATATAGAGAAGATTTTACACAGCCTGCGTATACAGCAAAGTTTCTATTAAATAAAAAGCTCCATACTAACTTAATCAGATATGTCGGAAAATTACACATTATAAGTTTGTGAATCAAACCCTGGCGCCAGACAGTGTCATAGGCTTTTTCGATGTATAAAAGTACAAGACCAGTCGATAACTTTGAGTTAAGGTTACTTTTGACGAGATTTTTAATTCTTAAAATTTTATGGCTTGTGGAGTGACCAGCTCTAAAACCAAACTGCTCATTAGGGTATATGATTGCATCCTCAATATGGTTTAACAATCGTTGTTTAATAAGCTTTTCAAACAGTTTACTAATAGTATTTAATAAACTAATAGGCCTGTTACTATTAGGATTATCCTTTGCTTTACCAGGTTTGTAGATAGCTACAACTTTTGCTATTTTCCAATCTTTAGGCAAATACGGAAGAATCATGCAACAATTGAAATCATTATAAGATATTTGGCGGCCGTTGAAGGTAAGGTTTTAGTAATCTGCTCATTCCATCAAGCCCAGATTATTTTTTGGATTTTAGATGTTTAATTAACTCTTTAACTGAGCTGTTTTTAAAAAAGTTGTTACTATTTACGTAACTTGGTAAGGAATTGAGCTCAATAAGTTTATCTTGGAAAACATTATCAGTGACAATATCACGAAGATGAGATGATGTTGGCAAAAACAGTTTGGCAAAACCGTCAGCCAGTTCGGCTACCTTTTCCAATTGAGTAACAAGAACATTGTCTTTGACTCGAAGACGCGGAATGTTTGAACTTTTTTTCTTTATTATTTTTGTTACCTTCCAAGAAGGTTTAAATCCCTTATCAAAACTAGATAAGAGGTTTTCTATTTTTAATTTTTTAAACTGTCGATCTCGTTCTTTTAATTTAAACGCACCCGTAATAGGGGAAGGTCGTGTACCTCGGTCCGGATTTCAGTTTTTTGCCAATATTTTATGTGTCGTTTTTTCTTTAGTTTTTATTTTTTTTTTGTGTTACTACCTGAAGTCTTTTCTCTGATATGGCGAAACTACCAAAAGGATATTGCTTACAATTCCTTAGAAAACTTAAGTTTTATATGCTAACCTCAAACGATCCAAGGTACAAGACGTGGTTGTACCTTGGTCCACGGAGTATTGTACCTTGAACCGAAAATATTATTAAACGTTTTTCTTTAGTTTAAAGGTGAAAACTTTAATTTATTTCAATAAAAAGTAAAAATGGTACCATTTTTAATTTTTTTAAAAAAAAAAACCGCAAAAAACAAACCATTATCTTAAAGTTTTTGGCTTGATTAAAAAAAAATTATTTCAAATAATAGTATTAAATAAAAAAAACTCTTTTACTAAAAAAAACTTAACAAAGGACTTCAATATTATTTAAAAACTTACTTTAAGGGAACAACATAAAAGAAAAACAAATTTATCACTTCAATATTATTTAAAAATTTGCATTAAAGGGCAAACCAATGGTCCAAGGTACACGCGCTATGATAGGTCCAAGGTACACTTACACCACTTTAGCCAAACAAATTCGATTTTAACGTAGTATTCAAACCACATATGAACGACAATGTGTTCCTACCAAAAGATTATTAATACACTTTCCGAAATCGATTAAAGTAGCGGCAAAAAGACAGAAAACTAAGCACTACATAACTTCAGAAAAGAGATAAAAAAATACTTTTTTCATTGAAAACTATGTTTGTTTGTTTTTCTGCCGACTCGTTGCAGCTGTGCTTTCAAAAAGAAACTGAGAAGAGAAATGAACAGAAGATCAACATTTCACAGAAGGGCCGGTTTTTGCGTACTTTGTAGTTTTCTGGATATTGGCACTCGGACCAAGGTACAATCGGACCAAGGTACACAACCTTCCCCTATGGTAACTGCTTTGATTCGTACGAACAAAAGGACCTTTTATGAAAATAAATTTAATGCTTGTGATTCCAGCAATCTTTTCTGGAAAAATATTCGCCAAATAGGCATGAATAAAGAAAAGCATATTCTACCGAATAATGTAAATCTCAATGATCTAAATGCACAATTTGTCCAAACAATTATTTCCACACCAGTTTCGAATATTACTACTCCAATTGGAAGCATGAGTTGTGGGTTTTCGTTGTCTCGTTTTGATGAGGTAAGTGTAGGTGTAGCAATTCTTAAGATCAAATCCAAAGCTACGGGCTCGGACAATATGAACCCGGACTTTGTAAAAGTGTTACTACCAATCATCTTACCTCATATCGCACATATATTTAATACAATATTAACAACAACAACATATCCTAATAGCTGGAAAATTGGCAAAATTGTTCCACTTCCAAAAGCTAATAGCAATGATTTTCGACCCATTACTATCCTTCCTTTCCTAAGCAAAGCTTTCGAGATTCTTGTAAGTAGACAAATTAAGACTTATCTCAATGAGAAGAAGTTGATTACTAATTTACAATCGGGTTTCCGTGCAAATCATAATTGCACCACAGCTCTGCTTAAGGCATGCGAAGATATACGCGAGGGTCTAGACCTGAATATGATGGGTTGTATTGTCTTTTTAGATTTTTCCAAGGCATTTGATTGCGTTGATCATAGTATCTTGTTGCATAAGCTTACGCTACAATTTGGTTTCGAGGATAGTTTTTGTCGGTTAGTAAAATCCAATTTCTCTCCTTTCCATTTTTAGTAAAGTTTTCGAAAAAATCGTTAAAATAAGACTGTTATCTTTTCTAAATAGAAATAAGTATTTCAGCCCTGTGCAGTTTGGTTTTCAGCTTGGAAAGTCTACTGAAGATGCCCTACTAAATTTTTGCTCCAGTGTTTTCTCAAACCTTGATGCAAAAAAGCTCACTGCAGGTTTATTTGTGGACATTACCAAAGCCTTCGATATGGTTAACCACACCATCTTGTTAAATAAACTAGAAAAAGCTGGAATTCGTGGTTTTATGCTCGAGTGGTTCAGATCCTATCTTTCAAATAGATCTCAAAGAGTTAAAATTGGAGAAATCAGGAGTGATGTACAGTTTCTAAATTTGTGAGTACCGCAAGGTTCGGTGTTGCGACCTATTTTGTTCCTTATATACATTAATTCTCTTTTTGAGCTTGATTTTAAGGGTACACTTACTGCCTTCGCAGATGATGTGGGCTGTTCCTACGGTGCGGATAGTGCTTTAAATTTAGTTTCTGTTATAAACTGGGATTTAAATTTATTGAGGATCTGGTTCGCTGAACATAGACTGAGAATTACGAGTAGTTCTAAAACTAAAATAATGTTTTTTAACCTATCGACCACAACTGACCCTTTTGCGGAGTTTAACTTTCACTCTACGGGTTGCAAAAAGTTCAAACTAACTGGCTGCTCATGTGTCTCAGCTTCATCTTGTACCACGTTTAGTAACATGCTACATTGTAGTGATGAGTGTTTTTTAGTGGAGAGGGTAGAGGAGTTCAAATACTTGGGACTCATTATTGACTACAAAATGAACATTGTAAGCCACACGCAGTCTTTAAAAATATTTTTTCGTTGCACACTCCGACATTTTATTTACTTAAAAAATGTTTGCTCTGAGAAACTATTAAAAATTATTTATTACGGCATTTTTCACTCGAAACTCCAATATGGTATAGCCTGTTGGGGCGGGACACATCGGAATAAGATTCAGCCTCTTTTAGTTTTACAAAAAAATGTTTTGAGAAAAATTAGCCGCAAACACCGTCGACATCCTAGTTTTCCATTGTTCCGTGCTATGAAAATTCTTCCAGTCCGTCATTTGTATTGTTTTAAGGTATTAAAAACTTATTTTATTAGATCGGGAAATATGAATTTTAGATTAATATCTGATTATAATTTACGCCGTAATTTGTTAAACGTTGTTACCATACCGTTTTCCCGTACCACTGCTTTTCGTAACTTTTATTTGGTTTCATCCTGCCGCCTTTTTAACAAACTACCCCTTCATATCAGGTCATTAACCGTTCCTGGAAAGTTTAAGAAATGTGTAAAACATTGGCTCTTCCAATTCAATTACTATAACATGGAAGCTATTCTTTCTGACATTTTGGTGTAACTAGTCTTTTTCTCTATTTTCTCTTTTTATTTTAAAATGAATATTTAAATTAAACTTGAATTGTAATTTTTTAAATGCATTTTACATATTCCTATATATTTTTGTTAATGTCTTAAGGGTCACCCCACCAATATTTCAACTATTTGTAATGAAGCCCTTTGAATTGGCATTGGACACTATTTTAATACGTATAGAATAAGAAATACAAAATGTCAAAATCAATTTCAAATAAATAAATAAAAAAAAAAATATTTGTCGGATCGATATGAGTACGTAACACACCGAAATGAATGTTCCTCACTTCTACCTCTCCACTCCGGTGTTCCTCAAGGCTCCGTATTAGGGCCGCTACTATTTTCCTGTTTTATAAACGACATTGCGGCGAGTTTCTCCATATGTAATAATCATATATATGCAGACGATGTGCAACTATATTTGATGTTTCCGGAATCACATATAAATCGTTCCATAGCCACACTAAATCAGGAGCTCGATAAAGTTTTTTCTTGGTCCAAATCAAACAGACTTCAACTTAACTCTAACAAAACGAAAGCTTTGATTATCAGCAGAACCTGCCATAGCCGTGTGACGCCACAACTTGTTTTCAACAATCATCCAATAGAGTGCGTTGAAAACATAAAAAAACTTAGGAGTCCATTTTACCCGAAACTTGACGTGGAACTTACATATATCTAAAATCGTTGCGAAAATCTACGGTGCACTTCGAGGCCTTAGTCCAACAAAAAGGTATCTTCCGGTAGGTGCTAAACTTAAGCTAGTCAAGGCCTTTCTTCTGCCAATTATTCTTTACGGTTGTGAAATTTTCTCCAATATGGACTCCGAGTCCAAACGAAAACTAAATGTTGCCTACAATAGCTGTGCTAGGTACATCTTCGATATAAACATATAAACAGACATGAGCACATCTCCGGCTTCACCCAACAAATAACTGGCTGTTCCCTAACAGCCCTTTTAAAATATCAAACCATTCTATTCTTACACAAAATCATTACCACGAAAATACCAGAATACTTATACAATAAAATTAGAATGGGGCGAACCCACAGAGCTATGCAATTAATCCCACCTAGTCATAAGTATTTGGTCACTTCACGGCAATTTTTTGTTCATGCCATACAACTGTGGAATTCGTTACCCCTTCACATCAAGCGATCTTATGGTAGCAACACGTTCGCGACACTCATTTTTCAATACTTCGCAGAGATGTTCTAGTGCATCGACGTTACCTTTCCTGACATACCCCTCATACACTATTTTCCTCCTCTGTTAAGCTTTTTATCGCATAGCGTGCTTTTCTTTTCTTTCTCAGTTCCTTTTCTTTTCATTTTTCATTATCCTCTCTTTTCTTTATTTCGTTCTTTATCTATTTTTTTTTTCTCCTTTATTTATTTTGAATTATTTCATAGTTTCCCATAAAAAGGATGTACAATATTTTATAAGATTTATCTTTTTGTAGGTAACATGAATTCGACGGATTAATAAATCTAAATCTAATTCTAAATCTAATCAGTTCTTTATTTTTGAGTTCTAAATCTTAACATTATTCTTCAAAATAACTAGGCTAAACCGAATCCATTTTCTTCTTTCAGAATTGCGCATGCGAATCAATCGTCAGACATATTCAGGCAATATCAGTTGATTTGTATGAAAGGATTGGGTCCTCGGAATAGATACTTCAGACGCTCTATTTAACACTTCTATAAACGAATCGAGCTACTTAACTTTTTTTTTTTAATTCTTTATTCTCATTATATAATATAGAGATAGATAGATAGATAGATAGATTCTTTATTTTTTCATCATAAAGTTTACAAATTGGTATACTTAAGAATAAGGATATGGCAATACTGCCGTCTGGCTGAGATGACATTTCATAATATGATTTAAAAATAAAAGAAATAATAAAAAGCAAAAATTTTAAAATATAAAGAAAAGGAAAAAACAAAATAAAAAAAAAAAATGTTTAACAAAAGATATGAAGAAATATTATTATATAAAACAATGCTATCAATTTTAACGTGATTTGAAACACAAAATATTATACAATTTGGTTAATTTGATTAGCTCTTTATACAAAATTTTATTAATTTTAACATGATTTGAAACCCAAGATAATACACAATTTGGTTAGAAATAGCTGTTTATACAATATTATCAATTTTAACGTGATTTGAAACACAAAAGAGATATTATCAAATTTAGTATGATCAGCAACAAAACAATAAATAGTTAGGTATAAAATTTGGTGAAAACTGCAATAAGCGGGTAATCGACTAAGTTTAATATGTGAAACTGTTACGATAAGAAAGAGCATTGTTTAGAAATACCATTTGCATAATTTTCCTAATATCAGTTGTAATGTTGTTTTGTATCATATTTAATCTAAAATCGCTTATTCATTTCTTGTTAAATTAATCTTCAAATATTGTCCTATGACTTCTGTGACTCAATGTTCTTGTACAGCAAAACAATTCTTGTGCTGCTTTGTCACAACAACAATTTACCTACTATCGAGTTCAACACTAAATTTAGAAATAACATTAATATGTTTAGCTGTGTTAACGTCACATTTTGCGTGCACATTTCTCGTTCACTTGGATTCACCTCTCAGCCGGAACAACATGGTATTTTGGTAACGTTGCAATAAATTTAAGTGTTGATTGTTTCGCTGCGTTTCCTTTGTTTAATATTGTTTTTTTTTGCACTTCGAAGTCCCTATATTCAAGCTGCTGTCGGTAGGATTCATAGCAAATTCGTCGATTCTTATCCAAGCATGTTGGCAATATTTAAAGAGGCTGAGCCAGCCCATTGCTCCATTTAAAATTTCGAAAAGTTTGTCCAAGGATATAAAACTTTCCCGAAAATGCAACCGGCGAATTTCTTGTAGAATAGGACAAGCAGCAACGAAATGGTATATATCTTCATTCGCTCTTCCGTTACATAGATCACATAGCTGGGGCAAGTCTGATCGATGAGGTATAAAGTTCAAATTTAAAATTTCAACTCTTGCTCTAAAAATAATACTTATAACCGAGGCTGAAAATTCATTACTAAAGTAAGAGACTTCCGAGGGCAGTTCATGATTAAAATGACTATAAATAGCTCTTGAAGTAGACGAAGATGCTCTGGAAAGGTTATCCAGAAACATTTTGTGATCCACCTTAGCAATCACATCAGAAAACTGAGCCTGCCAATCGGTCACATTAGTTTCTGTTAAGTTTAAACTTGTTTCGTAAGCTAAAGCTAGTTCGTTCCAGTTTTTAAACGGGGAACCATTCACTCGAAGTAATTTTCTTAAGATGATTTTGTGAAGACAAGTTTCACTTCTTTTCATCACTCTAGTAATGAAGTTCGCACTTGCCTTCAAATTTTGTATATATATAGGGACTATTCCTGACTCTACATATATGGCGTAGTTGGGTGTTGAGTTAGGCAAACGAAATATCCTCTTAAAAAAGTTCCTTTGTACAGTTGCAAAAGCTTCGAAGGGTGTGTATCCGAAGACTTGGACGCCATATGCCATGCATGCATTTACTGTAGCGTTGAAAACTTTGTACTTGGACGTTAAATCAACATTTTGGTTCGAAAAAAACTTTGGCCACATTATATTAAGAGCCAATTTAGCTTTGTTGCTTTTTTCTTTGGAGTGCTTTAGATAGCTTAAATTGTAGGTCAAGAGGACACCCAAATATTTAAACTCTTGTAAAACCTCAAAGTGTGTATTGTTTAGAGACCATTTTTCTTCCGCTCGCCTTCTTGATTGTCTCTTTTCAAATATAACAATCTTAGTTTTTTGGGTATTAATTTGCAAGCCCCAAGACTCGCAAAATGAACTTAGACGGTTTATTTGCAATTGAAGCGTGAAAGGATTATCAGCAAGCATAACTAGATCGTCCGCGTACAACAGGACTTTGATTATAATGTTAGCAAAATTAACTCCACCCGGAAGAAGCTCGCAGACATCATCTATGAACAGGGCAAATAATAATGGGCTGAGGATACAACCCTGAGGAACACCTGTAATTGTATCAAATCGATTTGAAAATGTGAAACCGTCCCATACCCTTGCATTTATATAATATAGATACAATTCAATACTAAATTTAATTTACAAATAAAATGAGAATAGATAGTGGCATTTGTATTTCAAGAAGAAAAAAAAATAGAGCTAATGCCACTTCAAGTACAATTCAATGTGGGGTGAGCAAATTATAACACAAAATAACTAACAAAGCAGGTGGCAATGGTGCGATGGTAGTGTATTCACTAAAGTGATTGGTAGGTCGTGCGTTCGAATCCCGACCAGGGCCATGATTTTTATAAATTGAATACACACAACAAAAACTGATCTCCCTAAAGCAATTTAGGCGCCACCTGTTGAGAAAAAAAAATCCCATCGCACCAAACCTCTTTCCTATCCTTCTATTCTTTCAGTAAGTAGCACCCAAAAATAGGCAATGAATTTCTGGAAACTACTTGCGCAACAAACTAAAAGCCTGCGCTGTGGTTTTACCATTATAAGGGTACTGTGTCACTACAGAAAAAAGAAAACCCTTTAGCGCACGCAAATTATAAAAAAAAAAAAAAAAAAAAAAAAAAAAAAAAAAAAAAAAATTAAATATTTAAACCGTATAGCGCAGCAAAACTTCAATTTCATTATGATCGAAATCAAGAAGCCAAAGTTTAACTTTTTTCAAAAATGAGGATAGAGTTACAATGGTTCGCATGTCAACAGGGAGATTGTTAAATAATTTGCATGAGACAATGGCAAATGATTTTCTAAAGCTTTTGGTGCGGAAAGGAGGAACAGGGACATAATACTGAGAATTGCATCGTAAAGTATAAGCGTCAGATATTGGACTTTGCAAGTACCCACCTCTCATAAAGAAAATTCTAAGTACCTTAAAATAAAAAAGATGTTTTAATGGGAGAGTTCTCGTTAGCCTAAATAGCTCCATGGAATGAGCTAGCCGGAAAGAGTTACAAACTTTTCTTATTGCACATTTTTGCAGTACAGACAGTTGCTGAAGTATGTTCTGGTAAGCACCCCCCCCCCCCCCCCCCCCCCCCCCAACAGCTTATTCCATATTGCAATTTAGAATGGAAAATCCCATAATATATTATTTTTAACAAACTGTTAGAACAAAACATCCTTAGACGATAAAAACAACGAATAGTGGAAAGAAGATATTGCTTCAGACTTAGGATATGCTCAGACCAGCTAAAATTTCTGTCAATTATAACGCCTAAGTATTTAAGGCAATCAACATTTTCAATTTTAAAGCATTTGACGTCACAAGCGGCATTCGCATCAAAAGAGACCTTAGCAGTGTGAACAGAACAGCTATTATTATGCAAGTTAAATTTTGGACAGGTTGGTGCATGAAATATAACATCGATATCCGGGATAACTTCTGTATTAAGGCTAAAAAACATAAGCTTAGTTTTATTACTTACTAAAAGTTTATGCCCAGCAAACCAAGTTCTTAGCAAATGGACGTCATGATTTATATCAGATACTAAGTCCAAGGGGCTAACTGATCTATAGGCGATACCCAAATCATCTGCAAACGCCTTAACTTCTCCAGCAAACGGTTCTTCAAAAATAGAATTAATGTAAATTAAAAATATAATAGGCCCAAGAACAGAACCTTGGGAAACGCCAATATTAATGGTTTTAGAGTTACTTAGACTGATTCCTATTTTGACCTTCTGTTTTCTGTCCTTCAGATAGGAAGCGAGCCAATCATAGATACAGCCACGGAAGCCTGCATTATACATTTTGCTTAAAAGAATTTTGTGGTCAACCATGTCGAAGGCTTTGGTTATATATACAAAAAGCCCACTGCAAAATCTTTTGTCATCTGATCCCTTATGTATAAAGGAACAAAATTCCAAAAGAGCATCCTCAGTAGAAAGGCCTGATCGAAATCCAAACTGGCTCGAACTAAAAAACTTTTTATAATTAAGATATTTCAACATCCTACATTTGAATATTTTTTCAAATACTTTTGAAATAGAAGGCAACAGCGAGATCGGTCTGTAGTTATTTTTTTCTTACGACTACCCTTTTTAAAAAGAGGTATGACATAGGCACATTTCAATTCTTCAGGAAAAGTACCAGTTATAACACTCAAATTAAAAAGATGTGTTAAAATATCAATTATGTTAAGGGCAATTTTTTTTAAGACAAGGTTCGAAATACCATCATTACCACATGAATTTGAATTGTTTAGGGAATTTATAGTTTTCAGTATCTCAAAACCGGAAATAGATTCAAAGTAAAAGCTATTTCTGTATAGAACACTACCTAAAGGAAAGTTTCTAGGCTCAGCATAATAATAATTGGATGAATCACTAGGAAATGATATTTGTCCTACTGAAGCAAAGAACTCATTGAATTCGTTTGCTACTTCTGAAGGATCCGAAATATTAACACTATCGTTGGTTAGTGTTATAGAAGTATCAACTTTACTAATATTGCGATTAATGATAATATTAACCACTTTCCATTCATTTTTAAGATCACCTTGAGAATTTCTTATTTGGTTATGGTAGTAACGTTCTCTACACGTCCGGATTTCTTTGACAATTTTACGGCACAACCGATTATAGCGATTTTTTAAACACTCATTCAATGGGTGTTTGTTACATTTGATCCGTAGTTTATGTTTCAGCTTAATTTGTTTAATGAGAGAAGAGTTCATCCAGGGTTTGAGTCTTATCTCTGATCTTCTTTGCAGAGAGACGTAACTAGAAGCGGCTATGGAGTTTTGTAAAATTTTGGTAAATAAATCGTAAGCCATAGAAGCATTAGCTTCATCATAAACCTCATCCCAATTAATAAAGCGCAATAAACTATTCAGGTATTCAAAATTAATTTTTATCAGACTACGCTGAGAATGTTTTTTGGTTTCCTTTCTTGCCATGATTGGGAGCAAAATCCCAGTCATACAGTGATCAGAAATATTAAGGTCAAGATTTGCCGCAGCATATTGATAAGGCTGAATTTTAGAGAAACGACCAAATACGTGGTCAATACAGGTACCAGGTAATATCTGCTCTTCAGAACTTGACCATTTGCAGGAAGCCATAAAACTCTTTTCGCTCCATTCTGAGTTGACGATATCAAATTAGCTACACATTTTTAAACAGTAAGCAGTCCAACAGTGTATCCCTTTGGTTACTAATATGATGTCAGATAATCCAGAAAATCAGGGTATTGCCCTATCAATTGCACTTCTTTCCATATAGAAACCTTAACCAAAATAAGTAGCAGTCGAATATTTTAACGATTCCTGAGATAATCCTCACCCGCTCCTTTTGAACCGAAAGTTCATTGTTCCTTTTTTCGTGTACTGACTGCCATTACATTCGCTACATCAAGACACAAAACTAAGCATCGGCTTTCATCCATCACCCCAAACTCTAATCCCAGACCAACAGCGTGTGTATCGATAAATCTTCAAAGTCACAAACTTAAGCAAATGATTATGGTAAGTCCTTAGCTAGAGCCACTTTGTTACTCGCCATTTGAGCCCAGAAGTTCTTTCCTCATTCCCAAACAAAGCAAAGAGCTACTTAGAACCCATAACTTACCTTTGGCTTTGCTTAGATATTCAGAAAAATAAATAAATACAGAAACAAATCCAATCATTGTCGATAGATCGTCTCTCAATCCCGCGACACCCGCCTTAATCAATGTGACATCTCCGTAGAATTAGAATCCATTAGCTTAAAACTTCGATTATACATCGTTAAAGTCATTGTCGCTTCTTTCACTGATTCCTTTCGAGATTTCTGTTTTAGATTCAGATTCAGATTCACGAATCCGAAAACGTCATGCTTATGGTAATCTCATCGACCGTCGATAGCTTCATCAGTTTCTTCTTTTTAATTATTTTTGGGCACCGTCAGCTTTGACATCTTTATGGCTGGTGACCTAATCACTTCGCTCCTCAGTTGGTCCGGTAATCGACGAGGAAAAAGACGACAGTTTTTGCTTAATCAATTAATTCAAAACCATGATCTTTGAATTTTTATGGCAGACACAGAGAACATAGGTAGCTGGTGTGCCCAAGCATGGGAACTGTCGTTCGTTTGTTCTGCGAGCAGTCAGACAGATGCCCCATGATTGTCTTATTGATGAGCTATTTAGGGGTAACTTATGAGTGCGCGTCGTCAGCTAATTAGGTGATAAAGTGGCAATTTGGTGAAGCATTTGTGCAAATGAAGCTGGATCAGTTTCAATTTGCAAATTTACGCCGTCACTTGATAACACTGATGGAGTGTTGTTAGCAGGCAGAAGGAGCGATAAAATTTAATTAAAAAGGAAATTGACACGAACGGTGTGAATGGGATGTTGGTCTGCATCGGCAGAGACATTTGCTGTCACTAATTGATGAGGGCAGAGATTGAGTTTGGATAGTGGAGTTGGATGGGAAATTGAAGATCACTCGATAAGTTCCTTAGTGTCTTAAATCGTGTCCTTCCGTTCCTTCCATTGCTCTTATTCTTCTGTTTAACATGCGCCGCAGTCCACCTTAATCTATGCATCCGTGCCAAGTTTCGTGTTTCACCACTGACCCAGTGGGTTCTTGTTGTCCTGTTAGAATTCATCACATTCTTTCTGCCTGGACAAAGCTGATAGATGAACGCCCCACAACAGCACCAGTTAATTGAAATCCACAAGCATGTCTTCACCGCGCCAACAAAATGCAAATCAAATTCGTTTTGCAAATCTCTGTCAGCGACTTTAGCAGCAACCTGTCATCCTTGCAAATTCGCATTAATCATCTTCGGCGGACATAAATTTCCTTAAAAAGCCCATTTAACCAGAGTTTAATTTGCATTTTGTTGGGCGACTTGCGGCATCGGAGATCTGACTCTCGTTACAACATTTACCCATTTCGGTGCAACATTGTTCGGTGTCTTTCTCCCGCTAAATAGCACTTTAAAAATTGCTTTGGCTTTTATGGACCATTTGGCCCGAACAGCGCATGACATGTTCCAGCATATTCGTCCCATTTTCTATATATCCCTCCATCGAACGCCCCGCCATGCGATGCAACAAAAACAATAAACCAAATGAATTGGCCATCAAAATGCAAGAATGTTGCAACACTCACTACTGCTGCTGCTGATGTTGATGCGCTCTGTTGGATCGATTCGCCTTCACAATTCGCTTAAATCCCACCGAACCTTTGAAATTCGTTTGGTATGTTTGCCTTGCGTTAAATGTGAGCTTGAATTGCCATGCCGGACCACTTTAACGATCGCCACAAGGAATCATTGCTATAAATTGGCCATAAAAATGTAACCCCGCTCCAGGCAGGTCGCTGGTGTCCTTTTGCCTGAAATGAAGGTACTTCCTTGATGGATTCTTGTCGATGGTTCTGTCTCTGTGATTTATTTGTCTTTTAAGAGTGCAAAACCACACACACATGAACGACAAATAGAAAGGAAGGTATCTATAGTAATCTTTGAGCGCAGCAGGGACTTTATCTTGAGAGCACTTAAGCCCGCTGGAGACTCACACATTCGACGACCCTTCCATTGCGTCGGATTGCGGTACACTTAATGACGACAAAAGTGTGCGTTTTTATTGCCACAGTTAAGTACGATGCACAAATTTACGATTATTACTTGCATTGCTCAGTGCAACAATGTTGAACGTTTAGCAATCTAGCTTAAGCGCGCAAAAATGTTGCGAAGCAATGCCAGGCTATAATCGCTGGGTAAATGACTTTGGAGACACATTAACACTTTGAAAGAGGAACAACGAGAAGAGGGAGATATCTACAATACAAAATGTGAAGAGATCACAACCGATAACGGGCCATACGGTTGGGCGGATGGACAACATGCGGAGGTAGAGATCAAAGAATGGTGTGCATCTAAATTGTTTGTGAGACGTAGAAACACGGAATCAAGTGACAAGGAGCATCGTCCCATTTGGGATACCAATTAAGAAGTCTTGATTAAGATTTCAGGAAAATTTGGTTCATTCTGTTCGCGGGCTTATCTGGTGAACAAGCGCAAGTGTCAAGTAGTCAAATGTCGGTCGGCTAGTTGGTTGGTGTGATGTCGAGGATTCGTGTTGGAGGAGAGGAACATGTTTGGGTGTTATCACTTCGATCTAGAAGGTTGTTTTCGAAAGCGGTTTTTGGTTTTATTTTTTTCTCAACTTAGAGAGGGTTTTTTTGCAGATTGCGAGGGAAATTGATTTTTGTAGCCAAATATGCAAAAAGCCATTCAACGATGGGAAAGTGATAATTCTGGAGTTTATCTTCGCCAACAACTTAGATTGCAGGCCATCTTTCTTGTTTGTGTGCGGACTTTATTTGACAACAGTTTTTCCCCCATTCGGTCTGATTAAAATTGGCCTGTTCCTTTGATCACATTCAGTCTGGTACTATCTTTAGGCTCCCGGACCGTGAAGAGTCGGAGACACTGACAAACTGCACCCTTCCATTCTCTGCGATCCTGCGGGCACGTTGCTAGTTGTCTAGACCAAGAGATCTGCTATACGTGAATAGTTGGTCTTTAAAACAAAGGTTTGTATAAATGTTCATACGCTAAATAAACATCCACATCTTGGTACAGCTGATTGAGCTCGCAGTTATATCTTCTGCTCCATTAGCCATATTGGGAGTTACAACAGGAAGGTGAGGAAGCGAGCAATTGCATCATCGGCAATGTTAGAAAAGGACAAGTTGATCGATTCAAAAGCTTTCGGTCACCAAATCAACAACTGTCACACTACGCTGTACCAACTATGCTAACGCCAATCGACAAAATCTTCCGTCATCATCTTCAACTGCTCACCACTACAAAAAAGTGCAGTCATCTTCTTCTAACGTGCAAAACAAATGTGGTAAATGTGGACAAGTCCACAAATATAAGTGTCCAGCGTTAGGTGCAACATGCTTTCTTTGTCATCGACCGAACCACTTTGCAAGTATGTGTAGACAAAATAAAATAAACTACATACGAAACATTGATATAACACATGAGACAGACAATGATATTGATCAGGAGAACGAAACAACACTTTTTATTGGAGTTGTAAGTAACGAAGAAGCTGAGAGTGAGACACATCATATGTGGAATGTCAGTCTGTCAGTCAATACAAAAATACTAATTTGTCAGCTTGATACTGGAGCGGCTGCCAACATTATATAACTTCAGCAATTTAATACATTAGAATTGGACGTTAATATCATCAAGCCAACTTCGATAAAGTTACTCAGCGTTAGTGAAGAACCACTGCCTTTACTTGGAGAATGTACCATCAATTGTCGTTACAAACAACAATCGTCTGAGATCAGTTTTTACATCGTCTCGATCGCCTGCAAGCCCATTCTGGGTCTTCCTACTCCTTATCATTAAATTTGATTAAGAGAGTTAATACTATGGGTAAGGAGTTAAGTAATAATTTAGATGTAAGTGCATGCGATTCTAATTTAATTTTAAGGAAATATCAAGATGTATTTGAAGGATTAGGGTGTCTAAAAAACAAATGTAATCTTAAGGTAGACCCATCAGTTCTTAAAGTAGTTGAAAGCCCACGCAAAATACCATTTAAATTAAGAAACGAACTAAAAGTCGAGCTGGAGCGCATGGAATCAATGCAGGTTATTAGCCGTATAGAGGAGCCAACCCCCTGGGTTAGTTCAATTGTTATTGTAAGAAAACCGAGTGGTCAAATGCGTATCTGCTTAGATCCAAGACACCTTAACAAGGCATTGTTCCGTCCACATTTCCCATTTACTAGCGTTGATGAATGTCAATCTCGTTTGACAGGAGCGAAATTTTTTAGTTCATTAGATGCTAATTCAGGTTTTTGGATGGTTCCCTTAGATGATGAGTCATCAAAATTATGCACTTTTATTACACCGTTTGGTAGATTTCGATTTTTAAGACTACCTTTTGGGATAAATGCGGCTCCGGAAATTTTTCACGCGGAAATGATAAAGCTGTTCGGGGATATTCCAAATATCATAATTTATATTGACGATTTTTTAATTTTTGCCAAGATTAAAAAAGAGCATGATACAATTTTAGAAAAGGTTTTAAATAGGGCTCAAGAAGTAGGATTAAAATTTAATAGAGCTAAATCGAAAATTTATAAGAAAGAAATAAAATTTATTGGACACATATTTAATTGCATTGGGATGCATGCAGACCCGTCTAAAATTGAAGCAATATGTGCACTACCTCGCCCTAACAGTGTTGCAGAGCTGCAAAGATTCTTAGGCATGGTCAACTATTTGTCTTCGTTTATAAAAGATCTTTCCAGTAAAAATTCACACCTAAGAGAGTTATTAAAACGCATGAGGACATGAGGAAGAATTCAGAAATTTAAAGAAATTAATATGCACAACTCCTGTCTTAACTTATTATGATATAAACAAACCCATAACCTTATCAGTGGATGCTTCAAAAAATGCGGTAGGTGCAGTAATTGTTCACGATAGAAACCCAATAGCATACGGGTCTGCTACGTTAACTGCCAGTCAAAGAAATTATGCACAAATAGAGAAAGAGCTTTTCGCCATCTTATTTGGCTGCACACGCTTCCATCAATTTGTGTATGGTAAAACCATTTTAGTCGAAACGGATCATAAACCACTGGTTCCGCTGTTTGAAAAACAGTTGTACAAAGTTCCTGCAAGATTGCAAAGGTTTATGTTAAAACTACAAACATATGACCTAAGAGTATCGTACAAGCCTGGCAAAGAAATGTTTGTTGCGGATACCTTGTCTAGAGCTCCACTCCCACATACAACTTTAACAAAATTTGACAAATAAGTTGAAATTCACTGCAATATGATTAAGTCTAGTCTCACGGTTTCAGCAACGAAGTTAGCGCAAATCAAAGATTTCGCCAGCAAGGATGAATCACTTTGCAAATTGAAGGAGTACATCAAAAATGGATGGCCTGAATCTAAGAAACAGGTAGACAATTAAGTGATGCCTTACTTTACCTTCAGAGATGAAATTCATATCATTGATGACATCGTTTTTAAGTCAAACCGCATTGTCATCCCTCATGCGTTGCGATCAGATATTCTGAGGAGTATACATGAAGGTCATATGGGCATCCAACGATGTACAAGTCTGGCTAGGTCACTTGTTTTCTGGCCGAACATTAATAATGACATAGCCAATGTTGTAAATAATTGTGATGTGTGTATTCGTCACCGTCCCAGTAATAGGAAAGAGCCACTGCAGCCACATTCTTATCCAATGATACCATCGCTGAAAGTTGGGATCGATTTCTTTGAGTTCAATAAGCAGACATATTTGATTGTGGTTGACTATTACTCAAAATATATAGAAATTGCATTATTAAATAAAGGATACTCAAGTCATATTGTCGTTACTCATTTAAAATCCATTTTCGCTCGACATGGGATACCACAGACTCTAATTAGTGATAATGGTCCACCTTTTAATTCACTAATATTTAAACAGTTTTGTACTGACTGGGAAATTGACCACACCACTTCTAGTCCCTACTTGCCGAGATCTAACGGGTTAGCTGAAAAATCGGTACAAACTGTAAAGAAATTATTAATTAAATGTCAGGAATCTAAAACTGACCCATACACTGCTCTTTTACATTACAGAGTAACACCAAAAATGAATACATATTCACCATCAAACAAAACCTAAAACCATTCCTCATAAACAATAAACTATATAATCGTAAAATTAAAGAGGCCATAAATAAAACAAAATTAAGATATGATAAAACTTCAAAAACATTGCCAACTTTAAGTGTGGGGGAACACGTGTTTTATAAGAAACACCCTAATTCAATCTGGTACCCTGGTATTATCAAGGAGGTAACTGAAGAACCACGTTCATATATAATCAAAGACAATGAAGGCTCGGAATACCGCCGAAACCGGCAGCATATTTTACAATCACCTAAGACATATGCTCAAACTTATACCAGTTCAGGAACTAGTGAAATAACCGATGAAAATGGTGAAGATTATGAAGTAGATAGAGAAAATCAACCGATAAAAACAGAAACCCTAGCTAGTCCTTCAGCAAGTCCATTGAAACCATCAGCTTCAGCAGACGTTAATCTTAACAACGCGATCTCACTTTACACAACTCGCTCTGGAAGAACTGTGGTTCCACCTAATAGATTTATATCAAATTAATTTAAGCTACCAAGGAATTAAAATGTTTTTAGTTTGTATTTGCTGGATAATTATAGTTGCTATTATAAAGGAGATGTTGTAATTAGTTTGTAAGCTTCTTAACGTAACACACATGTGTATTCCTTATATACTCTATTCCTTATATACATACTCTATGCTTAGTAATGTAAGTCTATAACTATGGATTATTAAATAAAGTCAGTCTTGAATAAACTGTCAACCTATAGGGACTTGTGTATTACTGAACAGCACAAAGGACCAAAAATCTAACGAAAAAGACCAGTATTATCTCTTCTTTCCTTGTTATCACACAGCGATCGGCGCAATAAAGCGGATCTGGCAGGATTTAGGGTCGGTAAAGCATGCATTTTGTCTTTCGAGTCAGGATTTGGAGGTGTTTGACGGGCTGAACGTGTGCATTTGGTTGTATTTCGCTTTGAGAAAGTAAAGTTAGAGGGGTTACAGGGTGGACGCATGCCCCCTCTCCATACATGTTACACTGTTTGTGGGATCTACGTCGGATATTCATGGCGATGTAGAGTTGCGAAATCACAAGTAGAGCCCATGAACAGTACAATGCCTGTGGCGACATGCTGCCCCTGCAAGCCCCCTACTTAGGATCACCGTTGGATTTGGAGTAGGCGCGAGTTTGGTATGTTATTAAAAACCGCGAAAAAAGAATTTTGAACTTATATATCCCAGGGTATGGTGTGCTTGCGCCGTTAGTTAGACTTTGGTTAAGCCTCGTTTGGTCGCCGTAGAGTAACTTCCCGTCAACCAAGATCTCAACTGTCTCATTTAGGTAGGTACTTGGAACCGTCAGAGGGTCAGCTGTAAGCGCTCAAACCTTAAGGCGGTGATTACTCGAAAGTGACCTGAGAGCAAAAAGACCTGCTGGTGTACCGAGACTCACAGTACCGCGAATGTGCGCGAGTTGTATTCGCTTACATTCGCTTAGTTCGCGAGAGCGAAATTCGTTTGCAACCGAACCGTAGCCTTAGTTTTGACAAAAAAAGTCCAAGTTTCACATCTGTAGCAATCCCTTGTAAATAAAAAAATAATGTTAATATGAAAATGCATGCCCACCTTTTTTTTAAATAATAACGTAAGCAAAGTTAAGCTTACGTCACATCCCATAAGCGCCACAGTTCCCCTGAGAAACAATCATGTCTCCACTGGAGTTGGTAAGCGTGTTTTTTTTTTTTTGCTCTGACTTGCTTTTCCGGCATTTTACTCCCACTCTCTTTTCGACAATAACCGCAGAGTGTGACTGAAGAGCAGGTGAATTAACCAAAAAGTTATCTCAATCCCCTGGTTAATTAAATTGGAGTTATATAACCATACAAATAATTGCGAAGGATTTTATACATTTCAAAGGTGAGCGTAAATTTGAACATAAATTCAAGCCAAAAAGTGCAATTTGACTTTTTCATCTCAGGCACGTCAAGACTTCAATCCGGAGACATCCACAAGAATAAGCTCCAGTCTTATTAAGTGGAGTCTGGGAATTCTTCTCGGAGCCACAAAAAAAACAATTCCACGGAGGTATTTTGTGGAAATTGTGGTAAGAAGCTTGCCCGGCGTGTCCAGAACACGGCGCCTTGGAGAGACAATCGTCAGTGGATGGCTAGTGTAGCAACGGCAGTCGCCACGAGTTGCCAAGTAGATCGCTCCATCAACCAAAACGCTCGGTCCAAGCAATACAAAATTCCGGCGGATTCAATCCCAATTAAAACCCAGATTAAACAACAGAAAAAAAGATAACATTTTTATAGTATAAAAGTACCTAACTCAGAAAATTACTTGCCTTAAATCTAATATAAAAAAAAAAACAAAAGAAAAAAAAAGGAAAAAAAACGTGTGCTAAAATATATAGGTTCAATTTTGGCATAAAATTTCCTAGTCTTAGCTGAACCAGTGATAAGTGCCAAGTGTTAAGAAGTAATACAAAAGAAAAATATATAAGGCTCAATATACTTCAAAATATATAAAAAAAAAAAGAAAAAATATAATAATAATAGGTGTAGCAGAACATCTCATCAGCGATCCAGAGTGCACTCCAGATTTGCGGTTGATTAAGGTAAGCCATTAATCATTTTACATACCTTGGCACAGTTCTTTGGTGAATACCAATTTAGTGAAAATAACTATCCTAACTTTTCCGATTGGAACTGTGTATGTATATCGATACATACCGAAATAAGATTAAGCCTATATATTTTAAATTATAAAACAAAACAAATATACTTACTCACATACTTGAAATTAGTTACTTAGTTAAACCTAATTATAACTTATCTAAACCATAAAAATATCTAACTACCTTTTTTTTATTTCTAAATTCTAAGCAAATCCTTTTTTTTCGAGAATGTTGTTTTCCTTATTTCATGCAGTTGAAGATGTTTTAAATCTTTTGAAATTCGACAATGAATAAAACAGTTTCTTGATGCAATCGCTTCTAAAAATAATGTGCCTTTAAATAAATCTTACTATGGTGTGACGTGGTTATAAGGTGTAGTATTGGGTTGAGGCGCGAGAAATAAAGGGGGTTGCTTACAGTATACACAGGCAAAGTAACCATGGTGTACTTTCACCGGTACATTAAAGGGCGGGAAAGACCCGTTTCGAAGTCTCGATCTTCGTCTGTCAAAACACCCGACAGTGCAGAGTTGTTTGCGATTGTGTGTGTGGCTCTTCCTTCAGGCACGATATTTATTTTGGTAGCAGGTTAATGACAACAAGATCCCCCCCATCCGACGAGCTACTGCCGTGCATAGCCAGCGTGCCACCAGTTGTCACAAGGGTAGTTCCACCATAACCCTGCCTGCCACACATCTAGTGGCGGAAGAATGATTTTGTCTCTACTGATTGACGGTTCATGAACGATTTTAACTTTTCCTACAGTCGTGTTCATTATCGATGGCTAGTCTTTCCTGTGCCAGCGTTCATTTTTCATTAATAGTCCTTCGTTGCAGCAGAAATTGTTGGGGTTATGACACAAGACTTGCGTGATGACTCATTATTCTTGTAACAATTACCCCCATAAATTAAATAATTATTTATTTTATTATCACAATATAAGTGGGGAAGCAGTTAACTGGGAAAATTCAAGGAAGAAGAAGAAGATTATTACAATATACGAGTACCTAATCCACTTGAAATTTTTTAACACTCAAAAGTTATGAACAAGGTGCCATTCGTAAAAATCTTGGACATCGGTAAGTATTTGTCACGTTAGACGTCGAAAAAGACGCGTTAATGAGGATAGTTTAGTAAATAACGTGTATTTTTTATAGAACGGTTTATCATGAGTACCAGAGTCAATTAAAACAAAATAGATTATAGGTTTTTTTTTTTAATACACTATCAGTTCTGTGTCGTGGAGTGCTTAAAGCAAGCAACTATCACGAGCAGAAATTTGCCGGCTCTAAAAGTGCTCCCACAGGCTCATCATTTAGTGCAGATGTTAGTAAGGACAAAACAATTAAAAATACAATAATTATGCACCTATAAAATACTAACACAAACACAAATCATGCAAATAAATTAAGACATTAAGGTATTATTGCGCAAAATATTTTTCAGCTTAATTTTACTAACATGCAAGTCAATCACATGATCATTTAGATTATAGATTCTACTCATGCGACTAATAGGTTCATGCCTCCCATAATTCGTTCTATGATGGGGGCTAAACAATAATTCAACACTGCGTAAATTATGGGCACCGCACCGAAAATTAAAGCCAATAGATGACAGCAAGTCAGGTGCATCTATTTGACCGGATATAAGCTGCTGTAAAAAAATGATATCGCTATTAAGCCTTCGTTGAGAAAGGGGTAACATTTGAAGAAGCTTAATACGCTGACTGTAAGGAGGAAGGTTAAAAGGATCATCCCATGGAAGTCCTCTAAGTGCAAATCGAATAAATTTACGTTGAATGGCCTCTATTCGATTTGAATGAATGTTGTAGAACGGCGTCCAAACTTGTGAAGCATACTCTAGAATCGGACGGACAAAACAATTGTACAATGACATAGTAACGTATGGGTCATTAAATTCTTTCGACCACCTTTTTACGAAGCCCAGCATACTGAGTACTTCATAATCATATGTAGGTATCATATGTATCTAGATGGCTAGTACGGGATCCCCGCAGGAACTGCATCATGGAGATCCCATGTTCAACTTCTGTGTCGAGCATTTGAGGCCGTATCTCAGGAATTAGGCTGGATGTTGTCTTTAAGAAGTAAATACCCCCCCCCCCCCCCCTTCTCACCACCTGACATGAAACAATACACGATCGGCATTTTTATCGATGTACTTTTGACAATGCGACTACACTTCTGATAGCATGTGCGCCAAGAGACGTGATCGACGAAAGTTGCACTAGGAATGGGCTCTCGGTCAATCTTCTCAAAACTGGCGTTGTCCTCTTTACGACAAGCAGGAAGCTGATCGGGTTGAATCAGCCAGTGCTAAAAGGCGTCACAATCCAACTCCCAATGAAGCTATAAGTATCTGGGAGTCATCCTGGATAGTAAACTTTGCTGAAGACTGTCAAGGCGCTGTCGGTTTTCTGGCAGTGCAGGGGCATTTTCGGCAAGACATGGGGCTTATCACCGAAAAGAGTCCTATGGATTTATACGGCTATGATAAGACCATTTCTAGGATACGCATCGGTTGTTTTGTGGAATAAGCTTTCACGTAAATACGTTACTGCTGCTTTCGCCAAACTCCAAACGAAGGTATGTCTCGTCTGCACGAGGGCCTTCCCCAGCACGCCTAGCTCCGGCTTAGATGCATTATTGAACCTCCTTGATGTTTACATCATGGGTTAGACAATCAAAGCTATCTCACGTTTAAGAAGAGGTGGCTTTTTGTATAGCTTGCACTGGAGTTTTGATGAACTTGCGCAACGTTTGTCCTTCGACTCCTGTCTTATATATATGCCGTCCAATGCAATGACACCGGAACTTCGGCTCAAGCGCAACTACGAAGTTGACTTTCCTCGTGTTCAGGACTGGCTCTGGCCAGACTCTGAGCCTGGCAAGGAATACAGTCCAATCTTCATGGATGGCTCCAAAACCGATCAAGGATCTGGTGCTATTGTCTTCTTGGAGAGCGACAACATTAGACTTTTCTTCTCTTTAGGCAAACGTGCGTCAGTCTTCCAAACAGAAACTTATGCTATCCTAATGGTCATGGACTATGTTGCGAGAAACAGGTGTAGGGGGTGAAGTATCTGCGTCTGTAACGACAGTCAGGATGCGCTTAAGGTTTTGCTTAACCCCTTAACCACTACCAAAATAATTCGTAAATGCAATATCTCTTTAATTCGGTCGGAAGGCTAAATTCACTTAGTCTTGTCTGGGTCACGGGTCATAACGTGATCATGGGAAATGAGATCGCCGATCAACTTCCTAGCCAGGGCTCTAAGGAAGACTACTCAGAACCTGAACCGGTGATATCTCTGCCTGCATCCTCGGTCAGGGCTTCCATAGGCGGTTCGATTTCATGTGAATCGTGATGGCATGACTCTCCAGCGTGCAGACAGACTAAACGATTTCTCACCGACCTCTGTAAAAAATTTGAGTCATTCTTGTTGTATCTCAACAGAAAAGATTGCAGACAGACTACCGGCGTTCTTACAGGCCATTACGCTTTTATCAAACACCTTAAGGTGCTAGGCCTAAGCGATACCACCAACTGCGAAGCCTGTGGAGAAAGCGATGACACTACGGAACATTTCCTCTGTGATTATCCTGCTTTTGCTCGTATCAGGTGGCAGGTATTTTGTGCTGATGTGGTGATGCTGTTAATCTTAGGTCCTTATCATTGAAGCGCCTACTCGCCTTTCTTAGGAAAACGAGAAAATTCTCACAGTAAAAGTGGTGCGTCTTCCTGGCAGTACAATGGACAAGTACTGAGTCTGAATGATCCAGTGTAGAAAGTCTCGCACCTAGAAAAAAAATACCCCACCAAAAATATCTTTGAGACCAGGCCACAGGACCATATCTGGAGATTATATTTTCATGGAACACTCCCTTCCATAATTCAACGGTGTCGCAGGCAGTATGGCATGTGGCATCATCTTTTTTAAACCAAATTTCCTCCAGACCATGCTCACGCAGTTCTGCTTTGCAGCGGGTGCCATTGACGGTGACATTTCGATTTTGAGTTTTTTTTTAAACAAGATGAAGTTCATAAACCTCACCAAACAAGTATTTCTCGGGATGCATCGAGAGCTAATGGATCACATACGAATTTTCCTCGCTCCAAACGTTTATTAAAAAAGCCACTGAGATAGAAGCTAGCCTCATCACTCAACAAAATTTTACGATAAAAAAAGTGGATCATCTTCGAACTGTTCAAGCGCCCAATCACTGAACTCACGATACAAACGATGATTGTCTGGCTTCAATTCTCGCAGCAAATGAACTTTGCAAGCGTGTAGGCCAAGATCCGTTTGCTAAAACTTCCACAAAGTTGATTGACAACGGCCAAGTTCTTGCGTGCGATGACGAATCCATGAATTATGGTAGAAACTGATCAACACTTCAACTCCGACTTCAACTTTGACAACCACGCACGTCTTATAACCAATGCTTTTTAATTGGAAGAAACACATTAGCACCTCAACCTCAACTTCAATTTAGATCTAAATCCTAAATTCAAAAGAAGTGCAAGTGCCGGCGGGATAGCCATGAGGCAATGTTTTCAGTTTTTCCAACCTTTTATTTTGAGCGAAATTTCTCTTTTGCTTGTATTTTGACCTAATTTTTTCTTTTGCTTACATCCATTTTTTGTTTTGCTCTCGAGGTCGCATTTTTTAATGTTTTCAACTGGACTTCAAACGCTGAAGTTGCTACTCAAAGTCAAGTCAAGTTGCGCTACTGTCAAAGTCAAAGTTGAAGTGTTGATCTGTTTCTAACATTAAGCCTCTGTCTTTGAATAAAAAGATGGTGTCTGGTGTCTGATTGACTTACAGCTGTCTTAGTGTTGCCATATCGTTAAAAAAAAACCTAAAAAGTACCTTTTATTTTGCGCGAAGTTTGTTAGGTTAGGTTAATGTGACTGTCGGCAGAAGCCGAAGTTTGTTACATAGGTACCTTAATAATGCCCGTAGACCCCTAAAACTTATTATATTCGTGATCAGCATCGATAGTAATGTCGATCTAGCCATGTCCGTCAGTCCGTCCCTCCGTAAACAAAAATTTGGCCTTTAATCTAGAGCTAGAAAGCTGACATTTTGACCCTATACTCTCTAGGGGCCCCAAATAATGAAGTTGAGGAATTTTTCAAATCCGCCCAAAGACACGCCCTTAAAAAAACAAAGCTATCGAAAAAATCGAACTTCGAAATAGAAAGCTGCAATTGTTAATGTATGGTCTTTCGGGGCCTAAAATGCTTGGAAGTTAAAATTTTCGCCCACAATTAGGTAAATAAAGCAATTTTATCAAAAAGTTAAAGTTTGAGCTAGGACCCTTGAAATTTATAATATATACACTCTAGTGGGACTCTATGCTCATTTTTAAAGATTTTTAAAATCCGCGCACTGCGACGCCCACAATTAAAAAAAAACAAATTTATCGAAAAAAATGGAACTTTGAGCTAGAAAGCTGAAATTTTTAATAATAGTCTTTAAGGGCCTCTAATGCTTTGAAGTTAACATTATTGAGATCCGCCTATTGACACGCCCACAATTACATAAAAGAATTTTATCGAAAAGTCAAATTTTGAGCCAGGAAGCTGAAATCAGTGGCGGACTAACCAGGGGGCGGAAGGGGCGGCACGCCCCTTCCTCCGGTCTTGGGGGGCCCCAAAATCCTTCAATATCTATATAATAAATTGGGACTTCAGTGAATCGTTACCCTGTATATAGCTCATACTTCAATACTTCTTGACAATTTTCATCTCGGTTGCATCAAGCGAAAGGAGTTTTTCAATACTTAAACTAATTAAAAATTATCTTGGATCTGCAATGGATCAAGAGCGACTGGTTATTCTAGCCAAGCTTTCAATAGAAAGAAAAAAATCCAAAGAAATCGATTTCACAGAAGTTATTGAGGAGTTCAGTAAATTGAAGGCACAAAAACACATATGTAATAACAAGCTACAAAAAATAAAAAAAAAAATAATTTTTGATTTATTTTATCTAATTTTTTTTGTCGATCGTTTCGCATTTTTTTTTTCTCACCCATATCCATTCCATATTGTAGGTATGTATGTTTATTTAGCCTAAATAATTTAATTGGAATTTAAATTTCACTTGCCAGATTTTAACGAAATAAACATAAACCTGAACCGATTCTTTTTTTTTTTTAATATTCCTTGAAGTCCGAGGATGGTTCTTACGGAGAGAAAAATTTTAAAAATTGCCTGAAAAGTCTAAAAACAATACTTTTCTATATTCATGCACTGCAATATCCCATTATATTTTGGCAAAGTGAAGAAGGCTTTGATTTCTCAACCAAGAAGAGAAAAATTTAAAAAATTGCCTGAAAAAGTCAAAAAACAAAACTTTTCTATATTCCAATACAAAAGATTCGTAATACAGTCGACCACGGATATAAGAAACACTCATATAAGAACAACTCGCTTTTAAGAAACGCATGTGAAAACACGGAGATTTATTTGCTATATGCACATATAAAAAAGTTTTCATATAAGAAACTCGCTTAAAAGAAACACTCGGATATAAGAAACGTATTTTTATTCACACAATTTGTTATTATATTGAAATTACAAGAAGCATGTTCCGCTAATGTTGAAGCAGCAGAGCATTTCAAAGAGTTTGTAATTCCAGATTTGCTGAACAAATATGATCTTGAGGAAATATATAATGGGGATGAAACTGGCTTGTTGTATAAGGCCCTACCTGATGGCACATTTATTTCAGGAAATCAAAAAGTCAGTAGAAAAAAAAGTAAAAGATAGAATCACACTACTCTTAGTTTGTAATGCAACTTGATCCGATAAGTACGTGTTTTCAATTGGAAAATACAAAAAGCCACGATGTTTCAGCGGAAAACACATTCCAATTCCTTACAAATGTAATTTAAAGGCCTGGATGACAAGCAAACTTTGGGCTGAAATCATTAAAGAGTTGGATGATAAATTGGGAAATATTAAGAAAATTGTGTTGCTAATTGACAATGCTTCATGTCATAAGCTCGATTTTACGCCAAAAAATATCGAAATTGTATTTTTACCAGCAAATACAACCAGTCTCATACAACCACTCGACCAAGGTAAACATAAACATTTATTTTTCCTTTCAATAAACCAACGTGTTTTACAATTTCATTTATTAATTATAGGAATTATCCAGTCATCAAGGCGCATTATAGAAAGAATTTAGTCAGAAAACAAATATGTACTTGCAATAGAAGTTGATTGTTTTAACACATTTTTAAAAGAAATGAATGTTTTAAAAGCGATGCACATCATTAAGAGATCCTGGCGGCTTGTAACACCCCAAACAATACAAAATTGTTTTGTAAAGGCAGGCATTTTTAAAAGTGATGGCGACTATTGCGCAGACTATTGCCAACCGAAGAAGAAGAAGCAACTGACAACAGCGGATTTGAAAGGATGCTTAGAGATTGGGAAAATAAAGACTGTTTCGGCGAGCTGGATGAAAGGCAAATACTTAACGAAGTAATTGAAGAGGAGGGGGAGGAGGAAGAGGACGATTTAGATGAGGAGTTGGAGCAGATTGAAGCTACTGCGACACTGCCAGCGCCAACAAGGGCTGAAGCTATTAAGGCTTTTTTTGTTTTAAAGCGTTTTTTGGACAGTGATGCTGAGCAAAATATGAATGATATCGAAGAAATTATCTTCAAAAATCGTGATATATTTTGTTTGCAAAAAAAAATTGAGGATTATTTTAAAAACTGCAATTTGTAAATGTATGTAATATTATTACTTATTATTTATATGTACTTGAACAAACTAACTAATGTCTTAACTTATGAATATTTATTTTTGTTTACTTTTTTTGTGATTTATGTATGTACATATGTACATTATGTGTAGGGGACTAGAATCTAAATGCGATTAACAAATATGAAATATGTACTCTGAAACATTTTATATTTTGTACTGAATGCAACCCATTCACATCTACCTTATACAAAACCTTAGCCTCACTGTTGAGAAAATTTCACAACTTGCTGTGAACCACTATCATCTTCACGCACGAGAGCTAGCGCGCGAGACTAATATCCGCCTGCAAGAATCCAGCATTTTTTTTTTGGAACTGAGATCTTCGGCGAGGGCGGTACTCTCTAATTAGTGGGGAAAATAACCCCATTCTCATACCACTTTCTAGAATAAGATCAACGCATCTAGGATAAAACAAACAGCCAATTGAAGAAGAGAGTGTTAAAAAAGTGACATTCGTTCTAAAGCCAAAATTAAAATACGCGTTGGTCGCATCGCGAGTGTGGAGGCACCGTAAAGCACAACCGCCTTATCAATAACACCACGTGTCGTTCATAACCACCATCGCCACGCAAAAAAAAATAAAAAAGAACAAGAAAAGGCAGCATTATCCGTGATATCAGATGAGCCAAACCACAAACAACTTGGCAAACACCCGCCAATTCGCAATCGAGTACCGAAGCGATAATCGGCGATCCTCGTCACCAAGAACGCCCCAGAGAGCATAACCTGAGCTTATCCATCGAGTCGCTCCAAACAAATCGAATGGGCGCAAAAGATCATCGCACAATTCAAATCGTGAATGAAGCAACCCGGATCAAATCCATCTCGATCGAAAGAACCCAGCTTGGTAGATCAACCATCAATCAGCAGTACAAGCAGTCATCAGACACCGATAAGGGCCAATAGGAAACAACACCAACCTGAAAAGCAATAACACCTGCTTTCGAGTACAGTCCAGCGAGTCGTGAAAATCAGTTCACCTGCACGGACGCAACAAACCACTCAAGCAGAAAGAAAATAAGGACCATCAACGCAACACCAGCCAGCCAGGATTAAAGTTCACTCAACTGTGCAATTGATCGCACCTGATCAATTGTTGGAGATAGCGCTTAATTGCTCTCTTCGTACACACACACCTGGATCCGGCAATCCACAACGCATCGTATGCAGAGATCATCAGAAGTTTTATTTTTTTTATCAGTAACACCCTAGCGCAAACATATTAAAATAACAAAGCTAAGTATTAACAAATTGATACTGTAAAGGGCGTTCAATTGGAAAAACAAAACATTAATATCAAAAACATTTTTTCCTTGATTTATTTCCTTAGCTAGCAAGATCAACCAACATGCTGTGCACACATATTGGGGACATCGACAACATAATTTATTAATCCCTAAAGAAAAAAAAAACATAAAGTCCGGTAAGTCCAATCATTGTATATGAACTTTATATTATTCTCACTTCGTGTATACGACGATACGCCACCAAACGCCGTAAAAAAGAACCTTCAGAAAGCTTTTATGCATTTTTGCAGTTATTTCTGTTGTCTTTTCCCAATCTCGTTTATATTTGCAGTGCGTACTCTTTAGTACTCTTTCCTTTGATAATAAAGAAGATTTCCAAAAGTGTGTGTTTTGTCACTTTACTTTTTCTTTACTTCTCAGGATCTGATTATGATGTGATGGTGAGAGGGGTGGGGTATACATATTTGATTATGCATTTTGATAGTTATTTTTGTTGTCTTCCATTCTCGTTAATATTTGCAATGCGTACTCTTTAAGTAGCTACTCTTTCCTTCGATAATAAAGAAGATTTGAATAAGTGTGTGTTTTGTCACTTTTAATTTTTCTTTACTTCTCAGGATGTGAATATGATGTGTTGGTGATAGGGGTGGGGTATATGGTTGATGTATCATGTGTTGGTTTTGATGGAAGTTTGGGGTAGGTTATCTCATATTGCAAGCAGCTGTATTTAAAAAAAGAAAATTTTCCGCCGGTTGAGCTTCGTACTTTTGCAAAGCCACAAATTTTAACTTACAAAGTGAAACAAAGTGAATAAGAGTTTTTATCCGATTTCAAGACTTTCATTCTGATAAGTATCAAATTATTTATCATTATTATATTATTATTTCATTCTTTTTCATATATTTTATTATATTCATATTTATATATTTTGTTACGTTTTTATAAATTTTAATATATTTATATATATATCTACCTATACCTACTTCGACCTAAAAAGATCTTTTGTACGGTATGTGCCAGAAAGAATTCTTTATGTCCTCGGGGCTCATTTGTTCCCTGAAAAATATCTTCTTTCTAATTCCATTAAGGGATGTACATTCACATAAAATGTGTTCAGCTGACTAGTCCTCTTCAATACAGAGTCGGAACTCAGGAAAGTCTGCTATTCTCATTTTGTGCAGATGATATCTTAAACCGTGGTGACCAGTAACGTAATCCACTAAGTTTTTGATATCATGCCTGCTTAGGTTTAGGCAGTTGCTGGCATTTTGATTGAAGGGCCGAATGGCTCATTTCGCATTAGACCTGGGATGCTTTCCCAAATATATATACTTTTTCTATGTTCCGAGCTTTATATAGCTGCCGTTGCTGCTGATCTAGGAGTGCAGCAGAAAGGTTCGGGACCTAAGAATGGTGTTTCTGTACCTGTCCAGTTCGTCGGCCTTTTCGTTACCTATATATATACCTATCCAACAACTATTTCTTTGAATAACGGCTGATACAAATAAATTGAACATTTCCGAATCAAATACTGAAGAAATGATAGAAATCGGTGCATTTTTGGACGAGATACAGCGAAAATAGCAAAATCCTAAAAAATCATAAACTCATAATTCCTTGTTTGATGGAAAATACCAAAATACCGAAATCAGCTTTTATTCAATATCCTGTAGAAAAATGTTTCCTTTCCCCTTACACGATCTGCCTCTCATCATACATTCCATTTACCAAAAAGTATTCGGCTGTTACGCTGTTACACAGAAAAATAAATATTTACACGTCCATGCGAATGAAAATCATATGGCGCGACCAGAGGCAGACAGTTGAAAATGCCAGATATCCATATAGGTACAAGATAACAAAATTCCATACAATGATAGAATTCTTATTTTTGTCAGAAATCCTTACGAAATACCTTATCGAAGAAAAGAGGATCAAATAAACTCTTCGCTCTGTTTCCTAACCAACAGTTTATTTGATTTTCTTTTCTTAATTCAAAGCTCATACAAATATTTTATGCTTAAATTGAGAAGCAATCACTCCATCCTTTTGGTCTCCAAATTCGTGGAGGTTGAGCTTTTTGAAATCGTGTTGATGATTTTACTATAGAGTTTATATACAATGGTCCAATCCATTTTTTTGTCCAATTGAACAAACAATTGGCGAGATCATTGCCATTTTTTTTTTCGGGTGTTTACCTTTTTTTTGCGGAGCTTTTAGAGAACTTTGATTTGTTTTTTTTTTGTATTGAGTAAAGCGAGTGCGCATAAAACTAAAGTTACTGATAAGAGTGAATGTCGATAACAAAAGATTTCCTTTTGTTTCGGGTCCAAGAACCCAGTTAGGTTGATGCATAGTAACGTATCGTTATTGCATTCACTTGTAATTAAATTGTTTAATTAAAATTAGAATTACGATTTATAGCCAAAGTGCATTGGCGTACCAATTCCTTTTTTTTATAAAGCACATAAAGTACATATTATTCTGTTTGCAAGAACGTATTGCTCTTCATGAATACTATTTTTATTTTTTTTTTTGATTCTGTTAATTTGAATTTATACATAATAGACACATATTTTTTGTTTGTCTAGGTTTTATTTTGCGAACCAAGGAGGTTCTTATCCTTAACGTTATCATTAAGTTTATATTGTTTTTATTCGTTTTATTAAATATTGTTTTACAGTGATCAACATGATGAAGTTTTGTCATTTCTTTTTCTTTATTTTCGCCTTGAGCTGAATGGATATCAGAATGTTTAGGAAATAAACTTGTGCTGTGTTAGTGGGAAAGTGTGCGAGTAGTATAGATATGTGTCGTGACGAGTTTGTGAGCGAAGTTTAAGGATCGCTCACTGGTACATCGGGGCTATCGCTATAAAATTCAGAGTGAAGCGGTGGCCTAGGAAGTTCTCATCCTTTACGGGAGGTTGACAGCGGGTGGGCTACACTCAGGGAGACCAAATCCCCTCTACCGGTTTTCCAACTTTTTTGGATATTTCAGGCAAATCTCTGTCGCGGTTTTAATGTTGATATTTTAAATGCTACCTCCTCCCAATAGGCATGTAAAAATGTACGGTAGTTCAGCGATTAGCGCAAGAACCCACCCATTTCGACGAGCTAGTTTCGTGCCAGAGCAAGCATGCCTATTCGCACTAAGTCGACTGAACACCCCACCAAACTACCTGTCGATTTCTGCAGGATTTCCTGTGATCCTGGAAATGGATTGGATCTATCAAATTATGTTCGGTAGGACCAGCATCCGTTACATATGTACAATGTATATACAATACATACGATATGTGATATGAATGACTCTTGTGTTCCTTTTACTTTCTATTAAATAATGCTTTTAAAAAAACCTTTACTCGTTAATTATTAACTTTATTACAGGTTGGTCTAATAAACGATTTTTACTTTTACTTTTATGGTATGTCCATGGACATTTGTACTTTTTACATACATATTTATGTATGTATGTGCATACATAATTGTAATACGTACACAAATAACTTTTTGCTATAGGTACTTATCCGTTTTTTTAATATTTAAGAATTTTTGTTCCCTATATGGCTTGTTTTTATATAAGAAATTTTGTTTCTTTTATCAGTAGTTTTGGTATAAGAAACTTTGTTTCTTATAAACGTCGTTTTCATATAAGAACAACTCGGATATAAGAAACAAATCTCGTTGTTTTTTATATGTTTCTTATATCCGTGTTGGACTGTAATACGTAATTCGAACTATAATACCATACCATAAAGTTTAAGTGTTAGTGGAGCGGTTCCGGGAAGGCAAAACAATTGAGTGACGTTAGTATCGTATAAATATTAATGTCAATATATGTCAATATTTATACGATGGTAACATTACTCAAAAACAAATTGTCTATGGTTAAATGTAAATTGTCTGTTTTAAAATGTCACTTGAAATGTAAACGTCTCTTTGCTGTGCATCTATAATATTACTAAATCTAAAAGCCACAAATTTCTATAAAATTAAAAAAGTGTTGTGTGTTTGTGACTTACTAAATATGCCTCATATAAGGCGGCGGACAAATTTAGACAGAAGAACCAAATTAATTATCAATCTAATCGTACTGCCCAGGAACGTGAAGATCGCAATGAACGTGAAAGAATTCGGTTTTAAACTTTTCACCTCAGTTAACGCATTCAAAAGCTGAACTCATTCCAAAAGTGTTTCCAAATGTTGCTCAAAATTACTTATTCCATGATTGGTTGAGCGAACGACCTATACTGGTTGCCAAAAATACTGATGTAAATGTATTAAATTTCAAAATTCAAGATGACATTCCTGGCGAAATGAGGACATATACCTAAATCAGTTGATACGGCAACTAATGAAGATGATGTCGTGAAATATCGACCGGAATTTTTAAACCCACTTGATTTGCCAGGATCGCCGCCTCACAATCTTTAATTAAAGGTTGGATCTGTAGTTATAATGTTGCGAAATGTTAACCAACCGCAACTTTGTAACGGTACACGATTAGCGATAAAAAAAATTACTGAATAAGGTAATAGAAGCAATCATATTGAAAGGAAAGTATAAAGGAGAAGACGTTTTGATACCCCGTATCCCAATGATTCCGACTGACGTACTATTCGAGTTTAAACGACTACAGTTTCCAGTACGGCTTGCTTTCGCTATGACTATAAACAAATCCCAGCGGCAGTCATTAAGTGTTTGTGGTAATAATCTAGAAAACCCATGTTTCTCGCATGGTCATTATAGGGTGGAGCGTCAATGTATGGAGAAAAAAAAAAGTTGATGTATCAGTTTCGAATATCTCCATTTCGTTGCATTTTGATGAGTAGAATAATTTGACATTAAATTTTTTTTTTTTTGAATAAAGTCTTTAGCCCTCTACCTTGCTTCAAAGTTTTGAGGTTTTGAAAAAAAAAAAATGTTGTTAAAGAAAAGATTCGTCCACAAGTTTGAAATATCTTAATATTATATCATTAATGAAATAAGAAAACAAAAATCAATATATATTAACTTTATTAGGACAAGAAATTTACATAAACTTAAAAATAGAAACCTAAAAATTCATAGTAAATAATTTAAAAAGCTACCAATACTAAATTTGTATTCTTTAATTTTTCACGTTATAATTTTTTTTTGTGTGGGAAAATGCTAATATATTTCGAGAATGTATTTTGATCTAATAAGTCCATCTCTGGCCTTTTAACGAACTACTGTGGTTGAAGCTTCGGTCACCATCTTCCCACAGCGCTCAACAGCTTGAGTGTGACAAGGGTAGTTTGGAAATGGCATGTCAATTGAAGATTTGTTTTGGAAAAGTTCTTCCAATTCCTGATCACTCATTCGATCCAGCAATGGGGTTTATGTGACTGGTGGTTCACCGCAGATTATTAAGTCAAGATAATCATTTGCTTTACAATTTAATTTTGGAAGTTTAAAAATTCTAACTGAACCCCCAACTCGCTGTTTTTTTCTAAGCCTAATTCCTTAATATGTGGTCTTTCATCGTTAAGCATTGCCATCAATATGTTTTCTGGGTGTGCAAAATATGAATTGCGTTAAATAACGGGGTCTATTATTTCCCTTACAACAGAACTAAAACATCTTGACACATTTATTAACTTGAATACATGCTTTGGGCCATTTTTAAATGAACTGTCTTTTTTATTACTGAATCAAACTGGATCATACACTTTTAATATATATTTAACAAGTATTGTCAAGCTATCGATTCGATGTGGCTACATAAAGCCTCAATATGCTATTTTTCCCGGGTTTCTGTTGGAGAGATCTATAGGACAGGAACCTTTGCTTATAGCGTCACACATTTAGAACAAATAGTTGAGGTCCTAATGTAGCTCCATCCAATTTAATAAATAAATGACGTAGTGGCAATTCATTGGCATGTAGTTGACATATGAACCATTGCAACAGTCTCCGCAAGTTCAACTCCATAAGCCGGAAAACCCCACTTCTCCATCCAGTGTTTGTAGCTGTACCATCGCAACCAATAACAGATAATTTGCTAAAGTCTAGGTGTACTCGTATGACCGAAAGTAAGGAGTTTATCGAGTCCGCTATAGTTTTCCCTGTTGGAGAAGGTGTGCTTATAGTTAGATGTCCTAGGTAGTATGAACCCGGATCGGTGAGTAGTGAAATATGCTCCTTTACTTTGATCACTCTGTGAGCTCGTTGACCTCGTTTTTCACAAACCAATGTCTTGTCTTTTCTTCCATCGAAATAAACACTTTCTATGGATGAAAGACATTCTTCAGTTTGGAGAACTTCACGTCGCCGTTTTCTGGCCCTAACAACTTAACTTCGATCAACATCTTGTAATCTTGTATTTTTTTTTCTAAATATTTGCATTAAAAATAATGATTTTAGTGGAATCCTTATGGCGTCTTTTAATTAGTATCTTGAGAATGGCTTATCTTACATAAAAGTTTTTCAAATCTTTTTTATAGGAAATTGAATTATCTTTCTCTTTTGTTTAGAATATTTTTTTTTTGGAATTATACTTTCAAAATTAAAGAGTCGAAAACAAAAATTAAGGCTTTTTTTGCGAATTTTGCAAAACTTTGAGTTCTGGTAGAGGGCTAAAAAAAGTGAAATTTTTGTTAAAGCGCCAGCTAATCAAACAAAAAATATCGTGTACCACAAAGTACTACAATAAAAATAAAACTTTTATTTAGGATAAGTAAAAATAAAATGATATATAATAAATAGGTATCATAATAAGAAATCAGAAATTGGAATTTTCATTGCGATTTTTTTGTGATTATTAAACGAATTTTAAGTGTATTATAATGTTTATTTTTTGACATAATGTTATTGTTGACTTATCTACTTTTTTTTATTTTACTACCTCCGAATAGCAGAATAAGTATTAAAAAATTAAAGAATCGAATGTTAGGCGGTACGAAGTTCGCCGGGTCAGCTAGTTTATTTATATATACAAATGTGAACTGAATAAAAAGCTTGTAAAACTACTTTTTTTTAAAGCTGGGGCCTCATTCGGCTTTGGCGCCCCGGGCCTCTGACGGGCTTAGTCCGCCACTGGCTGAAATTTATAATGTATATGTACTCTCTAGGCGCCTTGTATGTTTATGTGTAAATATTTTTTAAAGCGACGTACTCGTACTGGCACACCCACTTTAAAAAAAGAAGGTTTTATCGAAGAAAACATTCGCAAAGTATGTACAGGCCGGGCCAAAAGTGACTTCCTAATTTGAGAATATCCCACCCCTTTGGTTTTTTTTTTTTCTTTTTTTTTAAGGTAATTATTGTAGTGAACATAAACCATGTAGTAAACATAAACATAAACAATCAACATTAGAACTTCATACATTGTATCGCACACACTGCATACAATGTATCGGGTTCTATTTCACGAGCACCACACTGATCCATTAAAACGCCACTCGAGAAGGGACGTAAACATCATCACTGCACTGATTCATAAACGATCATACATTGTGTACAAGTGCAGCTGACCAATGTTCTGTATATCGAATGTCTGACATTGTAGCCGAATTTGATGGCACGCGACCCACTTAGTATCAATATGCATTGGGAATACTGCTAGGGAACTAGTATATAAGGCCAAGTATTTTGGAAATAAAATCAGATTCCTTTTGACACTGAACAAATTGAATTCTCACTTTTGGCAGACCCCTATGGCATTCGTTCCCTGCCCTTCGATTAGAATCCTTTAGCCATCCAAGACCAGGCAGAACCACTGGCATTCACGCCCTGCCAAGCTTAGTCTATCAAATCCGATTAGTCCAGCTAATCCTTTACATTATAAAACAAACTTGGGCGATTTACTAAAATGAACTACAGCGCTTAAGAGAGGACCAAACTAATTGAATTTTATTTTGAAAATAATCAATCGATTATTTTAACCCAAAGAGCTTATCGGCGTCATTTTAATGTCGAAATCCACCCTCTGTGCAAACGATTTCGTCAACAAGGAACTGTAGTTGACTTTCCTCGAACGGGAAGACCTCGCAGTGCCCGAATCGAAGCGAATGTGGAACTCATTCTTTCAAGTGTTGTGAAGAGTCCAGAAACATCGACAGCAAGGCACTCTAGTCCAACTCGGTGTATCCCGCAGTTCATTGCGAAGAGTTTTAAGAACCGAATTGCAGCTGCTTCCATACAAAATCCAATTTGAGCAAGAGTTAAAGCCAGGAGATCCTCCAAAACTTGTTGTTAACGCAGTTCGGAATAATTTCCAAAAATTCAGCATATAACTGGCGTCCATGTTCGCCGGATTTGACTGCACCAGACTTTTTTCTGTGGGGTTTTTTGAAGGGTAAAGTGTACGTAAATAAACCCACGACTATCCCGCAGCTGAAGGAGAATATAGGCGCTGAGCCCAGATGTCCTACGAAGTTATATGGAAAATGATCTACAAAGAGAGCGTCTCTGTGTGCATGAAGCTGGTGCTCATTTGAGGGACATTATATTCCATACTTAGCCGAAAAAATCTCCATAAATCATACTTTCGGGGACTGCCGCGGTAAAGCTATTGCATAGAATTTTTTATCTTTTTCTTTTTAGCTCTTTAAGTTTTTCTTCTCTATAAAACGAAAACTAGCTAGGTATAAATAATAGGTATAAAAAATAAGGTATAAATAGTGTAATTACACACCAAAAAAATTATTCATTCAAAGAATTCGAACAAAAAGAACGTTATTAAGAGTTTGGTCATCGAATTTCGCGCGATGTACATTTATATATATATAATATCATATAAACTATCTCTGCGCAGCATTAATGTGTATTACATATACACAAAAAAGGTGTGAGCCACGCTGCACTCACGGTATAGTTGATGTGTAAACATGTAGGCTCGTCAGCGTTGCATTAATTTAAATTGTGCGCGTGTCAATGGGCGAATTTTGAAAATATTTAGACATGAGCATCAAGGGCGCCTGGAGAGTCTATATTATAAATTTCAGCCCGCTAGCTCAAACTTTGGTTTTTTGCCGTCCGACCTGAAAATCTGACGATGACGGTGACGCTCGATATTTCCAACTAGCCCCTACCGAGAGCAAAGATGTTTACATATCAAAAAAAAAAACAACAACGACACGCGGTTGTTCTCAAACGGTCAACCATCTACGTACTAACCGCACCCAACGTCGTTTAATTGCGGTGATCTGACGAGAACCAATTAAATCATGTGGTGAGATGTTTTTTTTTCGTTACGAAATTTCTTGATTCGGTCGCCGCGCTCAAAGCCCGCTATAAGAGCTATGCAATAGCTTAAAAATTAAATCTTTAAAAGTTGTTATCACTTTAAATTAGGAAGTGACTTTTGACCCCCCCTGTAGTTAAAGTCGTTTTGAACAATTGCTTTGTGTAAAATCTTCTGCCTTGCCCACTTTTAGGGGGCGTTTCTTTACAAAAACTTAGTTTTTTTCAATAAAATCCTATGACTGTTGTATAACAAAATATGAAGATCCTTCTGGCTTACTTTGATTTTTCTCACTCCCACTGAATGATAGCATAAGAATAGGAATACGGTATTCAACAGTTTGCCCAAGCGGACTGTAACCTTTCCATATGTTTTTTAAGACACTTTTCCTTCTTCAAAACTTACTTTTTCTTCCAAGCTGTAGCGTTCCTGCCTCCAATAAAATCCGCTCTCCACCTATGCGCATCTTTGAAAACCCGATATAGGTAGGTACTGGTATTTTAAATCAAAACACGCTTTAATTACTTTTTGTTTTAATTATTTTATTCAACTTTTATTAAACAGGATTTGAAACACTCATTAGGATAGCACGTGAGTCCTTCAGAAAAATACTTATTCTCGTACTTACTATCTATGAATTTCCTACCATCATAAAAATCTATCTTTTCATCTCTTTTGCAAATTCTACATAAAAGTTCATTCATCCTTAGATATTTATACAAACATAATATGCTAGTGTATTGCAAACTGGATAGTGTTCCTCGTGTTGACACAAAGAAAAAAAAATACAGACAGAGCTTTGGCTTAAAAAAAACATGTATATGTATAAATATAGTATCTCAGTATCTTACTACACCTATGTAGGGATGTAAGTATCTTATACAACTGCTTTTGCTTACAAATTTAATCACAAACACATTCGATTACACTGGTATAGGAAAAGAAACGAATATAATAAAAATCATTCTTGATTTATTCATTGATTAAACTAACGGTCATGCTTGGTCAACTGTAGAGGCGCTTTGTGGCTTTGCCCGATGGTGATGTTACCGCCGCCGCCGCCGACGGCTGCCGACAGTGAATCATTATCCGAGTCATCGTGCACGTTTATTTCTTCATCGGAATCCGAGTCATCAGTCGGATGATGTTGCTGCTGTTGTTGAGATAGTGACGCAGCGACAGCGTATTGTCGCGCCAAACCGAGGGCGAACGCAGCAGCTGACGGCGAACCAGCGACCAGGGACCGGAACGCACTGCGCTCACCGCCCATTGATAATGGAACTGATGCTGTGCCTGATGATTGGTTGGGTTTGGGAGATGTGTCTGCTGTCGGTGATTGTGGCGTTGCCGTTGCTGGCTGGGGTTGAGGTGATTTTGGGCTGTGGCTGGGCGCCCTGACCGGAGGATGGGGATAGTGCTGATGGGGATAGTGGTGATGATGGTTCAAGAGCAGCGATTGTGAAGGTGGCGGCTGCTGATGATGGTGATGCTGGTGCTGAGTCAATGATGTTCGAATGCTGGCTGTAGCATCGGATGGCGGCGCCACCTGATGATGCTGTAGCTGATGGTGGTGGGCACCATGCGGATGTTCCTCGCTGCCCGAAGTACGGATGGTATGCTGGTGATTGGTGATGGGTGGCGAATCGGCGACAGACCGCTGCTGCTGCTGTTGCTGGCCCAGCGTTGGACTGGAACGCCGCTTTAACAGATTCATGCGTTGGTGCCGGCGCCATTTCGCTCTTCTGTTGGAAAACCAAACCTAATTCGATCAATATGAAAGGATGTTTGGTTAGTTCGCAAAAAAAAGTTTACACTAGCAATGGGAGTGTGTGTATGTGTGTGTATATATTTTTATGGCCGAAAGTCAACCAGTACAGTATATTCAGCAAAGCCAGTAGAGAGGTTAGAAACATGAAACAGAAGCGAGAAAGAGCGGTGGTAGGGAATGCGTGATCGCTAACTACATGACATGGATGCTCTTACCTGAACTCGAGCCTCACTCAGCGACGTCCGGCTGGAAAGGCGTTCCCGCGTACTGACACAAGGATAGTGCGATTTGTCGAACTCCTTCTCCAGCTCTTCCAGTTGCTCGGGACTGAATGTGGTGCGATTGCGGCGAAATTTCGGTTCGTCGTCATCGTCTAGAAAGTCCGAGTCTGCAAGGTCAGCCTTATGTTAGGACGGGTGCGCTCCATAGAAGTTGTAGAGGTACTCACCGATAAGTCGATTTTCATCAGGAGATTCCAGCGTGTCATGACTCCCGGAACCGGGTGAAATGGGTCTTGACACTGTCAAGGGCGATCCACCGACCTGGACCGCCGATAAGCTAGGACCCGTCGGCCAAAAGTGTTGCTGACTGGAGGCGGCCGCAGCAGCTGCCGCCGCTGGATGCCACGTGAAGCCACCATAAGGATGCGGAGGATACAGCCCATAGGCAGCGGTGCGCGCAAACTCACTAGCAACACGTTCGGCGGCACGATTACGCAAAATCCGATTGATTGATGAGACCGATGGAGCTGTTGCATTCGTGCACACACCTGTAAGGTAAGACAAGAAATCCCCCGATTATCCATCAAACTTCTCTTATCAATCTTGAACTGGAAGATTGAAATCTCTTTACTCGTTACTCACCTTCGGAGATCAGACGTTCGCGTATTTCCCAGGCAAATATTGTCGGATTCTCCCGCTTGTATTGCTCGATCTTGGATACCACAGTTGGTGTTGCTACCTTTGGCTTCGAGCCACCAATTAGACCAGGTGGTCGCAATGAACCTACAATGCAAAGGAAACCATGCACATGAGCGTCGAATGAATACAAAGAGAACAACAACAAAGGGGGCCACAATATAATAGCTTTATCAAGCAATTGCCATCAACTGATTAATGGACTATGGGGGTTGGGAAGAACCAAACAGAATAGCTAATGATAGGGTTGTTATGTCCGATTACGTAAACAAACCATCCTTGGTGTATTTTGCTTTCTTCTTTTTCATTCATTCATCATTTTATTGAAGGAGAAGTTGAACAAAGAGGACTGACCATAAATTTCACGCTTGACACCGAAAAATGATGAGACGGAAATTATAGTCTCCTCCAGGCTAGTGTTTAGCTGATGTTAAGTGTTGTCTTTGAGGTTATGGTTGGAGGAATAATGTGCGGTGAAAAAGAGGGCGATCTGAAATGAGTGCGGACAGAGTAACTTACCAAGTAATTTCGAGACAGCACCCTGTTGTGTAAGCATATGCTGAGCTATATCGTAGCCACGTAGTCCAAAGCGGGATAGCTCAAGTATACGCTGCTGGGATACTAATGCGCTGAGAGTTGTCGGCGATGGAGATCCGCCAGCGAAGAGGCCAGAGCCGGGCATTTGCACTGATGGTGTTAGGCCAACTGAAAATGGAAAATGAAAGGTTTTTTTTTTACTTTGTGTTTGATGCGAGGTTCGAGCCTTGAATGAGTGAAATTGGTATATGCGTTTGTAGCTAGTGAGATAAGAAAGATTTATAAGGGTTTCGTCATCAAGTTCTTATGTTATTTTTTTTAATTTCAATACTCCCAGGAAAGATTGCATAATATCGTTTATCCAGCGAACCAAGATGTAGGACGAACAAATGCGTTACTAGGAGATATTTCGTTTAACTCATCAGAACATCTTCCACGATAGTATCAATAAAAACCACTAAGGTTTAGGAAGAAGGTTTCAACGAAGAATATTTTGTTTTGGTTATGATGAAAGATTCTTTTTTAAAGAAGGATTTGCAATGGACTTTCAGGTGATAAAATATTCTGGAAGTGGGTGTTATTCTTCTTCTTCTCTTTCTTTTACGATCAGGTTATGATAACGACTTGAAGGACCATAACACTTGCACTTCACTGCATACAGGTCAAACCGGCGAACCCCACAGGTGGACCAGTAGGGCTGAAGTAAAGTGGGAGGGTTTTGGTACATTTTATCCTGATCATAGCTTCGCCGTTGGGGAAGAACAGAGGCATTTATGGCTTAAAATGTCGCTAATCCAGCCATTTGATTGTGCGAAGTTATATATTTTTGTCATCAATGAAGGAGACCTAAAATTAAACGCTCCGAACGTAATACTTTGAGCAACTTCTCATGGAAAAAATGTTGCTCTATGGAGATTGGTCAGACTTTCGCAAGCGATGGTGCAATGAAAAATTGTAAGGTTCTATTGTAGGGACTTAAACTTCGGACCCCTTCGTCAGAAGTTCAACGCAATTTTCGTTGTCTTTTGTACGAAATCTGTAAATGTTAGATTATCCTTATTGTGCTTAGAACACAGCGCAAATATTTGTGTTTGACACCAAGCATCTACTAGCAATGGCATATTTCATTGCATGCCTTTCGTTGGAACTTACTATGAGAAAGAATAGAGGCATAGGAAAGAAGTGTTTGAGTGCAGTTGTGGGACTTTTCTTACGCGTACCACTCAGCCACTGCGTCCACTCACAACTTATTTGACTTTACGAGATAAAGGAGAAAAACCTCAAAGTATACGAATTTTCGGTGATAAATATCGCACAACTTCGTGAAAAACAAATCATTTCTCTCAATTCCTTCTTCGTCAAAATGGCAAAGAACTAAGGCTTTTTTCGTCAAGCTCAGGTGGAAAATTCTATTCACCTATTTATTGTCGTCAAAAGGTCACACACCTTGGACAAGTACAATTCATTTCATGTTCCCTAATCAAAATATACGGAGCCGCAATTAAAAACACTTATCTCCTTCTTTCCATGGGGTAATCAAAATTGATATGCTGCATCGAAATGGAATGAAAAACTCCCCGATCATTTTGCTTTCAATTTTTCCACTGCCTTGAACACCTCTTGCGAACGTCTGACAAACATCCAAGAGTACCTATCTATTGTCATGAGAAGCTTCTCAAATTTGCCGTTCGCATTCGGCTTAAAATTGTAGGTCCCTTCCACTTCGCAAAGAAAGTGGTTGGAGAAGCTAGGTTAATGCCTAATATTTATTTATTTTTTTCATATTACCAGAGAATTTTATGGAGTACATTTTACCGTGCCCATTTTCACAGATTTTCGTCATCCAAAACGTCAAAATTTCAACTTTCCAATAAAATTTTCTTCTTCGAAACATGTTTAAAAATCTGATGAAATAGGTACAGTTCTCAGCGTCACTAGCATATCTGTTGGCCCATATTTAACTGAATTTTAACTAAAAACACTTCAAATTGATTTGGCTTCATCTAAATGGCATAAAATATTTTCAAATCAGTTTTCTTTCTTCACTTCATTCGTTAAAATTTAGGGGACAGGGGGGCAAGAAGGACAACTTACGTTTTCGATGTACATAACTTTTAAACTATTCTTAAGATTTAAACAGAATTCTTTGCAAATAAAACCTAAATCCTTGAACTTTATACCTAATAGTAAAGAATCGAAATTGTTAATAAAAAAAAGGATATACTGAGCTATAACCAGTAACACAACATGGCCTCAGAAGCCCGTTTTGCCCCACTATCGGGGCAATATGGATCTCTGAATAGGGCAAAATAAGCCACTCGTTTTTTTTAAGAGAATAAAGAAACAATTTCTACAACGATGTTTTTAATAAATATACAGAATTAAATGCAAGTATAAAAGCTAAACAAAATCTGTTGTGTCCCCTTTTTAAGTCGTCATATAACAGTAGATTTTGGAATCTTAAATTCTTTTAATTAATACGATTCTAGCAACTTCAGTTTTTCCCAAACAGTGGAAGCTGGCAAAGGTTATTCCCATTCTTAAAGGAAGAAAAAAGAACGAGTACCGACCGACATCAATACTGCTTTTTCTTTCGAAAGTGTTCGAGAAAATTATTCAATAACAGATAACTACGTATCTGAATGAAAAAGACTTGCTTTCGAGCTTCTAATCAGGCTTTTGACCTAAGCGTAGCTGCACAACAGCATTCCTAAACGTTCTTGACGATATTAGAAACGCAGTGGACAGCGAGGTTACTTTTTTGGTGCTCCACAATTTTTCAAAGGCTCATTCGTACACTCTATATTATGCGGCAAATTATCAAATCAGTTTGATTTTGCACCTGAAGTAGTGAAACTTATCTTTTCATATTTATCGATTAGAAAACAAGTCGTTGCTATAGGAGGAAAAACATCGGCATTTTTAACTTTCCCCAGGGTGTCCCACAGGGCTCTATTTTGCGACCAGTACTTTTTTCCTTGTGCATAAATTCTTGAAATTTCTGATCAATCTTTAATTCATATGTATGCCGTTGATGTCCAGTTGTATACAAGTTGTCCCTTGGGTCTCATTGCGCCCAGGACCCTAAATGACGATCATCAGAATATAAATCACTGGTCAGGAGCCAATAGTTTAGTAATAAATCCTGAAAAATCGAACGTTGTTGTTACATATATCATATACATCGGTAGACTTATCGTATTTTTCTAGAATCTATCTTAACAATGATCCTCTCGAATTCGTTGATAATGCAAACAACTTGGGAATTGTTTTTAATAGAAATTTAACCTGAAACGGCCACGCGAATTCAATTGTTGTTAAAGTTTACGGTCCTCTTCGAGTGCTTTAGGCTAGAAAAGATTTTACTCCCCTAAAAAAAAGGCTCGCAAAGACATTGGTTATACCAATCCTTACGTAGGGAGGCAAAGTTTTGTATAAAAGCGATTCTCTAAGCCAGAGAAAACTTAATGTGGCATATAATAATGTTGCGCGATATATTTACGGGTCAGGAAGATACGATCATGTTTCGAAATTCTCTAAATGTATCTATGGTATGTCGTTCAATAACCTCTTGAGTTTCCGAAAACTTTTGCTACAATTTAATATAAAACAGAACCACCACTCTTCATATCTTTACAATAGACTAACGCAGCTCATCGGTCTCCGGTTTACTTGTATGACATCTGAGAAGCGATTTCTCGTCAATGCCGTATGCTTTAAAAATATCTGCCGCCCACTGTGAGAAAAACAAGTAATTTGACTGAATTGAGGACGCTATTGCAATTATTTTTTTAGAACATCTGACTAGTCTTTATATCTTCAAACTTTGTCTGAACCAACATAACTTTATGCGCTTCTGTTGCAGATTTTCTTTTTTTTATCTTTTCTTTTCGCTAAACTTCGTATTGGCTGAATTTTTTGAATGAATTTAAATTAATGAATTGTCACACCAATTTATTAACAAAATATTGAATTTAATTTCCGCTTGTCTTGTACCATATTTTAATGCTTAATTTGTCAAGCTTCACAAAATTATAAGATATTGTATCTTAATGTGTATGCATTCAAAGAAATAAATAAATAAATATGTAAAACAATGAAATAAATATCTTTGCTTTCCCATTTTATTGCTTTCTAAGCGTCGATTGCTTTTCTTAGATGCACGCTGGTCGATGTGATGGTTCTTAAAGTCTTTCAAACGTATGTTGAGACTGTCTTCCAAGAATACAAATATTTAATGAAAACTAAATTGAAAAGGCGAACCAGAACGTCCGTTTTATAATCCGTTTTGCCCCATGCCGTTCTTGTTCGTTTAGCCCCGCAAGGTTTTTTTCAATAAAAAATATTTATTTTTTTTATGAAAAAGATATTGTTTTCTCTTTTTTTATTTGTTTTACAAAAGCAAATAATATCAAATGCTTTTGTGAAAATAACGTTTGTTTAGCAAATTGAGTGTTTACATATTTTCACGATTTGTACTAAAACCAACTTCACTCTGTTCATGAAACCAAGGGATGCGTTGCCAAACTAGGTGTTTAATAATGTCTGGATATTGATAATGAAATAGAGCTAAAAACTAGGATACAAATTAGTTTGTTCCTTTTTACCCCCCTCTCCCCTACACATTTTAACTAATATTTACCTAAGTCTAAATGTGTGGAAAAAATGTTGAAGGAATAAAAACCCTTTCCAATAAGTTTTTCTTTGTCCAAATGTTAACAAATAGTGGAGTGGAATAGATACAGTTTGGCAGTACCCCTGTCTTTCTTACAAAAATTTAACATATTTTAGAGGAAAACAATAAAAAAATGTCACTTTTCCAATTAAATTGTTCAAAGCATAATTTTCACTGTTTTCCACTTTTTAGCAATTTTGTTTCGATGTAGTTTAGTACTTAATCCAATGGAATGTTGTTTCGTGTATTCATTTCCTGTCATTGTTCAAATTTATAGAAGGTAATTCCATTCTTAATCCGGAAGAACTCTGAAATCCGAGATGCCAATGGAACAAACGAACAAATCCTATTTGAGTTTGAAGTTTAGGTGGCGTTGTATTTGTGAGACGACAAACACAGATCCGAGGATCTCTCCTGTAAATATAGGTCCGTTCGCGTAGTTTATGTGTAGACAAATTAAAACTGTCAAATCTCCAAAATCAAGAGAGAATCCTCTCATTTCAAAGAAAAATATGCGAATGCTTTTGCATAAAAAGATGAAAAACGTCAAAGTTTGGCTTGAAAAGAAGCAACCGCTGTTTTTGGTAGCAAACTCATATGGTTTCATCATTTGACAGCCTTCATTTTTTTACTAGCTGAGATTCTGTGTGAATAAAAATGAACGAAAGTAGATCTTTATTTCGTTCATCTTTTTACCATCGCGAAAGCGTTTGTGTAATTTCGCACGAAAGTTTATATAAATTTACGTTTGCATATTAGTAGGCGACGGAAATTAGTTCTCGAAACCATCTTCAGGGAAGTTCAGTTGACATTTAACGATAACCGCATCATCAGATGATGATGATGATGATGAAGAGCAAATAAATAAAAGCGATGGGAATGTTCACTACATAATATTGTATTTGTTTCTTATATCAAAGTTGTTAGTTAATTTCAGCGTCCTTCGAAAGCCCACTTTCAGAAGAGTCGGGAAGCATTCCGGAATATCAATGGAAAACGACACATGTAAGTCTGACCAATTTTCTTTCGCCAAATTATATCGAAGAAACACATTTTCTTTGTCAACTCAACATTGTATTTTTTGTTTGCTCAGAAAATAAGTTCTCTTTAGTTCTATTCGTCAGTTTCGAAGAGCTCCTTTAAGATGATTCGACAAAAGACGCGATTCAGCTCATCACTGAAATATGCTTTAATTCTCATCAACACGTTTTAATTTATTTGTTGAAATATAACTTAATTTAATGGAATACTTTCTTCGTCGAAAATATATCCAATTCACACAATTTGCTTTGTCAAAATCGTGTTATTTCGTTTGTATTGCTGCTGTAAGTTGCTTTAAATTCTATTCGCCAGTTTCGATAAGTTCCTTTAAGATTAAAAGACAAGTACATATATAAAACGCGTGACAGCCCATAACTATGTCATGGGGTTGAAATGTCATCAACACGTTTGCTCAGAAGTCAGTGCTTACCAAACTTTCGATTTCATCTGTCAAAAAAGTCGATTAAGTTAATACCCTTTCTCCCTTATTTGGAATTGTTAGTAAAAAACAAAAACAAGATTTTCAAATTATAAAATGCATATAAAGTTTGCTAAGCTGAGGTTGTGAATTACAAACGCTTAGTAATAGGTTAATTCGCTCATTGATTAATAACAACCCGGCAGCAATTTGACATTGCCTTTTACACGAACCGTTCACCACCATTGTCCGGCCTAAACTGCTTATTGTCATGTAAATCGAACCAAAAAGCTAATATAAAACATAAGAGAATACGTTTGAACTTTCAAATCATCCAAAACGAGCCATAAAATTCTCTCCTGTCAAAAGAATGTCAAAGCTGGACATAAACAAAATGTCAAATGCCACAAAGCAAGGTCATATTTTATAAGAAACAAAATGCGCTTCTAAATCCAATGTGTTGGTTAGGCTTTTTTTTAAATCCCAAATACGGATGTTATTGTGTACACCTTAGTTGCCTCATTAATTCGCCCTTTTGAATTTCCATCTCAATACCCCGAATGACATAATTTATTCAACTTCTGTTTGCTGTGAAGCATTTTGCTGTCAAAAATTTGTTTTTTTTTTTATTTTTGCTGCTTAGCACACGCCATCTAACAATCAAAACGAGAAAACCCAATCACAAATTATAGAGAAGTGAATGCCAAACAACTTCATTAGGTTTGCTAATTTGGTTGTGCTGCGCTACTATACTGCTCTCTGTCATGCATATTAGTTGACAACAATCCAGTAGGTAAGCTGTTGACTGTCAAAATTATATAAGAAAATCTCCCGTAAATCATAGAGAAATATTTAGCTTTCTCCGAGTGGAGAAACAAAGCGCCGTTACTTTGCTCTACAAATTTATCGAAGTGTCAAAGTTATTTTTCCGAACTGTCATCGATTTATTTAGTACTGTTCGATAGTTTCTTTCAATAGAATGAGATCAGATACCCAAATTACTTATAAATATACATGGTTGGTTGGGTTCGATGTTATAAACAAAAGATGAACTATAGACGCCTCCGTGGTTGAAGTAACTTATCCAAAAGAGATAATCAGCTTACTCGTATATAGTCGGTCGAAACGGATCGATATTTTGTTTCACTTTAAGTTAAATTTGTGGTGGGTCAATAAATAAGTCACTGGCGCTATTAAAAATAGTCAATCAGATTTCGGTGAAGCAATTAATTTTGCATTTTGTTTAGCCCCCATGTTCCAGAGCAGGCGGCCACGCCATTGATTTTTATCGCTTATAATTGTCTGTTTTGTCATTTTAATGTCCCGATTGAATGTTGGTTATTTATTTAAACCAAAAAATGGGGCTTGCGCGACCGAGGTGCTGTCTTTCTCTGCTGTTACATCGTTAGTCAGCGGTATAATTAAGATGGAAAGGAGTGATAAGAGCCCCCCGAGTGCGAGTGGGTTTATGTTTCGAGGCGACTTAATGATTTCACTAAATGAACTCTAATTATGAAAACTTATTGGACGTTCATTAAAGGGCAACGAGGTAGTGGTAGATAATAATTATGAGCGGAATAGATAAATTGAATAATAAAAATGTTCTTCATGGAATCAAGATTTTAGGAAGGCCCCTAGGCTTACATTTTTCTAGAATGTTTCTCGTTGCGAGAAACGTCAAATTTATCTCACCTTCACTTTTATGGCATTAAGGCATTTAGATAGTTGCCTACGCAAATGGCATTTTTGATTTTTTTACAGAAAAGTACGTTTCCACCTATCACAACTATTAAAATGGACCCATGCCAATGGCCAAGACCAAGCTCATCATATTCACTAGGAAACACAAGATACCCAAGTTAAAAGGCGTTTACCTCAAACTGGAAACCGAATACTGAAAAAGGGACTGAATGTCCTATATGTCTGTGGGAAAGCTTTTGGAAAGCAATGGGGCTTACACGCGAGCATACTACACTATTGTAAGACGTATTCTAACCTATGGTTCGATTGTTTGGTGGAAGGAGTTTAATGTCAAATTCTTCCTCTGAATCTGAACACTTTAAACAAGGTACAAAGGATTGCTTCCTTGGCATAATTGGTTCAACAAAATCCAAACGCCAACTGCAGGTTCTGGAAATATTACTGAACTCAAAACCCATGGAGCTCTTTACTGGCAGCCAAATGGGTTGTCCGACTGAGAACAATGAAATTTTTGGAATTTTTTACGCATACTTGGCATAAATAATCGGAAAAAGGCTTAGCTATACCATTTACTGAACCAACTATGGTTTTGACAAGAACTTTGAAGTCCTTATACCCGTAAGAAATCTCTCGTAATTCATAGATACATTTTCAGCTTTCTGTGATTTTAGAAACTAAGCCCAGTTACTTTGCTCTACAAATTTATCTAAGTTTTAAAAGTATTTTTCCGAACTTTCATCGATTAATTTAGTTCTGTTCGATAGTTTCTTACCAAAATTACTTAAAAATGGTGATTTTTTTACTGTTTGGTTTTTGAGTGTTCTATCACAGCTAACGCGTGATTCGTGACATTGTATCAAAATCAAATATGCTTAAATAGCATTGGCATTTCATTATGGAAAGAACTACATCCGAGGAAAATATTCCACTGAGGGACTTAGTTCCCATTAAGTGGGAAATAAAACCACTTTCGCGAAGTGGACTTAGTTACCATGTAAGGTGGGAAATAAATTCCCAAAACTCTGAGTGATTTCAGTTCCCTTTTAATGTGAAGTAAATTCTCACTGTCGACTAAGAACAAAATAAAATTAAAGAGTCAAGTAGGTACTTTGCAATTTTTATTAACAAAATAGAAATTAACTTCTAACTGAGACAGAGTAATATAGGTACCGTGACCTTGCACCTACTCCAAATCAAACAGTGACCCCAAGCAGGGGGTTGCAGGGGGGCAGCATGCCCCCCCATATGCATTGCACTGTTTATGAGATTAGTTACGAAATCGCAAGTAGATGCCATAAATAGTGTAATGCATATGGGGGGGGGGCATGCTGCCTCCCTGCAACCCCCCTCCTTGAGGTCACTGTTTTTTTTTTTTTTTTTTTTTTTTTTTTATAGAGTTTCTAATATTACTCCCAAGCCATAGTAATATTAACGTTACTCTCAGCAAGCTGAGAGTTACCTATCCTGGTTAAAAGCACGAGACTTGGAACCAGAACTAGGCTCGGACGAATAATAGGGGTAGGTGGAAAATCGTACATGCGACTCTTTCTCACTTAAGATAAGAAAACAAAAACCACCTCCCTTCGAAACCTGCATACTACAACTAGGTTATTCCTATCTAGTAGTTTTATTTAAACTGTAAATTACGCGTTTGGCAGGCAGCTTCCCAGTGGAGGCACCTGCTAATACCGCCATAAGCACGCGGTTACATCTTATTGCGCTAATTCAAATGGTTTTATCCTTTGTAGTCGGCGCACTAGGTTAGTATCGTCTCGAATTTGTAGCATGGTGATATTGCAATGACCGTGAAGGCGTGTCTGTTGTTTGCAGGCAAAATGTTTTATTTCATCTTCGACGGTAGCCATAGTTAGGTCTCTGTGGATATCAGTGTTTCTGATAAACCATGGTGCATTTACTATTTTTCTTAGCACTTTGTTTTGAAAAGTTTGTAAAATTTTGATATTACTGGATTTGGTACAACCCCAAAGTTGTATACCGTATGTCCAAACCGGTTTTAGTACTTGCTTGTATAAAAGCAGCTTGTTCTGCATGCTGAGTTGGGAAAATCTACCAAGCAGCCAGTGCATTTGTTTAAATCGAATGGCGAGCTCTTCGCGTTTCTTCTTGACGTGCGGTTTCCATTTTAATTTCGCATCGAGTGTCATACCCAAATATTTTGCCTCGTTTGCGTACGGAATTCGTACCGAATCAATGAAAATGGGTAAGTTGTCTACCTTTTTATAAGTAAAATTCACGTGCGTTGATTTGGCCTCGTTGAGAGCAATACGCCAAGTCTTTGTCCAATCACAAATTTTGTCAATAGAACGTTGGAGTTTATTAGTTGCTGATTCAACGGTATTACTGACCGCTAATATAGCTGTATCGTCTGCAAATGTGGCTACTGTTGTGCCTTCTTCTTGAGGAATATCACTAGTGTATATTTGAAATAGGATCGGTCCAAGAACGCTTCCTTGGGGAACTCCTGCCGCGATTTCTTTAAATTCAGAGTAATCATTTCCGTGTTTTACACGAAAGAGTCTGTCTGATAAGTAACAACTAAGGATATCAGATAACTGTTTCGGAAAAGCTTGTCTTAGCTTATGTTTCAACCCTGTATGCCATACTTTATCAAAGGCCTGAGAGACGTCGAGAAAAACACTAGAACATATTTTTTTCTCCTCTAGGGCTTTTTCAATTACATTGGTTATTCTGTAAACCTGGTCGATTGTAGAGTGCTTAATCCTGAATCCGAATTGGTGGTCAGGTATTAATCGACGTTCTTCGATAATCGGATGTAGGCGCTTTAACAAAAGTTTTTCGAATACCTTCGACATTATCGGTAAGAGAGATATTGGCCTATATGATTTTTTGTCATTCAGTGGTTTACCGGGCTTTGGAACCATTATAACTTCAGCTACCTTCCATTGTCGTGGAACGTACAATAACCTGACCGATGCATTTATAAGATATGCAAACTTTATTAAAGCTTTCCTAGGTAACTCTTTAAGGACCTGTCCTGTGATTAAGTCATATCCAGGAGCTTTGTTTAATTTTAATTTCTCTATTTCGAAGCGTAGTTCGGCTAGCGATACACTTTTTATTCTATAATTGTCAGGTGCCTCGGTTAGGACAGGAAATTCGAGCAACGCTTGACCATCAAATGGTTTAAATGTTTCTTCCAAATGTTCTGCAAATATTTCGGCTTTTTCCTTGTCACTCTTCGCCCATTCTCCATTGATTTTCCTGATGGGTGGCGCTTGCGTTTTTGGTTTTTTAATGCCTTTCATGGCTTTCCAGAGCGAGTAATTTGTACTTTTATCCGCAGTTAGGCTTCCAAGATATGTAGAAATTTGACGATTTTTAAAGTCTCGAATTTCTCTCTTAAGTTTACTACAAAGGTAGTTAAGAGTGGTTTTATCCTGTGGAGCGCGAGATTGTTGCCATCTTTTGCGTGCTCCCCTTTTCTTCTTTAACAATTGCGTGATTTCCAAGGGATATGTTATTTCGCAATTTGTGGTTATTTTCCGTTTATGGGGAGTATTTTTCCAGGCTGAGCATTGTATGACGTTAATAAATTGATCGACTTCGTCTTCAAGTTCGTGGGGTGTTCGAAGAGACACTTTGAGATCGATTTTACTTTCACAGTATTTTTTAAAGGATTCCCAGTTTGTTTTCATGTTAGTTAGTCTGGGCGGACCTTCTTTTTTTCGTAGACAGCCGTTAATTGTCAAAATGACCGGTGAATGATCAGAAGAAAGATCGAAGCATTCCTCAACTACAATGGAGTTTCCCGACAAACCTTTCGTGATGAAGAAATCGATGAGGTCTGGTGTTTTTGCCGTATCCGAGGGCCAGTACGTCGGTTTACCTGAGGAATGAAAGTCTACCCCCAATTCCATACCGGCTTCGTAAAGAACTCTACCTTTTACTGAAATGCATCTCGATCCCCAGAAGGTATGTTTTGCGTTAAAGTCACCTCCGATGACGAAATTTCGTCCAAGTGAGTCAAAGATACTTATAAAATCGCTTCTTTCCATCGTTGCACGTGGGGGCAATAGATAGCTGCTAAATCATATTTTATGTGTTTAATTTTTACGCTCACCGTGCATAATTGCAGTTTGTCAAGCTCGATTGTTCCACTGACTGAGTGTTCAATGGTATTTTTGATCAACAAGGATGCCCCGCCTCTCGCCCTTTCCGAAGGGTGATATGCGTGATAGGCAATGTATCCTCGAATGTTTGTGCTGGTTTCTTTCGTCAGATGGGTTTCCGAAATCAAACAAATATCAATTTCATATTTATGAATGAATATCTCGAGCTCGTCCATCTTATGCAGAAGGCCGTTCGCATTCCATGTCACTAATTTAACTAAATCCGTCATATTTATATTATTGCACGTGTACTTCGAAATTGATTTTCGAGCTTGTCGAGTTTTTCAAACATACGTTTATTAATTTGGCTCTGTTCTTCTAGCCTGGCAAGAATTGCAGAGAAAACTTGGGAGACTGGATCAGATGTTTTATTTGTTTGTTCGCGTCCTTGCAACGCAGCTTCAGCGTATGTTTGTGGAACAGCTTTCGGTGACTTTTTTCTAAACAATTTTCCTTCTCTTGGGTGTTGTGTTTTGACCATTTCTTTAGCCTTTTTTCGTCCTTCATTGGTTTTATTGTTGCCCCTTTCAGGTTTGTTATTGGTTTTATTTGCGATTGGTAGCGTAGTTTTCTTTATTTTGTCGCGCCTATTTTGAAGTTCCTTAGCCACTTCGCATCCGCGATAATTTGCCGGATGTTTTCCATTGCAATTTATGCATGTTGGTAGGTCTTGTCTACTTAGAGCGCATTCCTTCGATAAATGTTTACCGGCACATTTTACGCAACGCGGCTCTTTTTGGCAATACGTGTGCGTGTGATTGTAGCCTTGGCAACGCTTACACTGAGGAATCTGACGAGTCCTTTGGCGCATCGGTTCAATTTTAACCACTATGTTTAGGATAGTTTTAATGTTGTATATTTTTTCCATGTTTTCAGATTTTTCGAAACTAAGCATGAATAGCGGAAGTCTGCGTTTGACAACAATTTCCTCGTCTTGTTCCGTTTTTTGCTTTTCTTTTTTAAGTATATTAACCGCGTCGATAATTTTGAAACCTTTAGTTTTAAGATCTTGCAAAACATCTTCTTTGCGGCACGAAGAGTGGAGCCCTCTGGCTACAACTCGGTGTGGCCTTTCAGACTTGTTTTCATAAGTGTACCATTGTACCTTCTCAGTATTCAGTTTTTGAGAAACTGCGCGATAGCTCTCAGGATCGCTTACATTTATTTTCCACACATTATTATTCAGAGATGTTACTTTGAATGTGGACTTTGCTATTTCCTTAAGAAGGCTACTTAGCTTGCTGTAGTCTGAAACTCCGACAACGTTAATTGGAGGTGGAAGGTATACCTTATTTTGAGGTTTTTTCCTTAGCGTTTCTATTTCCTGTCACTGTTTGATTTGGAGTAGGTGCGAAGTACGGTTTTGAAACTTTGGCTTTTTGTCACCATGATAAGCTTAAGAATTTGCTTAAAGAGTGTGATAACTAACTGCACTTTACAGATTTTTGTTTAATTCTAAATGTTGGATGTTAGTTCCCTCTTCTTATATTTGAATGTGGACTAAGTTCCCATAAAAAAAAATGGACTTAGTTCCCAATTAACATGGGAACTAAGTCCACTTCGCGAAAGTGGTTTTATTTCCCACTAAGTGGGAACTAAGTCCCTCAGTGGACTTAGTTCCCGTGGACTTATTTCCCTGCACCAAAATATTGCTACTGTATCCGCCAGTGTTAATGAAGGCAGTGACGTGGAAGATTCTTGGAGTAAATTCATAAAAAAAAATATACAAAATAAATCCCAAGCATTGATTTATCAACTCAAATAAAAATTGTATACACTTTTGCAATTTTCCTGTTTTTTTTGTCACAAGTAAAATCCAAATGCCCATCACTCCGCAACATAAAACAGATGAAGGATCGCTAGAGCATTTAGGCTCGTTTTAATCACTATTGTTCAACTTGCCGATAACTCCGAAGTTGGACAAACTCCGCAGTTGATCCAAACTCTAGAGTTGAACGGCAATTTGAAAATTGTTTTTATTCACTACTTTAATTCTCAACTCCGGAGTTGAAAAACAGAAGTTTGCCTACTTGCTGTTTCAGAAATAGCCCTGGGATATTTGCAACAGATGACACAAAAAATGACAGTTTCAACTTTCGATTTATATTTCGGCCGCTATTTGTTTTGTATGAATCGAAAATTGAAAGAAAAATGGCAGAACAAAGGAATATTTAAAAAAAAAATGCCGAAAATAGTACCATACCCCCGAGGAGGAAGATTGGCTTGTCAATAATGTTATGGAATATCGTAGCATTTTTGAAAATAGAAAAACAGATGGTGCCACAAATCGCAACAAGGAACGGGCATTGGATAAAGTAGCGAAGGCATTCAACGATGCACGCCCCGGCCGGGTAAGTTTCCGTGTACGTACATATTATGTGTCACAGCAGTTTAGTTTTTTGTTTGCTCATTCAATTAAATACTATTATCCGTTGTTTTTGCAGGAAAGTACTGTTGAGTAGTTGTGAGAGAAGTACCAGAAGGTTAAACAGACGCTTAAAGACCGCGCGTACTATTTCTCGAAAGATGCAAAACAGACCAAGAATGAGCTGCGCTTGATCGAGAACGTTCGGCTGTTGAATTGCAGCGGTCAAAGGTGCAGCTCGTTCACGACAAGGAACTCCAACTTCTTCGTTTGGTCGCTTTCAGCAAAGAATATGAAACTGTGTCGGTCCGTCACGTATCAGTTCCTCATCCTCTGGAAACTTCATTCCCAACAGCAGCAGCAAAAAAAGAATATTTTTGTGATTAGGTTCCCATCAGAACAATTTAAATATGTACATCTTCGAGTATATATATAAAAATCAATCCATATTTGAGTTTGTTGCCGCTGTTTGGCCAAACGCGTTAACCGATTCCAATGAATTTTTTTTCCATGAAAGGTGACGTCTGTACAAAGGATGTTTGGTATGTGCGATATGCGATCATGCTCCAAAAAGCGCCAGAGCATGCAAAACAAAAGATTTTGGATATACTGAGATTCAGCCTAAGAACAGGGCATATTCCAACAGCCTGAAGAGAGAAGTCCGGGTTGTTTTTATACCCAAAGCCGGCAAGCAGGGTCACACGACGGCGAAGGACTTCAGACCAATCAGTTTGTCGTCCTTTTTGCTCAAAACCCTTGAGCGTCTGGAGGAAGCTCACATTAGAAATAAATGTAGCAATGGTTTCTTATGCGAGTCACAGCACACATACTTAAAGGGTAGATCAGTAGAAACTGCTCTACACAACGTAGTGGGTAAAATTGAAAATAGTCTACACTGCGGCGAATTTGCTTTGGCCTCTTTTCTCGATATAGAAGGAGCCTTCAATAACGTTGAGTGTAGAGCTATAAAAAGCGCATTAACAGGCGCTAACATAGAACAGGGAATCATAAATTGGGTATGCAACATGCTCGCCAACAGGAACATAAACTGCTCCCTTGGTCAAAGCTTCATAAGGATGTCTGCAACCTGAGGAACCCCGCAGGGGCGAGTCATATCGCCACTGCTGTGGGTACTGGTCATTGACAACGTCCTAAAGGAAATTAAGTCAATGGGTATAAGTGCCACAGCGTATGCGGACGACGTGGTCATAGTAGTGCAGGGAAAATATTTGAATACCTTAAGTGAGCTCACAGAGACCGCCTTAAGGAAAATTAGTAATTGGGCCAAGGGCTGCGGACTAAATGTCAATCCCTCGAAAACAGAGTTAGTCCTGTTCACGAGACGACACAAAATACCGCACTTCAATCTCCCGAAACTTGACGGAGAGGAACTGCTCCTCAAGGACAGTGCGAAGTATCTGCGCGTAATCCTAGATAGAAAATTAAATTGGAATCTTAACATAAGGGAACGAATGAAGAAAGCGTATAATGCCCTCTTTATTTGTAAGAGAACAATAGGCAAAACATGGGGCCTGAAACCCGCCATGGTACACTGGATATATACAGTAGTGGTGATACCCATACTTACATATGGCTCACTTGTGTGGTGGAGGCCAACAAATAAAAGAACCATAATTGGAAAACTAGCAACGGTGCAGAGAACGGCAAGCATAGCCATCACTGGTGCAATCCGTACCACTCCTACGGCAGCACTGGACGCCTTCCTGCACTTTATCCCGCTAGATTTAAAAATAAAGCAACTTGCTGGCAACAGCGCTTTGCGCCTAAAAAATTTAGGCCAGTTTAAGGACTGTAGTTTTGGGCATTGCACGATCTTAGCTGATGTGCTACCCGGAAATCCTATACGGACTGATGAGATTTGCCCCTTGGTCGACCATGACATCCCCTATGAGGTGTCATATCCGCGAAGGGAGGAGTAGCAAAGAGATGCAGTCATAATAGGAAACGAGGTTGCTATCTACACTGACGGCTCTAAGACGGGGGAAAGAACGGGTTCTGGCATTTTTGCTGCTGATCCAGACCTGAGAGAGTCTATACGACTCCCGGACACAAGCAGTGTCTTCCAATCGGAAGTTCTGGCTGTTCTAAGGGCGGCAGAGATAGTGCAGATGAGATCATTGTCGGGAAGAGACATTGCCATATATATTAACAGTCAGGCGACACTTATGGCACTTGAATCTGCTAACATTAACTCTGAGATAGTCAGAAACTGTCGCACAATGCTAAAAGCAGTATGTAGACGGAATCGAGTAAGACTGTGCTGGGTACCGGGACACAGCGGTATAGAGGGAAATGAGCAAGCCGATGAGCTAGCAAGAAAGGGAGGGGAGCTGGAAAACAGCGGAGGTGTGAACATTAAACCACCCCTGGGCGTCTTTAAAGGAAAAATCAATGAAAATATTTTAAAAATGGCTGAGCTCAGATGGCAGAACATAGTGGGAGAACATAGGGTGTCTAGAGCCCTTTGGCCCCATTTGGATAAGAAAAGATCTAAGGAAATTCTAAAATTGAGCAGGGAACAGCTTAGAACAGTAATTGGGATTATGTCAGGGCACTGTCTTCTAAGAAAGCATGCTAGGCGACTTAGTCTGGTGGATGTAGACACGTGCAGGTTCTGTGGTAATCTACAAGCCGAGGAAGACATAACACACATATTGTGTGAGTGCGAGGGTATAGCACGGAATCGTAGGAGGATTCTAGGGGAATACTTCTTCGAGCGGCATAGACCATAGGAAGCTGGTAAAGTTCTGCAGGAGGATTGGGCTCTGTCTAGGAAAAGTTTTTTAGGTTTTTAGGTTTTTCTCCAATTGAAGTTTTTTCAAGTGGTTCCCTAGGAATCGCGATGGGCCCTTCTGGTGCCTAGTGCTGTATGCAAATTGCATACCCCTTTTTAACCTATGACCTATGACCCATGTGCGATATTTGTATCTGCATCGGTGTGTGAATTATTTGCATTTGAGTGAGTACACATGCATATGTGCATATGCGTGTAAATTCCGATGCAGATACAGAGACCGCACATATAAAAAACCATCGTACAGACGTCACCTATTTTGTTATCCGAACGCGCATATGAAAGAGGGAGACCAGACCAACGTTTCAAGCCTATTGTGGTGTTTGTGCGCACTTTCATTCTTGAGATATCGTGTGTTCAATGTTTTATTCAAATAACTCTTATTGAATTTTTTTGCATTTTTTTTTTTTGTGAATCGGGCATCGGAAAGCTGCTTTTCCCACATTGATAACAATCGGTGTGAAAGTGAATGAAAAGTGATTCTATCGAAGTTTTTTACTTTCGCTTTGTTGTTTGATTCGCACAAGTAAGCTGACATAGGCGCCTGTAAGACAAAAAGCACCTACCCTAAGCGGAACAGGTTGAGCTCAAATCAGGCAATCTTTGGTATTGGCCTGAGAGGGTTTCTGTGAAGTTTGGTCAAAATCGGTCTTCTTTTTTTAGGGGCAGCAACACAGGTACGCCAGATACCCGCTATAGACAATAATAAGGAAGTCTACTCGAACATATTGGCCAATAGAATTCTCGGGCACGGCCAAAGCCGGGCGGTTGCAGCTAGTAATATATAAAAAATAACTTTAAAATGCAAATTGGTGACGTTTGTTTATTTATTTTTCTTATTTATTCTGGTCTTGACTGCTAGCCAGATCTAAAATCGGCTGAAAATAAGTCCGAACCAATCTAGAGGTAGCATCTTGTATTGCCGTCTCTCAATGACCAAATTCTCCTCCTCTCCATCATTGTCGGTGCTTGAATCGGACGATTGCCAATCTTTCCAAGAATAATTGCCACGAAACATTATCTAAATTCCACAAATTATTATTTCAATTGTATTATTCTGTTAAAGCGAACACTCAAAATCGAAATGAAAAAATAATATAAAAGTTGACAGGAAACCAGCAGTTTGCTGCTAGTTTCTACTATTTCGGGGAGATGAGCAAACTCAAAGTTGACAAACTTTCTCTTTTCTCAACTTCGGAATATCTAAAGTTGAGCGAGTCAACTTTGAGTGAATAAAAGCAATTTCTCAAGTTGACATTAAAAATCCCCAAGTTGAGTTCAACTTAGACTGAATAAAACGGCTCTTAATTGTTTCCATCGAGTCAGGAGCTTTGAATCCATTGGGTACGCCGGGGTTTCCTTGGGTAATTCTACGTCAGCTTTTCGCCAGGGTGTCATTCGCGGATTTGGTGTTTCCTTCGTAGATGAAATCGCAAAATACATCGAAGTTATCCCAGGCGGTAAAGATATATTTGTTGAACCGTTAAGTTGAAGAATACGATGATTTACTAAAAAAAATGTCCACTCGTCGCTATACCTAGGGACGACAGTATCAGGAAATCTAACTTCGAGTAGAATTTCTAAATAAAGCGGAGCAATAAGGAAGACTGAAGCGATGAATCCACAATTTATGGACTGAGCAACCAGACAACAAAGTGATACACAGATGACTAAAGGACCGATGAAGGAACTGGTGTAGGTGTGTTTGGGCCAGGAACTAAGCACTACGAATCCATGGACAAATGTACCAGCATATTTCAGGCAGACATATGTGCCATAAACAGGTGCGTTCGAATCAATCCCGAGAAAGAAATCCTATTATTTCATTATTTCTGTCAATTTGTTTCATAAACTAAAGTTAAAAGTTAACATAAATATATTCAAGATGAGGCGAAATTCTACCGGATAATCTACCTCGGGTGTTATTTTTATAGAAATATAAAACTTCTGATAGGGATAACTGTCAAACTAGCTGTCATACTAATAAAGAATGTTTGACTTTTTTTCCAGTATACTTTCGCAAATCACCATGGAAAGATTTACAACAGAACAACGTTTACTAATCGTGGAAATTCATTTCCGAAATTCGCGCTCTGTTCGCCAACCTTAAAGAGCACTTGTCTCAAGTTTACGGTGCGCATAATCGTCCATCTGAGCAGCTAATACGCAATACTATGGATCGATTCATGACCACATTTACTCTTTGTGATAATATTCATCCAAATAGAGCCCGTACCGTGCGTACAGAAGAAGCCATCGTCGCTGTAGACGTGAGTGTGGGAGAGGACCAGAATTTATCGATCCGACGTCGATCTCAGCAACTCGGTCTCTGCCCGTCCACTTCTTGGAAAATTTTGAGGAAAGATCTTGGTCTACATCTATATAAGATCCAACTGGTGCAAGAATTAAAGCCAGCGGGCCATCAATTGCGTCGTGTGTTCTCTGAATTGGCTGAGAATCAACTGGAAGTTGTATCATCAAATCATCTTTAGCGATGAGGCTCATTTCTGGCTTCACGGGTTTGTAAACAAGAAGAATTGTCGTTTTTGGAGTGAGCACAATCCTCATGAGTAGGGCAACCGGAAATATGCAAAAGCATGTTTTTGGTGGGAGGTCGTATTGGAAATTGGATTAGACAGAAATACGTTTTATACAAAACTAAGCATCCGACAATTGAAATTGTTGCAAACATATTCAATTTCAATTCAATTATTATTATTAAAATATATAAATACATGGTACATTAAGATTTTTATCTTTTATAGTACTTAGAATCAATTTATGCAGCAACTAAATGATTACAATAAGAAAAGAAGCAACTTAAAAACTAAATTACATTATTAAGTAAAATAAAGTGAGTAGAGAGAAAGATACGGAAAGACAAAGATGATAGTTTATAGTAGAAGGGAGAAATAGAGAAGGACAGCATTCTTAAAGCGATTTGAATTCGAGATTGCTCTTATATTTACCGGCAAAGAGTTCCATAATTTAATTGCGTAGATAAAAAATAGACGGGATGAGTTCAAATATCGATAATAGGATGGAATAAGGCAAACGATTCTGGGCGAACGCGAAAAATTAAGTTTGTCATATAAATAACTAGGAGTCTTATTGATTATAATATTATGTAAGCAAATACAATTTCTAGCGTCGATGTAGTGTTTAAGAGAGGTCCCGAGCAAGCTATTTGCATAATGTGAAACATGGTCATACCTACGTAGACCGTAAACATATCGTACTGCATAAATAAATGCCACTTGTAATTTACGCTGCGATAGGGAATCAATACTACAGTAAACAGTTTCAGCATATGTTATTAAAGGCAAAATTAGGCTAATCACTAATTTTCGTCTAGTATCAGTGGGAGTAAAACTTGCAGTTATCCACAGTTTTCGAAGACATCCATAAATTCGTCTTATTACATAATTAGTATGTTCATATCCCGACAAGTTGTGATTGATTACAAACCCTAGGTTTGTTACAGTTTTTACAATTTTAAGTTTACTACTAGATGGAAGTATTTCGGGCAAGCTGCAAAGAGGTGGTAATTTGTTAGATATAGGGATTACTTGGGATTTAGTCGGATTTAGAAGCAAACCATTAGCTTCAGACCATATCTGAATGCTCAATTAGATCCGCAATTGATCCTGCTAAGTAGATTTGAACGTCGTCAGCATAAAGATGTATCGAAGAGTGTTGACAGACAGATGGCAAGTCATTTACGAACATGCAAAACAGAATTGGACCAAGAATTGATCCTTGTGGTACACCCTGCTTCACTGGTAGTAGTGCTGAGGAGGATTTAAAAGTAATAACCCTTTGAAGTCTATCAAACGAAGCCAAAACGAAACATATTCTTTAATTTCCAACAAAGAATCTCATGGTTGACCTTGTCAAAGGCTTTAGAGAAATCAAGCAGGCAAAGGAGCGTAACATATCCTTTGTCAAAATGTTGCCTTATGTCTTCTAATATGTTGACCATAGCACTGAAACAACTGTGGTTAGCTCGGAAACCAGATTGCCCTTCATAGAGTAAATTATGATAAGACAAGTGAAGGAGGATCTGTTTTGCTATTAATTTCTCTAAGACCTTTGACAAGCATGACAATATGCTGATTGGCCTAAAATCCGCAACGATGACAGGAGAAGTTTTTTTAGCAACGGGTATAACTCGAGCAATTATCCAGGATTTGGGAAAAGTTGATGTTGTAATGCAGTGGTTTATAATGTGGGTCAAGTGGGATATAATGAAAGGTAGAATAATCTTGATAAAACGCAAAGATATTCCGTCCTCACCAGTTGAGTTCGATTTTATTTGTGAGATACAATTTATGACATCGATTTCACTCACTGCAACTATTTCCAAGCCTCCCACTGAGTGTACGGATTGATTAGGATTGGCAAAATCAAAATTAATTGCATTACTGCTACCTCCATGAAAATAATTATTTAATTGATCAGGATCGATTTCACAATTAGAGCAATTTTTCGCACTAGAAATACCAATCCCTCTAAGATTGCTCCAAAGCTTTTTTGAAGGTAGAGACGTATTTAGCTTAGAGGCATAATACATACTTTTAGCATTTCTTACTAAAACTGTCGAATGGTTTCGCATCGCTTTGTAAGTAAGCCAATTAGAACTAGACGGATTTTGTTTCCATTTACTATAAAGCTTGTTGCGAGCTTTAATAGTATCCATAACGTCAGTTGTAAGCCATGGACAGCTTTTATTACGAATTTTTACAGTTTTAGTTGGTACATGTTGGTTATAAAGCTGTGTAACCACTTCCTGGAAGTAAAACACTTTATCATCTGGATCAGAAATCAACCTACAGTTGCTCCAAGGGGCGGAAGAGGCGGCGACTTGCAATGCTCGCATATCAATAGAACGAAAATCCTTCAATTTAAAAGAAAAGGGAACTGCAGAGTGAATAAAATTGATACTGTAAGTAAAAAATAGTAGGTCATGGTCAGAAACATAGTCAAATGAGAGCTGATCAAAAAGAATAACCAACGAAGGTTCAGATACAATTGTTAGGTCAACGAGGCTGGGACAGCAATCTTTAGCGAATCGCGTTGGGTACTTAGTATTAATTATTTCAAGTCCTAGGGAGGAGACAGAATCACGCATTTGCAATGCACGAGAGTCGTTTTTTAATAAATCCGCATTAAAATCCCCACAAACTAGAATATGTTCATATAGGGCAGCGAAATCAGAGAGTCTTGAGAAAAAAGCAAGGAGAGCAATTTCTATTGGGAATATAGGCACAAGCTATTATGCATTTGGTGCAACCATCAGCTACTTCCACAATTAAAAACTCCGTATCCAAATCAATCGATTTACTAACCATTCTACATTTTAAGGGATGACTTGCAGTATATTGCTATACCACCACCCCATGTATCTGTTATTCTATCATTCCTTATAATCGAATAGTTTGGTAAATTATAGTGCGAATCAGATATATCGCTTTTGAACCATGTCTCACAAACACAAATAACATCAACACCAGAACCCGTAAATAAATACTTCAAATAATCTAACTTGTACTGATTAAGGCTACGTGCATTTAGATGACAAACTTTAAAACCATCACGACAATTCGAGAGTACATTAATCATAGTGCGCGTCGATTTTGTACCCACACTGTAAGAGGAACAAGAACTTCTCATTGCAGAAACACGCAAAAAATTAAAAAATAGAAATAAAAACGAAAAGATCACTCAAGGGAACAAATAGCGAAAGATAGAAATAGAGAAGGAAATTAAATATTAAATCAGCAATAATTTATATATAAAATAAACAAGAGAAAATAATGAGCAGAAAAATGCAGTAAACAAAAGAATACAATGCGTTGAGTTAATAATCAGTCACAGCAGTAGCAGCAACATCAGTACGAGCGGCAATGGAGTGAAGATCATCTGTGCTTTCAATTGAAAAGCTTTTTCCGTTTTCCGTCCTCTTAGCATATACAATCCCAGATTTGGAGTAAACTGAGAACAATTTCTTTTTCCTCTTTAGACCAAGAGCACTTTGTAACAGAAAGCGAGAGTGTCTGGTCAAACTCTCATTCAGATAACAGTTCTTGTTGCTGTTGTCATTAGATGCGCAACCATCTTTAACGTTGATTTGTTCTGCTTGCGATAATTGGCAGCAGCCATGAGAACTGCGTTACGTTCATGTGAGGCGTTGAATTTAAAAATAATAGATGTTGGGTTGTTCAGTGACGAAATGTTGCTGGTGTTGTTTCGTCTTTTCGCACGGAAAGCATTTACCAAGAGGGGCGGTGAGTGGCATTTCACAGTGTCGCAGACTGTGAAAATATTGTGTCAAATTTTCGGCGGGAAGTTCAGGTACACCAAAGAGAACAGCATCACAAGCGACTTCTTTTCTCTCCAAGAAATGAACTTGCTTTCGAAGAGCAAGGATCTCTGCACTATGCATCTGAAACGTAGCGGGGATGCTACTTTCGATTTTATCAACACGCGCATTTAGGCTGGATATCGCACTGTTGATAGTATCGAATCGTTGCGCCCACCTTTCGTTGAATTCATCAATTTTATTGAGAAATTCAGTACGCATCTTATTTATTTCCTCCAAAAATATTTGGCGCATCGATGAAGAGCACTTATTATAAAAATATAAAAAACCATTTCACATTAACAGATTTGGTAAATTCAATTACCCTTATAATAAAATTTGAAAAATAATAATAATAAAATCACGAATAAAATATCTGACCATTGACTGCAAAATAGGGAGAAAAATAAAGACCAAAATGTAAATGTTTTGGAAAATAACCGTAGTTGTAACACTTTAAAAAAAATGTCCAGTTGTCTATCCGGATAAATTTCAACAGTGAATGAATACACAATCTCTGAGATAATGGCATTTAAATTTGCGCCTATTACATCCGTTGAGGTAGAAAAAAGTTTTTCTATATACGAAAATGTCTTTAGAGCACTTAGGCAAAGTTTTCTTGTTGACAATTTATGCAAAATTATTTGCATTTATTGCAACAAAAATTTAAATTAATTATAATTCAAGAAGAATTTTTATATAAGTTATTCGATTAAGTTGTTTCTTATTTAATTGTGTTTCCTGAAATAAAAATGATTAAAAAATAATATTTTTTGTTTAATTTTTTTGTAATTTTTCCAGTTTTCAATAGTTTTTAGAGCATATGTTAAGAGTATATAACGTCTTTTTTAGAGCATATTTAAAGCGCTATAAAAGGTATTTTAAGAACATATTTCCGGCTGCTCTACTTATGAGACTCTTGAGACTCCTTAACATCCCGAAAAAATCACTGTTTGGTGTGGTTTACATGCCGAAGGCATCATTGGCCCATTTGACTTTAAATCCGAAACCGGTGCCAACATTACCGTGAATGGCGAACGCTACAGACAAATGATTCGTGATTTTGTTACTCCTCATGTCGTTGAAAATTATTTGGAGGAGAAATGGTTCCAACAAAACGGCGCAACATGCCATACAGCGCGTGCAACCATGACTTTGTTGAGCTAAACGTTTGGTGACCGAATCATCTCAGGAAATGGACCTGGTTCGTGTGATTTGGCACCTTTGGACTACTTTTTCTGGGGGTACGTCAAATCTCTGGTCTATGCTGATAAGCCAGCAACGATTGATTACTTAGAAGCCAACATTTGACGCACTTTTGACGAAATAACACCTGGTATGCTCGAAAAAGTGGCGCAGTCGCGGAGGCCATATGCCAGACATTTTTTTTAAACATTAACCCGAATCATCCTGGCGTGTCCATATGGCAACGCAAGACTTATATGCACTTTGGCGACTCTCAACCGGTAACAAATACACATAGGTGCATGCTTACATTTTTTTTCATTGCAAGATATCTGCGTTGCATATTGGGGAGTCAGTTTTATTGTGTGCTTTGTTGTTCATGGTGTGAGTGTGCCAAATTTGATAGTAACAAACAAAATTGTTCAGGAATAAGTGTAATGGCTTACAGCAAAAAGTAAGTATATCAATATTATTTTTAGTGTACATTATTTGTAAGTGGAGTGTTGCAGTATTGATAGTATTTTGGATGTACAAAATGTATAAAAACTAAAAAAATAAAGAAAATGTTTGCTTTTGTGCTTTTTTTCAAATTATTGACAATGTGTCCATATGGCAACGCCAGGAGCAACAGGGTACAGTATTTTCTTCTAAAAATGTGACACTGAAAGAAGTCCTAGATTACTTAGAGAAGCTTAGTTCGGATGATGAAACTTGTCTTTCAAACAACCTCCATGCCTTATATATTCAACCACCAGAAAATGAAGGTGATTTGAATGGAAAATACGATGCTGATGAAGAAGAAGAAGGCGGTATCCCAGACAATGTTTGCCCAGCGCAATTGCGATCGGGTTGTGAAATCGTTTTTTGAAAATGGCCGACGTTTTAAAGAATTTGACGATCCCGGAGATACTTTGTGTGAAATTTTCAATGATAATGTTTTAGCGAGTGTTCTGGATTACTCATCTCCGAATTCACCCATAAGCTTACCAGATGCAAAATATTCAACAAACGAAATTTATAAGCCACTCTCAATCCTGTTGCGTTGTGTTCCAGCAATCTACCTCCAACATCCAATAAGAATACAACTTTCACTTGGTCAAAAGATGAGTCTTGCGCAATGATATGAAAGTATAATCGCCTATTTCGGGTAGCACGGATGTAAGCACTTTATAAAGGAGAAGCCCATACGCTTTGGTTATAATTTATAAGGTATGGTCTTTGTGCACTCCCAAAGGTTACATGATCAATTTCAAAGTGTATCAAGGTAAGAATCCGCGATCAAACTCATTCTATGAAGAGCGATTCGGCAAATGCACCGCTCCTTTAGTAAATATGATCGACGATTTTTCCGAGAATGTTCAGCAATTGCCGTTTTCATTCTACTTTGGCAATTTATTTACGAGTTTCCATTTATTGGCTTACTTAAAAAACCGCCGTGGCTACAATGGAACCGGCACAATCTGTGAGAATCGAATAACGAAAAGTTGTCCAATCCCACAAAAAAAAAATGTTGAAAACAAAGAAACGCGGATTCTACAAGTCCATAAAAATGAATGAGACAGCTCGAAAGAAAATTGGAGCTCCTCGCCCGTGTCTTGTGACGGAAAATAACTAATACATGCGTGTGCTGTGTGGTGTTGATAGATTCGACCAGAATGTTTCTGCTAATCGTATCGGATATCGTGGCAAGAATTAGTGCAGCTGCATTTTTACTTGGCTTATTGATGCATGCGCGCAAAATGCATGGCAACTTCATCGGCATGTCGATTCGAGTATGCCACAAAAACAATTCAAGCGAGAAATTGCAATTTATTATTGCAAACATTTCGGTGATCCACCAAAGTCACATAACAGTGTTAAAAGGCAAAAATGGCGGTTGGAAGCTGGGTCATTAGCTATTACTCTTCGCTATGACCAAAAGACTCATCTAGTCGTTCGCTTAGGAAAGAAGAACGCTGTGATGGACACCTTTGCCGTTCAATTGTTCGAGCTGCAAAGTGCGATGAAGGCCTTTGCCTGAAATGTTTTAAGCCCTATAACACAGCAGATTTATAATTTTAAATGAAATAAATATAAATTTAATAAGAAAATGGCGTTTTACCTTGTAGCTCCTGGCGTTGCCATATGGCTACAGGATATTTTCGGAGAACAAGGACCTCTATTAAAAATTTATTGATACAGATTTCCTATTTTTGCTGTTAACAAACCGCACCAACATTTTTTTTTTTAAATTCAAAAAATAACGTTCAGGATGATTCGGGTTAAATGCCATGAAATTTCTGAGCTAATGAACCCAAAATTTAGTCATTCCATTAAATTGTGGTGTGTTTTATTTTTAAAAATAGTTGTATGCCTCTATGAAAAAACACCCTGTACGTCGAAAACTCATGTGTAGTACGTTCGAGTAATGAATGAATGATTTTTTTTTATTGAGACATACTAAACAATTACATATTCTTCGTACAATTAATAATTTAGTTTTGGTCGACTTAAAGATATGTCTGACTTAAGCTATACTTATAAACAAAAAAAAAAACATTATTTTAACTTTTTAGTCAAAGATTTCATTTAGGTATAAGTGAATTTATAATTTATAAATTTTTTTAAAATCTAATTTTGTAAGTGTACACTTGCTCCCGGCATACGTTCCCAACGTTGCTCATATTCGAGTAATCTACATGCCAACCCAGACCCCGAACAAATTGCAGTATTCAAATAATGTTATGATCTTTAATTCGCTCTTTGAAAAACAAATAGAAGGCAAGTACCAAGAAGACCTAATTCGAAAATCATGTAAACATTGATGTAATCTGTCCAAAGGTATTAATATAACCTAAACACGTCACTGATCTACGTCTTACACACAGCAAATAAAGTAGACAGATCTAAGAAAGAAAACAACGCTTACAATGAGCCATTGATTGACAGATTAATGCATGTAGTATAATTATTCAACTGTCATTAAAGAACAACTAATAGGTTTTTGTGTAAGTATTGGTAGCCAGTTAACATGAGTTATAGGTAGCAGATTGTCAATTAAAAGCTAACATGCACATAGATCAAAATATTGCCGGTATTGTGGTTTGCGCATATAGAACCAGGTTCTAGCTGACGTTCAGATGAGTGCTTACTTGTCCATAGTATGTCCTGATATCACTTCCATTATACAAGTTTGGATGGAACTAGATTTCAATTAATAAAACAAATAAAAAAAAACAGGCTTAGCAAGTGGGAACCGCGTGCTTAATAGTTCGAATAGGCAAATACCTCACAATATACTCATATCGCCTGCCGGAAGTTAATGTCAAATATCAAAATGGCAGATTGAATTTCGCTTGAATTTTATCGCAGTTATTTCCAAGTTTTTGTTGCATGGAAAAGTGTTTCAATTATTATTAGTTGTAGCATACACAGATGTGGTGGTGAGGTGGTGTAGGATCATCAGTGGATTAACCACAAACTATTCACATGCAATATTGGGTGGTTGGGTGGTGGATTAATAACATTACTAGAACAAATTGCACACGGATTGGATGTGTTTGTGGTTAACATACTGATGGGTGGCGACGGTGCAGAGGTTAGTGTGGGCTTGTGACCCATGCGGTGCAGGTTCAATCCCCATGGGGAACAACAACATACGCCACCCAATCACATGCCTCTACACCAAAAGAAGGATTTCTGCCTGGTAGTACAATGGACCGTTACCGAGTCTGAGTGCTCTGGGATTTGGATTTCCTTTTTAATTAAAAAAAAAATAAAAAATAAAAAAAAAAAATAAAAAACATACTGATGATCCCACAACCACCTCATCAAGCTGCAACACCATTTAGAAAAAAGGTCAATATATATTTCCGAGAACTTATTTTCCATACAAAATTGATGACTTTTTGACACCGAAAGCTCTGGCAAATGATAAGCTTTTTTTTTGTCCTTTATTTGAACTGATAACTGAAGCTCATAATGTATCTACAAAAAATTAATTGAAATAAAATGCTTGTCAAAATATCTTATGCTTATATGAAACAATGTTTGTATAATCTAGAAAAACCTAAAACTTGTTCCATTCAATGAATAGGAGTCCATAAAACCGTAAACATTGTATACGACACCCGAATCAACTGAAACAAAGACGATTAAAGTTAATACTTCTCCGAATAACTTTAAGACTTACGCTCACCAATGTTGGCAATGAGATGGGTATTAATTTTCCAGCCATGATAACATTTGGCTGCTGAGTCCGCTGCATAAATATGATCATTGCCTTGCGGAACTTCAAGTCCTGATCCATCCAATTGCAGGAGTAAATTGCCGTTGTCAAATCTGTACTGGCTGCCATCATTTTACTTGCCAAATAAGAACACGGTAGGATCTGTACCTGTACAGTTATAAGGAGGCAAAGATTTATCATCAAAAAGGTTATCTCAGTCGGATACAACATTAAACAAATTCCCGTCGAGCCCAGGGTAAATGCCGTCAACAGAAACTGAAAGAAAATGGTTCCAGATACTAGCAGACTTATACGGTGGAAATAACTGAAAAAAAAGGATTTTAAGAAGAGAACTCCAAAGATCAACCAACTCACCCCAGAATATTCCTGTGATCATTAACACATCGAATCAATTCTCTGTAGTTTTCCTCCGAGCTTGCTGCCCCATTGTCATAACCAATACTCGAAATCCTGTTCGCCAGGCACTCGATATGCCCCAGCAAGACGTAGGTGTACAACACCGAATACGAGTCACTTATCGCGCTCATCATGCTTAGATAGCATGAATTTAACCACTGATAGCTATATGCAATGATGTAGAGCTTGGCGGAAGACTCCCAGTTGAATGGTAGCCAACTTTCGAAAATCAGCTTCCTATTCCATGCTCCAGATATCCAAACGGAACTCATCGTCAACCAATACAGGGCTTGAAATGCGACAAATATTCGATTACTAATCCGAATAATGTCCTCCATTCGTCTGCGATGTTCAGGATTCTTTGAGGCGCGTTCATCCAATTTTTTCAAGTATTCATGAGCTGCTAGAAGGTTTTTATTAAGAACGTATAAAACACAAATTTTCGAGGAGCAGCAAACATCTCCAGCATTCGCGCTCATAGCCCTGATCAATTGGGACAGCGATTCGATGGAAAACATTTTCAGGCATAGTTCAAACGGAAATATAATAACGACGAAAAAGACTACAAATATGGAGTACAGTTTGCAGAAGGTTCTATGCGTCGTGGATGGATGAATGCCGAGGAACCTCAGAAAGTACCAGATATAGTGAAACGCTTGAGTGGAATCCAATTTAGTCATGTTGCCCGAATTGAGTTGGTTAACAAACTGCTTTGGGAATGGTCGAGTGAAGCATTTATAAAAAAATTTGTTAATGTCTGCAGGCATTATGTAATACTCCACCCCAATGAGGCGCGTGAATTATGTTGATAAGCGGCTCATTACAACAAATTGCTTTAATTATGGAAAATTTTAGTGAAGACAATTGTAATTGGCCACTTAAAGCATTTTAATTATGTAATAAGAATAGAGCAGATGGTGCGACATCGTCAAGAAGGTAGCCGAAGCCACCGTAGGCTCCCAGCCACCCCAGAGAAAAAGCCCGTGGTATGATTGATGTATGTGCTTATCGGAAGAAGGTGACAAAAGCTGCACACTTAAAAACACTGCAGCCAAGAGCCAAGAGAAGGGAGGAGAGGAAGATCCTGAGTAAAAAGAAGAGGTGGTACGTAGTCTCCCAACTTTAAGAAAAGATCACTGCACCACTTGCATAATTCCAACTATAGTCACTCCCAATTTCCCCATCGGTCGATTGAAAAAGATTTGATCGCTACTCAGATATTCAAAACCAAAGCTGTCAAACTTCCAAGTGACAAATATACCTTATTCAAGTGCATGAAAAATCGAACAAAATTTTTACAAATACCAATACTGGCAATGCTATAAGAATTATTATCTACAATAGTTTTAAATTCATTCACTTATTTGGAAAATCGTTTTCCGAAAGGTAGACAGGATAGTAAATAGCGATCGTGTTGTAAAAAGAAATTCACGTTGAACGTTTTTAATTTCATGAATTTTTTCCAATTAGTCATAAAATGTACATCTTTTCTGTATCAATTGATTTAGAACACATGCAAAATCTAGATACCTGTTATGTATATTTTTGTTAGTTACATAACTGGACTAGAAAGCTAAATGAACAATTGTTCTATATAATAAACATATCGTTCAGTGGTAAAGGGTTTTTCAACAGGGACGCTACAAAAGTAGAGCGACAGGGACAGCAAACGACGCCGAATTGCTTGCCGCTCTTTTGACATTTCTCTTCAGTAAGGTTTGCCATTTCATGATGGAAAGATATACGAGCCAACAACGAGTCGAAATTATTAAAATGCGAATGCCACAATCAATTTATTGGAAACCAAGTTTGGAAACCGTGTTATCTCACGAAATGGTCCAGTCGCTTGGCCGCCTCGGTCGTGCGATTTGACGCCGTTAGACTATTTCTTGTGGCGCTACGTCAAGTCTATGGTCTATGCCAACAAGCCAACGACGATTGATGAACTTCGTACGAATATCGAACGTGAAATTGCAGCAGTATCGGCCGATTTATGCTGAATACTGAAAAAAGGATATTAAGGAGAGAATGCAAAAGACCAACCAACTCACTTCAGAGTATTCCTGTGATCATTCACACATCGAATCAATTCCATACATAATGGCATCGTAATGGAACGTACTTTCACAGGAATAAAGAATTTCATTGATACCCAAAATCGTTTTTGTTTTATTTAAAAAAACTTTTGTAGCGCTCTTATTGAAAAACCCTTTATTTAGCAATTAAAAGTTAGACAAAAGGCATATTAAATACAACCAATGTTTTCTGCTGAGAAAGTTGGCGGCGGAGTCGAAACAAAGGACGCCACGGACTCTATGGGTTGAGCACTTTATGCCAATAGCCACTATGCTCCGTTTCACTCAGTTTCGTTCACTTTCACGATATTAAGTAAGAGCGATTCAAATGCCTCACTACCTACGGAAGTTTCAAATTTGACAGTTGTGGGTGTATCCCACTTTTTTGTTGCGATAAAAACAAAGCACAAAACCCACCCTCAGTCACATCGAAGCTGGGATGATGGAAAAAACGCTCGCTCGTAGGTACATCTTTTTTCGGCAATTTTCGTAGTTTTTGTTTGGGGAGAGTACAATAGATAGGGCGCCAAAAATTGATAACGGTTATCTATAGAAGGGCCAAAAACAAGCATTTTTTTACTATGGGAGGGGGGGGGGGAACTCGCGCCCCGTTTAGGAGGCAGGGGCAATTTTAGAAAAAAGTACTTGAATTGAAAAAAAAATTATTAAAAAACAACGGCTACACTGACAATAAAGTTCTATACCGGTTTTGAAAGCCAGAAATCTGTTCTATAATACTAAATTTAAATTAAATTATTTATGGCAATAGTTTTTCAAAAGTTCGCATCAAAATTTTGATAAATAAAATGAAAAAAAAAAATTAGACCAACTTTTTTCAAATTCAATTTCACAAGAAACCGAATGGTTTTATGTCTTCTAGTTTTTGAGAAAATCGAAAATTACTAAAACTACGTTTTTATGAGATTTTTAATTTTTGGTATTTACGGTGATTTCATTATGAGGATTAATGTTAATGGTTAATGGTTCATCTTGTAAGCAAAGTATGTACAGCAATTCATTTAGCGTTACCCAGAATGCACCACGAGGAGGTAGAATTGCATGGCATTACGCGTATCAGTCAGTCAGTTTGTAAGTCAAGAGTTAGTTAAAAATAGTCAATTATTTTTTTTAATTTTCAATGTATTAAAAAGGTATGTACTGTTTGTAATAATAATAACGAATGACTTTGGTAAACACACACAGAAAAATGTACCAATGTAAAATTGATATGAAGAATTGTTGATTCTAAATAATGCGATTTCATCTTAGTTCATTCATTTCACTATAATTTTAAATGAATTTCGTTTTGAATCAATATTTTAAAACGTTGGCTTTCAAAGCAAAAATGGTTATTTCAACAATTAAGAACAGATGGAATAAGTCACAATTGAGTTCTTGTTAAAATAAAATTTGAGACATTCACTTCAACATTCAATAATTTTGAAATACATTGATTTTTATAACAACAGTTTTTTGCGTGCAATTAACATTGAATCGATTTAAAAAATTGGCCATTGTAAAATCAACACTAAATCGTATGCATCAATCCCCTGTACGAACGCCAGAGATTCAATTTTTGTCTATTGAAATCTATAAAGACATCATCCATACATTCTCTCCAGGTGTTACACTGTACACCCAGACGACAGCCGTGTGCAATGACCAGGATCCATACACCACATCGGACATACTACCACGGTTGCCACTTCGAAAAACAATTAGCGAGCAAAATTAGAAAAAAAGATACCAAATCCAATTTCAAAACATGGAAACGTTGATAAAACACAAAAAGAACAAATAACATAAACATCGTCTTGAGCCAATATGAATTTACCTACCTATATAAAAAACTGCACGAGAGTGTAAAAATGTCCATTTGCTTAGTCTTCAAAGAAATTTAAAGAAAAGTGTATCACTTTATTTTTGTTTATAAAATGTGTAAATGTTTCAAAACGTAAGTTTTCTAAATTCAATGAGGAACGTTATGCGACTATAAACCTAGTCAGTTTTCTTTTTAGATTTGGAACAACGTCTAACTTATTTCACTTATACTAAAAAAATAAACTTGATTTTTTAAATAATGCTTTTGCCGACCAAGCGGAATGGTTTTAATTTTTCTCATTGTTGGGTTCTTTCGCCAACTAGATATTTTTTACACTTTCGAAGTTAAGTTTATTTCTTAACTTAGTTTTAATTAAACTCAACTCAAAAAATGTTCAGTCAGCAGCTGCAATATTATTTTCCTAAATGCATCTCATCATTTAAATTATTATTTGAATATCATTACATCTTCCAATCCATTACTACATTTTCAGAATCGATATCTACCAAGTTTTCAAGAGCATCTATTAAGGGTAAAATGGATACTTCGGAAACCGAAAGCAAGCTTTTAGGTGAAATAACGAACACATTTTTAAGTCATTGTCATCAAAAAATACCAAATTTTGTCAACTGTTACCAAAGTGGCAACCTGCATACCAGACGATCGTGCACACGGTTGATAACAAAACTGTCTCCTTTAAATTTAACATCAAAACGTGTTAAAATGAAATTGGACATTGTAAATTCAATAAAAATATTCTTCGTTCTACCGTTATTTTCCGAATTCCTACTTTAAGCGTCTGTGTGTTTACATTTATTTAGGGTTAAAACTACATTGATTCCTGTAAAATAACTGTGAGCGGGTAGGTATTACTCCTCCAATTCTTTTATTTATTCATTTATTATAAAATATATTTAATTTTTTAGATTAATATTAGCCGTGTTTCTTTGCACGCGGATATAGGGATAATTTGAAAATTACATGTAAAATACAACAACAACTTATCCTATATACGCTAACTTTAGCGAAGATAGCTATCGCCGTTAAGTCCTTAGCGGGGATAAACAGTGCTTCCAAAACCCATTTTCTTCGTTTCTGATGAATCGTTGCGATGAATTTTTCAAGAAATGTCAAAGTTTGACATCCCGCCGACCACTGGCACATCCCGCCGAATATTTTGTTCGGGATTTTATTATTATTTTTTTTTTCAAAATTTAGTAAATCTGTGAATGTGAAACTGTTTTCTATAATTTTAGAATATGTTTGGCATTAATTTCAACTGTCGGAAATTAATATTTGTGAGTTTCTCGATTTTCAATACAAATTTCTAAACTCAACTTCCAGCTGTGTCACTAATAAACGTCATAGGTGCATGTGTGCTGCCAAGTTTTTTTGATGAATTCTTAAGCGGCGATGGTCGTTTTTTAATGCCATGCCTATATCCGCGTGCAAAGAAACACGGCTATTAATTTTGAATTGCTGTATCCCAACAAGAGTAATCGGCTTCTATGTAAGTGGGAAGAGTTTAGGACAAAAATTCTGAACTATTACTCCTTATACATCAACGATAAAAGGTCTAAGGCATTTTTTTTTAATTCAAAGGACATCACTGATACAAATTAGTTAGGTATTTTCCGCTTTTGACATATACTTACGCCGGCCAGTTCAACATTTTATTTTGTTCACCAGGCTCCTTAGATTACATCAATACTGTTCTCTTAAATGCGGTCATCTTACCAATGCACGCTTTTTGGATAGGTCAGCAAAGCTTTCACAAAAAATATCGATTCCAGATGCCAACGATAGTTTTATTGTTCATCTTTCCACAATAAGTGATTATGAAAAAGTTATATCGGAGCTTCGAGAAAGGTATTACAACAAAGGTTTGAGTGTACAACCATTTTTAATTACTGTTCGATTTAGTATTTACCAACTTAAAGAATTTTAGTTTTATTTCGATAAAACAATTTTAAAATTTGATTCATTCTTGACAAGCCTGGATATTTGCTTCAAACTAATACAAGCATTGTCCTTGGAATCAATGTTCATACAAGAATATTATTATAAAATAACTCTTGCTAATGATAACAAATTATTTAAGATTTAAGATCATTACAAAAAATATGGATGAATTGCAATCACAAAGTGAAATGAAAATTGCCCTCCTTTGCATCTTTTCCAAAATAATAATGGAAAAATATATTTCAGAGATAAATTTTTGTAACTCACTTATTTAGGTATACTTTTGATCTTTGTATTTTTTTTATAGTAATTGAATTATTAACCGTGTATAGTTTATTATTTTATATGAACAGCTACATGAAAAATAAAATAAAATGAATAAAATAAACCTGAAGTTTTTATTAAACTAGATTTTCATGTTATATCAACATGTGCATCATTATAATTTAACAGGAATCGTCGTGCTCTTTTAACATGAGAATCATTTTGATTCAACATGAATCGTCATGCTGTTTTAACATGAAGATAGATATGATTTAACGGGAATCACCGTGTTGTTTTAAAATGAGGATATATGTTTAATTCAAATACATTTCTTGTTATTTTGACAATATAATTCCTTACGCCTGAGATACAGAAAAACCCCTTTGAAATAACAAGAAACAACTAAGAAGCAAAATCATTGGTAAAAAATGTCAAATTATGTTTATTTTTTTTTTTTTTTTGATTTTACATGTTTTTTTTCTGTGTGCAATAACCTGTACCTACCACATTTGCATAAAAAAACAACGGTACAAAATTCGAATGTTTGTGTGTTTTTTTTATGATCTAAGCAGGTATACTTTGAACATTACAGTTGGACACAAACATACATATTAAGAAATTATATAAATTTGCCGCAGTCGTGCAGTAGTGCCTTGGTAATGTGAATTTTTTTTTATAAAAATTTTGAGTTTCCATGCGAATTTTTCAAAAACTAAATAATTTAAATTTAGGATCATGGAACACATTTCTAGCTTTCAAAACCGGTAAAGAACTTTATTCTAAGTGTTGCCGTTGTGTTTTAATAATTTTTTTATAAATTAAAGATATGTGCAGAAAAATTTGAAGAGACCTGTGCAGTAGAAATGGTTTGCGCTATAACAGCTGTTTGTTGCCAGAAGCAATAGTGGACCCTTTTCGTTGTGACGATGCATCTGGAAGTTTAACGTCCGGTTTTGATACTAGCTTAAGCTCCCATAAGTTAATTTTGGTTGGCCCCTTAGAGTTTTTATTTTTATTAGAGGTTTGACGACTGAATTTGTTTGGAAACCTTACTCATACAATCCAAGGGGATAGATTAACCTTACACGAAATATTTAATACTGATGGCATCGCTCTCTTGGAAATGGCCTTCTGAGACCTTCATATTTGCTCCTCTTTGAAACGACAGCCCTGATCAACTACAAGCGCTATTGCTTTGCCAAGATCGTTGCCATATTGACAACTAAAATACCCCTGTTTTATTAATAGCTCACTTTTGCTGTAGGGGAAAGCCAAAATATTAATATGGCAATGCTGTTTTGCAAAGCAGAATGTCGGTGCAAGTGTGACCGTGTGTATACCCCGAACCCATAACAAATTTGCTCACATATGAATTTGTTCCACTTCAACAAAAACGGTTTGTTGTACATTCGTCAAAATCACACCTGTCACGGAGTGACTTAAGTTAAACAGTTTAAAATATTGTTACACTGTAACATTGTTAAACATTTAGATATACAGTACGAACTAGGTAATCGCAACCCTTGATGATACACGCAACTCCTCGATCTTGGCCACACTATAAAACATAAGGCATTATAACCTTAATAACTGAAACTTTTTAAAAAGTTTTACCTCAATAACTGGAATTTTCTATGATGTTAGTATGTAAGTATAATTTTTTCGTCACTTTTTCGTTCTTTTCTCATTATTCTTCATATAGTTTTATGAGGAATTCACTAAGACCGTTTTTGTACTGTTATTTTGGAATTTTTTTTTTTCTGTTCTTATGCGTTCACTTTTGGAATGTTTCATTAAAAAATCAATGAATAAGTTTATTAAAATTTATTTTTTATTTAATTAAATATATTTTAAAGCTATATTTATCATATTGCATATATACCAACAAAAACCTAATGAGTTAAGGTCCATAGAACAGTAAACATTGTATACGACATCCGAAACAACAACAACAAAGAGCAGTGCAGTTACATCATCTCCGAATACCTTTGAAACTTACACTCGTGAATTTTGGCAATGAGATGGGTTTCAATTTTCCAGCCATGATAACATTTGGCTGCTGAGTCCGCTGCATAAATATAATCATTGCCTTGCGGAACTTCAAGTCCTGATCCATCCAATTGCAGGAGTAAATTGCGGTTGTCAAATCTGTACTGGTTACCATAATTCTACTTGCCAAATAAGAACTCGGTAGAATCTCTACCAGCATAGTTATAAAGTAACAAACATTTGTTATCAAAAAGGTTATGTCCTTCTGATATAAAATCATACAAATCCCCGTCGTGCACAGGACAAATGCCGTCAACAGATACTGAACAAAAATTGTACCAGATACTATCGGGCTAAAAACAATGGAAATAACTGAAAAAAGGATATTAAGGAGAGAATGCAAAAGACCAACCAACTCACTTCAGAGTATTCCTGTGATCATTCACACTTCGAATCAATTCTCGGTAGTTTTCCTCCGTGCTTGCTGCCCCATTGTCATGTCCAATACTCGCGATCCTGCTAGCCAGGCACTTGATATGTCCCAGGAAGACGTAGGGGTACAACATAGAATACGAATCACTGCTCTCGCTCATGATGATCAGATAGCATGACGTCAACCACTGATAGATAAATGCGATAATGTAGATCTTGGTGGAAGACTGCCAGTTGAATGGTAGCCAACTTTCAAAAATCAACTTTCTATTACATGCTGCAGATATCCAATTGAAACTCATCGTCCACCAATACAGGGCCATGATTGTGAAAACTATTCGATTACTAGTCCAAATAATGTCCTCCATTCGTCTGCGATGTTCAGGATTCTTTGAGGCGCGTACGTCCAATTCGTTCACGTATTCATGAGCTTTTATAAGGTTTTCATTAAAGATGTATATAACAACCATTTTCCAGGAGCAGCAAATACTTCCAATAATCACGGTCATAGCCTGCATTAGTTGGGTGAATGATTCAACGTAAAACATTTGCAGGATCACTTCCAACGGAAATATAATTATCATGAAAAAACCACAAATATGGAGTATAGATGCTAGAAGGTTCTATGTGTCGTCGTGGAGGGATGAATGCCGAGGAACCTCAAAGAGTACCAGAAATAGTGAATCGCTTGAGTGGAATCCAATTCTGTCATGTTGTCCGAATTGAGTTGGTTACCAAACTGCTTTGGCAACGGTCGAGTGCAAGATTTATAAGAAATTTGTTAATGTCTGCGGACATAATTAAATATTCAACCCACATAAGGCGCGTGAATTAGATAATCGGCCTATTACAACAAATTGCGTTAATTATGGACAATTTCAGTTTAATTTTAATTGGCCACTTAAACACTTTTAATCATGTAATAAAATCGATGAACTTAAATTTGTACCCTAATAGCATGGGTTATGTGAAGCCGTTATCTGCGAATTATTGACGCTTTAAGGACGTACGTTATATCGTTCAATCATTGATCAAATTATTTAAGGTTCCAACAAGCTCATCCACCTATCAAATTACATTCGTATTGTCCAGAAAGACCATGATCCACCGTTGTAATGAATTTATTCGTTATTGCATCTCGGTTAATAGATTTCTCCTATGCAGGCGAACAAAATTGTCTTCTTTGGTCAGTTGCAGTTGGATTTGATAGTCAATTTTCAATCTTTATCTAATTTCAGCAAAAAAGAAATTCAAATGGCATATTCGTCAGATTCGGAGAAAGAAAGAGACAAATAGTATTTCGGAAAACATTGGCACAATCAGAAATGGGTGGTTAGGTTAGGTTGAAGTGGCAGTCGGCCGAAGCCGACACACTTAACCAATAAAAGGGCTCATCAACAAGCTGTAGCGAGAGTATGGAATTCGAAGCGAGTCGTTTTCCAATTCCATATCTTTTTTTCGACTCGGCCCGATATGTTTAAGTATCGAATTTGAAGCGAGTCGAAAAGTATCCTTCCAATATGTATTTCCAGTCAACTGACAGTTGGTTCCAGTCGATCGGGTTATATAAAAATACTTTGGCACATCAAATAACTTAAAGAATTTATTAATTATTTTTCACTACTGATGATTTTAAAATAATTATTAGACTCGCATCATTTAATTAATTTTACGAATCCACCACAAAAATCGACGCGTGTCGAAAGCAACAAACGTGACAAAAAAAACTATGGAATAGCAAAAGAATCGAAGGCAAAAGCAATAATACCAAACTTCAAATGCGCCACCAAAAACGACTCGCTTCGAATTCAATAATCAGGCGACTCAGTCAGTTGTATGTTTATGAAAGCTATACTGATTTCTCTCTCTATGTTAATGTGTAGGTGTTTAGCTTCAGGTCAGACCAGTGCTTAAACATCGTGGGATTTCTCCCTTTTTCTGGGAATTCCAATGTCCAGAAAGCCTTCCATGTGAAAATTGAGTTTCAAAAACATAAACTTATGTTATAAACGGTCTTTCATTAAGGAATTGACAAAATCTTTTTTAAATAAAATGCAAACTGAAGAGATTTGATCACAAGTCAAATATTTGAAACAAAAGTTGTCAAACTTACAAGTGACATATTATTTAGCATGTTCGCGTACGTACAACATCTTTACAAATTCGCAAAATTTGTTTCCAAATCCTATTTCTTGAGTTAAAAAAGCTACAAAGAGTTCCATCGAGGGAGAAACAGATTTTCCCTTAACAAAAAATCCTGCGAATTTCAATTCAATTCATTTTATTTCGTAACAATGTTTTCAAAAAAGTCTGTGACCGCACATTTTACAATTCAGAGATTTGATACATTATCTTTCTAATGAAACATTTTCTTGTATGGCAAATAATAAATAAAAATACGAAAAAAAAACTTTCATTTGACAAAAAAAAAATAATAAATAGATAGACAAATAAATAAATAAATAGATAAATAAAAAATAAATAAATAAATAGATAGAGAAATAAATACAAAAATAAATAAATAAATAAATAGATAAATAAATAAATAAGTAAACAAATAAATACATAAATAAATAAGTAAATAATTGATAAATAACTAGTAAATGACAGCAAATGCAATAAATATTTACACAGAAATATCACAGATTAAACATTGAGCTGGTTTATGAGAGAATTCTCAGAACTATCACAGCTGTTGTTAAAATTAGTTGTAAGTTTTCGAATCCTATCGGAAATCAATTCAACTTTCGCCCTTCTGTGGAGATCTATGGTTGAATTATGAAGAGGCAGATTTAACTACATTTTTAGACTTCTGCAACTTCTTTAAATGGCATCTTCCTGCAGTACACCATATTGGACACCCATATAATAGGACAGCCTGGAATATTTTTTATAAATTATTATCTTATTGTCGTTTGCAAGTGAAGATTTTCTATTGATGAAAGGGGAAAGCATATTAATTGCAATACCCGTTTTCCTTAACGTACTTTGAATATGTTGATCATATGTCTTGTATCAAGGTGGACCCCGTAATACTTTATGGATTGCTCCCATGATATCGTGTTGCCATTTATTTGAAGCTGTCTGCTCAGAAAACACAAGCTTTTCATTTTCGTGTGAAAAAGATGGCTTATAATATTTTTCAAGTATTTCTATCGCATATTTGAGATTGGTCTCAATGTTGAGAGCAAATTCATGCGACGCAAATACCGCAGTGCCATCAGCAAAAATGTCTGCTTCACATTGTGGAAGACTTGGAAAATCTGAAGTAGGTATACATATAAATTGGGTTGGACCTAAGGCTGAGCATTGGAGTACACGGTACCCCAGAATAAAAAAATAACATTTTAGAAACACCGCAGTTTACTTGCACCTGAAAACATCTACTGGATAAGAAACTCTAAACAATTTTACAAAAATACAAAGGAAACTCGAAGTGTAACATTTCGTATATTATTCCATTGTGCCATACAGAATCGAAGGCTTTTCCAATATCTATCAATATCCTGCCCGTTGACTGACCACGTGAAGGATGGTCTAAATCTAAAACATTGAGGAAAGTATTGGCATTTTAAACATGCATTAATAACGAATGTTAGATATTTAATTCCAACCTAAGGAAGTTGTTTTATGTATGCATTTTGAACTTTGTCTAGTCTTCCTACTTTTCGGGTTTGCAGGCTGTTGACTACATCACTAACGTTTTCTTCAGCTACTAATGCATTAGAAGGAGTCAATTCATTTGACATGTTAAATCTGTCGATTGTGTCCCCAACAAGTTCATTTGTTACAAACTCACCCAAATGTTGAGAGACCAGGTGATTTTTTGAAAAATTTGTGCCGAGTAAGTTTGCTTTCTCAACATCTGTAAAATTTGTCTTGGAAGAATCTTTTACGAATGGTATCATTCGGTTTTTGTTTTTTACTATACCTACCTTGAAGATATTCCAGAAGGGCTTGTCATTTTTCTCAAGAACGCTCAATATTCTGTTCCATTCTTCGTTCCGATGCACCAGTATTTTGTCAGTTATGAGTTTATTAAAATGCGATACCATTGTTCGAGAAAAAGGTTGGCGATACTTCTGCCAATTTTTTCGATGACTGTTTCTTATTTTTATAAGTTCTAAAATATGAACTGGAAGTTTTTTAGAAGTCGCTTTTTCCCGTTTGGGAATGCTTTCATCAACTGAAGAAAGTACAGCTTGCGTAAAATTTTCAACAATGGAGTCAACATCATCCTTACAAGACACTCTTTCAAGATCTGTGCAACTACAGTGCTGTGCAAATTAATTGGGACAGGCAAAATGTTTATGATTTTTTTATAAAATGTTGTCAATTTTTTAAATTTAATAATTTATATGGCCGCCCTTGGCAGCAATTACATCTTTTACTCGATTTGGCATGGATGAAACCAATGTTTCGCAAATTTTTCTTATTTCTTCGTCGTGAAACCACACTTCAATTATTGCACAAATAAGCTTCTTTTTGGTAGTACAATCCCTTTTCCTCAGCCTTATTTTTATTATGGCCCAAAGATTCTCTATTGGGTTGAGGTCTGGAGAGTTGCCTGGCCATTCGAGCACCTTAATACGTTCTTCCGCAAAGAATGCTTTCATTTTTTTTGAAGTGTGGCATGGGGCAAGATCTTGCTGAAAAATTGCATTTCCGGTCGGAAACTGTCTTCTCATGGTCGGTAAGAGCATGTGGTTTAAAACGTCAGCGAACTTGATGCTATTCATCATCCCTTCAATCGGCTTTAAGCTTCCAGGGCCCAAGGAGGTGAAACAACCCCAAAACATTACTTTGGGGGTGTGTTTAGGGGCCTGTTTAATGTGACCAGGTCGGAGCTTTTCTTTGTCGATTCTCCTCACGACACTTACCCGGTAGCCCTGAACTTCGAAATGGCTCTCATCAGAGAAAATGACACTTCCCCATTCGTGCGAAGACCAGTCTTTATGTTTCTTTGCCCACTGCAGCCTTTTTCTCATCATAGCCTCAGTTAGAAGCTGTTTTTTTAAATGGTCTTCTTGCTTTGCGGCCCACATCTAAAAGACGCCTTCTAACAATGGACGAGTCCACCACCACACCAGCCGACGCCAAGTCGCTTTGAAGATCACCGCTAGTCTTCCAAGGATGAATGACGCTGTTGCGGATCAAAGTTTTGTCATCGCGATCCGTTGACTTGCGTTTTCGGCCACAATGCCCCGTACGAGCCGTTGCAATGGATCCTGTTGCCTTGTGCAACGCTATAATCCTACCCACACTTGATTTTGGAACTCCAACATCATCCGAAATCTTCCGTATGCTTTTGTCAGTGTGCTCATGCAAAGCAATGATTGAAGCCCTCTTCTCCATCGAAATATCCATTTTCAAATTTGTTTCAAACGAACCAACCAAAATTAATAAAATATCGGATAACAGCTTCATGACACTAAACTTTTATAAATGCACAAAAAACTGCAACTTACCTTCGCGAATCCAAAAGAAAATATTTGTAATAATTAATTTGCAAAGAACCTTACCAACGTTTAAAACAGTAACGCGAAAATCATAGCCTACTTACGATTATGTTCAAAAATCATGCATGTCCCAAGTAATTTGCACAGCACTGTATTTTGAAGGTTCCTTTTTACCTTTGATTTGAACGTTTTCCAATTAGCCTTTTTCAAACCTAGGAAATATTGAACTTTTTTTCCCCCAACCAAGAAAAGTTACAAGAAACAGGATTATGACCAGGACTGAGGGCATCCCGCGAATTTATACTACAAAAATTCGCCTGAGTACGCAGGGCAAGGGCCACGTTGCCAGATCACTTGCTAACGTTAAAATGGAATTCTCCACAGCAGTTTATCAAAAATTTTTTTTTAAATGGCAGTAATTTTAAAAAATGTAGAATAACTGATTATTTAAGATCAAAGTTGAAAAAAAAAAATCTTTATAATATCTGTAGATATAACGATTTTTCTATAAAATGACGTGGTTTACTGGTATCGTCGGGAATCGCTGTAGGGAAGTTTGTCTGTATTGAAATAGAGTGTGATCAGAGTAAGTGCGTACGCGGTACTTTTGTCTGGTTGAAAGCCTGTTTTTGTAGGCGAGAAGACTTCAGGAAAAAATAGTAAAACAACATAAATAGATTTTTGTCAATGGAAAAACATTGTGTTTGTGTGTTCACAAGTAAAGGGTCTTTCATTAGCGACTTGACAACTTCAAACTTTCGGTGTGAACGCACCCTTAAACCGACTACAATGTAAAATATTCAGTAAAATCAACATTTTCATTATGGTGAAATACATAAAGGAACAACGTTTACAAATAATTAAAATTTACTACCGAAATTCCGAGTCGGTGGTCGTAAAGTTACGACGTTACGTCACCTTCAGCGATGAAGCTCATTTTTGGCTAAACGGCTTCGTCAATAAGCAAAATATGCGTTACTGGACAGGTGAGAACCCTCATGTGCTTCATGAAACAGCACTTCATTCGCAAAAAGTCACTGTTTGGTGCGGTTTTCATGCTGGTGGCGTCATTGGGCCGTTTTTTTCGTCGATCAAAATGACCGTCACGTTACGGTAAATGGTATTCGCTACAGAGACATGTTGGAACGTTATTTCTTTGAGCAATTTCATGAATTTGATATCAGTTATATGTGGTTCCAATAAGACGGTAAAACAAGCCATACAGCGGGTGCAACAATCGAGTTACTGTCTCAGTTCGGTGAACGTGCTATCTCGAAAAACGGACCCGTCTATTGGCCGCCGATCGTGTGATTTAACGCCTCTAGACTTTTTTTTATGCGGCTACATTAAATTATTGGTCTATTCCAACAAGCCAACGACGTTGGAGGAGCTCAGATCAAATATTGAACGAGAAATAGCGGTCGTATCGGTCGAAATGTGCGGCCGAGTCATCGAAAATTGGGTTCAAAATATAGACCGCTGCATACCTTCCCGTGGTGGACATATGTACGAAGTCGAATTACATTCATAAATGTTTTGATAGTAATTCAAGCCAATAACATTTTGTTTGAGATATCTGAAGTAGTTTGCATTTTATTTGAAAAAGAAATTGTCAAGTCCTTAAAGAAATACTCTTTATATAAGTGTTTATTGCTTGCTTAACTGTATTGAGTTTTTTTGAGCAAGAAAACGCAGTTGGATTTCGCTGCTGACGATTTTTAAGACCGAAGAAAATAAGTGTAAAAGTAAATATATACACAACTTTGTTGCCTGTGAGTGTGTACATTTGACTTATTGCTAGCCCATGTTTGTTGTCTTTAGGTACGTGTGCAGCATCCTTTATTATCACATGTCTTCTTGATGCCTTTTACACGAACATGGTTTTTCTGAACTTTGTAGCAAGTATGAGGGACATTGACTGGTTTAACAAATCTCACTAAAAATAAACAAACGGAATATGAACGCATGATGGAGCTGCAGCTGAACGAGCTGTCAAATATTGAATGACTACGTAAGTTAAATTAAATCAACTCCTTAATTCATAAACTAAGACTAATTGTTTTGTGAACGTCGTCGGTTAAGGTAGGTAAAATCTCTTCGTTGACATTGACAGCGCAATAACTGTCATTTCCTTTTATTGAAAAACTACAAATGATAGTTGTGTTCATTTTTAATTGAATTACTGTTATGCTAAATGATTTAATGTAAAATGTCCATTTATTGCCAAGCTTGACGACCGTTAAAATTAGTACTAAAATATTTCTTTTAGATGACAGCTCGAAAGTTGTGGCTGTTTAGTGGCTAATTTGATGGTTTTTTAATAGCTTATTCGGCACAACTAACTAGCCGTGTAGTCACTCACTTGAATTCTGGTTAAGTCATGTTTCAATAAAATTGATGTTAGGGTATCACATAAAGGTGACGTTAGACTGGCAACAAAGTGCTTAAGCTTTTTAATTGATTATAAAGAAAACTGGACAAATAGGAAGTGAAATTTTCACATTTTTACAGAGTATGGGCCTAAAATACCATTGGATTGTTTGTCAAAATGTGAAAGGTTTGACATGAGCTCCAGTGACTTGCCAGTTTGACACTGTGCTAATGTAGGTCTGTATTCGTGACTTAAAAACTCGTACAAAGTCGTACCATTTTTTTTAGAAAGTCTTGTTTCTTAACCAAACAACGTAAAAATTTTATTAAAAATCGTATGAATTTGTACAAATTCTTCTGTAGGAATTTTCAACTACGCTGACAGTCCAATTGCACTGGTTGTCAAAATATCAAATTTGTATTTAGTGTTAAATGCCGTCAAACAGCGTAGCAATTTGATTCTATAGCTGTGTTCAATGATCCTAAGCTGCACAGAAAAAAATTAAGAAAAGATCAGTAAAAGTACAAGAATGCTGTTCGATAAAAAAAATTTGAACTTAGTATTCTGCAGTCTGCCATTTTTTGTTTCTTCAAGCTGTATACCTCAGATTAGTACACGATTTTGTGCACCTTATTTTGAGAAGAAACAAAATCACGCTGCTGCAATGAGATGAAAACTTTAAACTCATAAACAATGAAGCTGTTCTTGTTTCTTCTGACAGGTCGCAATCACTTATGCTGTCCTGTTCCGTTTTCAACTGTGCTGCAAGTCTTTGACGTCTAATTAGAAATGTGCTCAGTTCGATTTTGTTATTTTCTTTTAGTAAGAGCTGCGAATTTATTAAGTGCTTAAGAGGGAATTATTTGGACTCAAAATAAGCCCGTGCAGTGACAGGCTAAGAATATCACTGAAGCGCACCTCAAAAAACATCACATCTAGGCCATTTCACCATTCCGCGTGAGCCGATCGACAAATTTAACATCTTAAAACTGTCCCGCAAGTGTGCATGCAAATCCGTGGGTTGATACGAGTGAAGATCACCGGTGTCGTAAAAGGTCAAACTATAATCAATAATGGTATCATGCACGTGTTGAAATCGTAAAAAGAAAGAGGCAGGCATAAAAACTTCTAGATCACGGAAATGCAACAACACCAGCATTTGATTGGCCTCAGTGATGAATTTATCTATTGCCTATATTCTCTGAGGTCAAACCGGCGAATTCCACAGGCGGGCCAGTGCAGTAAAGTCGAACGGTTGTGATCCCTTTAAGCCTGATCATGGCCTCGCCGTTGAGTGAGAAGAAGAAGAATATTCGAAATGAGCCAGGAACAGTGCCAACATTGAATTTGGCTACATATTTACTGAAAAGTGGAGAACATGCTAGGTCCGTCGTTGCTGGGCTAAAGACTGGTTGAAGAAACACAGGAAAGTTTTGCAGGACGAGAAACCAAATTTTCATGAACTTTTTTCAGGACACCGCTTGCATAGTTTCAATTTTTGTAAAATCCTGTCACGTGTTGCTAATCCGAAAGCAAAATGCGCGCCTGCAGTGATTCTGCTGCAGACAGATTAACATACTCGTAAATTCTTCTGAGGACGTTTTTTTTGCTGATTTCATTTTTTTTTTCGATACATTGGGTGCAGTCAGTGGCGCAGCGAAGGGGGGGGGGGGGGGGCAAGGAGGACACAGGCCCCGGGCGGCAGGTTAATTTTTTTAAATATGTATATAAAATTTACATTTACATTTTTCAGCCCAACGAATTTATTCACAAAGTTTATCAGCATTACCACTGCTTCATATAGTAAGTAATCAAACATTCCTTGTCTTGTTTAACAACAAAATTCATGGCTCCGACTCCGGATCTGAGTCCGGCATTGAGACTGCGACTGATAAAGCATTGGAATCATCTGAAAATTCAGATGATATGGGAAAGTGGCCCAATGATATAGATGAAAGTATGAGATTGCTACTTGTGCAACGCGGTCCAGAAGTAGTGCAGCATGTTAGCGACACGGTTTCTGCTGCACCTACAGGAACGACGAGGCGGCTAACGAAAGAATGGTTTTATCGCACGTTGACTAACGGCGAAAATGTATTACGTTCTTCGATGGCTTTAGTCGCCAAAAATGTAACACACACATATCAATGCGAATGCGCGCACATAACATCTACAAAACTCAGCGTTTATTATCCCGCGATTTGTTCGATTTTAAGCGAGACGCGATTGTCGCCAAAATAAATGCCTCATATCAACTTCAAGCAATATACACACACTTGCGATTTAAATTGTTGCGTTTAAAAAATCGTTGCCGCAACAAGATGTTGGTATGCACGCACTTGCGGTTTTCTATCGCATCATAATTTCGTTGGTTTCATATATGAATGCACACATATGCAACTAAATAATCGCAGCGATTAAAAAAATGCAGCAAGCTCCATTTTTAGAAACGATTTTTTTGCCGCAAATTAAAATGGCACATATGGATTGGCATGAATCTTATCACACTTGCGACTTTGAATAGAAGTTTTGTTAGTATAAAAATGGATTTCACGGCGAAGTGTTGCATTGTAGCACTGTAACAAACAACAAACTGGTCGCAAGTCGCAAGTGCGCGCGAGTTCATGATCACCCATATGATACAGTTTATTTTGCGACAGAACCATCGTCAACAATCTGCCGTTTGTTAGCCGTAGCGGATATTTGGTCGCATGTGTGTGTATTGACATTAAAAGCAGTATGTTCTATTTTTTTGCGGCTAAATAATAGTGCGACAGAAGACCATGCATGGTAATTTTTTTTTGCGACTACGATTTTTTTTTCCGCTGCGACAAAAAATCACATATGCGCTCCTAGCCTTATTCTCTAAATCGTCATTATTTTGCTTTTGTTGCCGTTTGTTTGATATTCCAGACAAAAGCAACGCATTACAGTTTTGCTCATATGATGTTTTTAATAACTGGCAAAAACTAAATCCCAAAGTAGCCAGGCATGACCCAACACAACTAAAATGTTTGCAAATGGAAGGAGTTAGAGGCCAGACTTCGAACAGGAGAGACAATTGATAAAAGACAGAAAAATATCGTAGCCAAAGAAACAAAAAAATAACAGGAAATTCTTACTAGAATGGTCGATATTTTTAAATTCCTCGCAAAACAGAATTTGAAGAAACTACAGAGAAGAAATTACCAGTACAAATAGGGGCAACTTTTTAGAACTGGTGCACCTACCTACTCGCAAATTACGATCCAGTGCTTCGAGAACACATTTTAGGAATAACAATGGGTGGACGAACTATCACTTATATGTCAGCACAAATTCAAAACGAGTTCATTAATATTTTAGCAGATAATATATAAGGAGGTAAAAAGGCCAAATATTATTCCATTATATTCGATAGCACCCCAGATGTATCACACATAGATCAAACCAGTCAAGAATTGCGTTATCTTAAAAGTGAAAATCAGAAAGTAGTAGTAGTGGAATCTTTTATTGATTTTATCGAAACAAAGAACAAAACAGCTGAAGGCATTTCTGACTTAATTTTAAGTAAGCTAAAAGCTGATGGTCTTGATATAATGAATTGCAGAGGTCAAGCATATGACAATGCTGCTGTGATGGTTGGAAAATACGGGGGAGTGCAGCAAAGACTGAAAGACATAAACCCCAAAGGAGAATTTATACTTAGGTAGCGTCGGAGTTTGTGTTTTCGTTTATGTTTGTATTTTATAATGTGTAGGAATTTTGTGGTGGATGTTAGTAACATTCGTGGCTTGAGGAAACATTTTTTTTCGTTATACGCCCACGCTTTCCACAACAAACCAGCTGTTTTGGCACTTAACGAAACTCAGGTTAGCGTTGGCTCTGATTTAACAGAGTGTAGTCTGCCTGGGTACAACTTAGTGCCATTATTCTTTCCGCATCGCGGTCTCGCCGTCTATATACGTAGTGACGTAGCCTACCAACTTCAGTCTCAATATGGCATTCTGGCCAATATTCCAATCTGGAATTTAATTTCATTTGACTCAAATTTCATGTCCGTAGGCAACTAATCCACTACTGTTTTATTTACAGAAGCCCCAATTTGGACAGATATTCAACTTATAATGAATTGGATGCGTTGTCTGACTCCATCACAAGAATTGTAACCCTTCATCCTCGTACTGAAATCATCATTGCGGGTGATTTCAATATACACAATTCACATTGGCTTCGACATTCTGGACAGACAACACCCGAAGGAAGGTATGTTGAGATTTTTGCTGAGGTTAACAATCTCACTCAGCTTGTAAATGAGCCAACACGAATACCGGACATAAGCAGTCAAACCGCCAACACACTGGACTTGTTTCTCACCTCTCACCCTGAAAAATACGAAATAAACGTATTACCGCCTCTAGGTTCGTCAGACCATTGTTTCATATCAGCTAATTTCTCGTATTCCGGCCACATAGTTAAAGAGCAAACTCCTAAAAGAACCGTATGGCAATACGAGAAAGCCAATTGGGAAAAACTTAACCGTTTGTTTAAGAGTTTTAACTGGTCGCTGTGCTTCCTCGACAGCGACGTGGATGCTGCTCCTGATATGATAACAAACATGATTTTATTGGGTATGAAATGCTTTATCCCTAACCAGATAAAAAGTATCAAACCCAAGGTAAACGCGTGAGGTAACTCGAGCTGCAAAGAGGCTATCAGGTTAAAAGAGGTAAGCTTTCGGTCTTATAAGGCCAACCCATCTGAGGAAAACCGGAAAATATTCAAACGAGCCAGAAATGACTGTAATGCCCTTATTAATCGTGTAAAATTCTCCCACGACCAAAAGCTGAGGCAAAAAATACTACAAAGTCCCACGGGTAGTAAAAACTTTTGGTCGTTTGTCAAAAACATCAAGAATTCGGCCTCGTCATCTATCCCGACACTCATTTACAACGACATTCCAGCTGTCAGCTGTACAGATAAGGCCAATCTGCTTGCTGCTCACTTTGCAGTCAGCTCAACGCTCCCAGATTGTGCTTTATCTCCCCCTGTACTCGAGCGCGTAGAAAACTCTATGGGACCAATCCACTTTTGCACTCGTACAGTGGCTAGAGTACTTCGAGATCTTGACATACATACACAAATCCGCTGGTCCAGATGGTATTTCCCCCATCGTTCTGAAGAGGTGTTCTTCTACGCTGGCAAAACCACTGCGTAAGCTTTTCTATCTGTCCTATTCTTCAGGGCTCTTTCCGGGAAGATGGAAAACAGCATTTGGTCAGCCTGTACCAAAAAAAGGCGAGTCTTCTTCTCCCTCCTCCTACCGACCAATTGCACTTACGTCCCTTCTTTCTAAGGTCATGGAAACGCTGATCAACCGTCAGCTAATGAAATATCTTGAATCTCGAAAACTTCTCAATGACCGGCAGTACGGTTTTCGGGGCAATAGGTCCACCGGCGATTTGATGACATATCTAACCGAAAAGTGGAACCAATCTCTTCACCAAGGTGGTGAAAGTAAGATCGTTGCGCTTGATATTTCAAAGGCATTTGACAGAGTTTGGCATCAAGCTCTCTTGTCGAAAATGCGTGCATTTGGAATCGATGATAACCTTCTTCAATGGATTAGAAATTACCTTTTGGACCGTTCAATTCAAGTTGTCTTGGACGGTTTCAAGTCTGCAACTCACCAAATAAATGCTGGTGTTCCCCAAGGCTCCGTCCTGTCCCCGACTCTCTTTCTCATTTTTATAAATGATCTCCTGTCTGTTACTTCTAATCCAATCCATTCCTTTGCTGATGACAGTACCCTCAGCTTTCATATTGGTTTGTTTGGGTCACGCCCCACTTCTTCGGATATGGAACTGGAACGGCAACGTATGTTAAGCTCATTAAATTCTGATCTTAACAGCATAACTCAGTGGGGTACAACCAATAGAGTGGAATTTAATGCTTCCAAAACACAATGCTGTCTCCTGTCATTAAAGCAAAACCCACACAAACTGCCATTATCCATGAATGGCACTTGCATCGCTGATACCGAAAGACTTTCCATTCTCGGTATGTGTGTTAATGACAACCTTCGTAGGAATGACCACATATTCGATGTCGCCAAGAACGCCGCGAAATGTATAGGCTCCCTTAAGCGTTGTAAGAAATATTTCACCCCTTCTGATCTGGCTACAATTTATAAGGCGTTTATTCGCCCGAAACTCGAGTACAACGCTCATATCTGGTCTGGTGCACCAATAACTTATTTGGAGCTACTTGACAGGATCCAAAAACGCGCGACAAAACTCATTGGCGACCGAGACATCGCGAGATCGATTGAATCAGTTAGTCATCGTCGCAATGTCTCCTGTCTTTCGTTATTTTATCGCTATTTCCACCGTAAGTGCTCTAACGAAATAGCCAGTTGCATTCCACCCCTTGAACATTTCAACCGCAATACCCGCCATGCAGTTCACCCTCAAGCCTGTATTCGGACGTACAGTGAAGTGCAAAGAGTCTTTCCTCAGCCGTACAACACGAATGTGGAATACTCTTCCACGCTCAATTTTTCCTTTACATTATAACCTACAAACATTCAAAACCAACGTGCATCGGCAACTCTCCGTTTCTTCTAATCCTAATTTCCCTAACGCCCGCGCTCTGTAGCCAATACATGATAAGGGTACCAAAAAAATCCCTTTAGTGCGCGTAAATTATAAAAAAAAAAAAAAAATACCCTGCTCCAATCACCTTGGGAAAACTGACGAAGGAAGACGAAAAACTAAACACACGGACGGATGCAGGAACATTGCTAATAGTATTGCAATCGTTTTCATTTCTGTCTTTTTTGGGCTTTTGGAAACTAGTACTACCTACATGAAGTTAATGATGCCCAAATACACTTGCAAACATAAGGACTCAACCTTCATCAATATGCTCAAAAAATAAATGCATTACTGATCTTCCTTACAGAAAATATTATTATTAACACTATTAATTTATCAATACTCTCCTATAATATTTCTGGCCTAAAAAATAAACTTTTGCAATCAGACTTTTTTAAATATGTCTGAAAGTTTGATATAATAATACTTATCGATACTTTTTTAGAAGAAAACATAGGGACGGGCTACAGTCCGCTTGGGCGAACTGTTGGATACCCTATTCTTATTCCTATCCCTCATAAGTGGGCGTGACAAAAGTCTAAGTATGGTTGAATTGTTAAGAACGCATAATTTGTTATATAACATTTAAAGGAATTTATCAAAAAAAAACGCTCCCTAGCTCAAACTTGGGTGTTTCAATAAAATTGTTTTATTTAATTGTGGGCGTGTCAGTAGGCGGATTTAAAAAAAATTAACACATGAGCATAAAGGCCCCTAGAGAGTATATATTATAAATTTCAGCTCCCTAGCTCAAACTTTGGATTTTCAAAAAAATTGTTTTATTTATTTGTGGGCGTTTCAGTGGGCGGATTTTGAAAAAATTTTATCCCGAGCAGTTTTAGGAGTCATAGATCATATATAAAAAATTTTAGCTTTCTAGCTCAAAATTCGATTTTTTCCAAAATTTTGCTTTTTTGAGTTTGTGGGCGTGTCTGTGGGCGGATTTCAAAAATTCGAAAACTTGATTATTTCGGGACCCTAGAGAGTATATGGTTAAAATTTCAGCTCTCTAGGTCCAGTTTAAAGGCCTAATTTTTGCCGACGGACGGACGGACGGACATGTCTAGATCGACATTAGTATCGATGCTGATCATAAATATAGTAACTTTTAGGGGTCTACGGGCAATATTATGGTATGTTACAAACTATGCGTCAAAATTAATATACCCCTAGAATAGGGTATACAAATTGAAGATGATTTCCGTAAATATTTTAAAGATTTTAACTTAAAATATGTTCCAGCAATTAGGTCAAATGTACATGGAAGAGCGAGCGGGGGTATTCTTTGTGGAGTGAAATTTAAATACAACTATTTCGTTGATGTCAAACGTATGGAAGATAGGCTTGTTGTTGATATTTTAAACAGTCAATTTAAATTAAATATTGTACCTGTCTACCTCAATTGCAATAACTGGCAAAACGATTTCGACAATTTACGTGGCTTTCTTAACGATTCTTCATTGGAAAATATTATGATAATCGGTGATTTTAATGCTCGAATTGGTAATTTTGAAAACTCTCCTGCTTATAGTTTATTTACTTCATTCAGCACAAATAGAAATTCGAGAGATCAAACCTTCAATAGGGAAGGTAGGCTTCTGACGGAATTACTTATGGATTTCGGGTTGTATGTGCTGAATGAGGTAGCAAATGGTGATGTGAGCGGCGAACTGACGTTTATTAGCGGCCAAGGTCAATCGGTCATAGACCTTTGTGCGATCTCGGGAGATTGGTTGAACGTGGTTGATGATCTGCAGGTGCCCATAGCCAGTTTCTCAGCGCACTTACCACTAGATGTAAAATTCCATCTCGTTGAGAATACCCGTCAGAGTATCCCAGTTAGTCTCCCCAAACTTAAGTGGGTCGAAAGTATAGTTTATCTGTACAAAAATCTTTTGAATCACCATTGTAATGCTCTCCCACTGCAACCTGAGAGCGACATTGATATGATTGGTGACAGTATTACAAGGGTAATCCACGCTTCGGCTCCTCCTGTGAACAACACCCCTTCGTTCACTCCTAAAAGCAAATGGTTCGATACAGAATGTAGCAACTTACGAAAACTATCTTTTAAGTTCTTAAAACTTTTTAGAGCTACAAACTCTTTTGCCTTCAAATCGTTGTACCTGCGCGCCAATAAGGAATTTAAATAGTTATGCTATCAGAAAAAAGCTAGTTACCTCAAAAGTCTTGCAACTAGGTTACAACAGTCCAAAAACTCAAAAGAATTCTGGAATAATGTTCAGGAATTGGGAGGGCGCATTCGAACTGTGAAGATTTCTGTCGAAGCTGATACGTTAGCTGCTCGTTTTAAAACACTGCTATCAGCGGATGAGTTTCTTCACAGTTTTAGCTTTGCATTACCAAACACAATGGTATCTGAACTTGGCTTCCCGATTTCCTTAGGAAAACTTAAAGCTTCCTTGCAGGCTATGAAAAACAAAAAAGCTCCGGGGTGCGATGGTTTTCCAATTGAATTTTTTAAAAACGGAACAGACCAACTCGAGACTTATATTGTGGATTTTTTCAATTTAATATACAACAGCGCTTGTGTACCAACGTGCTTTACCAAAGCGCTTATTTTTCGAATTTTCAAAAAAGGTGATGTGAGTCGACCAGAAAACTACAGAGGCATCTCTATTCTCAATTCTCTAAGAAAGATTTTTGCTTCGATCTTATACACAAGACTTTCCAGGTGGATAGAGGATAATAATCGCCTCAGAATGTATCAAGCTGGTTTTCCGGCTGGTTTTTCCACCGTTGATCATATTTTCGCGCTGACTAGCATCGCTAGAAAATATATTGAAAATAATAAGAAACTTTTTGTGTGCTTTGTAGATTTTAAAGCAGCGTTTGATACAGTTAACAGGCAAGCTTTAATTTATAAACTGGCATCCCTTGGAGTGTCAAGAAAGTTCTTAATGTTGTATGCCAAATTTCTTTCGTCATTTTGCGCAGCTGTGTGGGATGGGTAGAACCTGTCCGAATGGTTAGAGACATCTGCAGGCGTCCCTCAGCGCTGTATATTAAGCCCAATTTTATTCGCGTTGCACATTGATGCAATATCGGATATTCTTCCGGGTGGCGTTAATTTTGCGGGCAATCACATAAAAGTACTTCTGTACGCTGATGACGTAGTGTTACTGGCGGAAAATCCATCTTCTTTGCAACTGCAAATTAATAGATTGCAAACCTACTGTAAAACTTGGGATCTCCATATCAACGTCGCAAAAACCAAGGTCATGGTATTTGAGAACCGGCAGAGAAGACGTCCTGGGGTAGGAACTTGGCGCGTTAACAACGAACAAATTGAGGTAGTTCGTGAGTTCAAGTACCTGGGTGTTTTGATGTCGTATAATCTAAACTTTAACAAGCATGCCAGAGAAAAAAGTATTGAATCCAAACTAGCACTCAACATGATGTGGCCGAAGTTCTTCGCCAATCAAAACATTGACCTTTCTTCGAAGTATCAAGTGTTTAACGCCACAGTTAATACTTGTATGTGCTATGTTGTGCAGGCCTTTGGTGTGAGCCCCCTCGAAGAATTTGAGGCAGTCCAAAGATTCTTTTTCAAGCGTCTATTCCGGCTACCAAATGCGACTCCGACCTACGCTATTAATGTAGAGTCAGGTTTGCCTCCCATCTACGTGCGAAACTTGAAAGCTCATTCTGATTATTTAACCAGAGTGGTAATGAGAAGCGAGAATAATCTTTCCAAGACTATCTTAATAAGATTGCTACAAACCAATGCTTCTCCATTTAAGGATTGGAACCAGCTAGCGATATCTCTCGAACTGAATGTCTCCTTTACTTTAACTAATGTTAACGACTGGCAGAGGCTTTTTGCAATGATCATTGCTAAAGTGGATGACAAATTATACGATCAGCACCTAATTAGAGCATCTTCCTCAGCTTCAAGGTTAATCTATAGGAACCTAAACCATCATTTGCTATCTCACGAAAGTTATTTCAATATAAATTTTTCATCGAAAGTTATAAGCACCATTTTTAGAGCGAGAGCAGAATTAATAAATTTGAATTCCATGCCACACAGAACAGATCTTGAGGAAACGTGTAATCTATGCAACATGAGAGTGCCTGAAAATATTCACCACTTCATTGCGGAATGCCCTATTTTACAAGAGATTCGTCGACTATACTTCCGAGTAAGCAATCTGTCCGTAAATGGTCTGTACGATATACTAAACGGAGCTAGGGGGTGGCTTGTTTTGTACAAATACTGCAATCATGCTCTGTTATATCGTAATAGTTTTTAAAAGTCCAAGCTACAAGCAACTTTTGCCGTTCTTCTTAAGTTATTGCTTTAATAATCCAAAATTTTTCTTTTATGTTTCAAATCATTTAAAATTGCTAATTATTTTTTTTTGGTGTTCTAAATCACTTCAAAATTATAAATCTTTATGTTGGAAATCATCAAAATTGTTCTAGACCCCCTCGCTGATCCATTCCATTCCTTTAATCTAGTTTTATACTTAGGTACTGATGTACAAATTGCATTTATTCTTTGTTTTATTTTATATAAATATATTTTTATTTTTTTTTTCATCTTTTCTGTCGACTAATTGTTAAAGACATAACGAATTAATCTTTTATGCTTAAACCCTAAATCTTGTGTTGTAAATAAGTATTTCTTTCTTTTTCAATTTTCCTTTTCAATTTAACTCCTAATAATGTCTTTAATACTCGTATGGTGGCTCCTCAAATGTTTGTGCAAATTGGAAGTATTTCCGCAGTATTTTACTTCTTTAAAACATCTTTTGCAAGTCGCGGCTACTTTACTTTTTTTCGTAAAATATAACCATATTTCTGAAGTTGGCGGGCTCATTTTTAATAATTTATAAATATTTATTTTGAAACGACAAACGATTGAATGAAAACGACCAAACTCACCACTGATAATCAACAAAATACAAAAGAGTTAAGACTTAAGAATTTACGACTTTACGTGGGAAGAGAAAGACTAAACGCATTCATAGAGAGTTAATTTCATTTTGTAAAATAATTCATAAAGACTGTAAGAGTGTGCGTAAAGAGATATAAAATGCGTGGTGTATGTGTTTAAGTAATGCATGAATTTGTATGTGTGTGCGAAAAGTCTGTGATTTCTGTTTTGTGCGAAGAGGAATACAAAATTGCATGAACATTGAGTATGTCTGTGAAACTAGGTTGGGTGTTAAGTCAAAGTGCGATACTTTCATTCGATGCAAGTACTTTCAAACGATACTTACTTGGTATCGCAACCAAAGGTACGATTCCCAAAATACTTGGTATCGAATCAAAAGTATCGAGTATGTACTTGTATTTACTTGTATCGATTCATCCCTAAGCGAGGGTTGGGCCGCACGGGGCAGACACCGCCCCTAGTAATTTGTTCACACACTAAAAAAAAAACTTTATCTACGGTTTCAACCAGTTATACCTACACATATGTATGTCAATAAACTTGGTCAAATTTCTCATCAAAATGTTGTCAATTGTTTTCCGTACTACTTTTTAGCAAGTGAAGTACAAATGAACCCTCAAATTTAAAATTTTCCCACAAGCCTACTTTCCGATTTCCCAATCTCTAAGCGGATAAAAATTAGTTACCACAGGATATCAAATAAACAACGGTAATTCCCATTAAACTTAAATTATCTAAATTAAAATTCTTCAGAAAAACATGATTCGATTATTTTTTGTAATTTATGTTCCATTTATTTTTTTTTCTTCAGCTTTTGAAATTTTTGAATTTTATTACCTACAGAAAATTAAATTGCATTAAATTACGAACGACCTGTTGAAAACTTTGCTGTATTTCAGCACTGACCCTGCCCTGTCTAAGGAAGAAAATAATTTTCATCACAGTTCATTTTCATATGATAAAGCAGCATCTATATTTCCGTTACCAAAAATATTTTTTTTTTTATTTTCCTGGAACGTTTCATTAAAATTCCAAGTTTTGACATAAATTTTTAGCATAAGTAAAAGCACCGCCTACCAATTCATCTCGTTTTTCTGTAGAGATTAGATAGAGATTAGATTAGATTCTTTATTTCATGAAATATATTTATTTATTTATTTATTTATTTATTTATTTATTTATTTATTTATTTATTCATCAAATGAGTAAACATTCACTGTTCTCTTTAGATTACATAATACAAAAATAAATACCTATTAACTACCACCAGAGTTGCTTAATGCTAATATTAAACAGCTTTTAAATGAATACCTACTAAGATGAAATTCTAATAAATCACAGTAATTATTAGCCTCTCGTAGACATCTAGATATAGGTTCATTATAACCATAGTTAGCCCTATGAAAGGGTACATAAAATACATGACGATATCTGAGTGCTCTTGACGGAGCATAAAAACCAATTTGAGATAACAGAAAGGGGCAATCGATATGACAGGTAATTAAATCCCTCACAAACATTATAGATAAGTATTTCCTACGAGTCGATAGAGGTAAAATTCCCAGTAGTTTACACCTAGTATCATAGGAAGGCATTTCAATATTCCAACGAAGCCGTCTTACTGCAACTCTAGTCAAACACTTTTGGATCCTCTCAATTCTGATGGAATGAACTTCATAAAATGGATTCCAGACAATGCTGCAGTACTCGAGGTGAGATCTAACAAATGCAAAAAAGAGGCATTTGAGACTATAAGGATCCTGAAATTCCTTTGAATTTCTCAATATAAATCCTAGCATTGAGTTGGCTTTAGCAGCTAGAAACTCAATATGTTCAATAAAATTCAGTTTTTGATCAAACATAATCCCAAGATCTTTTTTTGATCGTATAATGGATAACAGAACATCACCTATCGTATACGAGACAGGAATTGGGGACAGATTACGACAAAAAGTAAGGCTCTGACATTTAGATACATTTAAGTGCAGGTCATTGTTATGGCACCAATTCGAGAGTCTATCAAGATCATCTTGTAAAAGTTTGCAATCTAACACCGATGTTATTTGACGAAAAGTTTTCAAATCATCGGCAAACATCAAACATTGAGAATTCTGAAACATTTCCGGAATATCGTTAATAAATAACAGGAAGAGTAAGGGGCCAAGATGACTACCTTGAGGTACACCTGAAGTAACTTGAACCGGTGTTGACCGAATGTCGTTTAAGCATACAAACTGAATACGCTCCGTAAGATATGAGCTAACCCACTTCAACAGATTGGAATGAAATCCGAATCTTGCCAGTTTCTGCAGTAAGATGGCGTGATTTACACGATCAAAGGCCTTGGAAAAGTCAGTATATATGACATCAAACTGAAAACCTTTCTCCAAACCGTTTAAAACGTGATTACAGAATATTGAGAGATTAGTTGAAGTTGATCTACCAGCCACAAAACCATGCTGGAATGGAGAGATGTAATTCTTGAGGATAGGTGCAAGTTTATCAGACACTAATTTTTCGAAGAGCTTGGGTATACTTGGAATTTTGCAGATTGGGCGATAATTTGAGATATCATGTCTGGAGCCAGATTTAAAAATTGGTGTAATTAAAGAATTTTTCCAGACCTTGAGAAAGTCCCCATTTTCAATGGATTGATTAAATACTAAACAGAGGGGTACAGCAAACGCGTAAGAACAGTTACGAAGAATAATTGGCGGAATTCCATCAACACCAGGATTTGTATCAGTCTTTAAAAAAGAAAGTGCTAATTCCACTTCAGAAGACGAAAATTCGAATTTGCCAAGATTTAATGAATTACTTGACAGTGAACTATCGTTAAAAGAAGAAGATCCAGAGGAAGTGTAGACCGATTGGAAGTGCTTAGCAAACATATTGCAAATTGTTAATAGGTCTGAAGAAGTTTCGTCATCTTGGCGCATAATTCTTGGAATACCAATTGATTGTTTTTTATTTTTGATGTACTTCCAAAAACATTTGCTATTATTCCTTAACTTTGACTCGACTGATAGAACATACTGTCTATACAGGAACTTATTTAAAACATTAAATTGCTCCTGGAGTCGGCGGTATTGGATATAAAGCTCAGGATCATTATTGTTTTTCCGAAACTGTTTGTAGATCTTATTTTTCCTATTATTAAGATTTATAACCCTTTTATTAAACCAAACAGGTTTGGTGCCAGTTTTGGCTTTTACTTTCGGCGTAAACATATCGATTGCTACTTTCACGATTTCTATAAAAAGGTTGTAGGAATCATTTAAATTATGGTTACTAAAAACATTTAACCATTCAATGCTATTTAGATAATTTGAAATGCTATTAAAATTAGCTTTGGAGTAGTTATACTTAAAATTACATCCAGATGAAGACGGTTTAATAAATTCACAAAATTGTAATCTTATAGAAAGTGCTACATGAAAAATTGTATTGCGACAAAGAGGAACTATGGAGTTGCTAACACTAATGTCAAGCTCTGAGTCAGCGAAAACTAAATCAAGTAAATTATTAAACTCATTATGAAAACTATTTATCTGCTTAAGATCAAGCCGGGCAAGCGTGTCAACAACTTCATATTCATAATCTAAGTTAACATTTGATGGAATAAGCCTAGATTCATTGTAATCAAAAGTCCATATTAGATTAGGTAAGTTGAAATCACCAATTAGAATTACATGTTGTTTGTCGTTTAGGTTGTTTAAAATGAAGCAACAATTTTCAATATGAGCTTTATATAATAAAAAGGGGCTTCCTGGTGGAATATAACTAACAACAAGAATGATTTCTGAGACAGGAATACATTTAATACTAACAGCTATTTGGTCCACATCAATAGCAGCAGTTTGTGCAGGCAATACAATTTCTTGGCTATGCCATGAGGCTCGGATTGCAGCCAATACTCCACCTCCCCTCACGTTTTGGGTTATATCAGAGCAACGATTTTTCCGAAATACGGAATATTGGTGGCTGTTGAACATTTCCGCATTGTGATGTTTATCGGTGAGCCAAGTTTCAGTGAATGTGATGATGTCATACTGACCAGAAGAGGAAAACAGCAATACATCTTTAAGTTTTGTGCGAAGACCACCTGTGTTCTGGTAGTATAAGTGGTATGATGTAGATTTTATGTCATCGAGTTTTTTGAATTCACTGCCAAGTTTTTTGATTTGGAGTTTTTAGAGCTGGGAAGGTTAACGAACTCCTTTACAAGCATGCCGTTGGGCCAAAATCTTGGATTGACCAGTATCTTACCAGTAGATGGTGGAGCTAAAAGCTTAAATGAAGAGGAGCGACGGCCAGGTAAATTTTCGGGTGTAAGACCGTAGCATTTTATGTTTTTTATGTCGACAGCTTTTGAGGCAATATAGTTTACTATATCACTAGACTTGGTGCCGTATTCCAAGCGTGATAGGAACACCGTAAGAGGTGGAGGTACAACTCTAAGTGAGCATATATCCGAACTATTGTCATTAACCACGGGCGACTGGATTGCGTTAAGGACTTCATTGTCGGTCCCTATTTCATCAGCTGGGGGTATTGTATTTCTATTAACGATGACAACCTCTCTGCGTGGTAATGAGGACTGAACTACAATTTCGGGATTAGAATTAGAGCGCAGATGCCTTTTTTGTTGAGGAACATGGAGATGTTGAAGTTGCTGTTGTTTCTGGTGCTGCTGTTGTTGTTGTAGGTGTTGTTGTTGTTGTTGTACAATATGTTGTTGTTGTACAATATGTACAATAGTTTGTGTTTGAGAACACGAGCATTGCAGAAATAGCCGTCTGCCGGAAATGACATTTCATAGATACTCGTATAATTTTAACAAAACAACACGGATTATCAAAGTAAGTTAATTATTTTTTTTTTTGCATTTTGTAAGTAAGTAAGTAAGTAAGTTTTTTTATTTCATAAATTCCTATACATATAATTCAATAATTCAATACGAACATTAATTGTTAATAATATATATGAAATTCAGTTGACATTCTGTATTTTCTATACTAATGTAATGAAAATAGTGTTGAATGCCATTACAATTAAAAATTAATGCACTTCATAGAATAAAGTGTGGGTGGGGTGACCCTAAAAAAAATCAAAAAATTTACATATTTTTTCATAAACAAGATTAAGCAGTCTCAAGACAAAATGAATTTACTTTCAAAACATCAAAATCAATTTAGACACAATTTAATACTCAAGTTAGATCAGATAGTCAGAAAGAACAGACTCTATGCCAACGAAATTAAAATTGAGAAGCCATTTTTTAACAAGTTTGAGAAACATACCAGGTATAGAGATAGACCTGAACGACTGAGGAAGTTTGTTGAAAAGACGAACAGACGATATATAATAAAAATTACGACAAGCAGTGGTATGGAATTGAGGAACGGATACTGAATATAAAAAGTTTCCACGTAAACTATAGTTAGAGATCAATCGGAAGTTGCAATTACCAGACTTCATAAAGAAGGTCTTCAAAACTTTAAAACAGTACAAATGACGCACAGGGAGAATTTTCAAGTCACAGAACAGAGGGTATGTAGGATGCCTACCAGGTTTTCGGCATAATTTTCGCAGGATATATTTCTGTATTATTAAGAGAGATTGTATTTTATTTTTATACGAACCTCCCCAGCAAGTAATACCATATTGCAGTTTTGAATGAACAAGACCATAGTAAATCATTTTTAACAACGTAGTTGAACAAGTACTGCGCAAATAGAAAAAATGCCTAAGCGTGCAACGAAAATATTTCCTCAAAGACTCTATATGATTCGAGAAGCTAAATCTTGAATCAATTGTAATACCCAAGTATTTGAATTCATTAACTTTCTCAACCAGGAAACATTTATCACTGCAGCACAGGCTACTATAAAAAGTCGGTGAAAAAGAACCAGACCTACAGTTGCAACATGCAAGTTTGAATCTTTGGCACTCAGTTGCGTGAAAATAAATATTCACGTTAAAATCACGTAGAGATGACAAACTAAAAATCATAAACTTAGTCTTTGAGCTAATAACCAAGTTGTGTTTTGAAAACCAGATTCTTAAAAGGCTTAGGTCCCAATTTATGTCGGAAACCAGATTGAGACGACTGTCAGAACCATATGCGAAACCTACGTCATCTGCAAAAGCAGTTGGAACACCTTTAAAGTCGAGTGTAAAAAGAGAATTTATGTAGATAAGAAAGAGAATCGGACCTAGGACAGAACCTTGAGGTACCCCTAAGTTGATAATCATTCTATCACTCTTAATGTCATCAATCTTTTTGTATTTATAAATTCATATTTTATCAAGGCGATCAAAAGCGCTCCAAAATCTGGTTGGTAGAATTGAGGGCGCGCTTGACAGAAAAAATACGCGATGGGCATTTTCATCGATATTGAGGGTGCTTTTGACAATGCGTCTTTTGATAGCATGTGCAGCTCCGCCAGACAACACGGAGTAGACGAACCATTGGTGTTGTGGATTAAAGCAATGCTAATGAGTAGAACGTTGGTTGCGGATGCGGATAAACAGAGGCTGCCCGCAAGGTGGCGTCCTGTCTCCACTGCTGTGGTGTATGCCGGTGGACTCTCTGTTGAACGCACTCAACAGTTCTAATGTATACGCTCAGGCGTACGCGGATGATGTTGCCGTGCTTTCTGTTGGATCATGCCTAGCGACTGTATGCACCAAGGCGCAGGCGGCACTTGACGTGATCGACGAATGGTGCACTAGGAATGGGCTCTCGGTCAATCCTCTTAAAACTGAGGTTGTTCTCTTTACGAGAAGGAGGAAGCTGGTCGGGTTGACTCAGCCAGTGCTAAAAGGCGTCACACAGTCCTATGGATTTATACGGCTATGATAAGACCATTTCTAGGATACGCATCGGTTGTTTTGTGGAATAAGCTTTCACGTAAATACGTCACTGCTGCTTTTGCCAAACTCCAAAGGCAGGTATGTCTCGGCTGCACGGGGGCCTTCCCCAGCACGCCTGGCTCCGGCCTAGATGCACTATTGAACCTTCCGCCCCTTGATGTTTACATCATTACAATCAAGGCTATCTCACGTCTTACAAGAGGTGGCTTTTGCTATAACTCGCACTGGAGTTTTGATGAACTTGCGCAACGGTTGTCCTTCGACTCCTGTCTTATGGATATGCCGTCTGATGCGATGACACCGGAACTTCGGCTAAAGCGCAAATACGAGGTCGACTTTCCTCGCGTCCAGGACTGGCTCTGGCCGGACTCTGAACCTGGAAGGGAATGCAGTCGAATCTTCACGGATGGCTCCAAAACCGATCAAGGATCTGGTGCTGGTGTCTTCGTGGAGAGCGATAACGTTAGACTTTTCTTTCCGTTAGGCAAATATGCCGCAGTCTTCCAAACAGAGACTTATGCTATCCTAATGGCCATGGACTATGTTACGAGGAACAGGTGGAGGGGGCGAAGTATCTGCGTCTGTAGCGACAGTCAGGCTGCGCTTAAGGCCTTACTCAAACCCTTAACTACCTCCAAAATAGTACGTGAATGCAAGATATCTCTGAATTCGGTCGGAAGGCTGAATTCACTTAAACTTGTCTGGGTCCCGGGTTATAACGGGATCACGGGAAATGAGATCTCCGATGAACTTGCTAGACAAGGCTCAGAGGGGGACTTTTCAGGACCTGAACCAGCGATCTGTCTGCCTGCGTCCTCGGTCAGGGCTTCCATTGACGGTTGGGTTTCCTATGAACACAATCGCAGTTGGCATGACTCTCCAGGGTGCAGACAGACTAAGCAAATGCTCCCCGACGTCTGTGGGAAATCCGCGGCATTCTTGTTGTCTCTCAACAGAAAAGACTGCAGACAGACTACTGGCGTTCTTACCGGACAATACGCTTTTGCCAAACACCTTAAGGTGCTAGGCCTAAGCGATACCACCAACTGCGAAGCCTGTGGAGAAAGCGACGACACTGCGGAACATTTCCTCTGTGATTGTCCTGCTTTTGCTCGTATCAGCTGGCAGGTATTTGGTGCGGATATGGTGAGTGCTTCAAACCTAAGCTCCTTATCATTGAAGCGCCTTCTCGTTTTTCTTAGAAAAACGAGTAAATTCCCACAGTAAAATGTGGTGTGTCTGCCTGGTAGTACAATGGACCAGTATTGAGTCTGAGTGCTCCAGTGCAGAAAGTCTCACACACCCCGACAAAAAAAAACAAAAAAAAAGGCGACTACAGAAAGAATCTTCAGATCCAGATTATTCTGCAAATCAAATGTCCCAAGATGTAGATTCGCCGGCTTCAACGTCATCGGCAGCAATTGCAACAGAAGAAGCAGCAGAAGTAGAAGCCGAATCTTCTGGAAAGAAACAAAAGTGTCAAGACGAAGAATACAACGCAATTAAATATTCATTCGCAATAGAACTATCTGTCATAGGAGTAAGAGATACAAAATTTGAATAAGTGAGTGAATAACTTTATAACTTTTTTGTTTATTATTTAGATGGAGGATCAAAGTGTGCAAAACTAACATTGGGTATCTTATTTTTCAAATGCAAAGATATGCGTCCCTTCAACGTTGTTGAAGGAGACGGATTTTTGAGACTTATGAAGGAAGCTGCACCTTTGTATAAAGTTCCATCTAGCACATATTTAAAAAAAAGGCTTGCTGAAAAATATGAAGTGACGGTATTACAATATAAGAAAAAAATTGAAAAAGCGAGTGATTTTTGTGTAACATTGGACAATTGGACAGAGACTATGCAAGAAAAAAGTTTCTTAGGCGTAACATTGCATTTCTTTAAGGGGATTTTGGCTGGTAAATTGTAAAATAGCTACAAGAGAGCTAAGTGAAAGTCACACAGCCGATTACATCAAAAAAATCTTAGAAGACATCTTAAGTGAATGGAAAACCCCGATCGAAAAAATTGTTAAATAAAACGCAGTCTTTTACAGTCCAAATCCAGAAATGACAAGTAAGTTAAGTTTATTTAATGTACGAGTAGGTACATATGTAGATAAGTTAGATAGGAAGAAATGTAATAGAATAAATAATTCACGAAAGTATGCGTTCAGCGAAATGATCAAAATATAAAATAGATAAGTACAGTGCAGCCTCGCTAGTCCGGACACTCGCTAGCCCGGACACTTCAGTAGTCCGGACATCTCTATATTTCGGACACTTTCAAAATTTTACCTCTACAGTCCGGACAGAGTATTAAAATGCGTATATAATTCGACTCTGTTCTATGGAAATATATTTGTTCATACAATTACGGGAATTCCCCTACAAGTTTTGTCGCTTGTATTCGGCTCTTGAGTCTAGACATTTTTACCGTTGCAATTTTACTCATTGCAAGTTCATGTTTGTGTTTGTTGATATTTCATGTTCTGTTGCATTTCATTGCGAGCCTTGTCAGTTGCGGTTTAGTTATTTTGTAGTGTATCTTTTTATTATTTATTATGGCTTCTGCAAAGAAAAGGAAACACGTAACCTTGACACTTTCTGAAAAGCTTAAAATATTGGATGATATTGAATCTGGAAAATCAGTTAGGCAAGTAGCTGAAATTTTCAAAGTCTCAAAGTCAACTGTTTTCGACATAAAGAACAATAAGATTAAAATTCGGAAATACTCGTATGTATCTAACATATTTCAAGGATCAGGTAAGCTGAACATTTATGTTCTAAGAATATGTACCCACTTTTCAAGGATATTTTACAATTGGTTTCCAGGAAAGAGAAAGATGATTAGACAAGGTGAACATCCAGCGGTAGAAGAAGCTTTGATGACATGGTTTATCCAACAAAGAAATCATCATCTGCCAATTTCTACAGACATGATTCAAACCAAGGCCAAATTCTTTTACAAAGAGATGACAGGAAAGGAAGATTTTGCAGCAAGTTCAGGTTGGTTGGAAAAATTTAAATTGCGGCATGGAATTCGATGTCTAAAGATTTGTGGAGAAAAAGTATCCAGCGACGTTGCTGCTGTTAAGCCTTTTCAAGCTAAATTTTTAAAAGTGATTCAAGAAATGAACTTAAGTGAAGAACAGATTTATAATGCTGATGAGTCAACTGCCTTTTGGAGGGTTCTACCGGGAACGACATGGGTTCATGCGAATGAAAAATCTGCTCCTGGCAGAAAAATATCCAAAGATCGCGTTACTTTTATGCCATGTTCTAACGCTGCAGGAACGCACAATCTACCCCTCTTAGTGATCGGAAAATCAGTTAATCCGAGGGCCTTCAAGAACATTAATCTTCCAGTGGCATATAAAGCTACTAAAAAAGGCTGGATGTCGACAACCATTTTTTTTTGATTGGTTTAAGAACAATTTTATTCCATGTGTGAAAAAGTTTTTGACAGAGATTAACATGCCATTGAAAGCGCTTTTGATTTTGGATAATGCCCCATCACATCCTAAAGAGGACGAAATAAACTTTGATCCCAACTTCAGAGTCTTATTTTTACCGCCTAATTGTACGGCAGTATTGCAGCCGATGGATCAAAATTTAATCCAGAATATAAAGGTAGAATATAGAAAGCAGCTGTTGACCCACATTCTATTGGAAGATGATAAAAACATTGCAGCAGTCTTAAAAAAATTCAATTTGCGAGATGCGGTTTTCTTTTTGGATTCAGCTTGGAGAGGTATTGGAGAGAAAAATATTAAAAAAAGTTGGTCAATGTTATGGCCAGAATTGGCATCCCAATGGGATAATGAAGACCTTATACCACTTGCACAGTTACGGCAACAAATTGACTCTGACTCCTCGCTCGCTGATTTAAATAGAATTCATGGCATAATTAGAATCATTGATCCAAATGGTAGCACATCTACAGATGAAATAAATAAATAGGCAACTGGTCAAAATGAACAATGCTACGACTTTTCTGATGAAGACATTATTCAGTCCGCTTTACAAATCCAACAAAATGTTGATGAAACTGACGAAGAAGACAGTGAAGAAAATGAAAATGTAAACAAAGAAGTTGGGAAAATTTCAAACGATGAAGCAAGGAAATTATTCGCCGGGGGCATTCAGTGGGCTGAACAAAATAATGCATCTCAAATGGATATCCTTCTTCTAAAGAGGTTACGCGAAAAAGCTGAAAAGATGTTTTTAGATAAAGCGCTCCAACCAAAAATAAACGCGTACTTTCCTACTCTTTAAATATTTTTGAAAAGCGTACATTGTGCGTACATACATATATGTATACATATTTAAATTATATTAAATAAAAGGTGTTTGAAAAGCTTTCGGTTGTCTATTTTATTTTGTCTCTATAGTCCGGACATTTCGCTATTCCGGACACAGCCGAAACTTTATGTGTCCGGACTAGCGAGGCTGTACTGTAGTTAATTCAATATTTATAAAATAAATAACTTAATTATTGTTGTATTAAATTAGGAAATATATTCATATATATACATATTTGAAATTGCAGTTTTAACAAAAATAAGATGTTTCGTAACAGACAATGGAACAAACATGGTCGCAGCTATAAGGAATTTAGCTTCCGGTAAAAAACATCTACCATGTTTCCCACATACAATAAACCTGATCGTCGAAGCTGGAATAAAGAATGATTCAATCAAACCTATAATAACGAAGGTATTTTTGTTTCTCAAGTTTTTTTCCCAAGATTTTAATATGCAATTCTACTATTTTAGATAAGAATAATCGTGAAATGTGTAAAAAATAGCGTTAGGAACTCCGATAAACTACGTAAGCTTCAAATTATTTCTGGAGTTTCTGAAGGTTCCACGAAAAAACTTTTATTGGATGTGTGCACACGATGGAACTCATGCTACTCGTATTATATGATAGAAAGATTTTTGGAACTTTCCAAAATTTGTTCTGACCTTCTTTTTGATGATTGCTCCAGCCCTGAAATGCTGAATAGTTCAGAAATTGAAATATCCAAACAATTATTGAAGTTATTAAAGCCTTTTGAATGTGTAACTAAAGAATCATCGGGTGAAAAGTATACTACTGTCTCTCAAATAATTCCAATGTTGAACTGTTTGGAAAAAGAATTTAAAACATTCTCTTCAAATTTCGATAGTGTAAACTGTGTGTATAAAATCTTATACACAGAACTGCATCGCAGATTTCAGAATATCGAATATAATGAAAACGTAGCATTAGCAACGTTGTTGGACCCTAGGTTCAAAAACATACATTTTCGAGACCGCAATGCTTGTGGAAGAGCCGTCCAAAAGCTAAACGATCTTGTTAAAGAAAATATGTCCATCTCTAGTAGTGAGTCAGATATCGACGAAACGCCAGAAGATTTCGATTTTTGGAAGCATCACAAGGCACTCGTAATCAATCAGAAAAGGAAAAAAACTTCTGTTAAAAATGATGTGGTTTCATCATATTTGTCTTCCCCTGTTTCTTCCAACTTAAAATCCAATCCGCTCGAAGAGTGGGAAGATATGAAGGCATTTTTCCCTTCTTTATATAAATACGCAAAGATGTTTTTGGTGGTTGTTGCTTCGTCAATACCTTGTGAAAGATTGTTTTCCAAGGCGGGGGCAACAATCAGCAAAACCAGGAACCGATTAAGTGGAAAACATCTAGAAAAACTGATGTTTTTAGGAAATATTCCACAAAATGTATTTTATTCTTGTGAAAAATAAAAACTTGACAAATTAATGATTGTTTTCATCTGGAATTTTAATTCGATGCAAGTAGGTATCAGTGGCGAGGCGCCCATATAACTCGATTTACGCCGGGTTACCTTTTAAAATTCTACCTTTCAACAATTTTTCAATCCAACAAGCAACATGCATCTTAATGTGTGTATATAAACATAAGATTTGAATGTTTCCTACACCTGCACTTGCAAGCAACAAATTCTACCAACCCACCACCTGCTGTTCACCTGCTCTCATATCGTTCTACTGCTCTACGCACACAAATACTCTAACCATTGCATGCCTATTCTCCAACATCACATATACTCCTCTCCATACCCCATAAGAAACACATACGCAAAGCGATAGCAAAACAAAGCATAGTAACCCGGAAATTTTCGCGTTATGAAATATGTGGCTGGTTAAAACAAATTGGCTTTCTCCCCTTGTTTTCCCCTTATCGTTCACCGCGTTTGACTCCTCTCTGTTTGATACACACTTCCTTATGCAAAAATATAACCCGCTTTTCAGCGACTTATTTGGCGAGTTCTGTATGTAGCTGAGGTGAGTTCTGTTTGAAAAATACAGTTGTGAAGCAGACTGCGATGTGTAACTTAAAGTAATATTGAGTGGAATTATTGTTGTGCAATATATAATTATTTAAAGTGATCGAAAACAGTAAAAAGTGTGAGAAGTGTGAAAAGTTTAAATTGTTTTGTTTTCAGTTAGATTCAGCAAAGGAGAAAATGGCATTATTAACAGTAAATTGTTGTTTAGTAGATTTGCTTTTGGAAGAAGAAAATTATTTTTGTAAGTTGAGTTTTCTTAAAAAAAAAAAATTATAGAGATAGGCCGCTATACTCCTTCTATGAAAACAGATTATAAGCGCAAGGATGGTTTTGTTTCGAATTTCAACGAATCCATATATCAAAAATATACTTGGTTGACTGGTAGTTGTAAGCTCAATAAAATGTTTTGTTTTCCTTGCCTCCTTTTTTCTAATTCTCCTAGTGTTTGGAGTCGCACGGGCTACGCTGACATAAACAATTTAATTAATTCGGCAAATAAACATGTCAAGACGGAAAAACACATTCGTAGCTGTTTATCTTTGCACGAATTCGGTACTGATCGTATTGAAACCTCGTTAGGTAATTCCTTTGTAGCTCACAACAAAAAAGTTGATAGTAACCGTAAACTAATGGAACGTTTTATAGATACGGAACAAGCATTTCGGGGTCATAATGAAAAGCCAGATTCTAATAATCGTGGCAATTATGTCGAAACACTTTTATACTTATCTAAGTATGACCAGTTAATGGACTCTCATTTGGAACAGTGTTCAAGTGCACGTACTCCGGTTTTTTCGGGTCTATCAAATGACATCCAAAACGATTTAATACAAAGTATAGCCGCAGTGATCAAATGCGAAATTAAAGTAGAAATAAGTGAAACGCGATTTGTGTCCATCATGATTGATGAAACACCAGACATGAGCCATAGGGAGCAACTTAGTGCCGTTTTGCGTTACTTATCGGAGGAAGGAGTAGAGGAAAGGTTTCTTGGGTTTTTTGACGTGAGTGAGAGTCGAAATGCCGATGAGCTCGCAAAACACATTTTCAATATACATACTTGATGTATACGGTTGCAAGGAGAAATTAGTTGGGCAATCTTATGATGGGGCCGCGGTTATGTCAGGGCAAGTAGGTGGTGTTAAAAAAAAAGTCCTGGATGCTTGTCCAATGGCTTATTTTATTCCTTGCTACGCACATGTGCTAAATTTGGTGTTATCTCAATCACTGGAAAATATACCTGAATTGAAAGTTTTTTTTGGCAATATAAACACAATAGTACGCTTCTTTAATAAATCAACTAAACGTTCAAATATTTTAAAACAAATAGCAAACAGACGCATGCCGGGAGTATCAGAAACTCGCTGGCATTACCATTCCCGAATAGTTAACGTTATTTTTAACTGTAGATTAGATATTATTGAATCAAATATTAGACCATCCAAAAGAATGGGACACTGACGCACTTTCAATGGCCGAAAGTTTATTGCTTAAGGTAGAAGGGAAAGATTTTTGCTTTTTACTGCACGCGGTTTCCGAAATATTTGCTAAAACCGATGTATTGTTTAATTTAATACAAAATAAACAAACAGATGTTGAAGTTGCTAAGCGAGAAATCGAGTGTTTTGAGTCTTGCCTTTCTACTGAGTTTCTAAACAAATTTGATTTAATTTTTGAAAGTATAAATGATTGTGCTGAACCTCCTTTTAAAAATAAAAAGTAGGCCTAACTTTTATGAAAGAGGTCTTGCAGAATACGTGAAAAAAGGTAGAAGAATAGACTTAGAGTACAAATAAAAAAAAATATTTAACAAAACTTTTCACATTTTTTTCCAAATTCTACTGTTTTTGATTTAAAAAAATATTAATCATTAATATTTTCTCTTTTTAAACTTTGTACAAAAACTATTTTTAAAATATTTTTATATATTAAAATATTTTTATATATTAAAATATTTTTATATATTGTAGATATAAAATCTATACATTTTTGTAAATATTATGCGTGAAGCTTTTTAATTTAATTTTTTATTTATTTATTTAACAAACCGTGATTTATCAAGTTCCTTTTTTTTATTACTTACTATCAATTTTCTTTAAGGTACAGCATTTGCATCTGCCAAAAAGGTTTCTTTCGAAGCCACTTTTATTATACAAGGTGGCGCAAAAGTAGTCCTCCTATCAGAAAATGCTATAAATTTTGCGATTGGCCCCTAAACACATGCGAAATACACGTTAATAAACAATGTTACGCTACACTGCTCCAGAACGCGGAATATTGGTGACTATTTATTTGAGCAATAATCGGTCGGTGACTTTGGCACAACGTGAATTTCGTCGCAGATGTCCTACCCGTCCAACGCCTACTGGTGAAACACTGCGACGTTTAGCCGCTCGCCTCGAAGAGACTGGCACAACACGAGATGCTGCCAGGCGTGACAGACCCCGGAGTAGCCGTTCTGCAGAGAATATTGCTGCTGTAGCCGAAGATGTCATGGAAGCGCCGTCGACATCGACCAGACGACGTGCCACGCAAATGGGTATCAGTCGACGGTCTTTACAGCGAATTTTGGTACGAGATTTGAAGATGTTTCCGTACAAAGTCCAGACGGTGCATCAGCTGTTAGCTGCTGACCGCCAATCGCGTCTAACATACGCTCAAGCCATCCTTAATCACCACCAAGAGGAAGATGATTTTTCATCAAAAATAATCATGAGTGATGAGGCCCATTTCCATCTTAGCGGGTACGTAAATAAGCAAAATTTACGCTTCTGGGGCACTGAAAATCCGCGTGTAACCCACGAAGAGCCATTACACCCGCTCAAAGTCACTGTATGGTGTGCTGTTTTCGCTGGAGGAGTCATCTGACCTTTTTTCTTCGAAGACGTCGCGGGCCAAACGGTTACTGTGAATGGTTAGCGCTACAGAGCAATGATCAACGAGTTCTTTTTGCCGCAACTTGATGAATTGGGATTGGAAAACATGTGGTTCCAACAGGACGGTGCAACGGCACACACTGCACGTGCCACAACCGATATGCTGAAGGATGCATTTCCCGGGCGCCTAATCTCCCGTTTTGGCGATTTGCACTGGCCAGCAAGATCGCCTGATTTGACCGCTCCAGACTTCTTTTTGTTGGGCTTTTTGAAGTCGCGGGTTTATGTCAACAAGCCTCAGACTCTTGCAGCTCTGAAAGACAATATCCGTCAACAATGTGAGGACCTATCGCCGGAAGTTTTGGCCAAAGTGATGGAAAATGCCATAAAAAGGGCTCAAATGACAATCAACTGTGGCGGCGGCCATTTACATGACATCATATTCTCGACTTGATGTAAAAAAAAATTAAAAGACCAAATAAAAATAATCCACAAGAAGAATCAAAGTTTTTAATTTTTTTTTAAATTACAGCCAAAAAACATCGGAAGGTTATTTTTGCGCCACCTTGTAGTTATTGTTTAATGACAATCCAAATAATGATCCAGTTTGCAAATTGATCAACAAGTGTCAAGACGATGCAACTATTTTCTCTAAAGCTGTAGATTTGTGGTTACAGATGCAATTGCCAGGCAAATATGACCACTTTCTCAGCGCAAGGAAAGAAATGGCGCTCTCCATCGTTGCAATAATGGCATATAGCTTGAATCCAAGATATGTATCTGGACAAAAATTTAACAACATCGCAGCGAAACGAGGTTCCGCTACATTTCGTTGAAATATTCTCAGCAGGAGAACTAAATGATTATGACAAATTCATCAAAGGTCAGGGCATTTTTACTTCATGGAATAAAAAGCTTAGAGAAAGTGGTTATGGTGATAGTGGCGAAGGCAACTGTGGTGGAAGTGAAGTTTTGGTGCCAAAGACTTATTGGAGTTTGGCATCCAGACAGCACCTAGGCATATCAAAGTATGCTATACGTTTACTGAGTATTCCAGCATCATCTGCAGCAATAGAGAGGATGTTCTCGCAGTGATAGTTCGTCCATACAAAATCCGGAATAGGCTTAACGAAGTACTTTCAAAGAAACTCATTCACATACATTATACTCTTAATGACAAAAATAAAAAAGATGATTATTAAATTTGCCATTTTCTTTTATAAAGCTTCGAATTCCTTGATTTAGCTCATTTACGCAACATGGTTCTTATGTCGTTCAGTGTTTTTCACTAGTTATTTTTTTTTTCGTAATTCTTATTCAAATTTAACGTTTTGTTTGTGGGTAGCATACGTAACAAATGTAGGTAGTAAATGAAACAAATCAGACGTGTAGTTTACCCGATTAACTACATGTAGTTAATCGAGTAGACTACCTGACGTAAACTACTCTGCCATCTCTGGTTCCGCACATCGTTGCAACCCAACTTCTCCGGAGTAAATCTCTCGTATGTAGTTACGACTATGTGGGACAATGTAAGTTTCTACGAGAACCCTTTATCGTGGCTGTGGGAAAAGATCGGTGAATTTTGTACGCGTCCTTCAGGTAAATCGTCTTACGAAGTGAACCTAGAGGAACATAGGTACCGCATTCGCCAATGCAACTTACAAGAAAGAAACTATTTCAACGGTAGATGTAATGTAGCTTAGATGCAATTTCTTTATTATTTTAAGCAAGTGGTAAACTACTGCACTTGAACTTTATGCCACATCGCAATGATCCCGGATGAAGCTTTGCAACCAAGTGAAAAAGAGGACGTCCCTAGCACACTTTGTAGAAGTACCTATGCCCAATTTTTAATTCAATCACACTGGTCCATTAGGGTAAGAGTGTATTACGAACGAACGAATAAGTTTCAATACTGAATGTTCAGAACTGCTGCATATTGGTTAGTACCTTACATAAAAACTGGGTCGAAATATCGTACTGAAGTCGTAAATGAAGCCTAAGTTTTAAGCCAATGCAATAAATTGTGAATTTATGTAAAATGAAGAAACTATTTATGTTAAATAAATCACATACTTATTGACGAAGTTTCAAAAAAAAATTATTTAATCTTTGCAAATTTTACATCCGGGCTTGTATTACAAATCACCAGTAATGCCAACACATCATTTTCTTGCATTTATGTCACTGTCATATTTCCGTCGGTGTTGTTACATCACAATAATTTCTATTAGGCATAAACAAGGAAATCAATTCACAATCACACTCACCATTTGGTGGAGGTGGCGGTAATGAAGCGCCACCTGTCATTGGTATTCTCGGTGGCTCCATTTTCCACTGAGCTGATGATGGTAACGATCCAAATTCACGATTCACACCCGATTCAATCAACATGACCAGCGACTGGTATTACTTTTTCCTGTCAACATGCAGTTGGAATATTATTTTCCAAAAAACCAAAAAAAAAAAAAAACACAACAAAAATCACTAAAATTAAAGTCACTCCTGTGTCACTTATCCAAAAAGTCACTGTCTGTCAGAATACAAAATAACAGTTGTTTTTTTTTATAAATTTGTCACTTGTCACAATTACCGACGAGAAAACACGAAACGAGAAAAATATTTTTTTTTTGTTATTGTATTCTCAGAAAACTATTTCAATGACGCGACGATCACACAATTCAAATCGAACGATCCACTCAGGTAAACCACAGTTACTGCACTGAAATCACCGAACGGCTCAAGTTTCACAGTTGTACTTCAGAGCAAAGTTGTTCGTTGGAAGACTCGATAACAACAACTACAGCAATGATGATGGCGGACGAAAATCAAAGGTAAAGAAGAAATTCATTATACAATTGAAAACCAGTTACAGGGAAGAGAAGAGACCAGAAACAGTAGTTTGCCTGCTCTTGCACATATCAGTTGAACGATTAATCACAGTTACCTACCCAGTGACATTCGGGAGGCAGAGCTACGCGCTCACCCGATGAGCATTTAGTTGAAAGCTTGTTGTCCCACTCGAAATGGGTGTGATGGCTGACTCTGGAAGGCAATATTGGAATGCACTCAAATTTCAAATGAGTTCGGCTCAAATTGTGTGATTCTAATACTATGCGAGTGACGTCTGCTGGTATGGTCTCTTTCTTTTCCAGGCGTAGTGGGGAACAAAAAAATGGTCGCTCGTCAGAAGCCATTAGGGACTAATTAGAGTATGTACGATGTATCGGGATTGTTGTTGTCATTTGGGTTGCACTGTTGCTGTATAGATTAAGTGACACCTCATTACACTTAATGTGGGATGTGGGCGTGGTTCATTCTTTCTCTCTTTGCTTTGTGCAGGTAAGGCGCTGAATTTTGTATTCGCTGTGCAAATGAAAGAGAAGCAGCCACTTGGATGATGAAAATAATTACACAATGTGGTTTAGGTGGGAAAATGGTAAGGAAAGTAGGTACGTAGGCTTGTCGTTGATTCAAAATGAGGAGGACTAGTGTGACGTAAACTTGTTATCAATGCAATTTAAATAAGAATAAAAGGCAGATGCATGCGATAAATTAAAAAAAAAAATTGTTTATAGATGCAACATTTAAGAAACAAACGTATTTCGCAGCGAACTTTTTTTTAATTTATTAGTTCATACGATTGTTAAGGGGAGCTACCCGCGCAGGGAGCCGCTAAAAATATCACAGCAGAACCTACAAAAAAAAAATGGCTTGGACGAAATAACATCGAGGCAATTTCAACATCAATGTGAAGTTAGCGACGCCCCGATAAACAGCGCTTTTGGAAAACGCAGAGCCTCGCCAGGATCTGCTTATAATGGAACCAATCCTGCGATGGGCAGATCGGGTCGGTGCTATTCGATTTCCGGAGGATAGCAAAGTAATGCTTAAGGTTAGGCGAAACCTGAGGGTTGCGAGTTGGAAGTATGAGTGGTCGTAGCTACCACAAATCTCAAAGAAAATGGAGCGCGTCCCGCTCAGATGGTACTGTCATGTTCAAAGGAGAGACCCTATGAACCCATGCAATATTAATCAATGTTTCCATACAATCCAGTGAAACCGCCGAAACTTCAGACCATATACTGGAATCCTGTGGGGCACTGACCCACAAAAGGATGAAATATTTGGGCAGGCACCAAATAACAGACAAGGACATACAAACCATGGACCCACAGCTCATTCTCAGATTCATCAAAGAAACTGGACTGGACGCTGTGCTCTAAGGAGTGTGACCTACCAAGGATAAATCAGAGCAATACCTCGACACGCTTCACAAAGAAGTATCTAGAGAGGGCTCTGAACGAGGGCATGAACCTCTCCGAGTCACAAGCAAGGGGACACAATAGACCAATAGGTCGCAGTGTAATATACCCTAGCAAATATTATTATTATTATTATTATTATTATAAAATCGCGAAAGAAAGGCAGGCCTAAAGACTCTTGGAATATACAAATATCACACCACAGCATTTTATTGACTTCACTGATAAAGTGATCCGGATTCGGAAGGCCTGCCAAAATTCGTTGAGGACGAACCAGCGAGCATCACAGGCGCAGCAGTAGGTATGCAGCAAAGTGGGAGGGTTATGATCCCTTTAATACTGAGCAAAGCCTCGCCGTTAAGGAAGAAGAAGAAAAAGACAATTTAGCCAAAAACCCTGTTCTACTCTTGCCATCTGAATAAATGTGCTTTACGTACAGCTCCAAGGTGCCAGGGTGTCAAGGATGCTGTTCCAGTTATCAATAAAGTGCCTAAAACATCTCCTTCAACAAATCGCATTCAAAACGAAGTACATAGGTACCTACTGTCGCCACGAGTACCTACTTTGGGATGTGCGCTAGCATCGTTTCGTGTGACCCGATTGTTAAATCGGCATGAGGTACTCCTATTGTCTGTAAGCCAGATAGAACTTGTGAAAACTCCAGGCGAGATTTAAGAGTGGCGTATTCGAGCACACCTGACGAAATCTTTACGCGACCTTGTGATCATGGTTTCAATATTGTGAAGATGCAGTCACTGACATAGTATCTGCTTTGATTAGGTTAGGTGTGTGGGTGGCGACGGTGTAGAGGTAAGTGTGTTGGTTTGTGACCCTTGCGGTGCAGGTTCAATCCCCATGGAGAACAACAACATACGCCACCCATTCTCCAGCCTCAACACCAAAAGAAGGATTTCTGCTTGGTAGTACAATGGACCGTTACCGAGTCTGAGTGCTCTGGGATTTGGATTTCCTTTTTTCCCAAAGAAAATATATATAGGTGCGGTGTGTGAAAAATGGGTCTAGGTCCCACCGTATACGCATTATGCATTAAATGAAGCCATCGCGATCCCCGGAGAAACAATTTCATCAAAACCGTCAAAGTAAGAACCGACAAATTTTCCATCGAAAAACATCCAATTTCTCTGCCGAATTCGATTTACTTCCTGTAGTTTGTGCAGCAAATGTTTTGTGAAGGTGGTGGTCAAGCGGCTACCAAACTTTGTTAACATCCACAAAAGCAGTTCCAAAAAACAAACGCAAGCTTAAACAAAAACTATAATGTCCTTGTCATGGTTATAAATTTCAGCAAAGCTTTTCACACCTTTAATTTAAAATCGGATAGAAGCATTAAGCCGCCTGCCTTCAAATCTATTTAAGTGGAAGGACTTTCAAAGTAAAACGTATAAATGCCTCAAGTGATGGGCCTCCTGGGGCCTATTTCATAAAACTATTAGTCTAATACTAATAATTTCGAAGTTATTAGCTCTAATAATGTATGGGCTAATAAAATTGTATTTCATAAAAATATTTTCGGGTTCTAATAATTCCCTTATGTTCTGACAAATAAGTATCAGGCTGCGATATAGGTATGCCCGTTATTAATTCTCAAGTATGCTGTGCGTAAATAATCACGTTTGTTTATAATTTTACCGTCGACCTGAACAAAGAACAATCGAATTTCATATCTCAATCTCAGTGCTGCAAAGCCATTTGCTATGGAGGGTTGTACAATGTACATGTCTTGTTTCATATTTCACTCAGATTAAAATTTTATTTTCGTATTTTTTTGTTAATTTACTTAATGTACTAAAATTTGAGCCTGAGTGAATAATGCAGCAAGATGTTTTACTCCATAATGATGTATAATCGTATAATGTACCTATGAGCTATGATGTTCCCCATGAGCTATGCTGTTCCCCATCCCCTATCATCTTCGTCCACGTACAGCATGCATTCTGCTTTAACTCAATAATCGGTTTTGTGTGTGTGTGCTTTATTGATAACCATCGCTCATTTTCAACCATTGTTTTGTTTTGGGAAGTGCAGTGGCAGCTGGCAGTTGGTTACAGGTGGTGAATTTCACTGTGAATTTTTCATTGTGTTCTTGTTCTGCGTTTGGTTTGTTCTTCATCGAATAAAACAATTATACATTTGTATTTTTATATTTCTGATAAATTATAGTTATTTAGCATTATAGAATGGCGAAATGCTCATACAAAGACTGTAATAATATCAAAAAAAACATTTTCCTTGTCCTTTTTTAAGCTCCCCAATGATCATAGGAGAGATGTTTGGATAAAACATTCACACTGCATCACATTAAATAAAAATGTCTTTATGTGTGAAAACCATTTTAATACCAAAGACTTAAAATTAGAATCACTTCGGAAATGTCTTTCTAAAAATGCAGTTCCAATTTCATCCCCATTAGTTTGCAATTGCTCTAACCTCTTCACTGACGATTCTTGCTTAAAAATCATGGATACTAATCGAAAGATTAAACTTGCATCGACGGTCATTTTACACAACTCCAGAACATGCCATATTCCAAACGTTATTCAAGAAACTGCCGAAACGGAAAATGTTGCAATGTGTTCACTTACCAGTTCTGTTAAAAGGGTTGCTAACCCCGCAACATATGTAAGAGATTTCTCTTTACCTCCTCTTAACAATAGCTCCGAAATTTCTCCCTCACAGTTTCCATCTCCCGGTTCACGTTTCGTTCAGAAATCTGAAGTTGGAATAAAAAATGCTGTACCGCGTTACATTTTCGATACACCGAAAAGATTAAAATATGACAAGAAGTATAATTTGGAGAAAAACGTTGACTTGCAATTACAGGAAAAACAAGTCGATGTTAAAACATTTGTTAGCATGCAACTTTTTCATAAGGTAAATGCACGTTGGACAAATGAAGAAAAAGATTTGTGTCTTAAGTTTTTTTATAAGTCTCCTTCATTATATTCCCATATGCTGAACACTGGATTTAGCTTACCATCTGTAAGCACAATATATAGATGGCATTCATCTTTGAGTTTACCGGCTGGGTTCTCTACCTAAATAATTCAGCTTTTAAAAAGTAAAGCCGAAACCATGTCAAATATACAAAAAAGATGTGTTCTTATTTTTGATGAAATGGCAATTAAGCCCGAACTTGATTATAACACGAAAACGGATATGATATACGGGTTTTCGGATTTTGGGGAGCTGGGAAGGCACACGACTGTTGCTTCAAATATAATACATCCAACCCTGATCGTCGACCTGTTTCAGCATATAGTGAAACTCTACAGTCTATTAAAACAGCTAGGGAGTGGATCTCATTATGGGAGTCTACTGGTAAGATGAAAAGGCCATATTGCTTCGGCGGTCTTATGCAAACGTTACTGGCCATAGAATTAATATGGGAAAAACTCAAAAATGACCAGCAGTTTCTTCTCCTTGCACATCTAATTACTGATGTTGCAGAAAATTTATTTTCAATGGTTCGATCAAACAGGGGATCATACGAACAGAACCCTTCAGCCTATAGATTTATTAGGAATTTAAAACAAATAATTTTTAAAAATCTAAAATCGTCAGAGAATTCAGGCTACGAAGATTCTGGAGCTGAATCGTTGATACTCGAAGCAGACTGCGATGATCTAAAGTGTGATGACAGCGAAGAATTCCACATTGAAGTTCCTGTTGAAGATCATATTATGAGGGAAGATATTTTAAACAATATCGAGTACCATGTTGGCTGCGATGACGAGATTGATGATGAAACCAATAAAACGGAAATGATTATATCTAAAGGATGTTCAGAGAAGCTGCAAGCAGCGGCACTTACGTTTTATGCCGGCTTTGCAGCTTTTAAGTTAGATAAGAAACTTAATTGCTCAAATTGCACTCTGTTTATGATCGACAAAACAGACAAATTCCGAGAACAAGCACTCTTGATTAAATTACGAGCTTATGACACATGTACCACTTCTTCCCAATTTGGAAAATTAACTGTGCCTTCTGTGAAATTTGAAGAGTTAGTGAAAAGTGTCAAAAAAGGTTAAGTATGACAAAAGTATTAGATTTATAAATATAAAAGTAGGTAGTAGATCATTTTAAGTTAATTGAAATAGTTTTAAGCTTTAATAAATTTATAAATGAATTCAAACCAAAATGTTGTTAATTCCAACACCCCTCGTCAACATTTGTATTCGAGATCCATTCCAAGCTTTTGGAAACAGAATATATGTTTGTCTCTCGGGAGTGCTTTCGTCAGCCCATCTGCTGCCATCAGTTCAGTTTGAATATAATCGATGTTAACTGCACCATTCTCAATTGCCTCTCTGATAAAATGGTACTTATAATCCATATGCTTGGTTCGCGAATGCTTGCCCCCATAATTTGCAATTTGTTGTGCACTTTGATTGTCGCAATAAATCAACGTAGGATCAGCTGGAGTAACCTTTAGTTCTTTCATCAAAAAACGTAGTGAATAGGCTTCTTTTGCAGCTTCGGACAGAGCAATATATTCCGCTTCTGCACTTGACGTTGCCACAGTTCGCTGTTTTTTAGACTCCCAGCTAATAGCAGCACCTGCGAATATAAAACAGAAGCCAGTTTGAGACTTCCTATCATTTATATTCTCCGCCCAGCTCGCGTCAACATAGCCTATCAAATGTAAAGCAGTTTTTCGAAAAACTAATCTCGCATGTTTTGTGAAGCAAAGATACCGCATTAGTCGAAGAGCAACATTCCAGTGTTGTTTTTTAGGATCTTGAGCAAATTGTGCTAGGCTGCTCACACTGTATGCAATGTCAGGTCGGCTGAACACTGCAAGGTGCATCAAGGATCCAATTAACTCCTGATACTTCTGTCTGTCAACAGCAACACATTCTCCAGTGATGGTCGGTTCCTTTTCCAGCTTGAGCTTGACCTGCATTGGAATAAAATTTGGTTTAGCGTTTTGTAAATTGTATTTGATGCAAAGATTATTGATATAACGCGATTGAGAAATTGATAAAGTCTGATTTCTTTTTATTATCTCAAGTCCTATGCAAAGAGAAGGATGTCCAAGATCTCTTATATCAAAACTCTCAGAAAGTTGTTGCTTTATCAATTTAATTCTTGATTTAAAATTGGAAGCAATTATTATGTCATCCACATATATTCCGATAATAGTCTTTTCTTCCTCATCGATTTTAAAATATACACAATGATCGTAGTTCGATTGTAATAAAGTCAAACTCTCGAGCTTTTCGTTTAAAGTTGCGTGCCACTGCCTACTCGCCTGCTTAAGCCCGTAAAGCGCCTTATTTAAGCGACATACCTTTTGCGGGTGGTCACAGTCTACAAAACCTTCAGGTTGAGTCATGAAAATCTCTTCACTAAGCTTGCCATTTAAAAAGGCAGTTGAAACATCCAAGTGATGAAGTTCCATGTCATATTCGACAGACATAGCATAAATAAGTCGAAGTGAACTTTGTCGTATAACCGGCGAATAAGTTTCAACATAGTCGATGCCGAACTTCTGACTATAGCCCTTCGCGACGAGTCTCGCTTTTCGTCTCTCAATTGTTCCATCTGGCTTGTATTTTGACTTGAAGACCCACCGAGAACCTATAGCCTTCCGATTCATTGGAAGTTCGCTTAAAGTCCAGGTTTTATTTTTCATAAGGCAATGGTACTCTTCCTTCATAGCCACAGTCCACTCACTAGCATAAGGAGAGTTCATAGCTTCTTTGAAATTTGTTGGGTCTTCGAGAAAACTCGTAGTCAGAGCTAACTCAACTACATTTTTGATTTATAACGTGGCCTTAATCTCTTCCTTATGTCGTCCTCTTCGGTTTGATTTTTGTTTTTGTCTACGCCTTCTTTTCCATTGAGTTGGTCTTCGCCAAAATTATCATGTACATCATCGGAGCTTTCATATTCATCTTCATTATCATCATCTCTTTCTTCTTTTGTGATTTTCTTTGAAGTTTCCGGAACTTTTGACTTCTCTATTATGTTTCCTTTGCTAAATTCAAATTCATAGAAATCATTATTTTCATGTTTAGTTTGGCCTGCATCGATATGCTCAATAAACCGAACTTCTCTACTTTTGATGATATCTCTCGATCCTTTTTTCCACAAGCGGTATGCTTTGGATTCTGCGGAGTATCCAACAAGGACAAATTCAATGCTTTTCGGATCCAGTTTGGATCTACCTGTGGCCTTGTTAAGTACAAAAGCACGACAACCAATTTGGCGAAAGTGACTTACGACGGGTATCCTACCTGTCCAAATTTGTTGAGGTGTTTTTTGTTTGTTAAGCATTGTAGGACAATGATTCCGTATATAGGCCGCAGTGTGAATCAACTCAGCCCACAAAAATTTTGGGAGGTTCGCTTCTATCATGAAGCAACGAGCCATCTCAACCAATGTGCGGTTCATGCGTTCAGCGACACCGTTTTGTTGTGGGGTGTACTCAACCGTCAATTGCCGCTTAATACCATTTTCGCTCAAAAAATTGGAAAATTCTTCACTCAGCAGCTCTCGCGCATTATCGCTTCGAAGTGTCTTAATCTTGAAATTAGTCTCATTCTCAACTAGCTGTTTAAAATTCTTAAAAACACTTAAATACTGACTCTTTTGTCGCAAAAAGTAAACAAATACCTTACGGGAATAATCGTCAATAAATGTTGCGAAATAAAGGCTCCTGCTGATTGATTCCACATTCATGGGACCGCATAGGCCCGTGTGTATAATTTCTAACATCCGCTTTGAAGACTTTTCTGTTTTTGTAGGGAATGGAAGCCTAGATTGTTTTCCTTGAATGCATGCAACGCAATCTATTTTATTATTTCCAAACTTCGGCAGCCCTTTAACCATTGATTGGTTTTTTAATTTACGAAGTGATGCACAGTTAAGATGACCATATCTTTTATGCCAGCATTCAAGAATATTATTTTCCAGCTTAACTTTGTTACATCGATTTTGTTCCGATGCTAGTACAACTGAGTAGAGTCCCTTACTTTTCACAGCCTCAACCAAAAGCCTATCACCTCGAAAAATATGTGCACGTCCTCCTTCTATCAACACCTTACATCCATTGTCAGTTGCCTTACTTGTTGAAATGAGATTACTTCTCAAACTTGGAACATAGAGAGTACGATAAAAGCATATGATTCTCTGTTCTCCGCGTACCAATATAGCTAACTGAACAGTTCCTATGCCCTCAACATTTGCCGATTTTTTATTCGCAACCTGCACCTGACCTGAGTAGTCAGTGTCTAAATGTATGAAGAATTTTTTTTCGCAGCACATGTGCGAGGTGGCTCCACTATCTATGAACCAATTTGTTTTATCTAAGCTATTATCTATTGAATCAACTTTGTGCGAAATTTCCTTTAATTTTTTACTTTGTTCAATCTCGGTTGCAATGAAACCTTCCTCATGCGAAACATTTTCCATAAATCGTAATTTTCCTCTTTGAATATTGACTCGACAATCTCGTTTCATATGCCCCTTGCGCCCACATCGATGACAATTGTAATTAAAACTAGGTTTTGACATACCATATAAAATAAATGTAGATGAAGAAGATTTTTATAGAAGACTTACCAAAATACTTAACCAAAAAAAGGTGCAATGGTACTCTTATGAGAATAAACAAACTAGGCCAATTAAGGTTGTTGTAAAGAAACTACACTTCTCATGCTCGCCAGAGAGTGTAGTTACAGATCTAAGAAGGAAAAACCTAAAGATATTAGAAGTTGTCAATATGCTAAAATCTAAAAGCAAAGCACCGCTTCCAATGTTTATGCTAACTTTTGAGCACGACGAAAATATCAAAAAGATATACGATATTATATCCTTGGAATGAAGGTAGAGATTCATGCCGTAAGGAAATCAAAACTTGTACCACAGTGCAAGAATTGTCAAAAGTATGGACATACGAATAAATACTGCAGCTCTAATCCAAGATGCGTAAAGTGTGCAGGAAACCACCATACTAAAGATTGTATGAAGAAAAAAGACGAACCAACAAAATGCGCTAACTGCAACGAAAAGCATCCAGCCAACTATAGAGGCTGCTTAGTTGCTAAACAGATTCAATTAGCAAAAGACAAAAAGCATAAACAAGCTATGACAAATACAAAAAAGGACGCACCTAAAGACATAAAGGACTTGCAGATGCGAGCGCCAAAAGAAGTACCCATAGCCGATAAAAATATCAAAAAGACATTAGTACCAAAAACAGGAGCGGGTACAGTATTGACATATGCACAGGCTGCATCGAAAAAAGTAGATAATGTCGCAAAAACGAAAACTACAACCAAAACTAAATTAAATAATAATATGGAAACGTTCATGGAAAAAATCCTAAGTAGAATAGAAAGCATGGATAAAAGCAATAAAGCTATATTAGAAAGAATCTCGCTCCTCGAGAAAAAAAGCAGCAATAACAAGGCTGCACAAAAAAGAAGAACATCATGAATAGTTTAAAAATCCTGGAATGGAATGTTAATGGTATCGAGAACCGTAAGGATGAAATCCAAGTTGTCCTCGACATGAAACAAATAGATATATGTCTTGTCTCTGAGACGCACTTAAAATTCAATACAAACTTTTAACTGCAAGGGTACGAATTATATCATTCCCCACATCGCCATAATTCAGCAAAATGCGGGGCTGCAGTTATAGTAAACAATAAGATCGATCACCATATAGAAGCCAAGTTGCAATCATGAGCGATGCAAGGAATTTCTATTAAAATTCGAACGAAAAGTGGACAAACTATATCAGTTGCATCAATTTACTGTTCTCCCAGTTACAATCTAAAGAAAAATGACTTTTTAGGTCTCTTCCGAATATTTAGCAATAGATTTATTGCAGGGGGAGATTTTAATGCCAAAAACAAGTATTGGGGATCTAGATTGACAAATACAAGAGGAAGAGAACTTTATGAAGCAATAAACGAAATTAACGGCAAGTATCACTCAACGGGAAAACCTACGTATTGGCCAACAGATAGAAACAAAATCCCTGATCTTGTCGACTTCTTCGTAACAAAGAATATCTCGACTAACAATATGAAGGTAGAAGAAGGACCATATCTTGACTCAGATCACTCCACAATACTTTTAACACTTGGCGATAAAATCACTGTTAAAGAAAATAGCGCAAGGCTAGGAAATAAGCTGACTGATTGGAGCTACTTCAGACAGCATCTAGAGGATAGTATTCAGCTCTTAGAAACAATAGAAACAGAAGATCAATTAAAAGATGCTGTTCAAATATTAACTGTCAATATCCAAAGAGCTACATGGGCTGCAACACCTAAAATGAAAACTAAAATCCAACAAAACTCGTATCCAAAAGTAATATGTGATATAATTACGGAAAAGAGACGAGCTAGAAAACGTTGGCAACAAACAAGAGCGCCCAGAGACAAAACAATACTAAATAATCTAAACAGCCAGCTTAAAAGATCGATAAGAGAATTTAAAAATGAGTCTCTTAAAAAATACCTTACCAATCTTACAAATGATGCTAATACCGAGTACTCACTCTGGAAGGCAACGAAGAAAATGAAAAGGCCAATTGCTCACATTCCACCAGTTAAAAACAGTGAAGGTAACTGGGCAAAAAACAACCAAGAAAAAGCTAATTTCTTTGCTGAATATCTTGAAGGCGTCTTTCAACCATATGAAGATAAAGACTGTCAAGAAAGCGTAGAATTGTGCGAAGAGGAAAGTCACATCCAACCGGTAACGGCTAAAGAAATTGCCAATGAAATAAAAAAAGGCATCAGTACTAAAAAAGCCCCGGGATTTGATTTAATATCAGGGGAAATCCTTAAACAATTCCCAAAAAAAGGCCTAAAGAAACTAGCACAGATCATAAATGCTGTATTCAGGATAAGGTATGTACCTAGCATGTGGAAAGTCGCGGAGGTGATTATGATACCAAAACCAGGCAAACCGCCTAGTGAAGTCACCTCCTATCGCCCCATATCTATACTACCTATGTTGTCCAAGTTATTTGAAAAGATGTTGATTAAACGTCTGAACAAAATAATCGAAGAAAAATCGCTAATCCCAAACCATCAATTTGGTTTTAGAAATGAACACTCCACGATCGATCAGGTGCATAGAATAACAGATAAAATCGAAAAAGCATTTGAAGAAAAAAAGATATGCTCTACTATATTTCTCGATGTAGCACAAGCTTTCGACAAAGTATGGCACAAAGGACTGATCTACAAATTGCAAAAGCATCTGCCAAAACAATTTTCAGAAATTTTAGAGTCCTATATATTAGAGAGATTCTTTAGAATTAAGCAAGGAAATGACTACTCCACATTAAGAGAAATAAAAGCTGGTGTACCACAAGGAAGTGTGTTAGGTCCTGTATTATATCTCTTATTTACTAGCGACTTGCCGAACAGTGATGAAACAACTGTGGCAACATTTGCAGATGATACTGCTGTACTTGCTGTGGGAGAAACAGTTGAAGTAGCGACAAAAAAACTACAGAAGGCAGTGAACAATATAACAAAATGGACAAAAAATTGGCAAATTAAACTAAATGACCTAAAATCGGTCCATATAAATTTTACAAATAAAAATGTTCAGCACATACCAGTGTTCATAAATGATAAAGAAGTAGATTACGCAAACACAGCCAAATATCTAGGCATGACACTAGACGCAAAACTGCGCTGGAAAGCACATGTAAAGAAAAAAAGAGTAGAACTAAATATGCGCTACAGTAAAATGTATTGGCTTATAGGGAAATACTCTTGTTTGTCAAATTACAATAAATTACTGCTTTATAAGCAAATTCTAAAGCCAGTATGGACCTACGGGCTCCAGCTATGGGCATGCACATGCAAAACAAATCTACAGAAAATTCAAACATTTCAAAACAAAGTTCTACGGAATATAGTAAATGCACCATGGTACATAAGAAACGCTGATCTGCATAGAGATCTAGAAATAGAAATGATTGAAGATGAAGTCAAAAAAGTAGCTAATAGACATAAACTTAGGCTTTTCAATCACGTCAGCTCAGAAATGAAGGAACTATTAAATACTAGCAATATGACTAGGAGGTTAAGAAGAATTAAACCTTTTGAACTAGCTACATAGCTCGAAAAATAAAACAAAAACAGTATTAAATCCTCTATGGACAAATACTTAGAATATGAATTGTAAAATTAGAAAGACAAATTGCTGATTGGTTTAACTACTAGGTGCAATAATTGGAAAGCTGGCTAATCCCCGCCCTGCGGCAATGAAATGGGTAGAAATCACCACACTGTTACTGAGTACGGGCTCGGTTTCGTCTTTGGAAGATTACCACCTCCCAGCGAAAAAAAAAAAAAAAAAAAAAAAAAAAAAAAACATACCTGATTGCAGTTCGAGTGGCTTCTTTCTATGAAATTTGACTTTGAGTGCATCATGCTTTCCATCCGTTGTTGGTTTCCTTTTATCGCTCACCTCTAAAAGTCTCGTACGTAATACGTCCATTTTGGGGAACTCATTACAGGCATCAAAAGCAGCTTGTATGTCCTTATAGCTCGCAGGCAATCCATCCAGCAACAGCATCACCAGCAGTTCGTCATCCAGCTTGGCATCCATCTCCCGAAACCGAGTAACAATTGAATTAAAATGAATAAGATATTGTTCCATATGTTCATCTTCAAGCATTTTGAAATTAATTAGCTAACGGAATTCCTCTACCTTTTGTCTAGTTCCCTTTCGTTCGAACGTGGTCTTCAGAAAATCCCAAAGCTCCTTAGACGAAGTGAATGATCTGACGAGCGACAGTTGGGCAGGTTCCATAGCAATTATAAGTTCGGCCCTGGCATCCATATCCTTGATGTTCCATTCCTCAATTTTATCAGCATCTGTTGTAGGTCTTACCTCCAGCCCTTGCACAATTTTCAGCAAACGATTCTTGTGCAAAACTGCCTCCATTTGAGGTTTCCATGTGAGGAAATTTTCCCCATTAAAGAGTGGGATTTTTCCGGTAAAAGTAGTCATTGCATTAAATGCAAACGCAAAAATATATACTTTAGTTTAAATTCTATTATATTCCGAAGGGTCTGGGCCCATAACCTGTTCAAAATTTAAGCGATGCTAATAAAAAATTTAGAGATTAAAAATAAAAGTCCAACTTGCTTTTAACTCAGTTTAATACAAAAAGAAGAAGAGGTAAAAAAGAACAATGTGTCAAAAAAGGTTAAGTATGACAAAAGTATTAGATTTATAAATATAAAAGTAGGTAGTAGATCATTTTAAGTTAATTGAAATAGTTTTAAGCTTTAATAAATTTATAAATGAATTCAAACCAAAATGTTGTTAATTCCAACAGATAGCCACCTCCCCAGCAATTTATACCGTATTGAAGCTTATAATTAAAAAGCCCATAATAAATTGTGGTTAGGAGCTTAGTTGAACATATGTTACGAAGGTAATAGAAATGCCTGAGTGTGGAAATAAATTACTTTTTCAATGCAGTAGTGTGAGATGAAAATTTCATATTAGAGTCAATTAAGAGTTCTAAGTACATAAATTCGTCTACATTCTCTATCAAAAAACAACCATCACTACAATGTTCACTATTACAAAATAATTGACCAAACACACTGGTTGCACATTTACATTGATATAATTTAAAATTTTTCCAATTCGGTGCATGAAAGTATATATCCGGTTTTGGATTAATGGACGCAGATAGATTAAAGAACATTAATTTAGTCTTAGGACTTATTACAAGTTTGTGTTCAGCGAACCATTGTCTAAGAATATGTACATCACTATTTATGTCAGCGATAAGATCTAAGGGACTGTTCACGCCATACGATAATCCAACATCGTCAGCAAAAGCAGTAGGTAAGCCTTTTAGATTGAGGTGGAAGAGTGAGTTGATATAGACTAAAAATAGAATGGGACCCAAGACTGAACCTTGTGGTACCCCAAGTCTGATTAATTGCACCTCACTTCTCGTCTCATTCAACTTTACTCTCTGTGATCTATTATTCAGATATGAATTAAGCCATTCAAGCATGAAACCATGTACACCTGCATTTTCCAGTTTACTTAAAAGAATTTTATGGTCAACCATGTTGAAGGCTTTGGTTATATCAATGAATAACGCAGCTGTACATTTTCTACTGTCAAGGTTGCACATTATCTGAGAGCAAAAATTTAAAAGTGCGTCCTCGGTTGATTTACCCTTTTGAAAACCGAATTGAGTAGGGTGAAAGAACATAGTCTTGTCTAAAAAGTTTACTAACCTAGTTTTTATAAGTTTTTCGAACACTTTACTTATGCTGGGCAGAAGAGAAATCGGCCTATAATTTCCTATCTCAGTTGGAGAGCCTTTTTTAAACAAGGGAATAACATCTGCACACTTTAGTCCTTCAGGAAAAATACCAGAAAAAACACTACGATTAAAAACATCAGCTAATACATCCACAATGAAACATGCAATATTTTTTAGGACAACATTAGAATATATTCCATTTACGAGAAGAAAAACTAAAACTCGAAATAGAATGCTTGAAGAAGGACAGCTTAAAAAAAGACCTAGAAATAGAAAACTTAAAATTAATAAAACAACTTCTTGAAAAGCTAGTTGCAGATGGATCCGAAAAACATGATGATCTTCCTAGAATTATTTGTTTAGAGGAATTTTAAATAAAATAACTTTATTTACTAACATACCTATATACATAGTTATTCGTTTTATTATCTGAATGAATTTACAAGTTCTTGCTGTCTTAAAACACCTGACGTTGATGTTGTCTCTATTCCGTCGTTAGTGGATCCCTCTTCATCAAATCTTTGCTCGTTGTAGACATTTGAAATTTCATGTGTGCGAGAGGTCAAATTACAAATTGCAACGCATGTTTTTATTATCTCACAAGCATATATGGGCTGTACTCTTAAGTGGTTAAGGCAAGGGAACTTTTCTTTTAACCCTTTATTGCATGATTTTTTATTTTGCAATAAATTAAATATTTTTGCATTGAACTAGGTTACAAATGTTCAAAATCATCCATTTTGAGAAAAATGTTCTACCGGTTTTCCTAGAAAAGAGGATTTAAGCCATGTTGCATATCTGCAACACTATGCAATAACGATGTAAATGTACTATGTGTAAGCAAAAGTGCAGGAAATAAAAACGCAGTTGCTTTTCGCAATTCAATTAACAATCGAAAATTGATTTAAATATTTTATTGAACAAAAAACAAAACAAAACCATAAACAGAAGACTAGACTTAATAATAGCATTTAAAAAAATCACAGTTCAATATGTTTGAAAAAAAAAATTTGCAATAAAAATTTTTTCTGATCGATTCACAATTCATTTTAAAAATCTAATATTGATTTCAAAATTTCATTTAGGAAAAAAACAAAACTTAAAGAAAAGACTTAACCTATAATAATATGAATTAAAAGAAAATCTGAATTCCAGTTGTTTGAAAATAGTAAAAAGAAAAACTAAAATGCTTACGTGTGGAAAACTCTAAAACAATTTTTGGCCTTATTGAAACATAGGGCAGTGCAACATTTTTCACATTTGACGTAGGTGAATCCGGCACAGTCTGGAAACTTACATCGTAATCGCTTTTCCATATATACAGGCCAGTGTGATATTTCATCGTTTCTTACATCACTGGATGGTACGTGGGATTGCGGATACCTTCTTTTCCGATTTTCAAGTAAAACTGATGGCGAGTTTGTTGGCCTTCCTCTGGTCTTTTGGATAGCTATGCCAGATCTACACAGGGACTCTGCAAGGTTTATACGAAAATCGCACAGACTTAATGGGTGTTCATTGTGAAGTAAGCAGACTCTTTTGTACAAGATCCACGAATTTACAACTGTTATGTCGACTAAATGGTAAAATATTCGTATGTACCACTTTTTAGATCTCAACTTTATTCGGTACCGACCAATCAAACTGTCTGTCAAATCGACACCACCCATATGCTTATTATATTGCTTCACGATGTTCGGACAGTGTATTTCCACTTGCTGTGACTTTGATTTATCAAACCGCTTAACAGTCGTCATTGGGCGGGAGCCAACAAAAGTTGATAGTAAATTGACAGGCTTATTGTCTTTCCAACAAACTTTACAAACATCAATGTTGTCAATTTGTGTGAAAAATTCAAATGACTTTCCACGTGGTACTTTCTTCAGATCATTTTCATTAGGTAATTTATTATTTACAAGCCTGTTTCGGCGAACAGTTCCCACGGAGTATATTCCTTTTTTTGCTAGTTCGACAACTAGTGGTAGTGTCGTATAAAAGTTGTCGAAATACAATTTGTGACCAACATTTTCTTCCACAGATCTGGTCAATCTCATAACCACGTTAGCACAAGTTGCCAGGTAAGGCTCGGTTGGCAACATTTGATCTGCTTCTTCTTTTCCCGTATAGATCTCAAAATTGTAGGAAAATCCTGAAACTCCACTCAGCACAAACAATTTAAATCCCCATTTATGCGGCTTGGCAGGCATATACTGCTTCATATAGCTACGTGCCTTTGTGGAACATATCTGTTCATCTAACGACAAGCCTTCCTCGTGCGGAATTGATGAACATTTTTGTGTAAGGTGGTGTAAGATTGGTTTTATTTTATGAAGCCTGTCGTGATTTGGGTGATATCGTGGAAGCATGTTGCTATTTGGGCTAAAATGTAGGGATCTACGAATCTTTTCAAACTCGTTTACTGACATCGTGTTCATGATGGTTTCATTTCCGACAACAGGACTCCAATAGCGTCGGACATTTGGCACTTGTACTACTGATGTTAGAATACATATTCCTTAAAACTTTTTTACATGGGATGTTGTAAGTGCCACTGCGTGATTTGGATCTTTTTCTGTTGAATACAGCATCGATTCGGATACTATACTACTTATGAGATCATCTGTGAAAAAGTAATTGAAAGTGCTTAGGGGTGTAGATAGTTCTTGAATACAACTCGGTAAAGAACTGTTGCCAGTAAACATTTTCTGATTTTCATCAAATTGGAAATCGATTTGCCTCCACAAAACTTTTTTATATTTCGTATTCAACTCAATTTTTTCTTTTTTAAAATCTCTCATATTAGTTGTCGAAGATGACGGTCGAGCTGGATCAGATAAGTTTGAGTCTGACGTTGGTACTTCCGAGTTTTCAATCATGCCGTCGACGTCGTTGTGATCTTCTTCATCAACATTGTGGCATTGAGTTCTAGCCACAAAATCGTTGTCATTGAGCAACTCGTCACAAAAGTCATTTTCCTCAAAATCGTCCTCAGAATCCACCCAGTGATCTAATATTTTTTCAATATCTTTATCCAGTAACAGTTTATTCATACTAAAAAGCAAATGAAATCAAGTTGTGAATGCATTATGTTGCAAATATGCATCATGCGTAAAAAGGAAAATGCATGCACTGAGTGCATGACGTTGCATATATGCATCATGTTTAAGATATCAAATAAATTCACATTTCCATTAAAATTCGGTGTTTTATTTGATATGTGCATAAATTCTAGATTATAATGAACATAATAAAAAATACTTACTTGGTAGAAATGCTGTATTTATTTAATTATTTGGTCAGATTTACGGACAATTTCACAACACGACTCACTTCAACAGTTCGATCGAAAAAACATGGCAAAAAACGCTCTGAAATAATTCCAAAGGACACGTGTAAATAATGTACCCCTAACGAAATCAAAAGATAAATTCAGTGAGAATTCCGCAGTAAGCCGTTGGTTACAACCATTTAAATAGTATGATGCATATCTGCTACGCTATGCAATAAAGGGTTAAGATACCTATACAATTTTCGATTAAACAACGTGTACGTTTATGCGCCCTATTGAACATCTGCACGACAGGATCGTCTAAAGCATTACACTTAGGCGTAATTAGCCATTCTTTAAGAGGGTAAGCCGAATCACCCAAAAGCACTGATCGTGGGTGTGGGCGCCAACCATTTTCTATTTTTTCGTGGAGTATGCTATTCCTTAGCACGCGAGGATCGTGCACTTTGCCGGGCCATTTAGCACTGCAATAATAAAATTGTAGATCCGGTTCACAAACCAACATACAGTTAATGGAATGATTTCCGTGACGATCGATGAAACGGTCTTCATGATTTTTGGGTGCATCAATGTTGATAAGAGTACCGTCAATACAACCAATAACAGCAGGCATTTGATTTATTGAGTAAAATCTCCGTACAACACCGTCCATGTCATTGGGCCATTTTACAACATATGGGAAAACCTTTTCGTTCACTAGTTTAACTACTTACTTGATTACACGGCAAACAGTTGCTTTTAAAACGCCGTGCATATCTGCTAATCCGTGGTATTGACGTCCGTTTCCTAACCAGTGAAGTGCTGTAAGTAGTCTTTGGTTAGGGGACAAAGCACAATTTCGTCTTGTTGGAGTTTCAAGGTAAGGTCCTATTCGTTGCAACAAATATTCAAGAGATTCACTATTAATTCGGAATTTTTCATTGAATTCGTAACTGGTATTTATTACATAATTGATTCTTTGTTTAAATACCCGACAGCGACGTACTCTAATAAAATCGTATTCATTCAACTCATCATCACTAGTCGAAAACATATTAATTTGTTTAATAAATTAATACACGATAATAATTTAAATACACGATGATGGCTACAAATTAAGTTCACGCACATTTCTTGACGGCCAATCGTATTTGACTAAGCACACTTTTCTTAATAGAAATTTTTTAGAAATAGAAAATTAGTTATTAGTACAGCAGAAATAATCTATATATATAAAAATCAATCCAAATTTGAGTTTGTTGCCGCTGTTTGGCCAAACGCGTTAACCGATTCCAATGAAATTTTTTTCCATGAAAGGTGACGTCTGTAGAAAGGATGTTTGCTGTGTGCGATATCTGTATCTGCATCGGTGTGTGAATTATGGGCATTTGAGTGAGTACACATGCATATGTGCATATGCGTGTAAATTCCGATGCAGATACAGAGACCGCACATATAAAAAACCATCGTACAGACGTCACCTATTTTGTTATCCGAACGCGCATATGAAAGAGGGAGACCAGACCAACGTTTCAAGCCTATTGTGGTGTTTGTGCGCACTTTCACTCTTGAGATATCGTGTGTTCAATGTTTTATTCAAATAACTCTTATTGAATTTTTTTGCATTTTTTTTTTTTGTGAATCGGACATCGGAAAGTAGCTTTTCCCACATTGATAACAATCGGTGTGAAAGTGAATGAAAAGTGATTCTATCGAAGTTTTTTACTTTCGCTTTGTTGTTTGATTCGCACAAGTAAGCTGACATAGGCGCCTGCCAGACAAAAAGCACCTACCCTAAGCGCAACAGGTTGAGCTCAAATCAGGCAATCTTCGGTATTTACCTGAGAGTGTTTCTGTGGAGTTTGGTCAAAATCGGTCTTCTTTTTTTAGGGGCAGCAACACAGGTACGCCAGATACCCGCTATAGACAATAATAAGGAAGTCTACTCGAACATATTGGCCAATAGAATTCTCGGGCACGGGCAAAGCCGGGCGGGTGCAGCTAGTTACTAATAAAATTGTTCCTTTGAAACATAATCTTGCTACAGTAATAATTTCCCACTAATACTTATTGGCGCTGAACAAATAAGATATTAGTGTAGGAAAAATATTTATGAAACACAATTTTACTAATAAACGCAAAATATTAGAAAATTTGTTAATAATTATTAGACTAATAGTTTTATGAAATAGGCCCCTGGTCTCGAATCACTGCTACACTGAGGCCTCTCTATTTCTTCAAAACAGTATTTTCCTATAAATCTCCTGCGATTCCGCCATACTTCCTCACACTCACACAATATATAGGCTATGTCTTCCTCGGCTTGCAGTTCATCGCAGAATCTGCAATTATCTGTGTGGAGCAGTCTAAGCAGATTGGCATGCTTCCTCAGAAGACAGTGTCCCGTCAACTCAACTCAACAACTGTTCTAAATTGGTGCCTTCTCAATTCAAGAATTTCAAAGCGCCACATCCTATATCCACCAAGATTTGCCCATCCTAGGTCGGCTGCCTTTAAAGTTTTGTCTTTAATTGTTCTGTCGACATCGCCGATGGTTGGTTTAATGTCCACACCCTCACTGCTCCCTAGTTCTCCTCTTTTTCTCGCATGCTCATCGGCTTGCTCGTTTCCTTCTATACCACAGTGTTCTGGTGCCTAGCACAGCTTCATTCGTTTCTGACCGCATAATGCCTTTGGCATTGAGCCATTATGTAAGTATGGATCCTACCACACAAGGCCGTAGCCAGGGGGGATCACAGGGGTTTGAACCCGCTGGAATTTTTCTTAAATTATCGGCAAAGCGCACACATTTGTTGCAGGAAATGATTAAACAAAATTATCCTCAAAATAAATGGGAAAATTTAAAAGCAATGTGTGAAACACGCTGGGTGGAAAACCATAATGGGTTGATGAGGTTTAAGGAAATTTTTGAAGCGATAATTGATGCTTTGGAAGAGTTGTGTAGTGATAAGGACTCTGATACGTCATCGAAGGCGAGTTGCTTTTTAAGATCTATTTCAGGTAGTGATTTTGCAGTAAGTTTGTGTTGTATGAGTGTTTTGTTTACACATGCATTGCCACTTTGTAAGATCTTACAATCCGCTTCATGCGACTTAGTGTCTTGATTGCAACATGTAGAATTAATAACAAACACATTCCAAGGAATAACATTTCGGAATTCAAAACAATTTTTGAGATTGCACAAAACTTAGTAAATGTTGTGGATGAAAAACTTAAAATTTCTCGAATTGTGTCAAGGCAGCAGCAGAGACAAAACATGAGCACAACAGATCCTATTGTAGGATAAGTATAATGATTCCTCTTTTAGATGACTTTTTAAGTCAGCTTAAAATGACATTTGAAAACAAGTCCATACTTTCCTCTTTGTGCATTTTGATTCAATCGATCCTTGGCAAAAACGAACAAAATTATAACGAAGAAAACTTCAAATTTTATAAATGTTTTTTTGGATTGGGATACTTTAAAAGCTGAATTTACGCTGTGGAAGACAAAATGCCATACACAAAAAGATATAAAGCATTCAAAGAGTGCAATAATAGCTCTTGGGGAATGCAATAAGGATCTGTTTCCTGACATCCACAAGCTTCTTAAAATTTTGGCGACATTTCCGGTTTCAACATGTAGGCAGTGTTGTTCCACGACGCGTCGTTTTTAATTGTCGACACTCTCATGTCGACAATAGCGTCGTCTTTGTCGTCAATGTCGTTAATGTCGTTAATCGCGTCGTCAATGTCGTCAATGTCATCAATTGGATTGTCAAAGTCATGGAAAACAGCTGTTCGTAAAACGTCTCTAGTAATAGAAGTAAGCATATGCACAAGGAACAGGACAGGACTAATAATAGTAATAATTTATAATAAATAAGAGTAGGTATATTAAATGGCTGGACGACAAAAAAACAAAGCGTATGAAAAACTTGGCTTTGAATTGGTCAAGTTCAATAACAAACATGCAGCGTGTTGCAATAATTGCCAAAAAAATATCTTAAACACTGCTGAAGCTCGCCTCAGAGCACACAGGTAATAATTTTTTGCGTATATTTATTATTCTTATGAACACTTTTTCTTTATTCATTTTTTTTAGAAATGTGTGCAAAGTTTCAAATACAAAAAATGAAACCAATAACGCAGATTTGTCGACTGTTGTTGATGCACCACCGGTTGTATACTACATAGATGACGAAGTTATACTTTTAGATTCTGAATCTGATGGTTTTGCTCTTGATCTCAGTGTAAGTTATTAATGCAATAAAATTGAATAAAATATTTACTGGTGTTCTTTAGATGGAAAGTATGTAGTTCGATTGCAGCCAGCAGTAAAGAACAGCAGAACGTTCTGGCATATTCTAAGAACGTGAAAACAAACAACTCAGATTCTATTTCTTTTACAAGACCGAGCTCGGCAACATCAAGTTATAGCAGCTGCTCATCATTGCCATTACTAACTTCATTTGCAAAACCAAATAAAAACAGGAAGCGTTCATTATCTAAACCAACTGCCAACTCCTCAATTTCTGGCTTTGTTGACAGATTGTCAGAAAATGAAGAAGTTGTATTAAATGAATCTCTGGCTCAATTTTTCTTTGGATGCAATATTCCATTAAGTGTTGTAGAGTCTGTTCATTTTAAAAACTTCATACAAAAATTGAGACCAGCATATGCAGACAAAATTCCTGAAAGAAAAGTGTTATCAACCAAATTGCTGGATAATGTATATGAAAAATGTTTATCTTCATCCAGGGCTACGTTGAGTTCCGATTCCGTTTTATTGATTGCCGGTTGGAAGAATTTCTCCAGTAATAGTAAAACCGTCGTTTCCATGCTGCATAATGCGAATGGTGAACAGGTATTCTTAGAAGTTTGGGATCTGACAGGAGAAAGTGAGACAGCGGAAAAACTTGCGGATATTGTGTCACAATCTGTAGATATAGCAGATAAAATGTATTCTAAACATGTTTATGCAGTGGTGTCGGACAATGCTAGTGCTATGAAAAAAATGGGAAAAAAAATAAAAAAACATTTCGTTTGGAAAAGCAATTGCAGTAGCCATACAGGAAACCTACTCGCCAAAGATATTTTAAACAAAGAGTTGAATCTAAAAGTCACATCTATTTTAAAAAAATATAGGTAAACAAGCAGATTTAGAAAAAAAAATTGTTGAAAAAGGTGGAACCAGAATTAAACTTCCATGTGAAACACGATGGTGTTCACATCGCGATGCGTATATTTGCTTGATCGAAAATGCTCAATTTATGAAGGTGATTGCAGCTAATTCAAAGGTTAAAGAAAGTATTGTTGCATTGCTTTTTGATTCAAAGTTCATGGATGATGTTAAAAGCAATATACGTTTATTGGATCCGATTTGTATGTAATTTAATTAATAAATGCCAATCATCAAATTTTTCTGCAGCAGAAGCAGTCGAAATGTGGCTTAATCTTCAGTTGCCTGATGAATTTTCAGAAAAGCTTAAGTCAAGGCAAGAACTGGCTTTGAATAAATATGCTTTAACAGCTTTTTATTTGCATCCATTCTTAGATAACACAAAACTAAAAAGTCAACATACTGACATTATTTTTGATTTTCTATTTAAAAGCCAGGATGCAACTGGTATTGAAGAGTGGGATAGCTTTCGGAATAAATCTGGTTTCTTCAAAATTCTATATGAAAAAGGTATAAAAAAAACCTCTCGTTTTCTGGAACATGGCAGAGATGAAATACCCAACTTTAGCAAAACTAGCAAGAAAATTGTTGCAGATACCTGCTTCATCTGCTCAAATTGAAAGACTCTTTTCAAGCTGGGCTCATGTTCATTCTCCTATAAGAAATCGTCTTTCATTTGAAAGATCAAAGAAGCTCTTGTACATAATATTATTCGCTCAGAATCAAAGACGATTTTATCGAAGAAGAAGAAGAAAAGGATTTTGAATAATTGATTGTTAAAATAAATCGAATTTTGTACCTTTTCTTAAATAAAAAGCTATATTTCAAATTTCAACTGTCTTAATTTTCAAAAAACTATAACGTATTGCTTGATTGAACTATTGTCGACATGTCGTGTCGTCAGTTTTGAATTAACGACATGTAATTGACGACGCGTCGACAATTGCGTAGTCTACATGGTGTAGTCTACGCGGCACAACACTGCATGTAGGTACACCGGAAAGAACATTTTCGACAATGAAACGTGTAAAAACTTATCTAAGAAATTCTACCGGTGAAAAAAGATTAACAGGATTGGCGGTAATGTGAATTCATCATCAAATTGAGATTGACACTGAGGAAGTTTTAGATATATTTGCAGCGCAGAAGGTCAGAAGATTAAATTCAATTTTATAAAAATTATTCCTACCTACATGTTATGCAATACTTTTTGTAGTAATAAAAACTTAAAGAATGACGATATGTACCTAATAAATAATAACTTAAAATTATTTAAAAAAATATTGGAAAAGTCTTTTAGTTTTTCAAATTTGTTTATGAGTTTTCTTGGAAAAACTAAGTATGCAATATTTTATTAGCAATAGTCTACCTATGAAAAAAAATATTGAAAATCGTTAAAGCAGTTTTTTTAGACCGTTTTTTTTTTTTAATTTTTGAAAAATATTTTGCAATTTTTTGAGTACATATTTCAAAACAAGGAAATCTGTAGTTTTCATTTGGAAAAAAATCAGTAATTTAATATAGGTAGGTACCCGTTTCCAGCATATTCAAAAAACCAAAAAAGTTATGTATGAATTTGATCATAAAAGCCTTCCTAAATTTTAAATTTAATTGAAATCGGTTTTGTTGTTGGCGAGAAATTCTGATGTTAAAAAATCGGTTCTATAGGAGGTACCGTTTTAAGACAAGTCTCGCAAAATCCATTCTTACCAAAAGATAGACTGTTTTATCTAAATCGTTAAGGCCGTTTTTAGAAAAACTAAGTTTTAACAAAACGTTATATGACATATGCCATTATTCTAGAGCTAAAATTCCAATTTCAACAACGCCTAGTGTGAGACTACTAAATAAACACTTTGAACCAAGTTTGCAAATCGGCCCATCTGCTTAGGCTGCAGATCTGCAAACAGGCAGACGGACGAACAGAATTTTCCAACATATTTTTTCTACTTCCTAAATCGTAATGTCATGTTTAGTTGTTATCTCAATTTTTTTTTTTTTGCACCAATCCATAAAGTGCCTTATAAAGGGTGATTTTTTTAAGGTTAGGATTTTCATGCATTAGTATTTGACAGATCACGCGGGATTTCAGACATGGTGTCAAAGAGAAAGATGCTCAGTATGCTTTGACATTTCATCATGAATAGAATTACTAACGAGCAACGCTTGCAAATCATAGAATTTTATTACCAAAATCAGTGTTCGGTTCGAAATGTGTTTCGCGCTTTACGTCCGATTTATGGTCTACATAATCGACCAAGTGAGCAAACAATTAATGCGATTGTGACCAAGTTTCGCACTCAGTTTACTTTATTGGACATTAAACCAACCACACGAATGCGTACAGTGCGTACAGAAGAGAATATTGCGTCTGTTTCTGAGAGTGTTGCTGAAGACCGTGAAATGTCGATTCGTCGCCGTTCGCAGCAATTGGGTTTGTGTTATTCGACCACATGGAAGATTTTACGCAAAGATCTTGGTGTAAAACCGTATAAAATACAGCTCGTGCAAGAACTGAAGCCGAACGATCTGCCACAACGTCGAATTTTCAGTGAATGGGCCCTAGAAAAGTTGGCAGAAAATCCGCTTTTTTATCGACAAATTTTGTTCAGCGATGAGGCTCATTTCTGGTTGAATGGCTACGTAAATAAGCACAATTGCCGCATTTGGAGTGAAGAGCAACCAGAAGCCGTTCAAGAACTGCCCATGCATCCCAAAAAATGCACTGTTTGGTGTGGTTTGTACGCTGGTGGAATCATTGGACCGTATTTTTTCAAAGATGCTGTTGGACGCAACGTTACGGTGAATGGCGATCGCTATCGTTCAATGCTAACAAACTTTTTGTTGCCAAAAATGGAAGAACTGAACTTGGTTGACATGTGGTTTCAACAAGATGGCGCTACATGCCACACAGGTCGCGATTCTATGGCCATTTTGAGGGAAAACTTCGGAGAACAATTCATCTCAAGGAATGGACCGGTAAGTTGGCCACCAAGATCATGCGATTTGACGCCTTTAGACTATTTTTTGTGGGGCTACGTCAAGTCTAAAGTCTACACAAATAAGCCAGCAACTATTCCAGCTTTGGAAGACAACATTTCCGAAGAAATTCGGGCTATTCCGGCCGAAATGCTCGAAAAAGTTACCCAAAATTGGACTTTCCGAATGGACCACCTAAGACGCAGCCGCGGTCAACATTTAAATGAAATTATCTTCAAAAAGTAAATGTCATGGACCAATCTAACGTTTCAAATAAAGAATCGATGAGATTTTGCAAATTTTATGCGTTTTTTTTTTAAAAAAGTTCTCAAGCTCTTAAAAAATCACCCTTTACAAGGTGGCGCAAAAGTTGTCACCCGATGTTCTTTCGCTGTAATTTTTTTTATGAATGAAAAACTTTGGTTCTGCTTTTGGATTATGTTAATTGGTGTCTTAAGTTTTTTCTGTATAGTTAACTTCACAAATGTCAAAGTAGAATTTACATTTGCCGCCATTTGCACAAATTATAGCTTCTTCCGATAGGATGATGACTTTTGCGCCACCTTGTATATAGTATATATAGTACCATAATCCCAATTAAAAATCGTGTTTGGTCGATTTTCGGCTAAAATTTGCTATATTCATTTTATTTGTTACATCTAGAATATTCAGAAAGGTAAAACTGATTGGTGTTTGGAAAAAATATACCCCCCCCCCCCCCCCGCGAAAAAATTGGCAGGCTACGGCCTTGCTACCACACTGTATGCAGTTTACCAATGTGGGTTTCAAGCCCCAAGACTTGGCTACTTTCTTTTACAAATGAAGTGGCAATTCTAGGTACTCATCATTCTTTCTCTTATATTGAGATTCCAATTCAATTTCCTGTCCAGAATTACGCCAAGATACTTTGATTAAAGAACAAACTTCAGAATGCGCCGTTCTATCTGAATCTGGCGGTGCTTTGCAAATGAATGACACAATTTTCGATCTTTCAAGACTTCGGGAGAATTCAAATTTTAGTTTTCAGGACGCATGCCGGCATCAAAAGTTATAGTCTTTCGTGTATGTGTCGCACTGGTTGTTCCTCAAATCCATTTCCAGAGTGGACGTCGCGGGTTTATTGTGCCAACCATTAACTAAGATCTGAGGAACACTACCCTTTGTCCTCAGTTTTCATTCCACAAATTATTCGTGAAACTTATTCTTCTGGATTGTGGAATTCTTTGGGGTGTTGATTCACAAGAGGATCAAATATTTTGAAAAAAACAAGGATAAAGCCCCGAAAACTGATCTGTCCTCCATTGAATCCAATTTTCGCGTGCCTCTCACAACCATAATAACATTTCCTCATCACTGACATCATCAAAATCACTTTGCGAACTCGAAAACCTTATCAAAGGCAATATTATCCTCGAAATAAATAACTTTCGTATCACGCGTACTCGTCTGACACTGTATGCAATGGCAGCTGTAGCAAAATAGACCTCAAAATGGTTGTGTTTAACTGTTCTATATGATACACGTGAGCTTAAACGTCAGCATGCAGGCGTTTTACTTAAACAACTCACGACACTTGGCTCGCAGCATAAGACGAATCTCTGCTGGGTGAAGCTGATTCCTGATAAGGAAAGGGTCTGCGATGGACCAAGAACAGGCAATTCAGTCGTTCAAACCACGACTCTGCAATCTCAGAGAACGAGTGAAAAACAAGATCCGAATGAAAGCAAACAACATTTGAAAATCCTTAACCACTTGAGAGTTGTGACATATCACGCAAACTGTGGTCACAATATGAAAAGTACCGGACCAACAAACTTTAACGTCATGGCAGAACATCACTGTGCAATTTGGTGGAAGTTCTTACCGGTCATTATTTTGCGCTGCATGCCGTGACATAAGACCAAAGTCAGGCGCAGTGGCTCAGTGGTTAGTGTGTCGAACTACTAATCGAAAGGTCCCCGGTTCAATTCCCGTCTAGAATTTTTTCCACTGCCCACCCTCTTGCAAACGTCTGACAAACATCCAAGAGTATCAATTGTTGTGTGAAGCTTCTCAAATTTCCGATTCGGCTTAAAATTGTAGGTCCCTTCCACTTCACACAAGAAAGTGGTTAGAGAAGCGAGGTTTTAGGCCCTGTATGGGCCGTTAATGCCCAAGATTTATTTATTTACATAAGGCCAAATCTAGAAATTTTTCTTTATGACATTTTCTTAAAGTGTCAAAAAGGCCATTTTGGCCTTATGCCACTTTCCACTGCACCACACCCCAATTCGTTTTTAAGTTTTATATGATCTAGAGTTGCGAAATCGCAAGTAGCCTCCATAAACAGTGGGATGCGTATGGGAGGCAAGCCCCTACTCGGGGGTCACTCTTGGATTTGGAGTAGGTGCGAGGTTGGGGTATGTGCTATGTGTCTAATTTGTAAGCAAATTGTTGAAAATAAAGGGTGGCGCATCAATCGTACTACAAAAACAAAACGTAATAACTTTTGTTCTGTGTGAGTAATCGGCTTTTCTTTTTCTTTTTTATTCGGCAGGGTACTATTTAGATTTATTAAAATTAATGCTTGGGATGGTGACGTGACATAACCCCAAGCGTCATAAGCCCAAATTTTGAAATTTGGCCTTATTTAGCCTTATTTTGCCAAATTTTAGCATTTGGTATTATGGCACATTGGAAAAGCGTCATAAGGCCAATTTGGCTTTATGAGACTTCTGCTTGGTGCTGTTTTCAACAATTTGCCCTCGCACCTACCCCAAATCAAACAGTGAGCCCAAGCAGGGTGGTTGCAGGGGGGCAGCATGCCCCCCCCATATGCATTGCACTGTTTATGGGATTAGTTGTGAAATCGCAAGTAGATTGCATAAACAGTACAATGCCTATGCAACCCCCCTGCTTGGGGTCACTGTTTTATTTGGAGTAGGTGCGAGGTACGGTTTCGAAAATTTGGCTTTATGTCACTTTCCGAATTTGGCCTTATGACGCTTTGTGAAAGTGACATAATACCAAATGCTGAAATTTAGCCTTATGTCACTTTCAAAAAGCCACATAAGGCCAAATTTCGAAATTTGGGCTTATGACGCTTGGGGTTATGTCATGGCACCGCTTGGGATACCGGAAAGAGGATTTGGATAGTGCAGCGGTAACATACTTTGAAGTACTTCATTTCCGTCCAAAGAGAAATTAGGCGGGAGTTTGGCGGACCATTATGTGGCAGGTAAACATGTTTGCCAAATCTGGAAGCATTGCACGAAGACTGTACCAACGAGTCCCTATGTTCGGGTTCCAGACACAAACGCGGCTATATCATCGTCAATTCAGGGAAATCCAAGCGTTTCGACTTGAAGCTTATCGGCGCGAATTGGAGTTAGCAGACGGTCATTACAACGGATTCATGACGACTTAAATTTGTTTCCGTAAAATGTCCAAATTAAAAACAAGTTAAACCCTCTGGATTTGACTATTCGCCTGGGATTTTGCCGAAAATGATTGAAATGACGGAAGAACAGCCCGATAAATTGCTGGTTATGTCTGATGAGGCCCATTTGGATCTAAACGGCAATGTAAATAAGCGAAATTCCCGTGTATGGAGTAAATTTGATTCAGAAATAATCCATGAGACTTTACTGCACCCAGAACGAGTCACTATGTGGTGCGCAGTTTCATCAAGATGCATGCAAGATGTGGGGCCAAATTTTTTTGAAGAAAACTGTGGCTATATAAAAGGTGTTTTTAGTGACTTGACAACTTCAAACTTTCAGTGTGAACGCACCGATTCGCAAACTGTCAATGATAAAATATTCAGTAAAATCAATATTTTCATTATGGTAAAGGAACAACGTTCATAAATAATTAAAATTTATTACCGAAATTCCGAGTCGGTGGTCGCATCACTGCTTGATGTTTCCAGTGAGACTACTCTTTGCCCGAAGTGTGGAAATAGAGGCGTCCATCGTAAGCCAGCCAAATCAGTCAATTTCACGGCGTTCTCAAGAATTTTTCCTGTCCCAGACCACAGTATGGCGAATTTTGGGTGATACCCTTACAAGATCAAGCTGACTCGAGAACTAAATCCACTTGGTCATACGAAGCGACGCACATTCTCGAATTGGGCTCTGGAAATGATGGAAGAAAATGAAGAATTTCATCGCAAAATCATCTTCAGCGATGAAGCATTTTTGGTCAAACGGCTTCGTCGATAAGCAAAATATGGGTTACTGGATAGGTGAGAACCCTCATGTGCTTCATGTAACAGACCTTCATGCGCAAAAAGTCCCTCTTTTGTGCGGTTTTCATGCCGGTGGCGACATTGGGCCGTTTTTTCGTCGATGAAAATTACTGTTACGTTACGGTAAATGGTATTCGCTACAGAGACATTTTGGAACGTTACTTCTTTAAGGAATTGCATGAATTGGACATCAGTGATATGTGGTTCCAACAAGACGGTGCCACAAGCCACACAGCGAGTGCAACAATCGAGTTATTGAAGTCTCAGTTCGGTGAACGTGTTATCTCGTAAAACGGACAAGTCTATTAGCCACCGAGATCGTGTGATTTAACGCCTCTGGACTTTTTTTTTATGGGGCTTCATTAAATCATTGGTCTAGGTATGCTAAGGCTGCTCAGCCCCAGGCCCGTGCAAGAAATTTAAAAATTTCCTGCCAAAGTATAGTGTACACATCACAGCACAAATTTTCTCCAAAGCAATTTTAGCAAGAATTTTTTTGCTGCCTCGGGAAATTCATTTTCAAAGCTACTTGCGTGAGCACATATGTTTACTTTGCTTCACTACAGAAGCAGCATAATCATACTAATTTTGAAAAAGCGTATCCTGTTGGTAGTGCTATCAGAGTAGATTTTTTAGAGAAAAAGAAACGGGAATTATTCAACCAACAGAATATTTTTGTTAAAAGACACGACGAGCTTGAATCCATGGTCAAAACATCTTATGAGATTTTTTTGTTTATAGCGAAAAAGAAAAAAACCTTTTTCAGATGAAGAAATTGTTAAAGAAGCTTAAACAATCTTTCCTCAAAATTGTAATGATAACAACATCAAATCTAAAGCTGACAGTGTTTCACTCACTCCCACGGCACACTGTTACAGGACAGGTGGAGGAGATGTGGAGGAGATGGCGGTTGATATCAGCGGTCAGATCCAAGAAATCGTAAAAAATGCAAATATTTTTCATAGACGTTAGACAAAACTTGCGATTCGGATGATATTCTCGATCCAGTAGTATGTTGCATAAGTTACATACGTGCAAAAGCTCTTCATAGACGTCAATTCAGATTTTTATTTGAAGGAAAAATGAGCGAATATGGAGAGTTACAACTGTACTGTTCTGTGCGATGACTTTCAAGGGGCAGCATGTTGAAACATTTCTTCAACTTGAGAGACCAGGGGCCTATAACACAGAACAACAAGTCAACAACTCAACAGGCACTTGTAGAATTATGTTTATTTGACAAGTGTAGATTAAAGCTGTAACACAACAAAAACCGTAACAAATGTTAAAATCGAAAATTTCCCTCGATATGTTGAATCAGTTTAACAAGTCAGTCTTACACGATGAGTCGGAGAATTTGTGCAGAAAAAAAGATAAGCCTCCTATCTAAAATAAGAGAAAACAAACATATTTTGTTTGATGCATTCTCTGATTTGTTAACAAAAACAAATAAAAGTGATAAATGGCGTGAAGTATTTATATTGGCACAAAGTTTAAATATAGTTCCTGAAGCAAAAGACTGGACGTATATCAGGGATGTGTTTTGGCAAAATTGCAGGCAATAGGCTGTGGTAAGTATTGATTGCAAAAAAAAGTCGAAAATGCATAATGAAAACGGAAAATTATTGATAGGCCAAGTTAGATAACGCGAAAAAAAACGGTTCTGGAGGAGGTAAAGACTGCAAACTGAGTTCTTGCGATAATATCGTACTTGATATTATTGGGCGAGAGTCAGAAGCTATAATTGGCCTCGGAGTTGAAGACTCTATGGACCCAGGAAGTAATGGTTCGAGCTAACAAAATCTCATTTGTTTTTACTTATTTACACATATTTGTATATTGTTTTTTTTTCTCAGATTCTCGTCCTACTGGAAGTGGAAATATGACGCAGAGTAATTCTGCGCCTCTGTCTAACCCTGTGCGCAAAATAATAGGTGGACATATTATATAATACTCGTATATGGGTAGATATATGTAGTGATTATTTAGTTTTAATATAAATAATTCCGCCGTTACAGGGAGAAAGCGATTAGCCAGAAAGGAATGTCGAATAGTTTTAAAAAAACGTAAACTTATGATCCAACATTTAGAGTTGGTTATTTATAAAACCAGACTATAGATCGCACTATTGGAACAAAAATTGAGTTATCCTCCGTCGACTTTAACCAAAAGTTTGGCGGATGGTGAAGCGGGAAAAATTGTTGCACAAAATTTGTCTAGCGAATTACAAACAGAAAACAATGATGATGATTTCCATTCTGAGGATGAGAACCCTGGTACTACGTTATATTTAGACCAATATTGAACATTATTTTTATTAATACCTAATTTTTTTTACAACGTAAATGAAATGTTTATTTTTTAAAATTAAAATTAAAGGAAATGAATAAATATTTTGCGTAAACATAGCCTGTTTATTTGTATTGTTGATTTTGAAAGAAGTTCAAAAGCTGCTGCTGCCTTAACTGCACAGTTGCACGTTAGCTACCTAATTTGTTATCTAGCTAACGCCATAACTAGGTAACTAACGTAGTTAAATTAGCTGCGCTAAAAATGCAATCGATTTGGTGGTTAGCTATCATAATGACAACTAATTTTAGCTATTAGCTATTAGTTGCAGGTTGTGTAACTAAGCACGTTAGGTTGCCAAAGTTAGTTGCGGATGACAACTAAAAGTTGGTTAGCTTTTTAGCTGTAGCTTTTTAGCTGTCTAGGTAATAACTAATAACTAAATCAAAATTTATTGTTTTGCTAAAATGGCGATAATTTATTGGGATTTATTATGCATATTGCGTTTAAAATAAAAATTGATTGAATGTCCCTTTTATTTTACATCAGGTTATTTTACAAAGAGGTCCTTGGAGCCACAATAAAGGTCCTTTAATCGCGAAAAAGGATATTTTTCCAAAATGTCTTTAGGAACGGCACGGTATACATGAGTTCAATGTTGTTTGAATAAGGGGTCCTTAGCCTCTTAGTCAAATAACATTGAGCACAGACATACCGTGTGGATTCAAATGATATTTTGGAAAAATATCCTTTTTCCAAGTTTTAAGGACCTTTTTTGTTGTTGCAAGGACCTCTTAGTCAAATAAGACTGAACACAGATATACCGTGTGGGCTCAAATGATATTTTGGAATAATATCCCTTTTTCGATTTTCAAGGACCTTTTTTGTTTATTACAAGGACCTCTTAGTCAAATAACATTGAACACAGATATAAGGCGCGGTTTTCTTGGAGTTTTTGAAAAAAAAAAATTTCGGGTTTAAGGACCTTATTTGGTGCTCCAAGGACCTCTTGGTAAATAACCTTATGACAACTAAAAGTGGCATTCTTCAATCGGCCATCGGTTACCTCTTACCTTCAACTGATGTACAACAAACTTCAAGCTATACAACCTCAATTATTCAAAACTTATCGAAGACAAATCTACTTCCACACTATTTTTTCCCGTGTTTCCGTAAGGACATAATAATCTCTAAAATTAAACATAATTAAAACTAGAAAATGTATAACGAAATAAAAGAATCGCTCCTGTTCCTGTAAGCCTTTTCGGATTAAATTGTTTGAAAAAAATTATTAGTTGTGTTCAATCGATAGCTAAAAAGCTAAAACTAAAGCTAATTATTGTTAGTTACACTCTGACAACTAATTTTTCATAACTAAACACGCTTAGTTACACTTCGCAACTAATAACTAATTTAGGTTCAAAATTTGTGGCAACTACAACTAAAATTATGGTTTAGTTATGTACGTGCAAAGAAACTACAGCTAATTTAGTTGTAGCTTTTTAGCTATTAGCTAAGCTAACTTTTGTGCAACTCTGCTTAACTGTGCACCTTGGGACGGTGTGATGGAAATAATACATCTGCTTCATTATTTGTTTCCTCTTGCTGTTGAGGGTTTTCTTCTTGCACCGTATATAGCTACGAGACATATTGCATAGAGTAGCACAGCATTTAAATATATTTGCAGCAAATACGGGCGCAAGTCGCAGGTAATTCAGGCATGGGAACTTTTCTTTCAGAACTCCGAATGCACACTCAACTAAGCGCGGTGTTTTTTTAAGAGCCCTGTTGTATCGGAAAATAGATACTGTGTTTGCGATTGAGGTTGAAGGTAGCATTAGCCACGTTTTTAATGGGTACGCGCTGTCGCCTAATATTACGGCATTGGGAAACGGTCTCCATCCACTTTCCATTTTTTGATAAAGCGTACTATTCCGCAGTACTCTTGCATCATGAACACTGCCCGGCCAGTTAGCACTAAGATAATAGAATCTTAGGTCTGGTTCACATACTGCCATACAATTCAGCGAATGCTTACCATGCCGATCAATGAAAGCTGATTCATTGTTTGAAGGTGCATCAATGTTGATCAAAATGCCATCGATCGCACCGCAAACTTCCGGCATTCCACCTTTCTCAAAAAACTCCTGTATGGTAAGGTGTATACTATCAGGCCAACACACTCGTTTCGGAAATTCAATTTCATTCACTGCAGAAGTGACTTCTTTTACACACCGACAGACTGTCATTTTGCTAACACCGTGGACGTCACTTATAACATGGTACTGAGATCCAGTCCCAAACCAATGCAAGGCTATTAATATTTTCTCCCTAACACTAAGCGCCTTGCTTTTATTAGTTGGCGAACGCAATGTGAGAGACTTTCAGTCAGGTAATCAACAACTTGTACTGGCACACGAAATTTTTCAACGAACAAATTGGAATCTATTTCGAAATTTATTCTGTCTTTAAATACTTTTATATTTCGTAAATTCTCACTGTCACTGTCTGACTCAGAATCAAAAAAAAACATTATTAATGGCAAATTGTTAGGTAGCTATTCACTAAATAAATTTTAAATTACCTTCCTGTATCACACTTTGCAAACACTATTGCAAATGTGTATTTCTAACAAGTCGGTCACCGTCGGTTAGAATTAATCAACTTTTTAACAAATGCATTCTCTTTTCTTTAAGCACTTGTTGTTTCCAGTTACAGAAACAGTAGAATTATCAAATTTTCCACTTGTTAAATTGCTCTAAAACAATTGTTGAGGTGCTCGCAGATTGGTTAGTATGTGTTACACAAATTTTCAACAGTTGTTGAATTTCGCTTGTTTAACAAGCACTTGCTGTATTGTGTTATAGGCCCCAAGTGTTGGAATTTTTAGAGGAAAAAGGGGCTTTACCTTTGGGAACTTATTTACTGAAGAGTACATCCTGGTTAAGTGATCTTGTATTTCTTGTTGACGTTACGAATTACCTCAATATAGTGAATCTCAAATTACAAAGTAGGTAATGATTGTTCATTTCCAGTAATGTTTAATTTGATAAGCGGAATCGAAGCTAATTAAATCTGTTTTTAAACTATTTAGCTACATAAAAAATTGACCTTTTCCCACACTCAAAAGTTTGAAAGAGAAGCTCAATGTCGCCACTATCAACAATTTTCGTAGTACAAATCCAAAATATAATGTTTATTAATCGTTTAAGAGCAGATTTAAGGACTTTGAGGGTAAAAAACGAAATACGTTTACAAATTTTTATAAATCCCTGTATAATCAGTTTGAGAGAATAAATTACTTATCCTGCCGATATTCAGTTGGAGCTCAATGAACTGCAAAATCAATTTTCGCTAAAAACCCCTTTTACCGAGAAAGTATCTTTGAAACCACAAAATTCTTCAGAAGATATTGCAGATTTTTGGAAGTTAGTACTGAAAGAGGACTTTTCTGCAATAACACACCTGGCCTTGCAGTTCTTAAATAGTTTTGGATCGACATATATTTAGGAAAAGGTTTTTTCAAATCTTAATTATGTAAAAAATAAATCCGATTTGATGCCTAACATAAGTAAATTATTACAACAGAAACAATGTCAGAAATCACATTGATTTTAATAAGATTTTCATTTAAGATACGAGGGCGGGTCAATAAGTCCGTGACTTTTGGAATAAAACACAGATTTTTTGATAAAAAAATAATTTGATTTTTCAACGTAGTCTCCCTTGAGCTCTATAAACTTTGTCCAACGCTTCTCCAATTTTTTTATCCCTTCCAAAAAAAAATGATTTGTCGAGGTCCTCAAAATAGGCCTTTATTTGCGAGATGACTTCATCATTGGAGTCAAATCTTTTTCCACCAAGCCATTTCTTCAGGTTTGGGAACAAGAAGTAGTCGCTCGGAGCCAAATCTGGAGAATAGGGTGGATGAGGGAGCAATTCATAGCCCAATTCATGGTTTTTTGCCATGGCAACTGCACATGTGTGCACCCTTGCATTGTCTTGGTGGAAAAGAACTTTTTCCTTGGCCAAATGAGGTCGGTTTTTTTTCAAATCGTCATTAAATCGGTTCAATAAGTTGGCATAATATTCCCCATTGATTGTTCTTCCCTTTTGAAGGTAGTCAATGTGGATTATCCCGCGTGCATCCCAAAAAACAGTCGCCATAACTTTATTGGCTGACAAACCCACCTTGGCCTTCTTTGGCGCCGATTCACCCTTAGAAACCCACTGTTTTGACTGTTGTTTGGTCTCTGGTGTGTAGTGATGGATCCATGTTTCGTCACGGTTACAAAATGGCGCAAAACCTCATCCATATTGCGATTAAACAACGCCAAACCTTCCAGTGAAGTTGTTACACGATTGCGTTTGAGGTCGACTGTGAGCAAACGCGGCACCCATCTTGCGGAAAGCTTTCTCATGCCCAAGTGATCATTCAAAATTGAAACCACTGAGCCATGCGAGATCCCTACGGCTTCTACCTAGTCCTGCCATAAGTTCTGTTACAACTTCAAAGTCCCATAGAAAAAAAACTAGTAAACATATCGAATCAATTTTTTTTTTTTATTAGCCCACATTATTGGCTATTTGAAAAAAAAAAAATGGTTCATTCAAAATGGCCGCCGTTTGCTTTCACACAAGCCTTCAAACGTAGTGGCCATTGGGCTATCGAGGCACGCACGGTATCCATGGATATCTCGGACGCTGCTTTGGTCAATGCTGCTTTCAGGCTTTCCAAATTTCTGTGGGGAGTCTTGCATGCCATGTTTTCCAGTTCTGACCACAAACCATAATCCAGTGGATTCAGATCTGGACTGCCCGAGGGCCAATCTTCAGCTGCTATGAAGCCAGGAATGTTGAGCCTGAGCCACTCCTGCGTGGTTTTGGCTTTATGCGCTGGAGCAGAGTCTTGCTGAAAGATCCACCTGTTCCCATTGAAAAGGGTATTGGTCAAGCCTTTAACAAGACCCTCTAGCACGTCCTCTTGATAGACCTTTGCCCCAGTTTTCACGCCTTTTTTACATAAATGGAGGGATGTGACACCTTGGTGGGACACCCCCCACCAAACCATTACGTACGCTGGATGATGGCCTCGTTGAACCCTAGGAACCATTTTTTTCGCTTCCTTAGATGAAATGGCATAAATCTTATCATTTTGCTTATTGAAAACTTCTTCAACGGTAAAAATTTTTTCATCCGTAAACAAAATGTTTTCATGGCCATTGGCCGCGTGCCACTGCAGAAGTCTCTTGCATCTTTCCAGCCAAATTTTTTTCAGTTGGGGAGTTAAGAGATGACCAGTGGACCGACGATAGGCTTTCATGTGGAGATCGTCCCGAATCAACCTTGACATCGATATGGTTGATATCTCCAACTCCTTGGACATTATTTTCTGTTTTCTAAGGGGATTTCTCCGAATTCGCTCACGCACTGCCTTCACTACCGCACTTGTACGGACGACGCGTGGGCGACCACTTCTTGGCCTGTCATCGACTCTGGACATTTCGGAGAAACGATTTATAGCCCGATAAACGAAATTTCTCGATATGCCGAGTGGTTTTAGCAACTCGAAAATTTGGCCAGCATTCTTCCCGCACTTATGCAACGCAATTATCGCGATTCGATTTTCTTTAACGCCCCACTCCATGTTAGCAGATCGCAAACTGAAACCAAACTGGCTAGTTTTCTTTACTACACAATGCATGCGTTCCGAAAAAAAAGTTAACGGTTCTATTCCCGCAAGAAGTTGTTTGCAGTAAGCGATGGAAATTGTGTAACAGAACTTATGGCAGGACTAGGTACAATCTCTCGCACTTTCAATCTTCGGTCGGCCAACACCATATCGTGAATTTTTTCGATTGTTTCGGGTGTAGAGACCTCAACTGGGCGTCCAGGACGTTCGGCATCTTCAGTGCTTGTACGGCCACAACGAAATTCAGTAAACCACTTTTTTACCATTGAAATCGATGGTGCAGAGTCCCCATAGTATTTTTCAAGCTTAGCCATGGTCTCGGTAATGGTTTTTTTTCGCAAGAAATAATGCTTAATAAGCACACGAAATTCACTTTTTTCCATTTTCTCCTCAAATTAGTGAGTAGTCTGATAAAAATAGCTGTCAAACACAAACTAACTGACGCAGAAAGTTTAAATTTTGACAGGAGTCAACTGACAGATGCCTGTTGACAGGAGCAGTGTTGCCGTTTCAGTAAAGAGGTCAGAAATTCAAAAAGTCACGGACTTATTGACCCGCCCTCCCTACATTAGGGTGTCCCTTAAATTTCAAGTTCGATATATTTTTACGCATACCCTTTTAAAACTTTCGTAATAACCCAGTATTGTATAGAAAAATATATTATCCCGTTTAATAAACGATAACCCGTGCCGACTTGCGATTCAAATTTGTCCATACAAGTAGGACGGGTAATGCGCTGCGACCTGTAACTACGTGTTTCATTTGTCATTTCATTCTTGATTTTTAAGATTATTAGTGTGCTATTGTTTATTGCATAAAGATGTCGGTGAATTTACGGAGTGATAAACAAAATATTTTCCTTATCGGACTGCCTAGTCATCAAATAAATGGTGCAAAATTACCATCTAATCGACAAGTTCTCGCAGTCTTATTTTACAATATTCGCGAAGTCAAACTGACTGTCAGTGAAAGTGCAAATCTTGTGATTAGGGAATCCATTATATTTTGGGAAAAAGCAAGAATTCCCACAAGGGCATTTCCAAATTGCGTGAAGAAACTTGTTGATTTATATCATGTTTGGAGAGAGCTGCAAAAAAAAATGTAAGAAAACTCAGGTCACGTTTAAGACCCGTGAAAATAATTTTTAAATTGACCTTGATAACTTATTTGATATTGCACATGCCGATGCATTTGAGAGAATGAAAATAGAGGAAGACAAAGTATTTTTAAAGAAACAGAGAGAGCCAGATTGACCGGGATGCTTGGCGGAGAAAGAAGAAAGAGCAAGGCAAAGACGATTGGAAGAAGAGGAAAGGAATGTAAGACAAAAAGAGTTATTGGCTGTTGAATCTAATTGCACTACAAATAATTTGGAATGTCCAGAAGATTCGGACGAAGAACAGATTTTGAACTCCCAACTCAGCTAGCCAGACATTCTCTGCCCTGAAAAAGTACGATAAGAGGTAGAAATAATCTCATTACACCTAAACTTGTTGCAGCTTTAGATCGAGGCCAGTTAAGTATAAGAGATTCCGTTTACATTCTTCATGCGGTCGTGGAAGCGCTTGGTCTGAGCAGCGATGTCTTCCCTATTAACAAATCCTCAATTCAGCGAATTCGTACTCAGACCAGAAAATTCAGGGCAGAAGCAATAAAAACTGACTTTAACCCTCGCATGGACCCTATCTACACATGTAGATATTTGAATTTTCTTTATTGAATATTTTTGTTAGGGCCTGACTTATCTCGAAGAAAATTTTACTCAGTAACTAACTTTTTGATCTTAGTAGGAAAACAAAAGATTTAAAAAAAAATTCTCAGATTTTCTCACCTTTTTATACATTTCGACGATTTTTTTGCACATATGAACAGTATCTACACATGTAGATAATTTTTGTATACCCTATTCTAGGGGTATATTAATTTTGACGCATAGTTTGTAACATACCTTAATATTGCCCGTAGACCCCTAAAAGTTACTATATTTATGATCAGCATCGATAGTAATGTCGATCTAGCCATGTCCGTCCGTCCGTCCGTCGGCAAAAATAAGGCCTTTAAACTGGACCTAGAGAGCTGAAATTTTAACCATATACTCTCTAGGGTCCCGAAATAATCAAGTTTAAGAATTTTTGAAATCCGCCCACAGACACGCCCACAAACTCAAAAAAACAAAATTTTGGAAAAAATCGAATTTTGAGCTAGAGAGCTGAAATTTTTTATATATGATCTATGGCCCATAAAACTGCTTGGGACATAAAATTTTCAAAATCCGCCCACTGACAGGCCCACAATTAAATACAATATTTTTTTTGAAAAACCAAAATTTGAGCTAGGGAGCTGAAATTTTTAATATATACTCTCTAGGGGCCCTTTATGCTCATGTGTAAATATTTTCAAAATCCGCCTACTGACACGCCCACAATTATTTTTTTTTTATTTTTGAAAGTCCAAAGTTTGAGCTAGGGAGCTGAAATTTATAGTATATACTCTCTAGGTGCCCTTTATGCTCATACTTAAATTTTTTTTAAATCCGCCTACTGACACGCCCACAATTAAATAAAACAATTTTATTGAAAAACCAAAGTTTGAGCTAGGAGCGTTTTTATTTACAAAAGCTTAGTTTTTTCGATAAAATCCTTTAAATTTTTGTCACGCCCACTTATGAGATATGGGAATAAGAATAGGGTATCCAACAGTTCGCCCAAGCGGACTGTAGCCCGCCCCTATGTTTTTCATACATTTTGCTTGATATTTTCGAAAATGCGGGGCTAAAATAGGGGAAAATAAGAAGACATAGATATTATTACACCTAGAGCCTAAACTAAAAATCTAGCCTGAAGGAACAGCAATAGAATAACCATCTTAAATTAAATAAAAAAAAATACAAGTAATATACAAGCTAATTCGTTTTATTCATAAAAAAGAAGACTGTAAGCTAGGCCATATAACAATTTTGGCACATTGTTTGGGTAAGACTGTGCTCCAAACACATTGGCTTTTGGCATTTTACGCATCCTCGGGGTAGCCCTCTTCTTTTTATTGATCCTTTAGCTTATGAAGCATGTCCCTTTTTGAGGCGTATGACCTGCAGAATCTACTTCGCGCTCATCTGGGGTGAAACCTTCGATGTTTTTTCCAGGTCCAACATCTGTGCTCTTTTACGTATCTGCGGGATGCACAAGCTCTTACCCAGGCTTTCTAGGAATTTTATTCTGCGACTTTTCTTTGTTGCAATATTTGCTGATCCTTGTGGATTATTTTTCACATAAATTATCTATAGAGCTAGTCCTGATACGTCAAGCAGATTATAAAATAAAGCCAACGGCTAACGTAGCGTCCTTCGTTTTGTGGTATACACTGGTTAGGTATTTTGTCCATCGTATCAACCCCGCCGTTGAAATGATTATAATAAAGGATTACCTCTGGTTTTTTTGTGGTCCCTCGTAGATTGCCTTAGTTTGGTGGAAGGTTGACAGCAAAACGACAGCCTTGTCTTTTTTTGGGACGTAAGAGCAAGCACAGCAAAATCCAAATTCGGTGGACAACATGTCTCTGCATTTTGAAGCTTTAAATTCATCTGGTAAGTAACGTTTGTTATTTTTTAAAGTTCCCACAACAGACAGCTTCCAACTAAGCAGCTCCTTAGCTAATGGTAGAGTGGTGAAAACATTGTCCATTGTCACGTTTCTTCCAGTATTTTTATAAGGAGTAACAAGTTCCTTCACAATTCGTTCACCCTGGTTTACTTGTCTGTTGGAACCAATTTTAGCAGTATAAATTTGTCCACTCAATGGAGAGGCTGTCTGCGAATCACAGGCCCACCAAAGCTTTATGCCATACTTTGCTGGCTTGGATGGTATGTATTCGGTAAATTTAGTACGTCCTCTAAAGCGGAAAAGTTGTTCATCTACCGTAATTGACTCAGAAGGCCGATAACATTGTCCAAGATTGAAATTTAACATTTCAAATACATAACTTATAGGTGCTGCTTTTTCAGATGCTTTTCGATCAGCTCTGGTAATTTCCGAATCAAAACGGATAAATCTCGAAATTGCTCTGAAGCGACGAAGTAAAGTAAATGCAAATCATGAGAAACAAAACAAAAAAATATTTCCTAGACCAGATTCGTACAAAATAAATGTATGGGATTTTTTTTATCTGCACATGTAGATACAGTCCATTCGGGTACATAAAAAGATGTGTCCATGCGAAGGCTAAGAACAGTGTACCTGATGTAGTACAGTCCATTGGGATGCACAACTTTTACCCGGATTGGATGTACGAAGTTCAAAAGAAGAGCGTTTGCCAATTGTTGCTTCATTTGATCGTAGAGAACAGCTTCTTGCAGTGCCAAAACTACAGAGTTCTTCTGGCAAAGATCAAGCTAAAGCCGTCTCAACTGCTCCCTTTGACTGGAACCTTCATAGTAAAGTAAAAATAATGTGCTGCGACACAACAGCTTCGAATACTGGCCGTTTCAATGGAGCTTGTACTGTTTTGGAGCATACTTTAGAAAGAGAATTATTGCTTTTCGCTTGTCGTCATCATGTTTATGAATTGGTCCTTAAAACTGTCTTCGAAACCAAGATAAAGCAAATTACTAGTAGCCCAGATATTTCGCTTTACAAAAAGTTCAGAGACAATTGGAAAAACATCGATTCGAGTAAAATTGACCTATCTCTTGATTTCGTTAAAGAACATATTGCCGAAACAAACATTACATCTTTGCTAATGTTTTATAAGGCAGAACTGGATAAAGGTTTTATAAGAGACGATTACCGCGAATTTTTTCAACTATGCGTAGTGTTTTTGGGAGGAGATACAGAGAAGAAATTAAAACTCAGACCCCCCGGAGCAATGCATCAGGCACGATGGATGGAAAAGGCAATCTACTCTTTAAAAATATGTTTGCTTCAGTCACAATTAAGAATGATTGCAAAGGACAAAAGGGCACTACAAGATGTTTGCTTATTTATCGTCACATTGTATATTAAGCCTTGGCTCGAATGCACAGTGGCGATTAAAGCACCTAACCAAGATTTGTGCTTCTTGAAGCCGTTAAAAGAGTACTAAAAAGTTGACGCAGCAATTTCTAAAGCTTCTGTAAGCAAGTTTAGCCATCACTTGTGGTATTTATGTGAAGAGACTGTCATTCTATCACTTTTTGATGATGAAGTTGATAGCCAAACTAAGTGGAAAATGATTGCCAACCTAAACAGGGATAAAAGCTCAGATTTTGGCAAACGTTATGTCCCATCGAAGGAAGAACTGATTCAAAAGTTGTTTGGTAGCTAAATTATTTTTTTATGTTTTTTTTTTTTGTTATTGAACTTGTTATATCTTTCAGATAAAACGTTGGATGATTTTGTAACGGAAAAGAGCAAACAATTTCTATCTCGACTGCAGATCGATGACAGTTTTCTTCAGGATGATGTATATTCTTGGGATGATAACGCTGCTTTTCTGGAAGCTAAAAGAATAATAAGTCGTTTGAAGGTTGTAAATGACACTGCTGAGAGGGCTGTCAAATTAGTGCAAGATTTCAACGGACTTATCACGGCTGAAGAAGAGCAAAAGCAATTCTTATTACGATGTGTCCAGGAACATAGAAATTTGTATCCAGACTGTAAAAAAGCTACACTCAAGAGAAATTACTCTGGCTGATTGTTATTGTTTATATTTTTAAATAAAGATTAATGTTTATCTTATTTTATTTTAACCCTTTTCACTTTATTTGTTGCGTTTATATTAGTTTTAAATGAGACCGAAATATCAGAACAAAACACAATTTTTAATAAACTTTGTGATTCGGTCGGCACGGGTTGCGATCATGCTAGAAATATGAAATTTCATATTTGGGTATGTTTTAGCATTTATAAAAAAATTAGAGGCTATGCATTTCAAATTTCAAAAAAAAAAAAAAATCTCATATAAGGGACACCCTAACCTACATATGTACAGTTTTGTTTCGTTATTTGGCCCCTTTCTTATTTTAATAAACAACTATGTACTACACTTCATAATATTGAACTTTTTATTACCTATACAAAAAAATGGGAAAAGTAATTAACATAGGCCCATCGAAAATGTCTGAATCGTCTGTTTGGCCCGATTGCTAAAAAAGTTGAGCAGCACTGGTCTATGCTAACAAGCCGGCAACGCGACGTTAGAGGGGCTCAGAGCCAATATTGAACGAGAAATAGCGGCCGTATCGGTCGAAATGTGCGGCCGAGTCATCGAAAATTGCGTTCAACGTATCGACCGGCTGCATACGTTCCCGTGGTGGACATATGAACGAAGTCAAATTCTATTCATAAATTTTTTGATAGTAATTCAAGCCAATTCTTTTTGAGATATCTCAAGTGGTTTGCATTTTGTTTAAAAAAGAAGTTGTCGAGTCCTTAATGAAAGACCTTTTAGGTTCAAATTTGATGATATAGAAGCTCTCTTAAATGTACAGTCCTGAATTATTTAAAAAATATAATTATTATATGGTGGTAGTTTTAAATTATCTTAGTTTTCTTTCTCTTCAATCTATTCTTTTTTCCTTGCTGCAAATTTGTATTTTTATGATTCTTTCTTTGAATTTATAAAGTATTTATTATTTCTCTAAAAATATTTTTTTTTATTATTATATTTCGTTAACTTGATTTAAACGTGGACAAGAAAATGCGGTCTTGGGATCAATCGACAAAATACTGAAATGGTGTTGTTCACTAATAAAAGGAAAATACCAGAATTCAAACCACCAGAAATTGAGGGAATACCCTTGAAGGTGGCGGAGAGTGCGAAATATCTAGGAATTATCCTCGACAGGAAGCTGAGTTGAAAGCCAAATGTCGATGACAGAGTTAGGAAAGCGGCCAACGCTTTCTACGCATGCAACCGTATCTTCGGAAAAAAATGGGGTCAAAACCCTAAAATAATTCTGTGGATGTATACGGCAATTGTGCGACCAATACTCACATACGGCAGCTTAGTCTGGTGGCAAGTCACAGACAAGACAACCAATCTCAAGGTGATGGCAAAAATACAAAGATTAGCATGTATAGGGACAACACACATGCTAGTGGCAAAAATACAAAGCCTAGCATGTATAGGGACAACCAACCAACGACCGTACCACGTCGAGTTAATCGGTTCTCGTCAGATCACCGTAATTAATCGACGTTGGGCGCGGTTAGTACGTAGATGGGGGACCGTTTGAGAACAACCGCGTGTCGTTGGCCAGTCCCATCTACAGAGTTGAGGTAGATAATATACGTGGTATCACAATGGACCTAAATTGGTCTAAGTGTGTCGGCTTCTGCCGACAGCCACATAAACCTAACCAATAGGGACAACCAGTGCAATAAGAACAACCCCAACCGCTGGCTTGGAAGCCATTCTCAATCTGCAACCATTGGATCTATACATGCAGGAATCGGCTGCAAAAAGTGCCTTGAGGATCAGCCAAACAAACAGCTGGAACCCGAGTCATTTTGGACATGCACTGATTCTGAACATGTACATAGGGAACAACGTCATATCTGACTACATGTCTCCTTACTTAGATTTCGAAAAACCATTCTCTTGTTCATTTCCGAGCAAGGAGGAATGGTACGCAAACGAACAAATGTAAAGGAAATCGATTTCCATCTTTACAGACGGATCAAAGATGGACTGTGGAACGGGTGCTGCCCTATCCTCAGAGGAACTACACATTAACAGATCGATTGGATTACCTGATCACTGTAGTGTATTCCAAGCAGAAGTCTTAGCAATCACTGAACTCGCAAGCATGGTATCAATGATGGCGATACCACGCAGTGATATTACCATTTTTATTGATATTCAGGCGTCCATTAAAGCGGTGTCAGCTACAGAAATAAAGTCCTTGCTTGTTCGCCGTTACCGCGAGGAGCTCAAAGCTCTTGGCGCGAAGCACAAAATGAGTCTCTGCTGGGTCCCTGGACACAAGGACATATCCGGTAACGAGCGAGCTGACGAACTGGCAAGAAAGGGGTACTTTTACTTTTAAATTCATTTTTATTAATTATTAGCTTATATCAACTTATATACTAGACAAAAATGAGTAAATCTAACTTAAAATTAACAGGATACTTATTCTAGATTATTGATCCTTATGCGGACGCCCTAAACTTAACTCTATCTTATGGCAAGAAAGGGGTCTGCGATGGACCATGAACAGGCACTTCAGTCGGTTTAACCGACTCTGCAACCTCAGAGAAAGAGTGAAATACAAAATACGAATGAAAGCCAACAACAACTGGTCACTAACCACTTGTGACATATCACGCAAGCTGTGGCCAAAATATGATAAGGGCCGAACCAACAAACTTTTACGTTACGACAGGACATCGCTGTCAAAGTTGATCGGTACTCTAACTGGCCACGACCTGCTAAGGAATCACACAATGAAACTAAATCTCAAGGATGACGACATCTGTAGAGGCTGCGGTGATGAGGAAACCCATGAGGACACACCTCACTTTCTCTGTCACTGCCCAAGCCTGTGTCACCTGAGGAACAGAACACTTGGAAGATACTTCTTCCAAGACATTCAAGAACTTTCTGATGTCTCACTATCAAATCTTTACAGGTTTATAAGGACATCTAAATGGTTGGACAAACTGGAGTAGGAAGGAAATCAAGGACGAAGGACCAAAGCCAGAACAGCGAGGCCAACACTCCCAATAAAGGGTATCACAATGGGACCACATGGACCTAAGTGTGGTGTAACAGATTCGCTCTGTTCCATCAGCCCGTAAACCTAACCTAACCCAACCTGATTTAATAATTCCTTGGTCAACCCACCTTTATTTCAATTTTGCTGAGCCCGTTTTATCGAGGTGGCAGTTAACACCATATTTATTTTTTTAATTTAAAATATTAACTGCCACTATAATCTCTCGATGGTTATAATATTATTCAATATAACCATTCTTACGCTTAAATATATTATTATACCATTGTTGACAATAAACAACAATCAAAAATCTTTCACTTGAGGAATGTTGGGGAAGATACTAGTTCCAAGACATTCAAGAACTCCCTGATAGGTATCTCGTTGTGCAATCTTTGCAGATTAATAAGGACATCAAGTTGGCTGGACAATGTGGAGTAGGGAAAAGAATACCAATAATGGAGGACCAACGCCAGCGAGGCAAACACTCTCATCACAAGGACCTAATTGTTGTGAAGTAGAGTCGCTCTGTTCCGGAAACCTAACCTTACCTAACTAAAACATCAAGTGAAATACCTTTGAGGTTATACGAGTTCTGTGAGGCCGAACAATTTTTGAGTGGTAGTTTAAACCGAAACCAGAGTACAAGTAGGATCTTTTAACTAAGTGAGCTTAAATGAGCGAGGCTCTTTAGACAAATTAACTTTCTCTGCTGTTTATCGCTTGCTTTTTTAAACGATTTGATATAAGAAAAAAGTCTTTTCTGCCTCCTGGCTGTCCTTCCCAATCAGAAACTGCACATGTTAAAAATTATATACTGTAGAATTTCACCCTCAACAGGATGGTCTGCCAATCAAACTTTATCCTCCTTACACAATCTATTTTTAAAGGTCGTATTCAAGCATTTATTTAATTAAATAAATATCGCTGTATAATTAAATACCCCGAGGACATAATAACACGGTCTATGGTGAACATTTCCACGAAAAATAAAATAAAATACCAAAGTCGACTTTCCAAACTTTTCCCCAAAAAGTGCTGCTAGGAGAATTCCCTTTCCCTTCCGCCACTTCAGGTATCATGTTTACCACGTACTACCTTAACTCAGCCGGAAAATATAAATTTCGAGAAAACCAACAGACCTCAAAATGGTTTCGCCCCCTTAAAGCCCTTTTGCTAACAAAACATGCACTCTTCCGCGGTACGGGTATTTTGTGAGTTGAGAAGAGACCACAACTAGAAGAAGAAGACCCCAGAAGCCACTGCTTCTCTTTTGTATCCGTAGGTTGGCTATATGTAATTAGCGTCATTTTTGGTGTCAAATATGAAATTTATGAACCCTTTTTACCCGGCACTTCGCTTCCTTCCTGGTTTTTTTGTTGTTTTGTATGTTTTGCTTGGACTCTGACTCCTTCTTATTGTGTGTGAAAATATGTAATTCCTTCGTGCGCTGGCTCTGCGGTGTCTAAGTGTAGTGTTGGAATTTGTCTTCAAGACGTATCATTATCCTTTTTCTTTGAATTGCAACACGAGTGCTTTGGTTGTGCATGCATATAACTTCATGCAACAATATTTGGTAGAAGGCTACGACTTCCTTTAACTAGGACAACAAGCGGTGGGAATTTGTTTATGTTTCCAGCTGAATATCAAATAAAAATCGACATTTTTAGACGCATTTAACTAAAATACAATCAATACGAATTGAAAGTCAATCAATAGGAAACCACGTTGCAACTCCTTCGTGATGGAATTCTTTTCTTTATTTAGGTATAGATGGTTGGTCACGCAATCTGTTGCTCTGTTTTTTGCTTTAGGAAAGAAGGAAACTAACTTTTTGTGTTGTGTTTCTAAGCATGATCACCTTTGTTTAACTTTTGGAGCACAAAATGAAAACATAATCGATGAAGGAAGGTGGGATAAGGAGCATTTTTGGTTTTTTGTTTTTTTTGTTGTTTCCTTTGAGAAGAATGAGTGAGGGAAGCCGTTTTTAAATATGATAGTTTTTGTAGTTGGAAGTTTTAGTTGCTTAGGGACAGTATTGTTAGGAAAAGTGAATGAAAGATATAAATGTTTAGAAAGTTGACAAAAAAAAAACATTTAACGCAAGGAATCACTTTTTACATCGCTAAAAAGATATAGTGTTGCTGATTGCCTCTGGACGCAAACGCACGCGTTTCATTTTTTGCTCAAAATGGGCCTCGATTTAGCGACCAACAGCTATAGTCATGCGAACATAGTACAGTTCGCGGAAAACGAAAAAAAAAAACACGCAGTGTCGTAAAATTAAGTCTAAACAGTGGCAGTGCCGATGCCAGTCCCAAAAAAAAAAATGCACAGCGTTGGATATCCATCGTGCCCCATCCCACCCCATAGCTGCTTCTTTTGCTTGTTTATTGCAGGTGCCGTACGATTTTTGTGTGGTGTAGGTACTTGCAATGTTGAGTAGAGGCAGCATCTAGCGGATAGCGGGTCGTGTTGATTTTGGTGTTGATTTTGTTGGTGGACTAAAGCAAATGTCAGTACCTACAGGCATAACACCTGCAGTAAATTATTTTGGGATTCCAACGCAGGTCTTCACTTCACGGTTCTGCTTAGGTATAGGTAGTTAGCGTCAGAGTTTGTGTTTTATTTATATTTGCCTTGTATAATGTGTAAAAATGTTGTAGTGTATCTGAGCAGCATCCGTGGGCTAAGGGCTACCAACTTCAGCATCAATATGGTATCTATAATATAATAATAATAAAAAGTATAATCCTCTGTGATTGTCCTGCTTTTGCTCGTATCAGGTGGCAGGTATTTGGTGCGGATATGGTGAGTGCTGTAAACCTAAGCTCCTTATCATTGAAGCGCCTTCTCGTTTTTCTTAGGAAAACGAGTAAATTCTCACAGTAAAATATGGTGTGTCTGCCTGGTAGTACAATGGACCAGTATTGAGTCTGAGTACTCCAATGTAGATAGTCTCGCACCCCGACAAAAAAAAAACCACTGCACCATGTTCACCTATGTAACTCTACAATAACTCATTGAGAGACTCTCAGACAGTTGTTGTATCTGCAGTTGAATGCCTGCAAATTTAAACTAATTCCTAATTTCTGGCTCCTAAGCACTTCTTTATAGAATCCCGGTACCGTGAAATAACGCCGAGCGAAATAACGTCGACTTTTAAAATTCGGTCTTCTCTTAAACCACGAGCGAAATTGACGCCGAATTTCGACGGTAGGCTTTATTTCCCTCTGACAAAGTGAAACAACGCCGACTTGGCCGAAAGTACTATGTTGTGCCAAAGGTGGCAACTTATGCGTCACTTGTAACCTATATGTTTAATTGTTCATGTGCCCAGGGCCGGCTCCAGCCAAACAAGCGCCCTGTGCAAGATTTACAGAAAGCGCCCTTTAATTTGCACACATTCATAAGTCGTTTCCCAATCACCCAGGAGGTAGATATTCAATGCGTTTTTTTTATTGAGATATCCCCGGTAGGCCTAATCCTCATACCCTAAAAAGAAAGCTTCTTCCTCATGTAGAATTAAAATCTAAATGTTTATACTTATGTATGTATGTTAAATTTGTTTTGTGTGGCCCTCTTCGCGGCTTAAAAGTGTTTCAAACTTTGGATATCTCTTCGACTCATACACCGGCCGTCCTTCGGCCTTATATGCAGGTGCTCATGGCGTCGTTGTATTTAATTATGAGAATATACCCCAGGAACTGTTATCTATTGAAATATTGCATACCTTACGAGCTTTGAGGCATGCCGCGTAGCGGCGCCCTCAGCGCCTGCATTTTAGGCGAAAGGCCCGCCGGTGTATGAGTCCAAGATGTGTCCAGAGCTTTTAACCCTTTTTCCGCGAAGCGGGCTACCCAGGTACTCTTGTTTGTTGAACTATTTCTTACCCCATGAGCTTTGAAGCATGTCCATGGGTGTTGTGTCAGTTTCGGACGGACAAAAAGTCTATGGACATTGTCTCCGTGGACATTTGGTCATCCCACCACTCAGAAAACCTACTTTAGGAATAATTTCTGAAATGTTCAACTCTTCAATTCATCATGGAAAATAAAGCCGAGTAATAGAAAGAAATACTTCGGCCTTGTTTCTCAAACGACTTTCGGCGTAATTTCACTTTGTTGAAGCGAAATAACGCCGAGCGAAAGAAATGCTTTCGTAAGTGAAATAAGGACGCATTTTAAAAGTCGCCGTTATTTCAAGACACCTAGAAACCCCAAGCTCAAAGCCACAACTAGTTTGGATAGAAATATAGGTACCTAAAGGGTTTTTCAATAAGAGCGCTACAAAAGTAGAGCGACAGGGACAGCAAACGACGCTGAATTTCTTGCCGCTCTTTTGACATTTCTCTTCAGTAACGTTTGCCATTTCATGATGGAAAGATATACGAGCCAACAACGAGTCGAAATTATTACAATTTACTACCAAAATACGGCGCCACAAGCCACACAGTGAATGCCACAATCAATTTATTTTAAACCAAGTTTGGAAAACGTGCTATCTCACGAAATGGTCCAGTCGCTTGGCCACCTCGGTCGTGCGATTTGACGCCGTTAGATTATTTCCTGTGGGGCTACGTCAAGTCTATGGTCTATGGTCTATGCCAGCAAGCCAGCGACGATTGATGAACTTCGTACGAATATCGAACGTGAAATTGCAGCAGTATCGGCCGATTTATGCTTGAAAACCGTCGAAAATTGGGTTCAGCGTCTGAACTTCTGCAAGCGTCCCCGTGGTGGCCATGCAAAAGAAATCGAGTTCCATACATAATGGCATCGAACGTACTTTCACAGGAATGAAGAATTTCATTGATATCCAAAACCGTTTTTGTTTTATTTAAAACAACTTTTGTAGCGCTCTTATTGTAAAAACCGATACATATATATTCATCAAAATATGTTACCGGTTTTAGGGAAGATGCTGGGCCCGTCTTTACCAAGGATTGTCATAGCGCCCCTGGTGACTCTGTAGTTAGTGCGTTCATCGAAGAGTCCCATATGTTGAAATTCCCTATTTTAAGGTTATTCACAGCCCCGCCTCTTAGGAAAGTCTGACATACATCCAGGAGTCTGAATCTTTCTTGAGACGCTCATCAAAATGTTGCCATTCAGAATCGGCATGGACTACGGGTCCATTCCATTAGACTAATAAAATATATTATTTTCACACACACAACAAGTTGGAGAAGCTAGTTTCTATATAGACCGTTAATGCTTGATATCTCTAACCGTTCCCTAGAAAGAAAATTTTAATCGCAATTTTAAACTTTTAACAGCTATGTCAACCAAACTTTCAGCCATCTTAGGTAGGTGAAACTTTCTTTGAAAACAAACGGTCGCCTTACAACCGCCAAAGCCTATTAGCCACTTCCCCACACCAACACCCATGCTTTCGGCTACCATCACATCTATCGCTCGGATAATTGCTACCAATTTGCATAACTTTTTCTGGATAATAACTGTTTTCTTTCTTGCCCTCCATGTGCTACAAAATGTAAAGTAAACTGACCCCAACACGTTTGCATGAGTGCATGATGGGTCTAAGTACGTGAAGCCCACCTCTATCGCTGCATTTAACCATTTTAATCGCACAACCCTTAGCCAAAAGAAAAAGCACCAAAGAGGAGGAAAATGTAAACACAATGAAATTACAATTGCCCCCTTCCTATCTGCAGTGAGAAATGGAAAACGCCATAATTACCCTATTAAATCAGCGCCCGAAACTTGGTGGTGATGAAGATGGTAATAGCCACCGAGACCGCTCCGCAACGATTTCTGGCAGATTTCACCGGTTGGTTGGTTGTTTGCAGTCATCGCTTTGCGTGCTGCAGATAATTAGATTAGATTACCATCAGGCAATTAATTTCACATAATGGAGGGCGAATCCTCCGAAGGGTACCATCGGCTTCCGCCATAACACAGAGTTTGCAAATATTTTCGTGAAGCCGCTTATCTCTGGGTTGAAGTTACACATGCTTCCCGGAATAGAACATGGTGTTTCTCCGCCTTCTAGAGGAATAGTCAGTGCTTGCAGTGGCTCCCGTCATTATTGCAATTCGCCATTCCTTCATGCTGCTCGATTCGGACGAGTCTTTGCAGTGTTTATTTGCTAAGAACTGGTCACGTCTTTTTCAATTCGACGAAGATTGCTTTGGCATCAAAAAAAAAGGAATTGTTTGCTGCTGCAATTGTCAAGTGTCAGATTGTGACAGCCAAACCAATTGTCCACAAATCCTCTACTGATTCTGTTTCCACCTCTTTTTTTCGCAATCAGTTCTATTTCAAGATTAGGCTCACAATTAATCCTTTTAATTTGCTCAACTCATTTGAGCTCATGAGACATGAGAGAGTGCTGCCGTCAAAAACTTACACCCAGCCAGCAGCGGCTTAATTGTCACCTAATGAGATTTTAGCGCAGCACTGAGCCCCAAAGAAATCGATTTAACAGTTCGATTCAAATGTGGCACGTCACTAGGCTGTCAATACTGTAAAGTGGCGTGTGTAATGTGTCTTTCGCGCGAATGCGATTTAATTTCTTTTTATTTCGCTCGGTCTAAGCATGTTAACATTCCAGTTGGGTTAGCAATTTCCAGCTCGGTGAATCCAATTAGTAACCACCCTCAGAAAAGCGCCCGTAGCCTAACCATAAAAACTCAAATTCGAGACGTCCGGCATCGGCCTTCGGTGTGGTGTGAGCTTGCAGTTTCGTCGATTTGGTGCATTTTTATATACCTATTGACTTTCTCCCGGCCGAACTAAACCGAACGCAACCGTCAAAATGCTAATCAATGAGGTGTAGTGTCATGTTCAAATCGGATTTGTGGCATCGAATGTTGTTGTTGATTGTCTTGTCTATGCATCGTTCTTTTAATTTACCTTCAGTTCGTCGGAGTATCACCTTTGATGTTGCGATGAGGTGGGGTGGTACGAGTATATTCTATCGTCTAATTGGGTTTCCAGGTGAATAACAATGAGTGTTTGGTTGACAAAATAGTTGTGGACAGCAAATAAGTTGTCAGCAATAAGTCATACTTATACAAACACGGTTTCTGTTGCATTATAGACCGACAATTGCTGGACTTAATGCGTTATTCGGAAGAAAACACGGTCACCAGGGCGATATTGTGTAATAATAAGCTTCGCTGTTGGCTTTGGTCTGGTGGAAATGTTTTTATCTTGGCTTTGACAACATTTCCTCAGAAAGAAGCATATGGAAGCATGTCTTGTTTGGACTGTGTTAATAGGGTAGGCAATCTCTTTTTTATTGATTTTGTAAGGGAAACCCATTTTATGTGTCTGATTAAAATGGAAAGAGGTGTGGGGCTAGTAGTGGTAATATTTACATTAATAATAATAATAATTAGTTAGGGTATACCGACCTACTGGTCTGTCCCCTGCGGAGAGGTTCATGCCCACTTTCAGAGCCCCCTCTAGATACACTTCTCTTATGAAGCGTATCGGGGTATTGCTCTGATTTATGCTTAGTAGGTCACACAGTCCAGTTTCCTTGATGAATCTGAGAATGAGCTGTGGGTCCATGGTTTGTATGTCCTTGTCTGTTATTTGGTGTCTGCACAGGTATTTTATCCTTTTGTGGGCCAGTGCCCCACAGGATTCCAGTATGTGCTCTGGAGTTTCGGCGGTTTCACTGCATAATCTGCAAAGCCCGTCCTCCGATATGCCCATTTTCCTCAGGTGCTCCTTGAGTCTGCAGTGCCCCGTGAGGAGGCCTGTTAGGATTCTTAGGATGTTTTTGTTAAGGCTGATAGAAGCTTTGAATCTCCTTTGGTTATAACTTCCTAAGAGTTTCTTTCTCCAGTCTCCTGAACTCTTCGCGTAGAGTGTGTTCTCCTATCCCGCAGAACGGTTCAGGGCCTATGAAGGGTTCCTCTGCCCCTTTTCTTGCCAGAGAGTCCGCTGCCTCATTGCCTGTAATGCCAACATGGCCAGGTACCCAGCGGATGGAAATTCTGTTGCTTCCCTAGTCTGTTGAGTACGTGTAGGCATTCCCACACTGGTTTTGACTTGATGACGTTGGCGTCAAGAGCCTTTATGGCTGCTTGACTGTCAGAAATTATTGCTATAATTGTGTCTCTGAAATTTGGATTTATTCATGCGAAGTTGACGATTATCATATTCCTAACTATAATTTTTTTTCCAAATCCTAATGATACGTACGCTGCCGGTGGAGTGGGAGTTTTTGTTTCGAACTTGTATGAGCCTGATATTAAAGTTCTTAAGCTAAGAAGCGCGGATGTCATCAAAGTTAGTTGCAATATCCAAAATGAACTTTTTAATTTTGTCTGTGTATATAGACTCCATTCTTCATCTCCTAACTATTTTTTAGATGAATTTTCTGTATTTTTGGCTAATGAACGATCTGGAAATCTTGTCATCTTAGGTGACTTTAATTTAGATATTTTGGTTTCAAACCCAGTTTATGATTCTTACCAAGCACTTATGGCTGAACACGGTCTCTTTTCCTTGGTAGAAGAACCTACCAGACCAATGTTTATGTTGAAAAAAACGCTTCTATATCATACGATACATTTCTCAGGATTTTAAAAAAATATATTGGTTCCTCTACTTTAACTTTATCGCGAAAAAAATCGGAGTATCGCCTTAAGCCTTGGATAACACGCTCCTTAATCAAAAAAAATAAATATGAAAAACAAATTAAGGAAAAAATGTTGGAAACATCCGTTGAATAACAGCTTAAGGAGTCGTTTTAGACAGTTTTGCAAAAAAGTGAATAAGGAAGTGATAATTGCACGGGATAGGTGAGGTAGGGCGGGGCTAGTTGGACCACTTTTTTTTGGCGCTTCATAACTTCCAAACGTTTTGTAATTAAGCTATGAAACTAAAGTCAGTAGAAATATTGAAACTTCGACTTTTTAATGAAATTAAAAAAAAAAAACAATTTATCTAATAGTTAAATAATTATTTTGTCTCAAATACACCAAGCCCAAGTGGGCCAACTTACCCCACTAACGGGGCAAGTTGGGCCAGTGCGTGGGGTAAGTTGGGCCAAGGGCTGAAAAGTGCAAAAAAGAGCTCCATAAGGGACAAAAAGGCTGAATTTATAACAGAATTTTATTCAAAGGATAAAAGCTAAATACTCGTAATTAAATTTTTAATTTCAAAGCAAAAAAACAGCAAACAAAAAAACAAATCGAAATAAGAAATTATAATTTAGGAATCGTAGTCGCTATTGCAGTTTATGCAAAAAAACGACCCCAAGTCCAGGTGAGCACTTTGTATGAGCTCACTTTCGGCAAGTATGGCACTGTACCAACTCCTCGCCCGGTATACTTTCAGAGAATGCACACAATTTTCTGCATTGTGTACATGTATTTTTTTAATTCAGGGGGCAAGTTGGTCCACCTGGCCCCACTTACCCCACATCTAGTTTGATGAACATATTAAGTCATAATTAAAAAAATACTTTAAAAAGTTAAATTTTTCAAACAGAATACTTAAATATAATAATGTGATTAATAAAGAAACTGTACTTATTGTATTATTTACACCTTTTCGCCACTGAAATAAAAAAAATAATCAAACATTTTTTTTACTTTTTCACTCCAATACAAAAAAGTTCGCGTGGTTCCCCATCTGCTGATACAATGCAACTGAGACTAGTTTTGCACGGGTTGCTTATTGCGCACGTTTCAGTCAGTGTGATTATGTTCGTGTAGAACTTGCGGTTCCTGAGTAATTCGAGTGGCCCTATTTGCCCCGTGGCTCAACTAGCCCCGCTCTACCCTATTATCATTCCAAAATACTAACGGGGAAGTGGGAATCTTAAGAAGGAGTGGCAAGTCGTTAACAGTATTATTAGTCGAAAAGTTTTTGCTAACACAGATCCTATCGTAATTACAGACGCTGGTATTAACATTTCTAATCCCTTAGAAATATGTAATTTATTCAGCAACTACTTCGCATCCATTGGAGAATCCTCTATGTCAGCTTGTTCGCAAACTTCATGTTATTGCTGCACCCAGCCTTTAACTGCCGGCATTGGCTACAGCAACAGCTTCGCTTTTGAGCCTATAACAGGATTGGAATTGCTTAAAACGATTAATTCCCTACCTAACTCTAATTCGTATGGTAGTGATGAGATCTCGAATCTGATTCTAAAGAATATTGGTCCCAATTTAGTAGACATTTTATCTTACCTTTTTAATCTCAGCATTATGAGTGGAACTTTTCCAACTGAACTAAAAAGTGCCATTGTGATTCCTCTATTTAAAAAGGGTAATAAGACAGCCATATCCAATTATAGACCAATTTGTTTGTTGTCGTCAATTTCCAAAGTATTTGAAAAAGTTGTTAAAAAGAGAATCTTAGCCTATCTTGATCATCTAAATTTTGTTAGTCCCATACAGTTTGGTTTTAGGACAGGCCATTCCACGGAGGATGCTCTTCTGGACTTCTGCTCTATTTTGTATAAGGGTTTAGATGGCAAACTTTTTTGCGCTGGTCTTTTTGTCGACATTACTAAGGCGTTTGATATGGTTATCCACGCAATCCTCCTAGATAAATTGTATTAGGCCGGCTTCAGAGGTTTCATTTACAAATGGTTTGATTCATATCTTAAAGATAGAACTCAACGTGTAAAAATTGGAAACAATACATAAAAGCAGCTCTAAAACAAATAACTTGGGAGTGCCCCAAGGTTCTGAACTTGGTCCAATTTTATTCCTTATATATATAAATTCCTTATTTTCACTTCCTTTCTTGGGTAATACTAAAGCCTTTGCTGACGACCTTGGTATTGCTTACTGTTCAGTCAGTCCCTTGGATTTAATAGCTAACATAAACCATGACGTTTTTTTTTACTACGATGCTGGTTTGCACAAAACAGGCTTATTGTTATTTACAAAACCAAACTGATGTATTTCAGTCTTACTGGTCATGAGTACCCCGACTCAGATATAGTATTTCATTCCCATGATTGTGCAAGTCATGACCTGTTGAACAACATATACAGTTTCCAAAATAAACCATCTTTTAATAGAAACGCTGATTGCAGTATTAACTGCTTCAAAATTGAAGATGTTGATAGTTTTAAATATCTTGGTGTTACTATTGACCAAAATTTGAACTGGTCCAAGCACATTTCTCTTTTAAAAAAATATCTTCTTTCTTCTACTCGTTGTTTTTTTCGTCTTAGAAAGTATTGCTCTTCGAATACATTGAAAATGGTTTACTATGGCTTATTCCATTCAAGATTGCAATATGGACTCTGCAGTTGGGGTGGTGCTTATTTAAGTAAGTTGCAGAAATTAACGGTCATTCAAAAATCTGCTATACGAAAAGTTTGTAGCTCCCACCGTTCAGCTCACACTATGGACCTTTTCAGGCCCTTGAAAATACTTCCTTTGCGTCATCTTTTTTACTTCAAAGTTCTGAAGGTCTTTTTTATGAGATGCGGGTATTGGAAAAGTCCGATTACGGGAACTCGCAGCTTACGGAGCCATTCAAACTTTACTGTAAATATTCCTGCTTTTCGCACTACAAGTTACAGAAACTCTTACTCCATTATATCATGCAAACTTTATAACACTCTGCCCTTAGAAATTCGTTCCATAAGAAACTTACGCATATTTACAAAAGTAACGAGATATTGGCTTCTTGCTTTTGACCATACTGAAATCGAGATACTGTATAATAATAATAATAATAATAATAAAAAAAAAATAAAAAAAAAAATTTGCCCACTTTCTTTATCTAATTTAGACGTAATTATTAAATATTTGAATTTATCCTTTTTTGTATCCTTTTTCTTTTTGTTATAGATTGCTTTTCTTTCTAAACTGCCGTAATTTTTATTTTTTCTAACTTCCTTCTCACCCCATCCTTTATTATACGGGGTATATTAATTTTGACGCATAGTTTGTAACATACGAGTACCTTAATATTGCCTGTAGACCCCTAAAAGTTACTGTATTTATGATCAGCATCGATAGTAATGTCGATCTAGCCATGTCCGTCCGTCCGTCCGTCCGTCGGCAAAAATTAGGCCTTTAAACTGGACCTAGAGAGCTGAAATTTTAACCATATACTCTCTAGGGTCCCGAAATAATCAAGTTTACGAATTTTTGAAATCCGCCCACAAACTCAAAAAAAAACAAAATTTTGGAAAAAATCGAATTTTGAGTTAGAAAGCTGAAATTTTTTATATATGATCTATGACTCCTAAAACTGCTCGGGATAAAATTTTTTCAAAATCCGCCCACTGACACAAATAAATAAAACATTTTTTTTTTTAAATCCAAAGTTTGAGCTAGGGAGCTGAAATTTATAATATATACTCTCTATGGGCCCTTTATAATCATGTGTAAATATTTTCAAAATCCGCCCACTGGCAATTTTTTTGCCATTTTTTTTGAAAATTCAAAGTGAGCTAGGAAACTGAAATTTATGTGTTATTTTTTTTTAAATCCACCTACTGACACGCGCACAATTAAATAAAACAATTTTATTGAAACACCCAAGTTTGAGCTAGGGAGCGTTTTTTTTTTATAAAATCCTTTAAATGTTATATAACAAAATATGTAGAGCGTTCTTAACAATTCAACCATACTTAGACTTTTGTCACGCCCACTTATGAGGGATAGGAATAAGAATAGGGTATCCAACAGTTCGTCCAAGCGGACTGTAGCCCGTCCCTATGTTTTTATTTAAATATAGATGCCACTAACTATTCTGTGTGTACGAGCATTACCTCCATATAAAATTGTTTAATTAATTTGTAAACTAATTTCTATACTATGTACATATTTGAATAAAGAAAAAATTGAAATTGAATTGAATTGTTGCAATAACTGTAGTTTTTCTCGAGGTTGATTCGAACGCACCTGGCTATGGCATATATTCCAAAATTCGTCTCGAAGTTGAATTTCCTAATGCTATCGTCCCTAGGTATGGGCAAGAAGTTGGAGTTTTTTGAGTATGTCCCGTGTTCTTTCAAACCGATGCAATTCCCTCTTCCAATTCCCTCCTTTGCCATCCTTAGGATTGTTTTGTCTGCCGCGTTCATCACCATGATGTGTAGAGGGGTTAATTCCAATAACACCTCCATAGGCAGCTACTCCGCTCCGCTAATGCACAGGCACGCCAGTCTTTGCAATTTGCTGAGTGTCTCTCTTGTTGTGGCTAGACTGGTTCGTTTTGCCCATTCTACCGCTCCGTATGTGTTCATTTTTCTCACTAATGCAATGTACATCCATCGCAGGATGTTTGGGCTGCATCCCCATGCCTTCCCCACTAGGCTCCTATACATATCATGAGAGCGCGGGTGGCCTTTTTGGATATCTCCTCTGTATGTTTTCAACAGAGGAGTTTACTATCTATAAAAGTCCTAGATACCTTACTTCTTTGACTGGTATCAGTGTCGTGTCTGATAGGCTAAGTCTTTGAAGTTGTCTTTTCCTTGTGAATGGTACTTGTGAATGGTACCATTCCTTGGTTACTTTAAGCCCCCTTTGTATGATGTCGCCAAGGGTTTCCTCAAACTTACCCCTCGCAATTGGTTATTTTAATTCAAAACATATATAGTTGCCTAGTCATTCAGTCTCTTAAGCGTGTCCAATTTGGAGCATTAACGACCCATATAGCGCCTCAAACCCAGCTTCAGTACCAATTTGTAATTAAAAATATTTAGCTATATTTTTGGCCCGAATGCGGAAGGAACCTACAATGCCGAATGACATATTTTAAAAGCTTTTTATTTTAGTTTAATGGATATTTGGCAGAACTTTGCAAGAGGTGGAACAGTGTCAAATATTTATGCATTCCTGGGTGGATTTGAACCTCTTTTGCGCTGGCAATTCCATGTTTTTACAGCGAAGTTAAATAAACCGTCACAGTGGCTCAGTGGTTAGTTCGTTGGACTACATTGAGATACAAAAACTATTAGGTAGTAAGAAAAGACCGGCCCAATTCACTCTGGTAGGAGGAAGGGTCGGAATGTGAATTGGAAAAGGAATGCACCGTTGGAGTATGCATAGCAGGGATGTGCGTAGGTTCTAATTGTTGGCTTAATTCGGAGGAGAATTATTACTTCTTGGCCTGAGATATTAATGCCAAACATGAGGCATGGGTCAAATGTTACTGCAAATTCTAGGGGCAAAAAGTTTCACGATTGGTGGCGCCTCAATATGATTGAGTACAAACTCGAGTTGGGATATCATTTCTTTCCCAAAAAGCGGTCCATTGCTAGACTTGGCCTTAACGGATGCAAGACTTCAACTGACGAATACAGACCAAAACACGCGGGACTGTTTGCCTGCGTTTGAATACGATAGTGACCACTACGCGCTCGCCGCCTCAATACGGATCCCGAACGAGCAAATGCTGCTGGAGGAGTATAAGGCAGAAGGCAGTGTGTTCCTTCGATTATCGAAGGGCACAATGCTGCGCTTCTCCAGATTGTTAAAGCGAGATATACGTTCGAGTGGGATCGAGCTTGCCGACAAACAGTACCATGACAACTGAAGACATCGATCTGCATTTATTGCAAATGAACGAAGCTATCAAACGAACGGTGGAACGAACTATTCCTCGGGTAAGACACTCCGACGACGATCAGACATAAAAGTACAGAAACCCTAAAATCCACGCACACCGACAGAAAAGTAGACCGCTCTCGAGGCTTGAACGACTGCACAGACAATTTACTGACCTCAACGAGCCGGAGGTATGGATTCTGAATTCAGAGATCCAAATCCTGATTAAAGAAAATTACAGAAAATCGGTAAGTCTATATTGGGGCTATAAAATTCGGGCTACTATAACCTGTGGTCCGAATATATTCCCATAGATAAATAAGTTGTCCAGGAGGAAGGTCACAATGATATTCCTTGTGTCGGAATATCCCAGACAACAGAGAACAGACAGACAGTACTGACCGCTGGAATAAGTCCGAAAAATGTCGCTTCAAACGACGTATTTTTCGTGATCGAGGACCCAAAGGAGAAAGTGGATTTGCTAGGCGCTTGTTTCGAGGCCGTGTATACGATGAACAATACTGTTCGCCCTAACCGCGACATTAAGAATAGGGCTCTAGTGAGCCACTTCTATCTGCGCACCGAACTTGAGAGTTGACGATTTGAGAATAACGGATTTACCGTAGGTATTCAATGATGAAAACCATGCTAATGCAGTTGTCGCCAATAGCCAAAATGCATCGCACTAGTTCGTGTCGAAGGATGATCTTCTGTGCATCTTCGAGTCACTAAAGAATAAAAAGTCGTCGGGGGAAGATGGTGTCCCAAACGTCGTATAGAGACCCCTGCCTACCCCTACGGCGCATTGGAAGGTAGCTGTGGTACACCATATGCCGAAAAAGGGTAAAGATAGGACGAACCCTGACAATCTCCGGTTGATTTGTTCCCTTCCGATTATAGGAAAGGTCTTTGAAAAGGTTGTCAATAGAAGCCTGTTGAAGTGGGTCAAGGGCAATAACATAATTCCGGGCAACCAGTTTGGCTTCAGGGCGGGGAACGACAATATTCATGCCGCGTCGAAATTAGTTTCCGACATTCAGTGGAATAAATGCAAGAACCAGTGCACGGGTGCTTCTATGGTTGATTTTGAGAAGGCTTTCGACACCGTTTGATAAGAGAGACTTTTCTACAAGTTGACCAGCAGGACAACCTTTGCTATATGTAATTTATAATATGCTTATGGGAAAGAAGTTCGTTGTCAAATTTGGCAACGTGACTTCGAGCAGAGTCTTTGAAATTAAAAACAGTTTACTACTGGGCGGTGAATTCTCCTATCCTATTTTTCATTTACACGAGTGATCTGGTGGGGTCAGTAGGGCATGTTTAGCGTATGCCGACGATTTCGTGGCATACAGATCAGATCCAAAGATCGAGGTTATTCTTTTGCAGAGAGGCTTCGATCAAATTAAGGAATATTGCGACGACTGGAACTTTAAAATCAACACTCAGAGGACGGAAACAATCTTGTTCAGAACAACATTGACTGGGGCCTCTAGGGATACCAGTAAAAACTGGAAGAAATTGACCATTATTGGAAAAAATGGTCAGCCATTGGTGGTGGGAAGCGTAGTTAGATATCTGGGTATCTGGCTCGACCAGTATATATTTTTCGATGGACAAATAGGTGCTTTTCTTGCTGTGGCCAAGAAGACTTTTGATTTGACAAGGAGATTGTTAAATAGTCAATTTGACAAGCTGAGCGGAAGGATCTACACCGCAGTTGTGCGGCGTAGATCCTATGTGCACATAGGGATCACAATGCTGGGCAAGGTACAAAATGTGGGTGCAAATTAACTGCAACTGAGATGAAAATACCTCGCATGACAGCAGGAGTAACACAGATTGATCGAATAAAAAGTTCCAAGATCCAAGGAAGCCTACACGTCGAAGAACCTAACTCGAAGCAAATGGAGCACGACCGGCTCAGTTGGCACTGTCATGTTCAAAGGAGAGATCTTAAGCCCTGTCAAAAAGGCAACATCAATCAACGTTTCCATACAAACACGAAAGAGAGACAGGCCTAAAAACTATTCGATGACACAAATGACAGTTACCTATCCTGGTTGAAAGCACTAGACTCAGTGTTGCCGAAAGTACTCCCATAGGAGTATTGTCCTACTTTCAACACCACCGTACTCCCGTACTCCTCCTTTCACATTCGTACTCCTAAAATATTTTACACTTGCAGCAAATTGTATTGTCAACCTAAATAAATTTAATTCACTTAAAATTTCATGCAAATTTGGCAGCACTTTTATCTTGCAAACTATTGTCAAAAAGGGAATTTCCCTCTTTCTTGTTTGTTTTTGTGTTTCGTTGGTTTCATCTTTCATGCAATTTTTATCGGTCAGTTCGATATTTATTGTATTAGGTCTGTTCGAGAACTAATATGCAAACGTAAATTTATTTATACTTTCGTGCAAAACTACACAAACGCGTTCGCGGCTGGTAGAAAAATGAAAACTGTCAAAGCAAACATCGGTTGCTTCTTTTCAAGCCAAACTTAGACGTTTTTCATCTTTTTACACAAAAGCGTTCGCGTACTTTTCTTTGAATTGAGAGGATTCTCTCTCGATTTTGGAGATTTGACAGTTTTCATTTTTCTACACATAAAGTACGCGAACGAACCTGTTGTTACCTGAGATTGTAATTTGTTGGTCGTTTTTTTGTTTGAACTCCGTGAATTTTTATGTATAGTTCAATAAAATGAAAACGAAATAGCAGAGATATTTATCTTAAAAAATGCCCTTAATGAAACACTGTTCCGTCTGACAAGGGATTTTGAAAGTGCTTTGTTCAGTATTCCGCACAGCAGCGCAGCGACAGAACGAGTTTTTTCCCAACTGTTTCTCATTAAAGATAAAAAACGGAGCAGATTGGAGGTTAATACATTGAATGCAAATCAATGAAGCACTTTTAAATAAAGTTGCAAAAAAAAAAATTGTGTACACACTTATTTTTGAAGACTAAAAATTGTTTGTACTACTATTTTTTCAAAATACTCCCCATTTTTGGCTGCAGTACTACTTTATAATATTTCTCTCCGCTAACACTGACTAGACTTAAAACCAGAACTATACTCGTACGAATAATAGGGGTAGGGGGAAAATCTTGCATGAGACTCTTTCTCACTTAAGAAAACAAAAAATGAGTGTGCTTAACACCACACGACTGAAGTAAAACTTCTTTCGCTCTATCTAATTTAAATTGTGCGAATTTTGAAAATATTTACACATGAGCATCAAGGGCCCCTGGAGAGTCTATATTATAAATTTCAGCTCCCTAGTTTTAACTTTGCTTTTTTGCCGTCCGACCTGAAAATCTGACGCTGACGGTGACGCTCTATATTTCCAACTAATGAACTGCGATTCATGGACACAATGACTTTACTCACTTCCGGTAAATTCCATCTGTCGGCAACTATTTTAGATATACCTTTCTCTCGTTTGAATAGATGATGAGGTTAGTATTGCCCGCTATTGAGGAGATTCAAGGGTGTTTACCCATTCCACGAACCTTCCCGCCGACTAAATTGTATGGGTTGTAACAAAAGAGTTTGACTACACTTCCGTTACGCCGGAAGTCTACGTTTGTCTACACTTCCGTTACGCCGGAAGTCTATTCACCAGCTTACTTCCCAAGTCAAGCGTGCGTAAAGAAGTTTTAATACAAATAGTTTTATCCTTTGTAATCGGCGTACTATGTTTATCGTCTCGAATTTGTAGCATAGTGTTATTGCAATGACCGTGAAGGCGTGTCTGTTGCTTGCGGGCAAACTGCTTTATTTCATCTTCGACGGTAGCCATACTTAGGTCTCTGTGGATCAGTGGCGGACTAACCAGGGGGCGGAAGGGGCGGCCCGCCCCGGGCCACCGGCTTGGGGGGCCCCCAATTCCTTCAATTTATAATAAAATGCTAATTCAGTGAATCGTTACCGTGTATATCGCTCATACTTCAATACCTCTTGACAATTTGCATCTCGGTTGCATCATGCGAGAACAGTTTTTCGAAACTTAAACTAATTAGAAATTATCTTCGATCTACAATGGATCAAGAGCGACTGGTTAATCTATCCCTGATTTCAATAGAAAGAAAAATTTAAAAAGAAATCGATTTCACTGAAGTTATTGAGGAGTTCAGTAAATTGAAGGAACGAAAACACATATAACACGCTACAAAAAATAAAAAAAACTATCTTTGATTTATTTTATATAATTTTTTTGTCGATCGATTCGCATTTTATTTTCCTCACCCATATCCAATCCATTCCATATTGTAGATATGTACACTCATCGCCACTTGAATAGGACACCCTGTACACTCTTTTTGCAATTGCTCATAACTCGAAAGCAGAATGATAAAATAATGATATTATGCCCGTTATCTTAGTCCAACTCTTCTTCTTTCTCTGTGACAAAATTGCAAGTTCTGGAAAAGAGCCGTTATATGTTTTTTTTTCCACTTTATGTTAACATTCGTTGGAATTAAAACAACATTTTAGTTTGATCGTTATCTTTGGCACGCGAACTCATATTATTCGTTGATCATTTTTTTTGTTAATTTCGTTTATTTAATTAAAAAAAAAACCTAAAATGAGTCGAGGAAAAGCATTAACCGTGGCGGAAAAAGCACAAATCAAAGCTTACAAGGACTCTGGCTTATCTATTGGCAAAAAAGCTAAACAAAATCGAGAGGAGCCGACACGTTGTATCCACATTTTTAAGTATTGATTTGAATATGGAAAAAACATGAAAGGCCGGACATACAGCGTGCTTACTAATGCAGAAAGGCGACTTATTTTAAGAAAAGCGTCAAATTCTCACTACTTTGGCAAAAATCAGGGATAAATGTGGTGTCAAGGCAGGTCTTACAACTATGCCTCGTGTTATTTCGAAAGCTAAACATCTAAAAAGATTGAAAATCAAGAAGAAGCCACCTCTCAACCCGGTTCGAAAAGAGCAACTCCTCAGTGTGCTCACATGTGTGACTTGGACTTAGGAGTGGCATAGAGTAGTCTTCTCCGACGAAAAAAAATTTAATTTGGAAGGCCCCGATGGGTATAGCTTCTACAAGGTGGCGCAAAAATAACCTTCCGATGTTTTTTGGTTGTAATTTAAATTATTGCTCAAATAAATAGTCACCAATATTCCGCGTTTTGGAGCAGTGTAGCGTAACATTGTTTATTAACGTGTATTTCGCATGTGTTTACTACACAAATGTCAAAACAGAACTGACATTAGGGGCCAATCGCAAAATTTATAGCATTTTTCTGATAGGAGGATTACTTTTGCGCCACCTTGTATTTCCATGACCGCCGCAAAGGAACACATTTTTTGGACCGGCTGCATAGCAGAGTTGGAGGTGTGGTGGTGTGGGGGGGGGGGGGGGCATTTCCTATTATGGAACGTGCCAACTACAATTTATGTCAACCACAATGAATGCGTTGTCTTACAATGGCATATTGAAGGCCTATCCATAATTTCATACCCTTTTTGGACCTATGCCGTGGATTTATCAACATGAAAATTGCGCCAACAAATACAGCTCGGGTAGTTAAAACCTATATACAGAGCCAAAATGTGGAGCTATTGAGCTGGCCGCCCTATTCTCCGGATTTAAATATCATTGAAAATGTTTGGGGATGGTTGACACGTCAAGTATACGATCAGGACAACAATATTCGAGTATACCCGAACTAACCCAAGCCATCGAATAAGCTTGCAGCTCGATTTCACGGAATTATTTGGCTAATTTCTATACATCCCTTCCAAATCGGATGTGTGAAGTTTTGGAACAGAAAGGTGGCTCAATACACTTCAATTATCTTAAATTTAAATTATTTTTGTAATAAAAAGAATCAGAAATCTCTAAAATATTTTTTTTATTAAAGTGTCCTATTCAAGTGGTGCAAATTTTCGACCCCGCATTTTGCCGGTTTTTGGTTGATAATATTTTGTTAAAACTTAAAGCTTTAGCATTGAATCTTCCTTTTGATCAAACTACAGCAATTAAATTAACTTTATTTACAAAAAAAAAGTCTCTAGCATGCTTGATTTGGGAGCAATGAAGGATAGAAAACAGACGTAAGGGGTCCTATTCAAGTGGCGAGGAGTATATATTTATTTAGCCTAAATAATTTAATTCGAATTTAAATTTCACTTGCCAGATTTTAACGAAATAAACATAAACACTTATTTATACATACAAATGCGAACTGAATAAAAAGCTCGTAAAATAATTTTTTTTTTAAAGCTGGGGGGCCTCATTCAGCTTTGCCGCGCCGGGCCTCTGACGGGCTTAGTCCGCCACTGCTGTGGATATCAGTGTTTCTGATGAACCATGGTGCATTTACTATTTTTCTTAGCACTTTGTTTTGAAAGGTTTGTAAAATTTTGGTATTACTGAATTTGGTACAACCCCAAAGTTCTATACCGTATGTCGAAAAGCTTGTTCTGCATGCTGAGTTGGGAAAATCTACCAAGCAGCCAGTGCATTTGTTTACATCGAATGGTGAGCTCTTCGCGTTTCTTCTTGACGTGCGGTTTCCATTTTAATTTCGCATCGAGTGTCATTCCCAAATATTTTGATTCGTTTCCGTACGGAATTCGTACCGAATCAATGAAAATGGGTAAGTTGTCTACATTTCTATAAGTAAAATTCACGTGCGTTGATTTGGCCTTGTTGAGAGCAATACGCCAAGTCTTTGTCCGATCACAAATTTTGTCAATAGCACGTTGGAGTTTATTAGCTGCTCATTCAACCGTATTACGGACCGCTAATATAGCTGTATCGTCTGCAAACGTGACTACCGTTGTACCTTCTTCTTGCGGAATATCACTAGTGTATATTAGAAATAGAATCGGTCGAAGAACGCTTCCTTGGGGAACTCCTGCCGAGATTTCTTTGAATTCAGAGTAATCATTTCCGTGTTTTACACCAAAAAGTCTGTCTGATAAGTAACAACTAAGGATATCAGATAACTGTTGTATATGGCGGCAAGGCGAGAGGTAATCTTTACGATTAATGTTTTGATATAAAAGTTTATTGATTAAAAGGTTATTATAAATGTGAGTAAGTAAGTTTAAAATTAGATATAGTTTAAGTTGTCTGGTTAAACTTTAACCCCCGTATTAATAAACGATAGCGGCGAGTTAGCACTAGCACACGTGTTAACTCTTAATTTTGATTAATAAACGTGTGTTAGCTTTCACTGACATGTGATAACGAGTGGATAACTTAACTCACCAAATTCGGCGTATAAGGAGCGGATAACTTCACACATTGTGACGTATCTCATACATTTTGTTAGGACAATGTAATTTTCAAAAATTAACTGCTCTCATGGTTTGGCAACGACACAAACCGGACATTATCAGTGTACATACGTGTTACCTAATATCATCTTGCTCTGACAATTACGAAAGTCTACCTTCCAGTAACTGTCAAATTCCTAATGGCTATTGGTTGTGTGCCCCCCCCCCCCGCTCTTTAAGCACTTAAATTCGGCCATCAGAGAACTTCTCCCTCTTTCCATTTTGTACTTCAGAGCGGACGGGTCGTGTGCTTTGGCGTAAGTTTTTTGTTTGTTGCGATTTTGAATTGCAAATTTACATTTTTTTTTTGTTTAGTCACCAAAAAAATATTTATCGACGGAGGATGGAATTGATATTGCTAATAAGCAACAACAGAAGGCAATCCTGGATGAAAAATTAATGACGTGATTAATAAGCGATTGGAAAAAATGCACGCGGTGCAAAATCAATCTCAAAAATCGAGGTAAAACAAAAAAGGCTCATTTTTTTTTCTTGCCTCCATGTTAATCCTGTTTTAACCTCTAGCACAAACCCGGATGACGCTTTTAAAACATTCGCGCGTTTTGGCTTCGAGGTTGCCGCGTGCCCATCAAAATGTTATCCCATATTCCAGTGCCTACTCTAAACATCAAATTTGGATATCCTACCTAAATAGAACGCCACGAAAATAAAATATTGAACAATATATTAATTACACCCAACATACACCCGTCGTGAAAAAAAAAATGTCCATGCAAATCATACCTACACTCCAAAAAGAAAAAAACAGTACATTAAATAAACAATAATTTGCTAGCCACCCAACCTTAAACAGCAAAAAAAAAAAAAAAAGATTTCCATTTCGATTAACCTAAGCCTAATAAAGCAAGATAAAACTTTCATAACCTAGTACAAATTGTTGTGAACAAAACAAAAGAAAAGTGTGTGTGTTAAAAGATGTGCCAAAGCCATTCCTGACTTACAAAAAAAAAATATAAAAAATATGTATACATAATATATTTCCTAAATTATTAATTTAACCAGTATGAATTGTGAAAAGCCACAGAAACTTGACATTAACAAATAACTTTAAATAAGGGCATGCATCGAGACGAAGTTTGTGCACAAAATTCGGAGCAACGCATCAAAAACGTGAGTACCCACAAATATTAAAAAGACAAAAATATAACATCCATTTTCTTTGGCTTTACCTTATTTCACCACATTTAAAAAAAAAAAGAATTATATTTCCTTATTATTGAATTTCTAAATTACAAAAGAAAAATATTAAAAATCTAAATACATAGATATATATAAATTAATAGTTCATAAAGGTATACATTTAGGTGCTACCGTAATCTGCAGCAAATTAGTTATACCTACACTTGGATACAGAGTGCTGTACGTCAGTATTGGTTGTAAGTTACCTTTTTTTATTTTAATAAATACATACTGAATGAATTTAATTGAAATGAAGTTAAATAAAGTTTGTTTGTAATGGGCCTTAAAGAACTCCTTTTAACCGTTGTAATGTGATCAGTACTACAGAATGAGAGATCGAGTTAGGGGCCATCCTAACAAAAATCGGCAACGGGTTAGCCAAGGTGTATAAGGCAACAGCCACATACAAGGGCCGGGTTCGCCAAGACGTCCTTCTACCTTTTACGTCAACATACATAGATCGGCCTTGGTTCATTTCACTCTATCATACTTTATGTTTACGTGTAACCTTCTCTCAGTGTCTGGTTTTTTGTACTCCCGGTATGCAAGTATTTCTGACATCTTTTGCCAGGCATGTTGCACTTTCCTTAATCGTTTTTTTTCCGGCACGGTAAATGTGTTGTCCGCGAACGAATATGAAGCAGCAAGATCCCCCCCACTGACGAGCTGATGCTGTGCTACCACAAGCGTGCCATTGCTGCCACATTACCTGAAAGGATTTTGACCCGACTTTCAGTGTTCCCAAACTTAATTCGCGACAACATTCTCAGATTGTAGTTCATGCGTTCACAAATTGAGAGGATGCGCATGTATGTGTAGAAACATTGAGAGGATGAGAGGGAACACTGTCAGCCATTTGGCCATATTACTCTTTCATAATGCGTTGACTCCATAGTACTCCCATCGTATTGGAATGGAATACTCAGAAATGAGTGTCAACTGATGAAATATGACAGATACACTCGATTTTTGAATATAATTTGGTTAAGTGCTGCCGTATTGTAGGTGAAGTGCTGCCGTATTGTAGGTGATAAAGAGCAAACAGCTAACACAGGGGACAAATATTTTTATTAATCAGAAAAGTTATCCTATGGACAAGTTCGCTATCCGTGTGGCAGCTAACTCGTGTGTTAAGGAGCGGATAGTGTTTTTCTATTAATATGGCTATAAGGCTTTAGAGTTTCCTTATTGTAGGGAGTGTATCTTGCCGCACTCCTTGACTTCACGATTATAATCCTCAACGCCCCTTCCTCTTTTTACTACTCCAAGCAGATGATGTTGGGTTTGGTTTGGTGACATTCTTAGGGTGCTAACAACTGTTTCGGAAAAGCTTGTCTTAGCTTATGTTTCAAACCCGTATGCCATACTTTATCAAAGACCGGAGAGACATCGAGAAAAACACTAGAACATATTTTGTTCTCCTCTAGGGCTTTTTCAATTACATTAGTTAGTCTGTAAACCTGGTCGATTGTAGAATGCTTAGTCCTGAATCCGAATTGGTGATCAGGTATTAATCGGCGTTCTTCGATAATCGGATGTAGGCGCTTTAACAAATGTTTTTCGAATACCTTCGACATTATCGGTAAGAGTGATATTGGCCTATATGATTTTTTGTCATTTAGTGGTTTACCGGGCCTTGGAACCATTATAACCTCAGCTACCTTCCATTTTCGTGGAACGTACAATAAGCTGAACGATGCATTTATAAGATAGGCAAACTTGATTAAAGCTTTCCTAGGTAACTATTTAAGAACCTTTCATGGCTTTCCAGAGCGAATAATTTGTACTTTTATCCGCGGTTAGGCTTCCAAGGTATTTAGAGATTTCACGATTTTTAAAGTCTCGAATTTCTGTCTTTTTTTTTATTCTTTTTTTATTAAAAAGGAAATCCAAATCCCAGAGCACTCAGACTCGGTAACGGTCCATTGTACTACCAGGCAGAAATCCTCCTTTTGGTGTAGAGGCATGTGAATGGGTGGCGTATGTTGTTGTTCCCCATGGGGATTGAACCTGCACCGCACGGGTCACAAGCCAACACACTAACCTCTACACCGTCGCCACCCCAATTTTCTATCTTACTACAAAGGTTGTTAGGAGTGACAAAGTGATTCGAAATCGGGAGGCCTGTCGTTTTTTTCCAGAGGTCAAACCGGCGAGTCCCACTGTCGTTCCAGTGGGGATGCAGTTAAATGCGAGGGTTATGATCCCTTTAATACTGATCATAGCTTTACCGCTATTAAAGGAAAAAGATCTAATCTAAAAATTGTTGTTGAAATTCACTTACATTTTGAAGTAAAACTTCTTTACGCACGCTTGACTTGGGGGTAAGCTGGTGAATGCGACACGGAAGTGTAGATCAATGTAGACTTCCGGCGAGACGGAAGTGTAGACCAATGTAGACTTCTGGCGCAGTGTAGACTTTACGGTGTAACGGAAGTGTAGCCAAACGTAGACTTCAGTGATGGCCATGTGTATTACTAATCAGTGATGGGACTTTGTGAAAAAATGTCCGAAGTAGATTTGTTATTTCGTTATACATTTTCCAGTTTGAATTATGTTCAATTTTAGAGATTATTATGTCCTTACGAAACACCGGGAAGTTGTGTGGAAGTAGATTTGTTTTGAATAATTGAAAGGTCCTTGCAACAACAAAAAAGGTCCTTAAAAGTCGAAGAAAGGATATTTTTCCAAAATTCCGTTAGAATCCACACGGTATATCTGTGTTCAATGTAATTTGACTAAGAGATCCTTGCAACAACAAAAAAGGTCCTTAAAAGTCGACGAAAGGATATTTTTCCAAAATGTTTGTTGTTCCTAGCACCCCTCATTCAAATTACATTAAACTCATATATACCGTGCCGTTTCTAAAGACTTTTGGAAAATATCCTTTTTCGGGTTTAATTATTGTGGCTCCAAGGACCACTTTGTAAAATAACCTGATATAAAATAAAAGGGACATTCAATCAATTTTTATTTTAAACGCAATATGCATAATAAATCCCAATAAATTATCACCATTATAGCAAAACAAAAAAATTTGATTTAATTTTTGATATTAGTTATTACCTAGGCAGCTAAAAAGCTACAGCTAAAAACTAACCAACTTTTAGTTGTCATCCGTAACTAACTTTGGCAACCTAACGAGCTTAGTTACACAACCTGCAAGATAACAAATTAGGTAGCTAACGCGCAACTGTACCGTGAGTGCAGTGTGGCTCACACCTTTTTTTGTAATTTCTAATAATTCTTTGTTTTGATTTTTACAGCAAAAGTAAACAAATTCATTGTATAATATTATACATTTTCATTTCAACATTATTACAAAAATTCAATTTGGAAAAAACCAGAAATTATTGAAGTAAAACTTCTTTACGCACGCTTGACTGGGGGAGTAAGCTGGTGAATGCGACACGGAAGTGTAGACCAATGTAGACTTCCGGCGCAAACGTAGACTTCCGGCAATACCGAGGTGTAGACAAACGTACACTCTTTTGTTACAACCTCTCGGCGGAAAGGTTCATGGAATGGGTAAACAAACTTGAATCTCCTCAATAGAGGGCAATACTAAGCTCATCATCTATCCAAACCGGTTCAAAGGAGAACAGTTGCCGACAGATGGAATTTACCGGAAGTGAGTAAAGTCATTGTGCCCATGAATCGCAGTTCATTAGTTACAAATATAGAGCGTCACCGTCATCGTCAGATTTTCAGGTCGGACGGCAAAAAACCAAAGTTTGAGCTAGGGAGCTGAAATTTATAATATAGACTCTCCAGGCGCCCTTGATGCTCATGTGTAAATATTTTCAAAATTCGCCCCCTGACACGCCCACAATTTAAATTAGATGGAGCGAAAGAAGTTTTACTTCAGTCGTGTGGTCTTAAGCACACTCATTTTTTGATTACCGCCAACTTATGGTTGCATTTATGACTCTATTTTTTAGATTGTTTGTATAAAAATAGTTTCACCTACTGCACTTGTCGAGAGCTTACGAATGACTTAATGACAATTTGATGTCTTTTTTTTTTTTTTAAGTGGTTAAGTGGGAAGTATTGAAAAGTTGCCATATCACCCGAATTTACACTAAAGAACTTTTCTCACAGAATCCACAAAAATAAAACTGCAACAGTCAGTTGCAACTTCAATTTACCTGCGGTTGACGTTTCTTCAACACATACACCCAAATCCAAATATATTTATTGTCATTTAGGTACACATAACTGTGGCAATACAAGTCGCTACCTATATGCAATCCTTAGTTTCCCATTAATGAAGCGAAACACTTGGGAACCACACCTTAACAATCGCTAAGCTGATGAGAAAGTAATCAACACTTGAACCATTTTGTTAATTTGAGATCCACGCGTGCCCGTCACTGACAATGGCTCGGCACGGCATTATGGCATCGGCTCGCTTACTGTGTCATATTATCGCCTCCGGAGATCAAGTGGTCATAATCTAAATTGGAAAAAAACATATGGTATTGGGAACTGGTAGACACTTTGAGTTCGAGAATACCCTCGTTGCATGCATCTCCATAATCTTCTCTGTTTCATTTGTATTATTGTCGCAACTGAATCTCAAGTAGAAATGCCACCCAAAATGCCATAGATCACCGCAGTCCATAAGGCAGCCAGTATTATTGTTGTGACGCAGGATTACCCAGGAGAAACAGAAAGTCAGAGGATCAACAGAATATCTGATTGCTTGAGAGCAGCTCAAGTGGCACTCGAAAGCCTACACACTTTATGATCGAAGACTACACCCCACGGCACCAATACACGGTCCAAGTAGGTACTTCTCGCGCGCCACTTTGGCAGCTTGACCATCTCTGGCAGCCTCGTAATCAGTTTATTTGGGAGAATTACTTGCGGAACAGCAGCCAGTCAGTCTACCAGCCTGTCAGTCAATCTGAGACGTAGTCGTGAATGCTGCGCCTGTGAGTGGACCGTATGTGGAATTAGTGAATTGAATTTCAATCGGCGGAAATGTAATCAATCTGAAGGATGCTCGAAGTGATTGGAGTTCACGTCGTTTACTGTGTGCTTCAAGTAGTATTTGAGAGCTAAGATCACACCTTGGCTGCATTGGGTAGTGGCAAAGCAAGAGTGCATCGGTTTGCTGACGATGCGGAGGTGTGAGTTGGGTTTTCAGGTGTCCTGCGTGTGTCTGATATTGCTGGTTGATTCTCTTTCGCAAACTCTGTGCTCGTGCTTCGAGTGTTGTGTGCTTGTGCTCATCAGTTGGAATAATATATTTAATTAATTTCGTCGACGTTGATCCGAAGGATGTAAGCAGCACCAAATGTGCATATAAAGTAAAAATGTTTCATTTGATACGTGTTGCAGCCACTGGTTACTTATATGTTTACACTGTGCGGAGATCTAGAGTACGCATTGCTAGCAAGGCGCGTAAAATAATGCGTGTTCAGGTAGACACTCAAATCGGGACGCTGAGGTGTGGACATTGTTGATGCGCGGGTGTCAACTATGCCAGTTGTGATCCAACAATTGGCAAAGGATTTACCTTAATGCCAACTTTTTAGAAAAGCCTATCAAGGGTAATTAAAATAGATTTGTATAGAGTATGGGTTTGGGTCCCTTAGGCATTCCAATTGCTACATGCAAACTAATGTTTATGAGGGAGGCCATTGAGTGAACTAACCTTAGATGGACAAGGTGCTACAGTGGATGTAATCACCGGACACTGTCTCATAGGCAAGCCTGCAACAAGGCTTGGCGTCTATACAAATGACTTCTGTAGAAGCTGCTTGGAAGAGGAGGAGGAGACTATTCCCCGCCTTCTCTTCACATGCCCTGCTCTCTCTCAAAGACGCAAACTCCATTTGGGATATTTTTCTTACAATGATCTCAACGATCTCATAAACATCGACATTACAAGTCTTTCAAGCTTTGCCTAAAGCTCCAACTGGTTCAACGAGTAGGAAGAAGATAATTCTGTATGGTAACACAATGGAGCTTTTTATTGGTCTAAGTGTGTCGGCTTCTGCCGACTGCCACTATAACCTAACCTTACATAACCATGGGTTTGGGAATCAGTTCACAAATGTGAGAATGCACAAAAGATAATATCAGCTCAACTTAAACTCTTGCTTAGACACGGAGCTATCGATGGCTTTGTGGTTCCAAAGAAAGGATCAAACGTTTCAAATTTGGTGTTTTAATGAAGTTTAAAAATGGGCATCCAACTTTCTTTAGGCTGGAAAATATATTTTCACAGGATTAAAATGTTTGCCTGCAAAAAATTTAAATAAAAAAAACATAACAAGAAAATGTTTCTAATTGAAATATATGGCTTCAATTAAGTCTTCTTTGGTTTCAAACTGTCTTCATCCTTCGTAAACGTTCCGTAAGAATCCACCACAAACATTATGTTCAAGTCTAGTATGAGTATGGCGGTCATGGCGAAAGTTCTGCATCCAAACCCTGAACTCATGCTTTGGTTAACCATGCGCTTTGCATGGGAGCCTAGCTAAAATGTCCATCGTTGCCCACCAAAAAAATGATTAAACTTAGGAAAATTACGTTGCAGTATGTACATGTACGTTGCCGCGTTCGTTCCTAAAAATACAGTTCAACTGTGCCGTAGAATGTGTAACGTGACGACCGAAATTCCCCGATTACACCCTGACCGACCGCGGCACGTACAAACTAGTACGTTCCCCTGATCGACCCCTCTGGCAAATTGAAATAGACCTCTGATTGCCGTCAATGCATGTCCACCAGTAGCCATACCATCAGACCATCCAACCATGTAAACAATACATCTCCATCTACGACTGACTGGCCGAGTATAAATATCTAGACCGATTTTGATGTTCATCGGTATAATTCACACCCGCACCCAGATTTTGCCGAGCAAATCCCATTTTACGATTTTAATGGTTTTTTTTGTGATACCACAAAAATTTTTCTGGTTTTAATTTTTGTTTTTCGTCAATTTCCTTTATATTGTTTTGTATGAATAACCTTACCATGTGAAGTGGACGGCTGGAGTTACAGCGCTGTTTCACGGTTCGCCACAACCGATCATCAGACTCCTTCTGTGGTGCTGGTCTGTCTTTTTCCTTCATTTTATCCCGAAAATCCGTTTCTTCCACTGGGATTCGAACCTAGACCAGCGTCTTCTCAGGCAAGCACTCATGCACTGTGCCATTGAAGCCACGAGTTTTCAGTTCACCCAGTTTTTATTTTGATTTTCTTGGACAGACTTGCTCCTATTAGTATATTATGTTATTCATTCTGGTTTTTCTCTGTTTTCTCTAATTTTATTCCATTTCGACAAGCATAGTTGGACTGAAATGGCTTGCCTGAGAAGACGCTGGTCTAGGTTCGAATCCCAGTGGAAGAAACGGATTTTCGGGATAAAATGAAGGAAAAAGACAGGCCAGCACCACAGAAGGATTCTGATGATCGTTTGTGGTGAACCGTGAAACAGCGCTGTAACTCCAGCCGTCCACTTCATGTGGTAACGAATGTAAGATTATTCATTCAAAACAACATAAATCCCATTTATTTAGTCAACCCCGTAGCAGTCTGGCGGATCCTGTGTCGTCGACCTCGGCGTCAACTTTGGTATTCAGTCTACACCCAGACCCAAACGGAAGAGGTGTCCCTGGGTTGGCGCATCTTTAAACTGACATGCGATTGACTGTCTGATCCGCCACCTAAAACTGAAGAAATCCAGCCCTAGGGGGAGTAGGTGTTATCGACCTATGGTCTGATCCACCGAGACCGAGACAGATCTGGGACGACCCAGTGAGGAGGCCCTTGTCCGACTTCCAGAGTCGTTTGACGTCCAAAACACTGGTGTATTCCCCTCCTGACCCCAACCTCATCCCCGGTTCACCGCATAGGTAGTAGTATACCAGGGATGGAAAAATCGATACAATTGTATTGAATTCAATATAAATATTTTCGAGTATTACAAAAATACAAATGCCTTAACTAGATACAATTTATCCTGCCTGCATCTTTGGAATTCTCTTGCAATCTGTATTTTTCAAAAACAAAAATTGAATCAATTAACAATCGACACATCTTTTTGATTTAAAATTTACACCGCACTGAATGCATTATTCCAGTCTCTATTTCCAGATGGATGTTTTGCCATATTTGGAACACAAATGTGCACAATGATAAAACTACTTCACATAATCTTCATGCTTAACTACGTGTAGTTAATAGGTTAACTAATTTTCACCATTAACTACCTTTAACTAAGTCTTACAACTACTTGTCTAACAAATTGATTGTCCTTAAAATGTCAGTGACGTTAAGATGTTAAATTTACAACTGAAAACTCCACGTGACAGGTGTTACCTACGTCTGCTACATTTATCTACGTTTTCTACGTTAACCACATGAATTGAATATGTGCAGACGTTACAAATGTAGTTTTTCACCAAAAAATTGAAGTTCAGCCATCTCTGTTTGAAGAGCTCATAGACTAAACTATAAACTATAAACTAAAACATAAAAACTAAATTATTTTTGTTTGTTAGGTTTTGTTACGAAGTTATCTATGTTTATTTTTGTTCGCTTATGTTTTTGAAAATAAAATACTTTAAGTTCAATTTATATTATTTTTCCATGCGAAAGAGTTTTTAATACAATTGACTCCGTTTTAGTACTTTTAGTACAATCTAAGAACAGTTTTAAATACAAATCAAACATGTAATTTTCCATCAATAGCGTAGACTAGTTATAAGGTACGATTAACGTTAAATAAAATCTATTTCTGGATTCTGCAACTTTACTCCGCCCGAAGTTTTGTTGCTTTGTTTGGGGAAACACTGGCACCGACGAGCATATCTCGGCCTCAGTCAAAAAAGCACATCACAAATGACAGTGACGCCCATACCATCATTCCTTGCTGTGTCTTCTATCCAAGTTTATGTAACCTTTTCTCAATCATGAAAATAGAAACTATAGCCGGGCCATCCTTTTGTGGTGTTCGCCGGTCTAAGACGGTAGTCTTGATATTTAACTTGAATTCCTAATTGCAATAATGACCCACGTTTCCTGGTGCCTGGCCTGAATTAGTAGTTTATAAGATACAAATGAAAAAAAGAAACAGAACAATAAAGTTGACTTTTACTGAATTTGATTGTTTTATTAAGTTTCAGATAATGAAATGGTATGTAAATATGAATGTTTAAATTACTGTTATAACAATTATTCAAACTTAACCTGCGCATCAGAAATTTTATTGAATTTGGATTCCGTAAAGTAAAAAAAAAGAAGAATTCCTTCCGCTCATGTGTCTTGCGTTGCTGTTGCTGGAGGTGTCATTCCAAAAATGAGTCTGCTGATCTTCCTCGCAATTTTGTGCAAAAATCAACCTGAACTTCGTATGTACTTCAAATGTCGATGATTTTGCGTTTTCTAATTCGGATGGAAACGTCATAGCTAACAGTCGCATGTGCACAGGCAAACATCATGACCAAATGTTTCGTCAAGGCTGGTTGAACGATTTTGGTTTCCTTAAAGAAGAATTTTGCTCGTACTGTAACACCAAAATTACAAACAACAAGCAACATCTTATCAGACACGAAAATTCGAAACCTTATCAAGAAAAACTTTTATCACGAAAACAGCAACCCAAAATAGAAATAGCAACTATTGACTAGACTAGACAATCCATTTGCCTGAATATGAATAAAAACTCATTTGAAAGCCTAAAAATCTCTGTACTACGGATTTGTTCAAAATACTACTCTTTTTTAGCTTCTGTACTACCTTTGAACATTTCCCTACGGTAACGCTGGTTCCACTTATACCACATACGCACCTCCGCTCAAATAGTTTCATAACTCAAAAGAATTAGAAAATCCATCTATTGCACCATTACGTCCCCCATACTTTAAAATATTATCTCAAAAAGTGTAATATCCATGGTTCGAATATTTGTCCCTAGATGACACACATTTCATTAGTATTAATGTAAACCAAAAGTAATGGCGGCCCAAACATTTGAAAGCTTTTTTCTCGAAAAAATGATTTTTTGAGTTATGACACTATTTGAGCGGAGGTCCAATGCAATATCCCTGGATGAAGTTTCGCCTAAATTTATTCGTCTGCTGCTCCCGGTCATCCTTCCAAGCGTGGCTAATATTTACAATGACTGTCTGACTAGGTCGTTTTTCCCGAGTTCCTGGAAGATCGCTAAAGTCATTCCTTTACAAAAAAAGGCGGGAAGTATTGACCCATCGAATTATCGACCAATCAGCATTCTGCCATTCCTGTCAAAAGGGTTGGAAAAACTCATGTCCAATCAGCTCTCCGAATTCGTTGAGTCTCACAATCTGCTGTCACCCCTGCAATCTGGATTTCGGAAGAAGCACAGTTGCGTCTCGGCTATTCTAAAAGTGCATGATGATATTCGGATTGCATTGTCCGTGGACAAGGTATCGATTTTGAGTTTACTGGATTTTTCTAATGCTTTCGGATCAGTAAACCACTCGATCTTACTGCATAAATTACAACTCCATTTTTATTGTTCGTCAGAGGCACTCAAATTGATTAAAAGCTTCCTGTATAATCGAAGGCAAGCCGTTTGCTTGGGTCCGTTGGTCTCTAACTTCGTAGAGCTTAAACTTGGTGTCCCTCAAGGGTCACTGTTGGGGCCCTTGCTGTTTAGTATGTTTATAAATGATGTCGTCGCAGTATTAAAATATTGTTCTTACCATCTTTACGCGGATGATTTGCAGATTTATTTATCTTTCCAGCTAGGCCTTTTGGAAGATGCAATTTCTAACATAAATGAGGATTTGAAAAGTGTATTTACATGGGCAGTTAAAAATGATTTAATTTTAAATCCGGCTAAATCACAAAGTATTATCATTTATAAGAACAGTTTGGATGAATCCTATTTTCCTGAAGTAGTTTTAAATGGACATGTGATTCAATATAGCCAGACTGTAAATAACCTTGGTTTCATCTTTAATAAAACTCTCACATGGAGTGATCATGTTAAGAAGGTTATTTGTGGTATTTACGGAGGACTTAGGCGGTTATGGAGAGTGTCGAATTATGTACCTCAGCAAACAAGACTAATGCTGGATAAAACTTTACTTGCCCCAATTATAACCTATGGATCCCCTTTGTATAGTGCGATGGACTCAGTCAGCAAACAAAAATTAAAGGTGGCTCTCAATTCGTGTACTCGTTTTATTCATTCGTTAAGAAGGTTTGACCATGTGTCTCATTTGTCTAATTGTGTTTTTGGCATCTCATTGATGTCACATTTCACTATTGAAATTTGTAAATTTATTTTTAAAGTGATCCGACATCGGACTCCGGCGTACTTGTACGATAAACTAGAATTTTCAACTTCAACGCGTTCCAACAACATCAATATTCCAATTAGTTCAACATTACAGACTCGTAGATCTTTCTTCGTTTTAGGCGCCAGGATATGGAATAGATTACCTGCTCGATTTAAAATTATTGTCAATTTAGATAATTGTATTCGCTCTTTAAAGGAACATCTCCAGGACCCCACCATAGCTTTGCTTTTCCACTCTTTGTTCATTCATTAATCTTTTGATCTCTTGTTTTTATTTTAATTCTTTTAACCTTTTTCAGTAACTCATATCTTGTTATCATGTATCTAATTTTCTTCTTTTTTTTCTCTTTTTTTTCGATAAGTTTGTGAATTCCTTTTAATAATAATAATAATACTCTTTACTTATTATGTTCATTAATTATAATATATATATTTTTAAGCCACAAATGAGATTTCATATCAAGGCTTTTGTAAATAAATAAATGAAATGAAATGAAATGAAATGAAAGGTGCGGTATCTAGTACTTAACTACCATATTTGCATGTTTTTTGGACGTCGTAGTTTATTTTATTACTACATTTTAACATTTCTTATGTTTTACTTTTTTTTATTATTTAACTTATATACCATTAAAAGAAGTTTTTTTTTTTTTTTTTTTTTTTAATTCTGGCTCGCCAGGGCGATTTATAAAAGGGGGGGGGGGGGGGGGGGGGGTACTTCGACCTAAAAGATCTTTTGTACCGTATGGGCCAGAAAAATGTTAAACTAGTAAAATTTCCACTTTCTGTGTAAAGCGGACAATTTTACCAGTAGAAGAATTCTTTATGTCCTCGAGGCTCAATTGTTCCCTGAGAAAGATCTTCTTTCTAATTCCATTAAGGGCTGGGCATTCACATAAAATGTGTTCAGCTGACTCGTCCTCTTCAAGACAGAGTCGGCACTCAGGAGAATCTGCTATTCTCATTTTGTGTAGATGATATCTTAAACCGTGGTGACCAGTAAGGTAACCTACTAGGTTTTTGATATCATGCCTGCTTAGGTTTAGACATTTGCTGGCATTATGATTGAAGGGCCGAATGGCTCGTTTGGCCTGTCTTAGACCTGGGATGTTATCCCAATGATAGATACATTTTCTATGTTCCCAGCTTTTAATTGCTAAAAGAAGTAAATAAAACAATATAACGAAAATACAAATTTAGTTCGCAAAATCAATTACAATTACAATATCTTCGTATTTAAGAAAAATGGAATAACGTTTTTAATTTATTAATCGAAGCATGTTAAAAAATGGGGTATTTTCCTGATGTGTCGAAGTTAGCTAAGGTTATACCAACCAATGGAAACATAGCAAACAAAAGAGCGCTATCGGAAAATCTACGGGAATGTAACTGCTTGATATAAATAGATTCGTTATATCTTTCCTGAATGTGCAAATAGGGCAAAGTTTTTTGTCCAACCGTAGTTTTAATGCTTACGTCAACAGGAGTGCATCACACTTAATACACTTTAACTCAGTTCTTCCATAAGGTTCAGTCCTGGGATCAGTAATGTACAATCTATACATCTCAGATTTTCCGCAACTATAGCTTCATCTGAAGCAGCTATTTATGCGGTGCCGTTAAATAAGGCCAATCGTCCAATCGAAATGAGGCAATATTTGAAAATATGGCCTCGTTTCACTTTGCAGTAGTTCAATTTGGTCTTATTTTACTTTCCATTGGCTCTATCTTAAATAATTTGCGCTCAAGGCAAACACTGACCCCAAGCAGGGGGCAGCCTGGCCTGCCATACGCATTGCACTGTTTATGGCATTAATTGCTAAATTCATTTTCACAAAGAGAAATAAGGCTATATTTTCAAATATGGCCTTAGTTCGTTTGACGGCACCATTTATGCTGATTTTACAGCAATTTTTCCATCGCATCAATTTGGTCTCAATACTGAGACAAATCTAAACAATCCGATTGGAATATTGGTGAATTTATGCAATTAGTTGCTATATCAATAAACTACAAATATCTCAAAATAAAATCCTTCAAAATTATGCCACATTATCGATGGCATTATCCTACTGTTTATCTTATTAAAAAAAGAAATGTTGAATTGATAATCGCTGGAATAGATATACATATAATATATATCTACATGTAAGTTGATAAAATTTGACTATAAAGAAATTTTAACAACCAGAACTCTGAATTATATATATGTGCGATAGCAAACTAAAAAACATGTAAATTATTACACCAAATAAAAAATATATCTATCTATCTAATAAAAAAACATAAACAACCCTTTCTGACCGGAAACTCTAAATAAAGCACCTCGCCAAGACATGCAGCGGTGGACACAGAATCATGGATTAGTTGCCCTCAGGTAACATCACTAAATATGCGACCACCTGTCAAACATCCAAAGGTATCAACTGCCATGAGAAACTGCTAGATTTTCCGTTCAGGTCGGCGTAAAATTGTAGGTTCCTATCACTTCGCACACGCAAATGGTTAGAGGAACTAGGACCTATCCTGTATGGGCAGTTAATTCCTAAAATTGTTTTGCCTCGATTAAGGTAGCGACGCTGCTTCAAGTTATTATGAAGAGAAGGGGTCCTAACTGGCTGCATTGTGGCACACCAAAATCGGTAACAAATTACTAGAAAGAGTCAGGTAATGAAGGATACTCGTATCTTCCAAACCTGAGAAAATTCTTCTTTTGAGAAGAGGACTTGAAAGATGGAAGAAAGGCACTAAAACACTAAGCTTACATTTAAGGGGTTGAACAAAGGACGACAAAATGAGTTAGATCAAAACTATTTTCTTCGGTTTCAACCACACAATTCGTTTTCTTTTCATATCTCAAATTTAATCCCAATTGACACTCAAGCACTCTATCCGCAGACCTCTCGTGTACTTACACGACCCCATTAATCAACACTATCGATCCATTAAAATGCTGAGCAATTAAAATTACAAAAGTCCTCAGCGTAGCCATACAACATTTCGCATACAGAAGCAGAAACAGGACATCTTGTCCGACGAAAAGCGAACAAAAAATCGTTTAATTAAATGCAGGACAGTTGTCCATGTGTATCTCTTATCTGGCCGCCACTCCTCGTGCATACAATTTGTCCTGGTGCCCCGGCAGGAATGTAATGTTGGAAAAGTTGTTAACATATCATCGGGTCATCGTGGGGTTCCTTCCAAGAGGAGCAGGAGAACATAAGTTCATGGCACATTTGCATATACATAATACACTTCGACCGCATTTCGTCGCGGCCAATTAGATTGCACAAGGAAAACACCTGATATGCATATTTTTTGGATTCCTTAGATCAAAACATTTAATTAGCATCGAACAAGCGCACAACTGGAGCGAGGATAAAATGCGAACCCTTTTGTTTTACCCGATTTTTTCCTTTTGGTGTTATTTTATCCTTTTAATGGAAATCGAAAGTATAGTCCTTTGATGATGGACTTTTGATGATTCCGTCATTCTAATTATTTCGAAGGAACCCTAAAAGAGACCATTTGCGGTTTAGATAAGGCACTTTGCTTGAAGGTTCTGCATTAATTGAGTTTTAATCGTTGGTAAATTTCAGCTGCTCTTTAGTGGAAGCATATATGAACACCAATTTCAATGTCGTAGTCACGTTCACCAAACAGAACGTCGCTTATTTGTTCCTGATCCAACATCACTTTCCGCATACTAATGAATTTACATTTTTCACCAGCAAATATTGACTGCCTCATTTGCGCGCTCCAAAGGCATCTCGAAGCTAGTTTATCTCAATGGAAACGCAACTCTTTAGCGAGTCAATTTGTGCCGCTTTTCAGCACGTCTGCATATTAAACTGGCGTTGGCGACACCGTCGTCTTTTCATTAGTCCGCCATTGTGTCACAATGACACAAAGTCATCTCTCACATATCTAACGGCTGTGTGTGCTATTTTTGGCTTCCTGTCTTGGTGCCGATGCCGACTCACCATCGATCGTTCCCATTCAGCTACCGACTTGAGAAATGTGGTGCGTGACGTCCAATGAATAGTGACCACAAAAACTAATGGTAAATCAAATCCAAGCAGCAGCACTACCACCATCCGAAAGAGGGCACAACAACACAATACACACAGGGCACAGGAGCTACACGTTGAGGCTTCGGGCGCAGGTTGTATAAACGAAGCCATGATTATCATTATCCTGTCAAATGTGAGCAACAATCATCACAGAGATTTCGTGCGTCAGATCATTCACCTGTGGCAGGTAGGTAGGCTAGGAGCAATCATCTGCACAACTAGCACTGCATCCATCTCCCGTCTAATGGCCATTCAAAGGAACAAAACAATTAATAGTTGTGTTTTGTAAACAACAACAACAGTAGCAGGAAAATTGCAAACATCCTTTCGGGGTTGATCTACTGGATCGATGGGAATCGAATGCATGCATGTCATGGCGAGATCATGCTGAGATCATGCGAATAATCTTTGGAAATGACATTATAATGAGTCCGTGATTGTTCCTGGAATGATGCGGTGTAGTGTATCTCGCCACACACAGTAGCAGATTCACTTCGGTCAAATAAAGTGAAATGTAATCGGAGTTGAGCTCTGAATTTGATGTCAGGCAAGGCTGATACCGTAGGATGTTGGGAGACTTTTGGCGGCGGCTATAATAAGTGGTTTCAACCGCTTAAACACGAAGGAGAAATTATATGCAACTCGTTCCGAGATTTTGAAATTTGTCATTTAAGTTATGAGTAACTTTCATTGCACGGTAGATGTCTCGTAGCATTAAGAAAATCAAATTCTGCTGCAAAATATTGTTTGGATTAAAATAAAAAATTTTCTGCAAGGTCCTCTTGACATAATACACGATGGCAATGGGAACGATACACAAATGCCACTCGAACTTTAATCAAACAAATTAAAATGTGTCACAGATTAAACACCGGATTTAATCATGGGATTTACTGGCTGAACATATTTGCGGGCGGCATTGGTAAGACGGAAGTGTATTCACTAACTGATTGGTAGGTCGTGCGTTCGAATCCCGGCCAGGGCCTCGATTTTGAATTGAATACTTACGTAAATACAGGTCTCCCTAAGCAATTTAGGCGCCACCCGTGGAGAAAACCCCTACAAATGCACCAACATTCTTTCCTATTCTTTCGAATAGTAAGAGGACCTTAAATCATGCAACGCAATACTTCATTGCTAGGTGCTGCTTACTGTTCAACAAAAATGCCTGCGCTGTGTTCCAACACTATAAGGGTCTTAAATATACAGAAAAACAAAACACCTTACGCGTAAGCAAATTATATAAAAACAAAAAGCTGCCTGAGCAAGACCCGTCAATGAGAAGTTGCACAAACTCATAAAACTGTGCGACTTTTCGACGTTTACTGACATTTTTACTAAACAATTTAGTATTGAGTGATAATATTGCTATCCCATTCTTTTGAATTTATTTTTAGTTTTTATGAGCTTAACTTGGTAAAACTTTTATTTAATTTACAGCTTTAATTAATCCTCCATCATTTGTTCGTTTGTTTGTTTGGAATGCTGTCAAAAGTAGCTATTCATACCAGCTGTCAAACGGGTGCAAAACCAAAAAATTAAGAGTTGACTAACCTTTGCTCTTTTTGTATTGTTTAAACTTTTGACCGTTGCAGCTGCGGCTACATTGTGTTCAGCCAGTTAAGTTTCACTATAGCCCATACGTTTTTGGTTGACAGCTTCGACTTTTTGACAGATGTCTCAAACGACAGTTGTTGCACATGCAAAACACAAACTTTTCTAAACTTTTGACTAGGCGTGGGAGCGTATCTGCATCCCGCTTTTGAAAATCCCGTTTTTTTTTAAATCCCACTTAAAATGTTTTAAAACACCGTCTTCGAAAATCCCGCTTATTCTAAATCCCGATCTATTATAATCCCGCTTTTCAAAATCCCGTTTTATCCCGCTTTGCCCGTTTCTCAGAATCCCACTTGAATTTTAACAACGTCATCGTTAATATAACTAATATAAATAACATTTTTAACATTGTAAAATATTGAATGACTGAAAATAATCATTACCATATCTTCGAATTATAGAAACTAATATTGACAGACCCAATACTGCTTCACATACACTAAAAGTCAAAAAAAATTATATTAAAAAGAATTTTATATTCTAATAAATTTTTTATATATGATCTATGACTCCTAAAACTGCTCGGGATACAAAATTTTCAAAATCCGCCCACTGACACGCCCACAAAAAAATAAAACAATTTTATTGAAAAACCAAAATTTGAGCTAGTTAGCTGAAATTTTTAATATATACTCTCTAGGGGCCCTTTGCCCTCATGTGTAAATATTTCCACCCACATTTTTTTTTTTTTTTTTTTGAAAATCCAAAGTTTGAGCTAGGGAGCTGAAATTTATAATATATACTCTCTAGGGGTCCTCTATGCTCATGTGCTCCATGCTCTTAACAATTCAACCATACTTAGACTTTTGTCACGCCCACTTATGAGGGATAGGAATAAGAATAGGGTATCCAGCAGTTTGCCCAAGCGGACTGTAGCCCGCCCCTATGTTTTTTTAAATAAATTGGTAGGCTATTATATATATTCAATCCTCTGTGTAGAACCATATTTTTTGTCTTTAAATTTCTAAACCGTGGCAACCTAAAGTCACCCGTATTACGAGTATGTAACGCAAAAGGTTGTTCATCATTAATATAAGACAGATATTCATTTAGTAAGTTAGTTAGGTAATAACTCAAATTTGATTTTAAATACAAATATGATCACATTGGACATAATTCTTTGGTTTACACTCATCCAAGACAATTTAGACAATATTTCTTAAAGTTAATCTGTTAGACATTAGAACAATTCTCATTGCCCTATTTTGGAGCTTTTGTAATCTACTCATCATTAGATTATTACACATAAACAAAATACTTGAGCAATACTCAAAATGAGGTATAATCATTGTATTGTATACATAAATTGTTGTTTTTAGCGACAATTTTTTCTAATTCTACCCAAGAAGTAAATTTTTTTCGGTATCTTTTTACATACATAATTTATATGAACATCAAGAACTAATCTGTTGTATATTAAGACACCTAAATATTTAATTTCAGAGACTGTCTCAATGTTCTGATTGTTTATGCTGATGTTTTTGACAGTACTACCATTTAAAATCATAGCTTTGGTTTTGTTTATATTCAATTTTAACATGTTTCTGTCAAACCAATCTTGCAACCTGGTTGGTTGGTTGGTTGGTTTAAGTGGCTGTAAATCCCGTCATCTGACGAGGGAAAACACAAATAGGGCATTGAGCGCCGTTTTGATACCACAACTAACGGAACCTAAAATTAAAGGGCGAGATGGATATTAAGGGGGCTCATAAACATCCTGTGGAGTTGAGGAATTTGATGATGTTATTGAATTGGATGGTATGAATGGCCGAAAGGTCATTGTAAAAGGGGTGCGCTGCGTCTGGTTTTGGCTAAAGCCGGACACTCACAGAGAAGATGGAACACTGTTTCACTCTTTTCTGTGTCAGAGCAGCTGCGGCAGTGGGTGTTATGAGGGATGCCAAGCTTGGCTGCGTGAGTGCCTAAAGGCCAATGGCCCGTACTGATTGCCGTTAGTCTGGCGACATCTACACGCGTTCTGGCTAAGAGGTTGTTTGTTCTGGCATCATCGTAAGTTGGCCAGATCTTTCTTGAAATGACACAGTTCGAACGATTCGTCCATCTAGTCTCAGCCCTTGAGATGAAGTGCAGGAGGATTTCTCTCTATACATATCCCAGCGGAGGGAAAACTTCCTCCGCATGTGATACGCACAGAGCAGAGCCACGTCTGGCGAGTTCATCGGTTCTCTCATTTCCTTCAATGTTCCTATGGCCGGGAACCCAGACGAGACTGATATCTAGCCGATGACCAGCCTTATTCAGCGTATCCCTGCATTCCACCACAAGCTTGGACATAGACTTAGTTGAACTAACAGCCTTAATCGCGGCCTGACTGTCGACGAAGATGCCTTTTTTTTCTGTGTGTCAATATGTTGAGAAGCAGTCTACACGCCTCCTTAATTGCAAGTACTTCTGCTTGAAAGACGCTGGCTGCGTTAGAAAGGCGAAGGGTTTTAGAGATATCTAGCTCTGTAGAGAAAATGCCAGCTCCTACTCCACAGTTCATCTTGGGACCATCTGCGAAGATAGGTATGTCGAATTCATTTACGACCGCATTCCTTTGCAACCTAACTTGATCTGAATTAATTTTATCTATACAATCATTGACATTACAACCAGAAATAAACAATAACGCGTCATCAGCAAACAGCACCATTTTTGAAAAACGAACAGCATTTTCCATATCATTGACGTGCACCAAAAACAGCAACACACCAAGCAAAGATCCTTGAGTGAATCATGAAGTACAGGAGCAGGGTTTGAAAGAACATCGTTAACTTTAGTTTTTTGGGTTCTATTTTCAACATATGATTTAAACCAATTAAGTGTCGTATTTCTCACACCATACATTTTAAGTTTATCCATTAATATTAATTTGTCCACAGTTTCAAACGCTCTTTTTACGTCTAGAAACACGCCCACAACCACTTTCTTGTCTTGAATGTCAATTTTCCACTTACTGATCACTAAATTCAGAAGGGATTCACAATTATGGTTTTTTCGGAAGCCATCAGGCTGATAACATGAAATTAAATTGAAAGATTCCAAGTAAGCTTGCAGTTGATTATACACAACCCTTTTCAATGATTTTACTCTCTATGGTCATCATATTGACAGGTCTAAAATCGTCCACCTTTTTATAGTTCTTTACTTTTTGAATTGGAACGATACGGGATTCTTTGCAGCAATTAGGAAACGCGCCACTAACTAAGGACAAATTTACGATTTTTAGCAACAATTCACCACAAAAATCAAATACATCCAAGTACAATTTCACACTGACTCCGTTCGTATCTTTTTTATTGTTCATCGATTTTAGCACAGATTTTAGGTCACTGATATTAATTTCTTTAAAATTAAAATTTAGGTAGTAATAGTCAAACACTGAATGAATTTACTGTTTTTTTTTAATATTGCTTCTAATTTCCACAATACTATTAAAAAAAAAAACAAGTTCAAAACATTAGATACGAGTAATTCGATACAATTGCTGTATTTTTTGTTATTGTAAATAACTTCACTTTAATACTTTTCTCACTTTCTTTTAATACAAGCCTTTTTAAAGTTCTCCACATAGATTTCTGCTCACTACAAATTTCAATTTTGTTACTGATGTACCTGTTTTTTGCACAATCAACTGCGGTTTTAAATCTGTTTCTACACATTTTATAGCTTTTCCAATCGGCCACAAGACAGGAAAATTTCGACTTTTCGTATTTTAAAACTTTTTCATTTTTGAGTACTCTTAGACTTTCATTAAACCAAGGATTATGATTTTCATTTAATTTTTTGTATGTTATAAAACTATTAACCGTCTGCACAATGTTATTAGATAATTTCTTAGTTAATGCGTCAATAGATATATTGCTATTTGGTATGGACAGATCACAATTTGTTAATTTAGTGACAAAACTTGCTGACTCATATTTAAATACACGCACGACTTTCTCCTTATGACTTCTGTTATACAATGCCTTAATACTAACTATCACAGACTCATGATCACTTATTTTTAATTTACTATCAAACTTAGCTTCAACTCTCTCCGGATTATTTGTCATAACATAGTCAATTAAACTTACAGAGTTCTTGGTTATTCTCGTTGGTTCCTTAATTAATTGAGTACAGTATAATCCCGATAAATCGTAGTGTCAAGGTTCCTAGAGTTTATTGCGAATTATAGGGGTTTTCGAATTAGCGAGATTACGAATTATTGAAGGTTTAAAAAATAAAAATACGATTTAAAGGGATTTTATGTCTTAAATTAAAATTCAATATTTAACACAATATATTGGATATATTATGTACAAAAAACCAATTTTTCTACATAGGTAGGTACTTAGGTAGATAATATGTGTGTATGTACAAAAAAAATAGAAAAAAATTTTACAAATGGACAGACACTTATGTAACCGTATACAGAAGAAGTTTGCAATGTCATAGGAAATTTACGTTAGCATAACGGTAACCGTTTTTGTCAGAAAGTCTGTGAATGCACGTGCTTACATTTGAAACAGAAACAGCTGCCATTACCTGCAGCTGCACACATTTGCAAGGGTGAGAAAATCCCCTTTCGCCCCCGGATGTTACTCCAAGTCCTTTCTTTGTGACTAAACATAAACATATTGCAACAAATGTGATTCAGAGTATTGAAGATAAGGAATGAGACGTTTTTTTTTCGAATAAACGGGGTTATCAACAGAGACTTACGAACTATAAGACGTTTTACCTATATAACTTTGCATATGGAAATTATTGCGAATTACCGAGGGGACTGAAATGCACTGTTTTTTTACGAATAATCGGGATTTTTCCAAGGGACCTGCAGTTTATTTCGAATAAGAGGGGTTTACGAATTAACGGGGTACGAGTTATCAGGATTATACTGTATATGAATTATCACTTAATATTGCACTTATTTGAGTTTTAGATAATATTTACAAGCACTAACTTATGTAGAATCTAGGAGATTTATTTCATTTAATTTTTTAGTAGGTACCTGAATGAGCATTATTAATTTATTTATATTTATTTGTTGAATTGTTAAGCCTATGTACTGTACATCCCGTTTGTCATGTAATATTTTTTCTTTGTTAAAAATAACCAGATTATGTATTAATAAAATATTAAATCATGGCAAAGCTTTGTTTTATTTCACTTATTTCAATTAGTTTTTACTCATAAGTCCGTTTCTTTTATTCCCGCTTTTTTTAATAATCTAGCTTTTGCAATTGAAACTAGATGTTTTATATAAAAATCGCGCGATTTTAGAAACGAAACGGACTTAGAAGAAACAGGATTATAAAAAGCGGGATTGTAAAAAACAGGATAAAAAAAGCGGGATTTTAAAAACGGTATTTTAAAAAGCAGTATGTTATGGCCAAGGTTTTTCCGAAGTTTTCACTCCCCTTCAGCTTACTTTCTGCGTATGGTGGGAACAGGTACTTCATGTATAGGGTTTGAATACCACCCAATCCGCAAGTGGCGATTGGCCTGATGTCTGGGGCCAGTGCCCGGGATCGAAGGTACGATGGTTCAATCCCGCCCGGAGAACGGATTTCTTTTTCTATTGTTTTTTTTTCACATGCCTGGCTCGCAGAGGTCAAAGGGAGGACGTACGGGATGGCTGATGAACGCGTGATGGGTTATTCGATCGTGAGTAGAGAGAATACGTTACTCAAGGACGGGAGTGTTGAAGTCCAACCGTGATCTTTACGGCTATAGTTGAGTGGGAGTTATTTGATTGAAGGCGCAATTAAAGTAAAGGAAGTGCGTGAATAGTACGTGGAGAAGAATAATAATAATAATAGTAGCGCGCGATTAAATCTTTCCATATCCGTGATTTTATCAGTGCTCAACGAGCCAGGAGGAGTCTGAGGTTTTCCTACGATATCGAGACATTCGACCGTGGAACCGTCGAGAATTCTCTTCACTTTGACCGCACGAAGGGACATACCGAGACGCGATCATTCAAGTGACGCCCGGTTCCGGCAACCAGAATTTCCGGTCGGAGGTTGGCGCAGGGGCAAGACCCTTCGCTCGAGACGCGATCGTCCTGGGTTCGAATTTCACCCAGCCGTCTTTTCGTTTTTTTTATTTTATTATCTCCTCATTGTGGATATCCCCGTACGGTGATGGTTCGAGACGCCGCTATGCAGTTTTTTTTTTGTTGTTTGAATTCGTACATATTATCTTTGCTTTTCTTTTATACATCTATGATATAGTTTAATCCCTTAGCTTTAATCCAACCTTTTCTTTTTGTTTATTATCTTTATTATATATATTTTTTTTTGTATATATATATTAATTCGTTAATTCTAACCGAGCCATTCACTTGGCGCTCCTACCCGTGGACCAGGTTGGGTCAGAATGTACAAAGGGGTGGCAATATTGCGACGCTTTTGGGTCAGGGAGTAGGTATTGGTTACCTTTTTCAGTTTTTTTTCTCCCTTGTGTGGGTACATTAGGTTAAGCAACAAGTTGGTTATTCGAATAATTTGAATTATATCATAAGTCTTCGAACTTCTCGTTTCTTTTATTTTTTTTTTTGGTTTTATTGTCTAACCGGTAAGTAACCCTTTTCGGCAGTCGCGATTCTTCCGAAAAGGATTTCGGGATTTGGGATAAATCGCGTGGCGCCCATTTACCACCTTATCCCCACGACCATCTTCACTGAGTCGGCTGGATCCCGATCCCGAAACGCGACGTGGAACGTAACAAGTATTTTGAAAAACTGGGTATCGTACCCAAGCCAATAGGCGTATGCTTCGTTTGTTATTAATAATAAAGAAATTTTAGAAAACCAATTCGAGGGTTAGTGTTTCGTAAATTATGGATGTAGATTAATATCGCCCGCTTACGTTACTAGGGCGGAGGCAAACGTTTCGCTGAAAATAGGGAAACGTCGCTCTGTTCGGTTCGTTCTTTACTTTTGTTTAAATAAATTTATTGTTAAGATATTTTTGCTTAAGGTTAATTCACATGGCCATGAAGTGGGTCAATTTAAAAAAAAAAACATGCTTCCAATGGTGTTTAAGAAGGTGTTGAAAGAAGAATGTCACAGAAGAAATAATAAACAGAATGTTAAACTTTGAATGCAGTCAAAAAAAATGTAGATCTATTAAAAATCATAAATGAGTTCAAAACGTAGTTCAAGACCCAAGCGCAACAGTAGAAGGGTAAAGTAAACGAACCATTGCATTTGGCATGTATTATAATAGCAGTTTTAGACTTAAGTGTGTGATTGATACATCACAGTATTTAATAAACTATTGCAGTTACATATTTCAAGTTCAACACTGAAGGAAAAAAGTTAACGGACGAAACGTCTAAATACAAGGCGCGTTTTATTGGTTAGTGTATACACAGCTCAGCAAAATTTTACATCTTAAACAACAACCAAGCAAAAGTGAAGATAAATTGGTCAGCGCAATAGTGAAAATATAAAGTGGGTATGAAGGCTTTGGAACCTCTGGAACGGAATGACACATAAGCGAATGTCCGAGCCTTAACTTAGATTTTCAATATCTAAGCTAATTTGCGGAAATTAAATAAATTTACTACCCCGCAACAATCCATACTTATTTACAGTTGAAAGGAAAATCAATTTGGAAAGTAAAAAATATATGAAATGCACGGGAATATTAAATTTGAGACTTGCTTTCGTGGGTACACGTCTAAAAATAAATTTTAATTGCACTGAAAATGAGTTGTTTCACAAAAAAGTAGAAATAGCACCACCTATAGTTTAGTATTCCATATTTATTCCAAATTTGACATTTGAACTAAAGGTGAACATAAAAGTGAACATAGCGTTTTATTGTGATTTCGATTGCTGAGTTCGAAATAAGTTCAAGACACAACGCGCCTAAAATTTGGATGAGGTTTTCACTATTATGATGTGAATTTCTCAATTCCTCATTGAAGGTTAACGTAAATTCAAAAATTCTCTATCACTCCTAGGAGCTGAGCAAGTGGCTTATGTGTGGACGGGCTTAGAATATCAGAGTAATATCTTGAAGTTGTCCCGTAAGTATGCATTTAATATTAATATCATATTTTCCCTCATCTTATCGTTCAAAATTAATGTTTGTGTTCGTCCTCTGTGCCTTCCTGCATCGTTCATCCGATTGAGTTGAAACTCTGTATATTTGTTTTTGCTACTTGCACGAAAGTTTCCCACATAGTACAAACAATGTACAATAGGTGGCTCGCGAGTAGTATCTGATATTTTTTCGTCATCTATGCGTTCGCGACTTGTGTATCCGATTGAGTTGAAACTTTGTACAGTTGTATATGTTAGTAGTTCTGTGTAGCAGTTCGGTTGACAACAAAATGTGTTTCATTTATTTTAATATCTAAACGTATATACTTTGTATATGTGTACCTACTTCAAACAAATTTCAAACAAGTTGAAAGATTCATTGCAAAGCATGCCGGGCATTCGCTAGTTGAAAATAGAAAATACAGGGCTTAAAACCGAGTTTCCCCAAGCATTTGTTTGTGCGAAGCTATATTATTGATTAAAATGGAAGGGACCTACAATTTTACGCCGACTCCGAACGGCATATTTGAGAAGCTTTTCATGACAATTGGTAGGTACTCTTGGATTTTTGTCAGACTTTCGCAAGAGGTGGGGCGTATGTGTGTGTCTTTCATGGGATTTGCTCTTATCTGCCCCCATCTACACGCTTATGCATACGGTGCTAAATGCACACGGTTCTTTTTTTTGTGAAGTTAAACTTCTTTTGGCGCATTGGAGGCTTAGTAACGGAAGCAGTCGAAAATCATAACCCACTCCGCAATTATTAATTTCGGAACCTATAATTTCGATAACGGGAGCAATTAGGTTCCTGAATTTCAATAACGGAAGCAGGTGAGTTTCGCAATCCGACAAATGTTGTGAACACAATGATAGCGGTTATTGACGGGTTGTGTGTGTGGCAAAAGCAGCCGGATATATGAACCGAAACAGAAAAAAGAATATTTTTCCAAGTTGTCCTTCGAAACCACGCACTTGATTATTGTTTTATAGGTATTTATAGTTATCTTCAATAAATTGAACTTTTATCAATTACTATCTGCACCTGCCCGATTTTGCCCGTGCCCGAGAATTCTATTGGCCAATATGTTCGAGTAGACTTCCTTATAATTGTCTATAGCGGGTATCCGGCGTATGTTGCTGCGCCTAAAAAAAGAAGACCGATTTTGACCAAAGTTCACAGAAACACTCTCAGGCCAATACCGAAGATTGCCTGATTTGAGCTCAACCGGTGAAAGGGACTGCACGTTTTTCTCCGCGTGGCTTAGGCCGCTCACACAACTTCGTTGTTCCGTTTAGGGTAGGTGCTTGTTGTCTGGCAGGCGCCTATGTCACCTTACTTCTGCGAATCAAACAACAAAGCGAAAATAAAAAACTTCGATTGAATCACTTTTCATTCACTTCCACACCGATTGTTATCAATGTTGGAAAAGCAACTTTCCAATGTCCGATTCACAAAAAAATGCAAAAAATTTCAATAAGAGTTATTTGAATAAAATATTGAACACACGATATCTCAAGAATGAAAGTGCGCACAAATTCCACAATAAGCTTGAAACGTTCGTGTGGTCTCGCTCTTTCATATGCTTGTTCGGATAACAAAATAAGTGACGTCTGTTCGGTCTCTGTATCTGCGTCGTAATTTACACGCATACGCACATATGCATGTGTACTCACTCAAATGCCCATATCTCACACACCGATGCAGATATAGCCAAACATAACAACCTTCGTGCAGATGTCGCCTTTCATGGAAAAAAAATTCATTGGAATCGGTTAACGCGTTTGGCCAAACACCGGCAACAAACACAAATATGGATTGATTTTTATATATAGAAAATATTACACAAAAATACTTTTTATTATTTCACTTAAATTTGTTTTTTTTTTTCAAAGCACATGATACCTACATATGAAACACACAGTGTATAAATACATTGTCAATTTTTTTTTCTTTTTTAAGAAACACATAATTTACACACTGATGCAGATACAGACATCGCACATACATAACATCCTTCGTATAGACGTCACCTTTCTTTAAAAAAAAATTTCATTGGATTCGGTTAACGCGTTTGGCCAAACACCGGCAACAAACGCAAATATGGATTGATTTTTATATACATATATATATAAATAGATATAGATATATTCTCATATCAATTTTAATTCACAAAAACTCACAAAATCGCAATGAAGAAATCCGAATCCGACAGCGCCACCAAACATGAAACAAAATTGGCTTCTCCAATGATCGATAATAGATGGCGTTACGTTGCGTGTCTATCTGACAGTTCAATTGTGATACGATATGTTACATTCAAATGTGATTCTTTATTTGATTGTTGCCAAAATAAATAAATACAAAATGAAAAAAAAAAAAAATAAAAAAAATCGAAAAAAAACCTGTCGTAACACGCTGGGTGGTCAAAATAAGCCATTTTGAAATTTAGATTTTTTTTTCTTCTAAAACCCGTGCTGAGAAAATACCTTTCCAACAAAGTATAAATCATCAAAATCGGTTCGGCCAATCTCGAGTTATGCGGTTACATCGCTTCGGTCACTTTCTTTTATATATATAGATATTTCTTATCTGCATACACATCGGGAAAGACCGTTTTTGTACTGTTGTATGTTGTATGAAAAAAATTAAAGTGGCAACACTTACATAGGGTATGATCGTTCATGTCTGTCAGTATGAGGTAGTTCGGTTGAGACGGCGAGAAGTTACGATAGCTTTTGTGATTTTTCGTCAACGAAACGTTATCGTTTGAGTGTGGGGCTTAAAAAAGCTTATTAAAACTTTTATGTCACTAAGAGCACTCTTAGGGCATATAATTTTGCTCGATAGCCGTTTTTTCCCCGTAACTTTCAATGGTTCACGTGAATTTGAATTTCGACTAGCAGAAAAAAAATTAAAAACGATTTTGACAAAGCAACTGGGATGACTGTATATTATATGGAACTTGTTAAGTTACCTTTTGGAAAGAAAATTTCTTCTCAGAGAAAGACAAGGCGTGGAAAAACAGCAATAGGGACAAGTTCGCCGTATAAATCTGAGTTGGAACTTCTGTTTGCTGAGAAAGAAAAAATAAAAGGCAAGTCACCGTCAAAGCCGGGAAAAAAGCTAAGCGATAGACTCCAAGGAATGTTGCTGAAAGTGAGGCAACCGTGTACTAAATATTCATTCGCTTCTCATACGAGTATATCTCCATTTTACATCAGAAATGATGAAACCACCTTCAGCTCTTCCCACCCCACTGCCTTATCATTATAATCCCTCTCATAACAAACCAACAAATTGAAGTATAATTCAACAGAAGCCTTCCCCCATCATGTCCCCAAATCTACAGTGGTTAGGGGTTGGAATTCAAAAATTATGTATAAGTCTTTCCCTTAATTTGATGTAATAACCATCAGCTACGTAGCTTGACGCCCTTCCAATTATCCCGAAATAGTAAATGAAACACCACCATACCGCGCTCTGACCATCCGTCCAACTTTATTGATTACATTCTTCCTTTTTCTGGCTCAAGCGAAAATTACCCTCTATTACACGTACATACAGTTGAAAAGCAGGCTGCGTCTCCAAGAACTTTCTCGTCGTCCATTTTAACGCCATATCCTTTCATATGGTTTTCCATAGAGTAGCATAGTGTGCCCACCGCACACACTCACACTCTGGCTGGCTAAACGCTGCTGCTATTGTTGTTCAAGTGCGTGCAACTAGCCTTATAGGTAGCAACTTTTAGAAAAAGGCTTCCTGAATAACATGCTATAACAACAAGCAACGATTTAAATGCCCACAGCATTAATAGATTATGAAAAGTCCTCGGACAGATAGAAGGGAACACTGCTGGCTGGCCAATGCCCATGCTGAATTATGCATCCCAGAAGGTAAGCAGTTACGTGTTTGACGTAGCATTTGCCAGAGGGGAGTGCAGGAGTGTCTTCGGGTATAGTCTGCAATTACATGCGCGGGTTGTACTCCTAACGCATTAAGGATACGTATGCGGGCCTCATTTGCATGTTGGACAGGAGTGGTATAGTGAATTGGCGACCTAAGCAAGCGTAAGCTAGGCGAGTGCATGCATCCTTTGTGATAAATTCATTGGAAATCGATTCGTTATATACGTTTGGCATTGGTGGTGTGTGTATGTGTTTTTGTTTTATTAACATCGATGGCATGTCTTTTGTCCCGTTTACTGAGTCCTCGCAGAGAGAGAATACTATAGTTATTCGATGTTAAGTAGTATGCAACTTTTAATGGGTGGGTGTGTATGGATATGTCAAACAGATGCCACATTGACTGGCTTGACAATGAAATTTTGTTGCTGTTTGTTTTTTTTTCAGAAAGAGGACATGCCGTTCAATTTCAGTTCTTCCTTTTTGATATAGCTAAGTATCTATTAGTTGCCCTAATTTGATGAAAATTAAACACTTTAATTGGTAATTGGATAGGTGGAGTAGGTACCGATAAGTTGGCATTTAATTGACCGTAAAGCCAATTATTTAAAACAGAGCTTCGATAGATACTGTCTAAATAAGTAGGTACTTAAAGATAGTAAGACCAACATTTATGTACGATGTATGGACAAGTTATTGACGGAACCAGAAGAAATATCTTTGGCAAAGAAGCTATAGGTATACCTGGACATAATAAAAATACTTTCATAAATAACTCTGACCCACGTACTTCTCCCGATAAAAGCTAATAGTGCAGCCTTGACTCACTCAATAGTTAGCTACTGCATTTACATAGGTACGTTTTCATCTCAGGAAAGTATTTTTCTTTTAAGAACTTTTTTTTTTTTGATGTGTAAACATCTTTGCTCTCGGTAGGGGCTAGTTGTAAATATCGAGCGTCACCGTCATCGTCAGATTTTCAGCGTCACCGTCATCGTCAGATTTTTAGCGCACCATCATCGTCAGATTTTCAGCGTCACCGTCATCGTCAGATTTTCAGGTCGGACGGCAAATAACCAAAGTTTGAGCTAGGAAGCTGAAATTTATAATATAGACTCTCCAGGGGCCCTTGATGATCATGTGTAAATATTTTCAAAATTCGCCCAGTGACACGCCCACAATTTAAATTAATGCAACGCTGACGAGCCTACATGTTTACACATCAACTATACCGTGAGTGCAGCGTGGCTTACACCTTTTTAAAAAACTTCTGGCTCGCCAAGGCGATATAATAGGGGGAGGCACTTCGACCTAAAAGATCTCTTGTACCGTATTGGCCAGAAAAGTTTTAACTAGTAGGATTTCCACTTTCCGTGTAAAGCGGACAATTATACTATTAGAAGAATTCTTCATGTCTTCGGAGCTCATATGTTCCCTGAAAAAGATCTTCTTTCTAATTCCATTAAGGACTGGACATTCACATAAAATGCATTCAGCTGACTCGTTCTCTTCAAGGCAAAGTTTAGATGATATCTTAAACCATGATGACCAGTAAGGTACCCTACTAAGTTTTTGATATCATGCCTGCTTAGGTTTAGGCATTTGCTGGCATTATTATTGAAGGGCCGAATGGCTCGTTTGGCCTGTCTTAGACCTGGGATGCTTTCCCAAAGATAGATACATTTTCTGTGTTTCCAGCTTTTTATTACTGCCGTAGCTGCTGATCTAGGAGTGCAGCAGAAGGGTTCGGGACCTATGAAAGGTGTTTCTGAACCTTTTCTGGCCAGTTCGTTGGCTTTTTCGTTCCCTTCTACCCCGACATGACCCGGAACCCACCATAATTTGGTCTTGTTTCTTAATCCGAGTGTTTGAAGGGTATTGAAGCAGTATACATGACTGATTTGGAGTCAATGGTGTGCGAGCTAAGGGCGTTTATAGCTGCTTGACTATCTGTGAATATATGGATGATTGCACCTTTTATACCAGATAAATTAATGTGGCTGGCGCATCCTTGAATTGCGTGGAGCTCTGCTTGAAATATACTGCGACTTTTTCCCATGGGTATCGTAAAGCGTTTGTGTGGTCCGTATATTCCCGCTCCTACCCCCGTTTCCATTTTAGAACCATCCGTATACCACTTTATGCCGATGTGGCTGTTTGGTGGGTTATTACTAACACGTGCTTCTCTCTTGGGGATCTCCGTGGAGAACCGTTTATTGAAGCATAGTGTTTTTGAATGCGGTCTGTGACCGCGCAGTTCATATTAAGTTCTGGCAGTTCATCGAGAATGGCCTTAAGTTCCGGATGGTCGTTAAGTCTTATCTCGTTTAACTGTTTTAGACTAAGTGCACTGCGGATCGCCACTTAATGACTGAATATGTGGAGAGGTGTAATTCCTGTTATTGCCTCTGGAGATACCTAGGCACGCAAGCCATTCTACCTTATTGAGCTTCTTTATTGCGATTTTTTGTGTGGATTTTGTCCACCATAATATGGAAACGTATGTTTTAACTCTATAGTTCCAGTGGACGATCTTTGGAGAGATTCCGCAGGTTCTGCCATATGTGCGGCGACAGGCCCATAAAGCTCTATTTGTTTTAGTGATTTTTTTGTTAATGTGAGAGTTCCAGTTAAGTTTCTTGTCCATGATTACTCTAAGATACTTGACTTCTTCGGAATACTCTACGACCGCGTCGTTCATTGTGATTAGATCTAGGTCTAATTTCCTTTTTTTTGGTGAAAGAAACGATGACAGCTTTACTGGGATTTATGGAAAGATTTTCCTTGATGTACCAGTCTAAGGCTGTCTTTAGAGCATTTTTCATTTTTGAAGTGACCCCAATTGAGTCTCAACTTGTGTAGCAGGTCATTGATGACCAAGGACCACAAGAGTGGTGAAAGTACTCCCCCTTGTGGGCAGCCCCTTACGGCTGTAACTGATACTGAAGTCGTTCTAATAATTCGAGGCAATAATTTTTCGACTTCCCAGCATTGAATCCATTTTATAGTTGGTTTGTCTATTTTTCTATGGTACAAAGCATTTGATATGGATTCATATCCAGTGTTGTCAAAAGCACCCTCTATGTCCAGAAAGACACATAGTGCAATCTCTTTGCATCGGTAGGCGTTTTTTATCTCTGCTGTTAGCTTTAACAGAGTGCCTTCCTTCGATTTGCCCTTTTGGTACGCATTGGTAAGGGTGCAGCGGCATGCTTTTTGATATGCTGTAATAAAGGCTCTACTGGGCTAAGGAAGGGTGTGAAGGGAAATGACGTGGAAACTTGATCTCGGAAGGAAGTCAGGATGTGGACTGAGTCTAAGGAAAAGGGAACAGGATTAAAAAGGGAGGAATGATGGAAGCAGCAAGCGCGGCATGCTTGTCTTTATCGCACGGCTCCGCTCGTCGGATTGTCGCAGTTCTTGCCTCCTACTTCCACCAGCCTTAATCACAAAAAACATAAATCATGCCGAAAAGGACATCTACTTACTTTGTCGGACCGCGGACGGACGTTCACCATTCTGAGGAGCGCTTTGGATGATAATCAGCGCTGGCCAGTTCCCTCCCATCCTGGAATTTCCTCGGCCAATGATCTGGAATTCCCCATACCGAAACGGATGCTGCTCCACGATCACGTCATCGTTTCCGAACGGGCTTTAGCTCCCCTAACACCCCTGAAAATTCACGCCTTAGCACTCCATCACACTTTCCAGTGCGATAAACAAAACACCAAAATCATCCACCACTTGGCGTGATTTACAAAATATTCTTTATTAACTTTTCAAAATTTCTATTAAGCATTATCTTAAAATATAACGCAATCAAATTTAACATTAACCGGTTTCCAAAAGACACGAACGTTACCGGACTACAATTACTATTCCACAAGGTGGCTTTTGGATTGATTCCTTTTAATTCAGTTTAAATTTAATCTTTATATTTTTTTTTTCCAAGAAAAACGGCAAACTCCCGCTTTCCCCCGCCGCTGTGAGCGAAATTTTTGGCTTTAATGGGCCTCAACACAAATCTTCCCGCACGCGAATCCCGCTATCCCTACCTGCCTAAAAAGAGCTCTCTGTAGGGGGTGAAAGGGTTTATCACACAAGTAGCGAACACGACAGATAAACGATAAAGGGGGGGTAAACGACAATTGTCCACAATGGATCCAACAAATTCACCTACACGTTTTGAATGGAAAACGGTTATTACACTACCATTGATATCACGCCATTTTTTGAATTTAATATATAAATAAATAAATTAATGCACACTATCACTAACTTAAACTACTTAATACTACGTGCAAACTGAACTAAATTTCGAAATACATATATGTACCCTGTATATGATTCAGGTACTTATAATTTTATCCTGCCCGTATGTTCTTTTGACCTTGGGTCTTATGGCATCTGCCGGTAGCACATTTAAGTTTTAATATATACTAATTAACGCGCTATAATTTCTCCTATATACTGGAATTTAATAACACGTTATCTCACTAGGATACTGCCATTTATATCTGCTCCACGCGTATTCAAGTGGTATCTCGTCTGCGCTGGATTTCTTGAAGTCTGGGCTTCTCGTACTATTTGGTATTTAAAATTTTCTTGGGTTCACCTTTTAATTCTTGGACGGCCACCTCTCTCTAGGCAGTCTGGCCGTCCAGTTTCGGTTCCTATCAAATACGCGCCGTTAATCTATCCGCACATAAGACAACTACCCTCGTCACTCACCCCTTTAGTATATCTTTAAATGGATCCGGGTGTCTCCTTTTGGAAATGGTGTCTTGGTGCACCTATAGTTTTTATTTTCCTTTTTTTTTGTTTTCACAATGTAAGTATGTATGTACTTTAAAAAAAAATACCCGGCACTGCCTCACGTAGTATGTAAGGTCTTTAGAAAAAATTACATTCACTTTACAGACGAGGAGATACAGACTTTTTCGGTCTACGATTTGAATTCAAGTGATTGTGGTTCTGTTACCTCCACAAATTCAAACCGTAAGTCGTTCGTCACACCACCATTCGACTGTCCGGTACTCTCGTCCGATTTCGGTGGTTTTTTTGCAACACCCTTATGCCGGTCCCTGTCTTACGTTTGTTTTTTATTGTTTTAATTATGACGATTGTCATCAATCGTCATCTTTAAAACTACCACCCACACTCGCGCACCCCAGCAGCCTGTGCCTCAACCCCACCACAGCCTATCTCGCAACCGCCTCCCTGGAGGATTTCTACGGAACTTCGCTTTCCAATCTCTTCCAGTAGGGTGCAGGTGACACTGAACCTCGAACGCTTTGCTAAACGTCAAACTGCAAAAATCATACATTCTCGCAGACGTCAACATTAATGTCGGCACAAATTTATGGATATTATATGTGCAAAACAACTTAAATATGTGGATTTAGACATATCGTCGGTGGTTGACGCCTGCGACTTACGAGTATTCTCCTCAACGGCTCCGCCGCCTCTCCCCATTGCCGAGGGTGAGTACGTTTTCCCATCTGCTCCCTTGCCTTTTTCTTTGCAGCCTTTTTCTAGCAATGGCCGCTACAAGGACTGTACCATCCCCGCCGTGGACACAATTGCACACACAAGCCTCATGGTAATGTCCTCGCACTTGAACGTGAAGTTCTATTCCTCGGGGTGTTAAACCGGGCGGCTGGTGAAACGTAAGCGTGACGTTGCATCGTGTTTTAAACAAATCGTGCACGACTCGCTTATACTCCACTAGGCCTCCCAGTACAACTTGGTGCTGTTTACGTGCCCTTTGGATATTAGTTTTCATTGTTGCAGTTCATATTATCTCCGTTGGGAAACAATGTCATCACGATATGGGGATTTCTGTGCGACATGTTATAATTCATATTTTTTTTCCCTACATTCAGGGTGGCTGCCACAAAACTTCTGCTCTTGAGGGAGTTCACGGACGATGGAGTCGAAGGAACACAGATACCCTGTCCCCGAGTAACGTGGGGAAGAACCACGACCCAAGAGTACAATTCTCGTGCTCTAATGACTGAGCTAGACGGGCAACAATATATTTCTGACCGCTGCGCACAGGTATTTAGAAACTGATTTACTTTCATCTTTCTCCCTAACCCTTGTAGTTTTGTCCAGGGAGAGCAGCGATTTGAACTCCTTCTAATGGTATACATGCCCTTCAATCCTGTATGAGAAGACGGTCCCTATGCCCGCAACAACTTTTGACTTCCCGAAGGAATAAAGGACGTTATCTCAGTGCTTGAGGATAGATGGGGTCAGTAGGTAGCCGAGGCTCAACTAATACCAAACCGGGTAAGTACTTATAACTGAAGATTTTACAAAACATAGATATGGAAATATGTGTAATATGTATGTTATATATTTGACCAGTTGAATTATCCACCATTGAAAAGCGAATTAGTCCCTATCAGAGTAATACAAATAACACGTACGAATATGCTCACTAAATAACACTTAAATACATAAGTTTTTCGCGCCCTTACTAAATTGCTGGTGGCCTTTGTTTTAAGCTATGAAAGCTATTGCTTAATGTGTCCTGGCACTCGGGGATGAGATAATTAGTGAACTACCTGAATACGAGTAACTACCTGAGAAATTTCCTGGTTTTTATTGCTTCAGGTCTTTAGCATGAAATATGCCAATTTTCTTCCCCGCTAGGTTTTCTAGCTCATACATGTTTTCCCCTACTTGTTGTGCTATCCGGCACTTCGTGTATTTCGGACAGAGTTTTGACGCTAAGTATTTAGAGGAGTCGCTTAGGACAAAGTTTCGCCTATAGACTTCTTGTCCAATAAGAAAACGTATCTTTCTCGTGCGAATGTTGTACGTTTTCGCTGTTCTTTCGTTAGTTTTTCGGATGTTCTGTTTTACTTTGTCGCGTACCACCTGCAATCGATTTTGCCGGGACAGAGTGAGTAGTTCGCTGTCATTTACCGCGTTTAACTTCTGCGCCAATTCATAGCTGGACCCGTGTGTCATCATATTGATGCCAAACAGAGCAAAATATGGCGATACTCCGGTGGAACTATGGACCGAGCTTCTAGTGGCGCATGCAATGTCGCTGAGGTGAAGATCCCAGTCACGCTGGTCTTCTTTTAGATAAGAGCGAATAGCCGCCAGCAGCGTTCTGTTCACCCGCTCCGACGCATTCGATTGTGGTGAATAATTCGCCGTCCGAAAATGACGCACTCCATATTTGGATAACAGACTTTGAAAGTCTTTGGCCAAGAACTGTTTACCGTTATCGGAGTGCAAAATCTGCGGAACTCCGAACGTGTTGAACACTTCGTCGCGAAGGAATTTCACCACACTACTAGAGTTGGCCTTTCTAAGTGCTTTTAGTAACACGAATTTCGAAAAATGGTCTAACACAATGAAGACGTAGGCATTTCCGGCTTTCGACCTCGGATAAGGGCCAAGAAAATCTACGTAAATTTTCTGGAATGGGCGATCGGTACAATAATTGGTAGTGATGGGTGGGCAGGTGACTTTGTTGGAAGACTTGCATTGCTTACATACGGAGCACTGTGCGATATATCGCCGGATTTGAACTGTCATGTTCGGCCAGTAAAAGTACTGCCGAATCCTTTGCAATGTTTTTTGAATGCCGCCATGGGCTACGTGCGGAGGATCATGCGCGTTGCCGATTATTTCTTCCGTTAATTCCAAAGGAATCCACAAACGCCATGTATGTTCAACCAAGTCACTCTCCCCCGCTGGTGGTAATGCGCGCTTATACACGAACCCGTCCTCTATTTTCAGATCCGGTAAGCTTTCTCGATTCTTTTCGATTGTGTCGATTAGGCTTAAGTAAGCGTCGGACTTAAATTCTTCGGAGGTAAGGTCAATTAAAGGAGCCACATTCGCTAATTCCAGGCTATCCGCGTGAACGCGAGAAAGGGTGTCTGGGACCACATTCAAGAGGCCTTTGCGGTGCTGTATGTCGAATGAATGTGACTGCAGCTTTAAACTCCATCTTGCCAGTCTACCACTCAAATCTGGACGACTCATAAGCCACTGTAGACTGGAGCAGTCCGTTATGACCGTGAATTCCATCAATTCGACATACGGCCTGAATTTTTCGATGGCCTTGACCGCAGCCAGGCATTCTTTCTCCGTGGCCGTATAATTTCTCTGGGCGCTGTTTAGCTTTTGGGAAAAGAAAGCGATTGGGGTCTCTTCACCCTCATTATTTTTCTGGAATAGAACTGCCCCTATTCCCGAATCAGACGCATCGCATTGTATAAAGAAACGCTTTGAAAAATCTGGGTGCGTTAATACAGGGGCTGAGGTCAAAGCCCTCTTCAACCCTTCGAATGCCACGTTCGCTTCCTCAGTCATCTTGAATTTTTCGTTTTTCTTTTTGAGCGTATCTGTGAGAGGCGCAGTCAAACTAGAAAAGTCCCTTATAAACCTCCTATACCACCCCGCTAGACCAAGTAATCTACGAACCTGCCTTGGGTTTTTGGGCATTGGAAAGTCTACTATGGCCTCCACTTTGGCTGGATCGGTCTTCAGCTTACCGCCTCCAACGATGAACCCCAAGTATTTAAGCTCCTTAAAGCAAAACTTGGACTTGCTCACGTTGATGGTTAGGTTTGCATCCCGCAGACATTGGGCCACTTCCTCTAGCAAGGCGATCAGCGTTTTGAAATCCGGTGCGACAATCAGCAGGTCATCTAAATAAACAAAGACTCGGTCCCTTAAGCGTGCAGGAATTACCTTTTCCATCACCCGACATAATCTTTGGGCCGCGTTGCACAGCCCAAACGGCATGACATTAAATTGCATCAAGGGTCTTCCCGGAACCGTAAACGCAGTCTTTTCTTTACTCGATTCCTCCAATGGTATCTGCCAAAATGCATCCTTTAGATCGATGCTGGCCATCCAATATGTATCTGGCAGCCGGCTGATAATGCCTTCGATTTGGTGAAGAGGGTAAGCGTCCTTCTTACTCACTGCATTTACTCCACGGAAGTCCAGACAGAAACGATTCTTTCCAGGCTTACGTATGAGCACCACTGGTGAATTCCAAGGGCTCTCACTCTCTTCCACAACACCCAACTTTATCATCCGGTCTAGTTCTTCGTATAATAGGGCTTGTACCGCTGGAGAAACCGGGTAATGACGCTGCTTAATAGGGGCCGCGTCTGACGTCTCGATTACATGTTCCATCACGTCAGTTTTTCCCAATCCATGTTTGGAGTAGCAGAGAAATTTCTGCTTGGCCGCATCCAACTCGATTTGTTGCTCCGGAGTCAGAACGTGCATGTTTGGATCGGCTGAATCACCGGTAGTCGAGATGCTACCAACACTCAGCTCCGGCACTATAGCAGCGGAAATGGTGTTGACGAAAAGTTGCGGAGCGATGTTGTATTTTCTCCAAAAATCTATGCCCAGGTATAGTTCCTGTTCCAAACTGGGTACTAAATAAAAGGACTGAATTTGCTTCATGTTTTCATACTCTACTGGCAGCTGTAATTTACCTACAATATCCTGGTTTTTCCCATCAGCCGTCCTAACGAATGACCGATATGGAATTGTTTTCAAATTAAGGGATTTAACTAGCTCCAGGCAATTTTTCCCTAAGAAACTATAGGTCGCACCACTATCCAGTAAACCATGTACTTCCTTACCCGATATTTTGACAAACGCGTATGGTCTTGGGTCGTCATTAATGGGAATACGTGCCGATGATAGACATTTACCGATTTCTTTTCTTAATTGATGTCTATTTCTCGCTTTTTCAATTTTATGTGAGACTTGGGCTCGGTATCCATTAAAAATTCTATCCCTAGCTTCATAATACTCTCTTATTCTACTATGCAATGGCTTAATTTGTATTCTTTTATTTGTTTTAACTAATTCTACTTGATTTTCTTTACTGTCTCTTCTTAGGATTCTAATCTTACTATCTATATTCCCGCTCTCACTTGTTTGGCAAGCAGAATCGGTTTTTAATTCTAGCTTATCTGAGTTTGTGTTGGTTGGGTTGTTTGAGTCGAGCGCGACTCTACCATGGAGATCGCGCTCCTCTGACGGTTTCCCGGATTGCAACGACTGCACTCGGGTGTCTTGACCCCCTCTTTTCCACAACGGTAGCATCGCACTGGTCCCGTGCATTGGTATCGAGTTCCCGCTGGTGGTAGTCTCCCAGAAGACGGGTTTAATGCGTCCAAATGCTCGTCATGGTCGCATTGTCCCTCACACTCGTGCAGCAACTCATTCACCTGGTATCTGCCAGGTGGTCGTTGCAGTCGGTGAGACTCCCTAGCCGGAAAAGCGTTTTCGGCTATTCTGCATTCATGGCGCAATTGGTCAACCGAAAAGACTGCCATGGGGTACACCAATCTACCTATTCTAGCATCCACATTTCTTTTCAGAATCGCAATCAGCTCGGTGTCAGAAATGGGCGCCCTCAACTGCGATCTCAGCTTCGCTATTTCCGCAAAGAACTCCTCGCTGGGCTCATACGGACCTTGACGCCTATCTACGATGTCTCGCATAACTTCCCAGTCGGCTTTGATGCTGCGAAACCGACGCTCTAGCCCGTCTTTTAATCCGACCCAGTCATAGCGGTAATTATCTTTGAGGAAATCGAAATACCAGTCCCTGGCAGCGCCAGAGAGCAGCATATGAAAATCGCGGAGTATTTCAGCCCATGCGCATCCGTACAGCTGTTGCATCCGTTCGATCCTCGACGTGAAACTCTCCACTCGCATTGTACTTGGATTCCCGTCAAAATGCAAGGTCCATTTATCGAGTCGGATGGGCCCTCTGTCTCTTACAAATAGATTCGTTTCCGGAGGTTGCTGTGGTGGGCCGTACAAGGTCTGATCTGTAAAATTGTAAGAATTGGCATGCTGGTACCCCCAATCCTTATTAGATCTACAATTACTTAAATTTCTTTTTACAGATCGCCCATTATTGCTTACAGGGTTGTGTATTGCATTCGGTGGTGGCTGTGGAAATCGTCCGACTGTCGGCTGTTGGACATAAGAATCCGCCGGTGGCCGTTGCGGTCGGTGAGACTCCCTAGCCGGAAAAGCAAGTCTTTCTGTCGGCGGTGTCGGCAGAGTTAATGCCGGCGGAGGCTGCCTAAATCGCGGACCTGCCCCGTTTTGACACGTTGAACCTACCCTTGGTTCGTCCCCGTACAGTGGCTCAGCTACCAACGGTTGCGCCAATGGTCTCGCCTGAACAACAGTTAACGGGTTATTGAACGCTACATTTTCTGGCTGCGCCAATGCCGTGTAAGGGGGACGCAAGACGGCGTTTATTTCGCCCATAAAACCCATCAGGCTGCGCTGCATCTCATCGCGTATACTTTGGGAGATATCCTCTCTAATGGAGCTTTTGTATGACGAAAATGCCTGTACTAAGGCCAAGTTAACATACGCCTTTAAATCTTCGCCAATCTTTTCCTGCACCTGCGCTCGCTGTTCCATTCCGAAAGCCACTGAGTGCATATCTTCGGACCGACTTGCTACAGGCATTTGCTGCTGCCTATCCATCAACGTCGCAAAGCTACTCGCTACGGACTCGCGCCTCTCCTCTGGTCCCACGTCCTCTAGACCAGTTAGACCACTGTATGTTGGAGCGCGAAGAGAACTGGAGGAACTCGAATGGCGACTAATCGTACCCGTACTGCTCCGAGTGCGTGAAGTTGCACCGGCTGTTTCCGTGGAAACTGCTGCCAGTGGTTCTAATTGGGATGGTTGGTGCTTGTGAGGCGGACCCGCCCACCAGTTGGATGTTGGCAGTGCTTGCGGAGGGACCTCCGGCGATCTCTGCGGTGGCACAGCTCCAGCTGTCGGTGGATTTGATGCTGAAGCACCTGCTGCCGACGCCCCTTTACCCTCAGGCGAGCGTTCCACCGGCATCGTCTCAGTGTTTTGGAATACTTTAGCTAACGAACGGGTAATTACTCTATTGTCTCCTATTATTGACTCTAGCCTAATTCTCCTATTTTCTTTATCCTTAGACGCTGAATTCATTACCTGCGGATAGTCACTAGGTGCGAGCTGAAACAGAGGTTGGACCACACTCGGAAAATCCGGTAAAGACTAAATATACAATTTTATATTAAATAGGACCAAAAATTTATCAATAAATATATTGAGATTTTAACCCTGAACAAGGTCAAAAAAAACGAGAACTAATTTTAGGGGTTTTTTTTTTTTGTTAAACCAAGGTGAATGTAGAAATAAATCTACAACAAATTTAAAGTACCTGAAACAAAAAAATATAAACGACAAAAAAAATATATATATTAACTTAGGACTATCCCTACTAAATTGGTGTATCGCAAACTACCCTAATAATTTTATAATCTAACTTATTTCTAGTAAATCTATAGAAAATATTTAAACTATTAAATACCTAAGATACCAACAAATCAAAAAAAAAATCACGGATAGTTTGTTTTTTTTTCTATTTCGTATTTTATTCGTAGACGTGCGTAAGACAAATCACTTTTAACTTATATATACTGTAAAGTTAACTATATTATTCGAGCACTTTCGTTGTGTTCTTTTCTCTCATCATGGTAGGGGTGCTTCGGGCAGTTGTCGTCGGTGGGTTTGTTGCGTACTTTCCCAATGACGCGTCCTGGTCTCAGCATCCGAGATAGTCGACTGCAGACGGACATTTGAAGTTCTTTCCTCAGAATGGTGAAATTATGAACATAGATTTCTACAAGGATTCACTAACATAAAGTAGGAACTATTATCTAAGTATAGAGAATGACAGTGGTTACAATCACTGTCGCTGTCGACATAAAACGAGTCGTCGCAATTTAAGCTGGCCTTCTAAAGAGCAATCCACTTAAAGACATACGATTGGATTTCATGTCGATAGCGAGAGCAATTCGGCCTTGCTGCCCTCTCTGTATTCGATTATTCTACGTTGACTGGACTATAAGAAAGTGAAAATTTAAAGTTGGGATAGGAAAGTAAAAGAATCATGAAGAAGGTGTATAGGAAAGATAATACGATTAATACATTTACTCTATTTATTAGTAGTTGCTATCGGCGTTGGAGATTATCGTCGCAATTTGAGCGGGCATTCTAATGAGCTATCCCCTCAAAGACATACGCATCATTCCCCTGCCATCGGCAAACACCTGAGCAACCAAAATGAGGCTAATTGTTGTCGCTATCGCTGCGGAAGTTGTTCGTCGCAGTTCGTTCTGGCATGCTGAAGAGCTATCCAAACGAAGACATACGAATCATGGGCAGCGACAACAAGAACAATTTTTACTAATTTCTAACACTAAAAGGACGAAAGGACAACAGACGTTGGGCGCCACTTGTAATAAAGGCTCTACTGGGCTAAGGAAGGGTGTGAAGGGAAATGACGTGGAAACTTGATCTCGGAAGGAAGTCAGGATGTGGACTGAGTCTAAGGAAAAGGGAACAGGATTAAAAAGGGAGGAATGATGGAAGCAGCAAGCGCGGCATGCTTGTCTTTATCGCACGGCTCCGCTCGTCGGATTGTCGCAGTTCTTGCCTCCTACTTCCACCAGCCTTAATCACAAAAAACATAAATCATGCCGAAAAGGACATCTACTTACTTTGTCGGACCGCGGACGGACGTTCACCATTCTGAGGAGCGCTTTGGATGATAATCAGCGCTGGCCAGTTCCCTCCCATCCTGGAATTTCCTCGGCCAATGATCTGGAATTCCCCATACCGAAACGGATGCTGCTCCACGATCACGTCATCGTTTCCGAACGGGCTTTAGCTCCCCTAACACCCCTGAAAATTCACGCCTTAGCACTCCATCACACTTTCCAGTGCGATAAACAAAACACCAAAATCATCCACCACTTGGCGTGATTTACAAAATATTCTTTATTAACTTTTCAAAATTTCTATTAAGCATTATCTTAAAATATAACGCAATCAAATTTAACATTAACCGGTTTCCAAAAGACACGAACGTTACCGGACTACAATTACTATTCCACAAGGTGGCTTTTGGATTGATTCCTTTTAATTCAGTTTAAATTTAATCTTTATATTTTTTTTTTCCAAGAAAAACGGCAAACTCCCGCTTTCCCCCGCCGCTGTGAGCGAAATTTTTGGCTTTAATGGGCCTCAACACAAATCTTCCCGCACGCGAATCCCGCTATCCCTACCTGCCTAAAAAGAGCTCTCTGTAGGGGGTGAAAGGGTTTATCACACAAGTAGCGAACACGACAGATAAACGATAAAGGGGGGGTAAACGACAATTGTCCACAATGGATCCAACAAATTCACCTACACGTTTTGAATGGAAAACGGTTATTACACTACCATTGATATCACGCCATTTTTTGAATTTAATATATAAATAAATAAATTAATGCACACTATCACTAACTTAAACTACTTAATACTACGTGCAAACTGAACTAAATTTCGAAATACATATATGTACCCTGTATATGATTCAGGTACTTATAATTTTATCCTGCCCGTATGTTCTTTTGACCTTGGGTCTTATGGCATCTGCCGGTAGCACATTTAAGTTTTAATATATACTAATTAACGCGCTATAATTTCTCCTATATACTGGAATTTAATAACACGTTATCTCACTAGGATACTGCCATTTATATCTGCTCCACGCGTATTCAAGTGGTATCTCGTCTGCGCTGGATTTCTTGAAGTCTGGGCTTCTCGTACTATTTGGTATTTAAAATTTTCTTGGGTTCACCTTTTAATTCTTGGACGGCCACCTCTCTCTAGGCAGTCTGGCCGTCCAGTTTCGGTTCCTATCAAATACGCGCCGTTAATCTATCCGCACATAAGACAACTACCCTCGTCACTCACCCCTTTAGTATATCTTTAAATGGATCCGGGTGTCTCCTTTTGGAAATGGTGTCTTGGTGCACCTATAGTTTTTATTTTCCTTTTTTTTTGTTTTCACAATGTAAGTATGTATGTACTTTAAAAAAAAATACCCGGCACTGCCTCACGTAGTATGTAAGGTCTTTAGAAAAAATTACATTCACTTTACAGACGAGGAGATACAGACTTTTTCGGTCTACGATTTGAATTCAAGTGATTGTGGTTCTGTTACCTCCACAAATTCAAACCGTAAGTCGTTCGTCACACCACCATTCGACTGTCCGGTACTCTCGTCCGATTTCGGTGGTTTTTTTGCAACACCCTTATGCCGGTCCCTGTCTTACGTTTGTTTTTTATTGTTTTAATTATGACGATTGTCATCAATCGTCATCTTTAAAACTACCACCCACACTCGCGCACCCCAGCAGCCTGTGCCTCAACCCCACCACAGCCTATCTCGCAACCGCCTCCCTGGAGGATTTCTACGGAACTTCGCTTTCCAATCTCTTCCAGTAGGGTGCAGGTGACACTGAACCTCGAACGCTTTGCTAAACGTCAAACTGCAAAAATCATACATTCTCGCAGACGTCAACATTAATGTCGGCACAAATTTATGGATATTATATGTGCAAAACAACTTAAATATGTGGATTTAGACATATCGTCGGTGGTTGACGCCTGCGACTTACGAGTATTCTCCTCAACGGCTCCGCCGCCTCTCCCCATTGCCGAGGGTGAGTACGTTTTCCCATCTGCTCCCTTGCCTTTTTCTTTGCAGCCTTTTTCTAGCAATGGCCGCTACAAGGACTGTACCATCCCCGCCGTGGACACAATTGCACACACAAGCCTCATGGTAATGTCCTCGCACTTGAACGTGAAGTTCTATTCCTCGGGGTGTTAAACCGGGCGGCTGGTGAAACGTAAGCGTGACGTTGCATCGTGTTTTAAACAAATCGTGCACGACTCGCTTATACTCCACTAGGCCTCCCAGTACAACTTGGTGCTGTTTACGTGCCCTTTGGATATTAGTTTTCATTGTTGCAGTTCATATTATCTCCGTTGGGAAACAATGTCATCACGATATGGGGATTTCTGTGCGACATGTTATAATTCATATTTTTTTTCCCTACATTCAGGGTGGCTGCCACAATGCATTGTCTAATATGAACGTCAATGATCCTTTCCATTGTTTTCGGAAAAAACGATTTCAAGCCCTGTTTGGCCATCTTATCAGCACTTTTTAAGATGAGTTTGGTCTGTCCGAATCGGAACGAGACCATCCCCTTCAGCTCCACAAGTAGTCTCAAAGACCATATGAGCGATGTCTCTCTCTCATCCGATCTTTGCAGAACTCTCCACGTTCTCGTGTTAGGTTCTTTGTTTTGGCCGTCTAATTAAGAACTAAGAACCGACATATGTCTTCGATTTTATACCAAATTATAGGTCCGTTCGCGTACTTTATGTGTAGAAAAATGAAAACTGTCAAATCTCCAAAATCAAGAGAGAATCCTCTCATTTCAAAGAAAACTACGTGAACGCTTTTGTGTAAAAAGATGAAAAACGTCAAAGTTTGTGTTGAAAAGAAGCAACCGCTGTTTTTTTTGCCGGCAAACTCATAGGATTTCATCATTTGACAGTTTTCATTTTTTTACCAGCTGAAATTCTGTGTGAAGAAAAATTAACGAAAGTACATTTGAATCGTTTATTTCAGAAACAACATTAAGTCAATGAGCATTATCTTTTCAGGAGCAACAAAAAACTGTTTTATGCGAAAAAATTCCACAACATTACAAGTTGTGAGTATGCCAAGTTATAATTTGGCTTAAGATGCACTTAAAAACCGCAGAAATGTTTAATTTTTTTAAGGGCTTAACAGGTTTTTAAGCCTTTAAAGTCGCTTGACTTATGTCGTTTCTGAAATAAACGAACATTTTTCGATAACAGCTTTTGCTTTCATTCGTTTTTATTATTTATTATAAGCTTTAAACAAGAAAAAAAGGTTTATAAAAATATAGAGAAACTAGTATTGATCTGGATTGGATTAGACACATTTGGAACTTTAGAACCTTTTGTTTATATTTTTTTTATTATTTATTGTAAGCTTTAAATAAGAAAACATTTAAAAAAATATAAAGAAATACTTTATTTATTTCCGTCTATAAGTTACAAACTTTCTTAGACTACCAAAAATACCTAAATATATCCCTAAAATTATACGTGTTTAATTTATGGCTTCCAGAATAATAAATTTAAATTTATTTCTGTTTACATCAAGATCGATTACATTTACGTAACGGTTAAAATTTGAGCAGGCATTAGTGATTGGTTCATTACGACCATAGTTTGTCGCGTGCCAAGGAATGTGGAAAAAACCATCAATTCGAGGCCTAAGAGTTCTCGAAGGGGCATAAATACCAAATAAAGCTAAAAGAGGTGCACAGTCGATATGTCCCAGTATGACATCCCTAGCAAACATAATAAAAAAGTATGTTCTTCTGCACGATAGAGTAGAGGCTTTAAGCCAATTAATGCACACCGACTATTATAAGATGGTAAGGGGATGGACCAATTCAATTTTTGAAGCGCATATCTCGTAAATCGTTTTTGAATTTTTTCAATGCGGTGTAGATCTTTATTGAAAAGAGGAGACCATACTACGCAGCAATATTCAAGCAATGGGCGAACTAACGCGATGAATAGTGATTTTAATGTATAAGGGTCACGAAAATCAGCAGAATTCCTAAATAAAAAACATTGCGTTAGCCCTTGAAATTATATAATCAAAATGCAAATTAAAAGATAAATGAGAATCAAAAATAACACCCAAGTCCTTTTGACTGATTACCCTATTGAGTTTTTGATTTTGTAGCTTATAATCAAAGACAGTAGGCATTACAGATCTGGAAAAAGTAATTACGGCGCATTTATTACTATTCAATTGCAAGCAGTTTGAACAGCACCATGCATTCAATTTATCGATATCTGCTTGCAAATCGCAGCAATCTCCCAAAGTGCTGATTGCCTTAAATACCTTGACGTCATCAGCAAACATTAGACAATTTGATGCCTTGATCACTGAGGGGAGATCATTTATGAAAAGCAGGAACAATAGGGGACCTAGATGGCTGCCCTGTGGTACCCCAGAATGGTTTTGTATTTCATTTCATCCATTCAAGAAGGGTAGAGTGAAAACCAAGACAATTAAGTTTTTTTAATAGAATACGATGATTGACTCTATCAAAAGCCTTGGAAAAATCCGTAAAAATAACATCTGTGTGATATTTGTTTTCCATATTTTTTAGGCAGAAATTCGTAAAAAGGGTCAGATTAGTTGTGGTAGATCGACCATGAACAAATCCATGCTGATAGTCAGATATATGATTCCTAACAGCATTATACATTTTTTTCTTCACAATAGACTCAAAGATCTTAGGAAGCAACTGCAGTTTAGCGATGGGTCTATAGTTTTCAACTACTTGCTTGGGGCCCGATTTATAGATGGGAGTGATGAAAGAAAATTTCCACAAATCAAGAAACTCACCACTAGAAAGTGACAGATTAAATATAATATGCAGAGGTTTCGACAAATTACATGCACACTTTTTTAAAAATATTGAAGGTATATTATCCGGACTCATGCTTAGGTTGCCAACAAGGCCAGAAAGTTCTGCATAGATCTCATCTTCGGTTATCGACATAGAACCCATATTAGTTATTGGAGAAATGCAAGGCAAAACTTCCAAAGAGTCCTCGATAATAAAATTCGATTGAAAGAATGTTGCAAACATATTACAGACTTCAGAGAGATCACTACTTATCTTTCCGTTGTACTTCATATTAGAGGGAATCCCAACTGATTTTCTTTTCACATTATAGAATTGCCAAAAAGCCTTAGCATTATTTTTGATTCTTGATTCAAGTGACCATAAATATTGATTATGTAAAAAAAAATTAAGAAAATACTGTTGATCTCTATCAATTAGATTAGAATCTTTTTCACAAGTTGGCCAAGCAAAGATTTCATCATAATATTCTTAAATGTTAATGTCTCCTGGTAGATACGATCTTAGTTTTTTTATGTCATTCATCTTCTTAATATTGATTACCACCTTTTTACCACCAGAGCTTCCAGTTCATCTCTTTGGAGGTTTCCAAGGTTAAATGTACGACTTGTAAGATCATTAATAAAATCTCTCGCAACAACAGTTTTATCAGAGTAATCCGATTGGGAAAAATGAGAAAATTTACTTATAGTAAACGTATACTTATTTTCTCTGGCCACCTGTCTTCCAATAGACTCCATTGAAAGCATGTTTCTTTTATAAAAGGGTGGCCACCAGCTTTTGTAGTCGATAATGTCTATCGTTTTTGGTAAAATGACCGTGAATTTTTTTGATACTGAAGAAGATAGTATCAAATCGGCATATTCTTCAACAGTGTAAATTCTATCCGTTTTTTTCAATTTTACGTTTTAAGACTGCGAAGTCTCTATCACATGGTATCGTATAGGAAAATACTGTTCGATATTCTTGAACTTTTTTAAGGATACTAAAGATGACAAAAACCTTATCATTGTGTGATTCTTATTTTGACCACCACAGCCATCGGAAAAAATATGGAACTCCTGGACGTCCTTCATTTTACTTTCAAAAAATTGATTTAAAAAAGAGCAGACTTCATTTGGACCCTTTCCAGCGATCCCTTCATGGTAAACAAAAAAAGTTGCGGTGTTGTCCCGAAGATCGTGTATACAGTAAGTTTTCTTAAGTAGAACGTTTCCTGTACAGGTTTGAAGTACAGATTTGAAGATTTTGCATATAAAAATTTTATTTAGAAACAGCATAAGTCAATGACTTATGTCGTTTCTCTTCAAAACACAGAAATAGTACTCTCAGTTTTCGTACTTTGAGGGGTCTAACATGTGCAGTTTTTCTCGAAAAGATGAATAACTATATAAAAATGAGAATTTTGCAAAAAAAAAGAAAATTGACAAAATCTGACTTATGTTGTTTCTGAAATAAACAATTCATTTTTCTTTCGTTCATCTTTTTTACCATTTTCTCAGTACGCGAACGCGTTTGTGTAGTTTTTCAAGAAAGTTTATATAAATTTACGTTTGCGTATTAGTTCGCGAACAGACATATTATGTTCATACCTATTCGCTATAGATAACTAAAAGTTTAAAGTTATTCCCTTCACAAACAACACTCATCGAACATACCCGATGACACTGGCCCTGAACGCAAACTCAAGTTGCGCAATGTCATAAGACGTTTAGATACGAAGGTGAGGTTAAGGTTAGGCCAGAGAGCGATTCAAACTCGGGCAACTTCTACTTAACGGGCTCCCGACCAGTGTTGCCATTCTGAACGATTTCCGGTCAAATGTGACCGAGATCTATTTATTTTGACCGAAGAAAATTTGAAGATTCGGTCAAACGGATTTTTGACCGATTTTTTGAGCGAAACGATTATATATTGTTTACCAAGAAATTAATTTTTAACTGAAAAATAATTACTGCTTTCATAAACTTTACACACAAAAATATTTTTCTTCCTAAAACCTTACCATACTTTACGAACTTACCCACCGTCAGCCTATATTAGGCAACCAATTTTAAAGGAAATGCAAGTTGATAACTATGCATCAGAAAAAATCAGTTCTCAGTTTAACAATCTGTTGATCAACGATTGGCAGCAAACCGAGTTACAAACTTCACAGATGCAAGTGGCGAAAATCCCTTCCACGACTTGGCTAATTTTGTAATGTCGGTACTGGCTTTATCGATTTCTAATGCCGAAGTGGAGCGAATTTTCAGCCAACTTAATCTAATAAAAACTAAGCAACGAAATAAAATGAAATAAGTTTTATTAAATAGTATTTTAGTGATAAGAAATAACCTTCCGCCTAATTTTTGTTGTAACAATAGCCTAATACCTACAAAAATCATACAAAAAATAGGGACCAGTGAAATACTCGTATATAGAAATAAAGAAACCGATTCAGAGAGCGATGAAGATGTGTCTATTTTAATTGAATTTACATGTACTCGTATTATCTTTGGATAACTACGATTTTATAGACTAAAACAAATTAAAAGTTCCTTTTATAAGATTGATTTATGATTTAGAAATAATTATTTATTTTCGCTATTTTCTTATTAGATTTAGATATAAAATTGTTATATGTTTTATTCGGATCTTTTACATAACACACTTGTTTTTTGTTATTTTGTTTATTTTTTGTTCTATTTCAAATATAATTTGTGAAATAAACGACTAAACTTATTTTTTTTTTGGTTATAGTAAATATTGGTTTTTGACCGATTTTTCATTCAAAAATTCGTGGTTTAACGTTTGACCGAAAAATTTGACCGAATTTAAATTAAATAAATTCGGTCATTCGGTCAAATTTGACCGGAAGCACTTTTTTCAGTGGCAACACTACTCCCGACCCGTGGAGAGTCCCTGTCTTCCTTATCATCTGGAATTGGGGGGCTGGAAGCGAAGATCTTCTTCACGAGAGCACTTTTTTATTTTAGCTTTTTTCACTTCATCAGGTAGGGGCGTGTGCGTGCATAAATTAGGTACCTTGATATTGCATGCAGCTAGGAATGGTTGGTTGGTTGGTTGAAACCGGCCCTCGATGAGGATGCACTTAGACCAGAAGTAGGTCCATTGTGCTGCCGATGTGTAAGGTGGGTGGGTCACCCTCTTACTCAGGGAACTATTTGCTCCTCTGAATGAAGGAGCTAATCCTTGCTGTGCAGGCGTTGTTAAGATCGTTTAGATCATTGAAAAGGTATTCACCCAATGTAGCCTTCCTAATGTTGGCGAGTGCAGGACACGAGCTAAGGAAGTGACTGATGGTCTCCTCTTCTTCCTCGTCCCTACAGCTTCTGCAGAAGTCATTGTAGGGAATGCCCAACCTTTGGGCATGTCTTCCTATAGCATGTCTTCCTATAGTTTATTTAGTGTCGGCCAGAGTAGCCTTGCTGTGTTGCACTGGTCGAGTTGGTGCCAACGATGGTTGACTTCGCTCACCGCATTGGTGTCTATGAGGTTTTTAACATAAGACGTTGGCGCCTCGATGTCGGTGACGCTTATGCTGTTTAAACCAGAAGAGCCTCGTCGGGCCAGTTCGTCAGCTTCACAATTCCCTGGTATGTCACAGTGATCCGGCACCCAGCAAAGGGTGAGGCTATTCTGACCGGCTATCTCGTTAAGAGATGCACGGCAGTCTTTCACTGCCTTGGATCTTGTAGTGCTGGATGCAAGGGATTTGATGGCCGCCTGACTGTCGATGTATATTACAATATCTGATTTCGATATCGTATTAACCGACAACCAGGCAGCGGCTTGGCGGACGGCGGTGACTTCGGCCTGAAAAACGCTGCAGTGATCTGGAAGGTTAAAGGAGAGGTGGATGTCCAGGTCTTCAGAGAAGACTCCGGCACCGACTCTGTCCTCCGTTTTGGACCCATCCGTAAAAATTGACAGCGATTCGTGGTGAAGGACATGACGTTGTGTCCACTCGGTTCTGTCTGGGATTAGATATTTGTAGCCCAGGTCGAAATTGTATTCAGTGGGCAGGTGGTCGGTGACCTTAGGAAGATGTCGATACATCGATAGTATACTGGCATGTCCAGTGTGTTGCTCTTTCCATTGTTTGGAGCTTCTCAGTCTTATTGCTGAGCTGGCAGCCAACTGTGTCGGTCGGGAGAAAGTGGAGCATGGCTTGGAGCGCCTAGGAATACCAAAGTCTTTTTTACGTGATGAAAGTTCCAAACTATTACGCACGAACTTAATGCAAAATTATCTGGTTACTGCAAGATGGGCCACGTGCCACGAAAAGGACGAATGAATTGGCCAACGAAATCTTACAATTTGACGCCACACAGTATGCGTTTCGTCAGAATCTGTCAAGGAGGTCATTAGCATTAAATCGAGTTCAAATCATAATATCATGAGCCATTGTTCATAAAAAATCAAAATTTTTGATTCAAACAGCTCTTAAAAAAATCACCATTTACTAGCGTTGCACGAAGCATCAACTACAATGCGACATGAATATTATGCCATAAACTCGTTCCCAATAAACTAAAGGATATTAGTTTCCTATTCAGGCATTTATAAAATAATGTTTCGTCACCAGGCTATTCGCTCGGCCGAGCCATTCAATAACAATTGATGATGCAATTTATTCCTGCTGTACTCGCCCATCGTCACGTCACAACATCAATAAAGACATTAACTCTTGAATTGATATTGTAGAAAATTGCAATCATTTGCATGCAGATGAGCTGCAGACCTAATCTGCCTGCAACTCCACAAGTTCTGTGCTGGTACGTGTGTACGATGCGCGCTCATAAAGTAAACGTTTATTAAATTAATCTTTCAATCCAGTTGCAAAGGACATGGGTACATGGAAAAGCCTTTACTCGAAGCGTTTATCACAATCTGGGCCTGCAGCTGGTGAATAGGGACCTAGATGCGACAAAACTGACCAGACAAGTCTGAAATCGATTAAAAAATTTGCACGTTCAGTGCTCCAGAAAAGGTATAATCATCAGGCCCAACCCAAGCGAGTCATCTGATCAATGATTTTTATGGTCAAAACTTTGCCAACACATGCAGACGTGCGAACTGTGAATCTTTGATGAAACAAAAAACCGTATGGAGACGCAACCGACGTCGAAACACCAGCAGGAGACGAAGTAGTAGTGAAAGAGGAAGGCGTATGTTCGCGCCGATATTAAGCCATAAAAATTCAGATTTTATTGGAAGTTATGCGATCGTAAATTTACGATCGAACATGATTTAACTGGTCGCTGGAATAGCCATCAACGATGCCAAATTTGCATTTTGATGCGCGACAGCTTGTTGCTTGTGCCAAAATGGCACTGGATGACCGCTTATTTGATAAGGCACCGCGGGTAGTGATGTGTATGGCATTAGCAATCAACGGAGTTGACATTTCGGAACCACATTATCGGGTAACTTATGTGATTAACATGGTCGTAAAGTTGGCCCTGACTCGATGATGGGACACCAGAAGTCATATTAATCAGCGAGTTGAGTGATTTCATTTTATGGCTTGTGGTGATGGCCACCAGAATGGGAAAAGGGAAACGGATTTAATTTCGCTCGTCATGGAGTAAATAAACGAAAGGCTAGAGCTTTGAAGAATGCCGTTATAATTGGAGTTGAGGCATATACTTCCGTCAAGGCTAAATTTGCCAATTTGCGTTAAGTTTAATACCCTATTATGTACTATATATATTTGTGGAACATATACCTTTACGTGAGTACGTAAAGTTAATACCAACCAAACAGCGACATAACTCAAGATTATACGATCAATTTTTCAAAAAATATGATATTCAAATCATAATGGACGTATTTGGCGGAAGAAAGGCGTTATGTTTGCAATGTTAACGAAAAGAAACTAAATAGTCTGTGCACGATTATAATATGTATAACCTTACGGGAACAATGAACGTCACAAGCAAGATGGCGCAACAGACTATCACGAACTTTGTTGAATACCTGCCCCTAAATATCTGGATAATTCCTAAGCCGTATCATCAAGTACCTAAATTCGAAACGCCGCAACACTGAGCTGGATCTCACCCGAGCGCTAGCGAGAAACCGCAGTTTTGGCGGATAGTCTCGGGCCGGCGCTTAACCTACCTCAAGGTGACTTATCTCTCTCTTTGAAAGCCGATAACACGAGGATACATTTTTCTTTTTCAGAAAGACGAGTAGCCACTTCAATGATGAGGAGCTTAAATTTTCAACACTCACCACATCAATACCAAGTACTTTTTCCTTTCTTTTTTGTCGGCAGTGCGGGATTTTTTACCCTGGAGCACTCAGCCTCAGTACTGGTCCATTGTTCTGCCAGGAGGACACACCACTTTTACTGAAAATTCCTAGTTTTCCTGAGAAAAACGAGTAGGCGCTTCACAGATGAGAAGCTTAGATTTCCAGCACTCACCCTATCAGCACCAAATACCTGCCACCTGATACGAGCAAAAGCAGGATAATCACAGAGGAAATGTTTCGCAGTGTCGTCGCTTTCTCTACAGGCTTTGCACTTGGTGGTTTCGCTTAAACCTAGCACCTTAATATGCTTGGCTAGAGCGTAGGGGCCCTTAAGAATGCCAGTCACTTGTCTGCAGTCTTTTCTGTTGAGAGACAGCAGATGGCGCAGATTTGTTTACAGACTTCGGGAAGTATTAGTTTAGCCTGTATGCAGTCTGGAGAGTCATTACATCTACGGTTGTACTCACAAGAAACCCAACCGTCGATGAAAGCCCTGACTGTGGACACAGGCGGACCTAACGCTGGTTCAGGTTCTCAGAAGTGCTTCTCTGAACCATATCTAGCAAGTTCTTCGGAGATCTCATTTCCCGTGATCCCGCTATCACTCGAGCCGCAGGCAGTCTTCCGTTTGGAAGATTGACGCATATTTGCTTAACGGGAAACAAGATTTCTCCGTAATGTACCTATGACAATTGTCCCGGCACCCAGCAGAGGAGAATCTTGAACTGCTCCGCCTTCTCTATAGGGCTAATATAGAGTTTATGGAGACTGATTCCAAAGATTTGATGGCAGCTTTCGTTTTCTTTAATCGCTACAGTGATTGTGAAGACGGTAGGAGTGACTTAGAGTTAACCTTCCTGAGAAAACACCAACACCTGCCGTCCGTGGTCCGTGCGTCAGTGTAAAAGTGGATCCATTTGTCCTCCAAGATTGCATTATACTCCAAGAATGACCTGGATGTGTTGGCGAGTTGGAGATTCTTTCCAGATTGTAACTGGGATATGGTGTTGTCTATGTTTCTTGAAATGGTACTGATTGTATTTAGGATAGTGGCGTAGGCGATTTTATATTGATTCACTGCGGGAAAGCTTTAAAGCGAATAACAGCACCAGCAGCCTCAAGTCTGCTGAAAATATCGGGTGGTGTCAAGAGAAACCGAATGACCAGTTCTGCGGAGTGAATAGCTCAAAGATACATATCGTAATGAAGGAAGTAATTGGGTAAAAAAAGGAAAAAGCTCTATCTTGTTGAATATTTTACGCTATATGGAAAGAGAGCACGAAAACATGAAGAACTTTCTTTATAAAAACATCGGAAAGGGTAGGTGATTGCCTACAGTTTTCTTTAGTGCCGAGTATCTGCTTGAGAAACTGCAAGCTTCCATCCTCCCTGGAGATTCGGTCTGCCTTGCCATCTCGAATCTGGGCACTGAGACTGGATGATCCTCTTCAGAGGAGCATTATTGTTCACTTTCTCTATGTGGCCGAGCCAATATAGTCGATGTGTTTTGGCTTTTTTGTGCTTTATTGATATATTTGTACAGCCCATAGGTTTCGCGGTGTATCGTCTTTTCCATTTCTATTGAAAGAATTTACTATCTGGTAGGGTGAGACTTTTATAAACCTTGAATTTTCTTATCCATGTTAAGAGTTTTAAGCTCAATCGTTTTGCCAAACCGAAGAAGCAGAGTTCTAAGATAATTCTTCATCCTGGAGTTGATGTTAATTTAAGGAGAAAAATGTCTATTATTAAGAGGGACGATTTTTTCCTTGTCGGGGGACAAAGGTTTGTTTTACTGCACGTATATGACTTGTCCTCGTTAACTTCAAGGCCATCAAATTTCTGTAATAGGTCTATATTGGGGTATGTAGAGGGAGTAAGGGTTTGGTAATGGAATGGAAACTAGGATGTGGATAGGACCTTAGGATGAGAATGGGACAAGAAGGGAACATTGAGTAGTTGAGTGAAAGGGACGCGGCATGCTTGCGATGCTCGACTGCGCTCGCCGGAATGGGGTGGATCTTTCCCCCACACTCAACCAAACCTACCACAAAACACATATCATGCCAGAAAGGTACTTACTTTTTCACCAAAAATCGGACGGACGTCCACCACACTGAAGGACGCTGCTGGTGACGATGCAGCGTAGCCATTACCCTCCCAACCTGGAAATCCGGTGGCCAGATATTGGATTTCCCCAAAGATGGATGCTGCTCAATGATTAGACCATTCCCACTGAATGATCTTTAGCGCACCCTACCTCACCCCCTGAAAAATAATCTACCAACCTACCATGATCCTTCTGACCATGGCAAACATAAAGAAATAATACGCTCAGAAATTATCATTCGACTTAACTAAATACATTTATTGATTGTACGTATATATATATATATGTAAGATACAAAAGAAAAAAAAAAACTATTCAGAAAAACTAAATCCGGTTTTCTTTGCCCGTCTGATTACGGATTGATAACCATTTAATCATCTCCATGCAATTAACTCTACTTTTCCCTACCTAGTTAGAGCTCTAAATAGGTATCTGACGACCTTTTCGCCCTTCTCGAACAACAAAAAAAACAGAGGGGGATGGGAAAACTAAACTTATTACACTCAAGATCGGGCTTCTAAGCACTTTAACAACTCTACACTAAAATTAACCAAATTAACACTATAAATAAATCTAACAACACTACAAAATTGGTAAGTACAGATACGTAAATATATATGTGAAGGAATCTAACAATATGTATATATCCTTAATATGTATATATATATATGTAATCCTTAAACTACTGGCAATGGTTAGCAACTATAATATATTCAGTCGCTTGTTACTTAAATACTATGAATAAAGAATAATTTAATCTAATAAATTAGCTAATTTAAGCATTAAACTATCGGCGAAACTGCCTAGCAAGTTGCGAATACGCATGTGTTAGCATATGAATATAAAATAAGCACTTAGAGATCACTTATAATATACGCACGTACATGCCTTAAATTCTCTATTTTTTTTTTTTTTGTTTTTTTTTTGTAGTTTATATGTTGCTTGTGGGTATGCAAATTTATTTTAGACACTTAAATAACTCGCTGTCTGGGATCAAGGATTTCCGTGCGCCCGAGCAATGTATCTGGACGAGGCTTGCAGAAACAGCAAAAAGGGCGAGTTGGAGGAGTCGTTTTCGCACAGGTTTGTTCCATGTAGGTATGTATGTCCTATTTGCATTATTTAGGGGCGTCTAATTAATATTTCGGCGGCCACGATCAAATTTATTATCAATGACCGCCAATTGACCTTCAAATTGTACTGTCCCCTTCTTTTTTTTTTCTTTATTATTTATTTTTTTTGGATTTTAAGTTTTTATTTCCACTGCCTTGTTTTAAGGGCTTTATAAAAAAATTCAAACTATATTCTACTCGCACTACTGTGTCTTACGGATAAACTACACCTCGAATGTGCCTCGGGTGAGTTTCTTATTTGAATTCATTTACTTCTGTCCCATATTCAACACATCGTTCGATTTGCTATGTACTTTAGGTAGCCGCTATTTTAATGTGAATGGTGGATTCACAATTCCCTTCTATTCATGCGGTTTGTGTACTTACTACATAAATAAATTCGGACTAGTTAAGACAAAAAATACATGGGCAAATTGGAACGGGTGGACAGGTACACTGCGAAACCACAGAGTGACAGATCGCAAAAAGGATTGAGATTCGAATGGGTTTGTAATTATTGTAATCTTGTTTTATTATTAGGTGCATTTAAACGTTTTCAGGTGACCATAACATTTCCTCTGTTTTTCAGTTGCCGTGAAAGCCTCTACCTATGATGGACTAAACGGATCATTACCCTCCCACTTCAAAGCATCGCTACTGGTCGTCCTGTTGGATTCGCCGCTGTAAACTCAAAATTTACCAACAGGCCTCACGGTTTCGAATCAATTCGTCACTATTAGGCCAATAAAATTCTTGTGTTTTTGCATCTGTCTGATACAGGAGTTTTTAAGCCTGCCTCTCTTTCGCCTATTATCTTTTTATTATTTGTCTTTTACCTTTTTATTGCTCTGTGTAAAGTGATAACCAAATAATGTCTCGAACTCGGCAACACTTGCTCATTTCCTGAGGCGGTTTATTACAAGCAGTAAAAACAGAAACAGATTATAGCATATTAAGTGACAGTGCCATCTGTTCTATCATTTTGTTTCTGTTTACGTTTCTGTTCTTACTATACCTAATTCCCAAGCCATAATCACGCTTTGACGCTTACGTTACGTTCAAAGGGTTTGATGCGATAAAAAGATCCAAATGTTACCGAAGGCACGAATCCGAAACAAAGAAAAAGTTCGACAGTCCATTCTTTTCGCTGGCTTCGCGTTGACTCAAGAAGCTTTACAGCAACGTTACGAAACATTCTGGTTATACGAATGCCAATTTGAACTGGAAGAAGAAATCATCTTTTGTTCAACATGATGCGTCTTTCAATGCGACGCTCCAAAGCGTTATTGTGTTTCAGGCATACAAGAATTTGCTCATGGTAGAAACAGATCAACATTTCAACTCCGACCTCAACTTTAACAAACAGTCCGCACGTTTTAGAATCAATGCTTTTTAATGGGATGGAACACCATAAGCACCTCAACATCTACTTCGACTTAAACGTTAGACCTAAATCTCCAGCTTTGCGGCGATGTATTCAGTTGTTCCGCTTATATTTTCAGCGAATTTTCTGTCTTGTTTGTATTTTTACATACATATTTTTTGTTTCGCTCTCGAAGTTCCATTTTTCAAAGCGTTTGACTCGGCTTCAAACGCTAAGTTCTCGCTTCTGTCACAGTCGAGGTCGGAGTTGAAGTGTTGATCTGTTTCTTCCATAAAAAAAAACAGGCATAAAACATTCCGAACTAAATCAATATTAATTAACATCAGTTGGCAATGCCTTTCAAAGTCAGTGGCCACCAACATGTTGCTACAAACCGGCTGTCAAATTTGACAGTCCATTTGTTGACAGCACGTGCGTTTATTCGTGTTGTTTATTTGAAATTTTCTTTTATGTTTGGCTTGTTCCTTGTTGTACACTTGAAGCAGTATCAATTGATTTTAAATAATCCACCAATGGCTGAACAATACAAGTAAGAATCTTCGTCAACCCAATACATTTCAATTTATCACATCATTCCAAATCCATCAGATTAATTCATCCAGTAAAATATTACCGCGACTATCTTAACAAGGACATTCGACCCGATGGCAGAGAATTCGATAAACTTCGTCCAATCGGCATAAATATTGGCTCAATTATCACCGCAGATGGTTCGGCAGTAGTCAAAGTAGGCAACACCAGTGTAGTGTGCGGAATAAGAGCGGAACTGGCTAAACCACGAGCGATAACACCAGAAAATGGATTTGTTATCCCCAATGTGGAACTGCCGCAAATGTGTTCGCCCAAATATCGCAGTGGAGGTGGATCTAACGACGATTCTGATGTTTTTAGCTGTGCGATTCATGACATTCTCACCAATTCAAATTGTTTGGATCTCAAACAGCTGTGCGTGCACAAGGAGAAACTTGTCTGGGCCCTGCATTGTGATATAATCTGTTTGGATCATGATGGTTGCGTCGTTGACGCTGCATTGATAGCTTTGGTTGCTGCTCTGAAAAACCTCGAATTGCCTGCAATCGAATATGATGTTAAAATTAATCGAATTCAAGCGGATACCAGTGTGAAGAAGAAGATGACGATAGGCCCCGTGCCGGTGTCGACAACGCTTATGGTTTTCGACGAGTAAGTTAAAAAGGGATTTTTTTTTTTAAACAATTTCTTTTAAGTCAATTTCTTTTTATACTTTATTTAATTTTTTGAAGAATAATGGTTAATCGTGGAGCGTCATATAAGGTTGGATGCTGATATACAACAAGAACTTGGCATGGCTTTCTTTTTGGCCGAGGCACGTCTCTCACTTGAAATTCTAACAGCTCGCTTTGATCTACACGTAAAGACATAAGTTGGTGCGCATCTTCAATGACAAACAATGTGGCCAAGGTGGTTCAGATGGCTCCACATTTTTCCCCTGGCTTCTTTCAAGAACAGACCTTAAGATTTACGATGACAAGCTCGTCACTTACTTTGGTTGCAAAATAGCGGCTTTTACGGGAATTAACCAATGTAGTTCTCATTTGATGTGAGACACGTCAACCTGCATGGAAACCAGCCTGTAGATTCCACTGAAAAATGATCGTGCCAACCTTTATGCGCTTCCGATATGTTTCGGGACCTCGGACGACTGTTTTCGATGTGGGTCAATTGTTTGAAAATTGCTTGGCAATCAACGCATCCAGCTTGCCCTTACATTTTGTGCTACAACATTGTCCTTTGCCTAGACCATGCGTCGCGCATAATTGATAGATTCAGGTCAACCACCATTATGACAGTATTTTTATTCGGCCTCCTATTTAAAGCGGCATAGGAAAAGGTCTTTTTTTCATTAGACGATAGCTGTGGTGGGGCGTAACACTGTGACAAGTTGTACCATTACCAGAGTACGGAACATTTGCGTGCATATCTGAAGCAGTAGCGTAGCTTTGTGCTTTGAGACCAGACTGACTCTATGACATCTCGTAGACTCACTACGGCTAACTCCCTTGTATTGGGTGTTAGAAGAAATCTGAATTTGTCAGCCAGCGTTCGATTTCGTGTTTCAAAAGTCTTGTTTCTTGATCGATTGATAAGATACCGAACTATATATCAAGCCGTAAGAAGGAAGTCTTACAATGCTAGTTCAGTGACTCGCTGTGGAATTAAATCTGCTTCGCATAATCTGCAGATTTATCTTCCCATCGTGTGACCAATTGAGCTTTGTTTCTGCAGAACCTTAAACTGATTCTGAATCCGAACTTCCTGTGTACAGTGAGTAGAAAAGGGATCTTGAATCCATTGCGGCAGTCTGTAAGGCATTTGTTGATGCTTCGCAGCACGACCGGCTCTGTTGGTACTATCATGCTCAGAGGAGAGATCCTACAAACCCCATCAAAAAGGCAGCGTTCCCATACAATCGCGAAGTGAGGCAGGCCTTAAATCTCCTGGATCAAGCAAATGCAGCCACACCAGCATTTGATGGGTGTCAGTGACGAAGTGATTCGAAATCAAGAGGTCTGCTGATATTTTGTTTAAGGTTAGGCCGGCGAACGCCACAGGCGGACCAGTAGGGATGCGGCCAACTGGGAGGTTTAAGATTTCAATCAGTCCAGATAATAACCTCGTCGTTTAAGAGAAAGGAGAACTAGTTGCTTCGCCCAGTGCGATGTTTATTGAAGCTAACTTTATTTATATCCGGCGACGGTTGAATAGAATGGTTGAGTGAAAATGTGACAATGTGCGATGTTTTCTTGACGATCTCTGCCATACGCTGGAATTGTATCGCCCTTCTTGTTGTATTGCACTTCCTTATGTGTGTTTATTTCGTCTTCGTCATACAACTGCACATAATGACCTGCAAGCATCGATCTTCTTCATTTTGTCTTCTCAGTGCGATGCTGAATCAACACTGTCCTCGCTGCTTTATTTGACCATCGCGCTGTTTATGTTTGAATTTCGAGTCGCAGTAGGCTCAACACTGAAGTTAACACAACGAACGAAACATTTTGCGCTGATGCCAGTCAAATCTCGCCCCTTTCCGGTCAGAGACGTCTATATCAACTTGCGCGTTGGATGCTTTCTGGCATATCAAATTTCGTCTAGAATGCTTTTCGATTCCGTCAATATCTCATCGTCTCATATATTAAATTGAGTCTGATTCGTAACCTCTTTTGGTTATTATTAATCAACGAACATTGAATTGACATATTTAATTTCGCCTGCCATGTTTTAACGTCAAATTAATGAAATGAAGGACAGACCCCAACCAAACGTTCTTAATTCTATTCTCTGCTTTGACCGGAAAACGGCGATAACACTTCTAACACTAGCTCTCCGATCTTTCTCTTTGCAGCAACGTTATCATAACCGACCCAACCGCCGAAGAGGAGGCCCTCTCCAGTTCCGTTATTAACGTCGCCATTTGCAATGGCGAAGTGTGTTTCATTCTAAAGCCAGGAGGCACCCCCTTTAACAAAGATCAAATGGATATCTGTATCAAGCAGGCTCTGCGGCGCGAAAAAGACATTCTCAAACTACTCAACGAAGTGTGTAAAGATACCAAATAAACGAAAACTATTTGTATCGGTTTTTTTTCTTTTAATTTTTTTTTATTTTTGCTGTTTAATCAAAAAAAACACAAAAATCCAATTGATTTCCTTACTCAAACACAGGACAAAGGAGAAATTCTTATTGTTTCACGAGTCTTAAACGGGGGACATGGAATATTGTTCCGGGAATTTGAACAGATGCGAACCATGCGCAAACACGCTCGGCAATAAGCCAGCGTTTGGTATGATGTTCCACGACAAGTAAAGAGTAACATTGTTGTTCCTTAAAAAGAAGATCAAAAATTCAGTCGAATGGCCGGTCATTTGCTGTTGGATTAATCTTACTTCAAACCATTGCCATCGTCCCAGAAGTAATACTTGGTGTTCATGTTCTTAAAGTCCAAGACAGTGTTCTCGCCGCGGCGGATGATTTTGTCCCACAACACAACCTGATTGAGCTCGTTGTCTTTCGTTTGGTATTCGGCTGTTAGGTAGAGGAACAACTGCTTGACATTCCAATTAAATAGATCGGTGAGATTAGTTTGCAAATCGAAGGTGAGGAACCCAAGATCGTGTTTCTCACGCGATGCACCATAGTCTGGCACGTTTTTCCTGTAGAAAAATAACGTTTATTGTTTGACTTGGAAGATAAACCCTCCGATTTAATACTTACACTAAAATTTTGACCGTATTAATCTTGGACTCTGTACGATAGTCAAGGAACACTGTTGAAATGAAGCAGCAGAATGTTAAGCAGGCGAGAACGCTCAAAGAGTACGCTACAGTGGCGTTTCCACGTGTAAGAACTGTATGCATTTTTAACTACGTTGGATTTATTACTAAATTTATATTAAATTGATGTTAACTATTTGTGATTTTCTCGGTTAAACTCCTTGATAATTTGTTGGGCACGGCGCCGAGAGACACGTCTTCCCTTTTGCTTCTAGCTGACGTTTCAAGAAAAAAAAATGTTGACAGACAACAACGCCAGTCAGGTTAATGCTTGAGCCCTTTAGGTTGGCATGAGTGATTTGTTGTGTGGCGCTCACACGGGAAAAGCTAATGTCGCTTCCCATTGGTAAGAAAAAGAAGTCTATCAAATATTAAAGCACATTTTTGATCTAAAAAAGATATATCTCTCCATTGGTGTAACAAAAACAATGTAGAATTCGAAGCGAGATTAGCATCTACTTGCTTTAATACCAAACATTTGGCAATTATCACTCCCGAGTTTCGACGGGTGTTTTAGTTAGTCTTTGAAGACAAAAACTAAAATATTTGTGTTTGAATAGAAGCAGGTGGAAAATAAAACTAATATAATAAAAAAACAATAATACTTCTGTTTAAAAGAAAAATAAAGTAAAATATTTATGCTATTACTTGCTCCTGTGGAAGAGCAAATTCCAACACCAAACTTTGTACTTGTATACTGTACAAACTCGTTTTTGCTTGCCTCTGTAGGAATACAAATTATTTTTCAATAAATAAAGTGTAATTTTACTTCTGAGGGGAAAAAATACAATATTTGTTTCTCATCCAATTTGTAAACAAAGGAGCTGTCAAATATCACACATACAATTAAAAAAAAAAAATCTCGCTTGCTTTCTATTTGGCACGGAACATCTAAAATATGAGTGCGAAATCTGAAGTTACCAATGGAAAGCGTCATAAGGGTGCGAATGCATGGACGCCAAATTACCGAAAGTATTCTACTGACACATAATTCGTTTCAGCTCTACGGATTGCTTTATGCAACATAATAACTCAGAAGGCCGTACACCAAATGTTGGTGAATCTAAGTCCTTAGTATTGAGTCCAGCCGATTAAAGTAAGAGAAGACGAAAATGGGCCGTGATATGAGGTATTTTTATTGTTCCTACAATACATACATATGTATATATTATACATAAACTGCCAAAGGGCCAAACCATGTGTGCGAAATCATATATTCATCAGGGTTTTTTCTCCAAAGGGGGTGTCTTAACTGCTTAGGGAGAGCAAGTTTTTTTGTATTCAATTTAAATCATGGCCTTGGCCGGAATTTGAATTCGCGACCTTCCATCAGTAACTGAATACACTACTACTGCCACCCGATATCATCCTCTTAATTTATCATCTATTGATAGTGCCTTTGTTTATACACAAAGATAATGCGGTGTCGTTTAACTTCTATGATTTAACTACACATTAAATTCAAACTCATATATGATAAGTTTCTATTGGCATCTCGGATCGCAGTTCATTACGCATACCATACCAACGTGCGGTTCTATTTGCAAGGCAACTACAAGTCCCTACTACTATTTTACCCTATCTCATTGATCGAATAACTCACGTGACCGTTATTTGGAAAGTCATGGAGAGGTAACTAGTAGGGAACTCGCAATTGTCTTCAAATTAACATACTGGATTCGGTTTCTGTTTCCATTTGTCGATTACCTATAGAAAGTTACCGGGAACTGCTCGTCCCTGAATACTGTCCCGTATTTTTAGCTGCACTGTTTAATCCAGTGCCTTACTTGTGCTTTAGAAACGATGTGGAACTGATACGGGGTAAAGTACCTGCCTATTTGTTCTGAAAATATAATTCAATTTCTCGGAAGCAGTTACGCCAAGTTACACCAGAGTTGATATTCGTTAATTCCACGGAAAAGATTGGTAGATTGAAAGCAGTATACGTAAACCAATATAACCGCCTACTCTCTCAGCCATTGTTGACTTGACGAAGTAACACCCCACCCAACTGATTTCTTGCCAAACCCCTAGAAAACTGAGAAATGCGCACCGCCTCATTAACTTTGCACTTACATCTATGTATATTATTTCCAACAACTCAACAATAATCACTTATAAATTTAAACCTACTTTGATTGCCTACTAAAACTTTTACTAACAAAAAAACACGCAGGTCCCTAGATGAACATCTTGCAGCGTTCGCACATTGGCTGCTCAGCAGTGCCACACTCACTGGAAGAACAAATGATTTTCTTAATCAGCGTTAAGCCCGATTTAGAACGAATAAACTTACAACAGCATAATGCAACTTCCACAGAGGAATTGTCCGCAACCAATGCAGGACGATGCACAGAACTCACAGAGTTTCAAGTTGCAGTTAAAACAATCGGCCGTGATGAATGCCGCCTTCTCGCAGCACTTCGATTTTAGCTTTTCGTTTGGAAATCCCTCGGGCTAGAAATTATATCAAATGTATACATAAAATTATTGATATTGTATTGGATGGGTATACCCTGTCCTTGGATCGAAATTGCAGGTTGCCGCTGCCAGTCAAAGTAACCAGCTGCGAGATGACATTCGGGGAAAGAGTTTTCAAAACGTTATTATTTTCCAAGTTCTTTGCACCCTTGAAGAGCATGCTAATCGTTTTATCTTGAATTTTTTGGAACCATTCATTCAATAAATTCGCCTTTTAAGGATGCAACTACTCACTGTGAATTTGTTTCATTTTGTCGTCATTGACTGAATCAATCTTTCGCTGGTTGACATACACTTTACTTTGAAGCTCATATGGATTATCGTCAGAACGTAAACGTTTGCGACAAATTGCTTGCATTGCAAAGAAATTGTTTGAGAACAATTTTAAAATATTTTTGACCAGAACTTCCCGCTTAAACAAAAAAAAAAACGAAATTCAATTTCGACAAAGTGGATTGTATTTAGTTGACATTTCACAATTGTGCAATGCAGGAGTGGCCGTGAGGTGAGATGTTATTATATATTGGCTAAATAAGGAGAAAGAAAGGATTCAATTTTATATAACATTCCCACATTAGTTAACCCACAAGCAAATATATTTAACCTTTAAGGAAATATATTTTAACCAACAGAAAAACTGGACCTGTGTCAACTCTTTCATTCTCTCTCTTTCTCACTCAGTTTAACGAATTCTTGGGTAATGGGGTAATATTATTAATATTAATATTATTTATTACAACATAAATAAGTAAAAATTTTAATTTAGGAATAGAGAATAATAAATAATTTTATAATAATACATACAAAATAAAAATTAATAAATAGACCAGCACCACAAAAAAGAGAACTTGATGAAGGGGCTGTGACTAGCCGTGATATAGCGCTGTAACGCCAGCCCCCAGTGCACCTGGTAGCAATTACAAGTTGTTGTTGTCCAACCATACAACGGTTTATGTTGTTTAGTCTACGTTTTAAAATCTCCAGTTAAAGGCAGAACTATATTTAAGGAATGGGTGCATATGGATCGCACTTCATGTCTTTCATGATAGCTAGATTGAAAAGATTTCCTGTATGCTGAAATACATTCGCTATTAGTTTAAATATTGTTGCATGTTTGCTCAAAATGTGTCATTCAGCATCAATTAGTCAACTTGTAGCTCCATCTAGTAGAAAGTAGCCATATTACCGATTTTGGCAGCATTTGAATGGCAGTTTGAGTAGCTGTGGAATAACTAGTACATACACAATTATGTTGTTCTCGAACCTTCTAAACTCAACGAATCTGCAAATTTCTAGAGGTGTCACTAGGAGATATAAATAAATGTCGCAGGAGCACCCAAGACATTCTAGTTGTGAACCGCGATAAAGAAGTGCGATAGATGACAGTAGTGAAAAGTATAGAGAAAAAGTATAAGTATTGAGTAAGAGAAAAGTGATTGTGTATTTAAAGTGATTAATTGTGAAAGTGAATTGTTGTGAATAAGTGAATTATTAGAATAATAATCAAGAATTAAATTGAAAGAGAACTAATAAAGATTAATTAAATAGAATTTTCTTTTCGAATCCTAGACTGGATGTAACAATATATTTTAAAAAGGTTTAAAAAAATGTTCTCTTCGTTTAGTTTTCTTTTTAGTTTAGGTTATTGCTTATTTATTTGTTGTTGGGTAAGTAAAAGTTGCGAATATGACAGAACACTGTCGTTTAACATATTGAAATCTGTTTCTGCTTTCGTTCTTCGTCATTTGGCCACTAAATCAATTGAATAGTAAAAAAAAACGTAAAAACTGAGAGAACATGCTTGAAGTCTGGGTACCGGCCAGCGTTAACTCAGCTTGTTAAAGAAGAAAGCATATGCCATTCAAATTCATTCATTCTGTATTCGGGGTTATTCGCGAACGAATCATTCGTTTGGATTTTCAACAGACGCGCTTCGGAGACAATAAGTCTTTCCCGTCCAGGCTGGCATTCGCCCGATAGCTTGACGATTTCCCACACACGATCACTTTCTATGATTTAGTGTTTTTCCTTTTTTAGCTCAGAACAGAGCCTCAGTTGTCAAAAAAAGTTGGTGTTTCTTCTTAACCTCAGACACGTTAAAACTTTCAAACTGTTTTTCTTTTTCCGTTCAAAGTTTGATCAGATCGCACTCTTAAAGCTCAGAATAAATTGACTGGGGAGTCTGAGTTAAAAACTAATCGCAGCCAAAGACAGGATAAGAAGAGGCAAAATAAAGGAAAGACAAAATCCAATACAATGAAAAGACGGTCGTGGTTTGTTTTGCAGGCGTTGAAAGTAATACAATTCTAAAAAAAAACAGTTTTTCTTAAAAATAAACATGATTTGAACTAAAAAAATAAATTTCCCAGATTACTGGACCGCTTGTATCTGAGGATTTACGAATCCCTCAAAGACCTTGGAGGGATAAATAAGCTGAATCATTATGAATTTTAAAATTTATAAAAAAGGTTACAAAGAAAAATAATGTTTTTTTTTCTAACTATTTTTTTAAACTAGATATTAAAAAATAAATATTTTCCGAAAATGCTCAAAAACATTTCTCTGAATTTTGTTTATCAAAAATTATTTTGCTAACGAATACAATATATAAAAATAAAGATTTGGGCTAAAAAGTTTACACAAAAAAAGAACAACATCTAAAAGCCCTTAACTTCAACCAAATAGGTAAGAGGATTTCGTAGAAACAAAACATATCCCACCCATCTTTATTCTCTTGTTCTACTTTCAAGAAAAAACTAGGTATGTGGGAAGTGGGAGTGGGACGTAAAAAAACACAGTGTGGAATGTATTGTCGTTATCAACCATGTTGCTGGCTAAATGACCTCTTATTCTCATCACATCACAATCACATCAGTTTGGTAATTACCATTGAACGAATTTAACGTGCATTTCGGAAACTTTCTGTTAACTCTTCCGCTCCTAACTTAGTTGGTCTACGCTCAATCAAAATTCTTAAATGATTGCGTTTGTGCTTGGTGTGCTAATTGCAGTGTTTATATTTGTCATGTACTTTCAATTGAAAATGGAGTTTTTAAAGTCATAAAAACGGTTGAGAATTGTCAAGTGCATATCTAGGGTACTTCAAGTTTAGCATCGTTTGTTTGGTGAGTTTTATTTTGAATTCTTCGTTAGAACAATTAATCCCTTCCTGAAGATGGAATATTTTTAAATTAAACTAAGCCCACTATAAAACTTTTCACCACACCTTTCGTTTGAATACGAATAGGGTTGAAGTAATGGTAACGTACATATTCACACATCCTGTATGTCAATTCTTATTGAAAAAACATCCACTCGTTGCACCTTCACTAAACTATTAACAGTCATTCAGAGGCCGCACCTAAATCTCGCGTTTTTTTTTTCAGAAATATTTGAACAGGACAATGTCCACATGTACCTAGTTGGTATTTCATATTAGTTATTGTCTTCGTTATTTATCCCTTTCCATTGAGGAAAGAAGGGGATGTTGTTTGATTTAAATAATGTTGTGAATGCATAAGGGGTTGTGGGTGTGTGATTCGGGAGTAAGATGCAAATTAAACCAATGCTAAACAAAATTGTGTGAGTGTACAGACTTCCGGTTAGACGGATAAACCTCACAAGAGTTGAATTAAAATGGATATCGTATACTGGGGCAGTTCTTATTCCAAATGTTACATTCCACGAAGCTCTTATTGAAAAAATGAAAACCATACTTTACGGCAGAGTTACATAACATGTAAAATATACTTAACAAGCTATTTACTCCCGTCAGGGGACCCGTTATAGTTGATTAAATACAAGTACTGTCAATAAATGTTGCTGTTCCACATGTGGGCCACAGAAACTGTGCATTTCATCATTTAAAAATTAGTTGTATCTTTTAAAAACGGACTTGTGCGACTTTGAATTCTACGAAGCCCTAAATTTGAAAACGCAGTTTTGTAGACCTCCATGAAATAAACACAAAATTGTACCTACATGGTAACAGTCTCGTTTTCGCCTAGTATAGGAGATGTCGGAATTTGAAAATCTAGATTTTCCTATAGAATTTCTATAAAAGTCTGGCTTATTTAATGGAGCCAGGATAAAACTGAATAAACACTAAAAAAAGGAATCATATTCTTAGACTTGATTGAGGTTAAAACCTAACATACTCTTAGGCGTTATGCATAATATTGGATATTCATATAATCTGATAGAAATTAGACAACCAAAATTAACGTTAAATTAAAAAATGTGAAAATAATTTGGCCCAGCTTGTTAATGACCCGAAACGAATATCAGACAAAATACCAAACCTGATAAATTCACTATAAACGCATTATCGTCCCTAGGTTCTTCAGAACATGTATAATATCAGCGAATCGCTTGTTCTCGAACAAAGTTGGAGGATAAACTCCAAGAAGAACCATATGGTAATATGTATAAGAAAGTCGAATGGGAAGAATTTAACCTTTTTTTTAAGGCGTCATACCTGATTATAATGCTTTCTCCACAGCAATGTGTATGCTGATGCTGCCGGTGGGAGCGGTAAAATTTTGTCGCGAAACATTGAATTTTGGGTCGGTGTAAATGTACTATTGGGCGTTATTTACTATTGACAATTGAATTAATCGAAATACAACGATCGTTCAATACCAAGGAAAGGGCTTCTAATTTTGTTCTTCTAGCGGGCACTGTATGTCAGACCAAACAAAGTGCCAAGGGCATGTATGTAGTCTTGGTAAAAGCCTGCAAAATGTCGTAAAGAATTTTTTCGGGACGGAATTGTGAGAGTTCAGATAAAAAGATTCTAACTTCAAAATTTGTGAGCGCTTTTTAAGGGGTTTGGACTTTCGCTCCTATTTGCAAAACGGTGCGCCACATCCTACATGACTCCTAAATACACCGCCGGAAGAAGCAAACAACCATAAACTTTAACTTAGTAAGGGGTTTGCTTAATAATTTCATAGCTGCTTGCCGATCCGGCCCACCGATTTTCTGCTAGAAGAAAGAAACCGCAAGTACTTTGCTCGGTAAGGAGTTCTGTCTAGCACACGCTCGTGAGTTAAAAATGAGCCGTGAGCTTTTTGCATGAGCGGTCGTTTCCACCCCTGCAATATTTTAACGAAATAATCACAAAAAATTAAAATAAAAACAACTTTCAGCTTCGGGGAATTGGTAAACTACATGTTAGTTAACGTCAATTAACTCAGAAATTGTTTTATTAATCAATTTTCACACTTACTTCACTGATTAAATATAATTTGCGTTAATTAATACGGGAAAAGTATTTCGTCGACAAGGATAAAAATTATGTTATTTTTCAAATGTTATATTTCTCGAATTACCTACAACAAAATCAATAGAGTTTGTAAGTACAATTAATTATTTTAATTATTATTTGGCTTCAAAATCATAAGCAAAAGCACTGCGATTCACCGTCGTCTACGAAGGGTTTCCAGCAAGTTGTGTTATAGAATTAACAAACACTCTATACCCAATGCCACTTTAGCAATAACTCGGAGGGATAATATGGATAGGGTATAAAATAGTTGGCCCAAGTGTACTGTAGCCTTCTCCTTTGTTTTCTCTTATCAACGGCAATTTACTGCGCCCCCTATAACTGGATAGCTTAATCTCACTCATGTGTCACATCGAAATGTCTGATCTGACATATCTCACGGAGAAATGACACCCAAATCTCCACTCGCTTTCGCTTGTCAATTTTGTCACTTCAGCAATAGTTTTTTCTGACGTGCGTACAACGGACGTTGACGGTCATCAGCGTTCTTTACTTACTTTTTTCCGTGCTCAAAATTTAACTAACACCAAACCGAAGCTAAAAGATAAATAAGTTAACGTTTTCTTTATTTAGTGATGAATTTTAGTATGTGCTAAGTATGTACTGATAACACAAAACTGATAATTAAAAGTGCAATAATAGGCGAAAGAGGTGAACAAGAAGTGTGAGTAAGATTTAAAAGGGAAGAAAACGAGCAAAACATTTCCCCACAACCAGACCATCACCATCTCCGCTCCAGCAGCAGCAGAGTTGTTGGTTGTTGCTTATGTTTCGTGACGTCATTAAGTTGTTTTTTTTCCATAATTCCAAATGACTGTCTGTGTTGATGGTGACCCCTTTATGTTAAATTGAGCAGATTTTCATTGCTTTCAATTATCGGTGGAGGATCTCTTCTTGGTCGATCTAATTAAGAGTGAAACAGAACGACGAACAGCGAAAGTGAGGGGCGGTTCCTGAATATATTTGCTAGCGCACGGCGGCAAACAAAGCCCAAACGACGACGACGACAAAAGATATAACCGCGTAGCGATTTACCTAATCGCTGGCGGATAAATTACGTGTGAGTGTGATTCATTGTCGTTCTCGTTCGGGCGAAGTGTTGTGCTCGTTTAACTCTCTGCTTTGTCAGGTTCTGCAAACAGACGAACTAATGTTATTGATTGATTTTGTTGTGATATTTTTTTACGATGTTCGTTTTTACAGTTACTACGAGGGAAGGACCCACAAAATCCATAAACAACAATGGCATCGTACGTGAAGACTTTATACGAGTTTAGTGGCGAACCAGGCACAACGGAGATTTCCATCAAACCTGGCGATATATTGACAGTCACGAGAACAGACGTAGGCGAGGGCTGGTGGGAGGGTAGAAATGCTACAGGACAAACGGGTTTGTTTCCAGCCGCATATGTGGAGGTGATGTCTGCAGCGGAAGTGGCAAAGGAATTGAACGGTGCCGGTGGCCAAACTCATGCCTCCGCTCCTACAACACAACCAGCACCACCACGCTACGATCAGACTGTGGACGATTTTAACGAAGGCGACGACTGGGAGGATGATTGGGATGAAGACAACGAGACGTATTCAGAGATTGGCCCATCTGCGGGACACAATAGCGCTGGTGCCAGCCGCCACCCGACTAGCGGATATGCCCTGTCACATTCGGGGAGTAGCTACGATACCAAGAATCTGCCTGCTGCCCCAAATGACGATGTTGTTTCACTGTCATCGATGAACATCGGCCCGGCGACAACGGTCAAGAAGTCTGGTATGTTTGCGAAAACCTCTGATTCCTACATCCTTGGGCTAGTCAATAAGGAGAAGCTGGGCGACAGCGACATGGTGTACGTTTTGCAGATAGAAAACTTCTATCGTTGGCAACCCAATAATCAGACCTACACCGTCCGTGTGGCTAGTCCCAAGAAGGAGACAAAGTTCAAAGGGATGAAGAGCTTTATTGCGTATCAGCTGACCCCAAGTTTTAATAATATTTCGGTGAGTTGGTTTCTATTTTATTTTTGTATTGCAGGTAGGCGCAAACAGTAAATTGTAATTAGGCAAATGGATAATCGGTTGTGCGTGTGGTAGAAGATTTTATTATTCCATTCTTACTGCATACATACATCTAGGCTAGGCAACTCAGATAGTTGCTGTACTTATTTTGTTGTTCAGCTGATAGTAACGGAACTCGTGTGGGGAATGTGTGTCGAAACACAGGTGAACTGATGTTAAACTTGTATTGATTGGGGACTACGGTCATACTGGACCTGTTTGCAGGAAGTACATATGTTTGTGGTCTGGCTACACAAGTATCGATTGAAATTTTAGGTTCTACAACGTGTTGTCTCTTTCTGAAAATTCTTTTTTTGCTTTGAATGGCACCGATTGACTTTAACTGGCATCATAAGGAACGCTAAAACAAGAAAGTGTCTGTTGTGGAATTACTTTCGCTTCAATCGACGAGGAGTGTGATATCCGGGCAGATGTTGAGGCCTGCTTGATCTTTTGGCAATGTTTTGAACTAAGAAAATATCTACCATCGGATGTAGGGCGGATAAGACGAAAAAATCAGGGAAAAGAAGAGGCTGACTGTAGCTAGAACTTATATAAGACGTGCGAATACATACGGACAGAACGTGATCATGACCAGATCTAATTCTGTTGAAGTTTGACAAACATGCCAGACTATCAAATGTCAAGAGAAGCTTCTCAAATTGCCCTCCGGAATCCGCTTTAAATTGTAGGTCCCTTCCACTTCGCACAAGAAACTGGCTAGGTTTTAGGCCCTGTATTAATGCCTAATATTTTTTTTTATTTTCTCCATTCGCCTGCTCGCAGCCAGGACCAAATATACGACGACAAGTTTTTTCCTTTCGAATGAGTTCAGTCCTTTCCTTCTTATCGTTCAGCACTCGGCGCCATAAAGCAGAACTGGCAGGATAAGTGTTAAACAGACATTGCTCTTGGTCTCTCGGATGCATTTGAATTACTTATCCAAGGGATAAGTTTTTTTTAGGGTAATCCTTCGACGTGCCATTCGTGGAGTTAACGTTAACTCGAAGGTAGGTGAACTCCCTCACTACCTCAAAGTTGCTGCCTTACGTATTGAGGTTTCCCCCAAGTCCATAGACAGATACTTGTTTGTTTGTTGAATGCATGTCCTTGTTGAGTTCAAGACTTCCTAATTTCGACTGTACTTCATTTGCCGTAAAACCCTCTACCACATCACACTGAGATTGTTCGACGGTGGCGATATCGGCTGCGTGTCCTAGTAGCTAGACGGATCTGTTTAAGGTAGTGCCTTCGATGTTGACACCTGCCTTGCAAACAACTTGCTGCAGAACAAAATTCAAGAAAATATTTTTTTTTTTTGTTTATATGTACGCGCACTAAAGGGATTTTTGAAATTCCTTATAATGTAATCGCGGGCGTTAAGGAAATTAGGGTTAGAAGATAGGGAGAGATGCCGATGTACGTTGGTTTTAAATGTTTGTACATTATAATGTGTAGGAAAAATGGAGCGCGGAAGAGCATTCCACATCCGAGTTGCACGGCTAAGGAAAGATTATTTGTATTTCACTGTACGTCCGAACACAGGGTTAAGGGTGAACTGATGCGCAATCCTTGCACAGCGGGTATTGCGATTGAAATGTTCTAGGGGTGAAATGCAACTGGCTATTTCGTTTGAGCACTTGTGGTAGAAATAACGATAAAATAACGAGAGAGAAGAGACATGCGACGATGACTAAGAGAGTCACGCAAACTCACGATGTTACGGTCACCAATGAGTTTTTTCGCGCGTTTTTGAATCCTGTCAAGCTCCAAATAAGTAATTGGTGCACCAAACCAGATATGAGCATGGTACTCAAGTTTCGGGCGGATTAACGCCTTATGAATAGTAGCCAGATCAGAGGGGGTGAAATATTTCTTGCAGCGCTTACGGAGGCCTAGGTTTTTCGCAGCGTTCCTGGCGACATCGAATATGTGGCCATTCCAACGAAAGTTGCCATTGACACATACCGAGAATGGAACTAACCTAACCTAACCTATGGAACATTCATGGACAATGGCGGGGTGGTTGGGTTTTGCTTTAATAACAAGACAGCATTGCGTTTTGAAAGCATTAAGTTCCACACTATTAGTTACTGATGTGATTGCGCATCTGCTGGCTAAAATCCTAAAGCAAATTTGGAATAGTGTTTCAGCGCCACGAGACGCAACTGGATCAGTTTGGTTGGGGTTTCGAATTCGCCCATGGCCATGTAGAGCTCCTGACGATAAATCCTACCATATGCGGCCTAAAAGTCTATGAAAAGGAGTGAGCTTCAACTTAAAGTTCGGTTCATAGATTTGCCTTAATGTGGAATTGGGTCCTATGTCGATCTGCCGTGCCGAAAGCCAGACTGGTATTTGCCGATTGTTGTTTTGCAAAACCGACTGAGACGTTCACACGGTAGTTTGGATATGATCTAATATGCGACATTAAGCAGGAATAAGCCTCGATAGTTCTTGCAAGACATAGGACTGTCTTTCTTGTGGAAGCATGACCAGTTATCGGGCCGATACCTATACTTGGTTCATTACTGTGCAATCGCCCTTCCAAAACATCACCACGTATCTGATTAGATCTGCTGGTAAGTCATCAGAGCCATCTGCCTTGTTGTTCTGATGTTTATTTGTTTATAGCTAAGAAAAATTCTTCTATACAGGGTGGTGGAACCGGAACTTCATTGAATTCACATTGGGTTTCTCCTTGTCCTCGGTACATGATAATTTCAAAAAAGCAGCAAAACACAAAGAGCGTTGTGATGTTAAGAGATGAGTCACTATCACCTTCAAAATCCTCCTCGGACTCGCCTATAGCTTCCACAATGACGTCCCTAGCCTTTAATTTAGCGACTCATAAATGATGTTGGTTTTGTTTAGCTGGCGTCGAATTTTCATCTTCCGAAGAACTGCTGTGAAGACCTTTTTTTTAATCGTTGTCGCAGATTTTTTTGTTTTATTTTTTGTTTCAAAGCAGCTGTAGCCTCTATTTCCTCTTTTTCTGGGGTATAATTTTAGTTTTCCCTTGTCTCCGCCCTCCTCGTCTAACTAACTTCCGCGGTGGAGCCTTTGGAAAAGGTCGAATTTCTTGAGGAGAGAGGATTGTTTGTAAAACTGAAGAAGTAGTTGGCATCGTATCAGGAGATAGTCCTGCAATTGCTGCAGCGGACCTTGACGGAACTGCCGGCTCTGCCAAATTTCTATGGTTTGTTGAAGTGACTGAATCTGGAGTTTGATTTAAAATCTCCGTATGTGTAGAGTTTGGGGCATTCAATGGTCTGTCGTTGACTTATGACGACAAATGCTCATGCTCCTCAAAAATATTTTCATTTAAAGGCCATATTCCACTAACTTGAAAACCTTTTATTATGTTTAGACTTGAAAATGCTCGAGGATATGATTGGCCAATTATTGATGCGATGTCATATAATGTTATTGTCTTTCCGGGACTGTGTAACAACCACTCATTAGCAGCTTGGTTGTAGAATGTCTTGTAAGCCCCGAAAACTCTCCTATCTAATTGTTGAATGCGAGATGTGTGCGGAGAAAGAGTCAACAGAACTACATTATTCAGTTTCGCCTCAGTGATAGCAGCAACTGAAATATGGGTATCGTCGTTATCCATGACAAGAAGAACTTTTTTCTCTGTGGTTGGCCTTAGGAACTCTATAAAACGTTTGAAATATTTCAAAAATAGGTCCGCCGTTGACCAGCCGCTAGGATTTGCACCTACTATTGTTCCCGCAGGAGCTCCAATTAATATGTAACCTTTAAAGTTGATTATCGGGAAAATTAACATCGGGGGTATATTATTTCCCAAAGCGTTAATTGCAGCAATCATTGTCAAATTGATTCCTCTTTCGCCTGATGTTACGCTACCGATTTATGTTATAAAAACTCTTCGTTTTCCTTACTTGGGAAACTGTGATGACTTTCTTTCAACGTAGGATGATCTTCTCCTTCCTTCTCATAACTTGAAACCCTTCCCTTGACGCCCTAGTTTTGCGCTGCATCGTTTGTAAATGTGCACATTTTGTCAAGATTTTCCGTTGAGCACACTTATTTATCATTACGGGTTTTTTTCTGGGATGGCTTGTTAAAAAAAAATAGGCACTATGCCGGTGTTGGTGGCGTTTGTGGTTAGTGAGTTTAGAGCCTCTCGCTGAGGCGCTCTCTATAGACTCTGTCTACTCGTGTTGTTTTACAGCGTCCAACGCTCTTCTCATTGGACAGTCGAGTTTTGACTTTGGCTGTAATTACAAAATGGTCAAAGTCGATGTTTATCCCGCTGAATGTCTTCACATTCAGGATATATGATGTGTGCCTTGCATCAATTAACAAGGGGTCGATTTTCCCCCGAGGCTGCCTCTTTTAGATTCACTGTCTTGAAACCCTAGCGCTTCACATTTATTACGGGCAGACAATTAGTCGGAAACTATTGTCGTGTCATGGAGGCTGTGCCTGCCCACTTGTTCGCCAAATATCTTTAACTTACCGAATTTTGCGGTGAAGTCTAAGTAGGATGTTGACATCGTACTCCGGATGGGCTCCGTAAGGTATTTTTAAGACTTTGTCCTCTGCATAAGGTCTTTAGTTTCGTCGATACATATTTCGCTGAGGTTGTAAAACGTGCCTTGAATGCGGATTCCAGCCAGTCGATCTCTCATCGGCCTAAAACCGATGATTTCACTGCAATTTGATGCCTTATACCGTGAGAGGACAGATTCAAATTTTTGGGCAACACCAAGCGTGACCAGTGTACTGACGTTCTAGGTCTACATTTTCAGCTGATATTCCGTTGACGTTCTGGGTCGGGATCTTAAATGATGAGGTCGAGATTCAAGGCTGGTTGCTCTCGCATAACTATGTTGTTTAAAGATGGTACCCGGACTGCACTGCCTCCGGAGGGCCAGTTCCGAAAATGTTGCTCGAAGCAGTGTTAATACTACCGCTGACCCATTTGAGGCTCATCCGCCGCCATTTCTGCTTCAATACCCTGAATACTTTCTTTACTTAACGGGTTCCCGAGCCGTGAAGTCTCAGCCTGATAAACTGCAGCCTGGAGCACGCTCTGAACACCGTGATGGCTTGAAAACGGAGGTTTGGCCTTCCTTGCCTTTTTGAACCTGGATACTGGGAATCGAAAAACTCTTGTCTGTAACATTATTGTCCATTCGCTCGATTTTCGGACTACATCCACATCTTGGTACAGCTCATAGAGTTTGCGCTTGTATCTTCTTCTTCATTTGCCCTCCTCGCACACAGAACCAAATATCCCAAAGAACCCAATATTAGCTTTCCTCAATATTAGCTCTCCTTTATTGCTTATCGTCCTGCTTATCAAAGTAATCAACAGTGACGTTTTGTCCTACGCGGTGGACAAATGTTGATAGAATGCACTTAGTTTTGTCCTCATTAACTTCAAGACCAACCGATATCGACCGCATACCACAGTAGCTCGACGCATCTTTTGAAGCCTTCCGTGTTAACACCTGCCCTGCCGAAATCCGCTGCAAGTTTGGAATAATTCGGAAGAGCTGCTTCTAAACTGCTCATTACACCACGTGTTTTCAAGTGTCACTTAACACAGCTGGATTAGTTTTGCTGGGATCCAATAGCAGAAATCCTCCTTTTGGTGTAGAGGCATGAGAATGGGTGGCGTATGATGTTGTTCCCCCTGGGAACGCTATCATAAGAGGCTTTAAAGTCGATGAAAAGATGGTGGGTCTCGACTTGAAGGTCGTTGCTCTTTTCCAGAATTGCCTCAGTCTGAAAGTTTGGTCTAATGTCGATCTGCCTGGCCGGAAGCCACACTGATACATGTCAATTATTGTGTTGCAGAACAGCTTGAGTCGTTCACACAGTACGTTGGATAGGGTCTTATATGCGACATCAAATAGGGATATGCATAGAACCGTCGGTCGTCCTCCTTCTGAGGGGCTCAAGTAAGAATTCTGAGACTTGTCAGCCAGTCGCTTTCGTCAGAGCATTATAGTTTTGCCATTTGCTTGTTCACCACTTGCGTTAGTTTAGCAAGTAAGTGCTGGGTCGACATGATCACTACACGTTGGCTACCAAAAGAAGGTGAAATAAGCTCAATTGATGTGTAGTAACACAGTAGCATTGTCAGGTTGACCAAGGCCTTCTGTATCCTCAACAACACCCAACTATCTGTGTTCTGCCTCCTCCAAACTGACTCCATACCTGGATAAGGTTATATACAACAGACCCTCTCCAAGGCCCCGGAGGGAGGTCGTACACGGTTGGTTTAACCCTTACCTTGCATCCTTGGGCACGGTTTACTATTCACTCACGCCATCACCGAAATTAGGAGGAGATGGAAAGGATAGGCGAGGTATTAAGAAGAGGAACGGAACGCAAAGGAGATTAATAGAGAAAAAGGAATGGCAGTAATGACTTCGTTGCTGATTAAACAACCTGTCTGTCATCGGTTACTCTTCTAGAGACTCCTTTAAATATCCAATGCCTCCAACATCATAGCCCGTTGAATCTTTGCAAGCTTCCACACCAACGCCGAAAGAGACGCAACGACAAGGTGACTCCTCTAGCGGTAGGAATTCACTCTCTCACTTTTGCATTATTTTCTATTCAAAATGTATGCAATGTTATAAGACACAACAACTCTCTGTAGCTGTTTTGCTTAAATATGGCGGTTCACGTTGTTGATTAACACAAACAACGAATATTTTCTAAGATTAGTCATTCTGCTATCACAAGTTGTAAGCAATTTGTGGCCGCCTTTTGTTTGAATGTATACGGCGATCTGGCATGTAAAGTTTAGATTATCTATTCTTTTCTTGTTCTAATAATAGCAATTAGTTCTGTTTTATCAGATATTAAGCGATGTGTAAGTATAGCTATATTTATTTTAGTGTCTCGTTTCAAAATGTTCACGTATCTTAGATAAGAGTCTGTCAAATCAAATGTGTCCTCGTAGGCAACATGAAATACTTCCTTTATGCTGAAAATTAAGCCTGACAGTGGAAATATTCCTCGAAAAATATCTTTCCAACAACCATTGGCGATCGTCAGCTGGCAACATTTAATTAAATACACCGCATTCTTTGAGTTACACCGTCTAAGGTTAGGTGTTTCTTATGAGTGAATCTTTGAATCACATGCAGGACCAGCGGACGGCAGCCCATTCGTTCTTCTCTCAGCTTAACCGGACAATAACCAGAGATGATCAAGGCCTTGTATGCGATCACTTCGATTTCGATAGAAAGCTTTGCTCTTATCACCTTGCAAATGTGTAGTGGGTTCATTCATATGCGAAAACTAGGCGAATGTTAACGAATTAAGGTGGAAAGAATAATTGCCGGAGCGATACGTACGGTGCCGTCTGAAAATAAGCACATACAAGTAATTCGTATTGTGTCTCGTTCAGTTTTGGTCACTTCTGCTTACGTCCGAAAACAGCGATCCCATTCGTACTTTACTTCCGCAAATTTGACATCCTGGTTTTTGTATAGAAGAACATGCAGTCGCCTCCGTTCAGTTTGGATCCGTCTATTATGGTTGGGCATGGCAGTCGTTCAACTGCGTTCAGGGATTATCAGACCACACACCTTCCTTCGCCTTTACTATGTGACCATTTTTACATTTCTTTAAATTGCAGGTTTCGCGCCGTTACAAACACTTTGACTGGCTACACGAACGACTGGTTGACAAATTTTGTCTTATTCCTATTCCACCCCTACCCGACAAGCAGATTTCTGGACGCTACGAAGATCAATTCGTCGAACATCGTCGTGTGCAGTTGCAGGAGTTTGTCGATTGGGTTTGTCGTCATCCGGTTCTCTCGAAATGTGAAGTGTGGTATCACTTCCTCACCTGTACCGATGATAAAATCTGGAAATCAGGGAAACGAAGAGCAGAACGCGACACATATGTCGGTGTAACATACTGCTGGGCGATATCTGCTCCCGAGAAACAACTTCTTCATTCCTTTGTCGAATCCCAAATGGAAAGTTGTGCAAACTTTTCACATTTAATGGACGGAGCTGTAAAAAATCTACTCGCTATCGCTGCCGAACAAACAAAACGCAATCAAATCCAATCGAAAAAGGATTTCCAACGAATTGGCGACGGAATGTCTGACCTGGCTAAAGCACTGAATGTCGACGAAAGACGCGCACCATCATCTGGTCAATCGCTAGCCGAAAGTGTCGGACGTGTCGGTGGTCTGTTCATAAATATCGGCCAATTTTTCGGTGAGCAGCCGAAATTTGACTGGATTCCACTCTCGGACAGATTACATATTTATAGGTGAGTTTTGACATGTATGAGTATAGCGAATCTTTAACCTTTATCTTTAATCCTTTTTTTCCAGAGGAGTGCTAAATAGTATTCCTGACATTCTGTCAACACACAAAGGTGCAGTGCAAAAGCGCAAGGACTGTGAACGTCAGGTAGCTGAACAGAAAATGGGCAATGCCCAACTAGCTGAAGTAAATCGTCGAGTGGATGTCATATCGTATGCGGTTATGGCCGAGATGACGCACTTCCGCGACGAACGCGACAGACACCTAAAAGAGACTCTAAAGGATTTCGTCGAAGAACAGATAAAGTTTTATTCCAACATTGTAGCCAAGCTACAAGAAGCTCATCGGCAATTTGTCTAGAACCTGAATTCCAGAGTGTCGCAGCTTTCTGTAATTTTTTGTTGTCATTTAAATAAATGTATTGGAATTTTTTTACATGCCCCCTACCCTTGTTTTCATTTTGATTGCATTTCACAATTCATTCCAATTTGTTGTTTTTAAGGAAATTGGACTCAAAAAAATGCACGCTTTACTCAAGAACGCCCCTTTGTTTGTTTAATATTTTATCAGCATTATTACCACTCACGTCCTTATTCTTATCCATTTTACTAACACAAAAAAACATTTAGCTTGCTCAAATCGAAGTAGGAAATGTCCTATTTCGAACACTAATGCTTGGCAGTAGTTAAAATCTTTTATACCAATATTCGATGTAAGTTAATTCGATGTACATTTTGCTGTGTTACTATATTTCTGTCGAAAATGTTTCAAAATTTGTCGATGGAGTGCAAAATAAATGATAAATAAAAACAAAAAAAACGAGAACGTGATGTTGTCTAGATTATTAAGTAAAAATTATTATAAAAATCAAAATATCAACAAAATTATGTAATAAAGAGATATATATTTATATACTTTACAGTACAAATATTTGTTTTATTTTTTTTTAAATTTAAAAGACAGATGTAAGCTACAGGATCGAACAAACCACAAGGCAGACAGTGAAAAAGCAAAACCACCTACAGAAGCAGATGGGCTTTTGATTCAGTAGATTTATATTCAAGGTGCTTGTGGTCCCAGAGTAATGTCGTTTTCCAATTCTCACTCAATTATCCTTTTTATAATTCCGATGGAACATCGAAAATCGTCTTCTGCTCTTTTGAGTATGTGTTGGTAGAATCTGAAGAGGCTTTGACATGTAGTCCGATGTAGGCGATTATGTGTGTCACTGTACTTAACTGGATTCCGGAATGAAATCGGGAAAGAAAAATAAGCCCAAAGGAGTAGTCCGAGTGGTCCAGTAGGAAATTTTGGGAGTGCCCTTTTCTTTCTGGAAGACAAAAAAGTGAAACGTGCTTACAGCCCTTTCAACCTTGTTGACTTCCCGCATGGACTAAAAATTCTCTTTAGAAATTGGAGTCATCTCAATAAGAGCCTTGCACCGTTACGCAGCTTTGATCGGGGTCAAGGACATTGTGAATCATGTTTCTTCTAATTGAAATAAAATCATGACACGGATTATTGTAGGATGCCAAACGTGAACTCTTGCACTGGGTTTAGAGCGTAACATTTTCCATTCTATAAAAAAAACACGATAATTCAAAACTCCATGGTTCAAGGAGCGAAATCTTCAATTGTGGTTTTTAGAAATGATGAACGACTATCTCATCAAAATAATGGATATTTAAAGGAGAGCAAATCAATTTACAAAGCATGTTGACAGTAGAAATAATTTTTCAAAAATAGTAGGTATTATTGTTTCATGGAACAAAATCCTCAGCAGAAAGGGAATATCGCTTAGAGTGAAGACACACCTATTTAAATCAATCTGCAGTCTCCGTCTGGCTTTCGTTGCGTTGACATCGTCTTCTAGATAGCGGCTTCTCTCAACTCTCAGTGCATTATCATCTACAAACCGGTTATTTTTGCTTTGCTTTAACTCTCTTCCCCTCTCTTTCTCTCTCCCAAGTGTAACTTTCATTTACGCGAATAGTTTATAGCCCCTCCCCCAAAAAGCCCAACCCCGACGGGCTAAAATGAACGGGAACCGCTTTAAGGGGTTTTCTCCGGATACACCCCTCCACTCTCCGCCTATAAACTCTCCCCCTAATAAACGTTCTAAACAAAAAATTAATCTCGACGAATACCCCCAACTTCCTATTAATTCCAATTCAAAAAACCCAAAGTTCGTCTTGATTTCCTCTAAAGATGAAAACAAACCCCTCACAAGCGTAAGTGTTTTGTGCTAAAAAAAGCAATAGACGCGATCAGCAAAGAATATGATAGCATTACCCAGCTTCGCGATGGTAATATACTTATTCTTGCAAAAAATAAAAGAGTTGCTGACAATTTTTTAGCGGTTTCCAATCTTGCCAATCAATGCCCAGTGACAGTGAAATACCATGACCGTCTCAACTCGTGTAAAGGCATTGTTTTTGCGCCATTTCTCATCAATATTTCCGAAACTGAAATTATAACTGAAATGTCCGCCCAAGGTGTCACAGAAGTGTACAAATTCACAAAAAATGTTGATGGGAGACAACGACCCACCGGACTGATACTCTTCACTTTCGATCTCTACCAACCACCAAGCTCGGTGGAAATTGGTTTCTACAAAGAAAAAGTTAAGGAATATATTCCTAACCCAATGCGCTGCCGTAAATGTTAAATTCTCGGACACACCATTAAAAGATGTACAAGAGACGAAACCTGCGGAACATGCAATCTTCAACCACCTGACAACGCCCCCGTAAGTTGCACACGTGTAATGTGTGCCAACTGCCCCCTAACTTCTGACCCTCACCCATCTTCATCGTTAAACTGCCCCAAATACAAAAAAAAATAAAGAAATCCTAACCATCAAAACTAGAAATAAGTGTAGTATGGCTGAAGCTAAACGCCTGTACAATATTAAAAACCCTGCTCAAACATATGTTAATACATCTTACTCAGAAAAGGCAAAGCTATGTAACAACTCTTCCGTTAGTGCCGAAAACCACTCTTCTCTCAATAACCAAAAATCGAAAAGCATCACTCCTCCCTCTAACACTCAAACCTCGACCTCTTCTTCAAACTCATTAAATATGCATGCAAAAACATCTACACATACACATGCTAAACCCTCTGAGAATGAACTCTCAAATACTTTGAAACACAAAACACCCAACACTAACACACTCCCAATATCAAATGCAAATACAAACAAAGTAAACATAAACTCAACTTCATCACTCAATTCTTCTACAAGAAACAGCACAGAACCTGCAGTAACGAAAGTTCCCAATGCTGAAACCGTTGCTTCAGATGACGTAAATATAACCATCTCATCTCCAATATCTTCTATAACCCATACTCTTATACAACAAAATAAATATTATTTACCTCACTCTCTAACTGAAAACTATGACAATGAACCTGAGTTGTAAACAAATACACGTAAATACGGCACCCGCTGATCGACTGTCGAGACGTTTGGACCACCGAGGGGGTCCAAGCGCCTCGACTGGCGACCAGCGGGGTCGAAATCTCAACACCAACACACGGCCAGCTACCTCCTCCTCATCACATAAAAGAAAAACTGTCGACAAAAATATCATAAAAAAAATGTTCTGAAGATCCTACAGTGGAATATGAAAGGATATCTAAACAACTATGACGAAATTAGTATCCTAATACAAGAACTCTCACCCAGTTTCATTTCTTTACAAGAAACCCACTGCGCATTCCAAGCTAAGCAATTAGTATCAAAAACCTATACAGGCTACTTCCACAACCATCCCACAAACACTTCAAACAAACAAGGTATTGGTGTTCTGATAAAAAACAATATTCCTCATAAAAAACTAGCAATAAACTCCAACCTACTGGTCGTTGCGATTGAACTACAAACTACAATGAAAATAACGATCATTTCAATTTATATCCCACCTAATCAGAACTTTACCAAACACGATCTTGCCTATATTTTGAGTAATATCCACACTCTTGTCTTACTTATTGGGGATGTAAATGCTTGGAATGTATTATGGGGGTCACCCAAAACAAACAGTAGAGGTGCTGTAGTGGAGGAATTCATTCTCTCCTCAAATCTAGCAATTTTAAATGATGGATCGCCCACCCATTTTTCCACCCACAATACACTTACCCACATTGATATAAGCTGCTGCTCCCACGCGCTGCCCCCAAAAACTACCTGGTACACCTTAGACGACCTTCACAATAGTGATCACTTCCCCATAATCACGAAAATCGACTGTGGACAACTCAACATACAAACTCAGCCCATACGGAATTTTAGAACTGATCTATAGCAAATTGGCCAAAGTTTGAGCTTAATTTAGTGAAATATTTGCAGGACAAAGCCCCAGAACTTGAAACCAACAAAGAGGCAGCAATACTGCAAAGAGCCATCAGGTACTCTGCTAACATATCTATCCCCCAGTCTCCCCCCAAACTACAAAAACGAGTAGTGCCATGGTGGACCCCCGAACTAGCAAGACTCCGACCTATCAAGATTACAGCTTGGAAACAATTTAAAAAACACCCCGACCAAATAAATCTAATCAGCTACAAAAAATCAAATGCTGTCTTTCGTCGGCAAGTCAAAATGTGCAAAGCCGTAAGTCTCCACGCCCTCACCTCATCCATAAATAGAAACTCATCAACAGCCAAAATCTGGAACAATATCCGTTGTTTAACAGGGAACCACTCTTCAAAAATAATAAAACATATCTTATCCCCAAAAGGCCCCATTTCAAATCCACTCGAAATCTGTAACCACTTCGCTAAAACATGGTCTGAAGAGTCAAGTGACATGAACTTCCCTCAAAGCTACTGCGCACTAAAAAACGACTGTCTCAACAACACTCTACGTACATTTACAACCGATACTTCAGCCCTGCTTATCGAACATCCCATTAAACTCAAAGAACTCAACAGCTGTTTGACAAAACTGAAAGGTAAAACCCCAGGTAGAGATAGAGTACCCTATCCAATGCTAAAGAACCTGCCACTGGAAACAAAGTTAAGGCTTTTGCATTTATATAACAACGTCTTATCAACTGGGCGTATACCTCTCAGCTGGAAAATCGCATGTGTCATCCCACTCCCCAAACCTAAAAAAGAAATAAACTCAGTTGGAGGCTATCGACCAATTTCCCTTCTCCCATGCATCTCCAAAATACTGGAGAAAATAATTGCGAAACGCCTTCAATGGCTAACGTCAAAAAAAATCTTATTAGCCCGAACCAAGTAGCCTTCAAAACAGAAAAGGGATGCATCGACGCTCTCCTTCATATAGACAGCTACACCTCGAGTGCTTTATCATCTCGAAACCATGTTTCCATTTTATCACTTGACTTTGAAAAGGCATTTGATAAAATTGGTATGCACATTGTTCTAAACAAACTCCAAACCTGGAGAGTAGGCCCCAAAATAATGCAATATGTCAAATCATTTCTAACGAACAGAAGATTCTGTGTTAAAACCAACAACTGCTTCTCTTCGACACTCCCCCTCAGCAACGGAATACCACAAGGCTCCCCTCTATCAGTGGTTCTGTTTTTAATTGCATTTGAAGAAATATACAACATAATATCCAGACATAAACATTTAGACCATTGCATTTATGCAGATGATCTTTATGTTATGAGTAAATGTAATGACCTAACAAAAACTAAAAAACTACTAACCGACGTCATAAATGAAATTCTGCAGTGGTCTAGTTCATCTGGTGCCAGACTGTCTCTAGAAAAATGTAAAATATTGCACATATGCCGGAAACTATCATGTTCTAAAACACTAACACTAAATATAGGCAACAACACTATCAGCTCTGTCGATAAACTAAGTATTTTAGGACTTACTTTTAATAATAAATATAAATGGAACGATCACATTAAAGAACTTAAAAAGAGCCTAGCTGACAGAGCAAATGTAATAAGTTACCTAGCATGTAAGAAAAGTAATGCACACATTAACACTTTATGTAACGTAGTCCGAGCCATTGTACTAAGTAAAATCGATTACGGCCTCTGTATATATGGAAGTTGTCCAAAATCCACACTAAAAATCATCAAACCGATCTACCACCATGCAGCCAGAAGGAGCATCAACGCTTTTCCCACTACTCCCATCAGAAACATTCTTGTCGAAGCTGGTCTCCCCACAATCGAAGAGCAAATTGCAATAACAAGAGGCAAACACTTTGCCAAACTCTCGTTTTCATCAGGATCCATGGCCGCAAAATACTTTATAAGCTCAATACGCCTAGGTGCACCAAAAAGAATACCATCAGCAATAACATACATCACTGAATCTGCGATCGAAATGAATCTTCCGCTAAGACATTTTGGTAAATATATACCCTCACATCCACCATGGTTAATAAACCAATCATCTTTTATTTTGGACTTAAACGAAAACCGAAAAAGCAACACCAACAGCAAAACCTTTCGTGCCCTCTATATGGAAATAACATCAAACCTAAAAGCAAATGGATGGACATTCGTTTTCACAGACGGCTCAAAAACGTTAGAAAGTGTTTCATTCGCGGTAACCTTTGAAAGCGGGCCACTTATTAGCACAGGTCTACTGCACACGCAAGCGTCAATCTTCACTGCAGAGGCACATGCAATACTCGAAGCCACCATAACAACACAAAAAAAGCCGGGAAAATACATCATAACAACTGACAGTATCTCCGTCATTAATGCAATACTCAATGATGGCTACAACGTCACCATTATAAACAAAATCAGAAATATCCTCATACGTTCACCAAAGAAAATCAAAATAATGTGGACCCCCAGTCACACAGGAATACAAGGAAACGAAACGGCCGATAAAGCAGCTGCCATGGCCCACAAATCGCCACTTTATCTCTTTGATTCCTTCACCAAGAAAGACCTCATTAACTCGATCCAGAACATAATCTTAAAAAAAAACAAGACCGTTGGAAAACATACGTACACCATTACACCAGCATTAATCCAGATCCCATCCAGCCAACATACCCCACGTCTACAACAAAAACTGACATAACAAACTTTGTAAGACTCCGACTAGGTCACACCTCCACCTCGCACCAACATCTTCTCAGAAAAGAGAGCCCTCCTCAGTGCACAACATGCAATTCCAGCATCGATATAAAACACATTCTGGGCCTAGGACAATGTTCACTGCCAGCTTCCATCATAAACGATATTTTTAAAAACAACTCTGTGATCGCAATCCTAAAAACGCCAACTATCCAAAACATCTCTATAATCCGCGAGTTTATTAAATTATCTAGTATTATTGTATAACATTTTATCCATATCGGAGCCGTTAGCCTCTGCAGCTAGTGCTCCTCAAATTAATATTAGCATAGTAATTAAGTAATTATTTTGTTAATAAATAATAATAATAATAATAATAAATCAATCTGTAGAGCAATTCAAGCCTAAGCAGCACAAATATGTTGTATAACTACCTTGACGAAGTTAATTAACTACAGCTGTATTTTCCTAAACGAGTTCTAAGGTTGCCAGATAACTCACCAAGTTTTACTCCTTGTATAGAAACTTTTACTTTTACTTTTAAATTCATTTTTATTAATTATTAGCTTATATCAACTTATATACTAGACAAAAATGAGTAAATCTAACTTAACATTAACAGGATACTTATTCTAGATTATTGATCCTTATGCGGACGCCCTAAACTTAACTCTATCTTATAATTATTGCCTTTCGGCCTAAAAACTATTTTACGAACTAATCTTACATATTATGTTTTCATCGAGAAAATTTTTAAGAAAACTCGGCATCTTTATCAAATTTTATATTTTTATATAAAAAAACAAATTACAAACTACCTACTCTACTTACTTAAACTACTTAACATATTCTAACTATAATTAGGATTCTGAGCACTCGTTGCATTACGAAACAAGTGGTCAAATTCCCAATTACTTTCCGAGCGCCTGGCAGTCGTCAACGTGCACACGCGCCGCCGTGAGCTGACTGATGCCTTACAGAATCAATCACCTCCCGGAAGCACCACCACAAGTTGGCGAGCCCGGCCCCTCCCAGAAACGCCCTAGCTAACTTAATCTATCTTACAAACTAAGAGGATGTTACCTAGAGTAACGCACCGTCTTGGGAGGGCATGTTGACCCCTCCCCCCTCAAAAAGCCACCAAAATTCGGCAAATTGCTTTTCTGTATCGAATTTATCCCTCTCCGCTATTGCGGTACTAAAACGGAGGAGCTCATGAGCATTGGCGACGTCCTCGCCGCGGATGAGCCGCTTATCTCTCGCACTGCGGTAGCGGTGGTATAATACCGGGATACCATCCCTCGTCTGTACCAGCCCTTTTGCATCAATATGGATAAATGCCTCTGGCGGGATAAAGCCAGACCGGAGTGTACTCTCAATGTACATTTCATTGGGGTAGTAAGCCCCAAAGATCAGACTATTGTCGCTGGCCATCGCCCTTGCAACGTGCCTTCGAGTCACCTTAATGAGGAAATTGTCAATCCTATTCAACTGAGCCCCATCGTATAGGACCTTGTTGGGATAGTATTTTATATAGTTGGATTCAGGCGTTCGGAACAACCGGAGACAGGTCCTAAGACATTGTCTCTCCAAAACCCGAATCTTTTCCATATAGCTAGGCGCTATATTAAACCATAATGGACAACCATAAGCGATGATCGGCCTTATAAGGGCCACGTAGCAAATGACCTTCACTCTGGAGTCAAGTTGACTGCTATGAAACAGTCTCCTTGTCAGAGCATAAGCCTTCTTGGCCCCAGCAAGACAAGCAACTATATGTCTATCGAAATATAGATACTGGTCAAGCCAGATACCTAGATATCTAACTGCGCTTCTCACCGCCAATGGCTGCCCATTTTGTCCAATAATGGCCAATTTTTTCCAGTTTTTTCTGGTATCCCTAGAGGCCCCAGCCAATGGAGTTCTGAACAAGATTGTTTCCGTCTTCTGAAAGTTGATTTTCAACTTCCAGTCGTCGCAATATCGCTTAATTTGATCGAAATCACGCTGCAAAAGGATATTAATGACCTCGATTTTAGGACCTGATCTGTATGCCACCAAATCGTCGGCATACGCTATAGCATGTCTGAGTGAACCCACCAGATCACTCGTGTAAATGTTAAACAGGATCGGAGAATTGACCGCCCCCTGCTGTAAACCGTTTTTAATTTCAAAGACTCTGCTCGAAGTCACGTTGCCACATTTGACAACGAACTTCTTTCCCATAAGCATATTATAAATTACATATAGCAAAGGTTTGTGCATCCCCCGCCTGGTCAACTTGTAGAAAAGTCCCTCTAACCATACGGTGTCGAAAGCCTTCTCAAAATCAACCAGACAAGCACCCGTGCATTGGCTCTTGCATTTATTCCACTGAATGTCGGAAACCAGTTTCGACGCGGCATGAATAGTGTCATGCCTCGCCCTGAAACCAAACTGGTTGTCCGGAATTATGTTATTGTCCTCGACCCACTTTAACAGAGCTCTATTGACAACCTTTTCAAAGACCTTGCTAATATTCGGAAGCAAGCTAATTGACCGGAGATTGGCTGGGTTCGTCCTATCTTTACCTTTTTTCGGGATAGGGTGTACCAAAGCTACCTTCCAATGCGCCGGATAATGTGCATTATTCAGCGCATTGTTAAACAGCGTGGTGAAAATATCTACAGCCTCCAAAGGCAGGTGTCTCAATACGACGTTTGGGACACCATCCATCCCCGCCGACTTTTTATTCTTTAGCGACCCGAAGCTGCACAGAAGATCATCCTTCGACACGAACAAGTGCGATGCATCTCGGCCATTGGCGACAACTGCATTAGCATGGTTTTCATCAGTGAACACGGTGAATCCGTTATTCTCAGATCGCCAATTCTCAAGTTCGGTGCGCATCCTTGTATAGAAACCGTAACAGATTGTGGACATTTGCGATACAAACTCAAAAAAAAGTTACCATAATATTGTAAAGCTGGAAGCGTTGGTAAGGCGTAAAAAAATAAAATAAATACAGTTTGGAAAAAAATTCAATGAGGCCGTGTAAAATAGTGGGGACTAGTAGTTGCCTTGCAAATTGAACGCGCCCATTCTCTCACCCTTTTCAATGACTCTCACATTGAAGTTTACGCCATGTGATATGTGAAAACTCTCAACTAAAAAAGTCTATGTCCCCGATTGCGGTTGTCGATTACCAATAGAATCCAAATTTGTCGATTGTATCGATTGGTTGCGAAGTTTGGTAGGTATTGCTTAAGGCAATGATTCTTGTTTGAACAATGCTCTATTGTGAAAGGTTCAGTAAGAATTAACATCTAAAGGTAAGCAACACATAAGAATTACACGTGAAAAAGATTGTGTTATAAGATAAGAAAAATGTATGCAGTTGTGTCAAAGTGAATTGTATGACATACCACTCAGTTGAGTTGAAATTGTTGCAAGTATTGCCTACTTTTAGGTGTTATTCGTGTGAAATCACTAGAATATTGGGAATATTTATATACATAAGGCGTCGATCAAAAAATTACAATAGGCAGGAAACGTTTGTGAAATAGAAAAATGTCGACCACAATCGACAATCACAATACGAAACAAACCATAATAACGCTTTGGCGCGTGCGTTGCTTTCGTTAAGTCCAAAGGCTTGATGTGCCAAATATATCAAATATAACCGAGGACTCTATCCTATACCAAGAAGAAGCTTGACAGTCCATACGTTTCCCTATCTTGGCTCTGACAAGCGGCGCTTTACAGCAATGTTACGAAACATTACGTTCTGTTTTTGCGTGTCTCCCTTTGAAGTTAAAACGCAACGCAGCATTGTGATTGATTTTCTATGGTTCAATTGGATGCGTTTGCCAACGCGAAGCTCCAAAGCGTGATATTGTTCTAGGCACCATTGATTTCCTATGGTTCAACTGGATGTGTTAGTCAACGCGAGGCTCCAAAGTGTCATTGTGCTTCAGGCATAATAAACACACAGAGAAAAATCGTTTATAAATCACAAATTATTAAATTAAAAAAAAAAATACTTTAAGTGGCGTTTACAAGACGGAGATTCACTCAAATGCAATAAGGGAATATGAGGTGATGGAGTTCGTATTGAGTAACTTAGGAAGACATGGTTCAAATTAATGGAATTCACCCCATTCTTAACTGACAATTCTTTATTAATTTTTTTCTTGTTGTAAGTGATCAAAGTAACCAAAACTAGAAAAAATTAATAAAAATTACTTATCAAAAAAAAACAAATCTGGTAATAACTACCAAATCGGCAACAGTGACTGGAACGCCATCTGCACTATATTATGTACACTACTGAACTTAATTAAAGGATAAACAAAAAAACGGTGATTTTCAAAGCGCTCTAACTCTGCAAAAATAATCCCGTTTGAATTTACCAGAAACCATTCCAAAGCTAGTTCGTTCTATTCAAAACTTGTTGTCATTCCTCACCGCGCACTGAGAAATGGGGAAAAGAAGAAAATCATCATTTTTTTAAGAAATTACATCTCCACGGGCTCTGAAAAAAAATTAACAATGAATTCGGAGTAAACCATTTGGAAGCTGCTGGTACTTTCCTCTTCAAAATGCCTTTTTTAAAATTGTTCTTTGACCGAGTTATCAGCTGTCAAAGCAAAAAAAACATTTTTGAATTTGAATGTTCATTACTGCTGCAGGAACCGACCAACAACAATTTAAAAATAAAAACCGTTAGAGAGCTGAGATTGTGATCTTTAAAACGCTTAAACTCCATTTTGTTCAAAAATTATTTTCTCATACCGAGAGTTGCTAAAAAGCAATTTTTTTTGGTTATTTGTTGATGTATCCGCCGTTTTCTTTAAAACGACAGAATTATTTATGTTACGACGTTTTCCTTCAGCAGATAGCATCACCTGTGCCAAATCTCAGCCAGCTGTAATTTTTTTTTCATCACGATCCGCGGCTTTGAAAATGGAAAAAATTATGAGGTCACTTACGCATGTGTCAAAGTTATTCGCACAATCCCTATTGTGCCGATGGAGACTTTGAAGTAGTATTATCCTCTTTCTTCTGTTTTGTACATCCGCCTCTTGTGATGAGTGTGGTAGTTTGTTTGTGACTGATTCGTAGAATAAAATGCTTGCGCAGGATCATAAGTCAACAGGCCAAAAGACCATATTGGACTTTTGACTCCACGCTGCAGTGCCTCCCAAAAAACAGCGCTTTTCAACTTGAAATTTTCCCACAAGTGTCCATGCGAATCCGTGGGTTAATACCACTGGAGATCCCCAGGTATCGTTAGAGGACGATCAAACGTAACGAACGAAATCGTAAAAAGAGGCAGGCATGAAAACTTTTGGATTACACTAATGCGTGTCCCACGCGAAACAAAATCTCTGAGGAGAGAGAAAGAATAGGGAAAAATTTAAATGAAAAATGAAAAGCTCAGCTGAGATTTTTTGTCCAACTTAAAGAATAAAACTCAGAGCCCTCAGAGATCTCTCTTCGTGGTTGGCGCCTACCTAGCACATCCCGACTAGTAGGGACAGGGAGGGTTATGGTCCCTTTTCACAACTTCGCCGTTATTGAAAAATAAGAATTTAATTTAATTAATATTTAATTTATTCCAACAAAAATGAAAACAACAAAAAATGATTCTCTATATAATTTGTTTCTTAAATTAATCAGTCAAAAAATCTGTGGGCAATATCTGTAACAAAACAGAATTCTCTAATTTCTATAATAAATAAATACATGATCGGGTTGATCGACAATAATGACAAAAGGTCCATTTATGTTTTGTATCATTTGCCAAGTTGTTATTTGGTTTTTATTTGTTGTATAGGGATATTCACTCATTGTCGAGGCATACAGCTCTCCGCGAACCTCATTTTTCCTCTGCTCCATGTATCCCATTTTGTAGTTGGCCGGCCATACCTGTGGCACGGACGGAATAAGACTACACTGTGCCGGAACAATTTCAGCGTAAAAGTTATATTCAAAAGCCGCATTGTAGAATCGTGGACATAGGCCGTGTGACTTGACAGTACCCGGAAGAATTCCCGAAGCCAGCTGATACATTCCACACAAGCCCATGTTCCAATTCTGATGACAATTTCTCGTGAACGTTCCTTTATTTGTGCTCGTGTGAATGCATTGAACATTTTGAGCTGCCGCTGTTGGGTCATATTGATCGAAAAAGTCGAATCCTGGACCGGCCATATCGCATGCTGTGAGGAGACGAAATATATTATATTTATTGTCTGTGGGGACTTTTTACGAACTTACCATCAATTTCTCGAAGTCGTTGATATCCGAACATGGTTCCTGCTCGTATTGCAATTCTAGCACCCAGACTGAAACCGAATATGTAACCATTGTTAGGGTCATAGCCCCTTTCCTCGAGTTCGTCTAGCTTTTCCTTAAGAATAGTTGCCAAGTAGTTGACATGATTTGCCAGCATCAAGTAGTGTGGAACAGATGCTGCTAACTGATAATCCATGCAGATGATGCATTCTCCACGATATATTTCCAAGTCTTCAATACAAAAGAATTTGATTAAGTTCAAGGGAATTATTGTGTGTGATATGTTTGCGTATATACTTTGCTTTAGTTCCACCAGCCAGTCCTCGAGGCAACTCTCTCTCCATCCGTGAATTACAATAGCAAATCTGGTAGAATTATTGCAGTTTCTATAAAAAAAGACATAGTAGAAATATACCTAATAAAAGTAGCGTTAACTACAATTGATATTTGAATAGTGTAAGTGCCACATAGAGGGCTACCATATCACGGGAAATATTATAAGCGGCTTGAAGATGATCTCCTTGATCACCAGAGGGAGTTGGTTTGGAAGGTCGCTCGCAAATAACCCTAAGGTCTCAAATATTTCACAAGATGATCGCCTTAATATCGTGGCAACCATCTATCGAAACGGCACACTAACCAAATAGGAATGTTGAAAAAGGCAGATGACTCCTTTGTTGAGGATGGCTTCCAGACGCTTAAGCTCTTAGCCGAAACTCATTTTCCATCATCCATTACCCCATTGACCTCGGAAATTCCGCTTCAGTTAAGAGACCCTACAGAGAGGATTGGAAAATGGTTACGGATCTATTTCAAGAGGGAAAAATTAAATGGACTATACGAGGGGCGTTCAATATATTCTCGGTATCGATATGAAGGGAAATGCGAATTCAATTTAAATTATCTTTATTTTTCAATATAACTTCCCCTAACATCAATGCATTTGTTACATCTTGAGATAAGCTTTTTTAAACCCTCAAAAAAATAAATTTCCTCTTTCTCTGCAAAATACCCATTTATTGCCGACTTGAGTTCTTCATCATCCGAAAATCTTTTTCCACGAAGACATTTTTTCAAATCCGGAAACAGGAAATAATCACTAGGGGCAAGGTCTGGACTATAGGGTGGGTGTTGGATTTCTTCGAAACCACAATCTCGCGCAGCAGCCTTGGAAACTCGCGCCGTGTGAACAGGAGCGTTGTCATGAAGAAGCAACACATCCGCTGCGAGTTTACCCCGTTTTTTCTTTTTAATTTCCTCCCGCAAATTATGCAAAGTGGAAGCGTAAGATGTGGCGTTGATGGTTTCACCTTTTTTTTGTACTCAATGAGCAAGATTCCCTTTGAGTCCCAAAAAACTGTGGCCATGAGCTTCCCGGCAGACGGAGTGACTTTGAACTTCTTCGGGTGGTCTGTTCCTTTTTTATGCCACTGCATGGACTCTTGTTTGCTTTCAGGGTCATAATGGTGGACCCAAGTTTCGTCCCCAGTTTCGATCCATAACACCGTCCGCGTTCTCATTACACATCTCCAAAAGCTCTCTACAGCATGCGATTCTCACTTTTTTCTGAGGCGCTGTGAGCATTCGTGGCACCCACCTTGCACTGAACTTTGAAAGGTTAAGATGGTCATGAAGAATGGTGTGAATGGTACCAATTGAAAGCTTGGTGATCTCTGCCAACATTTTCACCTTTATTCTGGCATCCTCAAGAACAAGTTTTTCGACTTCTTTGATGCTTTCTCCCGTACAAGCAGTAGCCGGGGCGCCGGAGCGGGGGTCGTCTTCAATGCTCTCTCTGCCTCTCTTGAACTCACTTGACCACTTTTGCACAGTTGATAATGAAGGTGCGGAACCCTGGTAAACAGCCACCATCTCTTCATGAATAGTTTTTTGACTTTTGAGAAATTTAATTACAGCGCGATGCTCAATTTTCACCATCATCGTCTCAGTTGCCATTATGATTCTGTTTAACTAGAGATAAAACGCGAATTAATAATCACATTTATATGAAATTTTACATGAATGCACTAATAGTATTACTTGATAAATAAGTCAATATATATATACAACCACAGCTTCACCCCGATACCGAGAATATATTGAACTCCCCTTGTAAGCTCATTCCACCCATACAAAGCCCCTGGAGAAGACGGCATTGCCGGCATTACTTCAAAAGGGTAACCCGCTCCTCATCTCCCCCTAATTAACATATTTAGGGCTAGCTATGCGTGTTGTTACATTCAAAAGAGTTGGAGGGAAGTGATCATTAGATATATCCCCAAAGTAAGGTAGCAGAGCCTCAGAACTGCCTAAATGTTATCGACCGATAAGTCATTCCTCCTTTCAACTCAAAGCCTTAGAAAAGTCCTGGGCAAACATTTCGGAGAAGGGACCCTTCACTTATACCTTATATACTTATATACATCAGTAACATCAATTTGCGTATCAGTCAGGAAAATCAATCACCCACGCTCCTCAGAGCCTTACCTCCATGATCAGAAAATCTATAGCTGACAATGAGATAGCGGTTGGTTGCTTTCACGAAATTGAGTGTGCTGTCAATTACAGGGATCACGCTCAGAAATGTTGATGCATAAAAAGCATACGGGTTGGTTGCTTGGATAGATCACTGCTCAACAGTGCTCAGGGGCTGCTTCTTGTGGATGGATCCAAAACAGATGAAGGAGTTGGGGAAGGAGTATACGGAGCAACCGCTAAAACCTCTCTATACGATAGTATGGAGAAAAGCAACTCCGTATTTCAAGATGAAATAAACGCAATAGAACTCTGCATCAGGGAGAATCTAAATAGGAACATCACCAACAAGTTCATTTACATCCTCTCAGCAGACAGCAGGGCGGCACTTCTTCCTATTAACCCCTTTGAAGTTACCTCAAAACTAATGAAAATGAGGGACTGCCTCATGCTACCCAAGACATTAAAATAAAAAATACATATTAGGCATTAGCGGCCCATACTAAAACCTAAGTCCTCCAACCATTTGCTTGTGCAAAGTGGAAAGGACCTACAATTTAGATCCGAATCCGAATGGCAAATTTGAGAAGCATCTCCTAACAACTGATACTCTTGGATGTTTGTCAGAAGTTCGCAAGAGGTGGGGCAGTAAAAAAATTTGAATTTGAACTTCAGACCTTTAGATTAGTAGTCCAACGCTCTAACCTCTGCCCCACTGCGCCCACGACGATAACAAGCGAGTTTGTATTAAACTTCGCTGATGGTTTCCACAATTAGTTTAGATTGTTAATTAGGTGGGACATGGTACCGTTATCACCGCGGCCACACTGATCCTATTGTGATGTCCTCGTTTTTAAAGCTCGTTCACAAGGCCGGATTTCATGATTCTCAAATTTGCCGTTCGGATTCGGCTTCAAATTGTAGGTCCCTTTTACTTCGTTCAAGCAAATGGTTGGAGAAGTTAGGTTTTGGATGGACCGTTAATGCCTTATATATTATTAATTTCTCTTCTCCAAAATGCGTCATTTGAAATATGCAACTCTTCTCCAATGGATTAGAAACTTCCTTTCGGACCGTTCAATTGCAGTTGTTTTGGTTGCATTCAAGTCTACAACTCACCAAATAAATGGTGGTGTTCCCCAAGGCTCCGTTTTGACCGCGAACATCTTTCTCGTTTTTTCTAAAAGAATCTCCTATCTGTAAATTTTAATCGAATTCATTCCTTCACTGATGAGAGTACCCTCAGCTTTTCATGTTCGTTTCCTGGTTCACGCCCCTCATCTTCGAGTATGGAACTGTAAGGGCAACGTATGTTAAACTCATTAAATTCCGATTTTGACAGCATAGTTCAGGTGGGTTCAACCAATAGGATGGAATTTAATGCTTCCAAAACACAATGCTGTCTTCTGTCATTAAAGCTAATCCTCAACTGTCTGCCATTATCCATGAATGACACTTGCATCGCTAAACCACTTTCCAATCTCGGTATTTGTATTATTAATAACCTTCATTGGAATAACCACCTTTTCGATTTCGCCGAGAACGCTGCGAAATGTCTAGGCTTCCTCAAGCGATGGTAGAAATTGTTCACCCCTTCTGATGTGACTACAATTTATAACGCATTTATTCACCCCAAGCTTGACAAGAACCCTCATATCTGGGCTGCTGTACCAATAACCTATTTAGAGCTACTAGACAGAATTCAAAAACGCGCGATAAAACTAGTACGTGATCTCTTCCCCGCTCTGTTTTTCCTATAAATTATAATATTCGAAAATATAAGACCCCCATTTCCCTAATGTTCGCACTATGTGACTATTAAACATGTTCACGTTATAAGGGTAGTATCTCTTTAGCGCGCTCAAATTATAAAAAAAAAACCCGAAGTACTGGCAATCGCAGAAGCGGCCCACATGGAGTCAATGATAATAAGTCATTTTTCCTACAAAAATTAAATCCAAGTACGTTCGACGCTGTCACGAAGAGCTTGGGGTTGCAGGCACACAGGGAAATGCCGGCAATGAGTAGGCTGACGAAAAGGTCCGCAATGGATCAAGATCGGATACTTTTTATCGATCAAACTACCGCTCTGCAAACCTCAGAAAACGAGTGGAATGCGAGAGCCGGATGAAAGCCAACAGCAGCGGCCTGTAACACTATGCTATAAGTACTTGTAATACAAGTGAATTCATACAAGTGTATCAAATCTCAAATCTCTGTAACACGAAACTACAAGTCGACTGACAGCTCTACAAACGTAAAGAGCCAATGCTACAAGTGAATTTCCCACTTAGTGTAAGTATCCTCTTTCTCTAACTCAGAGCTACAAGAGTATCTTTGCATGGACATTCCTGTTATTAAGATAGGAATAATTACAGCTTAAATCACCTTTTTTACTGTCATTGATATCCTTTGCATATTTTTAATTACCCACATGCATTTCTATCAACTGGAGGTGATGGTATTGAAGAAATTTAAAATTGCAATCTTCCAGTACTGAGCCTTTCGTTGCCCGTTAAATTCCATATGTAGGTTTTGATTGTTTTCAGTTTCCAAAAATGGCCTCTCCATACTTGCCGCTGTAACCAGAAGAGTCGCCAATACAGTTTAAATCTTCTGTCAATCACAACTTTTATACCTTTCCATCAACCACAAGTTCTGGCCAGACCTTCGTACTTTTTGTATGAACGGACATCACAGAATGAAAAAAAAACCGCTGCGCGTGAAAGCACAAAAAAATATAGTTTCCATACAAATTGTATGTAGGTCTGTCCAAACCTTGCCATTGACGGAAGGTAGTAAAATTGAAAAAGGCGTATTTCTTTCAAACGGGTACATATATACAAGGTGGCGCAAAAATAACCTTCCGATGTTTTTTGGCTGTAATTTAAAAAAAATTCAAATAAATAGTCACCAATATTCCGCGTTCTGGAGCAGTGTAGCGTAACATTGTTTATTAACGTGTATTTCGCTTGTGTTTACTACACAAATGTCAAAACAGAACTGACATTAGGGGCCAATTGCAAAATTTATAGCATTTTTCTGATAGGAGGATTACTTTTGCGCCACCTTGTATAAATAAAATTTGTATTAAATAGAAGGAAAAATAATGGCTGACCCTATCATGGAGTTTCAAGAAGCTTGGGCGATAACTTCTTAGAAAAAACTGCCATCAAAATGTCGAAATATCTGGCCAGACCTTATAGTTGACTGAAGGGTTAAAGATATTTGATTGTTGGAAATTCGCTCGTATCAAAAATATCCAAAACTTCCATAACCCCTGCATCTTTCTAGAGTCCTAATAATTTTGTACATCAAGCTCTTACAACGGACTCTGAGGCTCGATCATCAAAGTATAGATCAAGATGATCCAATTTCATCTTCTTTTTCAGTTGCAGCACGTCCAGGGCGAAGTATATGTAAGCCTGAAAGGCATTATCATTGAGAAATTTGTCCGACAAATTCCAAATCAGCCAATCGACACAAAGAATAAAAACAACAAGACGAAAGTACGATTTAACAGAGCCTACCTGATAATTAGAACGAGCTGCCACACAAAATAAATAATTATTAGGCATTAGCGGCCCATACAGGGCCTAAAACCCAGCTTCGCCAACCATTCTTTGCGAAGTGGAAGGGACCGACAATTTTAAGCCGAATCCGAACGGCAAATTTGAGAAGCTTCTCTTGACAATTATTGATACTCTTAGATGTTTGTTGGACGTTCGCAATAGGTGGTGCAGTGGAAAAAAAACTCAAGATGTTATGTACCTTGGCCCCGGCTGGAATCGAACCGGGGACCGACACACTTACCATTAAGCCACTGCGCCCGACATGTAGTTATATATAATATACATATATGTATTCATTTAAGGAGAAGGTTTTTATGAAATGCATTTTGTTGTAGCTCGCCCTTTAAGCCGCGAAGCTGGCCACCTACACACTGTTTGATTCAAAAAAAAAATGCTGACAGCCGCCTGCCAGACAACTAGCACCAACTCTTAGCGGAGCAACAAAATTGCGTCGACACTCTAAAAGATACGGAAATAAGTTGATCCGTTGATGCGTCGTTTTCAATCGAGAGCAATATGAAATACACGCATTCTCTATTCATCTGGATCCGTGGGAGTCGATGTGTAAAGTAGGTTTAAGGGCGCAGCCCATAGAATCCGTTGCTTCTACGCATCCATCAGCGTTAACACACGCCACGGAAGGAACCGTGTCATAGAATCCGTCGCAGACTTTGTCAGCCGAAAACACATTGGCCACATTTCAAATGCCTTTTGCCTAACCTATATTTACTTTTCTTTCCGTCGACGTATGCACATATTCACACATTGAAGTTCTCATATTCTAGAATTGAAGTTTACGCATTACAATATTGAAAGAGAGTTAGTAGAAACATGGAAAAAATAACAGAAAACTGTCATTGCCGATTGACAGACAGTTCAGTATACCAATCCAGCGGACTGTAGCTCTACCTCTGATTGGTTGAAAAGGCTTAAAATTGAAGGGATGTTTTTGACATTTGGCTAGAGAGTTAGGTGAGAAATGAACACTTCTTATGTACTGGCATCTTAGGCAGTTGAATCATTCAGTAAATAGCACTGGTAATTATAGGTTAGGCAGAAGTCATTTTAAGTGCGGCCAATATGTTTTCGGCTGTCAAAGTTTGCGACGAATTCTATGGGACGGTTGCTTCCGTTAAGTACGTTAACGCTGCCAGATGCGTCGAAGCAACGGATGCAACGGATTCTATGGGCATGTAATTGTTCTTGTAAGGTGCAGATACGCACGTCGCTAGTAAAGTATATAGTAGTTTGCTTTTTTGCACTTATTTTTAAAGTTATTATTAAATAAAATCTCTCGCGTGATATTGCATAATAAACCGGCAGACGGCTGATAAGCCAAGCTTGTAAATCTTTATAATATACACTATCAGTTCTGTGTCGTGGAGAGCTTAAAGCAAGCAACTATCACGAGCAGAAATTTGCCGGCACATTCGAGGGTGGCAACAGGTGCAGTAGTAGTGTATTCGCTTACTGTATGGAAGGTCGTGCGTTCGAATCCCGGCCAAGTTCATTACTTTATATCGAATACATGAAATCGTAATCTCCCTAAGCATCTTAGACACCACCCGTGGAGAAAAACCCTGCAACTGCACCCAAACACTTCTTTCCTATCTCTTTATTCTTTCTAATAGTAAGTAGCACCCAAAAAAAAAAAAAAAAAGCAATGAAATGCGATAGTGCTGCTTGCTGTTAAACACAAATGCTTACGCTGTGTTACGCACTATAAGGGTACTGTAACAACAGAAAAAATACCTTTAGTGTAAGCAAAATTATAAAAAAAAAAACTAAAAGTGCTCACACAGGCTCATCATTTAGTGCAGGTGTTAGTAAGGACAAAACAATTAAAAATACAATAATTATGTACTTATAAAATACTAACACAAACACAAATCATGCATAGAAAATAATTTTCAGCTTAATTTTACTAACATGCAAGTCAATCACATGATCATTTAGATTATAGATTCTACTCATGCGACTAATAGGCTCATGCTTCCCATAATTCGTTCTATGATGGGGGCTAAACAATAAATCAACACTACGTAAATTATGGGCACCACACCGAAAATTAAAGCCAATAGATGACAGCAAGTCAGGTGCATCTATTTGACCGGATATAAGCTGCTGTAAAAAAATGATATCGCTATCAAGCCTTCGTTGAGAAAGGGGTAACATTTGAAGAAGCTTAATACGCTGACTATAAGGAGGAAGGTTAAAAGGATCATCCCATGGAAGTCCTCTAAGTGCAAATCGAATAAATTTACGTCGATTTGAATGAATGTTGTAGAATGGTGTCCAAACTTGAGAGGCATACTCTAGAATCGGACGGACAAAACAATTGTACAATGACATAGAAACGTAAGGGCCATTAAATTCTTTGGCCCACCTTTTTACGAAGCCCAGCATAGAATTAGATTTATTAATAATAGAATTAATATGCTTAGCAAAAACCAGTTTGGGGTCGAAATAAACCCCAAGATCCTTAAAATTATCAACATTACAAAGAATATGTTGAGACAAAGAATATTGAAAGGTGGACGGTATATTCTTTCTAGAGAATGTCATATGTTGACATTTAGTAGGGTTCAGGGATAAACCGTTTTTATCACACCAATTGGCGAAGCTATTAATGTCAGATTGAAGAAAAATTCTATCTTGCTGACTAGTGACAGATTTATATATTTTCATATCATCAGCGTAGATCAGGATATTACTGTGATTTATACATGCTTTAACATCATTAATGGCTAGTATAAATAGAATTGGCCCGAGGTGACTACCTTGGGGAACTCCAGACTCAGCTGTAAAAGATACAGATAGCGATCCTCTAAATTTGACTTGATAAACCCTTGATCTAAGGTATGAATTAACCCATTTTATGAAACTTGGTGGGAAACCAAAAGCCCTGAGCTTAAACTCGATTATTTCATGGGACTGCTAGTCGAAAGCTTTAGAGAAGTCAGTGTATATGCAATCCATTTCGTCCTTATTCTCTAAGGCATTAGAACAATCATGCAAGAAACTTAACAGATTAGTGACAGTGGATCTGTTTCTTACAAATCCATGCTGTTCATTACAAATTAAATTGCGACAAAGAAATATTAACTTTTCGCAAACAATTTGTTCAAAAAGCTTAGGGATACACGAAAGCTTTGAAATAGGCCTATAATTAGTGATATCACCACGTTCGCCTTTTTTAAATACAGGTGTGATAAAAACACTTTTCCATAGCTTAGGGAATTTGCCAGTATTAATGGACAATTCAAACAGATACTTAAGATGTGGAGCAATTGCATGACTACATTTTTTAAGAACAATCGGTGCAGTGCCATCGGGACCTGATGAATAGCCATTCTTCAGAGAAGAAATACATTTTAAAATTGTTTCCAAATCGAATGAGATACTACTAAAACTTATTTGGGAACAGCTAGTTAGATAACTAAAATATTGATCATCAATGTGAAGAGGGGTCTCACTAAATGACTTACTGATATGATCTGCAAACATATTGCTTGCGTCCAGCGAATCAGCAGTTGTAGAACTATTGTAAGTAAGCTTAGATGGATAACCATCGGTTTTTTTCTTAGAATTGACAAATCCCCAGAAAAGTTTGGGGTCCACTTTTAAAGAGCATTCCATTTTACTTATATAGTCAATATATAAGTTGCAGGATAAAGATTTGAATTCGTTGAATAGTGTAAGATAGAGCTCAAGATCTGAATGGCGGAGACTTTTTAAATAGTTCTTCCAAGCCCTATTACGTCCTTTTGGTATTGATTTGAGCTCTTTAGTGTACCAAGGATGGGACGTTTTCAGATTCCTAGAGGATTTCACAGGAATCACTTTTTTCATGCAGTTATCCATCAAAGAATAAAAGGAAACTACTGCATCTTCAATATTAGAAAACGCAGTAAGATTAAAATTAAAGCTGGAAATTTCATCAGATAGCCTTTGAAAATTTGCTTTCCGAAAGTCAAAAGATTGCGAACGATCATACGAATTACTATTTTCGTACAAATGTGCGCCTAATTCAATAAATACATCCAATGGTGGATGATTATTATCTATGTTAGTTATACTGAAGTGGGATTCCAGAACCACAGTACTAACAGAGTCAGAAGAGAAAACAAGATCGAGAGTTCGATTTCTGAAATTTTTTATACAGCTTGTTTGCTGTAAGTCAAAAGACAAAATGTTGTCAAGTAAAGCGAGTTCTTGTTGGGCAGAGTCAAAGGATGGGATGAGATGAGAATCATCCTCAGAAGGTACCCATCCAATATATGGCAGATTGAAGTCGCCTATAAGTAAGACAGTGCTGTCACAACAAGATATGTCAAAAATATGGTCTAGTGCCATAGAAAGTTCCGAATACAAGGAACACAGACGATACGATGGAATGTACGCATTAACAACATATAAATGCTTGTTCTTAAGTGTAATTTTTACACAGATAATTTCAACGGTTAGTGGAAATGGAAAGTCAATCTTTCGTGACTCAAGGTTGGAACGAACAGCAATCAGGACACCTCCTCCAAGCGCTTTCAGGTTATTTTGATGACGATCGTTTCTGAATACGGAGAACTCATGATTGAAGAGTTCCGTGTCTAAGATTCCGGCATTAATGAGAGAGGGCTTGGGAGTTTAAATATACTTCAGCGGTTTTTGTGCGGAGTCCCCTTACATTTTGATAGTAGAGGGACAGCCTACTGGGTTTTTTAACACTGACGGACAAACTTTCCTGCGACTTTTTGTCGACCGGGGAGTAAATTCTTTTACTAACGTATTTTGAGGCCATGTAGTACTATTGCACAGTATTTCGAAATATATTGGAGGGGCGACAATTTTGAAAGACGCAACAAACCCATCAGCCTTACTGATTTTGGTGCATTTGAGAAGAAAGAATTTGTTGGCTATATAAATACGAAAATAAAGAATTATCTCTCTATCTAATCTATTTAATAGTGAAATTTTAATTAAAATTATAGTTCGTGAACGTACTTTCTTCGCATAAAACCATAGTTATAGTGTCCAAGGAGTTAATTATGAATGCTTGTAATAGTCCATAACCTCAGTTATGGCTTGGATTTGAAACTTTTTGCATTTAATCATAAAATCAAGAAATAAAAAAACCCTGTTTTTATCATTTTATCTTTGTTTAAACATAAAGTCGAAGTAGGTCACAGCTCAAAAAGACCTATGAAAATGTCTAGCACTTCTATCTTACGTTGAAAACTAAACACTCACAAAAATTATAAAAAAATGCCCAAAATTCTTTGCATAGTTTGTTGGGCCCATGAAAAGACGGCACAAATTTATTGGTTAGCAATAAGAAAAAAAGATTAATAGAGAACACAATAACTTCATTTAAGACCAGAATGTCGGGTAGTAAACTTCAGGCAAAAACTCTCACTTTTACTATACGTTGCGTTGCGCTCTGACTCTAAATGTTCGTTCTTCTTTCACCATTTCTCCCGTCGGTTTAAGAAAATCTTGGTTTGTAACTTTTTTTCTGCATAGGTTCTCATCGGCTAAGCGAATTATTTTTGCATCTCCCACACTGTCACAATAATTAAAATTTATTTAAATCCAAACGATTGAATGATTGTATCAGCACTTACTCATTTTCTTGAAAAGTAGTAGCGCGACGATACCATGAACTAAAGAAAAGTCCTTCACTTAATGACACTAGCGACAGGATACACAGTATACCGACCCGGACACTTAGCCATCTCGGACACTTAGTCATTGTCATTTTGACAAAGATGGTGTTGTTAAAATTTCACTAAACCGTATCCGAAACCGTCTAAACAAATCAAAAGCTCGACTCGAACTAAATCCAAGAGAAATTTCAACCTTACGATACATTTATCTAAATGGGCTTTGGATCAACGAAATGTGTGATGTTGGATGCTACACTTCCGACAACTAGCATGATGAACGAAAGACAACGACGAAGAAGAATATGTGTATAAACAGAGGATACAATGAAGGTAAGATAATATAATAAACACATCAAAACGCAGTTCTTGGGTATTAATTGTTTGGTTCTCTGCATAAATAAATAAAAATAAATGAAATTAAATTAAAACCGGCTAATTCGCCGGGGTTTTTAGCTAAGCCACCTTATCGAAGTAAGAGATTCTATTGAATGAAGCAGATTCTTCCAATAGATAGATACTTTTATGTATGAATTATGACTGTGATTTCGTTTGCATTGTTTTGATTGCCATTGTGCTTTGTTTGGCGCTAGATGGAACAAACGCCGGAGGTGATGACCAATTGTAGCGGCAATTGGTGACGAAGTGCAGTCCCAGCAGTCAAATGTTGAAGACTAAGTTTTTCGTCAGAGAACTAGCCGTGGGCAGATTAATCTTCCAGAAACTTAATATAGACAAATCTTGGAAATTTTTTGAATTTCAAAAGGCCTACGTTCGCATACAAGATACTTTCACCGCTGTATTTGGCATACTGTGGATGTAACAGTTAGGTTAGGATTTGAAAAGATAAAACTGTATTCTAATTAATTAAAACTATATTAGTTCTATATCAATATCTTTGTTCTCTATACTTCTGGTAATTCACTTACTTAATACAACAATTCAGTTTCAAATCAACACATTTAGTGAACAATCTTCTTCTCCCTAAATGACGGTGATGCTAAGATCACGATTGAAGGGATAATAACCCTCGCACTCAACTGCATCCCTATACTGGTCCGGCCGGTTCGACATCAGAAAATAACTTCAGGCCTCCCGATTTTGAATCACTTCGTGGCTAAGACCAATCAAATGCTGGTGTTGCTGCATTTGTGTGATCCAGGGGTTTTTAGGCCTGCCTCTCTTTCGCGTTTGTATTGGAACGTTAATTGAAATCGCTTTTTTGACAGGGTTTGTAGGATCTCTCATTTGAACATGACAGTGCCAAAACAGTCGGTCGCGCTCCATTTTCTTCGACATAGGTTCTTTGACGTGAAGGCCTCCTCGGATCTTGGAACTTCTTATTCGATCAATCTTTGTTACTCCTGCTGTCATGCGAGGCGTCTTCATATCAGCTGCCGTCAATTTGCCCTGATACTTTTTGTATGCTGTCCAACGTTGTGAACCGTATGTGAGCGGCGGGCGCAAAACTGCGGGTCACATTTTTCGATCACAGAAGATGGCTGAGCTTTCCCGCCACTTCATCCATACTACTCGGGATGCGCAATGTCTTCATCACAACTTCCTTCGATATTGATGATAGATCCCAGATATTTGAGCTTTTCGCACTTGGGAACCTTTTTAAAATTCATAAAGGCTGTTCAAATTTCACGTACCATTTTAAATTGGCCGCCACTTTCTTTACATCTATTAGATTACACTGAAGTTTTTTCAGGTATGAAGTAAATACATTCCCGGTAGCTGAAATGGATCGGTACACTATTCAGCAACGTGTTTTTTTTAAACTTATTTTAAATATGGTGAAAATTTTACAGAAGTTGAAAGAAAATTTCGTTCAAACTGCGGTAGAGAAAATGATCCGTCAAACCGTGCTATTAAACTAATCGTTCATAAATTGGAGGAACTGGTTCGGTTCGAGATCAGAGAAGTAAAGCCTATCATCGTAGTGGTCGTTCGAGTGGAAATATTGCAGCTGTTATCATAAGTGTTGCTGAAGAGCCAAGAACGTCAATTCGTCATCCTTCACAGCAATTAAACCTCAACCCAACAACTTTGTTTAACATTTTGCACAAAGATCCGCATGTTAATGCTTACAAAATACAGTTAACATAAGAATTAAAGCCAACTGACCAAGCAGTGTGTGGGCAATTCGTTAATTGGGCCATAGAGAAGCAACAACAAAATGACAATTATTTCAAGCAAATTATCTTCACCGATGAGGCTCATTTTGAAATTGGCGGTTATGTCAATAAACAAAACTGGACTGACGAAAATTCTAGAGTTTGAAAGAGTTAGAGTGTTTGAAAGGCCAATGAAACCAAAAAAAAGTTACTGTATGGTGTGGATTTGGTGTGGCAATGCAGTTACTGTGAATGGAGCTCGATATCAAGCGATGATTAGAAACTTTTTGTGGAGTAAATTTGAAGATATTGATGTGCAGAATATGTGGTTTCAACAGGATGGCGCAACATGTCACACAGCAACGAACTCAATCGATCTTTTGAAAGAGAAGTTTAACAATCCCACAATTTCCCGAAGAACAGACGTGATTTGGCCACCAAGATCATGCGATTTAACACAACTGGATTTTTTCTTATGGGGTTTCTGTTCAACACCTCAAAGACAACATCATCGAGCAAATATCACTTATTGAACCATCATTTTGTGAAAAAGTGATTCACAATTTTGGTAAAAGGTTGACAGTCTGTCGAGCTAGCAGAGAAGGTCACTTGGACGACATTTTTTTTCATTATTAACCGGAACCAATGTACATTAATTTCAAATATAAATAAATACAGATTTCATACAATTTATGTCTGTCATTCAAAATTTAAAATGATACCTCAATTTTGAACACCCTTTATAAATGTCTTGAATAGGTCGAAGTGGATCGGAGAACGGACAGTACAAGTATTCTTTTTTTTTTTCGAACTTATACGACATCCATTCCCCTCAAAAACTTCCACCCATACATCAAGTGTACGTTGCAGAGACGTTTGATCCTCGCTAATGATTGCTCCATTGTCAGCAAAGAATAACTGATGCACTTTGGGATCAGCCACTTTTCCCTAAAGCACAAATATCAAGGGACTTATGACACTTCCCTGGTGTACACTGACTTTGTTGTCCATCAAATGCCTTTTCAAAATCAACCAACACCATATGCAAATCCTTCAAGGAAGCACAATGTTTTTCCATCATGATCCCTGCACTTTGAATTGCATCTGTGGTTGATTTACCTGCGACAAATACGCATTGGTCTTCAGAGCGCGGTTTTAATTTTCGCTTTCGGCAATCGGATATAATGCCCGCTCGACGATCTTCATGGTGTGTGACATGAGCTTCATTGAACGATAACTGTCACAGTCCCGGGTATCGCCTTTTCATTTGTACAAAGGAAGAAAAAACTTTTCCTCCACCGGGTAGGCATTGGATCGCCTCTCATCAGTTTGGAGAAGAGAATTATTATATTACATACATTTGGACTCGATGTCTCCCTTTTTTTCAGAACTCAGAGGGTATCTCGTCCGGTCCAACTGCTTTTCGCTTTTTGGAGTCTTTGACCGCATTCCTAACTTCTTCGACAGTAATGTCGTGTACTTCTTCATTGTTAGGAACGGCTCTCGGAAAATATATCCGAGGAATTTGTTCATTTAGAAGTCCTTTACATTACTGCTGCAACCTGTGTCGTATTTTTTCGTCATCCACAGGAAGCAGCCTTTAAGCATTCTTGATGAACTTTGGCGAATGGATTTCCTGGGCTTTCCTCCTTCTCTGAGTGGCAATTTTGAAAATAATTGTGCCCCTGTTCAAGCTGGTTTGTCGGAGCTCGTGGATAATTTTTATCTCAAATTATTAGTAAGTAAAATAGAATAGGGGGGGGGGGGGGGGGGCAGACAAAATATTTTGATAATATTTTTAAGGCAATTTTAAATTTCATTGACAATTGATTTAATTTTTTTTATGGAACCTACTCGCCTTTTTTTCTTTTATGACAATAATAAATACTAAAATAACGCTCATTAAAAATTTATTTTTATTGTTTTTTACCAAAACGATCTATAATTTTATTATAAAAATTCGTATTTTCTTGTACTAAATTTTTGTGAATGTTCATCATGTACAACGCATCAAGCCTTTCATCGCTCATTTTTGACCTAAGCCAAGTTTTTACCTTCCTCAATGTACTGAAAGATCGCTCTGCTGTATACATGTAATGGCGGGAATGGAAAGTCCTATCCGCATTTTTCAACATATCACTTATATTGGTATATTGAGTTTGGTCAAAATTCATCTCATTGTAGTTAAACCACATAACGGACTCGGCAGAAAAATTATCCAGAAAGGATCCATATTTACCAGTTATCTTTTGGACAATCGAATTGAAATTGGATGAGTCCATGCTTTGCATATTTTTAGGAGATAACTGAAATATTGCATATGCCGACTCATTTTCTTCTGAAAATCGCTCTTTAAGTGACATTATCAGAGAATTCAAGTAAGGAACGAGAATTGATATTCTAAAATAATTTTCGGGTGAAGTCGAAGGAATATTCGATCGGTGAGTGTGTTTCTTTACAATTCTTTTGCAGCTCAATTCAATACCGTATTTAAGATAGTGATGTGTTCTTTTACACTTAATAATTCTGGTCAACTCCCTGTAAAATATTTGCGACTGGTTCAAGTATCGACGAGTAATGAGCCATTATGAACAAGCAGACTAAAAAAGTCGAATTAGAGCCAAGTAATAAAATTGAAGGGCTCGTTGTTTTGTAACACGGTTTCCCTCGTCCGCCAGTTTTTCCAGTGCATCCATTACAACGAGTATGTTTTCCCTGAATACTCGTATACTTTTGTATTTTGATGTCCATCTTGTTTCACAGAACAGGGGGATGCTGGGAATACATTTTCTTCGCAAAGGACTTTCCCGGAAAAAAGTAATTATTTCTTTTATCGTCCCAACAGCATTTCTGATCGCGGACACTTCGCTTTTTTTTTTATCATTTATCACTGAATTTAATTTGTGCGAGCTGCAGTGGAAACAATTTGCGTTTGGGTACAAATCTTGTATTCTTTTCCTTACCCCACTCAATTTTCCAGCCATGGTGGAGCACCCATCATAAGCTTGTCCAACCAAATTTGACAAGTTCAACCCGAAATTTCTGAGTGACGATAAAATTGTGTTCGCTACGGTAGCAGCGTCCATAATTTCTACAGTTACAAAACCTACAAAATCTTCGCGCACTTGGAATTCACCTCTTGGCATTTTATGGACAAATCGTATTCCCAATGACAGATGTTCTGTGCCGGATATATCACTTGATTCGTCCGCTAAAAAATCGATTTTTGTTGACGTCTTCAATTATTTCTTCTCTTAAAATGTCATTGCCAATTTCAATTAACTCATTTTGAGTGCGGTGAGAGATGTACGTTGCGTTAGCTGCTGAATGGAGCAGATGATCTTTCAAAATTAAGTCTCCAGCATCTTCTCTAAAATGCAGAAAGTTGCTAAAAACTGCAGTTTCATCTGTCTTACCCCTTAAGGGAATATTGTTTGTGGCACAAAACACGATTGTTTTAACTATCGGTATGATTTTATTCCTGTTTGTTTCGATTTGTTTTTCTATCGAAGTGTTGATCAGTTGGTCAACACTTTTGGCCTTGTGGTCTAAAACTTTGCAAAATTCGCTAACTTTTTCTGTAGATTCAGAGTGCCACTTTGATTTCAAATGCTGTTTCGTATGTTCATGGAAGTCTTTGTACCTACTAAATTCTTTCAGAATAAAGCCACCTTGAAACCCGCGATCAACTTTTGGCTTAAAAAGAACACAATAGCGGCAAAGAACACCTCTTAATTTGGCAGAATATGATACAAATGGGTAATCAGTTAGCCATTGATTTCGAAATACCCGAGGTCCATCTATGTCATTCTTAAAATCATATGATTTTGGTGGAATCCATGGTTCTCTGAAGGCCTTCAAAAAATATTCTGATCTATGAATTCGTAAAAAAGTGACTGCAAGTGGTATTCTTGAGATACTTTTTAACTGTTATACCGAGAACAACTAAACGCAATAAAAAGTTTTGACAGCCTTTTCTATAGGAAATTTAATTACATATCTTTCTATTTTGCAAAGAATATTTTTTCGTATGACTTAAAAGTTTACAGTAAAAGAGATGAACAAATTTTCAACACGAAATTAAAAATTTAATTCATTTTTATAATCAGTAAACAATGTTCATTGTACACAAGGGTTTGCGAAACAATAGAACTTAGAGATTTATTAGACCAAAGTCCAGAGTCAGGGTGGAAATTGACGAAAAAATGTGAAAAAATTACCAATTAGTCAAAATTTCCTATTAAGAACTGATAAAATGTTGGTAGACAAAAGTCGTAGTTCAGAGCCAGGTGGGGGTAAGTGCCCCCCCCCCCCACCCTGCCGGCGCCTATGTTCAAAAGACTTACATTTATGCGCATGCTATTCCACTTCTTTCTGGCTTCGGTTAAATCAACTGCGTCGATGGCCAGCTCTAGTACAACAATTGCCTAAAATTCGGTTTTGACATGTTGAAGTTTGTATTCTGGAGCTGAGCTAAGCGCCCGTTGCTTTTGCACCGCCACAATCAAACGCGATTCTTCTTCGTCGCTCCACGGATAACCAATTTTCCTATCCCTATTTACTCCTGTTTTCTGCGTTTTGCCTAATTTGCTTGACTTTGCTCTACTTTCGGTATTCAAAGTCACACGATAGTTGACAGAATAGTCCATTTTGTCGGCACTTGACGGCAACGGTTCGTATTCCATTTCACTCATAGTAATTTGTACCGAAATAGCAGCCAGGCACGGTGCCGTGACATAAGCCCAAGCGTCATAAGGCCAAATTCTAGCATTTGGTATTATGACACATTTAAAAAGCGTCATAAGGCCAAATCCGGAAAGTGACATAAAGCTAAATTTTCTAAACCGTACCTCGCACCTACTCCAAATCAAACAGTGACCCCAATCAGGGGGGTTGAAGGGGCAGGTCGCCCCCAATAGGCATTACACTGTTTATGGAATCTACTTGCGATTTCGTAACTAATCCCATAGACTGTGTAATGCATACGGGGGGCATGCTGGCCCCCTGCAACCCCCCTGCTTGGGGTCATTATTTGATTGGGAGTAGGTTCAAGGGCTTCTTAAATTTGCACCAAGCGAAAGTGTCATAAAGTCAAATTGGCCTTATGACGCTTTTTCAATATGTCATAATACCAAATGCTAGAATTTGGCCTTTTGTCACTTTCACAATGCGACATAAGACCAAATTTCGAGATTTGGCCTTATGACGCGACGGTACCGCCAGACACATGCAACAAGCACCAAATGAAAGCACAGATATCATATTAAATGCTGTGTCATTTGTCATTTGCGTAGAAAAATGACGCGGCATGAATTTCGTGCCTTGTCATTTTTTGGAGGTTGTCATTTAAATGACGCAACAGCCAAAAAGTGTAGTCATTTGTCCTATGCGTCATTAAAGAGTGATCACACGGCCAGTTTTTACGTCATTCTAATGGCACAAAATTCATGTCTTTTTCTTCGCCATTTTCTTAGTCATTTAAATGACGCCTGAAATGTCGTCCCAAAAATTACGATCACACAGAACGACATTAAAATGACGGCTTTGTGACTTGATTTTTACGTCACAGCGTCATTTAAATGCCTCGAAAAAATGACCTCGTAATTGTACCTTAACAGAATAAAACAATGAAAAAGAAATTCTTAAACAAAAAAAAACAAAAAAAAGAAGTTCCTAAACCTAAAACACGTTGACTACATTCGCTTGACCACATCAATTGGATGGACAATATTAACCATTAAGATACTGCTCCAACTAAAGAACTCTTTGAACCCGATCGTGAGTGAGACTGTGAACAATCAGTCTAGTCTGGCTTTTATATCATACTGGAATCCCGGAAAATGAGATCTCTATGAACTTGTTCTTCAAGGGTTGAAAAACATGTTTTTAGGGTCTGAACCTGTGCTGGGGTTCACGGTATCTGCTTCAAGGGCTTGTATTCATATACATATATACAAAATATTCGATGGCATGCCTCTTTAGGCTGCAGAAAGATCAAACTCGTGATTGAAAGATCAATCGTTATAAAAGACGTCTAACAGGTGTTTTCAAGTGCCACAATCAAGTGACACACCTATTTGCGAAGCTTGTGGATCTGTTGACGCGCTCAGACTCAAAATGGTCTTTCGAAAAAATAAGCATATTTCCTTTTTAAATTGTAAAAGGACCAATTTAAGTCTGAGTGCCTGAGCAGATGAACAAGGTTTCCAACAAAAAAAGTTTCCTTTTTATTTTATAGTTTCTTTCTTTTTCAATCGGTTTAAAAAGGCGACTTTTCCCATTTTTGCACACAAAGCTGCATTGACCACTTTTTTAAATGTTCTCATCAACAAACATGTGTTCGTGTTGTTTCCTATCATTAGAGTTGCCTCCTTAGTTTGACATAAAACACTTAACGCCAAAAGGCAAAGCACTGAATCATTTGTACATTTATTCATGACTTTGGACGACTTTAAGAATTTCTCGACGAACAAGCTACCGCTTTGGCCGTGTGCAGTTCCTCAAACAACTTACCGTCAGAATAAGTCAGTTGCAGTGTCTATTTCACTGTAATTCATTATGCCATCGACATGGTTGCATTAGTAACATCTGTTGCGTCACCATAAACACCAACCGCGCATCCCAACGCAAAAACAAACAAACTACAAATCTTCTCGAGATGTAAATGAAGTGCCACTTTGGGAAAATTCTCTTCACACTTAAATATAAAAATTAACAACGACGCTCGACCTCTTTGGTGGTAGAACCACTGCGTGTATTCAACATTCATATTGCAACCCATCCGAATGATGGTTAACCATATGCAAAGTTTATTTATGAAAGAGCGCCGTAAAGTTTAGCTGGACGGAGGACGGAATGCGGAAGGATTCGATTCGTAGACGTAAGACAAAGTGTATGCGGTAACTGTGGCAAAGTGCGAATTGTGCCACTAACTGAGGAAGGCTATTAGACACAGACAATACACCATGAAAACGAGTACTCTTGTACAGACCAAGGCGTCCAAATTGACCGTGCATTTGGTTTGAAAATCGCTTTTAATCAATTGGCAAAATCCATAACTGACTTTGAAATAAATAAAACAAAAGAATTCATTTAAGCCCGACAAAGTCGTAAAATAAATGCTTGAAGCGTACTTTATATCTTTGCTAAGAGTTTTGTGTTTGTCTATCCGGGGAACAAAGGTGTAGTATTTTAAGTAATGTCAACGATGTCAATGGAAGTTCAAGGCTTGAAGTTTCTTCATTCAAAATGTGGTGGTAGGTTATCCAAGGTTTGTAAAGTATTAAACTAAAATAAATACCTAAATCACGAACCATGAATCCCTTCAGGATTAGGACCTTTGGTGCACAATGAACCATACCCGTTTGGCGTCAATTTCATCGGGCATCACTTCAAAAATATGTCAGATCACTTTTTTCCCCTAAATCGATATTCCAATTGAAATGCAACTTCAAGAGATGAATATCTAAAAATCCCCTCAAAATCCAATTAATAAATCTCCAACTTTAATTGACCCCGATTCGGGTGCATAAATCTCTAGGAAAATCCCCCCGATAAGGAGCAGTACAGAATCCACTAACCACGACAAGGAGTATATCTAAATCGTGAAGCAGCGCCTCTATCAATTCAATGAGTAACGCGCGCTACATTGAGTGAAAATTAAATTAAGCCATTTTTGGGTTATCTCCAAAGTTGGCTGCATATCGAAATCCCATTATCCTAATTGGAATGCAGCCGATAAAGCTTCTTTAGGCATTGATATGAACGCGAGTGCGGAGATACCCATACCCTCCATCGACAGAGACTTCATCTCCATCTTCGGTCTCCATCGAATTTGAATTGTACCGCAGCAACCGTCAGATGCAGACAGCGCGGTCCGGATTAAATTGTCTCGTCATCTTTGAGGCTTACTCCCTAGAGATTTGTTATATGTGTTTTCCATTTATTCGCTCCATCAGGCTTTGAGAGTTGTGTTGTGACTACCGATAAAGAGCAGCGCACGTTGTACACATTAGCTAGCAATTGCATTTCAAGTGGCTTATTTTGGAGTTTAGATAAATAAAACACTCGAATGTTGCGACCAGCTCTTCAAAGCGTTGCTGGACATGTCTGAGTTGTATACAAAAAATATTTGTCAGATAAATTCTCCACCACTTAAGATACAACACACAGTCAATTTAATTTCGAAGAGATATACAGAGCGTCCTAATATTTTGGTTTCTTTGTACATTGTGTCCGTTCGCTGAATCTTAGCTGGATGATACTGACCCAGAGTTCAATACCCAAAATGGTGGGGGATTACCCAATGCGATGAATGATATTAATCGATCATCACCTCGAGAAAATGGCTGGAGCGGACGTCTATTTTTAGGGATACCTTTCACTGTCAGACAATCTCTATCTCTCGCTGGGTATGATCTTAATGCGATGCGAGTACGAGTCGTATCTCTTATAGTCAAACTGTGTGGTGGCGCCCCAATTATGCCATATAATGGGAATTGATCAAATCCGATAAATAAAGTGTTTTCGATGTATCTTCTTTTAGCGAGATTGCATCGTCACGTGTTGGCATTTCACTTTGATCCTTCTGATTCATATCATAGTGGGTGCAGGAGCTCAGTGGTTGGTGCGTTTGACGACCGATGGGTTCCAGGTCGAATTCCCTCAGTAACACTACACGTTTTTTCCACTGTGCCATATCTTGTAAAAGTCTGCCAAACACCAAAGAGCTTAAACTGTCATGAGAAGCTTCTTAAATTTGCCGTTCGATAATGGCTTCAAATTGTAGGTCCTTTCTCTTCGTGCCAACAACTTAGCTTCGCAACCAATGATTAGAGAAGCAACGTTTTATACTCAGTTTCGACAGTCCCCTTCCACTGTTGAGCTTTCTATCCGGACAAAATCTATAACACTGTTTTGTAAAACTAAATTAGTTGAATAATCACTGGGGACCGAAAGTTATCATAAAACTTCTATGTCGCCATTAGGACAGAGCAAAATTTGACTCAGAAAACGTACAACCATCATAGCCGTCCTCACGGTACGGTACGATTGATCGTATGCTTCCATTTTTCTTAGCCAAGTTGGTAGAGGTGGAAGCTTGCTGATTTTTTTGTTTGATGGGCAAGTGTCTACGCTGGCCATTTTCTTATTGCGGCTAGCTTTAGAGCTCACCTGTCAAACGAGAAGCAGCTGCAAATTTCCCAATAAAAGAAATTTAACGTTTGACGCATTAGCACTCCTGCTGGAGCCAGAGTCTACTGAGCGAAGGACTCTACTCTCTGCACTCACCACCCACAAGCGCCAACAATATCTGGAACCGAATTCGAAGGATCATCAAGGAGGTGTTCCAGGGAAAAGTAGGTTAAAAGCCACCTCAGAGAAACAGCCTGTTGTATGATGTAAAAAACAAGGGCAGCGACGGACGAGTATTGAGCCAGGAGGAGGCAGGAGAAGGAGATTCTGCGTATGAAGAAGAGGGAGTTCGCAGTATCCCAGCTCAAGGAAATACTAAGGAAGATACTCAATATCGGAGGTTTTATAAAAATGCCAACTATCTGGCTACTGGCGTTAATACCGGAACGCAAGCTCTTCCAAACACAGAAGAAAACATAGTCATCGAAGCGAAGGGAATAGTAGATGTGTGTAAGCAGCATAATCAACAGCTACTAAATGGTCTTCTTCTTCTTCCTTAATGGCTTCAAAGCTATGATCAGCATCAAACAGATCGTAGCACTCCCACTTTACGGCATCCTTACTAATCTTCCTATGCGGTAAGCCGTTTCGATATCAACGCATATTGGCATGCCTACCGATTTCAGGTCACCCATACCTCAATTGCTCGTTGCATGGAAGCTCGATTTTCGCTTATGACGGCTCCATTCTCGCTCCTCCAAAGTCCGTCACTTTTCTTTTAAGCAGACAAGGACTGTAGCAAATATCAGGAAAATTGAACGACTTGTTCAGAACTAACAGTGGCACAAGCGATTTTCGTGTGGTAGCGGAGACGATTAAAAGCTATGAAGCATAAACGTTCTTCTTCCAAAACCGGTTTATTGTCTTACCCCCATATTAATAAACACCAAATAGCACCGAGATAGCTCAAATACATCTGTTAACTTAGAATTCTTATTAATAAATGTGTGTCAGCTTTAACTGACATGTGATAACAAGCGCATAACTTTTTAACTCACCGAATTCGGCGTATAAGGAGCGGCTGACTTCACACATTCCCAGATTGTAGGTCATGCATTGACATGAGGATGCACAAGCATGTGTGGACATATTGCGCGCATTCAATTTGCAAGGCAACTGCTAGTCTACTATTTTACCCTTCCTCATTGATCGAATAACTCACGTGACCATCGTTTGGCAACTGATAGAAGTTTAACTACTAGGGAACTTGCAGTTGCCTCGCAAATTATGCGCGCCCATTGAGAGGACGAGGGGGACCTGCCATCCTATTTGGGCATATTACACTTTCATAATGCCATAGTAGCACCATAGTATTTAAACAGAATACGCAGAAATGAGTGTCAACTGATGAAACATGATAGATTCACTAAATTTTCGAGTACCGTTTGTCGAATTGTTTTTAAGTGATAAAGAGCGAATACCTAACACAGGGGAAATATTTCGGTTAATATAAAGTTATCATATTGACAAGTTCGCTATCCGTGTACCAGCTAACTCCCGTGTTAAAGAGCGCACACTGCTATTTTATTAATATGGCTGTAAGGCACTAAGTGTCTGGCCACACGTTCTTGATAATGAAAGTCATTTCTATGAACATCGTGGCTACACACAAATTTCATTTTCATTGCAACTCGCTGAGGATAGGAGGAAAAAAGCGGATTTCGTAGAAGTTCTTCCATATTCACATCGAGAATTATTTCTGAAAGTCCACTTTCGATGGATTTTCAGTGCAATCAATCCCTCTTGATTTAGCTCACTTAAAATCGACCTGTTTCGCTGAGCATGACTTTAATTCCAATGACCATGTATCCAGGCACTTAGAGACATAGCTAGTTGAATCCTTAAAAAAACGTTCAAAAGTGCAGAGACGACAGTTGTTACCAAAGCAGAAGCACATTGAAGCAACATATGCTTACATATGAAACCGGTGAATCGAGGATTCAAAGTGTGGTTGCGATGTGATGCTCCCTCTGGATATACTCGTACAGTAGGGTGGTCCTTATTGTATATATATAAAAAAAATTTCTTTAATTTCGCGGGGCACCATGTAGTTTGATTATATACCATAAGAAACTATTTCAGTATTTTTTTTGGAATTTTTTAAATGACATTTAGGGGTCGCTACCAAGGTTTAAATTTTTTAAAAATAACTCAAAATCTTTTTTTTTTTTTTTTATACTCAGGACATTAAAAATATTACAAAATCTTCACCGATGGATGGCAATGTCGATTTTCTTAATTCGAATAATAATTGACCGATAAGCCAAACCTTACTTTGATTTCTAGTATAGCTTTACTGAGTCCGCTACTTTTAGACGCCATTGCAACACGTTTAAATACGTTACTATGACTTAGAAATAAAACGCGTGCTCTCTCGTAAATGACTTATTAGAACTGAAGTGCGGGGCGGGCAAAATCTCGACACATCAGTACAGAAGAAAGGTCGAGGGGTGGGCTTTTTGTAAAAACTTTGACAGCTGGTAGCGACCTCTAAATCTTAACAAAAATAAATAAAAAAACAAGTATTTCATATTTAGAGGTATATAATCAAATGGGAAAGTGCCCCGGGGATAATTCAAAAGTCGAAAAATAAGGACCACCCTAATATACAGGATGGGCCAAAAGCGACTTTCTAATTTAAAAAAAATCATAACTTTTTTTTGTTTTTAAAATTTTTTCTTTTCTTTTTTAAGGTATTACTTATAAAACAAACTTGGGAGATTTACTGAAATGAACTACAGCGCTTTAGAGATGATCAAACTAATTGAATTTTATTTTGAAAATAATCACTCGATTTAGGAAGTCACTTTTGGCCCACCCTGTACCTACGACAGCGATATTTATGCTGGTAAGGAAATTGAACAAATAGATTGGCAATGCATATGCGATCCTTTATGAGTTCGATAGAAAATCGGATAATTGGTGGAAGAAAGTATTGTATCGCCTTATGGCTGAAACAGGTGTGCAGCAAAAACCGTGCAGCAAGATGATTTTGTATGTAAAATGAATTATTGCTTTTCTTGCTGCGAGTTGACTCTATTTCTTATCTTCATGCACCGATTGCAGCACAATTGGGTCAAATTTCCGCTCCGTCGTTTCGTGCTGTGAAATTCTATGACAATACCTAATACAGTCAAACTTCTTTATAACGAAATTCCTTATAACGTAATTCTCTTTATAACGAATTTTATTTTGTTTCCCTTCCCCAATTTTCTTTGATAAAATTTTCTATATAACGAATTTTGTATAAAACTTCTTAATAACCAAGCAATTTTTTGTTCCCTTGCTGGTTCGTTATAAAGAAGTTTGACTGTATCTTGGTCTGTTTGGTCGTTCAGTGATATATAGGTCAGGCAAAAAGCAATAGCATACAGAATGATGGAATTTTCTTGCTGCACGTGTGTTTCATGTGCGTTGATGCATGCATTATTGCGTGCGTCCCTGCTGAACATCTGTTTCAGACATTATTATGATGACGGATATTAACGCGGGGGTAACAATGATCTCCACAGAGAAAAGCCGCAATTCAAACATTTCTCAGTAACCTCGGCTGAGCTCCTTGTCGAAGATGGTCAGAAATCGACACCCACTTATACTTATGTCATTGCATCCTTTAGGGACATTAAAGATTTTTCCAATACATAAAAGGAACTACAAGACGTCGCTGTGTAAGCTGCAGCCGATTGAAAAAACAATCGCGGACCAATATTCTGTGTAAAAGAATTCGGAGTGCATATGTATTAAATGTTTGTTCACTCCTACCATTGATAAGGTTTTGTCACTTCACTCTTCATATTTTCTACAAGGTTATGTCTTTCTTTAGTTTTATGTTTTTTGTTCTGTTAGGCTATTTTTCATAAATTTTGTTATAAAATAAACGAATTAAATGTTTTCAAAATGTACAAAACTATTTTTGTACCTATAATAGTAGAATTAGTAGCGTTAAAGTTGAAATGGAAGGATAGACTCCCCCCCCCTTTCTGTACAATTTTTGGTTCGGCGGAACTTCAGGAATCTCCGATCAATAAAGTGTATGGTTAACTGGGACACCCTGTATACAATGTGTGATTCTGTACTATCGTTTGAATGGTACGGTTGGTACAATATTGAACCACTTAGCATCCCTGGTAGTACATGTTTTTTACCACCGCCCACCAACCAACCCCCATAAATATTTTTTCTTCAACTTCGTCGGCGATCTGATGGAGATAAATTTTGTTATTGGCAGTACATACACCCATTCCTCGCTTAACGGAACGGTTCCGTTTCCGAATAGTTGTCTGTAAATCGAAATTCTGTAAATCGAGTTAAGTCCTTAAACCTTAGCTACGCCACAGAGTTTTCTTCTGCATTAAAACGACGCAATACATCTAACTTCTTTTCCAAAGTTATGGTTTTTCGAAATATTTTTGCTCCATATTTAATAGAGTTCATCCGCTACATTTCTTAAAGTCTTATCTCTAATTAATTTATACAAAAAAGTTTTTAAGAATAAACAAATGGATGGTGGATTTTCACACATTTTTAGAAGTTAAAAATAAATTTTATTTATGAAGGAAATATTAAATTAAATTATTTTAATTATAAAAATATTTAAAAAAATATTTTATAAAATAATTTTTAAAATTTATAAGAAATTAATTATATATTTTGTGCCATCTTTATTTTTAGAAAAAAAAAATCAGCAAAAACACGAATGAAGCTAGAAGGTTTTTTTTTCTTATAATTTGCGTGCGATAAAGGGATTTCTTTTTTCTGTAGTGATACGGTACCCTTATAATGGTAAAACCACAGCGAAGGCATTTTTAGTTTGTTGCGCAAGTATCTCCCAGCAATTCATTGCCTATTTTTGGGTGCTACTTACTGAAAGAATAGAAGGATAGGAAAGAAGTTTGGTGCGATGGGATTTTTTTTTCTCAACAGGTGGCGCCTAAATTGCCTTAGGGAGATCAGTTTTGTTGTGTGTATTCAATTTATAAAAATCATGGCCCTGGTCGGGATTCGAACGCATGACCTGCCAATCAGTGAATACACTACCATCGCACCATTGCCACCTGTCCCAATTTGAATTTTCATAAATAAATAAAAGCGAAATTTCCTAGAAAATATGTATTTAGTTTGATGTTTTTCAAATGTCCGTTCATAGAGTTTTTTTTCTTAAACAGACCGTGGTTAAATTTTTCTGTTCCGTTATAGCGAAATTCCGTAAACAGAGGTTCCGTATAGGGAGGGATGAGTGTTTATGCTTCGCTTTTCTCATTGTACAGATTGTACCATTCGCAGAAACTTTTGGATGTTGCCTGTTCATGTATTGGAAAACCATCCGATTTATTTGTTTATAAACAGGATAGACGAATTTTTTTTTTTTTTTTGGATTTTTATTTACACATTTGTTATACATATATATAATTTATCCGCAAAGCAAAGTGCTTATCTGCAGATGGTTGTTTATAAATTTGGGTTTGAAGTGATCGAAGATTTAAAAAAATTGTATACATACTAATTGCAATAAGTTCTTAAGGACTAAAGGTAAATAATTTAATTTCAAAAATATTATTCGTTGTTTATGTTTTACTTTACAAAGTGTAATTGAAGTAAGTACTTTTTTAGCTCTTTTTTTCTTTTCTTAAAATTTGGAATGATTTTTAAAAATTGTGGAAGTGCGTTGATCAGTTTCGGGATGGTACATCGTAGTTCTCGTTGTCCGTAGGTGTTGTAAACTTCCGGAACATCTAACATCTCTTGGGCTCGTCTTCTTGTATTTAGCGTATGGCGTATAGGTTGCAAAAAACGCTGGTCATCCCTGTATTGTAGCAATGTTGTCATCTTGCAAATTGCATATACATCTAAAACTTTAAAAGATGAATTATTTGGTCTAAAAATTTTAACAAGGCGATGTTGTAAGTTAGATATTTTATCCAAATTCGATTTCGCTGCGTTTCCCCAGGCCAGAATCCCGTATCTGATGCGAGACTCAGCTAGCGAGTAGTATACCTGTTTTTGCACTTCCAAATTCGAGTATCGCTTGAGATATATCATTGCGAAGATAGTGCTCTTTAATTGAAGACGTAGGACATTTATATGCTCACGCCACAGCATATTTTCGTCGATGGTTACTCCAAGGTATTTGAAGGTTCCGACTACCTCAATTGGTTGGTTATTGCTTGAAAGTAGAGAGCAGCCATTTTGATGAAAAACCTGGACAGCTTCGGCTTGCTTGGTTGGAGCACGTATGTGCAGTGCATAACCTTTGTTTTGGCTGCATTTATAATTAGCCCATTATCATGGCACCAGTTGGAGACAACGTTGAATTCGCTCTGCAATATTTCGACTGCAGACTTTAAACACTTGTGTTTAACCACGATTGCAATGTCGTCGGCGTAAGCATAGGCAGTGCATTTTTTAAGTAGTCGCAAAATTTCATTGGTATACAGTATGAATAGAATAGGGCCCAATTTTGAACCTTGTGGTACACCATACTCGATTGGTTTTTCTTCGCTCACTGTATCTGATATTTTGACTTTAATAGTTCTTTCAGTTAGGTAGCTCCTAAGCCAGTTTTTAAGTACTCATCTTAAGCCATTTCTGCAGACACTTTCCAAAAGCTTTTCATGCGTAAGAGTGTCGAACGCTTTGCTAAAATCGATGAATAGCACAAGGACGTGATGGCTTTTGTTTAATCCAGCATTAACCGTATTGGTAAATTCCCCCAATAACTTTCCAGTGCTCTTATTTTTTTGAAAGCCGTACTGATTTGGGTTAATCACTTTATGTTTGGTCAAAAAACTATTTAGTCGACTCACTATAACTTCTTCCAAGCATTTCTCAACGACTGACAAAATTGCAATTGGCCTGTAATTTTCAGTGTTATTTTTTGTCCCTCCCTTGTATATTGGACGAATGATTGAAGTCTTCATTAGCTTTGGAACATAACACTGATAAATACTTCGGTTGATAATCTTAGTAACTATTGGTGCAAGTTGCATAGCATTTATCTTAAGATCAACGGGTTTGATGTTATCTGCTCCAGGACCTTTTTTATCGTTCAATCGACATAGCATATTGTAAACTTCTAATTCGCTTGCTTCTTCTAAGTAAATGTTTTGTTGAAGTTGCCGGCTTTCATGGTTTGATGTGGTTGTAGTGCAAACATGTATCATCTTTGACGCATAGTTCGAAAATTGCTCTGCAAATTTCTCCACAATATTGCGTAAACCTTTGTCAGTGTCGGGAAAGTTGGTTTTAATGGTTTCGTCTATTGTACGCTTCTTTCTTCCGAGAAGTTCGTTTATAATCACCCATGTTTTCCTCGGATCACTGTAAGCATTTACAAACTGTTGTTTGTAGAAATTGGCTTTTACGAGTGCGATGTTTTTATTAACAATGTTTCTGAAATTCTTATACTCGCTTTCATAAGTCTTACTCCTCGGGTTATTTTTAAACCTCCTATAAAGCTCATCTCTTCTTTTGCACATTGGGACTATTTGGGCTGTAATCCACGGTTTATGTTTCCTCGTTCTTTTGGTTGATTTGGTTTTCTTTGCTTCGGTGTATATATTATTAATTTCTCTTACAAAATTATTATAAAGTCTTTCAACATCGTTTTCTTTGAGCATATTTTGCCAGTTTTTGTGCTCTATAAGCTCATTAACTTTTTGCTGATTAATGTGTTCAGTCTCATATATATCAGGTGGTTCCGTGCTATTTGAACCTTTTGTCGCATAAAGAATGGCATAATGGTCAGAGAGATCAGTTTCAATTATAGCTGAGAATATATCTAGATTAGTGACGCTTACGTAGATATGGTCTATAAGCGTTGCAGTTTTATTTTTTATGTCAACACGTGAAGGTTGTTTGATGACGTTTGTCAATCCTTTCGAGGCCATCATCTCCACGTATTTTAAGACAAGGGAGCATAGGCGCCCGCAGGGGGGGGGGGGGGGGGGGGGGGGCAAGGGGGGGCACTTGCCCCCCCTGGCTCTGAGCTACGACTTTTGTCTACTAACATTTTATTAGTTGTTAATAGGGAATTTTGACTAATTGGTAATTTTTTCACTTTTTTGTCAATTTCCATAGGATGCCCCACGCCTGACTCTGGACTTTGGTCTAGTAAATTCTAAGTTCTATTGTTTCGCCAACCCTTGTATAGGTACAATGAACATTGTTTACTGATTATAAAAATGGATTACATTTTTAATTTCATGTTGAAAATTTGTTCATATACCTATGGATGGATGTCAAAGCATACGATTTAGATGCTACAATTAGGGAAACGGGATGTAGCCAACCGCTAGCAACTGTGAGGTATCGAACCGCCTATACCTATGTATCTCTTTAACTGTAAACTTTTAAGTCATACGAAAAAATATTCTTTGCAAAATAGAAAGATATGTAATTAAATTTCCTATAGAAAAGGCTGTCAAAACTTTTAAGAGCGTTGAGTTGTTCTCGGTATAACAGTTAAAAAGTATCTCAAGAATACCACTTACAGTCACTTTTTTAAATACGAATTTATAGATCAGAATATTTTTGCATTAGGTACGATTGTTTTTTTTTTGCCAACTGGACTATCAGTTGCGGAGATGGTTTTGTTGTTGCAATTATTTCTTGGTCGAGGCCCTAAATTCTGCTGCGGTCTCAAGTACAGCAGGTAGTCAATGAGAAATGTTTTTCTCGCGCCGCTTCAGGATACCGTTAGATTTTACTGAATATTGTGCTACGGTTGTGATTTGCTTGGTCGGTCCCAAGTGCACCTGGTGGTCAATGAGAAATGATTTTCTCGCGCCGCTCAAGGATGCCGTTAGATTTTACTGATATTGTGCTTGTGCATCTATCTTCATTTTAGAGTAAAATAATTTAAGCTCAGTCGTTCACTAAAGTGGTTTAAAGCAACACGCTTTCATACATTTAGCTAATTAATCCAGTGTTTTCAATTTATATTTATTTTCATTCAGTGTTTTCAATTGAGTAAGTTCAGAACATATTATTAAATTTAATTATTCTTTGAATCAAATAATGCTGTTTGCATTAAAATGAATATAAATCCTTACCCCTAAGGACCAGGGTTGTCAGGTTAAAAAAAGCAGAATATTCAAAAATCTTAAACACAAAATAAAATCGAGCAACTCGTAATTTTTGCATCAAGAAATTTACATGTTATGTACTTGTACATATACTCATATGTACCTATCCATATTATTTTTTTTTATTGTGTGTTTATATTTATATTTGGAAATTTTATGTTGGAAATTCTTCAATAAATTTTCATCTGTGCGGTGGGTAGTGAAAGTTAGAAAAAAGACAAATATACAGGGTGATCGGTATAAGATGCACCAAGAAGCTTAGAGTAGGTTGGGTTAAGGGTCAAGAAAACTAAAATTTTCAAAATTCGCCCACAATTTAAATTAGATGGAGCGAAAGAAGTTTTACTTCAGTCGTGTGGTCTTAAGCACACTCATTTTTTATACCCTATTCCAAGGGTATATTAATTTTGACGCATAGTTTGTAACATACCTTAATATCGCCCGTAGGGCGTAGACCCCTAAAATTTACTATATTTATGATCAGCATCGATAGTAATGTCGATCTAGCCATGTCCGTCCGTCCGTCCGTCCGTCCGTCGGCAAAAATTAGGCCTTTAAACTGGACCTAGAGAGCTGAAATTTTAACCATATACTCTCTAGGGTCCCGAAATAATCAAGTTTAAGAATTTTTGAAATCCGCCCACAGACACGCCCACAAACTCAAAAAAACAAAATTTTGGAAAAAATCGAATTTTGAGCTAGAGAGCTGAAATTTTTTATATATGATCCATGGCCCATAAAACTTATTATGACATAAAATTTTCAAAATCCGCCCACTGACACGCCCACAATTAAATAAAACAATTTTATTGAAAAACCAAAATTTGAGGTAGGGAGCTGAAATTTATAATATATATTCTCTAGGGGCCCTTTATGCTCATGTGTAAATATTTTCAAAATCCGCCTACTGACACGCCCACAATTTTTTTTTTTTTAATTTTTGAAAGTCCAAAGATTGAGCTAGGGAGCTGAAATTTATAGTATATACTCTCTAGGTGCCCTTTATGCTCATGCTTAAATTTTTTTTAAGTCCGCCTACTGACACGCCCATAATTAAATAAAACAATTTTATTGAAAAACCAAAGTTTGAGCTAGGGAGCGTTTTTATTTACAAAAGCTTCATTTTTTCGATAAAATCGTTTAAATTTTTGTCACGCCCACTTATGAGGGATAGGAATAAGAATAGGGTATCCAACAGTGCGCCCAAGCGGACTGTAGCCCGCCCCTATGTTTTTTTAGCTGTAGGTAGTTCTGGTTGGAAAAGTAGTTTTGTTGTCGCTAAGAGAATAAAATCGCTGATGTGAAGAGACCTGCGCAAGAAATTTTCACTTACTTTGGGACGGCCTATACTTGATATTTAAAAAATAATAAAAACAAGGTTAATCCTTTCATTCGTTAATTCACCTGAGAGTCCAGTCACGTAAGAAATAAAAATAAAGATGTTTCGTAAAAAAGTGGTTTTTGTTATTTTTAGTTTTCTCAAAAAGTAGAAGACCTATGAGCATCCGATATTCTGCTTTTGAATAAAAAATCAATGCTTTTATTAATTAAAAAATTAGTTTGAATTTTTTTTTCAAAATTTCGGGTTTGAAAATAATTTTTTCAAAAATTATTTACTAACACAACTTAATTTAAAACTGGGATTAAAGCAGAGAATTCTGGCTTTCCAAAAAAGTAAAGCATGGCATTGCAGGTCTTACCTTTGTTTTTAAATAATTTTTTTTTCTGTCTTAAGTCAATTTTTTAGAAAATTGCCCCTCTTGCCTAAACCCTACCTACTCGCTCTAGCTTTTTGTTGCATCTTATACCTACTCGCTCTAGCTTTTAGTTGCATCTTATACCGACCAAATTTCAAATCGCCAGTTTGAATATAATTCGCCAAATCTCGAAACTGAAAACCCTGCTAAGGAATTGAATTCATCTGTCCTAAGGGTGTTGTTGGATTTAACATGTTCATAACAGCGTATAAATCCTTACGAAAAAACAGCACTATTATTAGAAATTATGTGTCTCAATATAACTCGGGTGGATGTAAATTGTGATTGTGTTTATGTCTGACGCATTTACTGGTAAAGTTCTAATATACAAATCGCAAGCTTATACACACACGAGTTCTACTGCGATCAGGATAAAAATATTATGCTATCTGGCTATCTGAATATCATTTTTAGTTTGGATAATATTCTTATCTTTTAATTTTTAGTACTTTTTAAACCAACATTAAAATGGACATAAGAAACTTCTTTAAACGACCCCGGCTCGTAGAAGATGAAACTGCTAATACCGAGAAGCCAGAGCAGAAAGCATCTTCGAAGATAAGCAATGAAAAGCCAAAAGAGCCGAAGGCATCTTCTTCGACGAACATAATATACCATGAATATGACATTGGAAATTTCGTAAACCACTCAAAAATACCCGATGATCAAATTTTGAAGGCCTTGAGAGAACCATGGATTCCACCAAAATCATATGATTTTAAGAATGACACAGATGGACCTCGGGTATTTCGATATCAGTGGCTAACTGATTACCCATTTATATCATATTCTGCCAAATTAAGAGGTGTTCTTTGCCGCTATTGTGTTCTTTTTAGGCCAAAAGTTGATCGCGGGTTTCAAGGTGGCTTTATTCTGAAAGAATTTAGTAGGTACAAAGACTTCCATGAACATACGAAACAACATTTGAAATCAAAGTGGCACTCTGAATCTACAGAAAAAGTTAACGAATTTTGCAAAGTTTTAGACAACAAGGCCAAAAGTGTTGACCAACTGATCAACACTTCGATAGAAAAACAAATCGAAACAAACAGGAATAAAATCTTACCGATAGTTAAAACAATCGTGTTTTGTGCCACAAACAATATTTCCTTAAGGGGTAAGACAGATGAAACTGCAGTTTTTAACAACTTGCTGCATTTTAGAGAAGATGCTGGAGACTTAATTTTGAAAGATCATCTGCTCCATTCACCAGCTAACGCAACGTACATCTCTCACCGCACTCAAAATGAGTTAATTGAAATTGGCAATGACATTTTAAGAGAAAAAATAATTGAAGACGTCAACAAAAATCGATTTTTTTCTGTAATAGCGGACGAATCAAGCGATATATCCGGCACAGAACATCTGTCATTGGGAATACGATTTGTCCATAAAATGCCAACAGGTGAATTCCAAGTGCGCGAAGATTTTGTAGGTTTTGTAACTCTAGAAAGTATGGATGCTGCTACCATAGCGGACACAATTTCATCGTCACTAACAAATTTCGGGTTGAACTTGTCAAATTTGGTTGGACAAGCTTATGATGGGTGCTCCACCATGGCTGGAAAATTGAGTGGGGTAAGGAAAAGAATACAAGATTTGTACCCAAAGGCAAATTTTTTCCACTGCAGCTCCCACAAATTAAATTTAGTGATAAATGATGTAAGCGAAGTGTCCGAGATCAGAAATGCTGTTGGGACGATAAAAGAAATAATTACTTTTTTCCGGGAAAGTCCTTTGCGAAGAAAATGTATTCCCAGCATCCCCCTGTTCTGTGAAACAAGATGGACAGCAAAATACAAAAGTATACGAGTATTCAGGGAAAACATACTCGTTGTAATGGAAGCACTGCAAAAACTGGCGGTCGAGGGAAACCGTGTTACAAAACAACGTGCCCTTCAACTGTATTACTCGTGCTCTAATTCGAGTTTTTTAGTCTGCTTGTTTATAATGGCTCATTACTCATCGATACTTGAACCAGTCGCAAATATTTTACAGGGAGTTGACCAGAATTTATTAAGTGTGAAAGAGCACATCACTATCTTAAACAAGCATTTTGAAGAAGATCGGGAGAATGCTGAGAATTCCTTCAAAACGCTTTGGGAAACAATTCAAAAATGTTTAAGTGAATCCGGTATTGAATTGAGCTGCCCAAGAATTGTAAAGAAACAAACTCACCGATCGAATATTCCTTCGACTTCACCAGAAAATTATTTTAGAATATCAATTCTCGTTCCTTACTTGGATTCTCTGATAATGTCCCTTAAAGAGCGGTTTTCAGAAGAAAATGAGCCCGCATACGCAATATTTCAGTTATCTCCTAAAAATATGCAAAGCATGGACTCATCCAATTTCAATTCGATTGTCCAAAAGATAACTGGTAAATATGGATCCTTTCTGGATAATTTTTCTGCCGAGTCCGTTATGTGGTTTAACTACAATAAGATGAATTTTGACCAAACTCAATATACCAATGTATGTGATGTGTTGAAAAATGCGGAAGAATTTTTTCCTTCGGTTTTCGCAGCACTTTCTATAGGACTTTCCATTCCCGCCACTACATGTACAGCAGAGCGATCTTTCAGTACATTGAGGAAGGTAAAAACTTGGCTTAGGTCAAAAATGAGCGATGAAAGGCTTGATGCGTTGTGCATGATGAACATTCACAAAAATTTAATACAAGAAGATACGGATTTTTATAATAAAATTATAGATCGTTTTGGTAAAAAACCACGAAAACTGCAATTCCTGTTTTCAAAACAATAAAAATAAATTTTTAATGAGCGTTATTTTAGTATTAATTATTATCATAAAAGAAAAAAAGGTGAGTAGGTTCCATAAAAAAATTAAATCAATTGTCAATGAAATTTAAAATTGCCTTAAAAATTTCATCAAAATATTTTGTCTGCCCCCCCCTGGGAAAAATCCTGGGGGCGCCTATGCAAGGGAGTTGTGCTTATCTTGGATATTTATATTAACGTCACCTAGCAAAATATTTTTCTTGTTTTCGTTGATGATTTCATTCAACTCCTCAATGAATCTTGTAACACTAGAACTTGGTGGCCTATAAATTGCATGTATATGTTTTGGTTCCCCTTTATTTGTGATTTCTATGTGGATGCCTTCATAATTCATTGGTTTTGCTGGTATTATATTGTACGTTATACTGTTTTTAATATAAATAGCTACACCTCCTCCTTTCATTGCATCACGATTAGTAAATTCAGGGTTAAACCCTTCAATGTTGTAGAAATCATTTTTGGTCTTAGGTATATTTATTTCATTTAGCACTAATATATCTATATAACATAAAACATTTCCAATTTCCGCCATAAATGTATCCCAAGTTTTTGAAATGGATCTTATGTTGAAACTTACTTATTAAAAAGTGTTTATATGAGTTTTATATACCACGGATATTACTCTCTCTCTCTCTTTTCTTTTCTCTTCTTCTTACCGACCGACGAGGCTACGATCTGGACTATAGGGATCATAACCCTATGCATCCCTACTGGTCCGACAGTGGGGTTCGGATAGTTAGTACTATATAGTTAATATACTAATTATTATTATTTATTCACCACAACCTGGCGAGCCTGGCCTCTCCCAAGAACGCCTTAGCTAGTTTAATCTAAACTATAAGCGAAGCGGATGTTACCGAGAGTAACGAACCGTCCTGGGATAACACCTTCCCCATGATCAAGCCACCAAAATTTGGTGAATTGCTTCTCCGTATCGAGTTTATCCCTCCACGCTATTGCGATACTAAAACCGAGGAGTTCATGAGCATTGGCGGCATCCCTGCCTTGGATGAGCCGTTTATCTCCCCGCTGCAGTAGCGGTGGTATAATACCGGGCTACCATCCCTCATCCGGACCAGCGCTTTGGCATCAATGTGGATAAATTCCTCCGGCGTGATAAAGCCAAACCGAAGCGTACTTTCTATATACATTTTATTGGGGTAATACGCGCCAAATATCAGACTGTTGTCGCTGTCCATCGCCCTTGCAACGTGCCATCGAGTCACCTTAATGAGGAAATTGTCAATCCTATTCAACTGAGCCCCATCGTATAGGACTTTGTTGGGATAGTAATTTATATATAAATGGATTCAGGAGTTCGAAATAACCGGAGACATACCCTAGGACATTGACTCTCCAAACCTAGAATCTTTTCCATATAAGTAGGCGCTATATTTAACCACAACAGACAACAAGCGATGATCAGCCTTACAAGAGCCCAGAGTAAAGGTAATATACTTTGAAGTCAATTCGACTGCTGCGAAACAGTCTCCTTGTCAGAGCATAAGCCTTTTTGGCCCCAGCAAGATATATATATACATATTTGTCTATCGAAATACAGATCCTGGTCGAGCCAGATACTCGTATATACCCAGATATACCCAGATATCTAACTACGCTTCTCACCGGGAGTGGCTGCCCATTTTGTCCTCTCCCTAGAGGCCCTAGCCAATGTTGCTCTGGTCACAATGTTTCCGTCTTCGAAAGTTGATTTTCAACTTCCAGTATAGCAATATCCCTTAATTTGATCGAAGTCCACGCCACAAAAGAATGTTAATGGCCTCAATTTTAGGACCGGATCTGTATGCCAACAAATCTGCTATAGCATGTCTGAGTGAACCCACCAGATGACTCGTGTAAATGTTAAATAGGATCGGAGAATTCACCGCCCCCTGTTGTAAACCGTTTTTAATTTCAAGGACTCTGCTAGAAGTCAAGTTACCACATGTGCCAACGAACTTCTTTCCCATAAGCATATTATAAATTACGTATAAAAAAAAAAAGTTTATACCAGGGGTATATCGTCGTCCGAGAATTGTTTTGTTGTATACGCCATTTAGACGATTTTGGGAAATCGCATATTAAGGTTTGCATTGGAATTAAAAGAAAACAAACCGCTGAATTTTTTTTATATTTTTAACAGAATATTATATTGACAATCTTCTTTCAATTGAGGTGCTCAAAACTCGTCAATCGCTTTTAGTTTACAAATGATTAAGGTTTTTTCTCAAAATCAGTTTGTTGTATACGCCGAGAAAATGAAGAGTTGTTTACACTACATACACGTACGACAAAGTAAACGCACGTACGACATTCCAATACTGAGCTCAATGGTTGAATCAAATACTGAGTGGTATGATACATTTTTTTTTAATGTAACTTGCAATAAATCATTTAAGTCTAATAAATGAAAAGTCACTTTTTCGTAGGTTAACAATTTTATTTATTAAATAAATATTTGAATATTCATATATTCTTATAAAAACAGTCTTTTCAATTTTTAGCAACAGTCTTAAAAAATTGTTTAAAAAACACTTAAAATTAATTCCTGTAGGTAAAGTAAATAAAAAATAAAAGAAACATAACAAAAGTCATCCTATGACCATAAAATATAAAACTAGTACACTAAAATATAAAAGTCAACATTTTGTGTCATAAAAACTAAGTATGAAGAGTTCATTCTATGACCATTAACAATTAACAAAAATTATTCATTCATTTTCGGAAACGAAAATTATTAATTAAAAAATAAACAAAAATTAAAATATAAAATGAAACGAATGCGGTCAATTCCTATTTTGACCGATTAAATAATGCCTCGTAATATGTTTGGTCTGTTTTAGGCATAAAAGGAAACAAGCTTTTTAATTCATTAATTTTTTCCTTAGATATAGATTTGGAGTTGCTTATAACACTAAGATTATGGCTGAATATATTTTTTGGTGTGGATAAATTTGTTTTGTTAGATCTCTTAAGTATAATTGAGACCTTCTTATATTCAAGTTCTCTGCCGCTTGTTTTAAAATACAAAGTGAATAAATCGTTTTTTTTTAAATCTGAGAAACTTAATTTTTGAAAATGGAACTATTGAAAAATTTAACTGACCCGCTCTGGAAGACAATGCCTTAAAATCTTTTGGCTGCATTTGAATAAGTTTAAGTTTCACATTTTTAAAATTCATGTTTTTTAGATGTCTTATAAGTGATAATTGGCTGTATATTTCTAATTTTTTTTAGATATCCGTCAATGGAGCTATGGACAGAATCTACTTCCTGAATTAAGGAATGTCCAGGTTCCGAACATTTTTGCTCTATTACCTTCAATGAAGTAGCACTTTCTAGAAGAAACAATAACGCAGTTGACATCACCTTGTTCCTATTTTGGGGGACACATGAGTCACTCCAAAGTGTTAAGGTCTCAATGTCAGGGTAATCAGATAAGATTTGGCTTACAATTTTTGAAACTGAGCTTGCCATATCGTCACCAGATCGTCCGCTATTCACTTCATTCCAAATTGCACAGTATGTCACTTTTGGTGTATGCGGTAGGCAAAGTGTTGCCGTCATATTAAAAACATTTAGTTTTCTTTTATAAAAAAATGAGGAGGCATTACCTTTTGGCAGAGAAAACACACTTTCAAGGTCAAAACATTTTTTTTGTTTTTTTTTTTTTTTTTGTAAAAAAAAAGGAAATCCAAATCCCAGAGCACTCAGACTCGGTAACGGTCCATTGTACTACCATTGTACTACCTTTTGGTATAGAGGCATGTGAATGGGTGGCGTATGTTGTTGTTCCCCATGGGGATTGAACCTGCACCGCATGGGTAACGAGCCAACACACTAACCTCTACACCATCGCCACCCAAAAACATACTATTGCATGTTTTTGGTCAATGTTTTGACGATCAATATCTCTCTCTGCCTTCATGGATGTCTTTTCAGTTTTGTGTTTGTTAAACTCACTTATTAAGGCCATTGTAGGACTCGTTTTTGTCATAAAAATCAAGCTACGGTCGCACTGATCTTTTTTCGGTTTATAAAATGCTAAGTTAAAGGCACAGTTAAACTGATTTCTATCCTTTCCACATTTCTGTTGAAATCTGTATGCACGTGCAACAAACCAAGATGCAATTGTTTTTTTGCGTTTGTGTTGTATGTGTATACGGTCGGTTTCATATCCTCCCGAATCACATACACGTACGACAACACAATTCTAAGGTTTATTTTGAAATTTGTGGTCGTATCTATTAGGCCTATACACATACGATAAAACAAAACTAAACAAAAAAAATGGCAAAAATATATGGACTTTTTGTCGTATATGCCAAAATATGGCGTTTACGACAAAACAAAACTAAAGGATGCGTAATTTTGTGGATGTACTACAAAATACACACTAATTATCTCAGTAACAGTAAATGATAGGCTATATCTGATTACAGAAATGGAAAGAGCACCTTCGAAAACCTGTTACTGCATACTCACTTTAAAAAAGTGAATTTTGGCGTTTACGACAAAACAATTCTCGGGCGACGATATGTGTTGTCACCACTCCGGAGTGAGTGTGAACTTATTTCCAGTGGAGTGGTGACAACACATATACCCCTGGTATAAACTTTTTTAAAATCGAGTATGGATTTGATGTGTTTGTGGTAATCCACTGATGATCCCAAATTACGTATAACAAAGGTTTGTGCATCCCCCGCCTGGTCAACTTGTTGAAAAGTCTCTCTAACCATACTGTGTCGAAAGGCTTCTCAAAATCAACCAGACAAGCACCTGTCCATTGGTTCTTGCATTTATTCCACTGAATGTCGGAAACCAATTTCGACGCGACATGAATAGTGTCATGCCCCACCATGAAACCAAAGTGGTTGTCCGAAATGATGTTATTGTCCTCGAACCACTTCAACAGGGCTCTATTGACAACCTTGTCAAAGACATTGCTAATATTCGGAAGCAAAGTAATCGACCGGAGATTGGCAGGGTTCGGTTCGTCAAGTATTTATCGGGATAGGGTGTAAGACAGTTAAATGTCAATGCACCGGATAATGTGCATTATTCAGCGCATTGTTACCCAGTGTGGTAAAAATATAAATAGACTCCAGGGGCAGGTGCCTAAATACGACGCGATGTTTGGGACACCTCCCACCCCCGATGACTTTTTATTGTTTAGTGAGTGACTTGACGATGTACACAAGATCATCTTCGATACGAACAAGTGCGATGTATCTCGTCCAATGGCGACAACTACTGCATTAGTATAAGTCCAACCTTTGTTCGTTCGACGATACGCCACCAAACGACGTAAGTTCGTCATTAAAAACATAGGGACGGGCTACAGTCCGCTTGGGCGAACTGTTGGATACCATATTCTTATTCCTATCCCTCATAAGTGGGCGTGACAAAAGTCTAAGTATGGTTGAATTGTTAAGAATGCTCTACATATTTAGTTATATAACATTTAAAGGATTTTATCGAAAAAAACGCTCCCTAGCTCAAACTTGGGTGTTTCAATAAAATTGTTTTATTTAATTGTGGGCGTGTCAGTAGGCGGATTTAACAATGTTTTTTTTTTTTTGCGTGTAGCTAGGTGAAAATCGTTAAAAGACATCGCTTGCGAGCTTTGCGATAGTGTGGGACTTGAATCATCCACTAAAAACACCCAGGGAAGGCATGATGTTACCATCCTTCCAGTAATCGCACCTAGTCTAAAGACTAATCAGCAATTTTGTTTTAACATTTGCTTATGTACTGTTTTTAGGAACTAACTTTGGTTTGTTACCTTTTTTTATTAATTCATTATCACTTTGTTCGTGTGATTATGTTGTAAAACATATTTTTCTTTCCTAATTACCTAGTTAACTAGTTCAAATGGTTTAACTCTATGTAATCTTCTAATTAAATTGTTGTTATTAAGTAGTTGAACTACTTCTAAATTAGCATGGTTGCGAAGCCTAACTTCATGTCTTCTTGCGACCTTCCGAAAATCGTCCTCTACCATTTCAATTTTTATATCCCTATGTAGATCAGCATTACGTACGAGTATGTACCACGGCGCATTAACAATATTGCGTAATACTTTGTTTTGAAAGCATTGTATGCTTTGAAGATTTGCCTTTCTTGTGCACCCCCATAACTGGAGGCCATATGTCCAAATTGGTTTTAATATTTGCTTGTAGAGAAGCAGTTTGTTGTAGATTGAGAGGCATGAATTCCTCCCTATGAGCCAATACATTTTATTGTATCGTATATTTAGTTCATCTCGTTTTTTTTTTGACATGTGTTTTCCAACGCAACTTTGCGTCCAAAGTCAAGCCTAAATACTTAGCTGAGTTCGAATGCAGAACTACTTTATTATTTATGTACACAGGTATGTGTTGTATGTTTTTATTCGTAAAGTTAATATGAAGCGACTTTAGTTCATTTAATTTTATTTGCCATTTGTTGGTCCATTTGGATATATCATTTAATGTCCTTTGCAGTTTTTCTGTAACTTCCTGTGCGGTTTTTCCTACTGCAAGTACAGCAGTATCGTCTGCAAAAGTGGCAACAGTAGTTTCGTCATTTTGTGGTAGGTCGTTCGTGTATAGGAGGAACAGTACTGGTCCGAACACTCTACCTTGCGGTACTCCAGCTTTGATGTGTTTCAATTCGGAGTACTCATTCTCTTGCTTAATTCTAAATAATCGTTGCATTATATACGACTCTAGTATTTCATGATACTCTTTTGGAAGATATTTTTGTAGCTTACGGATTAATCCTTTGTGCCAGACTTTATCAAAAGCCTGTGTTACATCAAGGAAGATGGCAGAGCATATTTGTTTTTCTTCTAAAGCTTTTTCTATTATATCAGTTATTCTGTGGACCTGATCTATTGTTGAGTATTTATTTCTGAATCCAAACTGATGGTTTGGGATCAGTGTCTTTTCTTCTATAATCGGATGGAGTCGTTTTAGGAGCATTTTTTCGAATAGCTTTGACAGGATTGGCAGCAATGATATCGGCCGATATGACGTTACTTCACTGGGCAATTTTCCCGGCTTAGGTACCATGATAACTTCCGCAACCTTCCACATGCGCGGAACATACCTTAGTCTGAACACAGCATTTATTATCTGTGCTATTTTTTTCATACCTTTCTTAGGCAGTTTTTTTCAGAATTTCACCCGTTATTAGATCAAATCCCGGGGCTTTTTTCGGGTTGATCTTTTCTTTTATTTCTTTGGCTATTTCCCTAGAGGTTACTGCTGGAATCGATCTCTCGTCTTCGCACATTTATTCCGTTTGTTGGGAAATATCATTATGGTCGTATGACTTGAAAACGTTTTCAAGATCTTCCGCAAATAGATCCGCCTTTTGTTTGTTTGTTTTAGCCCAGTTATCACTGCTGTTTTTCACTGGCGGAATGTATGCCGTTGGTCTTTTAATTGTTTTTGCAGCCTTCCACAGTGAGTGTTCTGTACTAGCATCGTTTGTCAGATTTGTAAGGTATCTTTCCACCGATGCGTTTTTAAATTCTGCTATCCTTTTTCTGAGCTTATTGTTTAAGCTATTAAGTCTCCTTTTATCACTTGGAGCTCTTGACAGTTGCCATCGCTTGCGAGGGTGAAGGACTGTACTTCACTTTCTAATTGCTCTATTGTATTAATTGTTGTGGATAGTTCGATGCGTTCTTCTATTAAATATCTGAAGTGTGTCCAGTCAATTAGTTTGTTTACTAGACGTGGGTTGTGTTCCTTCATTATAATTTTATTGCCAAGTGTTAGCAGCACAGATGAGTGATCTGAGTCAAGATCTGGCCCTCCCTTAACTTGGGTAGTATTTGAGGAAATATTCTTAGAAGTCGACAACATCCGGGATTTTATTCCTATCTGTGGGCCAGAAAGTGGGATTTCCCGTTGAATGGTAGTTAACATTGTTTTTTTTTAATATATTCAAGGAGTTCTCTTCCTCTTGTATTTGTTAATCTTAATCCCCAAGATATGTTCTTAGCGTTGAAATCTCCGGCTATTATGAATTTATTTCCGAATTTACGGAAGAGGCTTTCAAAATTGTTTTGTTTCAGCCTGTAGCTAGGAGAACAATATGCCGCTGCTACCGTTATCTGGCCGCTACTTGTTTTTATGTTTACGGATTTCGCTTGTATTTCACACGACTGATATTCTTCATCTTCTTCGTGGCTAACATCTTCCTTAATTATAACTGCGGCCCCTTCTCTTGCTGTATTTTGAGGATGCGGGGTTTGGTATGTCTTGTATCCGCGAAGTTCGTATTTTGTTCCAATTTTAAAATGTGTCTCGGAGACTAGACATATGTCAATTTTGTTTATGTGGAGAGTCGCTTGCAATTCGTCTTTACAATTCTCGAGACCATTGGCATTCCATAATAAGATTTATATGTTTTTACCCATTATGATCTTTTAAGGTGCCTGTCCATTTGAGAGTAAAAATGCTGAGAGCAGCTCTCAGGCAACTTTCGAGAGCAAACTCGCAAGTGGACATAGACTTGAGAGTAGTACGCGGAGAGTTAACTTTTTACTCTCGAGATTTGAGCCTTTTGAAAGTCACTCGCAAGTGGACACATGTTCTGATCACTATCGGAGATTAGCTCGCAAAATTCAAACATGCTTCGTATTTTGCGAGCAGCTGTCTGAGAGTCGACATGGAAAAACAGTGGACATCGGAGGAAATTAATCGACTCATAGCGAAATATGAGTCGATTGAAATTTTATGAAAAACTACAGAAGAACCATCAACTGTTCCTCAATTTGAAGGAAATTATGCAAGAAACATTGAATTCGATAATTTTTAAAAATTAACTTAATTTATGTTCCTTGAAGTATTTTTTAATTTACGTTTAAAAATTAAGTTTTTTTTGTTTTTACCTTCAAATATTTAACTTTTAAACCGTTGAAAATTGCTGGACAGACTTCTCTCACAATTGTTCCCATCGTACAGACAGGGATACGAAATAGGTACTGAAGGCTGCCATATGAATCACCTGCACAGATAAAACAGTTTTAAACATAGCTTTTAGTTCGCCTTTTAATATGATATACAAATCAACTGACTTACCAGATGCCAGAAATCTAAGTGTAACCAGTACACGCTCACGTAATGGTATGGCTTCCCTTAATTTGGTATCCATTTTAAAAATAGTAGGCCCAACGGATTGAATTAGATATTCTATTTCACTTGTTGTCAAACGGCAAAAATCTCTGAACTGTTGAGCATCTTCAATTTGAAATTCTCTTGTAAGAGTATACCCTTCACCGAGTTGACGACGACGATCTACCCAGCATTTCTTTTTTGGTTTATTATTTTTTTTAAGAAGAGTGCTAATAATTATTAACGCAGCTGCAACCTTTTTCTTGTAAGAATGCATTTTAACTGGTAACTAGCAGACGAAATATATCAAGTGGACACGGTTATGAGAGTACTCTCAGGGAATCCACTCTCAAAATGTGATCAAAGAACTCGCGAGATTAAGATCTCGCAATTATTACTCTCAAATGGACAGCCATCCGAGAGCAGGTCTCGAGAGTTTACTAGCGAAAGTACTCTCAAATGGACAGGCACCTTTAGGCACAGTTCTTTTATTACTGTTTTGTTTTTCAAGGAGAGATATTCTTTCCAGAATTTTCTTATTATTCTTTTCCATGTCGCCCATTCTGTAAAGGATTCTTTGCATGATATCCTCATAGCATTAATGGGAGGCTTGGGGTTTCCGACTGGTTTTACAACGTTTTTCGAAGCAACCTGTGCATATGTTTTCTGTGGACCGGTTATGAGGCTTAAGTTTTCCTTTTCGCTTAAGGGTAGATTTCCTTTAGCTCCTTTAGATTTCGGTCTCAAGTTGTTTTGTTAACACATGAGCATAAAGGGCCCCTAGAGAGTATACTCGTATATTATAAATTTCCGCTCCCTAGCTCAAACTTTGGATTTTCAAAAAAAGGTTTTTTTTTAAAATTGTGGGCGTGTCAGTAGGCGGATTTTGAAAATATTTACACATGAGCTTAAAGGGCCCCTAGAGAGTACATATATATTATACATTTCAGCTCCCTAGCTCAAATTTTGGTTTTTCAATAAAATTCTTTTATTTATTTGTGGGCGTGTCAGTGGGCGGATTTTGAAAATTTTATATCCCGAGCAGTTTTAGGAGTCATCATAAATATAGTAACTTTTAGGGCTCTATATTAAGGTATGTTACAAACGTCAAAATTAATATACCCTTAGAATAGGATATAAACATAGGGACGGGCTACAGTCCGCTTGGGCGAACTGTTGGATACCCTATTCTTATTCCCATCCCTCATAAGTGGGCGTGACATTTAAAGTATTTTATCAAAAAAAAACGCTCCCTAGCTCAAACTTGGGTGTTTGAATAAAATTGTTTTATTTAATTGTGGGCGTGTCAGTAGGCGGATTTAAACAAAATTAACACATGAGAATAAAGGGCCCCTAGAAAGTATATATTATAAATTTCAGCTCCCTAGCTCAAACTTTGGATTTTCAAAAATTAATATACCCTTAGAATAGGGTATTTAAAAATAATTTTATTTATTTGTGGGCGTGTCAGTGGGCGGATATTGAAAAATTTTTATCCCGAGCAGTTTTAGGAGTCATAGATCATATGTAAAAAATTTCAGCTTTCTAGCTCAAAATTCGATTTTTTCTAAAATTTTGTTTTTTTGAGTTTGTGGGCGGATTTCAAAAATTCGCAAACTTGATTATTTCGGGACCCTAGAGAGTATATGGTTAAAATTTCAGCTCTCTAGGTCCAGTTTAAAGGCCTAATTTTTGCCGACAGACGGACATGGCTAGATCGACATTACTATCGATGCTGATCATAAAGATAGTAACTTTTAGGGGTCTACGGGCAATATTAAGGTATGTTACAAACTATGCGTCAAAATTAATATACCCTTAGAATAGGGTATAAAAAGCTGCATCTATACCAGCATATTGTAGAACCTTTTCTACACCTTTGTTGTCTTCCATTGTCTTCCATTCTCGTGGCTGGGAATATGAGGATGGTGTGGCTGATGTTTGATGTAGCATGACATTCTCATCGGGTAGATTTATCGTATTTTATTTGTTGGCCCTGATGGAGGTATGAGCAGAATATTTTTATTTGGTTTGCAAACAGATGATTTTTTGTTCTCCTTCATGCTCGTGACTAGGTATATGAGAAGGAAGATGACACAGGTAGCGTTGGTGGTTGACGATAGGGCGGAAAGGTGAAGGAATTATTATCGGGTAGACTTATGCCATATTATTTGTTTGCTCTGATTCAAGTTTCGGGTAGGTTATGTTTTCTGGTATCTGGGAGATGGTATATTATTTGTTGGCTTCGATGTAAATTTGGGGTAAGTTATGGCATATTGCAAGGAGGCCGTAGCATTCATCAAAGAAAAGGGGCATTCATTCATAATCGGTATCAAAAATCATATTATGTACATATTGCAATTATTATGTACATAACAATTAAATCTCCGAATATAAGTAGATTTTTTTCATTTGGTTTTCACAAACAACTGGTTTGGGCAGTTTGGGCAGCTTAATGTAATTGATTATTTTATTCTTTTTGATACTTTGTACACTGTTTTATGAATACGGATTTTTGAATAAAGGCTGGAGCAATATTTAAAATCTGCATAAGTAGATATGCAACGTTTAGAGATCTTAAAGCGAATTCTAATGAAGAAGGCTCTAAGTTGTTTGCGTTGATGGGTGTGTTCAGTAGGTAGGGAACCGGAACTAGTGGTTGGCCACTTTAACTCCTTTCTTTATGTAATAAGAACAGAAATTAGGAATAATTACTTCAGCTTACATTCTTTTTTACAATATCCACAGTCAAAACATTCCACCTTCAAAATATCCTTTTTTGTGAGTCGAAGGGGTGTCCAGAGTTTTAATTTCTCCCCGGAAAATATCATCCCGCAAAATTCCCTCTGTAAAAAAATCTCCTCTGATCCCACGATAGTACCTGTGTGGATCGCTTAGCTGGTAAAAGGGCTTAAAACTCTAATAGTAAGGATGTTTTTTAGTGATTCAGCGATTAGAAAAATAATATCAGTGCAAGAAATGCGGTGGCTGACCACTAGCGCCTGATATAAAGCAAATTTCAATTTCAGGAAGACCGAGCACCAAAGTTATGGATTTGGCCGGGATTAAACGCACGACCTTCCAATCACTAAGCGAATACACTACTACTGCACCGTTGCCACCCGCCGCCCAATAATGAAAGATAGAGGTATTGTATTGTATTGTATGTGCAGTGGGGTCATCAGTAGATGACAAGCACTTAGACCTGTTGGTACATTGTACTTTAGCATAGCTGCCCGCTCGCTGCTTATTGGCGATTAGTAAGAGTCAGTGAGGGAGAACCTGTCAGTAGCCTTGGCAAAGCGAAGGATATTAGCAAGTTCAATGTCCCCCATCTCATCTTCGTTGACGAATTTAGTGTTGCCTATAGTGTTGAGCCTGGTTCTGGCGAAAGCACGACATTCACAGATGAAGTGAAATGCTGTTTCATCCGCCTCTAGGCAGCACTCACATAGGCCCGAGCTCCTAATGTGAATGGTTTTTAGGTGCTCGTTTAGGGGACTGAAACCAGTGACGAGACCAATTAAGGATCTCAAGTCTTTCCTGTTTAGTCCAAGCAAAAACTTAGCTCTGCTGATTTTTGGACCGTCCACTAGCTTCTTCGAATACATACATGAGACCAGGTCATGCCAGGTCATATTCGGGATGTTGTTGGCGTAGAGCCGAAGCCATTTCACGTTTGTGGACGGATGAGCAGCATCCTATGGATGGTTGTGGGCCAATGAAGGCTGTTGAAGAGCCCTTCCTGGCCAGAGCATCCGCTCTTTCATTACCCTGGATACCTGTGTGCCCAGGAACCCAGGCAGTTAAGCTTAACCATGGTTGAGTTGAGAGAGCCAGTCGAGCAGGCTTTGATAGCGGCTTGGTTATCTGAGCAGATGTATAAGGTTTTACCGTTAATCCTTCTCCTTAACAGTATATTGGCGGCAGTGGCAATCGCAAAGATTTCTGCCTGAAAAACAGTTGTTTGTCTACCTAAGGCCTGCTTCCTGGAAGGGCCGCAGAGGGGAGCATCGCGGGGTGCGGCTTGTGGCGACTGTTGCAGTACGAGCCTCAAGTTACACCATTCCGTGGAAAGGGAGCAGGGAGGGGCGGCCTTGATAGTCGATTTTGGATTATGGAGAGTGAGTTCGGGAGTTTGTGGTGCAGGTTTTGAGGCATGGGAAATGGGGTGACTGTTACAATCTAACCTCAACTCTATTCCCGTTTTGTCTGCATAGCGGGAAGGCAGCAAGGCCGGTGGAGACTGTTTCAGTCGATCCGCCGGGTTACTGTTTCGCCCTCGGAGTGGAGTGCTGACTGAAGTGACTTATACAATCAAGCTTCAGTGAGATCTCTTTTCCTTTGCAGGGGAACAGGTTTGGGGTGATCTGCGGGAAGGGAGCAGGAGGGGCTCAAGTCATCGTCCAATCCGTCCTCTAGTTTAGTTTAACCATTTGGACCTAGTGATGAATTTGGTGATACAGCCAATATCTGTCTCACTGAGATCGCTTAGATCATCGAGGAAATAATTGCCAAGGATTTGTTTCCTTGGGTTGGATAGTGCGGGGCAGTTGCACAGGAGATGTGTGGTGGTTTCTTCCTTTTCGACATCTCTACAGCTTCTGCAGAAGTCGTATGAGGGAGCTCCCAATCTGGTGGCATGTCTGCCTAAAAGGCAGTGGCCGGTGATTGCTCCGATTACAGAGCTGATATTTTTCCTGCTGATGGAGAGAAGTTTGGATGTTCTCTTTGCATCGTATTTGGTCCAAATTTGCTTTGAGGGCACACATGTGCTGATGCTATTCCACCTGTTGTTTGCTTCTATTAACGCGTTATCTAGAAGTTTGAGTTTCAGTGTCTGAATGGGTACCGCCGGTGTCTCTCTGTTGTTAGAGAGTTCTTGTGCGTAACCCCGTCTGGCTAACTCGTCCGCCTTGCAGTTGCCTGGAATATCACTGTGACCGGGTACCCTACACAGGGAAGTGTTACATCTGACCGCGATCTCGTTAAGAGATTCGTGGCATTGTTTTACCAACTTGGATTTTATTGTTGGTGATACTAAGGCTTTAATCGCTGCCTGACTGTTTATGTAGATCACGATAGTTTTCCCATCTATCGGGCTCACAGAGAGTCTGCGTGCTGCTTCGCGGATCCTTAGATGATTTAATAAATTTTATTTTTATTTTTTCGTTAATTATTATCACATATATACATTTTTGTTTTAAAAAAAGAAGAAATAAAACATCCCTTATGTTTGACATATAAATTTAATATCCAACTTTATTTTTACCTTAAACCGTTTTGACCGTCTACAGACGGTGAACGTATTTTTGCACCTGGCGCACGTATTTTCACAGGTAAATTCTAACTAAGTTTGGATTATTGCTCAGAAAACTCTAATTATCAATAACTGAAATTATGGTCGATTTGAAAGCATTATTGAAAAAAGGTTAGAGGGTTAATTAATTAGATTGAATATTTCTGAATCAATTAAAAAGAAATGATACAAATCGGAACATTTTTCGACAAGATATAGCCAAAATAGTGACAGTATTAAAAGCGATAAACTTATAAATTCTTATTTCAGGAAAAAGACTCACTGAAATCAGATTTTATTAAATTTTTCATTTCAAAACTATTCGTCCCTTCCATCATCCCCCTCTCATCAGTCATCATATATGCTACTTGCCGACGCGACGATGCGAATCGTCAAAAAATCTCCTTGCTCACGCTCCTTCTTACAAAGAAAATCTGGTCCAACAGTGGGGTTCGCTAAAGTTCTATGCAAACTATACAGTTTATATTATTCATAACAAATACGAACCAGCCTAGCAAACCTAACCCCAACTTGTACAGCGTGCAACTCAACAGTAAAACAACTTCATGCAAGTTGTAAATGAAACTCGTTTTCGCTGCCATACAAACCGGCTGATAATAAAAACAGCTGTTTTCATTTGTTTACATTTCCGATTCCACTACATTCGCCCATCTGTCGGCAAGGCAGTATCCATAAGTTCATTCATGTGCGTATTCGCCGTTGCTTTTAGTCTTCCGAAATATTTCATCGTGTTTTGACGTCCGTGGTTCGGCGGCTAACCATTATACGAGTTTAACAAAATATTTTTTTTTCTTAACAATTTTACGACTTTCGATGTAAATACTTTATTGCTGTCGCGAGTGTTTAGTGAATTTTTTTCTCTCAATCTAAAGTGATTGTGCAACAAAGTGCTAAATAAAAAAAATCATCCGATACAGTTTATGTATATAAAAATATATTCATCTAACGAATTCGGCAAATATTTGTTTTATATTTTCCGCGAATCGTTCGTTTATTGTGTTTTCCTGTCGCTTTATCGTGCAGTTCGGTTGTTATCAATTTTCTATTTGAAGTTTCACCCACACCCATTTCATTGGTAGTTTTTATCAGTTGGAAAGATAGCTTCATAACATTGTCCCTACTTTGGGACTAACTAAAGGAAATAGTTTGCACCCAAACTTCACCTTCATTCCGCGGTCTGCTTTCAAATGCGAATTCTTTATTTGATTACAAAATAGATTCGCACTATCGGAACCGGTTCAGAACGGGGGGAAAAAGTTCAAGGTTAGTTCATAATTATTAATAGAAATATTGCTCGTGGGTACACAATGTCACTTAATTGCCCGTTTGACACCAGAGAGTGGCATATCGAAGACAGACAGAGCACCTACTTATCTACAGGTGTTTGGGGTTAAAAGATTTTTGATTAATTTATTTTGTTTTTTTTTTTAAAGTGCCTAAGCCAATTGAAATGATAGTACCCAGATACAACCCACATTCAATCAGCGCGTTCAGCTAAGTCTTATATTTTTTTTATTTCTTGAAGGCTTTTAATTTTGCTGATATTGAAGTTGAGTGGGTCGACATTTTTCGGTGAAATATGCTGGCATGGAAAAGAGCTGCACGTGGAATACGTTTAGATAACAAAAGTAAGCTTTGTGGATATGTATTTTGTCTTTAGAATGTCAATGGCACTGCGTAGAGAATCTATCTATATTGTGTGGATTTAGAGAGGTGACAATTTATTAGTGAAATGATAATAAGGCGAACGAATGTGTGGTTGTGGTTGGAGCTTTTTATATATGCCTGATGCATTTAATTGAAAAAAGAAGGAATGTCAGCTTCATTAAGTCACGTATGTAGGTGGAGATAACACGTTTTCAATTCTCTATGCAAATCAATGACGAGGATTGTTGAAATATTTTCGTTTTGCAATAAAGTTGTTGTTCTAGATAAGATATGCTTATCTCTAGACGTAAACATTTTGATGTTGAATGGTTTACTTTTAAGAAGTTTTGTTGCTCATTAAGTCATTCAATTTTTCGCGTATAACACTGTCTTAAGTGAAAAATGGGTCACTTACATACCTACTTGAGATAATATCTGGAGTTGTATGTCCGAGGTACTTTTCCTTTACAGGTAAATAGGCGCCTCGTAAGTAGCGCTCTTAGCTATTTAACGATTTGAATGCTCTCTAAAACCTTCTATTGGAACCAAAATTTAAGCTCCAATTTACATAAATAAGGCTTAAGATACCAAAACTTGGTGTAAACCGTAACTTCAATCAAGGGTTCAGGTAGGTCTCCAAGCATTCACTAGTGCGTAACTATAATTTATGTCTGGAATAAAAGGGCCCTAGTGTACCTAGTATTTTATTGTATGTCAAGTATGAGAACATTTTGTAGGACAAGCAGGCAATAATTGCGGGTATTTGACAGAGGCTTGTTTGGGAGAGTTGAAGCTTGAATAAAAGCAAAAAACAGCGATGTTTCCGACCACGGCGCTCATCTTCGGTCATTCTTCGAGATACGTGGGCGCATTGGCTCAGTGGGTAGTGCGTTAGAATAGCGAGTGACTGGCTGCTCCACCTCTTGCTAAATCCATCAAATAGGCGTACAACTATAGTCTACTTCCACTCGCTTCGAAAATATAATTTTGTACTTCTTCTTGGAGATACGGCATGTCGGACAGTTAACTTCCTTCGTTTTTATACCTACCTACCCTTTCATAAGAGTAAATTTATTTTGGTAGGTATATATGAGATCAGCATCGATAGAAATGTCGATCCTTCCGTCCGTCACTGATTTGAGTCCGAAGCCCTAGGGCCCCGAAATGATCAAATTTAGGGATTTTTAAATCCGTTCACTGACACATTTTGTATTTGTATTTGTATTTGTATTTGTATTTATTATCATAATAGATTGATTTTAAAATCAACATCTTGTTTATAATAAAGCTTAGAATTGGACATATGCATAGGTATGATGGTTATAAGTTATAACAAAAAAGAAGTAACTATTGTAAATAAAGTTAATTTAAACGAAAAAGCTTAATATAAAGTAAAAACGTTTACAATATTTAAAGAATATGTACAATGTTAAAAAAAAAGAGATAAAGGAGAGAAAAAGGAAGGTATAACAAGAAAAGAATGAAAGAAAAGAAAAAAGAAAAAAAGAGAAGTAAAGAAAAGTATAGCAAAGTTTAGCAAACCCAACAGAAAACAAAAGCAGCGAAAAAAGAAGGATATGTCATCAGATAGTGTGAGAAGACATTTTTCTTAAAGGTAATTAGATTATCTGAATTTCGCACATGGCATGGCAAGGTATTCCATAACCAAATTGCGTTAACAAAAAACTGTCGCTTCGCTCTGAAGTAAGACATAAAAAATGGAGAACTATAATTTGGTTAGATCTTCTAGACACCGAGAACTGCGGATTATTTCGGAAAGGTATGAAGGTTGGTGCGTTTGGATAATATTGAAAAACATTGTTTGAGTTCTAAGTTTTATAAGGTTTTGAAAAGAGATCCCATATATACTTTTGGAGAATGATGACTTGTGGTCATACCGGCTAAGACCAAATATACTACAGTCAGTGGCAAAATTATTAACACATTGCATTGCTCGCACTTTAAGCAACCTATAAAGCTGGAGAACTTTTCAAATAAGAACAAATTGTTTATTAACTTTTCTCATTTTTGATGTTTGTAGTTTTATTCAAAAAGTTAATAAAAAAAATTAATCAAATTCCAACAAGTAACTGTTAAAATCATACAAAACTAAGTGGCACAATTATTTACACATCGATCGAACACAGGCAAAATTATTTACACAAACCGAGTTTTTTTCGTTTTGACTACATCTGGAAGCGAAAAAGATAAGAACATTACTTATAGGTTGTGTTTTGCCCTCGTTTTGCCGCAATAACTTCTGCAAGGCGTCTGGGCATTGAGTCTATTAAGCCTTGAAGTGGCTCTACTGGAATAGTACTCCAAGCCGTTATAAAGTCATTCTAAGTTTGATCTGCAGTTCTGCCAATGTTTTCAGGCATTTTAGATTTTACTATGTGCCAAAGATTTTCTAACATAAGGTCAGGACTTTGCGGGGGCAATTTTAAAACTTGTTGACCCACTTCTGTCAAATACTTTTTAATGTTCCAGGCTGTGTGTATCGGTGCATTGTCATGTTAAAGGATAAAATTGTTCCCGATATATCTTGAACCAGCAACCAGTGCATAATCATTTAAAATTTTCAAAAATTGTGACTGTTTCATGTTATCGGAGCACCTTACAAGCGGACCCAGTCCACTATTTGATATGCAATCCCTTATCATTATCTTGCCTCATTTGGAATGTCGTGTGGGTTGAGTGATGGGTTGTTTCGCCTTCATTTTAGAGTTGAAATAATAAAACTTAAGCCCATAGGTACCGTCCAAGGAAACAAGCTGTTTCATCCGTCCAAAGAATGCTTCTCCAAAACTCTGGTGGCTTGTTGTTGTGGTCCCTTGCAAATTGTATCCTAACTTGCTTGTTTTTGGGTGTTAGATGCGTCTGTTGTTGGATAACGTGGGCGTTTATTCGGTTTTCTTTTAATCTTCGTCGCAATGTTCTCTCACTTATAATATGATTTTTGCTTTATGAGTACCTACACTTTTCACACTTTCATGTTCGTTACTTTTGAAAGAGCGAGCCATTTTAGTATCTTCCCTTTTTGATGTTATTTTTTTCTGCCTCTACCAATTTTTTTTACACTTTCACAATCGTTAAACTTAGAATTTATATTATAAATTGTTTTCCGGCTGCAACCATATTTTTTAAAGAGTTGCACTGCCGAAGCACCCCCCTGGAATTCTGCAATAATGACCGCTCTTTTTTCAATGGAAACTCAATTGTTTTTTGCCATCTCGTACAACTTTTCTCTAGTATAGACTTAGCAAAACTGATCGCTATATTTGGACACCACGCAAAATATCATTTAACTAAAGAAATTAAGAACCGTTACCTTTTTCTTATTTTAAAAGTTCTCCAGCTTTATAGGTTGGTTAAAGTGCGAGCAGTGCAATGTGTAAATAATTTTGCCAGTGACTGTATAACGAGCCACACTGTTAAAGGGTACGTTGAGCTGCCTCTGACTTACGCTGTCGAGCTTGCGAGAAGATTTCACAGCCATAAGTGAAAATCGGTGTTACAAGGGTTTTAGCTAGCATTTTCCTGGTATCCAAAGGGGTGAATTTCAAAGTTGGTCAAAACAATCGAAGAGCCCCATATGCCTTGCCTACAGCCAGTGTGATATGGTTTCTCTGTAATGTTCTATTAAAACATGTACCCAGGTTCTTGACTTTATCCACAAACTCGACTTGGGTGTTTCCGAGTTCAATTGCAGGAAAACAGGAAATATCTACGATTCTTTTCGATATTACAAGTTTTTTGGGGGGTTTAAGGTGAGGCCACATTTTATAGACCATCGTTTTATAGATGAAAGGTCCTCATTAATCTTGATAACCCATTATTAATCCTTGCGAGACTCAACAGGAAAGCGGTAGAAAGTCGGAAATCTGATCACCAACAACCGCTTGATGTCTTCCAGAAAGATAGGTGAAAATGAGCTTCACTGCTTCAGGTGAAAAGTTATACATTTGCAATAGCTTTTGAGACATGATGTTGTGATCGATGGTCTCGAATGCTTTCGAATAATCTAAAAGTATTAAGAAGTTAACTTTTTTATCATCTAGCGCGATTCTTGCCCATTCGATAACGTCGACTAGAGCCGTTGTACACTACTATGACCTTGGCGAAAACCTGACTGTTTATATGCAATAAAATTATTTAGGGTAAGAAAAGCTTTTGCATAAGTTTTTCAAGGACTTTTGATTAAAAGGGTAGAATTGAGATGGGATGAAATTCAGTATTCGCACTATTTTTAGGAATTGGGATGATGAGTATTTCCATTGTGACGGGAAAATGCTTTTGGTCAGAATATTATTAAATATGTGTGTGAGATACGGCAATATGAGAGGTAAGATTGCTTGAAGGAATAATGGATGTAAATTAGCAAATCCAGTAGCATTTCAATTCAAAGAAATGAAGCTTTCAACAACCTCCTCGGGGCTCACTCCAGAAAAACCAAATTCAGGACCAGTGTACAACGCTGTCAACTCTACACCAGAGAGGTTTATGAGGTATATTGTTTCTTTGTGGAATTGATGAAATAAATCAAGTTCAACACAGTTTTATCTCTCTCTGCAAAGTACGCAGACAATGTATTTCTTAGTAATACAACGTTTTTTGACATGCCAACTTTTTGAGGCGTTATGACCAAATTTTCAGTTTTTGGTAGTTTTGTTGGAAAGCCAAAAACAAATGTTGCAAACTGGACAAGACTTTGAATCCACTTCGGGGAGAAGAAATTTGGAAACGGTATCCGGGTATCCATTACCATTCTCATGGGTGGATGTTTTAAGGGGGATGAGGAATGTCAGCCCAAAAAAGACAGAGTGGCCGTGTTGCACGCTTTCTGATCCATTTCGACCTATTCAAGACATTTATTTGAATTGAAAAGTGCTGTGGACAGTGGATCTATGTATGTATGAACAAAAACGAAGCATCCTGCGATGATCTTAGAAGTCATCTCGAACCCAAAGCGAGTTTCATGACCGAACAATTTCTATCGGGAGCGGAGCTCAAATATGGTTCACAACTTTGACAACGTATAAAAATTATATGAGAGCAAATAAATGGCATGAAGATGCTTTGTATGCCAGCAGGAGCAACAAAACTTGATCGAATGAGAAGTTCGAATATCCGAAGAAGCCCTAACGGCAAAGAACCCATCTTTAAAAAAAATTGCAGGTCGTGCGTTCGAATCCCGACCAGAGCCATGCTTTGTAAAATTGAATACACAAAACAATTCAAAATCTCTCTTAAGCAATTAAGGCCTGTGGAGAAAAAAACCCTATAGCACCAAAACTTCTTTTCTATCCTCCTATTCTTTGAAGTAGTAAGCAGCACCCAAAAACATGCAATGAATCATTTGCTGGGTGCTGGTTGCAGCAACAAAAAAAATGCCTGCGCTGTGGTAACATTATAAGGGTACTGTATCAATTATACAAAAATAAGAAATCCCTCTAGCGCACGCTAATTACCTATAAAAAAAATAAACTCAATGTGGTCGAGCCAATGTAGTCGACATGATTTAGATTTTTGGATTACATCCTCATCTTGGTACAGCTCATAGAGTTCGCGGTTGTATCTATAAAATTGCAGAATTTTGCACGAATCGTATGGAATAATCATTGTGATTGATAATGAAGTGAATATTAAAGTGAAAACAGAAGCTATTGAAGGGTAAACAATAAAAAATTATAGAGAACAAATCTGAAAAAATATGTTAAAGCAAAAGAAAAAGCAATAAAAAATTGAAAAATGTGTGTGAATAAAAAGTAAAAATGTATGTTTAGAAAACTTTTCAACTTATTTGCTTCCAAACAAAAATATTTTTTTGCCACAACGCGATTGTCACGGTTTCACTTTTATTTTTTGTACGGAATCTTAATATATTGTTAGCTTTTTAGTATTCCAAAATAGTGATTGGATACTCCTTCTTAGTTCTGGAATTTTGTTTTTGTTATAATTCGCTTTAATATAAACTTATTACGAGATATTCGCAACAAAAACATTTATTGCCACAACTACGCGATTCTCACTTTTTCAGTTTTATGTTTTGTACATAATCATATTTTAATGTTAACTTTTTAATATTCCAAAACGTGGTTTGGATACTCCTTCTTAGTTCCGGGACTTTTTTTTTGTTAAAATTGGCTTTGTTATAAACTTTTTAGTAACTATTCGCGAAGAACGTATTTCCCGTCATGCAAATTCGCCATTGTTTTCCTTCATTTCATTTAGCTGTTTTTTTTTTCTTTGTGTTCATTTGACACTAACGTTGTCGTGAGGAGGTCTACATATATTAGCTCCCCTTTCCTACTTATCGTCCAGCACTTGGCATCATAAAGCAGGACTAGTAGGATTAAGATAGAGCTTCCATTTTGCCTTTAGAGTGAGGAGCTTTGAACCCATTTGTTTTGGTAAACCGAAGTAGCATCGGTTTCCTAAGGTAATTCTCCGCGGGTCTCCACTAAGGTGTCATTCGTGGAGTTGATGTTTACTGCTAGGTACATGAACTTAGCATGTAGTGTGTCTTGTCCTCATTTCCCTCAAGACCAACCTATTTCGCTTGTTCTTCAATCGCCGTTACTTTAATCCTCCGTGCTGCTTTATTGTGTCGAGTGCTGGATGATAAGTAGCAAGGTGTGCGAATGGAGGAGAGCATTCAACTGTGAACTCTATGAAATGTACAAAGATGTGGATGAAGTTAAAAAATCTACGGCACGTGGACTGTATTGGACATATTCGACAGCAATGCTTCAACCAAGAGGACCATCGACTTCCAGCTCCTTGGTTCAAGAAGACAGGGTAGACTGAACCTCCATTTAAAAGATCAAGTCATCACGTATGTCAGAGCGATTGGTTTGGAGAACTGGAAACAGCGCGCCCGTGATCAAGAGAATGGAAGGCTTTAGTGTCTCAGGCAGAGACTTTTCACGGGTCGGGAGCCTGTTAAGTAAGTTGTTGCTGAAGAAACCGTGCACTGATCTGATTTCTTGAGAGCACGGAAAGTCTTTCCAAATAAATTGAAATAATGCAAAAAACGGTTTTGTTGAAGAAGCTCTGTCTATGCCCAATGCAGATGTTATTTCACTGTCACAAAGTAGAAATTGTATACAACGTACTAAATGACACACAAAATATTTCTTCCTGTTCTTTGGGTTAAGAAGCGGGATTTATTTTATGCTATGCATCCTAAAAAGGAATTGGAATAATTTCAGCGAACGTTTCTTCCTAAACAATCAATATTTACCCATAAAACTGACATCTCTCTATTACCTTATTCCGGAGAGAAAGCAATACAATAACAAATTTCGCTGTTTTTGTAATACAAATGGAAACTTAATACCAAGTATCAAGCTCATAATTAGTTTCGGATCTGTTGATATTTTCTTGATGATCGCTTGCGACACAATTCATTGTTTCCAGACATACCAAACAAACAAAGCTATTTAAACTTTTATTAAAATATCTTTCATTTGTCTTGGTTTATTCAATCAAACAAATTATCAAATTAATTATAATTTACTTCTGCTCTCGTTTTTATGAAATGCATTTATATTTCAAACTTCCAGATCATAGACCAATGTTCAACCAACATGCGATCTTTCCATTAAATTTGTAAGCCGTGAAAAATGCATGAAAAAAATATGACAAATGACTTTGGGTTCTGTTTTTATTTTTTTTTTGTGGTTTCTTTTCAAAGAAGTAAACCAACAACATCCCATGTGTGCTACAATCCCCATGTGACGACTCTTGATAAAAAAGCATTCATTCCTTTCTATGTTTCAGATCAGCAAGAAACTAATGAAACAATTAAGATTGCAAAACTTTTAAATTCAAACAAGTTGCGCCCGCAAAAAATACATAAAAAAACGAACACAAAATTCCTATTCACATCTGTGTAAATAATTAAACCAACTATTCGTAGACGTTTCAAAAATAGCTGTACGCAGCGCAACAACATTACGTGATCCGGATGCCCAAACAAATAATTTTGCCTGCACCTATAAACGAAATAGAGCATCACATCCCGTCGTCAGTCGCCGCCCGCTCTTTAGAAGCAGACAGACTTCCTTCAACCGCCAAGTCCCAGTTCTGCTTTGAATTAGAAGGTAGCCCATCGCCTAAGGAACGTATTGGTGTTGTGATTAATTTCGATTCGGTTCCCTCTTTGGGATTGAAAGAAATACCTCTTTTCACGCACGTTGTGAGACTGAGGATTTGCTCGCCCACGGAATTCGCATAAAAATTGCGACTCAGACCAAAACAACTTCTCTGAGACACTTGCCTCTGAATTGGGCAAATAAACCAAACAGAGATGTACACGATTTGGTTCAAATTAATTAAATCGAAATAATAAACAATTTTGAGTATCATTTCCCTAAAGGGAAGCAAGGCGTTCATTATACAGAAAAAAATTAACACACTGACTGTGGTTGCGAAAATATGCCAATTTCCTGGAGTTTGGACCGGAGCACCCCACAAATCGTCGACGACGACTGTTCTGTTGATTATTGTTTTTCGAATGAGCGTGTAGTGCGGGTGGTGTGCTCCAGAGATGATTAAATTTGCAGCAGCCAGAGAAAAACATAAACAAGTGGCCGACTGTGCGCAGTTTGAGGTAGGTAGAGCTCAGTGAACTGTTCACGGAAGTTTCTGAATGCCTGTGGGTGTTGTATAGTGGAAACGATGCAACAGGTTTCACAGATTTGCCAATTCAAGCCTTGAATGTCTTAATCGGAATTGGGGGTCAAACGAATATTAAACTTATTCGCGACGTATAAATGTTTCCCAAATCTATAAGAGTGAGAACTTCAATTCCAAGAATATTCTTTTCTCAAAAAAGGCAAACCTACGCATACCCATACACTTCAACATCGCCTGATAGACAGGTTTAGTTTCAGCTCTTGAATTTGTTGTATCATCCTCAGAAGGCTTTTTATTTCGACAGTTCTTAAGACGGGATAATTAGGTTAGGTTAGGTTACTGGGTTGACGGGGCAAGAGAATCCTGCGCCCTTCATACCTAGGTCAATTTAGACCCTTTGTGATACCCTGGAGGTTATGATTCCCTTACTTTGAAAAACCTATGAAAATCCGGCGGGCTTACAAACCATCGCGATGCATTTATGAACTTGTGCAAGTCGTTAACAGACCTGCCGGAGAGTTCTTCTAAGTCCTGGAAGAAATGCCTGCCGAGGACATTGTTTATAATATGACAGAGTGCAGGGCAGTGACAGAGGAAATTATAGGAGTATCCGCATGTACCTCCTCGTCCCCGCATCCTCTACAGAGGTCATCTGTGCTGAGTTTTAATTTCATTGCATGGTAGCCCAGCATGTTGTGTCCGGTGATAACACCTGTGAGAGAGGACATTTTTTTTTATTCATTTGAAGGATTCTCTCGGTCTTTTGTTTGTCATATAGTGCCCTAATTTTCTTGGTTATGACACAGGAGTCAAGGGCACTCCATCTTTCGTTTGCTGCCATCAGTATTTTATGCCCAATTACCCGTTTAAGGTAACAGGATGGAGTTTTTACTGTAGTATCAGCCTCCCTTAATTTAAAGAAAGAACCTTTTTTCGCCAGTTCGTCCGCTCTTTCATTTTCGGGGACACCACTGTGTCCTAGGACCCAACAGAGTGTTACAATGTGCTGCGCGCCGAGAACCCGCAGCTCTTCGCGACAGCGACTTACAAGCTTCGATTTTATTTCTGTGGCGGAAATCGATTTTATTGCCGCTTGGCTGTCAATGAAGAAGGTAATATCAGCCTGTGGTATTGCCGTCATTGCAACCCGCTTAGCGGCTGTCACCGTCAGAACCTCAGCTTAGATCGAGCCAAATATTCCAAGTATTTCGGAATAAAAACCAGCGCCGACGCCAGTATCCATCTTGCAGCCATCTGTATAGATGGGGACCGTTGATTAATGGACTGGAAATTAATCCTCATGCCATTCTTCCCTGCAAGGAAAAGAGACAGTAAATGGTCTTTTAAAATCTAGATGAGGAGTAATGTAGTCTCTGCATACATTGCCACCCGTGAATTTCTGTAGAATCTGTGCATGTCCTGTTGTACTGGGTTTCCAGTTTTCTGTTTTTCTTAGCCGCACTCTTTGCGGCAGATTCTTGTACACAAAGGTCTAGAGGTTTTATATTGAGAATCGCCTCCAACCCCGCTGTATGAGTGGTTCTCATAGCCCCAGTAGTACCAATACAGGCAATTCTTTGGACTCTAGTCATAGTCTTAAGGTTGGTGACCTTGCACAACCCCTGCCACCAGGCTAAATTATCATATGTTAGTATAGGTCTTACCACACATGATAATTTTGGGACTAGGACCCCAGATTTTGCCCAAAAGTCTGTTGCAGGCATATAAGGCTATCATTGTCTTCTTTGGTCTGTCTTTTATTTTGAGGCTCCAGTTTAATTTTCTATCTAGAATCACGCCAAGATACTTCTCGTTTTCCTATGTTTGTAGTGAAGTACCCTCAATTGTTGGCCGATCAAATTGCGGTATAATAATTTTATTGGTGAAGAGGACCAGTTTTGTCTTCTGTGGGTTAACCGCAAGTCCGCAGTTTCTGGTCCAGGTACCAACCATAGATAAGGCGTTCCGTATTTGTTCGCTTAGAGTGGACGGTAATTTCCTATCGCTAGCTGTGCTAAGCAAGACGGGATAATTCTATTTATCCAATCAGCCGGGCCGAAAGTATAGCTTCACACTCACGAATGTCGGTGGAAGCTGGGGCATTTCGTAGTCATAATCAAATGTTAAGCCAAAATGGTGCAAACATTTTTTTTAAATTCTGGTCCTGCGAAAGAAGAAGCTTGAAATCCACAACAGCGGCTCGATATGCTTGCAGAAAGATGTTGCTCCGCTCTTGAATTGTGAATCAGTTAAATCCTCTGGGATCGATTTTGTATAAGCTTACTTTTTTGATAAATAAATGTGCAGCTTCAGAAGATGTGCATTCATTGCGTGCAAAGTAAAAGGTGTTTTTTTTAAGCCAATACTAATTTCGATTTTGAACATACCACATGAAATTTCATTAAATAGGAATTTATTTGTGTTTAATCGATGAAATACATTCTGAAATTAGTTTTTAAATACAAATTCTGGCATTTGACAGACTCTAGCAGTAAGACGTATTGCCGAAAATGCGTGCATTTGGAATCGATGATTTTTTTCAAGTTGTTTTGGACGGTTTCAACTCTGCAACTCACCAAATCAATGCAGGTGTTCCCCAAGGCTCTGTTTTGTCTCCGACTCTCTTTCTCATTTTGATAAATGATCTCCTGTCTGTTACCTCTTATTTAATCCACTCCTTCGCCGATGACTGTAGCCTCTGCTTCTCATATTCGTTTCGTGGTTCACGCCCCTCTTCTTCGGGCGTGGACCTGGAATGGCAACGTATGTTAAACTCATAAAATTCCGATCTCGACAGCATAACTCAATGGGGTGTAACTAATAGGGTGGATTTTAATGCTTCCAAAACGCAATGCCGTCTTCTGTCATTAAAGCAAAACCCAACCACTCTGCCATTAAAGTCCATTAACGGCAGTTGCATCGCTTAAACCGAAAAGCTTTCCATTGTCGGTATGTGTGTTAATGACAACTTTTGTTGGAATGACCACATATTCGATGTCGCTAAGAACGCTGCGAAATGCCTATAGGCTTACTTAAGCGCTGCAAGAAATATTTCACTCCCTCTGATCTGGCTACTATTTATAAGGCGTTTATCCGCCCGAAACTTAAGTACAGTGTGTTCGGACGTACAATGAAATACAAAGAATATTTCATTAGACGCACAACTCGAATGTGGAATGCTCTTTCCCGCTTCATTTTTAATACACATTATAATATACAAACATTCAAAACCTACGTGCATCGGCATCTCTCCCTATTTTCTAACCAAAATTTCCTTAACGCCCACGCTGTGTAGCTATTACATTCTAAGGGTAGTAAAAAAATCCCTTTAGTGCGAGTTTATTATAAAAAAAAAATATGCCAACCACGGCTTATGAATGTCATCCGAGGACCGAGAGACAAAGTTTTCCACTACTATTACAAGCATTTGTGGCCGTATGTCTTTAATAGCGCAAAAAATGGCTTCCAATGCGTCCATTGTTATTGGTTTGTCAGCATAGGCCAGCGACTTTACGTATCCGCAAAGAAAATCATCAAGAGGTGTCAAATCAAAAGATTTGGAGGCCTTTAATTGATTGTTTCGTTTGTTGTTGTGCACCTAGCGCCATCCTACTGAACCTACATCTCTTCCGTATTTATTCTATTCAACCGGGGAACGAAAAAGCCATTAATCATGGCTCTTTAGCGAACACAGTTATACGCTGATTAGCCTCATTTTTGAAAAAAGGTCCGATAGCTCTACCAAGCCACAGACCGCAGCAAACTGTGCATTTTCCGGAATGTCACGGCGCGTGCGTCGTTTCGATAATCTCATGCTCTTCGCTCAAATGTGAGAGTTTAGCTTATTCAAATATTATTCACTTCATTGCTAGGTGCTGCTCACTGTTCAACAAAAAATGCATTCTCTGTTATCCCGTTTACATGAGAGATTCAATCCGGATTCAATCCATGTAAACGCAAATTGAAAGATTGAGGGATTCACTCGATCCGATCACAAAATTTTCTGCGATTGGATTGAAAATCAGCATGCAAACGCAAATTGAAAGATCGAGAGATCGAGTGAGAGTGTGTGTGCGTGCCCTCTTTGTTTTCCTTTGTTATGTTCACTTGACTGACACTTTTGTCGCCACTAACACAAGGCTATCCAAAATACGTATTAAGTAGGAAGTATGGAACTGAATTCTATTTTAATTCAATCTCTCAATTCGGTGAGAGCGAAAACCCACCTCGAAAACCAATTCAGTTTCAATTCGATCTTTCGATTCGGTCATGTAAACGTACTATGTGTTTAACACTATAAGGGTACTGTACATATACAGAAAAAACAAAGCCCCTTTAGCGGTAGCGAATTATAAAAAAAACATAGGGACGGGCTACAGTCCGCTTGGGCGAACTGTTGGATACCCTATTCTTATTCCTATTCCTCATAAGTGGGCGTGACAAAAGTCTAATTATGGTTGAATTGTTAAGAACGCTCTACATATTTTGTTATATAACATTTTAACATTTAAAGGATTTTATAAAAAAAAAACGCTCACTAGCTCAAACTTGGGTGTTTCAATAAAATTGTTTTATTTAATTGTGGGCGTGTCAGTAGGCGGATTAACAAAAAATTAACACATGAGAATAAAGGGCCCCTAGAGAGTACATATTATAAATTTCAGCTCCCTAGCTCAAACTTTGGATTTTCAAAAATTAATATACCCTTAGAATATGGTATAAAAAAATTATTTTATTTATTTGTGGGCGTGTCAGTGGGCGGATTTTGAAATTTTTTTATCCCGAGGAGTTTTAGGAGTCATAGATCATATATAAAAAATTTCAGCTTTCTAGCTCAAAATTCGATTTTTTCCAAAATTTTGTTTTTTTTTGAGTTTGTGGGCGTGTCTGTGGGCGGATTTCAAAAATTTGTAAACTTGATTATTTCGGGACCCTAGAGAGTATATGGTTAAAATTTCAGCTCTCTAGGTCCAGTTTAAAGGTCTAATTTTTGCCGACAGACGGACGGACGGACATGGCTAGATCGACATTACTATCGATGCTGATCATAAAGATAGTAACTTTTAGGGGTCTACGGGCAATATTAAGGTATGTTACAAACAATGCGTCAAAATTAATAATGACTGTATAAAAAGGTGTGAGCCACGCTGCACTCACGGTATAGTTGATGTGTAAACATCTAGGCTCGTCAGTGTTGCATGTGGAAATATCACAGAGGGTGTGGTTTTGATAAACAAGAGATTTGGGTATTTTATTGAAATAAAACAATGATATATATTTAATGTCAACGACAAAATTTATTTAATGTTTGACCACACAAATAATTGGTTTGTAAAACTGAAGTAGGAGACGTACACCGTCGACTCAAGTGTGTCGATGTACCGGGAAAATATAGCATCGATTGTCGTTTAAGTGACATTCTTAAATCGGCCATCGGTTACCGAAGTACAAATCGATATTTTTCCTCTTACCTTCAACTGATGTACAACAAACTACAAGCTATACAACCTCAATTATTCAAAACAAAAAACAAATCTACTTCCACACAACTTTCCGGTGTTTCGTAAGGACATAATAATCTCTAAAATTGAACATAATTAAAATTGGAAAATGTATAATGAAAAAAATAAAATAAAAAAAAAACAACGACACGCGGTTGTTCTCAAACGGTCATTCATCTACGTACTAACCGCGCCAAACGTCGTTTAATTGCGGTGATAATTGAACATACATAATTAATAAAAAAACATAGGGAAAGGCTACAGTCCGCTTGGGCGAACTGTTGGATACCCTATTCTTATTCCTATCCCTCATAAGTGGGCGTGACAAAAGCCTAAGTATGGTTGAATTGTTAAGAACGCTTTACATATTTTGTTATATAACATTTAAAGGATTTTATCAAAAAAAAACGCTCCCTAGCTCAAACTTGGGTGTTTCAATAAAATTGTTGTATTTAATTGTGGGCGTGTCAGTAGGCGGATTTAAAAAAATTAACACATGAGCATAAAGCGCCCCTAGAGAGTATATATTATAAATTTCAGCTCCCTAGCTCACTTTGAATTTTCAAAAAAAAAAAAATAATAATAATTGTGGGCGTGCCAGTGGGCGGATTTTGAAAATATTTACACATAAGCATAAAGGGCCCATAGAGAGTATATATTATAAATTTCAGCTCCCTAGCTCAAACTTTGGATTTTCAAAAAAATTGTTTTATTTATTTGTGGGCGTGTCAGTAGGCGGATTTAAAAAAAATTTAAGTATGAGCATAAAGGGCACCTAGAGAGTATATACTATAAATTTCAGCTCCCGAGCTCAAACTTTGGACTTTCAAAAATAAAAAAAAAATAATTGTGGGCGTGTCAGTAGGCGGATTTTGAAAATATTTACACATGAGCATAAAGGGCCCCTAGAGAGTATATATTAAAAATTTCAGCTCCCTAGCTCAAATTTTGGTTTTTCAAAAAAAATATTTTATTTAATTGTGGGCGTGTCAGTGGGCGGATTTTAAAAAGTTTATGTCCCAAGTAGTTTTATTGGCCAAAGATCATATTTAAAAAATTTCAGCTTTCTAGCTCAAAATTCAATTTTTCCCAAAATTTGTTTTATTTAATTGTGGGCGTGTCAGTGGGCGGATTTTGAAAATTTTATGTCCCAATCAGTTTTATGGGCCATAGATCATATATAAAAAATTTCAGCTCTCTAGCTCAAAATTCGATTTTTTCCAAAATTTTGTTTTTTTGAGTTTGTGGGCGTGTCTGTGGGCGGATTTCAAAAATTCTTAAACTTGATTATTTCGGGACCCTAGAGAGTATATGGTTAAAATTTCAGCTCTCTAGGTCCAGTTTAAAGGCCTAATTTTTGCCGACGGACGGACGGACGGACATGGCTAGATCGACATTACTATCGATGCTGATCATAAATATAGTAACTTTTAGGGGTCTACGGGCAATATTAAGGTATGTTACAAACTATGCGTCAAAATTAATATACCCCTAGAATAGGGTATAAAAAAAAAACGACGCGCGGTTGTTCTCAAACGCTCATCCATCTACGTACTAACCGCGCCAAACGTCGTTTAATTGCGGTGATCTGTCGAGCAGCGATTAACTCACGTGGTAATGGAAATCTGACGGTGACAAAATCTGACGATGATGGTGACGCTAGATATTTCCAACTAGCCCCTACCGAGAAAAAATATATTTACACATCAACGAGAGCAAAAATGTTTACACATTAAAAAAAAATTGACATACCCACTGAGCCAAATTCGATGAACCCAATTTTTCGAATAACCACGGATCCAATACCAGTTGATTTTGGGACTATTCATCGAAATTACGGCACACATGATGGTCATTCGGCTTTAATTCTCATACGAGCTGTATGTCATGAGCCTTCAAACCAAGATCTTAAAAATATTCCAAAAAGAGGACGGACAAAGACCAAGCTGTTGTGAACGATGTCGATAAATTCGGATCTTCTTTAACACTATCCTGAACGGATGCAATATGCTCTTCAGTACGCAATCTTCTTATGCGTCTCTGTGCCACTTCATCCAGCAAAGAAGCTATCTTACGAAAACGGTTAACAATACAGCGAATAGCGGTCTCAGATCGTCGATTATGTCGGGTGTAAAAGGGCAAGCGCTCTATAAGTTATAAGAACCATATCTTTGAACCCACATTTTTAAAATTTTGCTACTTTGTTGCAGCGAATGTCATCACGATAAAATTGCAAAGACTACTAAATAATAATGACACTGAACGTTCCGGCCCATACAGTGCCTTAAACCTAGCTTCTCCAACCGTTTGCTTGTGCGAAGTGGAAGAGACCTACAATTTAAAGCCGAATCCGAACGGCAAATTTGAGAAGCATCTCATGACAATTGATATTCTTGGATATTTGTCAGACGTTCGCAAGAGGTGGGGCAGTGGAAAAAACTCTTAAGGTGTGTCCACACCAAAGAAACATTTCAGGAAACATTGTTTAAAAAACGTTTCGGAAATGTTTCCCATTTGTTTAAAAAAACATTTCAGAAACATTTCATAAACATTTCAGAAATGTTTCGCGAATCGTCCAGACCAAAATAATCATTTTTTAAATATTTCGGAGACATTTCAGAAATGTTTCTTTGTTTCTGAAATGTTTTTTAAATATTTCTGAAATGTTTATGAAATGTTTCTGAAATGTTTAAAAAATGTTTCTTTGATGCATTTGAACCTGCGACCTTTAGATTAGTAATACGAGTAAAACACACTAACCTCTGCGTGACTGCGCGCACACACTGAAAGTTTGCAACCTGATAATTGGGTTGACAGATATAAGTGCATTTTCCTGATTGGCTACGAATATTGTCTAGGGAGAACCCTTTACAATAAATTTCCAAGTTTTAGTCACCGACATTGATAATTTGTTTCACATTTTAGATAAGAAACTGACGATTATTTGGACATTGTTTTATAGCATCTAATTACCTTTATACCTTTTATCAAATAGTTATCTAAAGTCCAATGATACTTGATTGTATTTGGTCATAGTCCAATATAACCTAATCGCAACAGCTTCGTACCCATTTTAAGTTAATTATCAAAATTGTTTACCATCTCTTGTCTGTTATTATGACCGCCTTGCTTCTTTATATTGACAAGACAAATCTGATAAAACGAACGGGTATAATTAATAATTTAATTTCATCATGAAACTCGGCACCAATTTTGGGCTGCTATATTCAAATAACTTTGTTTAGCTGCAAGCCTTATAAATTCAATATCTAGTTTCATCTATAATTTTGGTTGATTATCTGCAATAAATCTTTGTTTTCTTTTTTCAAATGGTAGATACTTACCATACGAGCATGTCTGGGAACTTTCGACGAAAGCCTACGTCATAGTTGTATAAATAGTTTCATTGAAAAGAAGACAACAGCTGGCAAATTAAACATTTATCGTTGACCTATTTCAAAACTTCAAATAGTAGATACGAGTATGTTTCCAGAAATGCAATTTTTAGTACATATTCTGTTATTCTGTTAGTTAACCTGCTTCTTCTTAACGGGCCCCTGATCCGTCTCTGCCTGAGACACTGCAGTCTTCTATCCTCTGCGATCGCGGGCACGTTGCTTCCAGTTATCCAAACCAAGCGCTCAGGTATCCGCGATTGCTTGGTCCTTAAAACGGAGGTCGGCTCAATGTGGCCGCGCCAATGCAGCCGACGTGATTTAGTTTTTTGGACTACATCCAAATCTTGGTACAGCTCACACAGTGCGCGGTTGTATATTGTCCTCCCTCCTTGCACACACGACCAAATATCCGACGGAGTATTTTCCTTTACCCTTTTCTACTTATCGTTCATCACTCGGCACCATAAAGCAGGACTGTCAGGATTAAGGTTCGATAGAGCATGCATTTTGTTCTTCGGATCTCCATTAAGGTGTCGTTTGTGGAGTTGAAGTTTACTCGAAGGTAAGTGAACTCCTTAATTACCTCGAAATGGCTAACAACAGGGTGGCGACGGTGTATAGGTTAGTGTGTTTTCTTGTGACCCGTGCGGTGCAGGTTCAATCCACAGGGGAACAACAACATACGCCACCCATTCTCCAGATTCTACACCGAAAGGAGGATTTCTGCCTGGTAGTACATTGGACCGTTACCGAGTCTGAGTGCTTTGGGATTTGAATTTCCTTAAAAACAAAAAAAAAAAACAAAAAAACAGTGACGTTTTGTCCTTGGCCGTGGACAGATGTTTGTTTGTTTGTTGATAGCATGCATTAAATCTTGTCCTCATTTTCTTCAAGACCGGAATAAGAAGTCACATGATCACGCATCCCCTTGCCGGAATCCGGTGCAGGTTATCGGTCATCGCCATGTAGAGCTCTTGACAATGAATGTTACCTTTTGTGGCTTAAGGTCAATAAAAAGAAGATGAGTCTCAACTTCAAATTCGTTCGTCTTTTCCATGATTTGCCTCAGTGTGAAAATGTTGTCCATTATCGATCTTCCGGGGCGGAAGCCACACTGGTACGTGCCGATTCGTGTGTTGCAGAATGGCTTGAGACATTCAAGCAGTAGTAGTTAACCTTCCTATCGGATTTTCGACACAAAAGATAGAGACAAGTTCACCATAAACCAAGCCGAGTTTATTGGCAAGAGATAAGAAATTTATTTTAAAGTATTTCCACCGAAGTAAAACGGATTAATATCCAACTTTTGTGTCAAGTAACTGGACAAGTAAAATCTTGCACCCGTTACAATTAGGTTAATGAAGATCCATTGTCATATCATGGGTTATAACTCCCTTGCTGTAAAAAACGGTCCCCCAGCGGTCCCCATGCGTGTATGAACTTGTCCAAGTCGTTTACTGATTGCCGGGAAGTTATTCTAAATCCTGGAAAAAATTTCTTCTGAGGAAGATATTTCGTATGTGCGTCCTCCTATTGTTTTTTTGTTTCCAATCGGATGTCTTAGATTACAATGTGTAATCTTTGCTGAAGTTTTTGCCTGGTTTAGTTCCAGGGATGATATCTTTCTTACTATATCAGCTCTTCCTGACGCCGACTTACCAGTTTGTTTTAATTTCTGTATCAGAGAGGAAAAGGATTACAACAGCTCAAGGTTGCAATCTGTTAATCAGCTTTTGACACTGACAGAACCTCAGCTTTGAGTTACCTATATTAGTTTGCCCTCAGAATGCCAAAAGAAAAAGGGTGTTTTTCGGGAACGTTGTTGCAAGTTGCAAACATTATTTATTTATTTAAATGGAAAACTTACAGGGAATTCTGAGGCCAAAAACAAAGGTATGGGCAAGCAAAAGTCTTTTGGCCAAAAATCCGAATTCTACACAGTCTTAGCTGTTTTTTGTATTCTGAACTGAACGTGCTTTTTTTTAAGTTTTTTTTTCAATTCGAATGGGAATGGACGTAAAAAACAATATAGGTTCTTAAAGGCTATTCGCACTGAATCAAAATCCGAGATTTCGATAAAATGAGTTCAAAATCTCTTCGAAGCGTTCGCATCGCACAGTTACTACATTCCGTTTGACATTTCAATCACTTTGCACTTGTAATTTGCTGGTGTACTAAAGACGATTTTTGTCGATTTTGACTTCCGAGAAGTAAGAGATCTCGAAATTTCCGGAGTACATGGAAAATGTTCCGATCTGGAAATCTCGGATTTTGATTCGATGCGAATAGCCTACTAGCAACGTCATCACAAAAACTTGACAGCAGCGCTTATTGAATTGACATTTTAACTCGACGTAGGGTGGTGCCTCACAGCACAGTACGGCCATTTCAATTGTATAAACCATTTTTTGTATCATAATCCTTAGCCGCCAAAAAATGTTTGTCCCTATTGAGCTATCTTTTTATGACATGTGACGGAATTTCGATTAAACTTAGCTGTCTGCATGGATATTATTTTAGAACCAAGACAGTTCTAAAATATTATCCCCCGTATTAATAATAAATTCCTATTCGCTCTTTAAGTCATGTGTTAGCTAGCACGTAGTGAAGATATTTAACTGTTTATTAAATTTTCTTATATTTAATAAAACTGTCTTCCTATAATAACTAACTGTCGTGGATCAAGAAATGATATGAAAAATGTAAATCATTAAGTAGTAAATTGTATGGAATGTTCAGTTCAGGATTTAACCGTATCCAACATACCATGTGGTTCCAAGATTCACTAAACAATGCTGTCAGTTATTTTTGGATTCACCCGCAATTGTTTCAAATTTATCAACTCGTTAAATAACCTACATCAGTGAATAAGTTTTTAACCAGCTGATAAGTTCCAAAATTCATTATTAATAAGAAGTTGAGCTTAACTACTGAACAAACAGTGAGTTAGGGTTAACTCCTAGTTAAATATTCATTATTAATGCGGGAGTGACAACTTTTGCGCCACCTTGTTTATATGGCGGTGTCTTTTGATTTATAGAAATAGATAAAAATAACAATAAAAATATTAATAACAATTTATTTATAACAAAGAAACTAAAAAAACAAGGCTTAAAAGTATACCATAGGGTAAACTAGACTCCATACCGCGGAGCCTCGCGTAAGCATCCGCATGCGAGTCCGTTAACCGTCCGGTGTTTGATATGAAGAAATGTTCCATACATTTTGTGAACGGTATTCAATTACCGTTTTATTCACCCCAAAGCAAAAGTTGCCTAAACTTAAATTCAAATATTCGAAAATACTAAAAATATCCCATTCAAATTTCGAGCCATCAAAATTAAACGCGCCTTAGATAAAAACATGGGGACGGGCTACAGTCCGCTTGGACGAACTTTCAATAAAATTGTTTTATTTAATCGTGGGCGTGTCAGTAGGCGGATTTTAAAAAAATTAACACATGAGCATAAAGGGCCCCTAGAGAGTATATATTATAAATTTCAGTTCCCTAGCTCAAATTTTGGTTTTTCAATAAAATCGTTTTATTTATTTGTGGGCGTGTCAGTGGGCGGATTTTGAAAATTTTTTATCCCGAGCAGTTTTAGAAGCCATAGATCATATATAAAAAAATTCAGCTTTCTTGCTCAAAATGCGATTTTTTTCCAAAATTTTGGTTTTTTGAGTTTGTGGGCGGATTTCAAAAATTCGTAAACTTGATTATTTCGGGACCCTACCTAATTTCAGCTCTCTAGGCCCAGTTTAAAGGCCTAATTTTTGCCGACGGACGGACGGACATGGCTAGATCGACATTACTTTCGATGCTGATCATAAATATAGTAACTTTAAGGGGTCTACGGGCAATATCAAGGTATGTTACAAACTATGCGTCAAAATTAATATACCCTTAGAATAGGGTCTAAAAAGGTAAAAGAGTCGAGTTCTTAGGCAACACCCTACCTATTGGCTTGCTTACCCATTTTATATATTCAGTTTTGTCGTTTCCATACAAATTATATAAAACAGACAATGCGTCTAGTAGCACAATGTTTATCGGAGCTAAGGTTAAGCACGAAAATTATCTGGGCTAATAGCTCAGCCCGTATAGGATTAGTTGTTGTGTATTTTAAATGCAAATTTATTAGTTTAACCCGTATAGGGTTGCAAAAAAGACACCTATGATATAGATTACCAAAAAAATAGCCAGTGATTAATTTGCAACGTTTTCCTTCAATTTCTCGCATTTGGGAAAGGGATGGGGAATGAGAGCCTGAAGTTTGTGTAAAAGGTGTATTCGAATTAACAATGTATTCTTTACAAATTGCAAGATCAATTTTGTCTTTTGATAGTAGTAATAGTAGATTAATCTTCGTTTAATTTTAATTGATAAACTGCCCCTTAAAACAAAGCGCATAGGTACCCACTTTTGTAGGTCCATCTTTTTTACTTAGCTCGAAAAAAATACATCATCTGACTCTGCCCTTTTAGAGAACGTCAAAAGTATGTCAAAGGCCTTCCAAAAAATGCCAAACAATTACCGGACATTTAACTCACACGGCCTATGCGTGACTTAACAAAAACCCAGCTCATCAATCTAGCTACGCCAATATGTCTTCTTTCGGAAAAACCACAGGAAAAAAACTTCAAAAATGTTTCATGTGTATGGCCAGCAACAACAAAACAAAACCAAACCACTATTTAATTGCCACTCTTAGTAACTTATTTGTGCCGCTTCATTTTCAGCTCAAAAGTTAAAAAATCATTCCTAGCCTCGGGCCGAATTCTGTCGGACAGAACGCTGTTAACTGTTCTGTTTTCTCTTCTCTGTCAAATTGTCGTTTAAGAAAACAAAAAAAAAAACAAAAAAAATTATGCCAATAGGTGTCACATATTTTGGGAGGCTGGACAACAAGGTATCATTAAAATTGCCGCTACTGTGACCTGGGTATACGCAATGTACAAGGTCTGTCATTTATTACTTAATTTCTTTCGGTTCCCGTACTCGGTATTCAGTTTTCGTTTTTGCAATTTACAAGTTGTAAGGTCTACCGATGCAGAGTGTGTGGTAGCCTGCGCCCATCAATCAAATTGACCTCAAAACCAAAGACACCGAACTTGTACGTCATGTGAAGCGTACATACACTGGGGGCTTTTGTGTCCACTCAGGGTGGGATCTTCAGTTGGTTTAATATGCAAAATAACATTGACCCATAGCCGCCGCTTGGGATGTATGGTTCGTTTAGTATGTTAATAACTAAGTAATCTAACGTAATAACTTGTCCAACTGGTTATTAGAGGGTAAAGTTGTCTAAAATAGGAGCGAAAAAAAATTCACTTCAAATACTAAGCTCTGGCTAATTTAGGAGAAATATCTTTGACTTTTAAACAACCATACCGTTGAGTGTTTACGACTTTCGAAATGACGCACCATCAAAATACTCACTAATTGTGTGTTCTTATGAAATCCCATTACGCTTGTAATTATGCATTACAGTGAGCGAAATTTTTTTATAGATACACGTTAATCGGATGATCTCGGGGATGTGCTATATAACCGTTGTGAGGTATTAAATGTATACAAGTACATAATATGAATATTAAAAAAATCAAGGTGAATCCCGGTGGACTAAATTGTTTTTTTTTTGTATTAAACACCAGGAGTCTGATTTTTTCTAACGCAAATATATAGAACAATGCCGAATGCCAAGTTTCCACTGAATGTTACGAGTAACAAAAAAATTTGAATCACATAAGCCGGCCATTAAAAGTTGATGTGAAAGTAGACAGCAGGCTTTTATGGCGATAGATTTGTGAGATCCATCCACACCAAGATATATACAAATATAAGTTTAATTTTTGGTTCGGTTCTGCGCATGTATATGCATCACTTGGTGATAAAAACAGCATGCGATGGAGAGAGATAGGATAACTCAATGTGTGCATTCCTTCTGCGCATTAACGTCACTTGTAGGAAAAATTCGACAAAGGGTAGGAATGATATCCTAGTACCTACACCAGTTTACGACGTCAAATGTTATGAAAACATCAATAGAGTACTTCGCGAAGCTATCTCTTTCATAAGTACCGAATCCTTTTCTTAAACGTCAAAAAATAATTGATGGATATAATTTCAGTGATTTGCAGAAATCGTATGGAAAAATTATTGTGATTGTTTATTAAGTGTATAGTTAAATGAAAACAAAATCTAATGATAAGTAAAAACTACCAAATTATAGACGTAAAACCTGATAAAGTATGTTAAAGCAAAAAAAAACTAATAAAAACACTGAACATGTTGACCAAAAGGGTTTGTGCAGTAATCTACAGGCATTTTCACGTTATTTTTGTATAATTTTGTTGTTTATTGATTGTTTTTGATCGTTTTTATTAAGTAGTATAAAATGTATGCATATATATAAAATTGTTTAACTTAATTTGTTCCCAAAAATAAATAGTTGTTTGCCACAACAATGTGATTCTCACGATTTCACTTTTGTTTGTTGAACACAATCCTATTTTATTGTTAACTTTTTAACATACAAAAATAGTGTTTGGAGAATCCTTCTTTGAACTTTTTTTTGTTGTAATTGGCTTTATTTTAAACTTTTTACAAAATATTCGCACAAAACTTGTCTCCCGCCATACAAATTCACCGATTTGACCCGTCAATTAATTCAGCCGATGTTTTTTTTTTCCATTTCACACTGACGAAGCCGCGAAGCGCTCTATCGGCTGTAGGTAGACATTTGTATGTCAGGAAGCGGTTTGTTAGAAAATGTCAAATTTTATCCATTTTATTCCGATGGTAGTACTGCTAAATTTATTTATTTGTTATATAAAGACTGACCGATTTTTGGGTCAAAAATTCGTGTTTTAACGTTTGACCGAATTTAAATTAAAGTAATTCGGTCATTCGGTCAAATTTGACCGGAATCACTTTTTTCAGTGGCAACACTGCTCCAAAGATCTTCACAGATAGCTCTAAGACGGAGAATGGAACGGGATTCTTCTCAGAAATGCTGAGTACCTATCAACAAGTCTTGCCGACTACCAAATTATTGCAACATTTTCAAAGCAGAGATATTTACACTTTTGTTTTATTTTATTAATGTTTTTGTCGGGATGTGAGGCTTTCTATAATGGAGCACGCAGACTACATACTGGGTCATTGGACTACCAGGAAGATACACCACTTACTGCTTAAATTTACTCATTTTCCCAAGAAAGACGAGTAGGCGCTTCACTGATAAGAAGCTTACGTTTACAAAACTCAAATATTCCGCAGTGTCATCGCTTTCTCCACAAGCTTCGCAGTTGGTGGTCGCTTAAGCCTAGCACCTTGGCAAAAGCCTAATAACCCATAAGAACGCCAGTAATCTGTCTGCAGTCTTTTCTGTTGAGAGACAACAAGAATGCCGCAGATTTTTTACAGACGTCGGGAAGAATTCGTTTAGTCTGTCTGCACCCTAGAGACTCATGCCATCCGCGTGGACAGTTAGGCAGCGCTTCAACCCCAACCTTGCGAAAGCAAAATATGTAAAATAGTGCCCATAAGTAATTAGAGCAATAAAGCATAACACGGAAGTGCTTTGTTGGGCTCCCGGACGCGTCAGAGTGGAAGCGAATCGGACGGCGGATAAATTGGTCAGATCTGGCTCGGAAACGAACGTGCTTTTAGCTGGCAGATTGGCAATAACAGCCTTCAATACAGCTTAGAGGTTAATAATGAGAATCAATAGAGCAACTTTAGCAGTTGTGTCGTGACTGAAATGGATGGTAAAATAAATAAGTTCAAAAGCTCTAGTATTCTTTGAGAGAAACCAAATCCGCCAGTTCGTCGAGATATACACTTTATTTGTTTCATATGTAGATATTTTCTGCAAATTATTCTGACAGCTCCCAGCTGCGTTCATGTAGTAAAAGTACCAAATTTCAAATATAAAAACCAGTCTGGGAATCCATACTAGCTTCCCCAACAAAACAGGGCTAGCGACGTTTTACCTAAGCTGTGGACAGATGTTTGTTTGATTGGTTTTGTCCTCGTTGATTTGAAGGCCAACCAATTTTGCCTGTTCTTCAATCTCCGGATCAGTTGAAGATACTCCCTTCCGTTTTGAGTGTAAAAAACACCTTTGAGTAGATACATACATACAAAGCTATTGTTGATTGTGTTGTGTTTCATAGACAAATCAGAAATCGAGCTCGATTCTGCTTTGCTGTCAAGAAAAAAAGAAAACCGCTAATTATCTTCTTCTCATTGCAAAATTTATTCAAACAACCGCCTGCTTACTGCGACCAATTCCGATTTAAATGCTTTTAAATCCTACGTAAGCTTTTGCCAGTATCGTTTAAAGGTCGCGACCCAACTAAATTATTATTTATTATTATTCCATAAAGAAAGTCGAATGCAGATACATTGACATAGTGCACCTATTAAAAACGCCCCAAGTGTTCAATTGCGGATCTTCTCTTCTTTGTTCATATTCACCTACACTCTTGTAATGACATGTGTTCTTGTTGAAAATATGTTATAAACGAGTACAACGATGCACTATCAAAGCGGCACACTCATCTCGGTATTTAATCAGAGATTTAATCGATCGTTAAAAAGATACCATTAGCAAGATTGTGAGTAGGCTCGCACTAGAAGTAAACAGTGACTGTGTAGTGTGTATGCTTATGCCCATATAATGATTTTCCACACACTTTAAATATCCATTTCCGGGCGCAAATGGCGGATTAGTAATTATAGAAAAATTTGTTGTGATTGCTTTGTGCGTGTCTTTTTTTATTACATTTAGATATATACAAACTAAAAAACACACTAAAGCGTACAAATTCAACTGGTTCGGTTTGGTTCGTTTCGGGGTCTTCGGTGCTGATTCATTGTATGTATTTCATTATGAGCGCATCGAATACGCATAGTTGCTTAAATGAATAGAAAATCTCCATATAAACGGAAGCTTAAAATTTATTGTATTGAAACCCTCGTAACAAATTGATTGCCTCAATTTCATGGTTGTTTTTTGATTTATTTTGACAAGTAACCACTCAGCTGTTAAGTTTAATGGATAGAGATGGGAATGTGCAGTCAAATCATCCAAAGATTTATTACATGAATTATTTCGTGAAATACTTAAATTGAGCAATCAGAGGGTTTTGAGAATTGCCTCGGATTTTTGTTTGCTCAAATTCAAAAGATTTTACAGAAACCCAATTAAGGCTCCTTAACCGTTGTTCACCTTTCGATTTTGTTATCGTTGAATTCCATGTAAATTAGGTGACAATGATTTTTAAATGGACAATCGAATATGGAAAAGATTATGGCCACCTTTTGTTATACGTGGGCGCAGTGGTTAAGTGCGTTGGACTGGTCATATGCTTCGTTGCACTTATAAGGCCAATCATCGTTTATGGTAGTAAGATGGAAACGAATGGGGGCTTAGAGAGGCAATGTATTCGGTTGTTCTGAACGTCTGAATCCAACTTTGTAAAATACTATCCCAAGAAGTCCATGGCTCAGCTGAGTTGAATAAGATTGACAAATTCCTCATTAAGGTGATTCGACGGCACGTTACAAAGGCCAGCGGTAATAGTCTGATCTTTGGGGCTTACTACCCCAATAAAATGTACAAAGGCCAATACGCTGCAGTTGGCTTTATACCGCCGCCGGCCGGAGGCATTTATCGACATTGGTGCAAAAGTGCTGGTACAAACAAGGCATGATGTCCCGGTATTATTGGGGACGTCGTTAATGCTCATGAGCTCCTTCGTTTTATTTGCGCAATAGCGGAGAGGGATATAATTGTCACCGAGAATCAATTCGCGGAATTTCGTGGCTTTTTGAGGGGGAACGGGTCAAGACGCTCTCCGAGGACGGTGTGTTACTCTAGCAACTTTGAGGAATTCACATGCTTAACTCGTAGTGAACATCAACTTCACGAATGACAACTTATTGAAGATCCGGCAGAAAATGATGCTGGGAAATCGTTGCTACTTCGGCTGGGCAAAACAAACGGGTTCAAAACTCCTAACTCGAAGAAGTGCAGCCACTTAATTTTCAAAAAGAAAATTGGAAAAGGAAGTAAAATCCGAAAAAGTGAAGTGATACAATAGGTGCCGTGACAATGGACCCATAGTGGAAAGTGGAAGACTGTGTTGAACACAATACATAACAGATGTAATCTCTTTTCGAATCAATGCGTATTTTTGAGTTAAAGCAGATGACTTTTTGAGCAGCGATTTCAAATGTGTCATTAAGGAAGTCTTCTAAAGTCTTTCTAATAAGGTTATAATTGTTGATAACATATTTACGTACGAAGATATACCGTTTCTGTTGCTCTTTTCGAACCAGACATCAGACGTTACCTAGTTTGAATTAAATTGGTGATACCTACAGCCAGAGACATTGACAGCTGACGAACTAATCCGCCATTACACATAAATGCTCTCGACTCTCGCTCCTCTTCCAATAGATCTTTTCACCAAGCTATCTCTTTCTAAAGTGCCGAATCCCTTTCTTAAACGTCAGAAGCAAATTGAATGATAAAATTGCAGAAATTTGCACAAATCGTATGAAATAATCATTGTGGTTGGTAATGAACTGAATATTAAAGTGAAAACAGAAGCTATTGAAGCGTAAAAAGTATCACATTATAGAGAACAAACGTGACAAGGTATGTTAAAGCAAAAAAAAGCAATAAAAACAGTTAATATGTTGACCAAAAACGTTGTTCAATTATTTTTAGATGTATAAAATGTATGTTTAGAAAACTTTTCAACTTATTTGCTTCCAAAACAAAAATGTTTTTTTTTGCCACAACGGGATTGTCACGGTTTCACTTTTATTTTCTGTACGGAATCTTAATATATTGTTAACTTTTTAGTATTCCAAAGAAGTGTTTGAATACTCCTTCTTAGTTCTGGAAATTTTGTTTTTGTTATAATTCGCTTTGATATAAACTTATTATGAGATATTCGCAACAAAAACATTTTTTGCCATAACTCGGCGATTCTCACTTTTTCAGTTTTATTTTTTGTATACACAATCATATTATTATGTTAACTTTTTAATATTCCAAAATGTGGTTCGGATACTGCTTCTTAGTTCCGGATCTTTTTTTTTGTTAAAATTGGCTTCGTTATTAACTTTTTAAAAAGTTTTATACCAGGGGTATATGTGTTGTCACCACTCACGGATGAGTGTGAACTTATTTCCAATTCAAATGTTCCTTCAGATTTGAAGAATAACAAAAGAAATGTTAGTTCAGCCTATTGTATGGCTATGACTGAAAGTCAAAAATTAATATATATATAGTCAACTATTACTAGTATGACTATATATATTTTGTGGAGTTTCACCCAGATGTGGTGGTTTGGGATCATCAGTGGATTACCACAAACACATCAAATCCATACTCGATTTTAAAAAGTTTTATACCAGGGGTATATGTGTTGTCACCACTCACGGATGAGTGTGAACTTATTTCCAATTCAAATGTTCCTTCAGATTTGAAGAATAATAAAAGAAATGTTAGTTCAGCCTATTGTATGGCTATGACTGAAAGTCAAAAATTAATATATATATAGTCAACTATTACTAGTATGACTATATATATTTTGTGGAGTTTCACCCAGATGTGGTGGTTTGGGATCATCAGTGGATTACCACAAACACATCAAATCCATACTCGATTTTAAAAACTTTTTAGTAAATATTCGCGAAGAACGTATTTCCTGCCATGCAAATTCGCAATTGTTTTTATTCATTTCATTCAGTTGTTTGTTTTTCTTTTTTTGTTTATTTGACACTGACATTGTCGTGAGGAACTCTTTTGGCAATGTAGTTACAATCAACTTACAAAGGTGTGCGTGAAACCCCTCATATATCGCGGATCCGAAATGTCTTAATGTTTACGTCAGATCGAAATGAACTCGAATTTGAAATAATGAAATATTAATTGAAGAATGAAGACCTAACGCTTCTTTTTTAATATTGTGAAGTGATTTGCTTAGTTCCGAAGTGAGGTAGTAGATCAAAAAAAGTAAGGAAGAATCACTTCGAAAGTATTGAAAGTGGCTGCCCTGCCCGAAAGACTAAGTGAAGGCTCTCCAAACCCCTAATACTGCTAGTTCTATTTTATGGAGCCGAGTGTTGGATGTTAAGCAGAAAAGAAGCCAAGATTCTAGACTTTTTCAAAGAAATTTTTTGACCGGATTATTGGTCCTGTATCTCAGGCAGAGACACCGCATGTCAGGAGCCTTACAACTTATAAGTAGATAATTAATCTTAACAGCGTGGTATAACACAGATACCGGGACTCCATCAGCGATTTAGTTAACTTACATTTTCATCAATTGTCATGCACAGAAATTCATTTATGAAATATATATTTATCTACTTTCTCAAGTCATTTAGGAATGTCATGGTTTTTTTTTTGACAAAAACTTATATGCCCTTGTTTAAGAAAAAAAATAATAAAATTTATTCTATCAAGATCGAAATATACCATTTTCCTATATAGACCACCGGCAAACTCTGGCAACTACCCGGGGGTACTGTCAATTTTGCCTTTTTCTATGTTCCTAAATTCTTCCCCACAAATCATGACAAAGTTATGTGATGGCAAATATTTATCTTCTGAAATAGTCCAACAAATTCATTTGCATAATTTACCTGGAAAAACCCGAAAAGTTTTCGATTTGACAATTTAAAATAGGACGGTAGCCGAAGGGGGTATCTTGTGGCTATGCATTTTGTTACGGTCAATTGAAATCTACGACTTGTTAAGAATTGTAAATAAAAGTTTGTGTCAAAATGAGTTTGTCACTTGAATGAATTTGGCTACCAGCTTTCTCCGTTCGATTTGGTGACATTGATGGGTGTTTTTCATTTCATCTAACGTGGGATGGTGTATCAGCAATCTAGATATGCTTATTAGTTACATCCACGTAGTTTTTCATTTAAACAGTGAAATATCTACTGATTTGTTGTAGTTTACAGGAAATACAAATCATTGTTTTATTAAAATGTAGAATGATTATTGCGTGCTTAAATGGGCTTCACGCTGCCTAATTATAAATCGCGGGTCATAAATAAAGGCGATGAGTTATATTTTTGTAATGCCTAAGCTAGTTTTTACTTAGCGAGGTCTGCCATTTTGTTACAATATTTAAATGCCTTATAATCGAAGTCTGCTTGACATAAGCTTTATGCAACAACCGATTTTTGGAAATTGATGACAAAGTAAGCTTTCAAAGATTTGACATATTTTTAGTGCCCGCCTTAGTTTTAGCAAAATTACGTTTATTAGATATGGATACACACATGACTTACGGTTTTTTTTAAGAAATACATACATATTATTTAGTTTGTGGGCGCAGCTTAAGAAAGAACACTCGATGCGTCCATCGAAACAAACAGAACAGAATAAACATTTTGACAGTTCAGTAAAAGTACGCGTGTTGGCTTTTTCTCAGTTACTATGGAGTAGAAAAAGGATTCAGTGTTAGAGTGGCAGTGGGTATAGTGCGCGATTTTATAATCTTAATAGTAATAAATCATCTAAATATAGTTAATATTGAATACGTCTAATAAATATTGAATTTTGTAAAGGACCATGTTTTTATACCCTATTCTAGGGGTATATTAATTTTGACGCATAGTTTGTAACATACCTTAATATTGCCCGTAGACCCCTAAAAGTTACTATATTTATGATCAGCATCGATAGTAATGTCGATCTAGCCATGTCCGCCCGTCCGTCCGTCCGTCCGTCGGCAAAAATTAGGCCTTTAAACTGGACCTAGAGAGCTGAAATTTTAACCATATACTCTCTAGGGTCCCGAAATATTCAAGTTTAAGAATTTTTGAAATCCGCCCACAGACACGCCCACAAACTCAAAAAAACAAAATTTTGGAAAAAATCGAATTTTGAGCTAGAGAGCTGAAATTTTTTATATATGATCTATGGCCCATAAAACTGATTGGGACATAAAATTTTCAAAATCCGCCCACTGACACGCCCACAATTAAATAAAACAAATTTTGGGAAAAATTGAATTTTGAGCTAGAAAGCTAAAATTTTTTATATATGATCTTTGGCCCATAAAACTGCTTGGGACATAAAATTTTCAAAATCCGCCCACTGACACGCCCACAATTAAATAAAATATTTTTTTTGAAAAACCTAAATTTGAGCTAGGGAGCTGAAATTTTTAATATATACTCTCTAGGGGCCCTTTATGCTCATGTGTAAATATTTTCAAAATCCGCCTACTGACACGCCCACAATTATTTTATTTTTATTTTTGAAAGTCCAAAGTTTGAGCTAGGGAGCTGAAATTTATAGTATATACTCTCTAGGTGCCCTTTATGCTCATACTTAAATTTTGTTTAAATCCGCCTACTGACACGCCCACAATTAAATTAAACAATTTTATTGAAAAACCAAAGTTTGAGCTAGGGAGCGTTTTTATTTACAAAAGCTTAGTTTTTTCGTTAAAATCCTTTAAATTTTTGTCACGCCCACTTATGAGATATGGGAATAAGAATAGGGTATCCAACAGTTCGCCCAAGCGGACTGTAGCCAGCCCCTATGTTTATTTCGTGGATTTATCCAAAAATTGATATGGTAGGGTTTCCTGTGATTTGGTAAAAACTAGAAAGTGTTATCTGGATGAAGTTTTAAAATAGAAGACGGTAATAATCGGGTTATATGGACGCCACGCCACTGGTTCCTATGCAGATTTCTTCTTAGTAATTGTGTCCTGTTATATTAAAATTTCTTCGAAATAACGGCACCCGTTTTTGAGATATTGTTGGTTTCCCAAAGAACCGTTTATCAAAATTATTTTGGGAAAACTGAGTAAGCCATCTGCTGTCACTCGAGCCAAGTTTCCAATATTATATTCAAAATTAATCAAAATTGTTTGAACCGTTTTTGAGAAAAAAGGTTTCCAGAAATACAAAAATATATTATGTAAAAGAAATAAATAGCACAGTTATGATGTTTTTTTATAAAAAAATAGTTTTATTTTTGACTTTCAAACTCAAACATTTTTAATTTTGTTTTTGGACCTTTTTCAACTAATAATAATAATTCATCCAAGTAGTAATTTTGAATTATAAGCTTAAAATTCGATTTTTTTAAATTATTTTAATTTGTGATGAAGTTATTGCTTGTGGAGAAAGAAGTAGCACACATTCCTAGAATTGTAAAAAATGCATGTTTTTAGCAATTAATTCTTACAATCTTAAATCATTTCAGTATTATCAAGTTAGTACTTTGTTGGCTTACCACGATTTTTCAAAGTTGCCTGGCACCTTCTTGGTAAACTTTCAACAAGATTTTGGCATCCGCTTTGTAGGATAGAATATCACGCTTCCTTGATACCAGCCCAAAGATCGTCCGAATTTTTGAATTTTTTCCGCTCAATCTTAACCTTAAGATCATTCCATAGATGTTCTATGGGGTTAAGATCGGACTTTGAGCTGGCCAGGTCGGTATATCGATTTGTTCGTCCGAAAGTCAATCTATTACAATATTTGATGCATGTTTGGGATCATTGTCATGCATGAATATCCAATTTACTGGCGTAGACTCATATGAATATGGTTCCATGTTGTTCTGCAGAATATTTAGATACGAGAATTTATCCATTCTGATATCAATTCTTACCAGTGGCCACTCCATGCCATGAAAATGCTCACAAGACCATCAAGTTTCCCCCTCCATGTTTTTCAGTCTTAAGAGTATACCTGGTTGTACCTATGCCTGGCACTTTGAGCGATAAACAAATGTTTTCCCTTCTGGACCAATGCGATTGACGTTGGTTTCGTCACTCCAAACCACTCACTTCCAAAACTGCACGTTTTTGTTTCGATGAGTCTTAGCAAAAATTAAACGAGCTTTAATATTTTCCTTGAAAAGCAACGGTTTTTTCCTGCTCACACGTCCATACAGCTCAGCATCATTGATTCTTCTTCTCACCAGTCTGCTTGAGACATCAACACCAAATTCTTCGTTAACTTCCGTCATGATGCTGCGAGATGACTTAAAAGGGTCACACCTATATTTTCTAGCGATGGCTCTGTCAATTCGTATCGACGTTTTGCGAGGTGGAACCTTACGAATTTTATTTTATCCATATATCGATTTGCTCTCACTAAATCAATGGCTATATAAACCATTTTATGGGAACAATTCAATATTTCGGCTATTAGGGAAGGATTCTTACCTTGTGTATAATGATCGAAAATAATTTTCCTTATTCCCGGATTACAATGCACTCCTCTGCCCATTTTATTAAAAACACTTGTTTATCAAACTAAAAACAACACAAAGTAAGCACCACCTCTTCTCTTATTAGTTTCGATCGGGAAATAAAAACTTAACGGTAACAAAAAAAAAGTGCTATTTCTGCGTCCAGGAGTAAAAGAGTATAGAATATAATAAGAAGGCAAATGCAAGAACCTATCAAAGATAACGGGACTCTTGAGACTTTTTTGTTCAAATCTATTAATGTAGACAACATGGCTAAAGAAACAAACTATCACAAACATTCGACATGACGGAAATTTAAATGGCGTGATTTTTCTTAAAAGTGTGCTATTTCAAAAATGTCCGTCAACAATTTGTCTCCAAAGTATTAGTCGGTGTGTAAATTTCCTTCGAAATAACTTGACCCGGTTTTGAAATACAAGCATTTTTGTAAAATACCGTCATTCGACTTTTTTTTTGCAAAAACTCAGTCCGCCATTTTCTTACACTCACCTCAATCATTTTATATTTTAAAAATTATTAAAATCGTTTGAGCCATTTTTGAAAAAATCGGTGTTGAAAAATCAATTTTTATGGCGTATACCTAGGTATCGTTTTTTTGAAATGATAGAATACCAAACAAGTGCGAGTTAGAAGCCTACATACCCTAAATATAAATTCAACCAAACGATTCTCACGCATCGCTTAAATTGGGTGGTGATTTGCTTCTTTAATCAATTTGTTAGTTAAATTGGTATTCAAGTCTACTCATTCAGTCATTGGTAATTTCTTACCGGATGTTGGCCTTTAGGTCTTGCCGGAAGGGGCCAAATCACTTGAGCGGGCTCGCCACTCCAAAACGCCCCTTATTTATATGCGACGCTCCGGGAAGTGTTTCGTCAAAACAGCCATCGACGACCTTGAAGAGAGAGCCGTTGCCCTGTTCTGTTGGAACCAAATGTGCCCTCAGTTCAATTCATCCTGTCGTGGGAAAAAAATCCTAAATTATGTTCATATACCGGGCGGAATTAACTGTGACGTGACCTCATTTACTTCAAAAAACCAGGGACCAACAATCCCAGCTGAGGAAATTGCACACCACACTGTGAGATTAGGTGAATACAAAGGCCTTTAAAGACGGGGATTGGTGTCAGCCCAGTAGCGCATGTTTTGTGTCTTTTTTATCACTGAAAAAAACAATGGCGTCCTCTGGAACGTTTTCGAGAAGCGCTTCACCTGCGTTCCTCCGAGAACTAGAGTCGGAGAGTTCTTGCTTAATTACCAACTTGGTCATCGTGAAGAATGCGCCTCACTGAACGATCGGAAAGTCCAAGGGCAGACACACGCCGTGGGGATTGCACGATTGAAGCTTTCACTCCCTCAGTGTTCTCAGGTGATCGGATGGGCCGAGGCGCTTCAGTTCTTCGTCTTGTCACACTCGCGGTTGGACTGAACGTATTGACGCATGTTAAAGTTGATTTTCGGTCCGGGACACTGCCCAACGGTGCTACATACAGTCTCTGGCCAAATTATTAGACGCAATGTAGTTTTTTAATATTTTTATGTGTTGCACGAGTTTATATGCAATATTGTTATATTTAAACGTACATAATATAATGTGTTTTTATTTAGGAGATTTTGTATATGATTCCATTTTGTATTTATTTTTAACACGTTGCACTACAGTGTTAACATATTGATACGCGAAAGTAAACAAGTACAAACAAAGTACATAGAACTTTACAGTGCGTCTAATAAATTGGCCAGGGACTGTAGAAACGATCTCGGAAGGCGCGCTGGGTTGCGATTACGAACACCCATTCGAAAAGTAGACCTTGACGGCAAACGCACGTTCCTCACTATTCCAACGCATGATGGTGACTGACCTGGAAGGATGAAAACTTTAGAACCGATAGGGCTCGTCGTGATTCCTTAAACGATTTGCATAACTGGTGTGTACTGATTTTCGAAAGACCTTCGATAGACAACATGGACAGATAGACAGAGATCTGGGATCTTCTATGCAATACAATGGGCGAGTTCAAATTGCAAGGCAACTACCAGTCCCTATTATTTTACCTTTCCTAATTGATCGAATAACTCACGTGACCATCGTTTGAAAAGTGACAGAGGTTTAACTAGTAGGGAACTCGCAGTAGCCTTGCAAATTGAACGCGTCCAATCGCTTTCTTACCAAATCGCCCATACAACGTTATTGACACGCCCTCTTTGGGGATGCTTTGACTAAGTTTTCCATTTATGGCATTTTGTTATAAAACAAACAAAAAACATGTTCCAAAATGAACAAAGACTGTCAAGCAATCAAACAGTCTCCCAACCCGGGCGTACGTTTTTTGTTTGTTTTTTAAGTGAAAATTTAGGTAATGTAATAGTTAATTCGTTTTTTACTCGTATATGCACACATATAAATGGAGGTAAGAAAAGTTTTCGAATTTAGCTGACTCCGTTCAAAATTTTATTAACACAAAGCTGCACAAAACATAGGCCATGTGCCACACACGAAGGCGAACATTAAAGTCAACTCGCAAACTGCTAAATTTCATTTGGTCAAACGCATTGATTTACTGACGATCATTTTGCATGGTTTGCCATTTGCCTGCTTTAATGTCCTCCGGTTGGGTGTCATATAATATTCACTACTTCAAATAAAAGAATAAATTCTCATTGCAACAAAACGACAAATGACCACGACATACAACAATGACAGGCATATCATTACCCACCCACTTTAGTGTCTGGAAAGGTCTTGTGCTCGTCATACCACACCGTCAGCTATGGAAGGTGACACTGACAATTGATCGATGGACAGGCATATGGCAGTTGACTGAAATGGCTCGTGCCAAGCCATAACGCTAGGAGGTAAATTAAAAATGCATTTCACCGCATGATGTGATAAGCGATGCACTTGAGGCCAAATGCCAACGTATTCATCCATTATGGTTCCTAGCCACACGAAAGCGTTTCTCCTCAATTGACAGCCTAATTTTGGAAAAAAAGAAATGTCATCTCCAACTCGAAACTCACACCCACCACCATGAAATAAGTTCAAACGGGACAGGTTGTTCGAATCAAACATTTTTATGGCACCTGGTGTGATTTCAAGTCCAAGTTTGGGTCACATTTCCGGTTAACGAATGAAAACTATTCAAATATAAACGCCGCAACATTTGAGTAGGCAGCGCAGTTTAATTTTTTAATTGCATGCAAGTGTTTTGATCGTGATGATATTAAATCCTCTAACTTATGTTAAACAAATAAAAAAGGGTAAGCAATTAAAATACATCTTAAGCTTCTGGTTATCGGAACATGGATCTGAAAGTACATTCTCCATGGTAGATGTACACTTGGGTCGCATGGAGTGCATTAGATCATTTTCACTGGCGGCCAACCCTGTCGGCCTTGTGAAGTTGTTATTCGCCCACCTACACTTGGTTATTTTGTTTCGCTTTACTCTGCGCACACACTCACTCAGTTAAGAACAGAAAAGTGACAACAGAGAGGTCTTAAGCTCAAAAACACACACGACTATATGCAGATGCAGCCAAGAGAATGAGTTAAGCGAGTTGAGGTAGCGTACTTGCAGTGGATTGAATATTTGTTGTTTTCGTAAAAATGACTTTAAGTAAACACAGTTTATAATATTTGGACATTTTGATGGGCTCTGACATTTTGCTTGCAAAACACATGCGTGGGATTGCAGTCACCCGTGTTGACATTCAAGATAAATTTGTTTAAGATAAGTACGATTGCGACACGACGCGACGTACAAATTTGCGAATGAATGAGTAGACCTGAATAACAACTTAACTAACAAATTGATTTAAGAGGCAAATCACGACTCAAATTAAGCAATTTGGGCCAATGCGTGAGAATCGTTGCGTTGAATTTATTGGATGCACAATTACTGTTAAAGGCCTACCACAAGATATCTGAAATGCACTAATGGTTGAAGTCATTCGATAAAAGATTTCCAGTGGGTTAAGCTATTAATCTTCATAATTTATCCGAAATATTGTAATCCAATAAAGTGCGGAAATAGGTGAGGTATCTTTCTTGCTTCTAGCTATTAACGGTGTTTAACGCCGTTAGAGTTTTTAAAAAAGAAACTGCGTGGCTAGTGTTTGCTTTTTATCTTTCTCGAATATTTTATCGTACTAAAGAGAAAGATATTGCAATCGTGCTGAAATCAAACTGAGTATGTGGTGTGATATTACAAATATTGCGAAGTGCAAAAAAGTGTGTCTCTAATTTCCGATTGTCGGTTCGTCTGTAGCCGAGGCTCCAGCCGTAATGGGTGAATAGATTTAGTTCAAACTTCATATGTAGGGTATAAAGGCTTATAACTCGCCGTCATAAGGTGAGCGTAAGAAAATTGCGTATTCAGTTTTTGCGAAAATAGTCGAATAACGGTATTTTGCAAAGATGCTATTATACGGGTCACGTTATTTCGAAGGGACATTTACACACCGACTAATACTAAAATAGTATCATTTCAAAGGAATTTGTCAATTGAAATTTTTGAAATATTTTTTAATAATTTTTTTATTCATATAAGTTTTTGGAACTTTGGAAAATCTCTCTTTTTCTCAAAAACGGCTCTAATATACATATATATACACTCATAGGCACAATTAATCGCCCACCTATGTTTAGTTTCACTCTGTGTGTTTTTGAAAAGTAACGGTCATCATAATGATTTCGTTTTGTCTACTGGGTTCTTTGAGCATGAATTAAACAGTTACTAAATTTATTTTTGTCTCCTATCTTTGCATTGTTTGCACTTTTGTGATCCAGTTGCATTTTGGCATTCTTGAAGATCTGAGTAATGTGGTTCTTGTTTCTCAACTTTTTATTTGTGGATATTGCAAAGTGTAAAATTAGTGTTTGAACTTTTATTATTCGGGCAGACGGCTTAAGCCATGCTTCAAAGATTTATGTATAGAAATAGAATGTAACAAATGAATGAATGAAACAATAAATCAAAACTATCTATCTATCTATCTATCTATCTATCTTATTCAAACCCACAAAAAAAAAAATGCCGTGAGACCCCACCGAAGTAGCGAGGGCTGTGGTTTTTGCGGATAGCGGGTACAGTCAACGCTGGATTGCGTGGACACTTAATGTGCCTCGAACTACCGTCCGGGACGCCATCAGAAGATTTCGGGAGACTGGTTCTTACAATAGGAGACCAGGCCAAGGCAGACATCGATGCACATCCGCTCGAGATGATCGCTTTATTGTAAGCAATGTGCTAAGAGATCGCTTTAGCACAGCTGCTCAAGCTCGTACTCGTCTCCTCGAAGTGCGAAACGTAAGTGTAAGTGAAAGAACAATAAGACGAATACTGGCAGAAAGAGATGTAGGATCGTTTCGTCCAGCCCGAGCCCCCGAATTGCTCCCACAACATCGTAGAGCTCGACTTCGTTTTGCTCAAGAATATGTGAATTGGGCCATTGATCAGTGGAAGAACGTACTATTCTCAGACGAGAGCAGAATGGCCCTACGAGGACCAGATGGTCGTATGCTAGTGTACAGATGACGAAATGAGAGGTTTGCTCCATGTGCCATAGCCACAACAGCCACAGGGTATCAGGGAGGGTCGATAATGGTATTGGGAGGTATCAGCTACGAGGCTCGCAGCGAGCTCGTGATCTTCGATAGAGGAGCTGTAAATGCCCAGAGGTACGTGGAGGAAGTTCTCCAAGAACATGTCATCGTTTTCGCGCCATTAATTGGAATTTTTTTTTATCTTAATGTAAGATAACGCACGTTGTCATGTCGCAAGATCGGTCACTGAACACCTTGAAGAAGTCGGTATTCAAACCTTACCATAGCCAGCGCGCAGCCCAGACCTGAATCCTATAGAGCACATATGGGACAATCTAAAACGACGGGTTCGGGCAAGAATACCAGCGCCAACCAACATAAGGGAGCTCAAGACAGCTGCAGCAGGGGAATGGGACAACATCCCCTAAACAGATATACAGGATATAATGGATGGACTTCCAAATATGCTCCAAGAAGTCATTAGAGCTCGAGGAGGAAATACACGTTATTGAAAAAAAATGTTATCAAATAAGAAATAAAACATAGGGACGGGCTACAGTCCGCTTGGGCGAATTGTTGGATACCCTATTCTTATTCCTATCCCTCATAAGTGGGCGTGACAAAAGTCTAAGTATAGTTGAATTGTTAAGAACGCTCTACATATTTTGTTATAAACATTCAACACATGAGAATAAAGGGCCCCTAGAGAGTATATATTATAAATTTCAGCTCCCTAGCTCAAACTTTGAATTTTCAAAAAAAAAAAAAATTAATAGTGGGCGGGTCAGTGGGCGGATTTTGAAAATATTTACACATGAGCATAAAGGGCCCATAGAGAGTATATATTATAAATTTCAGCTCCCTAGCTCAAACTTTGGATTTTCAAAAATTAATATACCCTTAGAATAGGGTCAAATTATTTTATTTATTTGTGGGCGTGTCAGTAGGCGTGTTTGAATTTTTTTTTATCCCGAGCAGTTTTAGGAGTCAATATAATATATTTCAGCTTTCTAGCTCAAAATTCGTTTTTTTTTCAAAATTTTGTTTTTTGAGTTTGTGGGCGTGTCTGTGGGCGGATTTCAAAAATTCGTGAACTTGATTATTTCGAGACCCTAGAGAGTATATGGTCCAGTTTAAAGGCCTAATTTTTGCCGACAGACGGACGGACGGACGGACGGACATGGGTAGATCGACATTACTATCGATGCTGATCATAAATATAGTAACTTTTAGGGGTCTACGGGCAATATTAAGGTATGTTACAAACTATGCGTCAAAATTAATATATCCTTAGAATAGGGTATAAAAATGTTATTAATTAGGGTTAAAAAAAATTAAATTTATCAAAAATAAACTAAAAATACGATTTATAGTGATAAAGATGATTAAATCGATGTTTCATAAACTTAAAATGTTATCTTTTACTATCCAAACATTGCTCACGATAGATTCTATAAAAAAAAAAAACATTATGGAACAATACCGACCATAATCCCAAAAATACTGGATGGGCGGTTAATTGTGCCTGTGAGTGTATATTTATTATTTCGTTTTAATATACTTGGCTTACTACCGCACAGTTTACAATTCAGAGATATGATATTACTATGTATCTGTCTACTGAAATATTATCTGATATTTTCTTAAAGTTTTTGCTTATAAAAAAAAACATTTTTATTCTGGGCGAAATAACGGGCAAAACAACAAGCAATTTGATACAAAAAAAAATCATATATTCTATCACATAAAATAATTCACAAGTTAGAAAAGCATCAGAAATGAAGTTATTTAACAAGGAAATCATGTTCAGTTTATTTATATCAACACTTAAATTAAGTCATATAAGTACTAGTACATAAAGAAACAACTAATATAACACAAATAATAATATACTCGTATTATCAAATAAATAAATTAATTACCCAACAAATGAAATAAACGATAACAAGAAAAAATTACCAAAAATCAACAACATGAAAAAATAAATAAATAAATAAATAAATAGGTTAAAAAATAAACATCATATAACAGAGGAAAAAAATAACAAGTAGAGATAGAATAACAAAAAGTAATAAATTAATTAATAGACAACATTAAGTTTATGAAAGAATAAATTAAATTAGAAACAAAATAAGAAAACGCCCGCGCTGTGTAGCTAATACATTATAAGGGTCCCAACAAATCCCTTTAGTGCGCGCTTATTATAAAAAAAGGTATATACATACATATTTTCAAATAAAAATAAGTAAATAAAAAACTTATATAAATTAATTAGACCTTTGAACAAAAAAGTTTGAAAGGTAATTAATGAGAAATCCGTGGTATTCAGCAGAAACATGTAGTTGATTTATTAATCGATTATCCGAGTAATCGCATCGCATTATAAATGTGTTAGTTAGTTGTCATATTCTATCAGAGATCAATTCAATATTGCTACGAATATGTAGATCCAATATAGAATGATGCCAGGACAAATTCATCATCATTTTTAACACTTTATTCTGCGATATTTGCAGCTTTTTTATATGGCAATCCGCAGAATCACCCCAAACTTGACATCCGTACAAAAGAATTTCTTGAAAAATAACCTTGCATATTATTATTTAATTTTCCCTTGATAATAGGGAATTTCGGTTAATAAATGGGTATAGCATTTTGATAGCAATATTAATTTTCTTCAGAGTTTGTGATGTGTGTTCCTTGAACGTCAACTTTGCGTCTAAATGAATACCTAGAGATTTGATGGAGTGCTCCCACGAAATTTGCTGACCATTCACTAACAGTTGATTAGCGGGAGGAGAACAAGTTTTCCTTTTTCGAGTGAAAAATATGGTTTGCATTTTTCCCGCATTTAATTTGATTTTCCATTTTGTATAGTACTGTTCTAATATTTTCGTTGCGTTTTCTAGGTTCGATTGAACATTTATACCACATTTATGTGACGAAAATATAGCAGTATCATCAGCAAATATTGCTGCTTCAGAATTCGGTAAACTTGGGATATCTGAGGTGTATAAGTTGTATAATATCGGACCGAGTACTGAGCCTTGAGGTATACCAGCTTAAAAACTAATTAAAGAAGAAGCACTTTTATTAACAAAGACTTTAAAACAGCGATTGGATAAAAAACTTTGAACAATTTTACAGATAAATAGGGGAAAATTGAAAGTAATCAATTTATATACCAGGCTCTTATCATTTTGATTAATTTTGATATATTGAATACTTGGCTTGAGTGTCAGCAGATGGCTTACTCAGTATTGCCCAAAAGTTTTCGGTTAAATGTTCTTTGGAAAACCAACAATATCTAAGAATTCAAAGAAATTTGATATATAACCTGATACAATTATTTAGAAGAAATCTGCAAAGGTATTCTCTGTCTAATATCAAGAGACACAAAGCTCGAAAATAAAACCAGTTTTTTTTTACATGGAATGCTGTGCCTCTTGATCAGGGCCGCCGAGAGAATGGGAACCATGTACGGGCCTCCCCTCCCCCTTATCTTAAAAAAACAATTGCACAATCGTAAATTAGACACGGTCTTATAACTAATAGAGAAAAATCAAATCAAAACTTTATTCATGAAATTTGCCTTTTAATTGAATCAGTAAATATGAAAATCAGTAAAATGTGTTATTTCTGTGGTCCTGCTTTTGATTTGTTATCTGATCGTCCTTTTACAACACCAGTGATCTTCAGTCATGTAAACCCAAAGGTGCATGCAACTTGCCGGTCCCTTTAAGCTCAATTTGAGAGGCCAAATATTCACAAAAATGGGAAATTTCCTACAATTAGGTGTCATTGATAGAAATTGATTTACTGTAAGGGTGCAATTTCATAAAACCGTCAACATGATAAATTAATGAAGCTGACAAATGCTGAAATTTTTACGACGGTCTTACGAAATTTCATTAAAAACCTTTCTTTTACTATTAACAATTTAAACGGGCTTACATTCGAGAGTCCTCGCGCCGGTACACTTGTCTGATAAGTCCTCGAAACATCTTTCAAGATAGCATCTCTAGTACAGGCAGAGGCTTAGAGACAACTCTGCAATGTTTTAGCAATTAATTGAGTGTCTGGATGCAGTTGAAATATTTCTTGAGAACACAAATGCTACTTTGTATAGACTAATTCTTTGACATGATCTTCCTAGGTCTACTAGACTCATCTGCCAAAAATAACCTTTGTTTTGTACTATAGGGTGCGCACAAATTGTGCTACAAGGTGGCGCAAAAGTAATCCTCCTATCAGAAAATGCTATAAATTTTGCGATTGGCCCCTAATGTCAGTTCTGTTTTGACATTTGTGTAGTAAACACATGCGAAATACACGTTAATAAATAATGTTACGCTACACTGCTCCTGAACGCGGAATATTGGTGACTATTTATTTGAGCAAATTTTTAAATTACAGCCAAAAAACATCGGAAGGTTATTTTTGCGCCACCTTGTACAATAAGAAATTCAAATAACTTTTTAATCAATGTATTTCATTTATTTATTTAATTTATTGTATAGAAAATTCAATTTTATTTTATTTAACTACCTAACTTAACAGGGCAAAACTCATTCAAAACGATACCACATGGGATGAGTATAGCGAAAGCAAGAGAGAATTTAAATACTTAGTGAGGAAATCCAAAAGATCTTCATGGAAAAAGTTCTGTGAATCTATTGAGTTAACGGAAGAGGCGTCGAGACTGCGTAAAATGCTCTCAAAGGAGGCTAGCGTACCTAGCTACCTAAAAAATAACAACGGGACATGGGCCGTGAGTAGTCAGGAGGTTCTGGCAACCCTGGTGGAAACCCATTTCCCCGGTTCCACAACCCCAACGGACCTAGGCCTACAAGGACAGGAGGAAGTCGACTGTCCCTCTTTCGAGTGGGAAGAAATTGACAATATCATCAACCGAAAAAAGTTACGGTGGGCCATGCATACATTCAAACCGTATAAATCTCCAGGGCCGGATGGTATTCTACCGATCATGTCCAAAACGCGCCAGAGCATGCAAAACAAAAGATTTTGGATATACTGAGATTCAGTCTAAGAACAGGGCATATTCCAACAGCCTGGAGAGAAGTCCGGGTTGTTTTTATACCCAAAGCCGGCAAACAGGGTCATACGACGGCGAAAGACTTCAGACCAATCAGTTTGTCGTCCTTTTTGCTTGAGCGTCTGGTGGAAGCTCACATTAGTAATAAATGTAGCAATGGTTTTTTATGCGAGTCACAGCACGCATACTTAAAGGGTAGATCAGTAGAAACTGCACCCACAACGTAGTGGGTAAAATTGAAAATAGTCTACACTGCGGCGAATTTGCTTTGGCCTCTTTTCTCGATATAGAAGGAGCCTTCAATAACGTTGAGTGTAGAGCTATAAAAAGCGCCTTAACAAGCGCTAACATACAACAGGGAATCATAAATTGGGTATGCAACATGCTCGCCAACAGGAACATAAACTGCTCCCTTGGTCAAAGCTCCATAAGGATGTCTGCAACCAGAGGAACCCCGCAGGGGGGAGTCATATCGCCACTGCTGTGGGTACTGGTCATTGACAACGTACTAAAGGAAATTAAGTCAATGGGTATAAGTGCCACAGCGTATGCGGACGACGTGGCCATAGTAGTGCAGGGAAAATATTTGAATACTTTAAGTGAGATCACAGAGACCGCCTTAAAGAAAATTAGTAATTGGGCCAAGGGCTGCGGACTAAATGTTAATCCCTCGAAAACGGAGGCAGTCCTGTTCACGAGAAGACACAAAATACCGCACTTCAATCTCCCGAAACTTGACGGAGAGGAACTGTTCCTCACGGACAGTGCGAAGTATCTGGGCGTAATCCTAGATAGAAAATTAAATTGGAATCTTAACATAAGGGAACGAATGAAGAAGGCGTATAATGCCCTCTTTATTTGTAAGAGAACAATAGGCAAAACATGGGGCCTGAAACCCGCCATGGTACACTGGATATATACGGTAGTGGTGATGCCCATACTTACATATGGCTCACTTGTGTGGTGGAGGGCAACAAATAAAAGAACCATAATTGGAAAACTAGCAACGGTGCAGAGAACGGCAAGCATAGCCATCACTGCTGCAATCCGTACTACTCCTACGGCAGCACTGGACACCTTCCTGCACTTTATCCCGCTAGATTTAAAAATAAAGCAACTTGCTGGCAACAGCGCTTTGCGCCTCAAAAATTTAGGCCAGTTTAAGGACTGTAGTTTTGGGCACTGCACGATCTTAACTGATGTGCTACCCGGAAATCCTATACGGACTGATGAGATTTGCCCCTTGGTCGACCATGCCATCCCCTATGAGGTGTCATATCCGCGAAGGGAGGAGTAGCAAAGAGATGCAGTCATAATAGCAAACGAGGTTGCTATCTACACTGACGGCTCTAAGATGGGGGAAAGAACGGGTTCTGGCATTTTTTCTGCTGATCCAGACCTGAGAGAGTCTATACGACTCCCGGACACAAGCAGTGTCTTCCAATCGGAAGTTCTGGCTGTTCTAAGGGCGGCAGAGATAGTGCAGATGAGATCATTGTCGGGAAGAGACATTGCCATATATATTGACAGTCAGGCGACACTTATGGCACTTGAATCTGCTAACATTAACTCTGAGATAGTCAGAAACTGTCGCACAATGCTAAAAGCAGTATGTAGACGGAATCGAGTAAGACTGTGCTGGGTACCGGGACACAGCGGTATAGGGGGAAATGAGCAAGCCAATGAGCTAGCAAGAAAGGGAGGGGAGCTGGAAAATAGCGGAGGTGTGAACATTAAACCACCCCTGGGCGTCTTTAAAGGAAAAATCAATGAAAAGATCTTAAAAATGGCTGACCTCAGATGGCAGAACATGGAGGGACATAGGATGTCTAGAGCCCTTTGGCCCCATTTGGTTAAGAAAAGATCTAAGGAAATTCTAAAATTGAGCTGTCCCCTGCTTAGAACAGTAATTGGGATTATGTCAGGGCACTGTCTTCTAAGAAAGCATGCCAGGCGACTTGGTCTGGTGGATATGGACACGTGCAGGTTCTGTGGTAATCTACAAGCCGAGGAAGACATAACACACATATTGTGTGAATGCGAGGGCATAGCACGGAATCGCAGGAGGATTCTTCGAGGAACTAGGGGAGCTGAGCGGCATGGACCATAGGAAGCTGGTTAAGTTCTGCAGGAAGATTGGGCTCTATCTAGGAAAAGTTTTTTTTAGGTTTTTAGGTTTTTCTCCAATTGAAGTTTTTCAAGTGGTTCCCTAGGGATCGCGATGGGCCCTTCTGGTGCCTAGTGCTGTATGCGAATTGCATACCCCTTTTTAACCTATGACCTATAACTACCTAACTGGTTTTGAAGATGATAGTCCGTAAATGACCTCCATGCTCAGCCACGCATATGCGACCCCTGATCAGAAAAATTTTCATTGCGGCCTGAAGGGTTGAAGTCTGGATCGCCTCAATTATTGTTTTAATGGACTGCTTCAATTCGGTCAAATTCCTTGGTTTCGTTTTTTACACCTTGACATAACCCTATTAGAAAAAGTCTGGTGCAGTCAGGTCAGACCTTGGGAGCCAGCGGAAAGGGGGAGTTTCTGGATATTAATTTGTTTGGGAATTTTGGTTTGAGCTCCGCCATAACCGGTCTGGCTTTGGGTGCAGTTTCTCCATCTTGCTGGAACCAAATGCTGTTGAATTGGATACTTCTTTGGCGCAGGTCTGGGTAAAAAACTCCTTCAACATATTCACCGTTTTCTTCAAAGAGGTATGGCCCCACAATGCACCTTGATAAAACTGCGCACCACACAGTGAATTGTTCTGGGCGCAGTTACGTCTCATGGAGTATTTCTGAATTAGATTCACTCCATATACTTCAATTTTGCTTATTTACTTTGGCGTTTAGATCAAAATTGACCTCATCAGACATAAACAAGCAATTTATCAAGCTGTTGTCTTTTTTAGTCATTTCAATCATTTGTTGGCAAAATTACAGGCGAATAAGCCAATCCAGAGGGTTTAACTTGCTTGAAATTGGGAATTTTGCACAGAAACAATTTTAAGTCATCATGAATTATCCGTTGTAATGACCGTCTGCTAAGTCAAATTTGCGCCGATAAGTTTCGAGCCGAAACGCCTGGATTGACAATGCTACAGCTGCGATTGTGTCTTGAACCCGAACATAGGCATCTCGATGGTACGGTCTTCGTGTGATGCTTCCAGATTCGGCAAACATGTTTACCAGCCTCATAATGGTATATCTACTCGTGGGAGCGCCGCAAAAAAAAAAAAAAAAAAGGACTGCAAAGCATGGTACCGCTGCACCATCCAAATCATCTTTTCGGTATCCCAAGCATTCACTTTAATAAATCTAAATAGTAACCTGCCAAATAAAAAAAAAATAAGCCGATTACTCACACAGATAAAAAGTTATTACGTTTTGTTTTTGTAGCACAATTCGTGCGCCACCATGTACTTAAAACATTTTTAGGTATGTAGATGGGGCTTAAGTCAAGCGTCATTAAGACACCCATCTACTTATCAAGAAATGTCACGCTTTACTTGGATCATTGTATCGTAAACCATTTGAGGACAGTTACAAATATTCAATGTCCTCTTCGGATTGGGCATTTCCTCCTTCTTACTTAGTAAACTAAACAAATTTAACTCATTTATTTATTTATTTAGTCTGATGACTTATGATGTATTACTCGTATGTACGTGCAGCATTACGAATAATGGTATGATTTTTCCTCATGTAGGCATTCAAAGAAGCTGGTTGGTCCCAAAATTAGCTAAGCAAATTATTTGCTCGGATTGAATAGGATAGTCTTGAGATCCTAAGTTGGGCTTCGTCACTGGTTTCAGTTCCCTAAAGGAGCATCTTAAAATTATCATGTGTGTGTATTGCCTTCGGGCGGAGGAAACGGCATCGCATTTCATCTCGCAATGCTCTGCTTTCGCCCGAACCAGGCTTGATATTCTAAGTAACACTTCGTCCAAGAAGATGAATGAAGGGAGATAGAGTTCGCTAGTATCCTTCGCTATGCCAAGGCAACTGCTAGGTTTTCTGATACTGAATCTAATGCTAATAAGTAGCGAACGGACAGCTATGCTGAAGTACAATGGGCCGTTAGGTCTAGGTGCTTATTGTTTACTGACGACCCTATTTCAAATACAAACAATACAGATAGATGTAAGATTTTACTTAAATAAGGTACTCGTAGTTACATATTTAATTCTTTAATTTTTGCTCGATTCTCAAAAAAGTCAAATACAATTTTTTGTTTCAGAAAATGAATGCAAACTTTCCCAAGGACAACGAAACCATCCATAAATCATGAAAAAGTAAGTTTAATTTATTTCTATTTTTATAAAAAAAATAATTCGCCACATTTTTTTAAATTTCATTTACCTACAAACATTCATTTTTGCTTTGAGCTTTGAAATTGAAATTGCATAACTTTATCATTTGAATATTGCGAAACAACACAACAAGGACATTTAAAAATGATCGTCCAATTTGCAAAAACTTAAACATATTTCTAAATTCGCAATCGCAACTGCAAATGTATTTATTTTTCGACGCAGTTTATAAGTGTCGTCATAAAGCGGCTAAAATTAGAAAAATTTTCTTGAGCTTGACAAAGACTCGAGTGTGTAGGTTTAAAAAAATTCAATAGATTAATGTTTTCGAACAAAATACAATTATCACAAAAATAGAACAAATTCGCTCTAATGAAACATCGATCATCGCTCGGATTGTATTTACATCATCCACATCGATGTTCGATTTATCTTCTTCGTTTTGATTGCAAAATGGAATTTTAAAATTATCCACAAACAAGTCGGTCAGAGTCGCTTCCAACAATTTTATTCTCAATTTACGCAATTGACGGTGGAGGAAGAGGCTCGCAATCTGACAGTGTTGCTAGAAAATTTGCTACATAATTGAAGTATTGCAACAGATGTAGGGCACATGTTGCATTAGAAAGAGGTTTTTTTGTTTTTGTTTTTCATGGAGTATTTTTATTTCGTCTTGAAGGAGTTGCTTAGTAATTAAGATAAAGGTCAGTTGTAATTGTTAACCAAACTGCGGTGTAGGCTGTGTATGGCTAATCGCCCACGTTGTGATAAATTTTACCAGATCACGCAAACAGGCGGAAAACAGACGCATCATCGAACAGAGATATGAATGTTCGATTTGTGAGATATTTGCGTTGGATTGGAATTTTTGTTGGTGCTTCGCTCAAGTAGAGGGAAACAATGAGGCAAATGTCTGTAGGGAGAAGGTCATTGATAATGTTTTCTATCTTCTGCTTTTTATAAATTTGATTGAAGCTAATCGAAAGTCAAGTAGTAAAGCGATATTCAATGAGGTAGTCCAACAGCGCATGAATATTTATCGGGACACATTGGAAATGTCATTCAAAAATGGAATTGTTTTGAGTTGTGTTGTTCCACGTTGCAAAAGCTGAAGGCGTTATTAGAACGTTTTTCAACCCACATATTTTGGTGGTTTTGTATATTGATTTGGCTACCAATCACTTGTACGGCCCACTAACATCTGAGATTATATCAGTGTCACCGGCGCGGGGTAGTTGAAAAGACGTTTAAATGATTGTTAATATGCTGGGGTGCTAGAACTTTACAGGTTAGCATGCGACATATTGAAGACGATGAATATGTGATAGATATGATGGACAGAAAACTGTCTTCAGTGATGTCAAATTCTAACGTATCCCAAAATAGGTCATGGACAAAAGCTCTTCTTCTGTTGTACAAGAATATTGATTGGCAAAGCGATATTTTTTCTGTTTCTTTCGCCGTTGACACAAAAAAAGACAAATATGGGGATACGCAAAAGTTGTCAGTCCGGGGAGAGTACGATAACTCAGGCGACAAAGTTTAACGACAGATTTGTGTAGAACAGTTATTTACAAGCATTTTTTACTAGGGGTGATGAGGGTTTACCTCCCCCCATTTGGGCGAGAGGGGCGATTTTCTAAAAAAAAACCACTTCGAATGGAAAAAAAAAAAAATTACGGTAATACTTACAATTAAGTATTGCACATTTTTTTAAAGACAAAAGTCGGTTCTTCTTCATTTTGTTTTTAAATCAAGTGATTGTCATGAATACCTACTTTTTAAAAAAAAACTAATTTCAAACTCAAAGTTTCTTTAAATCCAGATTCCTTAAATTCAAAAGAAACTTTGCATATACCCATCCTTTTACCTACCCCAAATCCTATGTGAGCCCAAGCAGGGGGATATTTTGCCCTCCATACATAATCTCACTGTTTAAACGCCGTACCGTAATGCTTGCATTCTAGGTAACGCCAAATAACTTACTGTTCTCTACTTTTTAGAAGGATATCATTATTTATTCTCAAGGAAAAAAAAGTCCATAAATAAAAAATTAATAAAAAGTAGGTTTGGTAATTTTTAATTTTTTGAAAAACTAGTAGACTTAAAACCATCTTATTTTCAGTATTCAATTAAAAACTAATAACAGTAAAAAAATAGTAAAAAGAATTTAGTATGTAGTCTCACAATTTGGAATAAAGATAATATAAACTTGCTTTTTTAATTTTTTTCTGAAATTTTGAGTTTGAAATTAGTTTTTTTCAAAAACTATTAACGGAAATCACTTGATTTACAAACAGGATGATAGAACCGACTTTTAGCTTTAAAAAATGTGCAATACTTAATTGTAAGTATTACCGTTATTTTTAAATATTTTTTTCCCATTTCAAGTGTTTTATTTTTAGAAAATCGCTCCTCCCGCCAAAATATGGCGAGACAGACTCCGTTCCCATAGTAAAAAATGCTTGTAAATAACTGTTCTATAAAAAACCGTTATTTTTTCTTGTCGCCTGAGTTATCGTAATCTTGCCGTCAGTCCATTTCGTAAGGCTCGTAAACGCCTCGAACATGATAAGGCACAACAGGTTGGGTACGATTAACCGCTTTGAAAAAGGTGCGAGATACGGTTCTTGAATTATCATAAAATGTTAAGAGAAATTATTTCCCACAAAAAAGTGAAGATATTGCTCACCTATTGTGGGCAATAACTTCACAAAAAAAGGTGAAGTTATTTCCCACTCGAGGTGAAGTTATTGCTAGTGCCGTTATTCCCCGGCACCGTCATAAAGGTATACATATGAAAATTTGTCGACAATTTGACCGACACTTTACAAATAAAGTCGACATTTAAAGTGCCGAGATTTTAATCTTTCGATATTTTTGAAAGTCGATAAAAACTTTGTGGAGATTTTAATGAATAGCAAAATCGACGTTATTAGTAGATAGTCGAATTTTTTTTTGTCGGTAATTCGTACGCTCCCAGGCACAACAATTCAAATTTTAGCTGGAATGTGTCGCACCGAGCTTCCTGTAGATGTTTAAGTTTCTGCGCGTGTAAACAACATTTATTATAACTGTCAACATTTAAAGCCCAACCAAGCAACTTTTGTTTTGAAATAATAAATAAATAACTAACAGGATCTTGCTTTTCCACCCATTAGCGTATTCGAAGTTGGAAGGACATACAATTTAATACCGGCTCCGAATGGCAAATTCGAAAAGCTTCTCATAGCAATTTATACGCTTAAATGTTCGTCAAACTTTCGCAAGAGGTGAGAAATATAATTGGATAATAAAGGATAAGTTTGTTCTTTTGTTAATAATTTAATTGCATCACAAAAAGGTTGAACAATTCCTATTAATCCTACTTTATTAGGTCCTTTAGGAATTTGAAACATTTTTTTAGGTATCACTGTGCCCGGCATGATTTGAACCTGAGTCTAATGCTCTAACTACTGAGCCACTGCGCCCACATCTTATGTCATTTTCAACGAAACGTTGCCTTCCGATCTATCACTTGCTTAAGCATCCCAAAATAGGCCTCTGTGTTTGCCCAGACAAAAATCTCTCTATCAGATTTACGTACGTAAGGTGTGAATGGAATCGTTGTCCTTTTCAACTAATTAAGTTCCACCTTTACACGAGCAAAGGTTTTTTTAATTTAAAACACTGACAGATTTTGACAAGGTATAATGAAGTTCTAATGAGTCCATATTCCAGTCCTCTGCATGTTCGAGCATTTACAGGTCGCTTAAGGCAGCAACTTTTTTTTTGTAAAAAGGAAGAATCAGTTCTGTTTGTTGACAATATTTTTTTTTAACATAAAGTCGTAGGCTATTGGCCGCTGCCAAAGGTGATGCCAATTTGGGTACTTTCAACAATTTTTTTTTAATTTTCTCAAAACGCCTTGTTCGTAAGGACCCTTGACTTAAAAAAAAGAAGAAAAACCCAAAGAACTAAGTCTATAAGTGTCAAAATAGGTGGAAGTTGTCAGTACGAGTTAAAGCAGCCGAAAAACGCCACGTCTATCTTTGCACCGTCCTGCTGGAACCACATGGACTCCAACAAGAATTTGTCAATTTGCGCCTGCAAGACCAAGGGATAATTTTGCCCTTTCATAAATCTGCACAGAAGGAAATGCGTCTCGTTGCTGATAATGATTTTCAATGCAAAATGATTTCAGAGGCCATAGCTGTAGGTTAAACGCCATATCTGATGCACTATTTGCACTTTGTTCGGGAACATCTTCAAATCGTTCACCAAAATTCATAGGATGATGCCCGATTGCGTGACTCGTCGTCAGCCGATTGATATTTGAGACTAATCTTGCGAACGTCTGACAAACATCCAAGAGTTTTGTCATGAGATGCTTCTCAAATTTGCCGTTCGGAATCGGCTTAAAATGGTAGTTCCCTTCCACTTCGCACAAGAAAATGGTTGGAGAAGCTAGGAGTTAGGGCCTGTATCGGCCGTTAATGCCAAATATTTGTTTTGTTTGTTTTCCTCTAGGATACCTTCAGTCACAGCTCCAATATTTTCGGCCGATCAGTTGCTCCGTAGGTATCCACGTCGGAACCAGTACCTTCGAGGTGAGCGGTTGAACGCCGTAGTGTTTGCCCAATTGGTGTCACATGGTCAGGGAATCGACGACGAGATTCTATCTAGCGAAAACGACGAAACAGTTTACTTACTTACTTACTTAGGTGGCGCTACAGTCCGGGGTGGACCTGGGCCTCAACCAATACGCCTCTCCAGTTAGCACGATCTTTGGCAGTTGTGCACTCCAAGTTGGTTGAGATCCCCTTTCACTTGCGCGCGCCTCCTAAGCCGAGGTCTTCCTCTACTTCGTTGTCCCTCCGGGTTGGAATAGAAGACTTTTCGGGCCGGAGCGTTGGTGTCCATTCGCTCTACATGTCCTAGCCATCTTAGCCGACTGATTCGCACTTTTTTGACCAGGTCGATGTCGCTGTACAGGTCGTAGAGTTCGCTATTAAGTCTCCTCCTCCAAAGCCCGTCAACGCAAACGGGACCGAAAATCACTCGAAGAATGTCGCGTGCGAAACGACCAAGGAGATCTTCATCCGCTTTTGCTAATGTCCATACATACGCTTCTGCGCCGTAGAGCAGGACTGATGGGATGATGAGGGTCCTATATAGAGTCTCCTTAGTATTTCTTAACAAGCCCTTACTAATCAATTGCCGTCTTAGGCCAAAGAAACAGCGGTTAGCAAGTGTAATTCTTCGTTTGATTTTCTCTGTGGTGTCATTATCAGAATTAAAGCGGAGCCGAGGTAGACAAAGTCCCTAACTACCTCAAAATTAACTGTCTATCGTGACGTTCTGTCCGATTCGTCGATGTTGTGTGTCCCTTCTTGTTGTATATAGTATATGCTGTACTTGGTTATGCCCTCATTCACCACTAAACCCATTTTTGCCGCTTCTGTGCTAATACTTGCAAACGCACCAGTGACAGCTCGCTGTGTTCTGCCAATTATGTCAATGTCGTCAGCATATGCAAGTAGTTGCAAAGACTTTTGAAAAATTGTGCCTCTAGTGTTGGCTTGCGAGTTTCGCACAATTTTCTCAAGTATGATGTTGAAGAAGTTACATGACAGCGTATCACCTTGTCTAAATCCTTTTTTGACATCAAAGGTCTCGGTGAGATTGTTTGCGACCTTTATGGAGCAGCGGGCGTTCTCCAGCGTCATTCTGCACAATCTGACAAGTTTGGCAGGGATGCCAAAACTAGACATGGCTCTGTATAGCTCGTCTCTATAGATGCTGTCATATACGGCCTTAAAATAGATAAAAAGATGGTGGGTACCGATTTGGACTTCTTGGGTTTTCTCAAGGATCTGCCGTAGTGTGAATATCTGATCGGTCGTGGACTTAACGGACCGAAAACCGCACTGGTAGGGACCAATCAGTTCGTTGCCGAATGGTTTCAGGCGTTCACACAGTACAGCAGACATGATCTTATAGGCAGTATTTAGGAGACTGATACCTCTATAATTGGCGCAGTTTAGAGGGTCTCCTTTCTTGTGAATCGGGCAAACGATGCTGAGGTTCCATTCATCAGGCATACTTACTTCTGACCAAATCTTGGAAACGAGTTGGTGTATGCTCTCCACCAGGTCGTCTCCCGCTGCCTTAAAAAGCTCGGCATTTAAGCCGTCTGGTCCAGCAGCTTTGTTGGATTTAAGTTTGGATATCGCTATCCTCACTTCGTTTTGGTCAGGTGGATTGAAGTCTTGGCTTTCATCGTCCAGGCTGAATGGTTCGTTCTGCCTGACAGCGCAATTTGTGTCGTCTTCGCAGTCTGCAGAAATAGTTTTTCCATGTCCTCAGCACCGACTGTGACTCTACTACAAGATTTCCTTGTTCGCCTCTTCAGGTCTCTGTTCGGGTCTTGTTTCCGTGACACGTTCTTTTTACCTTTTGGTAAAACTTCCGAACATTATTTCTGGAGTAGCAGCTCTCAGTTTATCTGTCAATAAAACTGTTCCGAGTTGTTGAAAAATTTGTTCAGGTGCTTGATTTTGCTTCTATTTACTTCCAGAATGTCCAAGTCGCGATAACACAGGGCCCCAATTTGGAAAATGCGAGCATCTTCCGATATGTTTATGACTTTTGCCCCACTTTGTGCAATATCCATATATGTTCAAAGCTAATCACTTTTTGCTTTTTTAAACTGAGATTAACAGCACGTTTCTCAACACGGTGGTACATTCACAGTTATAGGAAGACAAATTTCATTTTAAGTTTATTCGCTCGAAAATCACAATTCATTGCTCAGCCAAGCATTGAAGTGTTAGTCTTCATCACAGTTCTAGAATTTCGTCACGGTCATTGGAAATGCATGTTTGCCGCGACTATATTTTGCTTCAAAAGTGTGTAGGTAAGCATATCGACGCGGCCCGAAAGAAGCCTTTTGTTGATTTTGACGTTGAAGGTCGCCCTAAAAAATGATAGCATTTTAGTGGAAATTTAAAATTCAATTGTTAATTTCCTTTATCCTTTAATCTGTCATTTTTTTTCCGATGAACCTTTCGTAATGACTGGCTTTTCTTTCTACAAGTTGTCTGTGATCGATTGTGTATGTTTCGCATATGCTTGCTTTGTGGCCCAACTATAATAGACGGACGAAAACTGAAGCTAATGTCATAATTGAACGACCCGTTCCCTTCCGATCTACCATTTGCTTGATTAACCCATAGTATTATGATATGATACAACAAGTATCACAATTGTCCGACGTAACGGTCTAAGTGAGCTTGGGCTTCATGGCCAGGCAGCCACCTTACCTAACCCATAATCAAAGTACTGGCTGTCAAAATTACGGACATGAAGTGCGAAAGGGATCGCTGCTGTCGGACGTCAGTGGTGGGGAACTAAACTTAACGAAACGGATCAATCTGCTATTATAGGCACACAATACGAATTGATTGTATTCGCTTAGTTTCGAGCGGCTCCGTACGCACCGCTACGACTATTATAGTTGAGCCTTTAAGGACCCCAAAGTTTGTTGAGCCATAATAGGCGGAAATAGACTGATGCTAATGTCGTATTTGAATGAAACGTTCCCTTTCGATCTGTCAATTAGTAGCAGCCCGAGAGCGCTAACCACTGCATTGAGCTTTGCGTCTTTCCGGGTTAAATCGCGTGCTAATGCATTTAATGTCTGTCCCGGCATCCTCCCTAGTCATAACTGCTTCTTAAGTTGCCATTGTTACCACAAAAAGTATTTATTTTCCATCAAAAATACCCAACTCCACCTGTCATCACTGCATTTCCAGGCTAAGGTGTCAGTCAAGAAAAAGAAAAACATCATGTCAGCTGATGCAACATTATACTAAACACGAAACTATATCCTGTCATGTTTCTTTGAATACCGAACTTATCAAAATAGATAATCCAAGGCGATAGACTCTAATTAAATACCTCTCATGGATGCCAACTTTATAACGAGGCTGCAACTCCGCACTTCGCATGAACGACATGACAGCCACATCGCATAGCACTCCATCAGCGCGCGAATCCTTTCTCCTCCACTGTCCATCAGCAGTCGCGCAACTGTCATAATCAAGTTTCGTTGAATTAAAAATTCAAACAAAATTCAAACCGCATCACGATAATAAGAAAATTAGTTTCAATTTTGATCCTAAATGAATTGCACGCTTGCCACTCGCTCAGAAAAGAACTTCACACAAGTTGGATCGTCGGGTATTTGTCTGCTAGCATCTGTCACGCAGGGATGAATGTTAAGTGACCACGAAGTGCTTTCTTCCAATTACTCAAGATTGCGTGCCAGATACATATATGACGGCGCACTCCCATGGTTTCTGGTTTCACATGGTCGACTCCTCCATAGTGTGCGTGTTTTAATGATGACGGTGCAGCGATGATGGTTTATGGCAAATCCAGTGACATTTGTTGGCGGACAAATGCTACAACTTCATGCACCCGTTGACAACTGCCATAAATGGAAACTAATAACTGCTATGCGAAAAACTTTCACTCAGCCATCATAAAAGCTGTCATAGAAAACTTCTCAACCATATGGCATTGCTTCCCAGCTTCTCAGAGGCCTAACAAACTAAATGGCCATCTGAAATGTGGCTCTGTCCTTTATTATTGTCAAGTTTGTCGTAGTTGCCACCTAACATCCCGAAAAGCAAGAATCACCTATCATATGTCTTAACTGCGGTTCACAACCGATGGGATTAGAATTGGAAGCGTATCCATGAATGAGAGATAGACGACACTCGACGGTGCAAGAGTTTAGTTTCCGTACAATGCGTGCGTGCATCGTAAAAGACCTTATAAATACGGATTCACTTCTAATTATACGCACTAGTAGTGATGTAGTGACAGTCAACGCACAAGAACGTCTTCCTCGTCTACCATTTGAGGCGGCTTACTGGGTTTATGGTTAGTCGGAGCACATAATACGCTGCTGCTCTGGTTAACATCGTTCTCGCATTTGCCAGTGTCAATGATGTTGACAATGATGGTGTTACTTACACCTCATAATACGAGTACACACGCAACGAGGGAACGACAACAGTCGCAGCTATCTATAAAGAGCACGCAGATACAAGTACGGGTATGTGTTGTGCATTTCATACGAATCACCTTCCTATGAAAGATGCTCTACGGCCTTTGCGGAATTGAATGATGCTAAGTGCGACTTAACACTGGGCGACGATTTCATAAGTACCGATTTTTCTAAACTATTTTAAGGCAATTCATAAATTGAAAAGTAGCAAAGATCGAAAACAAGGACTTTTTAAGTGTTTTCGAAGTTCTATTGAAAGCATCCCGAAGGTCAAATCGACAAAGTGGTGAGGTGGTGCTCTTGACGAGCGCAATGCCAAAGCACGTTAAGCCACTCTATCAATAACCTTTGATAACCCTCATTGCTGGACAAAACGCTTTTGTTTTGCCGAACGGTGCGGCCACAGCACAGATTATGCTAAACTAAAACATTAACGAAGCCATGCTGTAGAGGGAGGTACAAGAACTCTCTGAACTCGGAAAGTATAAACTGAACGCTGAGTTTTGTCCGAGCTAGAAATCATACGGGAAACAGGGGCCAGATCCCTTAAAATGAAAACGATCAAACTATATTGTTTTGGTGAGACAACTATCGTTTTTAGTTTACGTGATCTCATCTCTGAATAAATAAAATCTCGGCGAAGAAAACCTGTGAAGTTTTTTAAGGATCCCTAGTTCTTTTGGTACCGTGCCATAAGGCCAAGCGACATAAGGCCAAATCTCAGAATTTATCGTTATGTTGCTTTGCGAAAGTGACATTTGGCCTAATTCTATCAATTAGCAGTACGACACTTTGATAAACCGACATTAGGCCAAATTTTGAGATTTGTGCTATGCCGCTTGGCCTTATGCCACGGCACCGTTCTGTTGTGTTCTTAAAAAAAATGGTTGATTGCAATATTAAATAGTGTTTGAGTCGGAGTGCTGATGTACCTTCAACAAATTTCAACAGGGGAATAGATTAGCAGAATGAGAATCTGTTCAGAGTTCAGCAGCCTTAAGGAGGCCATCTATAGAAGAACCATTGTGTGCAGCATGCATATCAGCTCGTCTGAACAAACTGTTGCCTAAATTCACTGAATCGCCCCATAACGTAAAACTAAGGGTGGCGCAAAAGATGTCACCCGATATTCTTTGCCTGCAATTATTTAAAAAAAAAAAATGTTAAGCATCAACGGCCCCTTGAAGCAGGGAAAAAGGCAATAAGAGAGGCGAACCTTAGATGGACGGCACTAGATACTTGCCACATCACTAGAACGCTATGGCCAACCTACAATGAGGCCAGAACCGAGAGTCTAATGAACAAGGATAGAAAATCACTATCCACCCTCGTAGGTATTTTAACGGGGCACAACACTCTGCGGTACCATATGAAAAAATTACGCTTGAGGGAGGAAGAACTCTGTAGAAGCTGTGGCGACGAGGAAGCTCTGGAAGACACTACTGTGTCACTGCCCGGGTCTCCAACACACAAGACACAGATTCCTGGGGAGACACTTCTTCCACGACCTAGACGAGCTCTCCAGCACACCAATAGACAGAATAATGAAGTTCATCAAATCTACAGGATGGTTTGCATCGAACAGCACAGCGAGTAATTAATCTCAGCTGTTTATAGACAGGGTTGAAAATGAGTAGGGGACTATCCTCCTCCTCCGATGGGCATCACAATGGGTCAGCATTGACCTGAGTGTGGCACTATGCCAGCCCACCTACCTAACCTAACCACCAACGGCCCTAAAACCTAACTTCTCGAGCGATTTGCTTGTGCGAAGTGGAAAGGGACCTACAATTTTAAGCCGAATCCGAACGGCAAGTTCGAGAAGCTCCTCATGACAATACTCTTGATGTTTGTCAGACGTTTGCAAGAGGTGGGGCAGTGAAAAAACACTAAATGTTACTTGGCCCGGCGGGAATCATTTTTAGGAATGAAAAACCTTGGTTCTGCTTTTGGATTATGTTAATTGATGTCTTAAATTTGTATACATTAAGTCGAGAAAATGATATCGGCTAAGAGACCGTCGCCAGAACTGATGACCATTCGGGCCCGATTTATGGCATTATACATCAATCTTGCCAGAACTTCCGGCGATATGATGATGTTGACATGGACTCGTGGCTTCAATAAACCCCACAATAAAAGTCTGGCACGGTTAAGTCAGGAGGTCTTGCCGGCCAGTACAAATCGCCAAAAACAGAGATTTGGCAAACCGGAAATGCAGCCCTCAGAATTTTGTTTCTGGTTCGTGCAGTTTGCGCGGTTGCTCCATCCTGTTGTCTCACTCGTGGTCGAGATTCAGAATGGCTTGAGCGTGGTTGCACGCACTTGGCGGTCAACAGTTAACAGCTGATCTGCTGTCTGCACTTCGTCAGGGAACATTGTCAACTCTTTCACCAAAATTCTCTGTAAAGACCGCCGATTGATTCCCCATTGCGTGGCACGTTATCTGATCGATACTCCGGGGTCCGAAATTCATGCTTCAGCAAAAAAATCGAAACCATTATTCTGCGTTATGAAGGAGTATCGTGATTCACGTCTTGTTGACGTGTATTTTCCATTTGTTTCACGAATGTCAAAGAAGGATTGACATATGCTGCCTTTTGCAAAAAATATAGCATATAGTTTTACGACTTTTACATCACCTGAAAGCTCCCAGAAGGAATTTTCGTCTTTGAGAGTATATAGTATTTTAGTTCCCACCCAATATAAATCGACCAACTGAAAAGTTCCAAAACGTTTTTTTTACGGAACTTATATAAGATGGGATGATATCCCGCCGGGCGTAGGCTTTAGTGGGAATTGAAACCTCGACATGCTGGTCGATTCATAGCAGACTAAGTCTCAGTTATGAGCTTAGAGTTATTCCTCTCACTTTCACAATTAGTCTTTTTTTTTGTTTATATCGTAATAAACCCGCACTAAAGGGATTTTTTAGCTGCACAGCGCGGGCGTTAAGGAAATTAGGGTAAGAAGAAAAGGAGAGATGCCGATGCACGTTGGTTTTGAATGTTTGTAGGTTATAATGTGAAGGAAAAACAATGCGCGGAAGAGTATTCCACATTCTTGTTGTACGGCTGAGGAAAGCTTCTTTGAACTTCACTGAACTGATGAGCATTCCTTGCATGGCGGGTATTGCGGTTGAAATGTTCAAGGGGAGGAATGCAACTGGCTATTTCGTTTGAGCACTTATGGTGGAAATAACGATAAAATAACGAAAGGCAGGAGACATTACGACACGATAACTAAGAGAATCAATCGATCTCGCGTTGTCTTGCACGAGAAAGTTAAAAAAGTGGGCATTCATCCTAAAAATATTAGATCGACTGGCAAGGCTTATTAGATATAGACCAACTTCGGTCTTCATTGCCGTCTCGAACCCAGGGGCTGAATCGACAAGCCGACGTGTTTTGACTTTTTGCACTACATCCACTTCTTTGTACAGTCATAGCGATCGCTGTTGAATACTTTCCCCAGTCGGACGAAGAATTGTTCTTTGAAGGAGTCCCAGTATTAGCTCTCCTTTCCTGCTATCGTCTATCACGCGGCAGCATTCATAAAAGGGCCTAGAAGTTTCCCTTCAAAAAATTAGCAGGATCGCATAAAAAATCAACGTTCGTTCTTATGTGACGGCGGTTCGGAGTAATGCAATTGATAAATTGAAATTTAAAGCTTTTATGAGACTTATTTAAGAAAAAAAAGGCAACTTCAAGGCGGTTATAACAAAATTGCACAATTTCGCAGACACCTATCTGCCGGCATCGTAAGATGCTCTTTTGGCGTTAGGTATTGGTTCATACAAATTGGGTGTTCAAGGCTTTAGCATGATACCCAGACTCTATGACTTCATCTGAAGCCCTCATTTAAATAGAGCATCCGCTAAAAACAATAAAACCATAACAAACAATAAAACTATCCTAGGTTTATAGTTTTCATAGGAATAATATCTATTGCCTTTAATGACTTAAATTGTTATTCTGCGAAAAACTAAACCGCGCCGCATAATACATTTCAATCAATCCTCATCAGCGCAGTGGTCGTAAACAGTCTACTGCAGTTGGTGTATTGCGATGGCAGTAATAAATCGAAGAATAGCAAAAACGAAATGCCAACTGCTTCAAAACAATGTCACAGACGTTCAGTCGTCCATGTGTCAACTTGGCATTAATAATTGGTGTCGAATTGCATATAATTACGACGACTGGCTCGAGCGGCTGTAATGCCAACGGTGCAGACCCGCAGAGTAATAAAAACCAACAAATCAATGCCCAATAGTCTCTCGTTAAAGCGTAAGTACTTATGAAATTGTTTTTTCAATTGAAAATTTGACACGTGACAGGAGCGGAACGTGACTTTTTTGCCTTCACTCGAAAGAGGGTTATTAGCGCATCCACCCTGCTCTTTGAAGTGGGTGCAGTTAAGTTTAATTTTTTTGTATTATAATTTGAAATGCTGGTTGGAGTTGTAAGAGAGTCTGTAAGTCGGTAAGTGGGTGCGTGATTGATATGCAATTCGTTAATTTTTTATTATTTTATATTACTAGTAACTTACCGGAATGCCAAGTTGCCCTACAATGATACTACAATATATGCGTCGCATAAATTCGGTCTCAACATTGAGATGATTCTACGAAATGCTGCTGAAATATTAAGCAGATATTATATGGAATATAAAAGGCAGATTTTATAGTGAGTGGAAAATAAAATAAGTAACTCAAGTTCGCAAGAAAAAGGAAGTCTGGTTTCTTGTCGTCTAATCAGCCCTTTTTTAATGGCGATTAGATAAAATAAAATTTAAGGCATTTGTCTTCAGAAAAAACTAACATTTAATGAACAATCGGCAAGCATACTGTATAAAAAAGGTATTCATGCTGATTTTGAGATTTGAATGAATAGTCAATTCGTTCGAATTTCTCTTTTGGTTCGAATAAAATTGGGTTTTCCTCAAATAAACTTTCTATTTCGAATCGAATTCTAAAAATCAAAATTCGTCTAATTTGGCAAACGAATTCGAATGTCAAAGTAAGCACGATTGTTACTTGAGGTACGATTACACGGCCATTTTTTCGAGTCATTTAAATGGCGCTGTGACGTAAAAATCGCATCACAAAGCCGTCATTTTAATGTCGAAATCGAAATAATAGGAAAGGTGACATTTGTCATTTTGATGAGGTAAATCATTAAAATGTGATCGTCATTTTTTCGCTCGTCATTTAATGGCATCCCAACGGAAAATTCAAAATGACTCGCAGTATCCGTCATTTGATTTTGTTTCACAAATTAAGATGATATTCATTTTGTGTGATCGCCATTTTTTCGCAAATGACCAATGACAAATCGTAGCTTTAATGTCTCTCTAATGCGACATTTTTTCCTGATGTCACAGCGTCATTTAAATGACTGGAAAAAATGGCCGTGTAATCGTACCTTAAGATGTTTTATACTTTCTGTAATTTGAGTTCTTTCGGCGAAGAACTACACAGGCGTACCAGAAGGGATGCAGGGAAGTGGGAGGGTTATGACCACTTAAGTCCAGATCCATGCTAAAGTGTTTGGTCCAATTGCTACAAGGATCATTAACCTACATCTTAACGAAGACAATATAAAGATGGGATTAAAAATACTATCCAAAATTACAGGCCGTTCTCAAGTTTACTAGTGATTGACAAATGTTTAAAAGAGGTGGTGGTCAAGAGGCTACCAAACTTTGTTAACAAACGCAAGCCTCAACAAAAATCATAAAGTCATGGTTATAGACTTAGCAAAGCGTTTGACACCTTTAATTGAAAAGTGGATAGAAGCATTAAGCCGCCTGGCTTCAAATCTGTTTTAGTGGAAGGACTTTTAAAATAAATCTTAAAATGCCTTAAGTTATGGGCCTCCCGGTTTCGAATCACTGCTACACTGAGGGCAACTAAATGCTGGTGCTGTTGCATTTGTATGATCGAGCAGTTTTAAGGCCAGTGTCTCTTCTGCAATTGTACCGGAGCGTTGATTGATAATGCCATTTAGACGGGGTTCGTTGGATCCCTCTTCTGAGAATGATAGTACTGGTTCCGCTCAATTTTTCTGAGATAGGTTCTTCGACGTGAAGGCTTCCTGGGATCCTTGAACATTTTATTCGATGAAACATTGTTACTCCTGCTGTCATGGAAAGCATCTTTATCTCAACCCCCTTAAAACAATTTGTACGCCGCCGTCCAACGATGTGAGCCGTATGTGAGCGCAAGACACACTATTGCGGCGAAGCGCATTCTTTTCAGTTTAGGGGACATTTTTCGATTACAAAAGGTGCCTGAGTTATCCGCCACTTCGTCCACCTTATGGCTGAAACAGATGTGCAGCTGGAACCGTGCAGCAAAATGATTTTGTATTTAAATTTAAAATGACACATTGAATTCTCCTGTCAATTCTTGCTGCAAGTTGTCTCTATTTCCAATCTTGATTTGGTACAACTTTTCCGGCTTGACGTTTAGTGCTGTCAAATTGTACGACAATTGGTGCGTTCAATTTGCAAGGCAACTGCGAGTTCCCTACTAATTAAATTGCTATCACTTGCCAAACGATGGTCACGTGAATTATTTGACCAATGAGAAAAGGTAAAATAGTAATATGTGTGTCAGACAAAAAGCATACTGAATAAAGGCCATTTGTTACTGCACATGTGTTTCATGTGCGTTGATGCATGTATTACTGCGTGCGTCCCTGCTGCACATCTGTCTCAGCCATTACGCTTCGATATACGCGATGATTGATATCGTCATCACAGGTTGCTTTAATTATGATCAAAATCCCAGATATTTGAACTCTTCGCACTTAGGGATTCACTTTTCCTTTTCACTTTTCATATAAATGTCTAGAATGGGTCGAAGTGGGTCAGAGTATGACCAGCCTTTCTTTCTTTGTCGGACTAAAACAATAAATATTCCCCTGCAAAATATCCACCCAGATAATAAATGCTTGTTGCAGAGATATTTCATCCTCGCGTATGATGACTTTTTCGCCAGCAAAGAATAACGGATGCACTTGGGAGTCTGTCACTTTTCTTTCAATCAGATAATCAAGGACTGTAATACATATTAAAGAACTAAGGACGCATCTTACTCTTGTCTTTACCCTCTCATTCATGTCCATGATCATCTGTACGTAGTTTATTGCAACTACTCGTTGTCTTCGCGCCACTCATAACAGATCTGTGGGTTGTCTTCCGAATGCCTTTTCAAAATCAACCCACAACTTTTTTCTTTCTTGTCATGCAGAAAAATGTTGTATGACAGAATTATAGATAACTTCAACCCCAACGAACTTTTCCACAATAATCTTGAAAAATGTTGATTATAAATGTGCTTAAATTTCAAAATGCTTAAAAAATTAAAATTTTGTTGGCCTATAACTTTTTAGTTATTAACAATATAGAAAAATTGCGTTTAACATACAAAATAGAGAAAATTCAATATTCTACAGTTTCGGACTTTACATTTTTTTGGAGGACTAATAGGAACCGAGGTATTTTATAAAAACTAAAACCCAAGATGGCGGCCAAAACGTGAATTTTACGAGTGCGAAGAGTGGGATATTTAATGCATTCTCCTTCGAATGAAAGAAAAAATCTTGGGGGTGGTACAAACTGCTGGGTCAGATTATGAATGTACTGGACTGGACAGCACACCAGAATTCTATAGCTACACTTTTACCCGTTCCGCTTCAATCCGTTTTTTTCGACGTGCGCCCAACACCATTCCCAAGCAGAGCTACGATTGGGAACAATCGTTTTGGAATATTTTCGCATTTGATAAAAACAAATCTGTTGTCGATTTACGTTGGCTTAGCTTGTAGACGGAGTAGAAAGTTGAGTAATAGCTTAAAATACTCGGAGGAGTATTGCTTAAAACCTACTTTAGCCTTTTTGGTATTGAATTAGTTTTGTTACTGGAATGACAAGTTGAAGGAAATGAAGTCCAAAAAAAGTTTGAGTTTTTAAAAATCCTGTCTTATCTTACGTCTTGGACATATGGAGACCTTCTTTGCTGAATTTTAAGTTTCTGGCTTTAGTGGCTTAGGTTGGGCCTTGATTATTCTGCTTGTTTTTCAACTTGTTTTGATACAGTTAAATTTTATGTCTTAAGTATCCAAATATTCTTTTTTTATGAAGGGGGTTTCCCTAAAAAGTTAACAATCATTTTGTTTTTTAATAAAAAAGGGAATGCAAATCTCAGAGCACTTAGACTCGGTAACGGTCCATTGTACTACCAGGCAGAATTCCTCTTTTTGGTGTTAAAGTTGGAGAAAACAAGGTGTCATTCGTTTCTCTCCAAAAATGGGTGGCGTATGTTGTTGTTCCCCATAGAGTTAAAGGTTCAAAATTATAATTTTTAAATAATTGACTTATGTTTTAGTTGCATGATATAAGTACAGGGTGGGTCAAAAGTGACTTCCTAATTTAAAGTGATAATAACTTTTATAGATTTAATTTGTTTTTAATAATTTATTTAAGAATCACAAAGCATGATTTATGGAGAATTTTTTCGAATAAGTATGGAATATAAAGTCCCTCAAATGAGCACCAGCTTCATGCTCACCATAATATTTCGTAGGGCATCTGGGCTCTGCGACTGTATTTCAGCACGAATGTTCTCCTTCAGCTGCGGGATAGTGGTGGGTTCATTTACATACACTTTACCCTTCTAATAAGTCTGGTGCAGTCAAATCCGTAGAACGTGGAGGCCAATTAAATCCTGAATTTTTGGAAATTATTCCGAACTACGTTAAAAACACGTTTTTGAGGACCTCCTGGCTTTAATTCTTGACCAAATTGGATTTTGTATAGAAACAGCTGCAATTCGGTTCTTAGAACTCTTAGCAATCAACTGCGGGACACACCGAGTTGACCAGAGCGCATTCGTCTCGTTGTTTCTGGACTCTCCACAACACTTGCAAGAATGCGTTTCATATTCGCTTCGATTCGAGCACTGCGAGGAAAATCTACTACAGTTCCTTGTTGCCGAAATCGTGGCACCAGTGCCGTAATCATGTGCGCAGAGGGTGGATTTCGCACATTAAAATGACGCCGATAAGCTCCTTGCGTTAAAATAATCGAGTGATTATTTTCATAATAAAATTCAATTAGTTTGGTCCTGTCTAAAGCGCTGTAGTTCATTTTAGTAAATCTCCAAAGTTTGTTTTATAAGTACCTTAAAAAAGAAAAGAAAAAAATTAAAAACAAAAGAGTTATGATTTTTTCAAATTAGGAAGTCACTTTTGACCCACCCTGTACAAATATCATATCTCTGTATTGCAAAATGTGTTGTGGTTTGCCTTTAATTAGTTTATGACGAAATAAAAATATCTATCTATCTTCACTGTTATGACCCTCTGCCATCATCAATAGCTGTTATCAGTTTTGTCAGAAATGTTATATCATTGTTGACGTTACGTGTATAACATGAATTTGCGTTTATGTATGTGCAAAACAAACTGATAATAATTGTTGGCATTGTAATAATTATACTTTATTTGTTCAGCATAAATTGCTTGGTCGATAATAAGAGTGAGAAGTTACTTGCTTGCAAAAACAGATACGAAAATAAGTTTTAGAATTCACGGGAATTCAGATAAAATTATGTTTGATTTATTTAATGGCAAGTCATTCCCCTAAAATGAGGAAATGCGTTAAATATTTTTAATGCCTTACTGTTGAAGTTTTCGATGAGTTTTAGTGTAGAAAAAGTTTGTTTATGAAGCTTCAAGCTTACTTATCTATTGAATAATGTTTGTATAGTTTTATTTATAAAGCGTCAGTCATGTGCTTGTATCTTTTTTAAAAATGTGTTAGTTTGACATTGGAAACTCTAACGCCCTCAAAACATTGATACCTTTTTAGCCCCAAATGAAATGAATCGATTTACGTTTGAAAAATGTTGAGAAATGTACTGAGAACTTGTGCTGCCGAAACTGTCGAAATGACGCCAAAACTGCGGCTGCTGAATGCAAGTTTGTGTGAACATATCGCATGCTAACAGAAGCTATGCTTTCGGTATACAGTGCGCTCAGTCATCCCAAAAACATTGTCAGAATTGTTTCTACTAAAACTTCCCTATCTTCATCTATACATACAGAAAGGACCAACGGCAAAAAGCTACACGCTCATCTCAATAGATGAAAGCAACTCCAAACTTATCCACTCAGACCTGGTTCACTAACTCGGCAGGAATAAATTACTAGGAATACGGAGGAAGCATCCTTAATCACAACTTCAAGGTAACCCTCCCTTAACAAAAGAACTAGAGCAAAGCAGGCCTGCCTTTGTTAAAGGTCCACTCGTGTCATAAATCAAATACAGAAGATTATACGAATTCCCATCGTTGGACATGTTGCTTTCGCTGTCGGCCGCCCCTCTAACAATTTGTCAAGTGAACCGCCAAACTAATTGACTATGTGCTAATCGATGCGAGGCACGCATCCAACATCTTAATTGTGTACACATTACTAGAGGCAAACGTCAACTCTGACCATTTTGTTGTTGCTTCTAAATTCAGAACTGGACTGTCCAACGAGAAGAAGCTGCGAACCGCCCAAAAAAATAAATTCGAATTTGAATGCCTTAACACGAATGGGGTAGCCAGAGTCTACGGAGAGCGCCTGAGCGAGAGATTTTCCGCTGTGCACTCACCACCAACAGACGCCAACAATAAGTGGAACCGTAATGGCGACATCATCAAAGAGGTAGCCAAGACCACCGTAGGTTTCTAGCCACACCAGGGATAGATCTTATGGAATGGTGAGTGCGCTCATGGGAAAATGGTGACAGAACGTGCACACCTACAAACCATGCAACGCAAAACTAGGGCAGCAAGGGAAAAGCATCAAACCAGAGGAAGGAAGGAGAAGAAGACCCTGCGTAGAAAAGCAGAAAGAATAGGGCATACGCTACGCAGTCTCCCAGCTCGAAGAAATCGAAGAGTCTCGTGATCGGAACAACATCCGCAGGTTTTATAAAAAAGGGCCAAGCAACTGGCTGCTGGCTTTAGACCGAAACGCAGGCTCTTCGAAACAGAGAAGGAAACCTAGTCACCAAAGCACAGAGAATAGTAGATGTGTTAAAGCAGTAATTCCAGTATAGAGAGAGAGAGACAGATAGTGCCAAAAGAAACACGGCGTTCAGTCAACGAAGTACCGGTTCCACCACCCAATATTGAAAAGTTTAGCATAGCTGAAAAAAGCGGCCAAGTGCGAGTCGGGCTCGTCCATGAAGAACCCTTCAAGTAGCAGAAAGTAACATCATATAAAAGTTCTTGTAGTTCGTTGTAACTTTGATCGATGTTTTAATAATAGATAAGTGGCGGTTTACGATTTATGACGTATTAAAAAAAACTACTTACTAGATCTCGTTCAAACCAATTTTCGGTGGAAGTTTGCATGGTTATGTACATCATGAATTTTTTTTAGTTTTATCATTCTCTTATTTTAGAAGTTACAGGGGGGGGGGGAACATTTTACCACGTTGGAAGTGTCTCTCGTGCAAACTATTCAGTTTAGAAAAAAAAAAATGATATTAGAAACCTCAATATCATTTTTGAAGACCTATCCATAGATACACCCGTATGGGTTTAATGAAAAAACATTTTTGAGTTTCAGTTCTAGGTATGGGGAACCCCCAAAATTTATTGTTTTTTTTTCTATTTTTGTGTGAAAATCTTAATGCGGTTCACAGAATACATCTACTTACCAAGTTTCAACAGTATAGTTCTTATAGTTTCGGAAAAAGTGGCTGTGACATACGGACGGACAGACAGACAGACAGACATGACGAATCCATAAGGGTTCCGTTTTTGCCATTTGGCTACGGAATCCTAAAAAGCAACTGCGGAAGCAGTGTTCGAAAATTTTGCAGTTATATAATATATCATATCTCTGTTTGGAATTAAACAGGAAACAGAGTACTAGGTGTAAGGCTGGTGTACCACAAGGGAGTGCACTAGGTGCAGTGCTATACCTTTTATTCACTAGCGATCTGTCTGAAAGTGGAGAAACAGTAAACAGTATCTCAGCTTGGAATACAAAAATGGCAGATTAGATTAAACGACTGAAGTCATCCCATACTAATTTTACGTATAAAAACTTACCACACATTCCAGTATACACAATCAACAGTGTAGTGGAATACTCAAAAAACTGCCAAATATCTGGGTATCTCTCTAGAGACTAAACTGCGTTGTAAAGTGCATTGAAAGGGAAAAAGAGATGGGTGGAACATGCGGTACAGTAAAATGTATAGACTTGTTGGGAGATACTCATCCCTGTTCAACTACAATAACTGTGTGCTATACAAGCAAGTTCTGAAACCGATATGGACTTCGCGCTCCATTTGTGGGCATGCACTTGCTAAACAAATTTACAAAAAAAAACAAGCTCTCCAAAGTAGTGAGGAACATAGTTAATGCACCTTGGTACGTAAGCAACGCTGATCTACATAGAGATCTAAATACCGTGGTTGAAAACAAAGTTAAAAAAAATCGTTCCAAGGCACGGAAATAGGCTTCTCAACCACGTTAACTTGGAAGCAATAAAACTGTTTAATACTGACAATGTAATCAGAAGCCTGAGCCGGGTAAAACCTGTCGATCTATGAGAATAAGCTAAGGCCAACAAATTAGGTAACTTCCAACATAAATGTTTTGATATCCGACCAATAACGATTTTTTTTTTCAATTGCTTAAATTATTCAAAAATGAATGGCCAATTACAGTGAAACCTCCCTTATTGGACAGCTACTGTCACAAAACTTTTGTTCGTCTAAGGGAGTTGTCCGTCGAAGAGGAAAAATCAAAAAGATAATTAAAAAAATATTTTTTTTTAAAGAAAATATTTTTATCTACAAAAAATAACAAAAATTAAATTATTTTAACCGTTCTTAAGACATTTATAAAAATAAAATAAATACCAGAAAAAAAGAATTCATTTAAATAAGGAATTTAAAAAATTGTTCTTACATAATTTAAATTAAATAATCTATTAGCACTGTTTGCTTTTTTGTGATTCATTTGCAACGGATTCGATGTGTGTTCGCAAATTGAAGAGCATCTGAAGTGCTTTTTCATCATTTTTCATTGGAAAAAAATATTTTGACTTGTTCAACTTCAGTGTGTGCCTCCTGGTATGAGCTGAAAGTCGATTATTCGAGTCACACTGGATCTTCTTCGTTATCTTCAGAGCTGCTACTTATTTGGATGTTTCCAGTTTCTGCATCTGCTGTGATATAATCATCTACATTCACAAACCCATCAATACGTATAAAATCTCCTGGATCGACATCAGATGGACACTCTTGAAGGAGTCTTGAAATTGTTCTTAGGTCTGCCAATGGTAAACCTTCTTCTGGATCAAATTGATCAAGGTCTCTGGTGGCTGGTGCTCCAAAACCAGTCTTTTTAAGGCAGCTAAAAATTGTTCTCGCTTCTACTTGCTCCCATGCAGTGTTTATAAAACAGATAGCATACAACAAGTTTACAGTTTTTATTGGAGTGCTTACATTCCTGCAGTATCAATGCTGTTCAAAATATGATTCAGTATTAGTGATCGGAAATGAAATTTGAGCCGTAAATTCTTCGGGTGAGAAGATGCATTGTCCAAGAAAAGAAGCACTTTGTTCTTTTGCAGTCCCATTTTGTTGTCAAAAGATATGAGCCAATCGGTCATTATTTCTTGGGTCATCCAAGCTTTCTTATTGTGTCTCCATTGTACTGGAAGTTCGTCGTGCTTGAAGTTACCAAATGCTTGTGGGCGAAATAATTTGCCTCTGGCTAAGAGCTAAAGGGTGGGGGGGGAGATAAATTTGACATTATAGTCACATACACTTACAGGTCCTAAAAGGAGACCCTAACCTTAACTATCTGCAATTACACTATCGATATCTACAAGGATATCGTATCTAGATAGATAGATACTGTAAAGGGCACAGATAACTTGTTTCTTTGTTAAGTTCTCGCCCCTTGTGCACACGGTACGTTGTGGTTACGGATCTTCTGAGCTCTCTCAATAAAAATGAGATGTGACCGCTTTGCCCTGAGCGGGAATCGAACCCAGCTCCAAACTTCATCCCATATGTCAATCCGCAACTAAAGATCAAACAATAACGAATAACAGGAACATGCATGTGTCGGGCTCCTGGATTACACAAATGCAAGATCACAAACATTTAATTGACCTCAGTGATCCAAAACCAGGAGGCATGCTGACAGATTTTGAGTTCGAGCCGGTGAACCCCACAGGTGAACTGCTAAGGGTGCTGTAAAGTTATAATCCCATTCATACGGATCATTACTTTGCCATTAAAGAAGGATAGCATTTTTCAATTCTCCAGCGATATCTTGGACAGATGTTTCACTCGATTCAATCATAACTCATCTTGTGGCTTAAGAAAATTAAGAAAATGAAAAACGATACTCATCCACACGAATGACTTCGAGATGGATACTGGCGGTCCTGTCAGTGGCTGTGCAAAACAGATTGAAATGAAGGCAATACCACCATCTGGTATCAACTTTTTCATTGACAGCCAATCGGCAATAAACGCGATTTCTGTCACTGAAGTGAAGTTGAAGCTTGTAAGACTCTGTCGCGAGGAGCAACGGCCTCTTGATGCGCAGCACTATGTAAGCCTCTGCTGGGCCCACGGAAACAGTGGCTCCGGAAGACGAAAGAGCTGATGAACTGTCAAGAATGGGATCACCCCTTCAATTAAAACAGGCGCAGATGCTTCAGTAAAGACCCCACCCTGTAACCTTTAAAAGACAATTGGGAACAAAATACGGATAGTAGCAAACAAAAGGTGGAGTGCGCTCAACTCCCGTGTTGTAACTAGAAAAATGTGGCCGCTCTACAATAAGGACAAATTAGGAGAGAATCCTACAAATGAATAAAAAATGTTGTCCTCTCTTGTTGGTGTCACCAACGGACACAACATGCTGAACTATCATGCAAAGAAAATGAAACTCGGTACAGATGACCTGTGCAGATGATACGTGGACGAGAATGTGCACGAAAACTTCCTCTGTCACTGTCCCTCAATTTGCCACTTAAGAAATAAAATCCTTGAAAGGCGCTTCTTCAGAGATTTAGAAAAACTTCCGGGCAAATATAAATGACTTGCAAAAACTCATAATTGCCTCAACAAAGGTCGAAAATCCATAGGTTCTACAATAAGGGAGTCACAAACCGCAGAGCATCAAAACCTAAGTATGACGGGTTTAAGATTATCCTACCCCTCAACCCATTCACCTCTTCAAAAATCCATTAGCTCTCAGCTCAAACTATTCAAAAGACAAAAGATTCAATAGATAATTTTCTCTTTCCACTCAGACCTTGAAAATTAACTTAACTAAATCCAATCTCTCGTGACATATTGAAGCTCCAAGCCACGGGCTACAGACATTAGATATGTAAATACATTTTTCTTATTGCATTGATATCTAACGATCAATCCGAAGGTGCCTCAAACCTTCGTGTTTAAGATACCCCTAAGGAAAAAGACATGCCTCCAGAGACTTTAATTAACTTCACGTAGTTCACATTCGTTTTACATTCTAATCAAATATACATACTCGTATCTAGGTACTGAATTCTCATTTCAATGGTCGTCGCGGCGGATTTAATCCATCGATCTTGGCTGGGTCTATTCAGTTCCGCACCAACACACATTTTCAGTAGAAACATAAGCCCATCCGCATTTAAACAGCTTACCCAATGTCAAGTCAAATAGTGCGAATATTAGCTTAAGGGAACCCACTTCAACGAAACAATTTCTTCAGCATTAATGCTCCCGTGCCTGACCCGAGGCAAATATCTGCGTATTTATTTACACAAACATTGCGTGGGTACACATTATGCCGAAAATAATATTGATAAAATCTTACACACAAGCACTCAAGCAAAGTTGATAATTACAAAGTCCGCAATTAGCCGCACCCTGGGGCATTCTTCCAATCCTCCCACCCGCGAAAAATGTATCTATCCCACAAAACTATAATAATAAAACCATCGAATTGGCCTCAATCCCATTTTGATAAGAACAATGTCTTTTATCAGTGTCTGCGATGTATTTCGCTTATCGGATGTGCTCCTTTGTATCTGTCGCCCGACTATGCGTGACTCAGTTTAAATTAATTTGCAGGGCAGAACAGTCTTCTATTTTCAACAGGTACAGTCTGTTCTCTAGAAACGTTTTAAGAATCTCCTCTTCTCTCTTTTTCTCTCTTGCCAACTTGAGTAAACAAAATTATGTGTATATCTTTCGCTAATGGAATTTGTTTGCGAAAGGCTGCTTGGGAACCTCATTTAAATGCGACGTCTGCTAGATCCGTTGCAAGCCTTATCTAATCGGAAAGCTGTAAACGCATGTAACACAAATTAAGTGCATAACACCCACCGCATAGGGTGACAATGAAACAGGTTGTTGGACTGCAACGTCGCTGTTTTGTTAATGGTACCGCTACACAGCACCCCTATTAGAGTGTACATTTTTTTTTTGACGCACTGACTGATAAAGCGACGACAAAATGTAGTGCAGGGACGCGTGTTGGCGCTATTTGTGCGCACATAAAATTTATTTATTTGTTGTTAATTATAATTTTAAATTGTATTTAGTTATCGCCAACGTGCGATGAATGCGAATGACGAATGATGCAATACACTTAAGCGGCTATGGATTGCCGCCTGAAATCGAAACGAGGGCTTATTTGCATCTGAAAGGGAGTTTCAAGCGTTTTCTTCTGCTTATTTGACTTGGCGCCGGATTCTCTATACGATGCTTGTAATGTGGAATTTATTTATAGCATTGACGATGCAGAATCAATCAGTAATGGATTTTGGATTTAGAGACGGTCTATGAATTTAAAAGCAAACGATGATGAATGTTGGACGATGGAATTTTATTTGAATTAAGAAGCTGCTTTGATGCTGCAGATGTAAGATGTGGGAAGTGACTTAAGCGTTAACCATTAATATTATATTTTTCGAATATCGGGGATAATGAACTGGATGCATTGCCATAACATGTGCTCAATGAATCTATTTTTGAAGAAGGTGCTATCCGATAGGCAGCTCTGGCCACCATCGAAGCAAGCGAAGTAATGACAGAAACAGATTGACACACCGCGACTTTGACAGCAGTGAGAACTTCAGTAGTTGAAGTTCCGTAAAACAGATTGAAAACAGCGACAAAAACGCCGAAACAAATTTTGAACACAAAATTCTGTCAAAAAATACAAAAGTGGTAAACTGAAAACGTCTTGACAAGTTTGGTATGATTTGAACATCAACATCGAATTAAGGATTTACATTTGACTTTGAAGCTGCTGCGCTAATGTGTTCCAAGGTTCATGTATAAGGTGTATTCTGCAAAAGTATTTTGGCTTTGTTCTTCATGTTTTGTAACTGAGAGTTATTTTTGTTTCTCCATTCCCCCTTCTCGCTCACAGAACCTAATATCCGACGTAGTATATTTCCGTCAAAAGAACCCAATGTTAGGTCCCCTTTCCTACTTATTCTCGGCCACTAGGCAGTAGGCACCATAAAACAGGACTAGTAGGCTTAAGGTTCGATAAAGCATGCATTTTCTAATTCGAATGAGCAGTTTTTGACCCATTTCTTAGGCCAAACCGAAGTAGCACCGGTTTCCTAAGGTAATTCTCCGTCGGATCTCCACTAAGGTTTCATTTGTGGAGTTGATGTTTACTTCAAGGTAGGTGAGCTCCTTAACTACCTCGAAGTTATTGCTATCAACAGTGACGTTTTGTCCTAGGCGGTGGGCAAGGTTTGTTTGTTTGGTGATAGCATGTATTTCGTCTTGACCTCATTAACTTCAAGACGAACCAGTTTCGCCTGATCTGCAATCGCCGTAAAAGCCTCTTACACTGCACGCTAGGAACGGCCGATGTCGATATCGTACGCATACCCCAGTACTTTATCTATTGAAAATAGTGCCCTCCGTGTTGACACCTGCCCTGTGCACTATTTTGTCCATAACAAGATTGAAGAAGTCATATGATCACGCATCTCCTTGCCGAAATCCGCTGCTGGTTTGGAATAATTCGAAAGAGCTGCTTCCAAACTGCACATTATACAGCGTGTTGTCAAGTGTCACGCGACGTTTTGCCGGGATCGCATATTCGTCTATCGCCATGTAGAGCTCCTGGCGATGAATGTTATCATAATATGCGGCTTTAAGGTCAATGAAAATATGGCGAGTCTCGACTTCAAATTCGTTGGCCTTTTCCACGAAATTTGATCTATTGTCGATCTGACGGGCTGGAAGCCACACTGATACGTGTCGATTAGTGTATTGCAGAACGGCTTGATTCTAGTTTGTGACGATCGGGTGTGGAGAAGAAGATTCAACGAAGAATTATACAGTCTATACAGCGATGCTGACCTGGTCAAAAAGCTAAAAATACAATGGCTGAGAGGGGTTTGACACGTGGAGCGTATGGACAACAACACACCAACCTGACGAGTCTTCGAATCGACCCCTGAGGGTCAACGCAGCAGAGGAAGACCCCACCTTAGGTGGCGCGCACAATTGGAGAACGACTGCAACCAATTTGGTGTGCGTAACTGGAGGCAGCGAGCGAGGGACCGAGCTGGTTGGAGGGGCTTGTTGGTTGAGGCCGTGGTCCACCCCAAACTGTAAGCGGCACCAAAACTAAGTAAGTAAGAACGGCTTGAGTTTCAGATGTTCACACATTACGTTAGAAAGGGTCTTATATGTGACATTAAGCAGGGATATGCATCGAAAGTTCTTGCAAGACATAGGATTGCCTTTCTGGCAGATGGGGCATATGGAGTCCAGTGATCGGGCATGCTTTCCACCATCCAGACTCGGTTGATGATTTGGTGTATGCGTCCTATTAAAACATCATCCGGCAGCTTTGTTGTTCTTTACGGTTTTTAGGGTTCCGTAGCCAAATGGCAAAAAAAGAAACCCTTATGCATTCGTCATGTCTGTCTGTCTGTCCGTCCGTCCGTATGTCACAGCCACTTTTCTCCGAAACTATAAGAACTATACTATTGAAACTTGGTAAGTAGATGTATTCTGTGAACCGCATTAAGATATTCACATAAAAATAGAAGAAAAACAATAAATGTTGGGGGTTCCCCATACTTAGAACTGAAACCCAAAAATGTTTTTTCATCAAACCCATACGGGGTTATCTATGGATAGGTCTTCAGAAATGATATTGAGGTTTCAAATATGATTTTTTTCTGAACTGAATAGTTTGCGCGAGAGACACTTCCAAAGTGGTAAAATGTTGGTCCCACCCTGTAACTTCTAAAATAAGAGAATGATAAAACTAAAAAAAATATATGATGTACATTACCATGCAAACTTCCACCGAAAATTAGTTTGAACGAGATCTAGAAAGTAGTTTTTTTTTAATACGTCATAAATCGTAAACCGCAATTTACGTTTCATTCAATCAACTCGAATATAAAAAAAAAACATTTAACTTCATAAACATAAACCTTATGCGTAAACCGTGAACCATTTTTTTCTTATAATAAATCTGCAATAGGTGCCTAAGTAAATAATAATTATAATTCGCGCGGAACCCTTCATGAGCGAGTCCGACTCGCACTTTGCCGCTTTTTTTTAATTTGCGGATCAGTCCTTTGAGCCTGGCTTTATCGAAAGCTTGTGCTTTAGCAGGAAATATTGTAGAACACACATTGTTCTCTTGAAATACTTTTGCGATTTTATCTGTGATTCTATGCACGTGATCAATTGTAGAGTGCTTACTTTTTAATTCAAATTGGTGAATAGGGCTTAGCGATTTTTCATCAATTATTTCTTGCAGACGTTTTACCAGCAATTTTTTCGAATAACTTGGACAACCTTGATAGTATCGATATTGGGCGATATAAGGTTACTTTGCTAGGTATTTTGCCTGGTTTTGGTATCATTATTACCTTCGCGTCCCTCCATATGCTTGGCTGAATGCACCATTTATAATCTGCGCTAGTTTCTTCAATCCTTTTCGTGGAAATTGTTTTAAAATTTAGTCCGAACAAGGGGACCTTTTTTTATATTTATGCCGTGTTTAAATGCTTTGCTAAGTTCTAAAGCTGTTACCGGCTGAATAGGTCTATCTTCTTCGCATCTTACTTCGATTTCTTGATAACATGTATCTACATAAGGTTTAAGGACGTCTTGAAGATACTCTGCAATAGTGTTTGCTTTCTCTTGGTTGCTTTTTGCGCAGTTATCTTATCTGGATTTTACTAGCATAGATTCGATTTCTCCCCTTAGTCGCGTTTTATTTTGAGGCTGATGTAATGGTGTTCTTAATCCATTCCTACACGGGACGTAGCATTACCAATAACCAAAAACTTCAATATTATTTCTTGAATATAATTTTAAAACAGCACCTGTTACCGGAACCTGTTCACCAATCCAGCGACCTTGCTTACTTTCAAATCAAATCGACATCTATGAAAAGTATCCATCAATCTTTGAGAAGCTTTGCTAATATTCAATAAGAGTTTTGTTCTAAAATGGGACCTAATTCCGATTTGGATAATCCGGCTGGGAGATAATAAAAGGCCTTTTCTATTTACTTCAGACTTCCAGGTCTGTAAGCGAAACTAGGCGAAATAAGCGATTGCTCTGGGAATCAAACTACCGGCACTACCGCCATACCACCAAGGCACCAACTTATACAATGCCTAGCTTCTGCAACCATTTGTGCGTATATGTTTTGCTCGCATTGAAACGACGTACTAAAGTTTCTCTTTAAATGTATGCCATTCCAGCTCTCTATTGAATGCCAGACAGCAGTTTTTGACAACCAGCTTTTTGGAAAATGACTGGAAATGCGTCAAAAATGCGGTGGAAATACTTGAAGAAAAAGGCGGTTTGATTTTTGTTGGAAAAGTGGCAGAAGATTGTAGTTGAAACTAATCACTGCAAGGGGTCAATAACCTTGCAACACACCCACAACTCACCCTCTCGCACTTCGCTTCAGAATAGTCCAAGGAATTTCACCACCTTGTTCAGCTGTACTCATTAACATATTTAACAATATCAACGAATTCCTAGAATTTCTGGTCAAACGAATCGCTGATGAGCGCGTTAGTAATCCTCCATTCAATGGAAACGCGTGCACATTCCATGAGGTGCGAACTAACATCACAAATATTTACCACCTCCAATGTGGCCCGCATTTTTTGGACGAGCACTCAAAGCCACACCATCAGAAAAACCATCATCCAAAGTACTTTTCCTCTCGTAAATATGGGAACCACTTCAATATGACGAGCACGCCTTTTAATCGAGGGTAGGTAGGTACTCACAGAAAAAAGATAAACAACTTCAACTTGAGATTGTTTGTTTTGGCATCGCTGCGCTCTTCCGCAAACGCATTCTGTCTAATGAATCCAATTGCTACGCACACGTCACTCACATAATTTAAATACTTGTGCGTGTTGAACGCACTCAAGAATGTTCCCTTAAATTACGATCACCCGTCTTCTCTGCCTTCTTCTCTTCTTCAGCTGCAGCTGAAGTGTGTCATCGATGGGTGCACATTAAAAATGAATTTTGACTCCTAGCGTCTAATGGCCTAGATGCGAGCAGCTTGTTCAAATTGATTTGGTGGCGCGCAGCCTGAATCCGAGATCGACCCGTCCTAGTCTTGTTTGCCGGTTCTTTCATTTCATAGATATCCTCAGCTGCATTATGCTTCGATAGGTTTTCAATAATAAAACTGTTGAATTGAGTCAAAGCAGACGGCCAGCGTTGTGCCATAGGGGGAACAATAATGGTGACAGGAGGACGGGCGTGTAAAAGTTGGCACAAATATGGGAGGCAAATCCAAGGCACCGCAAATGGCCTGACATAATTGCTACAGATTGACGAGTTTTTTGTGTGCAATTATGGGAAAAAGGAAAACTCTTTGATGTGCAGGAGTTTAATCGCTAAGTCGCAGTTCGTTACGCTGATCAAATCGATTTATTGTGCGCTTATATAATGCCCAACGTGCCCGCATGCGCCTGAGTGAATGTAGCGTTGACGGGTTGATGTAAAAGTCGATTCTCCATATATGGAGGCGGTGGGTTTTTTTTTTCTAAAATATATCTTAAATAGAGATTTCAGCTTTAAACAGTTTTAAATTGATATTTTGTCAGTATAAAGCATTTCCTATCAAGTCGGAGATAATTGGATTAAAGGTTAACAATAATTGGCAAATCATTTTGGATGCTTGTATTTCGTTGAGCATAATAGGACTAAAATCCGCCAAAACATTAAGATCCCGTTGGTATGAGTATATAGGATGTCTCGACAAGAATTTGAAATTATGAATAAAAATCTTCGGAATTTTTATCGATTATAGAATTTAATTGTTGACATTAGATATGACAATTATAACCTTACTACTTACATCTCACGACAAGACACTTGATTGCCTAAGGCTTAGCTCCCCTAACCGTTCTTCTCCTAGTGAATCTCCTACATATTGTAACCACTGTGCTAGATCTAATCTAGTGAACGAAAATGTTAGGAATAGCAGCTTCTTTTTTGTAGAAATTACAGGCTTAGAGCTTTTCAAAATTATCAGTTCACTGAACAATTGTAGTTCCTGTGGTATTGATGGTATTTCTAATATTACACTTAAAAAGATAGCTCTAAATGTAGTGGACATACTAGCTTATATTTTTAACTTAAGTGTCTATACCGGTGTTTTCCCTGATAAATTAAAGTGTGCCAATATTATACCCCTTTTTAAAAAGGGTACTAAAAGCGACAAAAACAATTACAGGCCAATTTCACTATTGTCATCAATATCAAAAATCTTTGAGAAGGCTGTTAAAAGTAGAGTGTTGGACTATCTGACAAAAATACATTTTTTAAGCGGTGCTCAGTTCGGGCTTAGAAAAGGCCTTTCCACAGAAGATGCCCTCTTGGAGTTTTGCTCTTTTATATATAAAACGCTGGATGAAAAAAAAGTTTGCGCCGGCCTCTTTGTGGACATCACCAAAGCATTTGACATGGTTAACCACAACATTCTTCTTAACAAATTATATGCTGCAGGGTTTCGTGGATTTATACATAGTTGGTTTGAGTCATACTTGAAGGAAAGAATTCAGAGAGTTAAAATAGATAAATTTGTAAGCAACTCGAAAACTATAAACCTAGGTGTGCCCCAGGGATCTGTTCTTGGACCCATACTGTTTCTAATATATATCAACTCCATATTTAATCAACCGTTTTTGGGGAAAGTTACAGCTTTTGCAGATGATCTTGGCATTGCATATCGGTCAAATAATCCTTTAAATCTATGTGCTGACATAAATCATGATGTGCACATTCTAAGGATCTGGTTTGCTGAACACAAGCTAGTTGTCAGTAACAAAACTAAACTGATGAACTTCAGTCTAAGTATGCAAGAATCCCCAGACTTCGAAATCTTTCTTCATGGACAAAACTGTAGTAGATCCAATATGTCAAATTGTGTATGTACTGTGGCATCAGCAAGGACATTATTTACTGATCAATTATCTTGTGACACAAGTTGTTTTAAAATTGAAGTAGTAAATCAGTTTAAATATTTAGGTGTTACTATTGACCAAAATATGAGTTGGTCTGAACATATTTCAATTTCGAAACAATACTTTCGTTCCACGATCCGAAGTTTTTATCGTCTCCGAAGATTCTGTGATAATAGGACTTTAAAAACGGTTTATTTTGGAATTTTTCAATCTAGATTGCAGTACGGAATAAGTGGTTGGGGGGGTGCCTACCAAACAAAGCTGCAGCCATTGGTTGTTTTGCAAAAGTGCGCTATCAGAAAAGTATGTGGGACAAATCGATTCGCGAATTCTATGGTTTTGTTTAGAACACTGAAAATTCTACCACCAAAACATTTATATTACTTCAAAGTTTCTACAATTTTTTTTATAAGAGGTGGCTATATGCAGAGTCCAATATCCAACACCCATGCTTTGCGTAGCAATTCAATTAATGTTGTCGTCATGCCTAGTTTTCGCACAGCTTTATACAAAAATTTCTACTCCATTGTGTCCTGTAAATTGTTTAATAGACTTCCTATTAATATTCGTGTTATTAGATCTTTGCCCGAATTTGCAAAACAAGTCAAAATTTGGCTTCTCGGTTTTGACCATGAAGAAATTAAAGTTTTGCTGCGCTATGTTATTTAAATTTATTTAACTTTTATGCTCTCTTCTCATCACGTTATATTTTTCTCTTGCTTTCGTTTTTCTTTTCTCTCTTTTATTGTTAATTTTCCATATTATGTACTGAATTTAATTGATCCACCCCACGTCAAAATTGTTTTTTTCACATGAAGTGACATTATCACTATTTATAATTATACCCTATTCTAAGGGTATATTAATTTTGACGCATAGTTTGTAACATACCTTAATATTGCCCGTAGACCCCTAAAAGTTACTATATTTATGATCAGCATCGATAGTAATGTCGATCTAGCCATGTCCGTCCGTCCGTCCGTCCGTCTGTAGCCAAAAATTAGGCCTTTAAACTGGACCTAGAGAGCTGAAATTTTAACCATATACTCTCTAGGGTCCCGAAATAATCAAGTTTACGAATTTTTGAAATCCGCCCACAGACACGCCCACAAACTCAAAAAAACCAAATTTTGGAAAAAATCGAATTTTGAGCTAGAAAGCTGAAATTTTTTATATATGATCTATGACTCCTAAAACTGCTCGGGATAAAAAATTTTCAAAATCCGCCCTCTGACACGCCCACAAATAAATAAAATAATTTTTTTATACCCTATTCTAAGGGTATATTAATTTTTGAAAATCCAAAGTTTCAGCTAGGGAGCTGAAATTTATAGTATATACTCTCTATGGGCCCTTTATGCTCATGTGTAAATATTTTCAAAATCCGCCCACTGACACGCCCACAATTATTTTTTTTTTTTTTGAAAATTCAAAGTTTGAGCTAGGGAGCTGAAATTTATAATATATACTCTCTAGGGGCCCTTTATTCTCATGTGTTAATTTTTTTTAAATCCGCCTACTGACACGCCCACAATTAAATAAAACAATTTTATTGAAACACCCAAGTTTGAGCTAGGGAGCGTTGTTTTTTTGATAAAATCCTTTAAATGTTATATAACAAAATATGTAGAGCGTTCTTAACAATTCAACCATACTTAGACTTTTGTCACGCCCACTTATGAGGGATAGGAATAAGAATAGGGTATCCAACAGTTCGCCCAAGCGGACTGTAGCCCGTCCCTATGTTTTTTAAATAAAAATGTCGCTACCTATTCTTAGTTTTAACATTGTTATGGTAGACTAAGTATATCAATTTTGTTAAATAAGAATAATAAGAATAAGAATAAGAATAAGAATAAATAAATAAAATAAAATTGAGTGTGATGATATAATTTTGACACGAATTGATGATATTTCGGTTTTCGGACGGCAGATTTGAGGAGCTTCTCATGATTATTTTGTTCTTTTATATTTGTCGAACTTTTTCTCACAGATGAGGCACAATAAGATAGTCGAATTCGAGAGAGCCTCTCAATAATTTACGATTGCTCTTACACGACTTTTAAAGGTTTTTGCATAGAAATCAATATGGATTCTCACGTACACATTCTCAGATATAGTACTTTTGCATGGGCGCCGCCATTTTGTTAAATGTGAAATTAGGAGTAAAAAGTTAAAAGCTGAGATCGCAGAGTAGTTTACCTCACGCAATTACCAAAATCCATACCACTTTTACTTAACGGGTTCCCGACCCGTCAATAGTCTTTGCATAAGACACTGCAGCCTTCCATAATCTGCGATCCCGGGCACGCTGCTTCCATCAGTTGTCCAGACCAATCGCTCTGGCATCCGCGATGGCTTGGTCTTTAAAACGGAGGTTCGGTCTTCCTTGTCTTCTCGAACCAGGGGGCTGGGAGTCGAAAATACTCTTGGCTGGAGCATTTTTCACCATTCGCTCAATGTGGCCGAGCCAATGTAGTCGACGTGATTTAGCTTTTTGGACGACATCCACATCTTGGTACAGCTTATAGAGTTCGTGGTTGTATTTCCTACTCCATTCGCCCTCCTCGCACACAGGACCCAATATCCGACGGAGTATTTTCCTCTCAAAAGAACCCAATTTTAGCTCTCCTTTTCTACTTGTCGTCCAGCACTCGGCGACATAAAGCAGGACTAGTAGAATTGAGGTTCGATAGAGCATGCAATTTGTCGTTCGAGTGAAGAGTTTTGAACCCATATGTTTTGCTAAACCGAAGTAGCAGCGGTTTCCCAAGGTAATTCTCCGCCGGATCTCTACTAAGGTGTCATTCGTGGTGTGGATGTTTACTCCTAGGTAGATGCACTCCTTAATTACTTTGAAGTTATTGCTATCAACAATGACGTTTTATCCAAGGCCGTGGACAGATGTTTGTTGATAGCATGTACTTGGTCTTGTCCTCATTTACTTCAAGAACGACCAATTTCACTTGTTCTTCAATCACCGTGAAAGCCTCTAACACGGAACGCTGGCAACGGCCGATGATGTCGATATCGTCCGAAACCCCAGTAGCTGAACGGATCTTTTGAAGATAGTGCCTTCCGCGTTGACACCTGCCCTTCGCACTATTTTCTCCAGAACAAGATTGAAGAAGTCACATGATAGCGCATCTCCTTGCCGAATACCGTTACAAGTTTGGAATAATTCGAAAGAGCTGCTTCCAAACTGCACATTACACCGCGTATTTTCAAGCGTCACGCGACACAACTGGATCAATTTTGCCGGGATCCCGAATTCGGCCATGAAAAGGTGGTGGTTCTCGACTTGACTTTCATTGGTATTTTCCAGGATTTGCCTTAGTGTGAAGAGTTGGTCTATTGTCGATATGCCGGGCCGGAAGTCGCACTGGTACGTTCCGATTAGTGTATTGCAGAACGGCTTTAGACGTTCACACAGTACGTTGGAGAGGATCTTATATCAAAATCCATGGCAGATGTAGTAAATGCCCCAGCAGATGTAATTTAATTCCCCATCTCAGCCATCTCTGGAGAGCACAATTGCGAATAAACGTTAAATAATGTCATTTATCTTTCACATGCATTTTTACCGATAGGAAACCATTTGCGGGCTGTAGTGGACGGTGTCGACGAAGTCGACTATCACTTATGTTTATCTCATCTGTGCTTTCGCTAGAGGTGTGTCAATGAAGAAACTTTAAGATGTTTCTGATGGGATTCGAACCTCGGACCCCTCGCTCACTAGCGTGCACTACCCACTTAACACATAGGCTTTCTAACCTTAGGCAGTTCATTTAAGTAAAGAGTAAACAGCAATGGTCCTAGAAATAAGCCTTGAGGTAGCCCACACTTTATTGTCAAGCGACATAAAATCCATTTATCTGCTAAACTCGTAGCTGCATCCCTACGAAGAACGATTGCATACTTTCTAACTTTAAAAGGAATGAGAACTTACATTAACCCCTTTAAGGTTAGGTTAAGGTGGCTGTCAGCTAATAGCCAACACACTTAGACCACTGCGAGGTCCATTGTGTTGCCACGTAGGTCAGGGGAGTTTCTTCCTCTACCCGCTAAACCATTTGGAGCTTCTAATGAAACGCGATAGACTTCTAACATCAAGTCACTGAGATTATGAAGAAAGATGGCTCCTAGATAGAAATTTCTTTTATGGGAGAGTGCAGGACATGTACAAAGAAGGTGAAGCATAGTCTCCTCCTCCTCCTCGTCCATGCTGCTTTTTCAGAAGTCATTTGAATAGTTTTAGTTTTAGTTTTTGATCCATCGGTGTAGAATTCGATCGATTTATCCTCGATAAATGCATCATCCTCCCAGAACGATCTGATGGGAATAGTGCTTTGGAAGTTCTTTCCGAACTGTAATTACGGTATGGTGTAGTGTATGTTCCTTGGTAGAGACCCAAATGAATCCAGAATGATAGAGTGGTCAATATTCTTATTGATCCACTGTGAGGTAGCTTTTAAGCGTACAGCGGTACAGGCAGCTGATTGCCTGCTAAATATATCGAAGGGTGTCAGATGAAGTAAAATGTCCAGTGCAGCGGAGGGAGTCGTTCGGAGTGCTCCGCTGATGCATAGGCAAGCTGTACGTTGGACATTGCTCAGCTAGTCTCGGTTTACCGCTTTACCGAAAAAAAACTCAGTTGAAAGTTCATATCGAATTTCTTTGAAAAGTCGATAAAAGTTAGGATTGTTGCAATAAAAGAGCAGTCGAACGATTTTGCAGAAAATGAAATGAACTTAATATTAGGCATTAACAGCCCTGATATATAACATTTTAAGAATCAGGTGAATCTAGCCATAAATCTAACATCTTGAAGCTGTCCCGCAAGCTCACATGCAAATCCATGGGTTGACAAGACTGGAGATCACCTGTTTCGTTAAAGGAAGACAAACAATAACCACAAAGAAAAGCATGCACTTGTCAAAATCATAAAAAAAACTAGGCCTGGATCACATATATGCATTTGGTTTTACTCAGTGACGAATAAATCCAAATGTCGAACCGCCAGGCAGATCATAAGGAATGCAGTTAAGTGAAAGGGTTTTTATCCATCCCCTAATCTACATTGTTCAAAAAGAAAAAGAATTAGAAAGGCATGATCAGCATTAAAACACTTCAACTATTTGTATCAGCGAAGCTAGATTTTTGGCATGTAGGAAACAACAAATTTTTAAGACGCTTCTGTTGACAGTTTGTATAAATTCTTGGATGTTTGTGGGTCTTTCACAAGAGGTGTTACTGGGGGGATTTGAAATTGAAGCCTCTTGCTCAGAAGTCAAACGCACTAACCACTGAAGTACCCACACTTTTAGAAGAACCCAGATTGTTATTCACAGATTTTTTTTAAAGAAGTAGGATGGTCTTCTCTAACACCACTTTGAAAAAAGCGACCGGATTGAAAATGGTCTATTTTCAACCGCATTTGGACTGTATATTTTAAGGATATGTTCAACCTTGGCTTCGTTTCATGGCGGGAAAAATCCGGTTAAATACATATCTCGAAGCAAAACCTTGACGTCGAATAAACCCGGTCCTATGTCAATATCATCTTTGGTTCTCCAGATAATCGTGGCGAAAGATAATTCCGAACGCACATACTTACATACACACGGACAGACATCTCTGTACAAACGTTAAATTTGGATTCTGGTGACCTTGAAACGTGGAGATATGTCAAAATCCGCGATTCACAAAATCGGCCACATTACCACAACTTCCACTGGGAAGTTAATAAAGAAAGTCAAGGAATGGCTCTTTGGTATCGTATACAGACTGGGCGATAGTTACAGACGGATTGCTTGACGCTAAGAAATTCGATTTGAGCTGATTTTAGTTAGACCTCATTTTCACAACTGACCCTATAAACTCCTCTGAGTCCCTTTGCGCTGTCGATCATTGATAACTTTCACCCGCCACTTCTTCTTTCTCTTTTCCTTAACTCTTCTATCCAACCCATTCACTCAGCAGCTGCCTCGTCTTACGACTTTCATAAAGCGAATTTCCAAAAAATCAACACTTATCTTGGTAGGTGTTCTTTTGAGTTCGCCAATCTACCTCTGAAGGATGCTCTCTCCACTTTCTACAGAGAATTATTTAATTCTATATCCCTCTATGTCCCCTTTTCTCGCAAGAAAACCTTTTCGGCGAGCCCTCCTTGGTACAATCGAAGGCTTCGGTCTTTACGTAACAAAAGAAACAAACTATGGGCAGTTTTCATTCGAACCGATTCTTTTTCTGACTATTCCAACTACCTCGGTGTTTACCTTCAATTCACCCAACTTTATAACTCCCTCTATCAACAGTATCTTAATAGTGCGCAAACCAAGCTAATAAACGATCCGAAGTCATTTTTCCAATTCGTTAACTATAAAAAAAAATCGGACGGTTTCCCCCCATCCCTTTCTTATGAAAATAAATCATCTACCGATCCGCTTACCATTGCCAACTTTTTTGCTTCTTTCTTTAAGCAGTCTTTCGCCGACAGCTCCTTCGTACCGGATCCCACCTACTTCGAATATCTTCAAAACTTCTCCATTGGTCCTTCTATGTATCAAAGTTTTGATCATACGGCAATAGAAAAGAAGTTGCTTACACTTAATGATGAATATTCACCCGGCCCAGATGGTCTTCCAGCCATATTTCTTAAAAAGTGTTCCTCAAATCTTTGCTTACCCCTCTCATATCTCTTTCAGCTATCGCTTTCTCAAGGTGAATTTCCTCAGATATGGAAATCCTCCTTCATAACACCAATACACAAAAAGGGATTAAAGAGCGAGGTGACAAACTACCGCCCCATAGCCAAACTTTCACATATACCCAAACTTTTTGAAAGTATCTTGTATGAAGCCTTAAGCTTTCAGTGCAAGTCTTTTATTTCCCCTAACCAGCACGGCTTTTTAAAAGGTAGATCAACTACCACTAATCTTGTCGAATTCATATCCTCTACACTCTCAGCCATAGAAAGTGGTAAAGAAGTCGATGTTGTTACAACAGATTTCAGTAAGGCTTTTGACAAGATTTCCCATAAATTAATAGCTTTCAAATTATCTGCCCTTGGCTTTGAACCCATATTGCTAAAATGGATAGAGTCATACCTGGAAAACCGTTTTTACAGTGTTCGCTTCCGGTCCGTTCTTTCGGCACCTTTCTTAGCCAGCTCTGGTGTTCCACAAGGCAGTCATCTAGGTCCCCTTTTATTTATTCTAACAATTAACGATCTTGAAAGGATCATTCAACACTCAGCGCTCTCTCTCTATGCTGACGACACCAAATTTTTCAAAACCATTTCTTCACAACATGACTTTAGCCTCCTTCAAACAGATCTAAATAGTTTTTCCAACTGGTGCCTTAAGAACTGCCTAGAACTTAATGTATCTAAATGTCAGTCTATTACCTTCTCACGCAAGAGCAACAAGTCTCCTCTTCGAATTTACCAACTCCACCATCAGCCTATATCTCGTGTTCAATCAATTCGCGACCTTGGCATATTATGCGACAGGGAACTAAGCTTCCGTTCGCATATTGATGAGATAATTACTAAAGCAAACTCATCACTTGGCTTCGTTAAAAGATGGTCAAAATAATTTTGCGACCCATACGTGACCAGATCCCTGTACATAACTTTTGTTCGGCCCCTCCTAGAGTACGCTAGCCAAGCGTGGTGTCCCTTTCAACGAGTTCATGTATCTAGAATCGAAGGCATTCAACGTCGTTTTCTTCGATTTGCTCTTCGTGGTCTCTCTTGGAACGATCCTCTCATCTTACCTCCTTATCGCGACCGTCTTAAACTTATAAACCTAAATACCCTTGAAGAACGCAGGGACGCAGCTGACATTCTCTTCATTCACCGACTCCTTTCAGGCTCCGTCGATTGTGTGTCTCTTCACAACTCTATCTGCCTTAACACTAATCCTCGTAGTCTACGCTGCCCACGACTTTTCTATCTTCCAACCCACCGTACCTTGTATGGCTCCAACGAACCCATCTCACGTATGCTACGGAAGGTTAACTCAAACCTTAATGTTTTTGACTTCAATCGCAGCACTTCCTCTATAAAAATCGATCTCCTTAAGCCCTCCCCCATCACCCCCCCAACAACACCTAATCAGTTTTAGTTTTAAGTCCTAGCTATAAGTCTTTTGTTTAGTTTTAAGATATTTAGCTTGTATTAAGCCGAATAAATGGGGGCGTACGCCCCCACCAAAATTTAGTTGATTTCATGAGGAACTTTTTCCTTTTGAATTTTTGAACCCATTTTTTTGAATTTGTCCGACAAACAAGTACCACCGTCTGCAGAAGTAATTGTACGGGCTGAATGATGTCCATATATTCTCGAACAAATGCAACCTTTCATCTCCCGTAAAACCCAATTTTATTAGGTAAACCTATGATAACGTCGGTAACTGCAGCAATACTCTATATAAAAATCCCGTCGCATTCCAAACCTCAAGGCATCCGATTAAATTACATTGCACTACAGATTCTTAGTTTTACCGTAATACATGAGCAAATAATGTATAGAAAAGTAAAGAAATAGATATAACTGCGGTGTTAAGCCATTTGAATATCCAATTATTGTCTGTGGCTAACGCTTTGAACTTTAAACGAATAAATGATTCATGTATATCAAATTACAAAGCGATACATTGAACTCGTAAAGTCGTAATCCTCTTTATTAATCTTTTTCCCATCAATACATCATTTGTAGCAATCTGTCGGATTCTTTTTCCACTCAAGGCTATGCCAGTGATTGCCATTATTTTCTTAACCCCATTTATTTCAAATTAAAGTGATGCCAAACGGTATGATTATGGTGGCGCGTAGCTTTGAAAACCATGTGTGTGTGACAGCTTGAAATCTCGGCCTCTCCGGGCCGCACAAAACGCATAATTGGTTTAATTTAAATCGAAGAAATTCCCTTCAATCAATGTTGATTTTTATTGGATTTTAATTTGATTGATATAGTAGGCTTCCATTCTGATGAATGTTTCTATGAGACCAGTGGCATGGCAGTGCCATTAATGTACACATGGAACAGGCTTCTGCGCTAAAGCCAATTGGAATGTTTAATGTATGTATTACAAAATAATTAACTGGGTTTGTGTTTGTTAATAGCAAATAAATTATTGGTTGAATGTTGATCGGAGTTAAACAGGTGGTTGTTGCATGCGGTTGAATTAGAAATAAAGTTACTTTAGCAGTTTGAAATACAAACCTAAAGGGACGTTTTTATTCGCTATGAATCCTTATGTGAAACTAATACGATTTCCCAAACCAATTAGCTTGGTATGAACAAAATATCATGTGAGACTTATCACTAGATAAATATCATGGGAGATTTATCAGTAGATAAATACCATGGGAGATTTATCACTAGATAAATATCATGGGAGATTTATCACTAGATAGTTATTTATCTTAGATATTAAATCCCTTTATTTAAAACTCGAAAGCAAGTTAAATATCATACTTCAACATTGTATTCAAAATAACTCAAAAAAATATTATGATAAATATGTCATCATAGACCAAGCGCTCCAGCATCCGCGATGGCTTGGTCTTTAAAATGGAGTTTCGGTCTTTCTTGCCGTCTCGAACCTATGGCTGGGAGTCGAAGATGTTTTTCCCTGGAGCATTATTGTCCATTCATTCATACGTCCAGATCTTGGTACAGCCCAGAGTTCGCGGTTGTATCTTTTCCTCGCACACAGGACCAAATATCCGACGAAATATTTTTCTTTCGATAGAACGCACAATCAGCTCTCCTTTCCAGCTTATTGTCCAGCACTCGGCACAATAAAGTAGAACTGGAAGTATCAGTGTTTTTGTTGAGCCAAACCAATGTGTCATTGTGGAGTTGATGTTTACTCCGAGGTAGGTGAACTCCCATACTACCTCGAAGTTTCTGCTATCAACGGTGATGTTTTGTCCTACTCGGTGGACGAATGTTTGTTTGTTTGTTGAAAGCAAGTACTTCGTTTTGTCCTCGCTGACTTCAAGGCCAACCAATTTTGCCTGTTCTTCAATCGCCATGAAAGCCTCTAACACGGCACGCTGAGATCAACCGATGATTTTGATATCGTCTGCGTATCCCAGTAGTTGGATGGATCTGTTGAAGATAGTGCCTTCCGTCTTGACACCTGTCCGATGCACTATCTGCTCCAGAACAAGATTAAAGAATTGATATGACAGCGCCTATCCGGTGCAGCTTCGGAATAGTTCGTAGGAGCTGTTTTCATACGGCACTTTGCACCGCGTGATTTCCATCGTCACGCGACACCGCTAGATCAGTTTTGCCGGGCTGCCGAATGCGGCCATCACCACGTAGAGCTCCTGGCGATAAATGCTTTCATATGATGGTTTATGGTATTACTCGGCTTGAAATTCATTGATCTTTTCGAGGACTTTCCTTTGTGTGAAGTTTTGGTATATTGTCGATCTGCCGGGCCGGAGGCCACACTGACACGTGCCATATAGTGTATTGCAGAACGCCTCCAGACGTTCACAAAGTGCGTTGGATAGGATCTTATTTGCGACATTTAGCAGGGATATGCCTTGATAGTTCTTCATAAGTGTACTGTATTCCAAACAAAGAAATATTGTTTTTCAAGTTTAGAAAATATCATGACAGAAATCATGTGTGTTAACTTTCTATGCTTGTAGAACTTTCGAAAAGAACTTAATTTTGTTAATGCATTCATGTTAAATATATTGTAGGTGTGAATAAATATCATGCGTTGTACCTATTTATTTCTGATAAACCAATATCTGAGAGGTTGTTTGTATATACAAAATTGTACTTAATAATTTTACAGATCCTTACCTTAGTTTTAAAAACTGTTCTACAGGATGCGGCAGAGGAATAGTTTTCGATGTGGCTTATACTCAGTTCATGGACAGCGAAGAGATTTGAAACAAGTGTTATTCGACTAGTATGCCATTTTATGTTTCAGTGGAATTATCATGGGTCGTTGATCTTTGGAACATAGAGTTTTCATATACGACAGTTTTGTGGCGAGTAAGGCATCGATGAGCAGCGCAAATTTCGGCGCAGATTCAACATTTCCAAACATGGCACTATTCCTGCCCGTACAACTACAGTGGGATAATTTCCTTCGTGGTAGTGGAACAATAATGATTAGAAAAACCACAAGGTACTCGGAGAACTGCTTCTAACCGACCCAATATGGAAAAGCGCACTGCGATCCCCCGATCTCTCAACGTCTGACTTTTTCCTTTTCCCTTTGTACTGGTAGAACAATAATGAATAAGAAAACCACCAGGTATCGTGAGATCTGCTTCTAACCGAGCCATTATGGAAAAGGGCACCGCGATCCCCCGATCTCTCCATGTGTTCATTTTGTTTGTTCTTTGCATTACATAAGGGTGAAGCCATTTTTATTGTGTGCTTATAAACCGTATTAAGTTCTCTCTCTGATTCGGTCTTCTTCCATCTTTTTTCCCGGAGAATGTTGCAAAAAAGTAGGCATACATAATTGTCAGTTATGTTCGCATGCCGGCATTTTCCCAGCGGTGGTATCCGGAGTGATGACGCCAGATGATGCTTCTTTCCAGATCCCGTGTAGTTTGGGCCCTCTGATGGAGAGTCCCCGTACTTTTAGGTTAGGCTACCTTTTTTGCCAATCTTATGGACTAAGCCCTCTTTCAAACACGACGGTATTCTCCGTACGGATGTGCGAGGAGGGTGAAGGGAGAAGAAGACATAACCGCGAACTCTATGAGCTGTACTAAGATATTGATGTAGTCCAAAGAGCTTATGGACGTCGACTACATTGGTTCGGCCACATCGAGCAAATAGACAATCATGGTATAGCAAAGAGGATCTTTCACTTCCACCCCCACGATCCAAAAGCCAAGGAATGTCAAACCTTCGTTTAAAAGACCAAGCCATCGCCGATGCCACCTGTAAGCACCTGTAAGCAGCTTGCCCGTTATCGCAGATGCAGCTGCATCGCCTCAAAGAGAGCCTATTCACGTGTCGTTAGCCCGTTTAGTAACTACTTATAGTAAGACGAAAGCAATTGCGGCTATCGTTTTTGGATTATCAGTTCACCGCGTTGGTTTCACTGTCAAAATATTGGCTTAAAGCAGGCCCTAGGTATGTAAATTCCTTTACTATGTACCTCCTGACAATTTTAGAGCTTTGCAAACAAAGTCGGGGTTATGCTTTGTTTTGCTTCGATACCATGCATTGTGTCTTATTTTTTTTTCGCTTTCTCTGATGCTTTGATGGGATCAATTCACCTGTCACTGGCCTAACTACAAAGGCTTGCCTGTGACGTCCAGGTCTACATAGATAATGTTCGTAAATACAAAAGATAGTAACATTTCGACAGCTCAATATTTTGTTTGTTCTTTAATTAAAATGAATTTCGGGTTTTTGGCTTTCTATTTACTATATAAAAAAAAACATCTTTTGTGCTTCCTTTACCGCACACAAAAGCGTATAAAAGCCTTTTTCAAACGCACATACCTCCATTTCTATATAAAGAGATTGGAGAACCGTCTTTTTCGAATACCTACAACAACCACCTTTATTCAATTTGTGACCTCCCACGATGTCCCTAAATCCCGACAATCTGCATCAACATTTCATATAATCGATCGATAATGTCATTCGAAAAATAAATTAACTTTAAACTTCGTGAAAGGGAAACCTATAATCTTCTTCTTCTTCTTTATCTTTGCAGATTAGAGCGCCATTCGATCAACAATTCTCAACGATAAATCGCATTAAAAGTGACAACGAAATATCTTTCTGTCCTTTGTGCGTCTGAATTGTGGGCTCCTCTTGCGCGCACAGTAAGACATCACAAATTGACGTCACGTCGCATACATGAAATATTTGCCAACAGCAACTACTATAAAAGTGACGACATCACAATGGCATATATTACGCCAACGATCCAAATAATGAATGACCCACAACGGAGACACCAAACCACAATCAATCGAAATTGAATAAATTATACCAAAGAGAAAACAAAAAATAAATCTTGGGAAACAGCCAATTAGGAGCACACCTCTTCCCTTTTTCGGGAACCGAACTCAGAACAAACAACTCCAAATTCCAATAAGCATAAATTTTAAGTTAGCACGGAACGCCCTAAAATGGAAATCATTAAAATTTTAGGTTAGAGGTGGAATAATGGAATAGTGAAATAGTGGAATAGAATCACACGTAATCGCGGCTATGCTACAGTACGGACAATAAATCTTTAACCGCGCAAGAGTCTTACCGGAGATGAATGTTCGCACGGCGAGTTTTACTTGAAACAGAATTTGAATATTTAGATAGGAGTCACTCAAGGTGAAGGTTCCGCACAACACTCTGTCTCTGTCACCGGAGTTTTTGCCAGTGAGATTGGAGATTAGATAGATTTCTAGTGCTCCTCCCGATAGATCCAAAGAAGACGACGTCATCCGTCGACAAGATGCCACATTACAGCACGACAAAGCGAAAACGTAGCAGCAACTCCCACTGTTGTGGGAGTATCAGTCTGATCAAGTGTATGCTGCATATCTTCAACATAGTCTTTCTGGTGAGTTGTTAGTTTTTGTTTCTATAAAGCGGTTTTCTTCGGTTCATTATTGTTACTGTCAACGTTGGGAATTAACATGTCTTTGGCCATTGTGAACTATGGTATCTTGCGGAGAGATTCATGATGACAACAGATTAGGCTCTCTATGACTGTGGATTAGGTGGAAGTCGCGAACAGGGTGTCACTGGACAAAGTTTAATTAAACAAAATATAATCGGTTTAATCTGATAGACGGGAAACCTTTTCAAACTTAAGCTAAACAAATTGTTTACGCTAATTTATATGCATTTAAATAAAGTTTTCATAACTAACTAATCGGTGTAACGCAGGCATTTCACATAGATTTACCCAACGATGAAGATTTAGTACTGATACATTGCTAATCTAAATTAAATCTTGATAAATTAACGCTTTATTATGCCATTGAATTTGAAATGAAAGGCAACGCAGCTGACATCTATCCAATAGGATGTTTTTTCAGCTGCCCGGTCGACATCAAATGTTCAGGCTTTCACATGATCCATTCTGCGAGCACGATCCAACACGATGACGTTTTAATGTATTTCTAAATGCCTATTTCTATTAGCTATTTCTAAGAGTATATGAGTTTTGACTCATAGTTTGTAAAATACCTTTAAATTGCTCGAAGATCCCCAAAAGTTTGCGGCTGCCAATGATGCGATGGTAAGCAATTAAGGCGCCGCCTGTGGAGAAAAAACCCTATCGCACCAAACCTCTTTCCTATCCTTCTATTCTTTCATGAAGTAAGTAAGCACCTAAAAACAGGCAATGAATTTGCTGGGTTCTACGCACAGCACCAAACAAAAATGCCTCCGCTGTGGTTAATGTTGACTTTCAATAAAAATAAAAGAAACGATTCAACTTCAGATTGTTTTATTAAGTATAATTAAGATTAAATGTTTGGATTAAATAAAGAACAAGAAGAAGAATGAATCATTGTAACTGATATACGTATACAGACTGCTAAACTTCATATGTTTGTATTAGTGTTTTACATAATTCATATAAATATATAAGGCTAGTTGATACATCCCAAATGGTACACATTTCTAGCACTCCTCCTATCAACTAAGTCTCAACAAAATGTACGTTAAAAAACAGTTTGATTCCAAAAAAAATTAATAATGAACCGCAAAAAAAAATTCAAGTAATTTTTAACATTTGCAAAATTTCGACGCATTTATCGTTTTTATTTTTCGGCAATCCCTTCGTTAAAATATCGGCTGCCATATCACCGGTTTCCTTATACTGAATTTTTATATCGCCTCTTTCTTGTGCCTCTCGACAAAAATGGTAGCGGATGTCTACGTGTTTGCTTTTACCGTGGTGACTAATGCTGTTTGATAGTTGAATAGCACTTTGATTATCGCAGTAAATAACTGTAGGCTTCGTCACAAATTCACCCAATCCAATATCTGAAAATAGTTTTCTCAAAAATAAAGTTTCTTTAGTTATTTCTGAAAGCGCCATATATTCTGCTTCCATGGTCGAAAGAGAAACCGATTTTTGTTTTTTCGACTGCCAACTGATCGGTCCGCCGGACATCTGAATTATGAACCCTGAACAAGATTTCCTGTCATCAAGGTCTCCTGCCCAATCCGAGTCAACATATCCTATCATATCTGATTTCTGTTGTCGATATCGGACACAGTACTCCCGAGTCCCCTTCAGATACCGCAGCACTCGCTTTGCTGCCATCCAGTGATCTCTCCCGGGATTTTCCAAAAAACGACTTAAACAACTTACAGCAAACGAGATGTCGGACCTTGTTCCATTGGCTAAATATATTAAACTTCCGATAAGTTCGCGATAAGGTTCGGCTTCCATGTCATTAATATCTTCAGGAGTTTTCGGGCTCATATCCTTGCTGATCTTAGTTTTGTAATCAATTGGTGTTGTAGCCAGCTAGTCCTCTTCCATTCGAAACTTCCGCAAAAGTTCACATATGAATTTCTTTTGATCGAGTTGTATTTTCTTTATAGAGCTATTAATTGTGACGTTTATTCCCAAAATGGTGTTAACTTGGCCCAAGTCTTTCATCTTGAATTTATCTTTCATAAGTTGTTTGACACGTTTCAGTTCATTTACATCAGCAGCTGCAATCAATAAATCGTCAACATATATTACAACAATTACCTCCGCTTTATTTCTGCCTGATAATGCACGGCTCGACCTCCGATTTTTGCATATGCATTGATTCCAGATGGTTTGTTAGCTTCTGGTACCATTGTCTGCCAGATTGTTTAAGACCATAAAGGGGTTTTAAGAGCTTACATAACTTGTTGACATTACTTTTGAACAAATCCGGCTGTTCCATATATATAATCTCGTTCAGATCTCCTTGGACATAAGCGGATAATACGTCCATTTGATGAACGTAAAGCTGTTTTTCAGCACACGTCGCAAAGAATGCACGAATAGCTTCATAACGAGCAACAGGTGCAAACACTTCCTCGTAATCAATGCCATAGCGTTGTTCGCAACCCCTTGCCACTAACCGCGCTTTATATTTGGCAATTGATCCATCGTTGTTACGCTTTCGTCTGAATACCCACTTACAACTGATTATATTATCATGCACTGGACGCTCCACTAACTCCCACGTTCTATTTCCCACCAATGAACTGTACTCGCTCTCCATCGCAGTCAACCATTCCTGTTTTTCTGGTCCATTTAGAGCTTCTGACACTGTCTCAGGATCAACATTTGTTTTTTGTTCAGCATCTGCACCTTCCCCGAACGTCAAGGCAGCCGAATCTTCAGTATTTATCTTCCGTGTTCTTAGCTTGATACCATCTCGAACAATTTGAGGTTTTCCTATCTTGCGTTTCATCCTAGATCTTGGAGTCTCTTCATCAGCTTCAGCCAAATTTCTGTTAGCAACAGAAAGTTTTTCGTCCTGCTTAACATCGTTCAAACAACGTCTTTCACTGTGAGGGGATTCCACGTCGTTTTGCTGTTCACACACTAGTTCATCGATTTCTTCTTGTTTGGCTGTTACTTCGATGTTTTCATTTAGCTTGTCGTGATTTTCTGCCTCCTGGCCTTTTGTCAAGGGCTATAGCTTTTGAACCAAAGATTTTCATATACGCAATGTTTGGCTTTCTACCATGCCATGCTTCGAAAGGTGTTCGACCCACTAGTGACTTTGTTGGACATCGGTTTCTTATATGTACAGCGGTATTGGTTGCTTCAGCCTACAGGCTCTGAGGTAAATTTGCTTGTATCAACATGCACCTAGCCATCTCTACGAGCGTTCGATTAGCCCGCTCAGCGACGCCATTTTGCTGCGGAATATATTCAGCCGCCAGCTGCCGGCTTATTCCAGATGCATCTAACAAGTTTTGAAAATATTTCGACAAATATTTTTTTCCATTATCAGTTCGTAGGCGTTTGATACGTTTACTAGTTTCATTTTCTACTTTAAGTTTGTAGATCTGGAAAAATGACAAAGCTTCTGACTTTTGCTTGAGATAGTAAACGTGCATATATCTGATGTGGTCATCAATAAAAGTGATAAAATATTTGGCACCTCCAAGCGACTGAGTTCTAAATGGTCCACATATATCGCTTTGAACCAATCCAAGTAACTCCGTATCTCTTCTTCCACAAGTCTGAAAAGGCAACCTCTTAATTTTTGCTTTTTGGCAAGTAACACAATCTACTTTCATTTTATTAATATTGCATTTCCAATACCAATACCAATACCAATACCATGTTTGATATTTTTCCTAAATCACTCAGATTTAAATGTCCCAATCTTTGATGCCACTGCGACGAAAATTGGTCTGTCCCATCTGCCACTGCTACTAGCTGAATGTTCTGCTCCTTCATTTTGGCGATGTACAAATTTCCTTGTTTTTCTGCGGAAAATATTAAAGACCCGTCGTATCTTAAAACTTTTGCATGTTTATTTCCAAATTTTATAACATGACCACGTTCAGTAATTTTCGGCACAGAAATTAAATTTTGCCTTAACCTCGGAGCATAGATTGATTCCATTGGTAGTTGAAATATTAACTGAACCAACACCTACACCGTGTACGCTGGTATGACCGGCTGTTTTAATCTGACACCGTAGACTTGTGTTAATACTATCAAATACTTTTCTATCATTGCACATATGTGCGGTAGCACCACTATCCAAACACCATTCACATGATTGTATTACGTCATCATTCTCATTACCATCTACACTCAAAGTTGTTACCAACACTGTATTTGTCGATTGAGTTGCAGAATTCGCTGAGCTTGTGTTTGAGTAGTTTTTACTTCTGCAAACTGATGCTCGATGACCATGCTTTCCACATTTGAAGCACTTTCCTTCAAACTTCTTAAATCTCATTTTGGTATTTCCCGAATGATATGTTTTACTTCTAGATTTAGAGAACAATGCGTTTTGGCCATCAACCTCTTCTCTAATGTTTTTCTCCTCTCTCCTCGCTTCTTCTTCTAACAATTTTGCTCGTAGCTCTTCTGGGCTAGGAATCTCATCACGTGAATCGATAGCAATTCGAAAATTTTCAAATTCGTCGGGCAAGGTATTAAGGAGCATAATCGTTTGTACTGTAATTCCAGCTTCATCCAATTGCTCAGCTTTGTTTATGAAATCATTCACATGCTGAGCCATAGACTGATCTGGTCTCTTCTTCATGTGGTACAGTTGCTTGTACAACATCGCTTTTCTTATTGGACCCTTAGATTTGAATGTAGATTCCAGAATTTCCCATGCTTCTCTCGATGTCTCAGCCTTTTTTACCTGCCCAAGGTGACATGGTTTTATGCTTAGTAGGATCAATGCCAATGCTTTCACGTCTTTTAATAACCATTCATCAATTATCTCAGCTTCCGTTTTTGGCTTTTCTTTCACACCGCTTGCATAGGACCACAAATCGCTGCAAATCAACACGCTCTTCATCTGCACTTTCCAAGTCTCGAAATTGTCGTCGCCAAGTTTCTCGATATTATTCACGTTGTTGTTCATGTTTTTTCACACGTGCTCCAGGCAATAACCTTAATTTTTCACCGAAAATATTATCTTTATAAGTTAAACACTGATTTTTAGTTATGTTTCTTTTAAGAATAAGCACTGGGCCCATAACCTGTTGACTTTCAATAAAAATAAAAGAAACGATTCAACTTCAGATTTTGTATTAAGTATAATTAAGATTAAATGTTTGGATTAAATTAAGAACAAGTGTATCGGACGATGAGTAGAAGAAGAATGAATCATTGTAACTGATATACGTATACAGCCTGCTAAACTTTATATGTTTGTATTAGTGTTTTACATAATTCATATAAATATATAAGGCTAGTTGATAAATCCCAAATGATACACATTTCAAACAGCTAATAAGGGTACTGTATCACTGCAGAAAAAAAGAACACCTTTTTAGCGCATGCTAATTATAAAAGGAACTACATTTCGTCGCCCTAATATTGTCTTGCCCTAAGCGCCATTTTCATGTTTTTGGGAAACCGCATTTAAAGGTTTAGCAGTCTACTGCATAAAAATCAACCGACACGATATCTATTTGGCCATCCTCTTTTTATAACAGTAATCAGATATCCTCAAAAGCTTTTAGTTGTTAAAATATTTAAATTTTCGTCATTAATGAGTTTGCCGTATACATCATCAAAACAGTTTCTTTTCTATATATTTTTCCTGGTGAATTTTTGGCATAAACGTCAAACAATATGCACATACGGCAATTATGAGTTATCAAAAGAAGTTTTCTTTCCTGCTGGTGAATAGTTTTGCCAAAAAAAAAATATGTACGAAAAAAATATTTTTCATTTCTTTAATTTTTCTTTATTTATTCATTTAGTGTCAACCTATTTATAATAGATTTAGATAATTAGTACATAGAGATGAGAATAATATATACATTCTTAGCAACTATAAATTTTATAATAGGGAAGGATATTTAATTTATTGGTAGGTATTCGTTTTGAGAAAAATTTTACAAAAACTCACTGGCAATTTTACTTAAACTAATATAAATACTTAAAACTAAGATAAAACATAGGGACGGGCTACAGTCCGCTTAGGCGAACTGTTGGATACCCTATTCTTATTCCTATCCCTCATAAGTGGGCGTGACAAAAGTCTAAGTATGGTTGAATTGTTAAGAACGCTCTACATATTTTGTTATACAACATTTAAAGGATTTTATCAAAAAAAACGCTCCCTTGCTCAAACTTGGGTGTTTCAATAAAATTGTTTTATTTAATTGTGGGCGTGTCGGTAGGCGGATTTAAAAAAAATTAACACATGAGCATAAAGGGCCCCTAGAGAGTATATATTATAAATTTCAGCTCCCTAGCTCAAACTTTGGATTTTCAAAAAAATTGTTTTATTTATTTGTGGGCGTGTCAGTGAGCGGATTTTGAAAATATTTATACATGAGCTTAAAGGGCCCCTAGAGAGTATATATTAAAAATTTCAGCTCCCTAGCTCAAATTTTGGTTTTTCAATAAAATTGTTTTATTTTTTTGTGGGCGTGGCAGTGGGCGGATTTTGAAAATTTTATATCCCGAGCAGTTTTAGGGGTCATAGATCATATATAAAAAATTGCAGCTTCCTAGCTCAAAATTCGATTTTTTCCAAAATTTTGTTTTTTTGAGTTTGTGGGCGTGTCTGTGGGCGGATTTCAAAAATTCGTAAACTTGATTATTTCGGGACCCTAGAGAGTATATGGTTAAAATTTCAGCTCGCTAGGTCCAGTTTAAAGGCCTAATTTTTGCCGACGGACGGACGGACATGGCTAGATCGACATTATACTATCGATGCTGATCATAAATATAGTAACTTTTAGGGGTCTACGGGCAATATTAAGGTATGTTACAAACTATGCGTCAAAATTAATATACCCCTAGAATAGGGTATAAAAAGATGCAAACTAAGCGGCAATATTTTTTATTATTGAATTTTCATTTATTGAACATTTATACATAAGCTGCTCGTAAATTTTTGAGCAATTTTCTTTTATGGTAGGAATTTTTGCGATTTCATGCAACCCAATAGTTGAGAAATGCCAAGGAAGGTTTAAAATTTTTTTCAAAATCTTATTTTGACAAATCTGAATTTTTTTGTAGTGGCACTCAGCACAATAGTACCAACATGGAGATGCATATAACATAGCAGGTAGGAAAATAACTTTGTAAATTAATAATTTATTTTCCAGGCTTAGGTGGGAGTTTCTGTTTAAAAGTGGAAACAAGACTTTGATTAAAAATTGACCTTTCTTAACACTTTCGGAAGTTTGATGTGAGTAAGTTAAGCTTTTGTCAAGAATAACACCCAAATATTTAATACTTTGTTCCCATTGGACTGGAGCATTACACACTGAAAGATTTATTTGTGGAAGGTTGCTTTGCTTACTTTTCTTTATAAAAAAACATGCTTGTGTCTTTAAAGGATTTATTTTGATTTTCCAGCTATAAAAATAGATTTGAACCGCATCAAGAGCATTTTGAAGGTTGAGTAAAATTTGGTGGCAACTATCGGATATACTGTAAATACATGTATCATCAGCAAAAAATGATCTCTTGCAGTGATTTAAGGCAGGGAAGTCTGACACATAAATATTGTAAAGAAGGGGGGAGAGGGTTGAGCCCTGGGGGACACCCGCTTTAATAGCATACAACGAAGATTTATGTTGTGAAATTTCAACGAAGAACTTTCTTTCCTTTAAGAAAATTTTAATAATCTTTATAATATACATTGGGAAACCGTTTATTAGAAGCTTATGGACAAGACCGTCATGCCAGACGCTGTCAAAAGCTTTCTCAATAGCAAAGGAAACCATTCCAATTGATTTTTTATGTCTTAGTGCTTTTTTTAAATCTTTGGTAAGTCTTAATACCTGATGAGTCGAGGAATGTTCTTTCCTAAAACCGAACTGTTCTGGTGGAAGGATATTTTTAGTTTCATTTTTCATTTCATATTTCTTGAAGTTATTTGTTTTATCAGTCCATTTTAATGTTTTCTTATACAAATAAGGAGTAAATATAAAAAAAATATATAGCTTAGCAGGATTATGAAATATTTTTTGTTGAGGGTCTCTAGAATCGACAAATTACATATTGCTTATATGTTGATAACAATTAGAGTAATCTACAAAATAAACCAAACGAGCAGCAATTTTACACTCAGTAACCAACGGTCAATCTGGATTGGTCAATCTGGAAATTGGAGCGGGAAGGCTTCATCGTGAGCGCCTACGCCGAAGATGTGGCAATCCTGGTCCCAGGCAAATTCATCCCATTCCTCAGTGAGCGACTCAGCTACGCACTCCTACTTGTCAGCAAATGGGTTGCGGAAAGAGGACTCGGGGTTAACCCATCCCAGACAGAAATCCTGCTGTGCACAAGGAAAAATTCAATACCGGCCTTTAAACTAGGATGAGTGGAGTGGACCTGCAATTATCCAAGACAGTAAGGTCTTTGGGTATTACTAGATTCCAAACTCAACTGGAAGGAGAACATAGAAGTTCGGGTGAAAAAGGCATACGTGGCACTAGGAGGACATTCGGCAATACATGCGAATTCAAACCACACGTGGTACACTGGCTGTACGCAGCGGTGGTAAACCCATTTTAACATATTTCGCAGTTGTATGGTGGAAGGCTACCGAGAAGAAATGCCATCTATCAAGCGTTACCAAAATTTAAAGGACGGCTTGCATTAGGATAACAGGAGCATTAAGATCCACACCCATTGTAGCCATGGAGGTAATACTCAACCTGGACATATACTGCAGCGGCAAAGCGGTTGAAAAGGCCGTTAGACTCAAAGAGTCTGGACCGTGGACTTTGCGGCCCTTCGGACACGCATCCGTAGAGGCACGATGGAGTGCTTCGAAAGAAACAACAGCCACTGACTATCTACCACACACCTTCACATTTAAAAGGAGATTCACTATCAGAATCCCCGAAAGAAGCGAATGGATCAACAAAATAGTCACGGAAGAAGGCGAAATAGCTATCTATACCGGCGGATCCAAATTGGATGTGGATACAGGTGCAGGCATCTTCTGCGAGACTCTGGGCCTGGGTGAGTCATTCAGAATCAGTGACGAATGCAGCGCGGTTCAGGCAGAGACAGCTGCGATTACTCAGGCTGCCAAGGAGGTGAACAGGCGCAAAGTGGCCGACAAGCAGACCACTGTCTACTCTGACAGCCAAGCGGCCAAAGTGGCTATGGAGTCAGTAGTTGTCAAAATAAAAAAAAACATAGGGACGGGCTACAGTCCGCTTGGGCGAACTGTTGGATACCCTATCACACCTAGAGAGTCTATATTATAAATGATATATTATAATATCAGCTCCCTATCTCAAAGTGTGATTTTTCAAAAAAAAAAATTTAATTGTGTGCGGCGGATTTTGAAAATATTTATACATGAGCAGAAAGGGCCCCTAGAGAGTAAATATTATAAATTTCAGCTCCCTAGCTCAAACTTTGGGTTTTCAATAAAATTGTTTTATTCTACTGACACGCCCACAATTACCCCTTTCGATCCGGATGGGACATATAACAAAGGTGTTTTTATACCTTGGATGTCCCATCCGGATCGAAAGAGGTAATTGTGGGCGTGTCAGTGGGCGGATTTTAGAAATTTTATCTCCCGAGCAGTTTTGGGAGTCAAGAGTTTGTGGGCGTGTCTGTGGGCGGATTTCAAAAAGTCTTAAACTTGATTATTTCGGGACCCTAGAGAGTATATGGTTATAATTTTAGCTCTCTAGGTCCAGTTTAAAGGCCTAATTTGTGCCGACGGACGGACATGGCTAGGGGCTACGGGCAATATTAGGGTATGTTACAAACTATGCGTCAAAATTAATATACCCTTAGAATAGGATATAAAAAGAGTTGGCGTGAGGCAGAAATTGATTTGGAAATAGCGCCAAACAAAAATCGCCCAAAAATAAAAAAAGAAACTGAATATTCGGGCCTAAAATCGTTATGACCCAAATATTTTAAGTGAAGTTTTTATATATACAGTGTACTCTCTCCTAACGGACACCCCCCATAAGAGGACACCTCTCATAACCGGACAAATTACAAAGAACGGAATAATCTACACAATTTTTAATGTAAATATTTCTCTCATAAACGGACTCTTTTATAACCGGACGCGGACACCAGTTTTCATAGCCGCAATAGAATTGCACTCTCTCTTAAACGGACAAAACGCATTTGGCGAACTTCGTTGTCTTTTATTTTGTTTGCTTTTTTTCCTTTTCTTTGCGCTTTGCCCTTGATACCCAGCAAAAAATTTAAAAAAAACGGTAAAGAATGTAAACATAGTAGGCTGCGGCGCCGGCGGCCGTCTGTCGACTATCCGACTAAAATTCTCGTGGCGCAATACGTAGGTTTGTGTGTAAGTGTATGCATATTTTGAAGCATAAATACATATACAGTTTCAAGTAATGCAAAAATTAATTTTTAAAGGCTTTGTTCTTGTTTATGTTTTGTTATTATAATTTTTATTACCTACAACTAATGTTTATCACAAAAAATGCATTCCATTTTAAAATAAAATGTTGTAGGTACCATAAATGCATAATGTCTTGTTTCTTTTTTCAAGGTTGTCAATGAAATATTTTTTCTCATAACCGGACACCTCTAATAAGCGGACAAATTTCTTGGTACCGTCAGTGTCCGGTTATGAGAGAGTTCACTGTATATTTCAATAAAATTTGTAAGTTTGGTTTGGTGGTTGGTTAGAAATGGCCCTGGATGAGGTGCAGTTGACCAAAGTGGGTTCATTGTTGTGCCACTTGGAAGGGGCAGGCGTGTCACGCGGGTTTACCACGAAATCTCGAAAGCAATAATCCAGAAAACAAAAATCTCGAAAGTAAAAGTCTCGAAAACAAAATATAGAATTGAAAAAATCTCGAAAGCATAATCTCGAAATGCAAAAATCTAGAAGAAAAAAATTCGAATGCAAAAATCTGGAATGAATATATTAATTATTTATATATTCATTCGAGATTATTTACTACTCTTTTTAACATCCACGATTCACTAGCAAGCTGCCCATGCAACTGTAAAAAAAAGGTATCTGAAATTAGTGTTGTTTGGGATTGTGTGTTATCACAACGCGAGTGCAAATAAAAACAATTAAAATGAAAGTAAATGAAATCACTACAAACAAAGGAAATATTCAAATTGAAATCGATGGATTTATTTACCGGTTCCGTGAAATAAACTAGATGGAAATAATGTCGATCGACTTTTCTATTCTCGACTTTATTTCCAATTATGTAGTAGAACAAAAAAGTAATAATATCGAATAAGATTTCGGAGATCGACTTTATTCTACTTGAGATAACTCATCCCATAAACAGTGCAATGCCTATGCAACCCCCCTGCTTGGGGTCACTGTTTGATTTGGAGTAGGTGTGAGGTTTTCAGGGGTGCATATCTGAAACGGTTAGGAATCTTTATCTGATTGTGTAAATAAATTAAAAGCGTGAAATAATACCGAACATGGAAATTCGGCGTTTTTTCACGGCAAATTTGCAATATTTACTTTTGGAATTTTTACAATTTTTTATAATGTTTTTTTTGTTTGTTAAATATTCATTTGTTGTTGTTAATTTACCGAAAAAAATAAATTGCTGAATAATCTAAATATGTAGTGCATTTTCTTAAGTTTAAACTCTTTAAATAGGTAAGAAAAAAATCTCGAATTATTTTTTTTTCGAGATTTTTTGTCCATTCGAGATTTTTGCATTAAAAATTTGTTTTTTCGAGATTTTTTGCATTCGAGATTATGTCATGATCCCGTGTCACGCTGCACGCCCCTAGAACCATATACTTTTCTTTATAAAGTTGTTGATATCAGCCGTGTAGGCATTGTTGAGATCCAGATCGTGATTGTTGCCAAGTGCGGGACACGTGCACAGGAATTGCATGACTGTCTCCTGTTCTTCCTCGCCTCTACAACTTCTGCAAAAATCGTTGTAGGGGATGCCCAATCTCTGAGCATGCCTAGCCATTGCACAGTGTCTAGTGGTAATGTTTATAAGGGTAGAGTAGGTTTTTTTTATGTCTAAGTAGTCCGTTGGATATTCTCTACCTGGTCTAGCTAATTCGTCAGCTTCATAATTCCCTTAGACATCGCTATGACCTGATACCCAGTAAAGGGTAATGTTGTACTGTCTACCTATCTTGTTAAGAATTACGCCGCAAGCCTTCACTGCCTTGGATCTTATTGTGCTGGATGTAGGGGCTTCGAAAGCTGCCTGACTGTCGAAATATATGACGGTATCACTTTGTGGTATGGTATAAGCCGTCCACCACTTCAGTCACCTTTCTTAAAGAAGATTTAAAAGAGATTCTCTGCTTCCATCGTATAATGTTCGCTGCTTATTGTTAGGCATGAGTAGTCAGATTGTCAGGAGAAAGATGCAGTGAACTTCTTTCCTGTCTGACAGCACGAACCAGAGCACTAAGCGACATAAATGTATTTTTACTTTCGACACGTAAAACTAACTATGCTTTGTCTGACCCGATCACTCAATGTAGGTACGAGTATTTATTCCAATCGGTCGATAATCACCTGGATTTAACCTCAAATCGGGATTGCTGTTAACGTTTTGCTCTTGAAGTATTGACTTGGAATTTTCTGTAATTATCATCAATTTATTAGTTTACTAACTTTATTATCGATCTGTTATTGGATTAATATTATTTTACTATATTGAATTTTTATTGCGGAATCTGTCAAGGTTTTCTACCTGGTAGATGAAATAAAAACAAACTCGTATGTACCACAACATACTGAGAACGGATGATGATGCCGATATCAGGCTTCCGAGAAGATTTAATTAGTGCTCAGAAAAAACGTAGCACGAATTGAGTGTTGCCAATGATTGATTGATTATGCTCTCTTATTTCTCCAATCGAAAATGTTTCATGAATTTTTCTCCGAAAAGCGGGTGCTATTAGATAAGCGTCGACGCAATCGCACTAATTTTGTTCAATCAAATTTGTCAACCATTTTTCATTAGGGGAAGGTAGTGTACCTTGGTCCGTTTGTACGAGTACCTTGGTCCGAGTGCCAATTTTCTGAAAAATACAAAGCACGCAAAAACCGGTCCTTCTATGAAATGTTGATCTTCTGTTCATTTGTCTTCTCAGTTTCTTTTTGAAGGCACAGCTGCACTAGTCGGCAGAAAAAAAAATAAACATAGTTTTCAATGAAAAAAGTATTTTTTTTATCTCTTTTCTGAAGTTATGTAGTGCTTAGTTTTCTGTCTCTTTTCCGCTTAGTGTATTAATAATCTTTTGGTAGGAACACATTGTCGTTCGTATGTGGTTTGAATACTACGTTAAAATCTAATTTGTTTGGCTAAAGTGATGTAAGTGTACCTTGAACATATTATAGCGCGTGTGCATTGGACCATTGGTTTGCCCTTTAATGGAAATTTTTAAATAATATTGAAGTGATAAATTTGTTTTTCCTTTTATGTTGTTCCCTTAAAGTAAGTTTTTAAATAATATTGAAGTCCTTTGTGAAGTTATTTTTAGTTAAAGAGTTTTTTTATTTAATACTATTATTTGAAATAAATTTTTTTTAATCAAGCACAAAAACTTTAAGATAATGGTTTGTTTTGTTGCTGTTTTTTTTTTTAAATAAATAAAGAATGGTAGCATTTTTACTTTTTATTGAAATAAATTAAAGTTTTCACCTTTATACTATAGGAAAACTTTTAATAATAATTTCGGTCCAAAGTACAATACTCCGTGGACCAAGGTACAATCACGTCTTGTACCTTGGACCGTTTGAGGTTAGCATATAAAAGTAAAGTTTTCTAAGGAATGGTTAGCAATGTCCTTGTAGTAGTTACGCCATATCATAGAAAAGACTTCAGGTAGTAACAAAAAAAAAACTAATGAAAAAACGACACATAAAATATTGGCAAAAAACTGAAATCCGGACCAAGGTACACTACCTTCCCCTAATGTCTGTCATCTAGATATTTTATTTAATCATTAAAATACATAGGTGCATACAAACGTCATTGAAATAAAAAAGACACTACGGCACGCAGATTAATTTACCATTTATAGTTCCTGTTTTATTTAAATTCACTTTGCAAAGCCTCATGATTCAGAAAGTTCATCAACGAACCCTCTGATTGATTATATTGCTAAAAGTATCATTATTTGATATGGATAGCCGAATTTTTAATGATGCAATAACCGGTGCCATAATGAGTTATACAATATGTCAATTTTACGTTGAATAGCCTGTAGAATGAACATTTGACACAATTTTTATGCAATCGTTTGATTAATTGTGCTTCTAATCTATATTGAAGTTGTGAAACCACAGATACCAGCTAGATTTGAATAATCTTGTCGGCGTCGTAATAGAACCGGCTGCAATTGCAATTGCAGCCGGTTCTATGGAAACTGCGTCTGCGAATTCTTTAATCTAAGGTTTCTAAGGGTATTCAAAATACATACAAAATATATAAATATCGTTTATCATTACAATAATGAATCCGAAAACGAAGGTTCTCCTACAGTAATCGCCTATCTGCACCACTATCGGCATCGAATATCAAAATAAATTTTCTGAAGTAGTCTCTCACTGACTTCGCGATGTCATCACGCTTATCAGGCCACGTGACCACATTTGGTCTTATAGGCCTTAGATGTAAGTGCTATATTATAGGAGTTCAATTCCTGGTCAGTCGTCTTAATTCTCTGTAGCTCTTCCCCAAATGCTGTGCATTCCTTTCAATCTTTTTCCATTTTGTTGTACGGCAACATAATTTCCTTTCCTCTGTATATTTACAGGGTGCGGCAAAATAAACTTTCTCTTTTCCATTCCCATGTCCACTTCAAAACAAAGTTCGCTTCCTATTCCCCAAAAAGTGGGTGTGAGATATTTCGTTATGCATAACGGTTTTGTAATTTTTTGAAAGATTTTATCAAAAACAATTATTTAAAAAAAAAACGCCCCTAAAAAGTGGGCATGGCAGAAAACGAAGGAATTGTTCAAAACATCTTTATCTACAGACTTCTTCAATAAAACTTTTTTTGAAAGTGGGCCTAGCAGTGGGTGCACTTGAGCATTTTGGGTCTTTCAGGATATATTCCAAATTTTAGTTTCCCAGCTCGATCTTTGATTTTTCGTTAAATCGTTTTTTTTTTATTGTAGTTGTGCGCGTGCTAGTGAGCGGATTTTAAAAAAATAAGAGGAGTATTTGGGGCCACTAAAAAGTATATATTCCAAATTTCACCATCCTAGCTCAAACTTTGATATTTTGATAAAACTGTTTATTTCAATTGTGGGCGTGTCAGTGAGTATATTCTAAAAATTCTTTACACATGTGCATTATTGGCCCCAAGAGATGCCATATGCCAATTCAGCTTGTTCTCTCGATTTTTTTTTCGGTAAATTTGTTTGGTGGGCGGATTCTAAAATTTCTTACATTTGAATATTTCAGACCCCTACAGAGTAGCGCTGCTCCCAAAAAAATAACGCCCAGAAGAACAAAATAAAATAAGGGCAACGATTATATACGCAGTGCAACAACAACAAAAGTATGAAGTATTTTGGGTGTAATTTCATTTTTAGTATTGGGATGTTTTTTCATTATGAAATAAGGCCCAAATTTCTGAGAATGAAATAAGACTCAAGGAAATTAACTGAGCGTTAAAAAAAGATTCTTTTTACCACAAGTCTAAAAAACGTGAAGTATTTTAATAATACACCCAACATAGCACCTACACCTACCATGCACCTACTCCAAATCCAACAATGACCCAAGAAGGGGGGTTGCAGGAGGTATAGTATGGCCCCCTATACGCAATGCACTTTTTATGGGATCTACCATAAGTATCACAAGCAGATCCCATAAACAGTGCAATTAGTTAAATAATGCCCACAAAATATTTTGGTTTACAAACTATGGATCAAAATTAATATCCCCTTAGAATAGGGTATAAGAAGGAAGTTTTGGTGCCACACCCTGTACAATCGTTCGAGTCACCACCTACTGTTGGGTAAACACTCCCAACGATCCATTATTTCTGAATAATGTTCTAATTGGCCAAAAACTCTCAGTTCATTTCCGAAACTAATTTAAAAGACGAAATATACCAATTGCCATATTTGCATAAATAACCCCACGAAGATTTTCCAAAATCCAAAAATGGCTTAAAAGTGGATCACTCAATTTTTCTTTTGGCAGCAATGCAAAAAAAATATATACAAGGTGCTGCATAGTTTAAGCTATTGCTTCTACAAAAATATCCATATCGATCTATCCTTTGAAAGGATCGAAAGTAATGTCAGTCTAGCCACGTCCGTCTTCAATTTGTAGGCCCTAAAATTCGAAAAAGGAAAATATACTCTCTAGGGACCCAAAATGATCAAGTTCAAGGATTTTTAAAATCCCCTCACTTACAAAAAAACGTTTTTTTGAAGAAATCAATGAAAATGAAAGTCCTATTCTTCGCAAAGTTTGTAGATAAAGTCACCCTTAACAGTTCCTTCATAACAAATTTTTCGCCACCCCCAGTTTTAAGGGGCATTTTTTTACCAGAAACAATTTTTTATTTGTTGACAAAATCTTTTAAAACCGTAAAATACGAGTACTGTTATATATAACAAAATATGCAGACAGAGTCCTTCTAGAAATTCCACCACACTTTATTTTGGCCCCGCCAACTTTTTGGGGGATAGGAATAAGGTATTCAACCATTCGCCCAAACGGCCTTTCTTTCACTTCTGTGTTTGATCGAAATTTCTTAATGGGTTCTTAAAATTAAAACTAGTTAGCGGCAGGTTAAAAAGTGTTTTATAAATGAACAGGTTAAATCATGCCTTTAAGCTTAAAGTTGCCTTTTACATTGTTGACTATAAATTTAATGGCTTAAAGTGCTTCAAAATTGCGCATCAGTTCACCGTTATTCTTTTTTTCTTTAACGACTTATATCTAGACTTTTTTTTCCTATTGGGGGGAGGAGAAATGCTTTACGCACCGTAAGGAGGCCTTTTTGCGTAGACCATCCCCGTGTGTCCGGCTCTCTCCGCATGCTTTCGGGGCATACGGACTAAAACTTCTCTCGACTCTGAGGTTTCTGACACACCCCCCGGGACCGCTCTTCGCATTACCTCAAGGGGGCGGTTATCATACACCCTTTCGGGCTCACGTGCTTTCCAGGTATTGTTCTTCGTCTCTTTTCTATCTTCTGAGAATATCTTCCACAAGCTGGCAAATTATGACCCAATTCAAGTCGCTCGTCAGCAATTTGTCAACTACGTTTTCTGGGTTGAAGGCACCGATGCTGCTTTCCAGGGCTGTGCGGTGGGGTTCCCATCTTCTGCAGGCAAAAAACATGTGATGTGCACCGTCTATGGGAAAGTCGTCGTACTGACAGGCTGGCGTGTCCGTTTTGCCAATCTTATGGAGAAAGGCGTTAAAATTTCCGTGTCCGGTGAGGAATTGAGTGACGAAGTAGTTGACCTCACCGTGTTTCCGGTCATTCCATTCAGCCACATTTCTTATCAGCCTCGCTGTCCACCTTCCTCTGCTTTCCGAGCTCCAGCGCTTTTGCCACTTCCGTATCGTTTGTTGTTCTGCTTGATCGATTGCCGTTTCCAATCCAATTTCCGCCTTGTTGTCGTAGACGTACTTCCGTTGTGCCGCTAGGAAATCGATGGAAGACACTCCTGCGACTACAAGGATGGCTGGTTCCAACACCGGTAAGAGCTAGCCAAGCGTAGAGCTCCACGTTTTTGCACTGCCGCCATCTGCTTCCGGTATTTTTCTTATCTGAGCGCGTCTGCCCAAATCTCACTTCCATATAGGAGGATGGCATGCGTTGTCGACATTAGTATAACCTGCGCTTGCTTGTAGTTGGACCACCTATGTTCGCCATTAATCTGCTGAGTGATGCTGTAACTCTTGAGGCTCGTTCCGTTGCGAACGTTATCTGTTACCAGAAAGTCAATTGTATCTAGACTAAAGGGATCACAATTTTCCCGACTTCAGTGCATCCCTACCAGTCTACCTGTGGAACTTTTTATTCGATCAAGCTTTGTTACGCGCATCAGTTCACTCTATAGCCTGTCTTTGGAGGTACAATGAATTACAAATAATCATTCCTTAGTCATACTCTTCCACGCTGTTTTTCGTGCCCATTCTAATTGACAAATATTCAAAACGTAGGTACATCGGTATCACCGCTGCTTTCCTAACCCCATTATCCTTATAATATAAACCTAACTAAATAATTCCATTACAAAGGTACTGAAAATCCCTTTATAACCCCAAAGAGACTTAACAAAGTTGTGAGATACTATTTCCCAACGAAGGGCATGCCAGAGGGCTGCATTCTCTTAAAACCAAAACCACTTTTAAAGTTGGTATGGTTCCAAATCGGGAACTGGCTGTCAAAGTCACGACACCTCAAGTTTCTAAATTTTGAGAAATCAGGCAGGTTTCGTTTTTTTTCGGCTCAGAATTCTTCTTTTCGTGTAGGTTTGAGATGGTGATACACATCTGAAAACAGGTGGTTTAGGGAGCATCTAAAATATCCAAGATGTAAATGGACATTAAGCGTGATGACAGTAAAATAGCTTTTGAAATGCCCGTTCTATATTTTGCATTCTCCAGCTTCGACTTACATTTGGAATATGGTTCGCTTCAACAAAGTGGGTTAGGTTTGACTAAGTATTTTTTCCACTAGTACAAAGATCTTTATACCTTCAAAAAATTACCATACCAATGAGTACCGGTTTTCTTGTATATTTAAAAGAATCGCAACAACAGCACTTCATACTAATAATCTTAACTAAACACTTCGCTCTTGAGCCATGTGAATTACAAACATGATTTCCAATTCCAATCAAACATGAACAACAACAAACAAATTCATTTAACCATCCATCCATCAGCAAGCAACTAGAGCGGCAGAAATCTGAGAGATTTTTGTCAGCGAGTTTGTTTGCTTAAAGCCGTGCCCTGCAGGCCTTTTGTGGCGGCATAGATCACACTACACCCAGTTGGTGGTGGCATTCTGTTGTATCTAGCGTAATATCAGGACAAGAGTTCGGACACACAATGAATATCAATATGCCAATGGGGCTTATAATTATTTAATGGGTATAATTGGACTTGAAAATATGTACCTAACCTAACCTACAGTGGATTGAAAGGCTTAAGTTGCCAGTTACCATTCGCGGTATCAATATACATAGACAGCTTAAACGACCTTATGTCCATAGCAATGTCCGAGCACTTTAGCAACACCTACACGTTGTGAATGCGGTATTGGAGCGCCTATGGGTTTCAAGCGATTTGCTATGCATGGCTGTGTTTACCAAAACGTAAGAATGACAAAACTGCTTGGATAGGAAGTAGGCTTTATCTTGTCGAGGATGGCGGAAACAATAACCGCTTAAGTTTATTTAAATTGTCATCGGATTATGTATGCCTAGATTGGCCCAAAGGCCAGACGGCTTGGTTGCATTTGTTTGAAGTGCCTTTGATTAAGAGGCTTTGACTTAGTATTTATGACAAAAAGATTTCACTAAGAAAAATTAATCCCACGCGAAGTAAAGCGTGCCTAAAGTGGCATGGAGCTGATATGATGAATTGTATCTGTGCGGAGGGGACTTAAATTGCATTTTCAGCCTTAGTATATTCGTTTTAATTGCAAATAAGTACAGGCACGGATAAAACCCAATGTTTAGCTTTAAATTTTTGCCCCAAAACCCCAAAAGTAAGAACCTTACATTTTTGTACATTAATCCAGATCCTCAGCATCTCATATTAGTTTCTTGGGTCATGCCCTTCATCTTCGGATGTCGCACTGGAACCGCAAAATTACATAATTTTTCTTTCTGCATATCACTAGCAATTTTATCAAGTCACATCCATCCACGAGGTTGTTACCACAACAGTAGCTGATAGCAATTTACTTCTGCCAACTTAAGGGTCATAACAGAGATGCAATATCGGTTTCTCCTTTTGCATATCAGGGACAAGTTGGGACCTTGTATAGAGGCCACCCAAAAACTATACCACATCGATAGTAGAAGTGCATTGCGCTCATGAGAAAGATTTCGCGAGCGGCCAACCAGTTCTTTCCAAAAATAAATCACAATGTTCTTGGTGGTGGGTTTTTTTTTTGTTGAAAGGTGCAGTTCAGTGGTGATCGTGGTTGGAGGAATGGAATTCGGTGCATCATGTGGCACAAATCATGTTGCTTTCCCTTGAATTGATTATCACTCGTTCTGACATGGATGGTGCTACCGAAAATGTCTTTAACGATGCTAGTGATGATGGGGAATGGGAGGTTTATAAAATGGTAAAGTGCTGTGTCTTGATGATTGCTGTCGCCTGCGGTCGTGGTTGGTAAATTAATTGACCAGGAAATTGATTTTTTTTTTACATGTTACAACATCTGCAATGGACCGAGGGGGAAAGTATGCCTTTATAGCCAGGGGGATAGAACACATAAATAGAAGATTCTCATATACAAACGAAAGGCTGTTCTAAACAAACAATTCCTGATGTATAACCCCGTTCGCTCCCAATTTCGTAATTCTTTATTATTGGATTTTTGTGTAATTCTGTGTGAACTGTAATAGACTTCACTTTTTTTGAGGGGCTTGCTTAAATTCAGGGCTGTTGCTTGTAATTTTAGTCCGCGACATATTGTCCCATTGGTAATTTTGAGTGGGATCTATATATAAGTCTTCGTGAGACTCTGTAATACAAACTGTAATTTTTCATTTATTATAAAAAATAAGAAAATAAGAAAAAAAAAACAGTTAGAACAAGATACGCACAAAGCTACAGTGCTGAAGGCGCAAATAGTTTATTTGCGTTTTTATACCATACACCAATAGCTCGCTTTGCGTCGTTTCGTTTTGCGTTTTTTCGAAGTTGCGTCGCTGCTGAATTAGTACTTGTTTTCACTGTGCGTCGTTAGATTTTCGAAGTTGCGTTGTTTTGGGTTCGAGTCTTTGATTGAAATTTTCCTTTTTTTCTAAGAGATGGCACGACTTTTGTTTCTAACTGCGCCATGCCATCAAAACTCGGGGATTCCCATTCTAACTGAAAATCAACGCAATTTTAATACAGTTTTATTTTCACTTTGTTTTGCTAATTTTAGAGTTCAGTTTTAATTAGTGTGTTGTGCTTTTTGTAACGTTTCAATTATTGTGTTGTGCTTTTTTTTAAAAGAGAATAATAAATTTTTATAAATTTTTACGGGTTGTTTCTGGTCACAAAAAAGGTAAATATTTTTCCAATTTATTTATTGGCAGAGTTATATTATTTTTTTTTCATACACTTGTAATTTTTTTTTAGCCAAATGAGTGGTAAAAAAAAAATATCAGCTTGGAGACAAAATTAGATATTTTGCGACGATTTGATAAGAAGGAGAAGGCTGTGGAGATAGCAAAGGCTGTTGGTCTGGCTGCAACAACTGTCAGAACTATTAGAGATCGAGATGGGGATAAAATAAGAGAGGCTGCAAAATCTGCAACATCATTAGATGCTAAAACGATGACCCGTACAAGGAGTGCTTTGATGATCAAAATGGAGTCCTTGCTTGCTATTTGGATTGAAAATAAAGTTGCACAGAGAATATCATTAAGTAAAATGGTAATTCAGACGAAAGCAAAAAGCTTATTTGAAGACTTAAAAAGTAAAGCAGTATCCACCGATAATGCTAGTGGTAGTAATACAGCCAAGAATGAAACATTTGAAGCTAGTCAGGGCTGGTTTGAGAGATTCAAGGTTCGAGCAAATCTGCACAGCATTGCTCTTAAAGGCGAAGCAGCTAGCGCTGATATAACTGCTGCAGAACGCTATCCGACAGAGTTAAAAGCGTTAATTCATGAAGGTGGCTATGATCCGAAACAAGTCTTTAATGTTGACGAGACTGGGTTATTTTGGAAACGTCTACCTAACAGAACTTTCATATCTAAAACAGAAATATCTGCGCCAGGATTTAAAGCTAGCAAGGATAGACTGACTCTTCTTCTTGGTGGTAATGCAAATGGTGATTTCAAATTTAAACCATTTCTCATTTATCAATCAGAAAATCCAAGAGCTATGAAAGGTTGTTCAAAGAATCTGCTTCCTGTCCACTGGCGAGCAAACAAAAAAGCATGGATGACAGCATCATTATTTCAAAACTGGGTTTCAACTTGTGCTATTCCAGAAGTTAAAGCTTATTGCAACAAGGAAAACTTAAACTTTAAGGCTTTGGTCCTAGTAGACAATGCTCCTGGCCACCCAGTTTATGTTGATGAGTTGTCAGAAAACGTGAAATTTTTATTTTTGCCGCCTAATACGACATCAGTTATTCAACCGATGGATCAGGGAGTAATATCGACTTTTAAAAGTTATTACCTTCGACGAACATTTAAACTTCTTTTAAGTGAGACTGATGGACAAGATAAGCCGACCATGCTAGAGTTTTGGAAAAAGTTCAACATTATGAAAGCCATAAAAATTATTTCTGATTCGTGGGAGGAGGTTAAACCATCTTGCATGAATGGTGTTTGGCGCCAAATATGGCCTGAATGTGTTCACAGAATATGCGCTGCAGAAGTTGATGGTATACCAGCTGTTCGTCATGAAATTTCTAATTTAGCTAGAGAGTCTAATTTTGAAGGTATGGAGGAGACTGACATAAATGAATTGCTAACCTCGCACAACCAAGAATTGTCTAATGAAGAACTATTGCAACTGGAATTGCATTTTGCTAATGAAGAAGATGACAGTGACCGTTCAATAGAAATCTCCGAAGAACAAAATTAAACCTCCAAACAAATTTCCAAAGCGATGCGTTTGATTGACGAAGCTATGGAGATTTTTTTAAAAAACGATCCTGACAGCGGAAGGAGTTTTAAAGTGTCCCAGGCGGTAGCTACGAATATCAATTGCTACAAGGAAATTTATTTTAAGTTGAAAAAAAGCTATTCAGCAAACATTGGACCAATTTTTTGTGAAAGAAAGCCGAATTACGACGACAGCCACTATGGACTCATCAGACAGTGATTAATTTTTATTTTGTTTTTATAAATTAATTGTATATTTTATTTTATTTTAATTGAATTCGTTTTTTTTTGTTTTTTGTATGTAATAAAATTTTACATTATTTTTGTAAACATTTAACTTTGTTCAATTTTCTTTTTAAAAAGTAGCATTTTCATAACCCTGGAACCTATCTTCGATCTTTACATGGTTTGCTATAGAAAATCATAATTCACTTTGCGTCGTTTCAATTTGCGTCGTGTTTTTTCGAACGTAACCACGACGCAAAGTGAGGTATTGGTGTATTCTAAAGATATATTAATTTTGACTCATAGTTTGTAACATACATTAAAATTGCCCGTAGACCCCACAAGTTACTATATTCGTGATCAGCATCGTTAGTACTGTCGACCTAGCCATGTCCGTCCGTCGCCCCTATGTTTATCAGTATAACTGATGACTCACTTTTGCGTGCTGCGTTCAATGATTGTTTCTTTTTAATTTTGTTGGTGTCTTATATAGTTGGCCTGCTGTATAACGTTATGAACAGTTGATGTACTAGCTTCAACTTCAGATTTTGCCTTCAGTCTTGACTTGGAAGCAGCTCTTAGTATTATTCTTCGATCCTGACTTGTTGTTGCTTCACTTACCCTTTCCTTTTCAGTTTTTTCCATACTTTTCAGGGTCCTTAAGATAGCTGTGAACAACAGTTGGTCCCCTTCCAATCCTACCGGCTGTAAAATGGATAGATTTACCTTCTTCCTGGTAAGCTTGAATTTGGCCTGTTTCCTCCTTAGTTAATGAATTCTTTTTACCCATGGTTGGTGTTTCTATGAAATTATGTTTTGAACTAAGGTCCCTGGTACTCTTCATGCCTCCAAATTTGATTTAAAATATGATAAGAGGTAAAATTAGTAACTGTTCGTAATCAACTGAAAAGGGAAAAAGGACTAATTGTATGACCTTATTGGGAAAAGCATTATACAAAATTGAACTGATCTAATTAATCCCAATTTTGTTTTACAACATAAACATAATGTATCCTTCGTTCATATTGCATTTGGTTTTTCCGAGATTATCGAAGAACTTAAAAAATATCGTAAAATTAAACAAAAAAAACCTATTTGTAGTCAAGTGAAAATGAGTGTATGTTGTAAATAACGGTTTTCATTTTCCGATGAATAACCATAAAATATCATAACTAAACCAGTAACTGGGAAATTAAAAACAATTTTATTGAAGAAATCGCTAGCAAAGTATGTAGTTAAGGGGGTTTCGAAAAACTCCCTTATAAATGGTCTGTCATTAGCGACTTGACAACTTCAAACTTTCAGCTTGTAGGTTGTGAAAATATTAGTAAACTTTCTTATGATCTCTTCACAACTAAAATTAAAATTGTATTAAATAATGTTTGTTTAACGGGCTGTAGGTCTTAATTTAAAAATACTCTTTTTTTGTATTTTAAATTATATATTTTAGTTATATATTTTAGTTATAACTCAGCCGGCATCATAACTTTATGTTTTGTGTTCGTCATACCAACAAAAATTTTGTGAAATGTAATTATTTATGTTGTACAATAAGTTGTTCCCTGAAGATGACTTTCGAAGAAAGTCGAAATATTAGACAAAATATATAATTTAAAATACAAAAAAAGAGTATTTTTAAATTAAGACCTACAGCGTTAAACAAACATTATTTATTACAATTCGAGGTCGTTAAACAAAACAATTTTATTAAAATTGTATTTTATTTCATTTTATTAAAAAATAAATGAACACACTTAATTCATAAAATTAATCCTTTCCAAACAAATGAGTTGCGCAAACTGCATTATCGAGCATAATGCTAATGCAGTTAAATTAGTGATTGCGCTTTCGAACACTTTACTTTTGCACTTTGTGTTTAAGAACATTGTGTAAACGCATTTTTGACGCAGATGATGTTTTGGAAAATGGTTTTTCTGGGATTCTTCGAACTTTGCTTGGGACATATGATCCCAATGGAAGCGAAAGGGTTAAAGCGATTTAACTTTAGGTGGGTTTGTGCCGAAAAGTTATTTCATTGAAATTATACCATTCGGCTTCCGATTCCCGAATAGTCAAGGATCTAAATATTAAGTAAAGACTTCCATTTTCACTGGTTGCGGAAACGGAACAGTCACATTTTCCACTGAAGGTCGTTTTAACTTTAATAAATAACCTTGCCTATGGACTTGTCGGTGACTCTTAATTCTCGAATGGCCAGCTTGTTTCAGAGTTAAAAAAATAAAACAAGTTTTAGGCATTACCTAAAACGCAGCTACTCCAATCATTTGCTTGTGAGAAGTGGACGTGACCTACAATTTTAAGCCGAATCCGAATGGCAAATTTGAGAACTTCTCATGACAAGTGATACTCTTGGATGTTTTTCAGACCCTCGCAAGAGGTGGGGCAGTGGAAAAAACTAGTTTGAAATCTTACTTGACCCGACGGGATTTAAACCTGAGACCTTTAGACCTTTAGTTCAACACTCTTACCTCTGCGCCACTGCGTCCAGAGTTAGCTCACAGAAATATCGCAGAGTGAAGTACTTCATAAAAATGACAGCTCATAGAATACTATCTATAGACATTTTTCATAGAATACTATTTGTAGTCTCCACGAGCAATTTCCATAGAATGCTTTATTGCATTCTTAAAAAAAATATTGCGCAGTGTTAAACAGTTTACCTTAAGTTAAAAAAAAAGATTTTTGTTTCTGTTTTATATTTTGTTATAATGATACTCAAGTGAAGCTGGGCGGGTCTGGCCTCATAAAAGTCAATATTTAGTATTCACAGGTGTTATTTTTTTCCCTACAATTGAATCACCCGTAACAAATAGAGATTTGTTATGTTGCAAGAAACAGATTCGAATGTGCGTAAGCGTCTCGGGTGTTGTATTTTTCATTATTCATTTTTACAATGATCGGTGGAAAAATATATGTAATATTGGAGCTAGCGACCTAGAAAATCCAATGAGATAGTTAGGTATAGAATCCATGAGGATAGTTGATTTATTCTCGTGAATTCATCGGCCGTACGTCTTCCTTCCTAAAAAATGAGACTCTAATCAAGAGGAATGGCTCAATACGGGATACTTTGGAGGACCCTTTACCATCAACCAGATGACGGTCTACGACATGCATTTTGGTGAAAGATTTGAAGGTGTTCTCTCTTGCTTACGCTAAAGGTTTTTTTCTGTTGTTACAGTACCCTTATAGTCCCCCTATAAGTACACAGCGTAAGCATTTGTGTTTAACAGCAAGCAGCACCTTTCAATATCGTATTTCATTGCATGCTTTTCGGTGCTACTTGCTCTTGCTTACGCTAAAGGTTTATTTCTGTTGTTACAGTACCCTTATAGTCCCCCTATAAGAACACAGCGTAAGCATTTGTGTTTAACAGCAAGCAGCACCTGGCAATATCGAATTTCATTGCATGCTTTTCGGTGCTACTTACTATTATAAAGAAAAGAGAGATAGGAAAGAAGTAAAGTACATCTGCTATTAGTACATCTGCTATTAGTACATCTACTATTGCCTACAGAACGCCTAGTGTAGAGGATTGTTTTGCGTTCAAGAGCCGCTGTGGCCGGTGTCAACAACAGAAAATCTTGTTATCGCAAATTTATAAATCGTGCTTGGAAATGATTTGCTTCCAGCAGGACTGTGCAGCTGAGCACTCAAAACAAACGACAGTGGACATTCTCCAGAAATATTTTACATAGAATCGATCTTTCGCCAGCAAGTGACCCTTCCAGACACCTTTCTTTCGGGATTTTTATTTTTTTAAGTCACGGGTCTGTATGAATAGCCACCGATATTGGAGGCCCTATAAACGAGAACAATTAACAAGGAGTGGAAAATTTATCACCGGAAGTTGTAAGAAAAGTCATGGCAAATACTGTGAAACGAGCCCGAATGAGCGAAACTCTATCGCAAATAAATTCTTCCGGGAAACTTTTCCGGTCCTGCATTGCTGAAATGAGAAAACAGTTAGCACTGATTTGATTATCAGCGCGACTTCTTATTCCTTCACGGCGAAGGTATGATCAGGATTAAATGGATGATAACCGTTCCACTTTACTGCATTCCTACTGGTCTGTATTCCTAGGCCTGTGGGGTTCGCTGCGCTGGTTCAACCCAATGAATATTTAGGCCACTTAAATGCTGGTGGTATTGCATTTGTGTGATCCAGGAATTTTAGGGCCTGTTTATATTTTTTTTTACTTTTACGCATACTCCCATTATTGGTTTCTTTTTTCTTTTACGACACCTGTGATAATATCCAGTCTTGTCAACCCACATACTTGCACGCTTACGTATGAATCCTGAAATTGGCTAGATGTGATATCTCCTCTCCGTCGCCTTCTACGGCAAGCTCTGTTTTTTGGGTGATGTGGAATGAGCTCCTCACTGAAAGTGGGAAAAAATACATGTTCCTTGTGAGGAATCAGTCCACTTTTTGAATTTGGAGACAATTTTTGCAGAGTTTTGAATATTTCATGTTTGGGGTGGCTAGCTTGCTTCGCTTGCTAACATCATTTCAGCTAAGAAAGGCGACAGTGGGGTTCGCCGGTTTGACCTGAATAAATATCGGCAGCCCTCCCGATCTCTAATCACTTCGTCTCTGAGACCAATCAAATGCTGAATTTGTAAATTTTTGAATAATATTTCAAGCCCTGAAGATTTGACTGAAATTATTTATACAAATTGGGTCTTACCACTTACACATTTAGAAGTGCATAGAATTGAACAAATATCCCTGAAACAACGCGATGCTACTACCATCCAGAGGATAAAGGTCGAAGAAAAAGCAGCGTCAGCAGCTACTTGGCAAACTCGTTGGACCAATACCGCAAAAGGGAGATGGACGAAAAGGCGATTTATAAGGGGGACACTTCGGGGCCAGAAAAACTTAATCTAGTAGAATTTCAACTTTCCGTGTAAAGCGGACAATTTTACCAGTAGAAGAATTCTTTATGTCCTCGGGGCTCATTTGTTCCCTGAAAAAGATCTTCTTTCTAATTCCATTAAGGGCTGGACATTCACATAAAATGTGTTCAGCTGACTCGTCCTCTTCAAGACAGAGTCGGCACTCAGGAGAGTCTGCTATTCTAATTTGTGTAGATTATATCTTAAACCATGGTGACCAGTAAGGTAAGCTACTAAGTTTTTGATATCATGCCCGCTTTGCTGGCATTTTGATTGAAGGGCCGAATGGCTCGTTTGGCCTGTCTTAGACCTGGGATGCTTTCCCAAAGATGGATACATTTTCTATGTTCCCAGCTTTTTATTACTGTCGTTGCTGCTGATCTAGGAGTGCAGCAGAAAGGTTCGGGACCTATGAAAGGTGTTTCTGGCCAGTTCGTCGGCCTTTTCGTTCCCTTCTACCCCAACATGACCCGGAACCCACCATAATTTGGTCTTGTTTCTTATTCCGAGTGTTTGTAGGGTATTGAAGCAGTACATGACTGATTTGGAGTCAATGGTATAAGAGCTAAGGGCGTTTATAGCTGCTTGAATATCCGTGAATATATGGATGGTTGCACCTTTTATGCCAGATAAATTAATGTGGCTGACGCATTCTTGAATGGCGTATAGCTCTGCTTGAAATACGCTGGGACTTTTGCCCATGGGTATCGTGAAGCGTTTGTGTGGTTCGTATATTCCCGCTCCTACCCCCGTTTCCATTTTAGAACCATCCGTATACCAATTTATGCCGTTGTGGCTGTTTGGGGGGTTATTACTAACCCATGCTTCTCTCTTGGGTATCTCCGTGGAGAACCGTTTGTTGAAGGATAGTGGTTTTTGAATGCGGTCTGTGACCGCGCAGTTCATGTTAAGTTCTGGCAGTTCATCGAGAAGGGTCTTTAGTTCCGGATGATCATTAAGTTTTATCTCGTTTAACTGTATTAGACTTATTGCACTGCGGATCGCCACTTTTTGAATGTATATGTGGAGAGGTGTAATTCCTGTTATTGCCTCTATGGCAGCTGTTGGACAGGTTCGCATGGCTCCGGAGATACCAAGGCACGCAAGCATTTGTACCTTTTTGAGTTTCTCATTGCGACCTTTTGTGTGGATTTTGTCCACCATACTATGGAGGCGTATGTTATAATGGGTCTTATCATCACTGTGTAGATCCAGTGGACGATCTTTGGAGAGATTCCCCAGGTTCTGCTATATGTGCGACGACATGCCCATAAAGCTCTATTAGCTTTAGTGATTTTGTTATTTATGTGAGAGTTCCAGTTAAGTCTCTTGTCCAGGATTACTCCAAGATACTTGACTTCGTCGGAATACTCTACGACCGTGTCGTTTATTGTGATTAGGCCTAGGTCTAATTTCCTCCTTTTAGTGAAAGGAACGATGACGGCTTTACTGGGATTTATGGAAAGATTTTCCTTACTGCACCAGTCTATGGCTGTCTTTAGAGCATTTTGCATTTTTGATGTGACTCCTATTGAGTCTTTGCCCCTAACTATGATGACAATATCATCGGCGTACCCAATTGTGGTGTAGTCCAAACTGCTCATCTTGTGTAGCAGGTCATCGATGACCAATGACCACAGAAGGGGTGAGAGTACTCCCCCTTGTGGGCAGCCCCTTACGGCTGTTACTGATACTGAGGTCGTTCCTGACGAGGAAGTTATTTTGCGACTTTCCAGCATCGCTTTGATCCATTTAATAGTTGGTTTATCTATATTTCTATGGTACAAAGCATTTGATATGGATTCATATCCAGTATTGTCAAAAGCACCCTCTATGTCCAGAAAGGCGCAAAGTGCGATCTCTTTGCAACGGTAGGCGTTTTTTATCTCTGTAGTTAGTCTTAACAGAGCGCCTTCCGTGGATTTGCCCTTTTGGTACGCATATTGGTGAGGGTGCAGAGGCATGCTTTTTGATATGCATTCTCTAATGTGGATGTCAATAATCCTTTCCATTGTTTTCAGAAAAAACGATGTCAAGCTTATCGCTCGGCTTGTTTCCCGGTTTGGGTATGAATACTACGTTTACCTCCCTCCAGGTAACTGGTATATACCCCCAGTTGAAGCTGAACCTAAATAAGGCAATCATGGATGGTAATAAAAATTCTATTCCATTTTGAATGAGGGCTGGAAAAATACCGTCTGTTCCTGATGCCTTGAATGGTTTAAATGAGTTAATTGCCCATTTAACCTTATCCGGACTAAAAAAGTGTTCCGGATAAACTATTAATTCTGCTGAGGTTTCTTGGAATTGAGACCTCCGCTATATGGTCATCTGTAATGACCATCGTGTGAGACTCTGGGAAGTGAGCCTGAAGTAAAGTTTTCAGCGTTACTTCCCGGTCGCGTGTGATTGAAACATCTGATTTGATTAACAATCCCATGCTTTTTGCTTGATCCTTTGACAGAGCCCTTTGGAGGCGTGCCACCTCTGGAAGTTTTTCGTTCTTCTCACAGTTTGCACGCCTAGAGGCTCTTTTAGATCTGCGCAACTCTAAGTTGTATATGGTCAGCATGGATTTATATTGTTCCCATGTGCCGGTGCGTTTGGCTTTGTTAAAAAGCTTTCTCACTCTCTTTCGAATAGACTCAAGGTTATCGTTCCACCATGGTACGCACCTTTTAACCACGGTTCTTTTAACCTTGCAACTACTTTTGAATGAGGCAAGAATAATATCATTTATTTGACATTGCGCAGCATCTGCATCATTTGTTGTTGATGGTGCTTCTGGCAGCATTTCAGATCTGACCGCTAGATTTTCGCGGTAAGTTCGCCAATTAGTCAGTCTGTTGTCATAACGGACTGACGCGTGTTCGGCATTGCATCTTATCTCGAATCGGATGTGCATATGATCCGATAGAGATGCCTCGCCAGACACATGCCACCCCTCTATGATATCTTTCATAAAAGGAGATGAGATAGTAAGGTCTAGGACCTCTTCTCTTATGGAATTTCTAAAAGTGGGATTATTTCCCTTGTTTAGAAAGACGAGGTTGTTGCTATATAAAAATTCTAATAACGACTCACCTCTATTGTTTGTATCTCGGCTGCCCCAAATCGTGTTATGTGCGTTTGCATCGCAGCCGATTAAGATGTGTACTTTATGGTCCTCACAGTACCGGACAAGTTTCTGTACTGGTAGGGGAGGAACTACATCAGTGTCTCCAGCAAAGTACGCCGATGCGCACACAAATTTGTGTAGCTGTCGGCCTTTGTGGCGTTCTATTAGAACTGCCACAGGTCCCTAGTTGTGAAACCCGTGGTCTGAAAGGACCTTTGGCGAAAATCATCTCTCTATTTTTACAGTTTAATCCAGATACTCGTATCTTACCATTGTTTGCCCATGGTTCCTGGATTAGACCAATAGCGATGTTCCCTTCGGCACATCGCTGGCTAAAGATGTCCAAAGCACCCAAACAGACTTATACCTTCTATAAAAGATTGGATATGTCGCAAACACGGAGACTGTAATTACCATCTTACACAGTTCCTATCCCGTCATGGAGGATATCGCAAGTACCTGTACAGCTTTGGACACGATACCTCACCACTTTGCCCTGAATGCCCAGAAGAAAAAGAAACAACAGAGGGAGAATAGAATTACATAGCCCATCGTCTATAATCGTCCATATGCTCTCATCAGAAGTGACTTTTCGCAAAGCAGCAGAAGCCGTGGAAACAGATCAAGCTGTAACAGGAGTAGCAACAATAGCCCCACAAGACGAATCGCATGGTATGCTTACCAGCCAGCCCCGCGAAGTAATAACTAACAGCAGTCCCACGGGGAGAGGGATAGAAGTCTGTTGGGTATGGATTAGTACGTAGGCGCATTCCTGGCATCGATTATTCGGGTTTCCGAATCGTTCATGCCATCTTTCGAAGATTACCACATCCATTGGCACAGCCCAAACAAAATAAAAAATTAACAGGACTGAAAATGTAAGCTCCACACTAACTTCGTTATTGGTAGGGCCAATTGATGGTGTAACGTTTATGCCGAACAAAATTCATGACAGTGAAAAGGTAAAACATAAAATATGCGAAAATGTTCCTGTGACAAAATTTAAAATTGTCTACCGAAAACAAGTTAAACATTCATACAACCAAGAAACGAAGCCTGTTTGGACTTACGCCATCAAATAAGGGAGAGGTACAAAAGAACAAAAATAGGCCAAGGCTCAAATTACACATTCCAATATAGAAACCTTCATGGAATAGCAAACATGAATGTCGTCCTACCTGCAAAATGACTATGAAGTACTACAGCACTTTTATTCTGACAGTGTCTAGAGCTAGCTGAGCCACATGACCCGACAAAATTCCAATGTCTGCTTTGGTATTTCACCAAGCTCATGTCTACATTCCTCTTCCAAATTTGTACGAGTATGATCAATAAGATCATGTTTTGCCGTATAAAACACTTAGACGGTGTTTAAGACAATTAAATGCTCTTTATTGATCGTATTCTTTAATAACCACCCGTGAGATACATCAGGATATAGTCTGTCCAAACTAAAGTGACACAGGTTTCCATGTAAAAAAATCGTTTTCACATGGAGATTTGTGTCAACTGAGGACGGACTATTCCAATCTCAACCATCCATGGCGGTTTATTGAGTTTACATTCCAGGAAATCCGATTAGTTCCGATTTGAAAGTAAAATAAAATAATTTGATAAGAACTGCAATCAAAACAAATGCACGTTCCGTGGTCTAACGTCTTTCTTGTTCGCCTTATTCTTTGGTGACTACTGACTCTTACGAGCAGATCATAAAATTCCATCCTATTAAATGATCACGTTTGTGTGCGCATAGCTACGTGTCACATTTCTTAATCCAAACACTTGTTTCTCCACATGGTCTCATAAATATACATGACTTATAAGGAGGAATGGACAACACACAAAAACAGAACAACTGAAGTGTTCCCTCTTGACCAAGGAAAACTATGCGCACCCACACCTTCGTGAACTTGTCGTCGATGCATCAAACGAGTGTTCGCTATCATTGTAAGCTGGAGTCACCTAAAAGGGAATACTTGTTTCAGTAACTAGGATTTAGTGAAGTCTTTCAGGAAATTATGTAAGGCAAACGGGCGTACCACATCCATAGACAGCCACCCATGCACATGTATTGTGTGCATCGCGTACCTGTGGCATGTTGTCGCTTTTGGGAACATGGATTAGGAATTCAATGTGGAATGTGCCTTTGCACCAGCTTTTGAACCACGGCACGAAGCAATGGCCAATTAAAGTGCCATAAAAATAATTCATTCCCAAAGAGTGGACGGGGTCACAAGCGTTGGACGCAGTCGCATTGGCACCGCCACTCTGGCGTGCTTCATGTTTCATTTTACCATGCGGCAAAGTCATAGAAACTTTTATCGCCCGTCGCTTTGTTAAGTGAAGCATATTGGAAACCAGCGCTGTTTAATTGCTACCAGTTTTGGGGAAGTGTTAACCTGTCGTTCCGGGACGGAAATGTTTGCCAGCATTCAACAAAATTTAGGCCAGTCGAGCACATTCACAAGAATCTGTGAATTAAATTCAAGCGATATTTTTATGGTGATGGTGAGATTCACGGTGTGGCTCGCAGTCTTAGAAAAAGTGTACACAGGTGGAACTCTTAATAAGTTATATTTTGTCACTTCCAAATGTCATCGCTTTAGAAGTTGTGCCGCCGTTTTGACAATCCCGGCATGAAATTTACAAAGCAAACAGGACTACTGGAGTCTATAGAAAATTTCAGCATTCAAATGCTTCTTCTTTTTATAGGTGACAGTAGCGAAAGGGGTATGATTTGAATATCTTCACTTAAAGTTGGACACGAGTAGCAACGCTATTTGGAAGTATTGTCGGGATCTAATGATCTTTTTTTAAGGTCGAACCGGCAGTTAATACATTAACAGCTCTGTGTCGTGGAGTGTTTAAAGCAAACAAGCAACTATAACGAGAAATACTTCGCAAAATATTTAAAACCTTAATTTTACTAACATGCAAGTCAATCACATAGTAATTCAGATTATAGATTCTACTTCTGCGACTAATAGGCTCACGCCTTCCATAATTCGTTCTATGATGAGAGCATAACAATGGAGTACGTGTGGATTGCTGCCTGACCAATACCGCATATTGTGCTTATTGACGAAGCCATTCAGCCAGAAATGAGCCTCATCGCTGAAGATGATTTTTCGATGACGTAGCGCTCTTAACGTTGAGGCCACTGACTCCGAATTTCGGTAGTAAATTTTAATAATTTCGACTCTTTGTTGGCTCGTATATCTTTCCACCATCAAATGGCAAACCTTACTGAAGAGAAATGTCAAAAGAGCGGCAAGAAATTCGGCGTCGTTTGCTGTCCCTGTCGATCTAATTTTGTAGCGTCCCTGCTGAAAAACCCTTTATAAGGGTCTCGAAAATTCCCACATTGCATTAGACCTTGAAATAATATAATCGAAATGCAAATTAAAAGATAAATGTGGATCAAAAATAACACCTAAGTCTTTATGGCTGATTGCTCTATTATGGTTTTGATTTTGTAGCTTATAATCAAAAACAATAGGCATTACAGATCCGGAAAAAGTAATAACGGCGCATTTATTACTATTCAAGTGCACGCAGTTTGAGCAGCACCATGCAGTCAAATTATGGATATCTGTTTGCAAATCGCAGCAGTCGGCCACGGTCCTGATTGCCTTAAATAACTTGACGTCATCGGGAAACATTAGACAATTTGACGTCTTGACCACTGAGAGGAGATCATTTATAAAAATCCGGAACAATATGGGACCTAGGTGGCTGCCCTGTGGTACCCCAGAATGGTTTAGTATTTCAAAGGATTTTTCAAACTCAATTTGGATTCGCAATATTTTTGCTATCAACTATAACATGGTTTGTGAGGTCAGAAGAAGAGGAACCGCATGATGTAAAAGGGAAATGAACTTTAATCTTAGGAAATCAATTATCGAGTGGATGACAATTAGCAGAACTTACTCGTACAGTTTAACTTGCAATTTTTTGAACACTCAATTTATTTAATGAAGTTGATTTAGACACAGTTTTTTTGGACCAATCCGCGGGCATTAATATCAGTACGCTGGCTTCAAAAGTTAAGAAGTGTTTTTTTTTTCAACAAAAACATCGATTGATTTGTAATTGACAAAGCAAGGCTAGGCTTGCACCGCCACATCATATTTGGTTGAGAAATCAGAGTTTTAACTTTCAAATCGGATACTCCGGCACATTTTTTGTAAGAATTAAGTTGGCAAAAAGATTCACATTAAATAGAATTCGCATCGAAGATTCCAAGATCGCACACAGTTTTTCCAATATATTTTAGTACATGTAAGGAGCTGGGCCGGTCGCTATTAGAGTAAAGAGATAACTGAATGAAGCATACTCTAGATTCGGACGAACAAAACAATTGTACAATCATATAGGTTAATTCTTTAGACCACCCTTTTACGAAGCCCATCATAGAACTAGGTTTATTAATAATGAAATTGATATGCTTTGTAAATTCCAATTTGGGATCGCGATAAACCCCAAGATCCTTAAAACCATCAACATGACAGAGAGTATGTGGAGACAATGAATATTGAAAGGTGGAAGGGGTATTCTTTCTAGCGAGAATCTCATATGTTGACTTTTAGTAGGGTTGAGGAATAAAACGTTTTTACCACGACAAGTGGGGAAGCTATCAATGTCGACTTGAAAAAGAATTCTGTCTTGGTGTTAGTGACAGATTTATATATTTTCATGTCATCAGCGTAGATCAGAATATTGCTGTGATTTATACATGCCTCAACATCATTAATGGCAAGTATAAATAGAATTGGTCCTAGGGAACTTCCTTGAGGAACGCCAGACTGAGTTGTGAAAGATTCTGATAGCGATCCTCTAAATTTGACTTGATAATCCCTTGATCAGGCAAGAATCAATCCATATTATGAATCCTGGTGGGAAATCACAAGCCCTTGCCTTGAATTCGGATATGGTCAAAAGCCTTAGGAAAAGAAAACTTGTGTGGGAACATACGCAAAATGTTGATCATCTATGTCTGGAGGGGTTTCCATAATCGAGTTGCTAAAATGACCAGCAAACATATTAGTTGCAGCTGGCGAATCAGCATCTTAACCATCGGTTAAGTCAAAAAGTTATAATACCTTTAATACGGATCAGAAGAAGAAAAAGAAGACGAACATAATGAAGAAGACGACGAAGAAGAGGAAAAAGAAGAAGAAGAAGAAGAAAAAGAAGAAGAGGAGGAGAGAAGAAAGAAGCCATAGAGTTACTTCATACAAATCTGTCTAGCACTGTTTCTTACTTATCTATTCATGCCTATCAAACTAGTATTTGCATATGGACGAGTATGTATGTATGTATTTAAACCACTGAGCTTGTCTAGTTTAGTGTACTTATGTAAAATTGCTTTTAAGATATCATATGCATGTAGGTCGCCCATTTTCACGTCATCAACGATTTCAACTCAATCACCTGGATTCAATTAAAAATCCAGACTTTCATTTGTTAGTGTTTAGCATATTTACTGTCATAACCTTAACCATCTCCCGCTGTTAAGAATAAATTTAAATTTGTCAGTAAATTTGTCGTAAGCTTCCAGCTGCTTGGGTTGAATTTAGATTTTATGTTTCTATCTTCCTTTCCAAATAATGTTATTCTAGCTGGAGGGCGTAAGAATGTTGATATTGTTTGTTTGAATAGTTAACATTGTTTATAGTTTATTGTTGTTGTAACATTACAAAACCAGTTCGAAAAGTACCTATATTTTACTAGATTTTTACGAAATTTTTGTTGAGCTGGGGACTATTTCTGGTCCTATTCTTATTTCTTCACTTGACGGACTCTCGACCCTTGGAGAGTCTGTGCCTGAGACACCCCATCCATTGATCTTCTGCGATCTTGCGCACGCTGCTTTTAGCTAACCAGACAAAGTGCTATGACGTTCGCGTTGTCTTGGTATTTGAAAAGAAAGTACGGCCTTCCTTGTAGTCTTGAACCTGGAGCTGGAAATCGAATATCCTCTAGGGTGGAGCATTTTTGTTTATGTTTGACCCTTTGAACCCATTTGATATGACAAACCGAAGAAACGCCTTTACCCAGCAGAGGTGTCATTCGTGAAATACATGTTTACTGTTTTGTTCTAGCCGGGTGGGCTGTTGCATGTGTGTTTTCTTGACGGCATGCACTTTGTTTGAAAGCCTCTATCAAATCACAACGGTTATATCGATAACATCCGCGTACCGCAGTACCTGGCGGATCCGTTGAAGAGAAATGGCGCGTTCACCTCGCAGGGCAACTGCGAGTTCCCTACTAATTAAATTTCTATTACTTCCCAAACGATGGTCACGTTGATTAATCAATGAGGAAAGCTAAAATAGTAAGCCCAATGCCTTCCGTGCCCCACACACTTTCTGATCCAGAACGAAATTCAAAAATTCACATGATAGCTTGCTGAAACCTGTTGAATGTTTAAAATAGTAACAATCGGCTACTTGCGAATTGCACATCGCACTGCGCGTTTTCAGAATAACGCGTCGCAGTTGAATCAGTTTTGCCGGGCAATGCGATGAAAAGGCGGTGAGAAAGCGTGCTGATTAGTTTGTTACAGAACGGCTTCATAAATCCAAACACTCGCTTCTTGGTAGACAATTGTAGCCAAATTTTTATTTGGCTTAACAAAAAGTGAAACTTGAAAAAATTTCGAAGTCGTAAAAAGAGAAACAGACCTACAAACTAGACGATCACACAAACACTACCGGCATTTGATTGTCATCAGCAATGAAAAACCATGAGCCCTGCCAATATTCGTTGAGGTCAAACCGGAACACCTCACACGCTGACCAGTAGGAATGAAGTGAAGGGGGAGTGCTATGATCCATTTAATCCTGATTATAAAGTGTCTTTCATTAGGGACTTGACAACTTCTTTTTTAAATAAAATGCAAACTACTTGAGATATCTCAGAAAAAAAATTTATTGACTTGAATTACTCTCAAAACATTTATGAATGGGATTCGACTTCGTTCATATGTCCACCACGGGAACGTATGCACATTGAACCCAATTTCCGATGACTCGGCCGCACATTACGACCGATACGGACGCTATTTCTCGTTCACCGCTGTGTGGCTTGTGGCACCGTCTTGTTGAAACCACATATCACTGATGTCCAATTCATGCGATTGCTCAAAGAAATAACGTTCCAACATGTCTCTGTAGCGAATACCATTTACCGTAACGTGACGGTCATTTTCATCGACGAAAGAAAACGTATATTTTGACATTGCCAGTTCGGTAATCGCTTTAAGGGCGCGTTCACACTAAAAGTTTTAAGTTGTCAAGTGGCTAATAAAAGACCCTTTAGTTTTGCCTGAAGGAAGAATAATCACTTCCAAATAATTTGCTAAGCTTTTTCCAATTAACTGTCTTTAAGGTGGAAACGGTTTTAGGGTTCCTTCTTTCTTTCTTTCTTTAAAAATTGCACATTAAAACTTCGGTTAAAGTTATAACCGGACTACCGATGGACAAGTACGCAACTAGTCTTGAACCCTTTTAAAATTACAAAGACCAAAATCAGATCTCTCACGTTCTTTGTAAATGATCAACTTTCCAATTGCGACATTTTTACAATTTAGGCAATTAAGGTGAACTGTCACAGATAAACTTTAAGTCTCCTACGCAAACGATATTTTTTTTTGAGCACAAATGACCCATCAATGCATTTAGTGTATTGAGGATCACCAACCTATTATTACTCTTCCAAAGATCAGCGATTAGTTCAGAGTTTACGAGGTACCTGGCGCCTTCAGTTTTTAAAATTACTTGAAAACATTTCACTTATTTCCCCATAAAAACACACAATAGCTTATCCGCCGAACCACATAAAACCCTATTGAAAAGCAATCAAGATCCAAAGCGTGAAATTCCACGAAAGATCACTTACCCCAGTGGGCCAGTGGTGTTCCAAAAAAACCTCAAGTTCTTCAATGTAGGAAAATTGTTCAGCAGATAAGCATCAAACGACCGCCACTAGATTGGAAAATGTATCTAATGTTCTCAGCCAACCAGCGCCAATATTTTTATTTACGACTTAATCCGTCTTCGTCATTGGCGCATCGCGATCGACGATAAAAATTCAATTTATTAGTTCAAAACCTTAGATTCAATCAGGTGAAAACACTCATTTTCAAAAGGAGCAGGGTTGACATGAACGCATTAAATTTGATGACCTCCTCAATCGCTTAATCAAAAAATCCTACACAGAGATCTTGAACCTTAAGTGATCCCATTTTAATTGTTGTATCCCTTTCGGAATTCCATAAACTATAGACCTAAATTCGTGTGCCGTGCTCGTGTGGGTGTTGAAAATCACCGATCAGGTTATACCGGGTGAAAGTTGAACTCTATGATGTAAATAATAATTCTCCCACTGTGACTGTCAGTGCGCTGTTATTTAAGCGTCACTTTTTCTTTCCAATTGACTTGTTGAAATTCTTTTTCGCTGCAAACTACGACTTCGATTCATTGAAACTTCTATTGATCTGACATAGTTAATGGCTGTCTCATAGTACCAATCGTAATCCCAGTGGTGATCATGATCAGTGTGTAAACCTGCCGCTGTCATCAGCGCGATATCGTTGTTGAATGCTGCGCATGCACATGCGCAACAAGGTGACTATCAAGAGACTGTCGACTCACGGCGCACTCGGTTGAAATGTCTGCTTTCGATTTGCATTCATGTGGAACGTGTTGCACGGGCCATGTTAACAATAATTGTTTACGATTTGCATTTTATTGCTCCTCAGCGGGGCGGGAGTGACGACGGTGAATGTTTGTGTTGTCAGAGTAACGCTGGTGGAGCCCCGGCTTTCTTGACATAAGTGACTGATGACGGGCGATAAATGGGTGACGGACGATAACTGAATAACTACTACCTTTTGAAGTTGGGAGGTTAAATGGATGAGAGGAAGCCTCGCCCAGTCTCGCGGCGATGAGCTTTAACTAATCGGTATCTGTTAGTCTACGTAAGTGCCTATGCAGTTACGCGAAGCGGTATTTGTTCGGTTTGCTATTGATACAATACCTACGCTTTCGGAAACCAATAGACAGATGGGTCATTTGTCTTATTGAAAAGTATGCGCGCAGTTAAACAGTCTTAGTTTTATGGGTTGGTGATAAAAATGATTAATTTTTGAAACTGAATGGAAAACTGAATGGCGATCTTTTAGGGAAACATACATTAACTTTTATGGCAAGAACATTTTTTAAGTTCGATTTTTACAAAAGAAACCATAGTTGGTTTACTTCCTTTTCTAGCGAGAATTAAATTTATTTTGTAATTTTTTATGCTTGCAGATGTCTGGAATTGCTGTTTCGGGCGTCGCTGTGTGGACGATATTTTGGAAACTGCATTATGCCTCCCTGCTGGCTTCGATAGCGTATCAAGTTGGAACGTATGGATTGGCGATAGCTGGAGCATTAGCAATCATTGGTGGCTTCCTCGGATGCTTTGGAATATTTTACGAGCAGAAAGCCATAATTTTGTTTGTAAGTATTAAATATTTATGTCTCTCAGTTTTGGACTGAGTCTTGTCAAGTTGGTTCAGCAACTTAAGTGTGTAATCGGTCTGACGATAATAATAATAATAGTCCCTTCATTTAAACTCATATCCGCCAAATGGCCCTCGCCAGAAATGATGCACATTCAGGTTCTTTCCACCGATTTGCCCATAACCTCCGGCTTGTTCTTACTTCGGTCGGTTGCTTGTTCGTATACACCAGACACTTCTCAAAAAATCAAGGAATAAGTCGCAAATCACCAAAACGAGAAACTAAATGACCTGGAAATGATTGCTGCAGAATGTTCATTATCACTCGTGGTATGTTTGCCTTCCTGGATAGGATCCTTAACCTCAAACTTATCAATTTACGGCAGCAGGAATTAAATGATCTTTTCACAGTCACCGTTAAAGTATAGCATGGACCATTTTGCCAGAAAAGGCTGATAATCTGCCCTTATTGGTATACAACCATCTATATGTATATAGGATTTTGATCGTCAGAGCGGCAAAAAATTCAATAATTTTCAAAAATAGTTCTTTTGATTTCTAAACGAGAAATGTTTCAATTCAATTTCAATTCACCTCAATAGCGACTGGAAAAAAGTCATTTTTAAATCAGTTATCCCAATTTTGGAATCAAAAAGAATGTATTGTTTTATATTGCTCCTCATTGATTGAAGTAACTTTAACATTTGCCTTTGAAGTCTTCTGCATACTTGCGCGCCACTTATTGTACGTTGATCATATTATGTCAGAAAATTTCGCACAAGTTCCCAAAACAACCGTTCAAAGTATCAACGCAATCGGATGAACGAAGCGCAAACGCATAGAAGACGAACAATTATTGAATACGACTCGCGCGTCACCTAATGTACGTTTATAGTACTATGTCACAAACTTACTTTCGCGCTGGCGCCAACAACACAAAATTTTAACTTAATCGGATGAACGATGTGCGAATGCATAGAAGACAAACAATTATCAGATCCCACCAGCGTGCCACTTATTGCTCTTTAATATAGCTTGCCAGAAACGTTGACGCAAATCTCAACAATAACTGTGCAAAGTTTCAACTCAATCGGGTTGACGATGCGCGAAGGCATGGAGGACAAACATTAATTTATATATATATAAAGAACATATATACTTACTTACGTAACGGGCTCCCGTACGGTGAAGAGTCTCTGCCTGAGACACTGCAGCCTTCCATCCTCTGCGATCCCGGGCACGCTGCTTCCAGTTCTCCAGACCAAGCGCTCTGGCATCCGCGAGGTTCGGTCTTCCTTGCTTTCTCGAACCAGGGGCTGGGAGTCGAAGATCCTCTTGGCTGGAGCATTATTTTCCATTCACTCAATGTTGCAGAGCCAATGTAGTCGACGTGATTTAGCTTTTTGTACTTCATCCACATCTTGGTACAGCTCATAGAGTCGGCGGTTGTATCTTCTCCTCCATTCGCCCTCCTCGCACACAGGACCAAATATCCGACGGATTATTTTTCTTTCAAAAGAACCCAATATTAGCTCCGCTTTTCTACCCTTCGAGTGAGGAGTTTTGAACCTATTTGTTACGCTAAACCGAAGTAGCAACGGTTTGCCAAGGTAATTCTCCGCCGGATCTCCACTAAGGTATCATTCGTGGAGTTGATGTTTACTCCTAGGTAGATGAACTCCTTAACTACCTCGAAGTTATTGCTATCAACAGTGACGTTTTGTCCTAGGCGGTGGACAGATGTTTGTTTGTTTGTTGATAGCAAGCACTTGGTCTTGTCCTCATTTACTTTTAGACCAACCGATTTCGCCTGTTCTTCAATCGCCGTGAAAGCCTCTAACACGCACGCTGGAAACGGCCGATGATGTCGATATCGTCCGCTTACCCCAGTATCTGGAGGGATCTATTGAAGATAGTGCCTTCCGTGTTGATCCCTGCCTTCGCACTATTTTCTCCAGAACAAGATTGAAGAAGTCACATGATAGCGCATCTAATTGCCGAAATCCGGTACAAGTTTGGAATAATTCGGAAGAGCTGCTTCCAAAATGCACATTACATGCTTTCAAATGTCACGCGACACAACTGGATCGATTTTGCTGGGATCCCAAATTCTGCCATCGCCACGTAGAGCTCCTGACGATGAATGCTATCATATGCGGCTTTAAAGTCAATGAAAATGTGGTCTCGACTTGAAATTCATTGGTCTTTTCCAGGATTTGGCTTAGTGTGACGATTTGGTCTATTGTCGATCTGCCGGGCCGGAAGCCACACAGAACGGCTTCAGACGTTCACACAGTACGTTGGATAGGACCTTATATGCGAAATTAAGCAGGGATATGCCTCGATAGTCCTTGCAAGACATACGATCGCCCATTTTTGACGATGGGGCATGTGGAGCGGATAGTATAGTCATCGGGTATGCTTTCTTCCACCCATACTTGGTTGATGATTTCCTCCATGATTTTCAACAGCTCCGCTCGTAGACCATCAGAGACGGCGGCCTTATTGTTCTTTAGCTTTCTTATAGCTAAGCCAACCTCTTATATACTAGGTGGTGAAATCTTTTCTTCATTGACAGGACGTTGGTTCTCTTCTTGCCCTATCATTGAGTTTGATGAAATGGACGTAGATGACATCAGAAGTTTTCCTTCTTGAAAGACGTTGCCAGATACGTAAAAATTACATTTCATTGTAAATCACCGACAATGCTTGCAAAAAACAATGAAGCATAATCCTATTTTCAACTGTCACTGTGTGCAGCTGCGGGTCAACGATTTTTACTTGCACCATCTGTATGGCAAATAAATTGATAGCAGATACGAACATCTGACGGAATAAGAAATACTTTAACGAACACTTTGCTAATGCAGTCTCACTCTGATGACAGTTTTAGGCAGATGACTTTTGCAACTTATGCTGCAAAGCATTTTGATGCAGAATACTTTTCTAATAGAATACTATTCTGGCTTCACAGGGAAGTGATCTTTTTGGCTACAATTTTGGGCCGACTACAAATGACAAATTGGAGAAGCTTCTCGTCACAGTTTATACCTACTCTTGGACGTTTGTTAGACTTTGGCAAGAGCTGGGTAATTAGAATTTTAGGTGTTACAAGGTGGGTTGAGAACTGCAAACCCCTCGCTATGCAGTCAAACACATGAGCCTGAGGAACCAGCCTCGCAAAGAATGCGCATCATCGGAATTCAAAAGTATATTCCAGTATCTGCGACCATTTTACTTCGCCTTCATCTAGAAAAGTGCGGATAAAAAACTTGGTCAAGCAATAAATGACCCCCATTACGACAACAGCAGAAGGCCGCAAAGTAAAAATATAATATCCTAATTATTCCAAGTCGGCTATAATAACTAGGACGAGCCTATTAATCATTCCATGTGATGTTGCGTATTCGCCTACCTTTAAGCCATTTTTTTTATACAACTCTGCAGACAACGTCTCACTAACTTATCAAATTATGTCTTCATCGTTCCGAAACTCAAATTTAATTAACCTAAAAGCATTTGAGCATGATGATTACACTATCATAGCACCCAGACAAGCCTCTTAATGTCGCATTGGAGAGTACAGCCACGCATGTTGCGTGCTAATAACAAATTACTCTTGCTCAGCGTTTTTCCTTTTTTTACTATTTAGTAGGCAAACACTTGAACTTGAGCAGTAGGAGAGAAGGAGAAGGAGAGTACGAGTACTCAATTGTCTTACATAATCCGTCAAAGCTGAACGTTCGTAAACGAACATGCAAGCGTTGCGTTGCGTTGCCCAGGAGTATGTAAATGCGCGAAGCTTAGCACCTTATTTTGACACCACTGCCATCAACTCATCAAATTCAATAATTTTTTTCATTTTGACGGAACTACACACGAGTTTGACAGTCAGTTCGATTAAAGGCCCGTCAGCTCCCGATTTCAATGCAAACTGTTTATTCCAATGACCTCCGCAAGATACTCCTACATTTGAAAGCCACCTCATCAGCGAAATATAACGTACTCGAACATGACATGACTCCCCAAAAAGGTGCGGACGTCTTTTGGGGAATTGGATTTTGTGTTAGTCAATTAATGCAACTTGTACAGGTGGTAATCACATGGGGGGCAAAAGTGAAGTCAACCTGTCATGCCATGGCGCGAACATGCACGACTAAGATGTTTATTTATGTTAATTGGCCGGCAGTTCTGTCATAGGGGCTTTGTTTAAAATGAACGTTTCTAAATAAGTAGTCTTTTTCTAGAAACATTGATGATTCAATAGTTGTGATTATGAGTGTGTTTGTCATGATTAATTCGATTGGATAGCATTTAAATAATTAAATGTCAAAGTGGAATGTCGAACCGGTTTAGAATTGTAAATCTTAGATATATTCGTCAAAGCAACTTTTCGTTTAGGGTTTCTTTTTGCAGTAGGTTGGTAGTTCAAACTTGGTGAGTTTAGATTTTATTATTGTTTATGCAGAAATAAGTGGGCACATGATTTGTTCTTGAAATGCATGGGAACGTACAGCGGAATGTAGAACAACAATGTTATGAATGGGTTTTGATTTTGATTCATATAATTTGTTTTGAGCTACGTTCCCATCGAAATTAAAATCAAATTAGCTTTTACTTTGGCAGACAGGCTATTGAAAATGTTGTCCAATGTAGCAATTTGACAACCGTTTGCTGATATTTGTGGGCTCAAAATTGTGAGCTCAAAGCACTCTCAAAGAAATTGACAGAATTAAAACTGGTATTTAACGGGTTCCCGACCCTTGAGACACTGCAACTTTCCATCCTACGCGAAGTCGGGCAATCTGCATATAGTTGTCCAGACCAAACGCTCTGGCATCAGCGATGGCTAGCTCTTTAAAACCTATGCTCGATCTTCCTTGTTTTCTCGAACATAGGGGCTGATTGTCAAAGATCCTTTTCGCTGGAGCGTTTTTGTTCATTTGGTCAATGTGGCCGAACCAATAAAGTTAATGTGCTTAGCTTTTTGGACTACATTCACATCTTTGGACACCTATAGGCCAAATATCCGAAGGAGCAATATTTTTTCTCAAAAATAGCTCTCCTTTTCTGCTTATGAGCTGGCAGTATCAGAGTTTTGTAGTGCTTTCACTTGGTCATCCGGGTTAGGAGTTTCAAACCCATTTGTTTTGCCAAACCGAAATAGCACCGGTCCTGGGATAATTCTTTGTCGGATCTCCGCTAGAGTGTAGTTTGTGGAGTTGATGTTTTCTCCATGGTAGTTGAATTTTTCAATAGCCGGCCGGCAATGCACTCTTGAAAAGGGCGATGATTTCGATGTTGTACTACAATTCTTGGACAGATCTGTTAAAGAGAGTGACTTCCCTTTTGACACCTGCCCTAGCCATTATTTGTTTCTTAACGAAATTGAAGAAGTCACATAATAACTCACAGTTTTGCCGGGATCTCGTATAAGGTCATCACCATGTAGGGCTTGTGACGATGAATGCTTTCATAATGCGGCCTTATAGTCGGTGAAAAAGTTGGGAGGATTTGCCTCATTGTGAAAATTTGACTGGACCGGAAGCCAAACTGGTACGTGCAAATTAGTGTGCTGCAGAATGGCTTGACCCGTTTACATAGTACGTTGCATAGGATCTTTTATGTGGTCGAGGACCCAGAGGAGAAAGTTGATTTGCTGGGCACTTGTTCCGATGCCGTGTATACGATGAACAATCCTGTTCGCTATAACCACGACATTGAGAATAGGGCTTTGGTGAGCCACTTCTATCTGCGCACCGAATTTGAGAATTGGCGATCTGAGAATAACGGATTCACCGTATTCATTGATGAAAACCATGCTAATGCAGTTGTCGCCATAGGCCGAGATGCATTGCACTTGTTCGTGTCGAAAGATGATCTTCTGTGCATCTTCGAGTTTTTTTTTTCCAATTTCTGGCTCGCCAAGGCGATTTAATAGGGGGCACTTCGACCTAAAAGATCTTTTGTACCGTATGGGCCAGAAAATTTTTTAACTAGTAGAATTTTCACTTTCCGTGTAAAGCGGACAATTTTACCAGTAGAAGAATTCCGTATGTCCGCGGGGCTCATTTGTTCGCTGAAAAAGATCTTCTTTCTAATTCCATTAAGGGCTGGACATTCACATAAAATGTGTTCAGCATAGAGGACTCGTTCTCTTCAAGACAAAGTCGGCACTCAGGAGAGTCTGCTATTCTAATTTTGTTTAGATGATATCTTAAACCATGGTGACCAGTAAGGTACCCTACTAAGTTTTTGATATTATGCCTGCTTAGGTTTAGGCATTTGCTGGCATTTTGATTGATGGGCCGTTTGACCTGTCTTAGACCTGGGATGCTTTCCCAAAGATAGATACATTTTCTATGTTCCCAGCTTTTTATTGCTGCTGTTGCTGCTGATCTAGGATTGCAGCAGAAAGGTTCGGGACCTATGAAAGGTGTTTCTGAACCTTTTCTGGCCAGTTCGTCGGCCTTTTCGTTACCTTCTACCCTGACATGACCCGGAACCCACCATAATTTAGTCTTGTTTCTTAATCCGAGTGTTTGAAGGGTTTTGAAGGAGTACACTTTTTGAATATATATGTGGAGAGGTGTTAGTCCTGTTATTGCACCTATGGCAGCTGTTGGATAGGTTCGCATGGCTCCGGAGATACCTAGACACGCAAGCCGTTGTACCTTTATGAGTTTCTCTATTGCGAACTTCTGTGTGGATTTTGTCCACCATACTATGGAAGCTTATGTTATAATAGGTCTTATCATTACTGTGTAGATCCAGTGGACGATCTTTGGAAAGATTCGACAGGTTCTGCCATATGTGCGGCGACAGGCCCATAAAGCTCTATTAGCTTTAGTGATTTTGTTGTTAATGTTGGAGTTCCAGTTAAGTCTCTTGTCTAGGATTACTCCAAGATACTTGACTTCTTCGGAATACTCTACGACCTTGTAGTTAATTGTGATTAGATCTAGGTCTAATTTCCTTCTTTCGGTGAAAGGAACGATGAGGGCTTTACTGGGATTTATGGAAAGATATTCCTTTCTATCTTTAGAGCATTTTTCATTTTAGATGTGACTTCAATTGAATCTTTGCCCCTGGCAATGATGACAATATCATCGGCGTACCCAATTGTGGTGTAGCCCAGATTGCTCATCTTGTGTAGCAGGTTATCGATGACCTAGGACCACAAGAAGGGTGAAAGTACTCCCCCTTGTGGGCAGCCCCTTACGGCTGTAACTGATACTGAGGTCGTTCCTGACGAGGCAGTCATTTTGCGACTTCCCAGCATCGCTTTGATCCATTTTATAGTTGGTTTGTGTATTCTTCTGTGGTACAAAGCATTTGATATGAATTCATATCCAGTGTTGTCAAAAGCACCTTCTATATCCAGGAAGGCACATAGTGCAATCTCTTTGCATCGGTAGGCGTTTTTTACCTCTGTTGTTAGTTTTAACAGAGCGCATCTTCTACTAGAGAGTAAAAAATCGGCGCAGGTGGATGGTGTCCCAAACGTTGTAATGAGACACCTGGCCCTGGAGGCTGTACATATTTTTACTGTTCAACAATGCACAATAATCATTCTATGATAAGGGAATTATAGTAAATCAACACTCCGTAAGTTATGGGCACCACCACGGATATTGAAGGAAGCAGATGACGGCAAATCAAGCGCATCTATATGACCGGATATAAGCTTCTGGAAAACATGATATCGCTATTAAGCCTTCGTTTAGAGAGGGATATCATTTGAAGAACCTTGATACGTTGACTGTAAGGAGGAAGGTTAAATTTGTTGTAGAACGGTGTTCAAACTTGATCGAACGAACAAAACAATTGTACTGTCACCTAGAAACGTAGGGGTGTTTAAAATCTATAGACCATCTTTTTACAAAGCCCAACATAGAATTAGATTTAATAATATTAAACAATTCTAATGATATTGATATGGTTTGTTTAATCAAGTTTGCGATCGAAATAAACTCAAAGATCCTAAAAACTATTAACATCACAAAAGGATGTTGACAAAATGAATATTGAAAGTTGAAAGGATATTCTTTCTAGAGAATGCCATATGTTGACATTTAGTAGGGTTCAGGAAACTATTTATGTCGGTTTGAAGAAGATTTCCGTCTTGCGGATAAGTGACAGATTATATTTAATATCATCAGCGTAGATCAGCATATTGCTATGATTTATACATGCCTCAACATCATTGATTGCAAGTCGAAATAGAATTGGTCCTAGGTGACTTCCTTGGGGAACTCCAAACTGAGTTGTGAAAGATTGTGAAAGCGATCCTCTAAATTTGATTTGATAATCCCTTGTTCTAAGCTAAGCCAACCTCTTCTATACTGGGAATCGGCTCTTCATTGACACGACGTAAGTTCTCTTACTGTCCTATCACACTCTCTTCTTGAGGCCCATTTACCAGTCGCGGAATTAAGTGTATATAGTTGTTCTTCCGTCGGATGTTAATATCAAAACTGATGACGAAGATATTATGTGAGGATAACTTACTTGATTCTTAAATCCAGTTCACATTCCAGGAGCAGTTGAAAATAAAATCAACAATGGGTTCGAAAGTGAAGAAGATATTCCACTGGAAAAAGCTAAGCTGGAGTAGAGTCTCAAATTACTGCTCCACTCCTACTTGACTAAAGGGATCTTAACCCTCCCACTTCACTGCGTCCCTACCGGTTCGCCTGTGGGGTTTGCCGATTTGACCTCAAAAAGGATCGGCAGGCATCGGGATCTCGAATCACTTTGTCCCGTACAATTTTTGTGATTCAGGAGTTTTAAGGCCTGCCCTCTTTTGCTATTGTATGGGAGGGTTGATAGATATCGCCTTTATGACGGAGTTCGTACGATCTCTCCTGTGAACATGGCTGTACCTACATATATGAACAGCTTCATCACGTTACAGGTGCATACCTTTAAGAGCGTAGTCCGTTGATGTTCCGAGGTTGGTTGCCACGGCTGTGTTGTCTTAATAACGGCAATCGGCGTCGTTAGGTTGATTCCGCTAATCCAACGAAACCCAATTCTGTTTTACTTGCTTAAGGAACTTAAATCTTCTCAGTTTCAAAAAATTGCTGAAATTGGTCTTGCAACTGTGCGACTGCGAATGTGGATTTATCTCATTACAAAGTATACTCATCGAAGCACAGGTGGAGACAACTCTGCAATTTTAGATGATGTCGACTTCCGCTGAGTCCCAATCTACATTTCAAAACATTACTTCATATCGAATTACAAAAACAAAACATTAGGCATTAACGAACCATTCAGTACCTAAAGCCTGTCTTCGCCAACCATTTTTGTAAGCAATGCTATATATTTGACTCAATTTAACGCCGAATCCGAACAACAAATTTGAAAAGCTTCTCATGACAATTCATACTCTTAAGTCTCGCAAGAGGTATGACAGCAAAAAATTGCTCATCCTCCAATGAATTATTGAAAATTACATTAGCAAATAAAATTCACGCATTTCCGCAAAACAGTAAAGGCTATTTGGTCCGAAGGCCTTAACACCTTCTCACATCGGAATACAAATTGGTTCATTAAAATCTATGCAAACTTGATCTTCATCAAAGTTTAAACAATTCAACTCGTTATATGGATTTTTTGTTCCCTGCCTTTGGGAAGTAAGCATTTTGGATTTTGTTTAGAAAAAAATGAAAAAAACCAATATCAGAAAATATGTAAAACTGCCCATAAAATCACGCTTCACCACCCGCAAAGACACAAAAGATACGCAAAAAACAAAGCGAAAACATTTTCAACGTCACGTACATATCAATTCGTGCGAATTGGATTAGCAAATAAGTAATTGGAATTTGAATTACACTCTCAGCCGACGTCGCTTTAAACGTACGTGCTTAGTATTTTTTTTGAGACTATATATTCGGCCCGAAAAGAACAGGCAATTCATCGATAAGCACCTATGACGCTTCTCGGCACATAATTGTATCCACTTACGTAAGCATCGCTTCGATACTTCCGTGTTCCGTATTTCGTATTTCGTTTTTCATATTCCGTGTTACTAACCTCCACTTATGCTAAATAAATTTAATCAGCCTCGGACCGTAATTTCGAGAAATCGTCTTCGGGAAAAAAACGACGCTCTACTAATTCAATTGGTAAGAGCCCCTAAGTATGTGCCTTTGCATATGTGGGGGAGTCTATCATTACAGTGATGATGAAGAGCGGCTCTTACTAGGAAATGCTGCAGTGCATACTAAACGTCACGATCACCACAAATCACAATCACACACAGCGGTGCATCAGCGGATCGTTTGCGGCTTCTAATTTCGCCAGCTTTGTGTATAAGAATAATCTTCGACCTTAACCCTTGGCCACGTAGCGTAGGTGAACCGAAAGATGGAACATGTGTAGAGCTATAGACATTTCAAAGTCATCAGGCAACAAAAGAGAATTGAATTATAAATAGGTGCCGCAGCAGTGCTCGTCTGTAATATGATGATATGTGCTTCCAGATACTCTGATGTGGTATGGGTTCCGTGGATGGTGGGTTAAATCCATTGTCATGCGATCGTACGGTGCATTTAGGGAACGCGATGGTATTGAAAATAGGTGATGAGGGGATATTTTTATTCTTGGGAGTATAAGAATGCGAAGGTTTTTTTTCTAATTTTTTGTGGTGTCACAGAAGGTTCGACCTTTGTTTGTTAAGCGAGGATTTTATGTCAAATCAGGTACGTGAATGTTGGTTGTTTTTTTTGGGGGTTTTGTTTGCATTTAAATTATGGAATGCATAAATTGGACAATTTTTTCAAATGACATATATATGCAAATTTATGTTTCTGAGATTTTTAAAGGCGGTTGAGTTTGAGAGTCAACAATTTGTTGGAAACCAGAAAATTTGTCCAGTTTCGGTTAAGCGTTGGACTACTGATCGAGAGGTCACAGGCCTAATCACACCGGGCCATAGTAACACTTAAAGTTTTTTACAACTGCCCCACCTCTTGCGAAAGTCTAACAAACATCCAAGAGCAGGGTGGCGACGGTGCAGAGGTTGGTGTGTTGGCTTGAGACCCCTCGCGGTGTAGGTGCAATCCCCATGGGGAACAACAACATACGCCACGCATTCCCCAGCCTCTAAGCCAAAAAGGAGGATTTCTGCCTGGTAGTACAATGTACCGTTGCCGAGTCTGAATGCTCTGGGATTTGGATTTCCTTTTCTGTAAAAAAAACATCCAAGAGTATAAATTGTTATGAGAAGCTTCTCAAATTTGCCGTACGGAGTCGGCGTAAAATTGTTAGTCCCATTCGTGCCAAAAATATAACTTCGCCCACACAAATAGTTAGAGAAGGTAGGCTGTTGGTCTTCGTTGGGCTTCCTGGGAAACCCTTCGTTTGCCTACTGTGAGGTCTTGATTGCGAGGAAGTTACTCTTAATAAAGAATTCGTGGAATGCAGAACGGATGTAGGTAATACACAGATCGAGCTCAGGAACATTAGAGGAGAGCAGAGTGTGGTGATCGTTACAGTCGGGCTCAGATCTTGGTCCATTTTTATCTGCTCAGCGGCAGGATAACATACCGGAGGTGACTGAATCAGTAGAACCCACTGTAAAGTCTTTGAAAACTTACCTCACAAGCCTTACAAATGATGCTAGTACCGACTACTCGCTCTGGAAGGCAACGAAGAAAATGAACAGGCCAATAGCTCACATTCCGCCAGTAAAAACCAGAGAAGGTAACTGGGCGAAAAGCAACCAAGAGAAAGCAAACACTTTCGCTGAGTATCTTGAAGACGTATTGAAACCTTATGAAGATAAAGGTTATCAAGGACTCGAAATAAGGTGCGAAGAAGATAGACCTATTCGGCCGGTAACAGCTAAAGAACTTGCCAAAGAAATTAAAGAAAGCATAAATATAAAAAAGGCCCCAGGGTTTGATCTAATTACAGGAGAAATTTTGAAGCAATTTCCACGAAAATGTTAAAACAAAAACTGGCGCAGATTATTAATGCTGCATTTAAATTAAGATATGTGCCAAGCATGTGGAAAGTCGCGGACGTAATAATGATACCTAAACCAGGCAAACCACCTAACGAAGTTACCTCATATCGCCCAATATTTATTCTACCAATGTTGTCCTAGTTATTCGAAAAAGTGCTGGTAAAACGTCTACAAAAAATAATAGATGAAAAATCGCTAGTCCCAATTCACCAATTTGGATTTAGAAATAAGCACTCTCCCATTGATCAGGTGCATAGAATCACAGATACAATTTGAAGAGAAAAATGTGTGCTCTACAGTATTTCTTGATATAGCACAAGCTTTGGATAAAGTCTGGCACAAAGGACTGATACACAAACTACAAAAGCAATTGCCGAAGCAGTATGCGACCATTCTGGAGTCTTATATATCAGATAGATTCTTCAGAATTAAACAAGATGCAGAGTACTCAACATTAAGAGAGATTAAAGCTGGTGTACCGCAAGGCAGTGTCCTAGGTCCAGTTCTATACCTACTTTTCACTAGCGATCTGCCTGAAAGTGAAGAAACCACCATAGCTACTTTTGCAGATGACACAGCTGTCCTTGCTGTGGGAGCAACTGTCGAAATAGCAACAAAAAAGATTCAAACAGCAATAAACAATATTTCAGAATGGACTAAGAAATGGCAGATTAGATTAAATGACCTTAAGTCAGTCCATATTAATTTTACGTATAAAAACGTACCACACATTCCAGTCTACATTAGCAACAATGTAGTGGAATATTCAAACAGCCAAATATCTAGGCATGACTCTAGACGCTAAACTGCGTTGGAAAGCGCACGTAAAGAAAAACATAGGGACGGGCTACAGTCCGCTTGGGCGAACTGTTGGATACCCTATTCTTATTCCTATCCCTCATAAGTGGGCGTGACAAAAGTCTAAGCATGGTTGAATTGTTAAGAACGCTCTACATATTTTGTTACATAACATTTAAAGGATTTTATCAAAAAAAACGCTCCCTAGCTCAAACTTGGGTGTTTCAATAAAATTGTTTTATTTAATTGTGGGCGTGTAGGCGGATTTAAAAAAAATTAACACATGAGCATAAAGGGCCCCTAGAGAGTATATATTATAAATTTCAGCTCCCTAGCTTAAACTTTGGATTTTCAAAAAAATCATTTTATTTATTTGTGGGCGTGTCAGTGGGCGGATTTTGAAAATTTGTTATCCCGAGCAGTTTTAGGAGTCATAGATCATATATAAAAAATTTCAGCTTTGTTTTGTTTTTTTTGAGTTTGGGGGCGTTTCTGTGGGCGGATTTCAAAAATTCGTAAACTTGATTATTTCGGGATCCTAGAGAGTATATGGTTAAAATTTCAGCTCTCTAGGTCTAGTTTAAAGGCCTAATTTTTGCCGACAGACGGACGGACGGACGGACGGACATGGCTAGATCGACATTACTATCGATGCTGATCATAAATATAGTAACTTTTAGGGGTCTACGGGCAATATTAAGGTATGTTACAAACTATGCGTCAAAATTAATACTCCCTTAGAATCTATATACGAGTATATAAAAGAAAGTGTCCGAAGCGATGTAACCGCATAACTCGAGATTGGCCGAACCGATTTTGATGATTTATACTTTGTTGGAAAGGTATTTTCTGAGCATGGGTTTTAGAAGAAAAAAAAAATCTAAATTTCAAAATGGCTTATTTTGACCACCCAGCGTGTAACGACAGGTTTTTTTCGATTTTTTTTAAATTTTTTTTTTTTTCATTTTGTATTTATTTATTTGGGCAACAACCAAATAAGGAATCACATTTGAATGTAACATATCGTATCACAATTGAACTGTCAGATAGACACGCAACGTAACGCCATCTATTATCGATCAATGGAGAAGCCAATTTTGTTTCATGTTTGGTGGCGCTGTCGGATTCTAGTTTCTTCATTGCGATTTTGTGAGTTTTTGTGAATTAAAATTGATATGAGAATATATCTATATCTATTTATATATATATGTATATAAAAATCAATCCATATTTGCGTTTGTTGCCGGTGTTTGGCCAAACGCGTTAACCGATTCCAATGAAATTTTTTTTTAATGAAAGGTGACGTCTATACGAAGGATGTTATGTATGTGCGATGTCTGTATCTGCATCGGTGTGTAAATTATGTATTTCTTAAAAAAGAAAAAAAAATTGACAATGTATTTATACACTGTGTGTTTCATATGTAGGTATCATGTGCTTTGAAAAAAAAAACAAATTTAAGTGAAATAATAAAAAGTTTTTTTGTGTAATATTTTCTATATATAAAAATCAATCCATATTTGTGTTTGTTGCCGGTGTTTGGCCAAACGCGTTAACCGATTCCAATGAAATTTTTTTCCATGAAAGGCGAGCGACGTCTGCACGAAGGTTGTTATGTTTGGCTATATCTGCATCGGTGTGTGAGATATGGGCATTTGAGTACTCACATGCATATGTGCGTATGCATGTAAATTACGACGCAGATACAGAGACCGTACAGACGTCACTTATTTTGTTATCCGAACAAGCATATGAAAGAGGGAGACCACACGAACGTTTCAAGTTTATTGTGGAATTTGTGCGCACTTTCATTCTTGAGATATCGTGTGTTCAATATTTTATTCAAATAACTCTTATTGAAATTTTTTGCATTTTTTTGTGAATCGGACATCGGAATGTTGCTTTTCCAACATTGATAACAATCGGTGGGGAAGTGAATGAAAAGTGATTCAATCGAAGTTTTTTATTTTCGCTTTGTTGTTTGATTCGCAGAAGTAAGGTGACATAGGCGCCTGCCAGACAACAAGTACCTACCCTAAACGGAACAACGAAGCTGTGTGAGCGGCCTAAGCCATGCGGAGAAAAACGTGCAGTCCCTTTCACCGGTTGAGCTCAAATCAGGCAATCTTCGATATTGTTCTGAGAGTGTTTCTGTGAACTTTGGTCAAAATCGGTCTTCTTTTTTTAGGCGCAGCAACATACGCCGGATACCCGCTATAGACAATTATAAGGAAGTCTACTCGAACATATTGGCCAATAGAATTCTCGGGCACGGGCAAAGCCGGGCAGGTGCAGCTAGTAGGGTATAAAAAAAAGATGAGTTGAACATGCGATACAGTAAAATGTATTGGCTTATTGGGAGATACTCATCCCTGTCTAACTACAATAAGTTATTGCTATACACGCAAGTTCTGAAACCAGTATGGACCTACGGGCTCCAGTTGTGGGCATGCACAATTGCACATGCCAAACAAATTTACAAACAATTCATTTTTTCCAAAAAAAAGTACTAAGTAACATAGTTAATGCACCTTGGTACTCGTACATATTTAACGCCGATCTGCATAAAGATATAAATGTTGAAATGGTTGAAGATGAAGTTAAGAAAGTTGCTCAAAGGCATAGAAGTAGGCTTCTCAACCACGTTAACACAGAAATAACAGAACTATTAAATAATGACAATGCAATCAGGAGATTGAGACGGGTAAAACCTCTTGATCTATAAGAGTTAGCTAGGCTAAGAAATCAGGTATTGATTTCAAACAAGAAAAAAGTTTAGAAATCCGACAAACGGCGGATTTAACTGTTAAATTCAACAAATATGCAGTTCAAAAACAAATTGCCGATTAGTCGTCGACTAGGTGCAATCTCATTCGGGTGGCGAATGTCGGTCCCCCGGGAGTTTTTTTAGATGAGTTAAAGTCTCTCACTATTGCAGAAGCATCCCTCGCGTACTAGCTCTGCAATGTCTTTCGATGATTTTTTCTTCCAGCAAATTCCCAACACAAAAAAAAACCCACTGTATCCTATCTGACCCTCAGAGTGGAGCGCTGATTAAGGTGCCTGTGACAGTCTAGCATCAAGCAGTCGTCTATTCTTTTGAGTACTTGTTGGGATGGCCTCAAATGAACTCAGACGAACCCTAACCTATTGCTCAATCCCTGAAGGGAGATCAGTGTGAAGCTACTGTAGCTGCAATATGCTTGGAGTGACTAGTGCAGTCATTTAGTGGTGAATGAGGGCGAAACAAAATATAAGCTATCAACAAGAAAGGACACACAACATCAACGAATCCGACAGAACGTCACGATAGACAGCTATAATTTTGAGGTAGTTAAGGATTTGTCTACCTCGGCTCCGCTATTAACTCTGATAATCACGCCACAGCTGAAATCAAACGAAGAATTACACTTGCCAACCGCTGTTTCTTTGGCCTAAGACGGCAATTGATTAGTATGGCCTTGTCCAGAAAAACTCCTCATCATCCCAGTCCTGCTCTACGACGCAGAAGCGTGGACATTAGCAAAAGCGGATGAAGATCTCCTTGGTCGTTTCGAACGCAAAATTCTTCGAGTGGTTTTCGGTCTCGTTTGTGTTGACAGGCTTTGGAGGAGGAGATTTAATAACGAACTCTACGAGCTGTACAGCGACATCGACCTGGTCAAAAAAGTACGTATCAGTCGACTAAGATGGCTAGGACATTTAGAGCGAATGGACACCAACGCTCTGGCCCGAAGAGTCTTCGATTCCAACCCGGAGGCACAACGCAGTAGAGGAAGACCTCGCCTTAGGTGGCGCGCGCAAGTGGAAGGGGATCTCAACGAACTTGGAGTGAGCAACTGGAGATAGTTAGTCAAAGGTCGTGCTAACTGAAGAGGCGTATTGGTTAAGGCCCAGGTTCACCCCGGACTGTAGCGCCACCTAAGTAATGAAGTAAGTAAGACTAGCACAGTCGAGCTCAGCTTGACTCCAGAAGCATGGGTTACCATCAGGCGACAGATTTAGTCGAATCCTAAGCTGATCCCAGCAGAGAAGGAGTTTAATGGTGTGACTGTTAAAGTCGAACACCTTCTGCTTTCTGAACCACGCAAAGGTGTTTCAGTCGAACCTCAAACTACCCTTTATTCTCTTGCAGACAATTCCGTGTCGGAGGCTGATACATTCGAACCCTGAACAAGTTACTTGATTCCATGGTAAGGGAATCGTCATGAGTCGGCTGCACAGTCCAATTTCGATTGAAAACGGTTCTTAAGGGAGTGACTGAAGCTTGCGAACTCCTAAATCGTATCGCATTGTAAGGGAGTGTAGCTTCTGGTGACTGTTGCAAGCCACACTGATTCACGGAAAGGGGGGCGGTTGCCGCAGCCGAGGGCGGGTCCATCGTCAATTTAGTTCAACCATTTGGATTTGGTATTGAATTTGCTTAAGCAGCAAACGTCTATCTCGCTGAGATCGGTTAGACCCTCAACGAAGACGTTTCCAAGAAGTTGTGTGACGATTTTATCTTCCATAACGTCTCTGCTGGTTTCTGCAGAAGTCGCCAAAAGGCAGAGACCATTGATTGCCCCGGCTTCCGAGTTTATATTTCGCCTGCTAATAGAGAGGAGCTTGGATATTCTTTAAGCATCGTATTCTGTCCATATCTGTTTGGAGGGCGCATATGTTCTGATGTTAATCCACCTTTTGCTCGCTTCTATCAGTGCATTGTCTGATAGTTTGAACTGGATACGACTAGTGCCTCTCTATTGTCAGAAAGGTCATGTGCGATTCCCCTTCTCAGTAGTGCTTAAGGACGGTGTGCACCACTCTAATCCAAAATTGTTTTTTTTTCTTTTCAGTACACATTCCTGCTGGTTCTAGTCTTCTTGCTCGAGCTGATAATCGGCGGTCTTGCATACTTCTATGAAACACAACTCGAAGACGAACTGAAGAGAACACTGAACAACACATTTCTGCAGAGCTATGGCTTTGATGAAAGCCGAACGGTTGCCATTGATCGAATGCAACAAGAGGTAGATGATGGTTCGGTCGTAGCCAGAAACAAATTTCAATTCTTCCATTTTTAGTACAAATGCTGTGGTGCCATTCGTTTTGAGGACTGGCGAACGAGTGCCTGGCTATCATCAAATCGAACCGATGTAGTTCGGCTGGCAAATGGTCGCCTTGTTCCAGATTCTTGTTGTATAACCCAGACAGACAAATGTGGTCTGCGGGATCATCCGAGCAACATTCCTTATACAGTAAGTAGAAACATAGGTCCTCTATCCGATAAAATGACTAATAAATATTACTTATTTCCTTCCCAGGGTTGCATCTATCAGTTTTCCGACGAACTTCGAATACACCTAACCATACTCGGAGCGGTCGGTTTAGGGATTTGTTTAATACACATCATCGGAATGATTCTGTCATGTTGCCTCTATGTCAAACTCAAAGATCCGGACGATTGACAATTACCTGCGGCTCAGGTCTACGATTCAAGTTTCTTGAACGATTTTAGACCCGAGCCGCAGTTTCTGGAAACTAGCAGTACCCCAATCAATACGGCGACGACATCTGATGACATCAGCCTCATTTATGGCAATGGAACGTGTCAAGTGCACCCTAAGAAGCGAATACGTTTTGCGAACGGTACAAACGGTGTAGGAAGCAGTAGCAGTCACTATGATTCAAACATGGACGATGGTATACATCCGATGGATGTGAGCCTATAGATATCAGGAAACGATCCATCTCCTCCAAACCACCGTCTTTGAAGAAGAAAAGCCATATCAGACGCATATTTTAGAATTTTGCAATATTGCTTCATTGTAGCGTCACAATTTGTATATTCAAAGTATATTTATGTATTTATTTCCTAGGCACATACACACACACTTAATGTCAATGTGATAATTAATTTTAAATATTTTTTTTAATTGTTAATTGTGTCTTATAGAAATGTTAAACCTTTAAAAAGAAAACAAAAATTATAAAAATAGATAACAAGGTACAAGGACGAGTACTTAAAAAAGGAACATCAAAATTGAATAGAAGCCCAACTGCCTGAATTCTTAAAATTCAAATTGACATACATAAAGTTTAAGGCCTGTTAGCCATCACTTCGTATCGAGGTGGAATTTATATTTAAATAATAAAATCCAGTGAAACAAATCGAATCGCAACAAACAAAAGCTTTAAAAATTTTAATTTAAATAAATTATTATATCTCGTTGTAATATTTTTTTCTTGTATAATCTAAACTTAAGTTTAACATTTTAAATGATTATAAATGTGCGTATGTATGTACTTTTAAGAAGATTCTAATGTTTATAATATTTTTAAATTTTATTCTTCGAGTAACCAAAAATGGTTATATTTTAAATCTGTTAAAACTATTTATGTATTTAATAAAATTTTAAAATTAGAGGAGTTTTTACAATTTTATATATGGTAAGACAACAGTAATGGTTTGATACCTTCGTTTTTAATTATTGAATTTCGGGGAAGTAAATATTACCCCTGTCGGATTTAATGATGGAGCAGAGATGATAAGATAGACGTGATAAAAATCATCAGGTAAAAAATTCGGTGGCTTCTTCGTGAGCTATATTTATTAAGATTTGTAGCGATCCGAATAGAAGTGGTTAGTCAGATACCAGATAGAAAGGTGAAGCTTCGGTACGGGGCATACACCAAAGCATCAACCAATGGAAGAAAGCATTCCCGGTGATTGCACTATTAGTTCCGTATGATCTATCGGTGCAGGGAAATAAGTCCACGGGAACTAAGTCCACTGAGGGACTTAGTTCCCACTTAGTGGGATATAAAACCACTTTCGCGAAGTGGACTTAGTTCCCATGTTAAGTGGGAACTATGTCCATTTTTTTATGGGAACTTAGTCCACATTCAAATATAAGAAGAGGAAACTAACATCCAACATTTAGAATTGAACAAAAAACTGTAAAGTACAGTTAGTTATCACACTCTTTAAGCAAAGTCTTAAGCTTATCATGGTGACATAAAGCCAAAGTTTCAAAACCGTACCTCGCACCTACTCCAAATCAACCAGTGACCCCATGGAGGGGGGTTGCAGGGGGGCAGCATGCCCCCCATATGCATTACACAATTTATGGAATCTACTTGCGATTTCGTAACTAATCTCATAAACAGTGCAACAGTGCAGTAGGTCACGGTACCTATATTACTCTGTCTCAGTTAGAAGTTAATTTCTATTTTGTTAATAAAAATTGCAAAGTACCTACTTGACTCTTTAATTTTATTTTGTTCTTAGTCGACAGTGAGAATTTACTGCACATTACAAGGGAACTAAAACCATTCAGAGTTTTGGGAATTTATTTCCCACCTTACATGGGAACTAAGTCCACTTCGCGAAAGTGGTTTTATTTCCCACTAAGTGGGAACTAAGTCCCACAGTGGACTTAGTTCCCGTGGACTTATTTCCCTGCACCTGATCTATCTACAAAAAGGCGATCCGATGTCTTGAAAGACCTATCGAGGTTTATTCCTGCTGTATATCTTTTATAAGTTCCTGTCTAACGTACTGAGGTGGGAATTTGAGAATTCTTCAATAAATTATTAATAATGATTGGATATTTCCATTTGGACATAAAATTATAATCAACAATCGCTCAAAAGTTGTAAAGTGCCTACTCCAAATATAGCAGTGACCGCAAGCAGGGGGGTTGAAGAGCGGCACCATGCGCCCCTATGTTTTTTTTTAAAGAGCTATACTATTCCTCACAGCTCAAAACGTATGAAATAGTTGAGCATATAACAGTACCTGTGTGGTCCGCTGCGCGGGTAAAAGGGTTTAAAACTCTGGACATCTCTTCGAGTTATACATCGGCCGGCCTTCGCGGCCTTACATGAAAGTGCTTGAGCGCCACTACGCGGCCTTTTTCAAAGCTCTTAAGGAATTAAATAGTTCAATAGATAGCAGTTCTTGGGTGGCCTTCTTCGCGGGTAAAAATGTTTAAAACTCTGGACACCTCTTCGACTCATACACCGGCCGGCCTTCGGCCTCACAAGCAGGTCCTCAGATCGCGGCGTTTTTAAAAGCTCATAAGGTATGAAATAGTTTAACAGACAGTAGTACTTGGGTGGACCGCTTCGCGGATAAAAGGGTTTAAAAGTCTGCACATCTCTTCGAGTCATACATCGGCCGGCCTTCGCGGTCTTACATGAAAGTGCTTGTGCGCCAATACACGGCCTGTTTCAAAGCTCATAATCATAAGGAATTAAATAGTTCACTAGATAGCACTTCTTGGGTGGCCTGCTTCGCGGGTAAAAAGGTTGACTCTGGACCTCTCTTCGCCCTCTACACCGGCCGGGCATCACATAAAGATACTCAGTGCGCTGCTACGCGGCCTGTTTTAAAGCTCATAAGGAATGAAATAGTTCAACAGATGGCAGTACCTACATCTTCGCGAGTAAAAGGTTTTAAAACTCTGGATATCTCTTCGACTCATACGCCGGTCGACCTTCGGCCTCACATGCAGGTGCTGAAAGCGCCGCTGCGCGTCGTGTTTCAAAGCTCATAAGGTATGAAATAGTTCAACAGATAACAGTAGTCGATACTCACTGAGTTATTTACCAACCGAAATCAGAATTCTGATACCACAGTAAGAAAATAAAAATAGGCCCCAAATATTATGTAAATTACCCCAATTTGACAGCCGCGTGCCAATTTCTTTTCGTTGATCTCCGACAACTATTCGTCGCGAAAATATTTTTTTAATTATCAATGCTTTCATGCACTTTCGGAAAACGGGGACTATGAACGTAGAGTCTCTGACTGAATTGCGTTGCCGAGCAAATTTATTCCTTTCCGAGCGGATACCAAGATAGGGCAGATTATCTGCCGCTATCAGCATGTGGTAGTAGGGAGATAATTTCGTTTGGGATAACATTCTTCGTCGGATATTTTGTCCTATGTCACATGTATCTAAGTTACAGATCGGCCACATCAATGCTCCAGCCGAGAAGATCCGCGGTTTTCAAACCCAACTTCGAAATGACAATAACGACCGAATCTCTGTTTTAGAGACCAACTTTTTCACGGATATCAGAGCGGCTGATCTGGAAAACTGAAAGCAGCGTATCGAGCATCGGAAATGAAAGGCTGAAGTGTCAAAAGTAGACACTCTTTCAAGTCAGGACATCATTAAGTAAGAAAGTAACGATGGCCTGGTAAAAATGATTCCGATTTAGCATCTAAGGTTGCTGTGACGCTTAAACTTTATCCAGATTATGTCCAGATACACACAGTTTGTATGTAACTGCATTATCCCGTCCAATATTTGAATTCACAAAGCCTTGCACAAAGACCCCAACTTAGTTTTCCGTCGCAGTGTAAGGCGACCATACCTTATAAGCTTATCTCTTAGAGTTCAATTGTCCCGAAGAATTAAGCATTACAATAGTCAAATTCGGTTGAGAGGGTTTTTTTTTTTGAATACATACCCACCCGAAGCTTTCAAGGCAAAGTTTCCGGCAACGCATGCGATTGAAGTAAATGACGTATAGTGACTGACATAGGTTGAGTTCATGATTGCAAGCAGTGTTCCTTAACTATCACCAATTGTTGCACCAGATATCCATGCTTAAGGTCTGCTCTAAACAAATTTTAGTAAATAATAAAAGAAAAACTAAAATTTAGTTTGATAATACATATTTCTTTATTTTATAACATATCCGAAACTATAAAAACTGCTACGTAGTCCAATAGCCTACATCGCTGTCGAGCCTGAAATTAAGTAATGAAAATAGTAAACAATTTGTTTGTGGTTAATATAAAATGTTATTTGAATGGTGACATGTTGCAGGCTAGATATGAGGCTTACCCCAATATGAGGACCTTTGTCATACCATGTGCATTAGGGTGGTCCTTATTTTTTGACTTTTGAATTACGCCCGGGCCACTTTCGCATTTAATTATATACCTCTAAATATGAAATACGTTTTTTTTTTTGTTAAGATTTAGAGGTCGCTGCCAGCTGTCAAAATTTGTACACAAGGCCCTCGCCTCGACCCCTCTTCTGTACCGATGCGTCGAGATTTAGCCCGCCCCGCACTTCAGTTCTAATAACTCATTTACGAGAGCGCACGCGTTTTATTTGTAACGTAATAGTAACGTGTTTCAACGTGTTGCAATGGCGTCTAAAAGTAGCGGACTCAGTAAAGCTACTAGAAATCAAAGTAAGGTTTGGCTTATCGGTCAATTAAAATCCAAATTAAGAAAATCAACATTGCCATCCATCTTTGAAGATTTTGTAATATTTTGTATGTCCTGAGTATAAAAAAAAATAAAAAAAAAATACAGATTTTGAGTTTTTTTCTTAAATTCAAACCTTGGTAGCGACCCCTAAATGTCATTAAAAAAATTCCAGAAAAAAACTGAAATAGTTTCTTATGGTATATAATCAAATTTCGTGGTGGCCCGCGATATTTTGAGAATTGTTTTTATTCTAAAGTTACTCGAATATGAATAATCTGTATTTTCATCTTTTCAATAGGAGTTCATAAGTCTTTCGAATGTAAGTGTATTTTGAAATTTTAATGTTGAAATAACCCCCTATTACGGTTAGCGAATCGAATGTTCGCCTCTATCCGGTGAACCGTCGGCATCGCACATGAGACTATTTCTTTCGGCATAAAACCTGTTTCATACCATTCGAGCGCACAGGAGATGATTTCTGCCGGCAGCACACAATGGGCGCGTTCAATTTGCAAGGCAAGTGCGAGTTCCCTACTTATTAAATTTCGTTCACTTGCTAAACGATGGTCACGTGAGTTATTCGATCAATAGTAGGGATTAGTCGTTGCCTTGCAAATTGAACACGCCCAATGTATTAACTGTGGCAGTTCCCAAAACGCGTTTGAGTATATATTTTTTTTTACACCTAAAGCGGCCCTTACACGGTCAATCGAGTGACATCAATCACTAGCATGTGTTTGTGAAAATGTATCTGTATGAGTCACACACATTTGGTGAAGTCTGATTGACGAAAATCAAAGCAAGTTTGATTTTGCATGATGAACGTCTTGCTGATTGATATGCGTAAGGATTGGATTGACGTAATTACTTCATTGTGTTTTGTGTCACGGAAGCGAAAACATGTCTGCAAGATATCGCAATGTTGAGAAAGCCACTGGTTTACGGAAATCGCTTCATGCAGGCATGTATCTTTTTTCATAATCAAATGAGAAATTATTTTAAGCAATTTCTGGTAAGCGGAGTTACCCATTCTCATAAAATTTTTATAATCGTCCTGTGCAGATATTTTCAATTCCTCTCTGATTCCTCTTTTTTTAACCACTCCTTCATCCAATTTCTCTTTTTTCTCGACATTTTTTTCTTTTTCCTCTTTATGCAATGTGCAAGAGCAATTTATGCAATACAATCGTCCGTTTCACTCATCGCACATCCGTACACCACGAAAACTCACAAAAAATAAAAATTTCACGTCAATCGATTGAACTGTGTTATGCGGTCCCTAGACGCAATATTTTGCACAATATTATTGGCTAGGCCCCCAGACGGTTCAATATTTTATACAATATTTTAGTTGGCAGCTGATACTTGTGAAGACAACATGTTGGGTGATACTGAAATAAATGTTCTCGCATCCTCTTTTACTGCTGACATTTTGACTGAAATCACTCGCGGAGGTGTTTACTCTTCGACACTTCAAAATAAAATAAACAAATATTGTGCAATTCTACCCACAGACGATACAATATTTTATATTGCACAATAAATATCAAAAGGCTTTTGATATTGCACAATATATTGCACAACCTTTCAATATTATCCATAGACGGACAATAATTACGGAAATCGCAATAAAATATTGCACAATAATATTGAGCGTCTAGGGACCGCATAAGGGGTAGCGTCAATCCACACATACACGATGCATGATGTCGACCGATTGACCGTATAAGGGCCCGTTTAAAACAGTGAAAGTTATGTATGTATTAGTTTTCAACCGCTCAACCTCGGTAGAAGATTTTGTGGCTTTTCTTAACGCAGCCCTCAGTACCCTTAAAAAAATCTATGCTTCTTTTTTTAGCTCAGAGCGCTCTGAGCACTATACTTGTGTTTCTTTTTTTCGCTCAGAGCACGATCGGAGCGCTCTCCATGAGCTCTGAAAAAAATTACCGGGTAGACTGAAAGGAGGGAAAACAAATAAAATGGCTGTTGGGGGGTTTTGTCTGGCGTTAGATGTAATACATACAATTTAATAAAATGATTTTTATTTAATAAATAAAGGTGATTGATATTCATATGACGGGGAAGTGCTCAATAGTGTGTTTGAAAAATAAATCGGAGCGCTCTGAGCTTAGTCTGCTCGGAGACTACTGGACGTGCTGAGGCTCTGCTCAGTGCTCTGCTCAGAGCTTTAAAAGAAGAACGCATCTAGCAAAAAAAAAAAACAGTTTTGTGCCGGTAAAAATACTGTCATGTGCGATGGCCCATTCGATTGGCAAACTTCTTCATTCGACTTCGAAATCAATGCAACCAAATCAAAAACGTCGAATGTAAAATGTTATATGTACCTATATTGTATAGCCGTGATTCTTTGCACGCGGATATAGGAATGGCATTAAAAAACGACCATCGCCGCTTAGGAATTCATAAAAAAAAAACTTGGCAGCACACATGCACCTATGACGATTATTAGTGACACAGCTGTAAGTTGAGTTAAGAAATTTGTATTGAAAATCGTAAAATTCAAAAATATTAATTTCCGACGGTTGAAATTAATGCCAAACATATTCTAAAATTATAAAAAAACTGTTTCACATTGACAGATTTACTAAATTTTGAAAAAAATAATAGCTATCCCCGCTAAACTTAGCGTATATAGGATAAGTTGTTGTTGTATTTTACATGTAAATTTCAAATTATCCCTATATCCGCGTGCAATGAAACACGGCTTATATTAGGTCCGTTTGTGTACTAATATGCAAACGTTAATTATATAAACTTTCGAAAATAGTGAAAATGGTAAAAAGATGAACGAAAGAAAAATGTAGGTACTTTCGTTCATTTTTCTTCACACAGAATTTCAGCTGGTAAAAAAGTGAAAACTGTCAAATGATGAAATCCTATGAGCTTGCCAGAATTTATCGTCTTTGTTTAGTGGACATATTTAACAATAATTCAGAAACTTTTTTATTTTATTTATGCTGTAATTTTATCTTGTAAAACTGTGTAGCCTGACCACTTTAAAGTCGGCGATAATAATAATATTAACTAGAATAAGAATCACTTCTCTGTAAAAATATATTAATGTGTAAAAAAAGAAAAACAAATCTCAATAAAAATTACTTACTTACTACTTACTTATAAGCTTGCCAGCAAAAAAAACAGCGATTTCTTCTTTTCAAGTCAAATTTTGACGTTTTTCAACTTTTTACGCAAAAGCGTTCGCGTACTCTTCTTTGAAATGAGAGGATTGTCTCTCGAATTTTTTACACACAAAGTGTGTACCGGACCTATTGTTAACAAGCAAAATAAATTGTGCAAATTCATATAATGTAATTTGTGTGCTATCGAAATTCGCTAATTTATTGACATTTGAGTCGAGCGAAATTTAATTCGATTCGAGTCGAGCGTTCGATTCGCTAACCGTAATAGGGGGGTAAGCTTCATTCATGCTTATTTTCAGACTCGAATGAGTAGTGAATTCAGAAAGTCTCTCTCTATTCGTTCGAAGAAACTGTATGTACTTTTACTTACTTACTTACTTTACGGGTTCCCGACCCACATGTACTTTGACATTCGAACAAATAATTTTTTGTGCTTAATGAATCTGAGCTGCACAGAAAATATGTGAAAAAGTCTTCTCCGAGTAAAAACCCCGCTCCAAAATGTTAGTGTTCTATATTCTGTCGCACTTGCTGTTCTATGAACATTTTGAGATCAGTTAAGCACAATATTGTCTCATCTAGCTTGTAAAGCTCATCTAGAGAGGTAAAGCAGTGCAAGAAAAGTGTCAAATTCGAAAATTTAAATAATTTTGATGCCAACTGATTTATTTGTCACGCGTTTGAGGTATGTATTTTTTCCGTTTGTATTCCGGAAGAATTCTTCGATCCGGGACGTCAATCGAACAGCTCCTGCGGACGGCTTATTTCTAGCATAATTCTAGCAAGTAAATTTTTCCCACTATTTAAAATGCAAAAGTAATGTTTAAAACAAATTTCAGCACTACGCAGCTTAGACAATGTTTTTGTGTTTTTTACAACTTTAAAGGCGATGATAGGAGAACATCACCCGACTGTAGAGGAGGGATCATTGTTTTTTTCAACGCTGTAAGGAATTTATGTTGATTAACATTTTGACAAGGTTTTAACACAACACAACTAAGGCAATGTACTCTTTTTTTTAACAACCTTACAAATCTATTGCTAATCTTTGCCCCACTGTTGAGGTAGCAGGTGTCGATTTTTATGATATACTATTTTATTACAACAAATAAAATAAGAATCCATATAAGACAAGAAGACAAGGAGGCTGACTCCCGGTCTTATTATCCTAGAAGCGAGGTTATGATCATAATTATTGATTTTTGTTTGATCTTGCTTTTACGCAAGCGGTGATCTCCAGTCGTGTCAACTCACAGATTTGAATGCACACACGCGGGAGAGTTTCAAGATGTTAAATGCGTTGCTAGGCTTACATGGATGTTAAAATTGCCTAGATGTGATCCGCCACAAGTGCTTTTGGAGGACGCTGCAGTGATATTCTAAGTCCATCCCTCCATGTGTTTTTAGATTTGAGAGCCCGTTCCTTTTTTTACCCTATCCTAAGGCTGTATTAAATTTAACCTAAAGTGTTTGCCTTTATATTGGTCGTAGACCCCGAAAAGTTACTATATTTGTGATCAGCCTCGAAAGTTCGATCTGCACCTGTCAATTCATCTGTCACCAATTTTGAGGCCTTAGAATGTGAGCTAGAAAGCCGTAATTTGGAACTTATAAGTATACTCTGTAGGGATCAGAAATCATGAAAAGTTTCTTAATATCCACCTACCGAGACGTCCACTATTTAATAAAAGTCGTTTTATCGAACAAGCTTATGGAAATTAAACCCCCTATTACGTACGAACGTTCGACTGGAATTAAATAAACACCTAAAAGTACGCAATACGTTTAACAATAACAACTATAAAAGGTTGTCTCATATAATAAAAAAAATGTATTCAGTTGTTTCAAAGTTTAGTTGTATGAGATACATTTCAGTTTATTTGCAATTGTTAAAAGTGTTGTCTATTTTTAAATGGTAATTTAATTCGAGTCTAATGCTCAACTCGCTTACCATAATAGAGGGTAAGGTTGTGTTCTTTGTAAAGTATTCAGAAAAATGTCCTTCTTAACAATAATTTGCCCATACAACGATTTTTGCCACGTCGACTTATTGGAGGCCTTTTTTACGGAAACAACTGTTTTCGATAAATTCCTTAAAAGGTAAAACAACAGTTCGCCCAAGCGGACTGTAGCCTTTAAAAATGTTTTAAAGGAAAAATAACCACAAAAGGACCAGGTAAATTCTAACTACTTTGACAAGACCCTCGAACTTCTAAACTATCTCCGTCAGTGTCACTTGCTCACAAACATTCAAAGGACATTCACTATCTGACTCATTCGTTCCATTATATAATAAAAAAGACTAGCCTGAACTCTTCATTTTCAACAATAAAACAAGCCCAGTGGTTTCGAATGGAATCTTGAGGTTAAAAACCTTTCCCTAGGTTTTGATTTTTGATATCCACCAAAGTTGGAAATTGACAAATCACTTAAAGATGACAAAAGGTTGGTTAGGATAAAACAAAGTGCATTTGGACATCTTACCTGGAGAAGCCATCATACTGACTGTTTTCATCAAAGTCGAGGTAATTCATTGACACAGGGTAAGGCTCCTTTGGTATTACGAACTTTCTTTCTCTACACGGCAGGTACAACGGATATATGGCACATTTTAGCAACTTAGTTATGTCACATCTGTCCTCTGGCCTGCCTTTGCGTTTCCTGAATCGTATCTGGAGATTCTGTATGTAAGTGACAGATATCTGCCACCATTTCTTCGCCCTGCGCTTATCTGATAGGGAATTTGACTATTTGGGTGATGAATTCGATGTTTGTTAGAACTTGTTCACATAGGTGATACAAAATACCTCAAAAGATCCTTCGCTGTGCAATTTTGAGTGCCGGTCGCACCGACGTTTCGCTGAGTTGAACGCCAAGTATTTCGATTTCACGGCAGACATCCTGTGCACGTTTGATCTGATGAAGCTAGTGTGGGTGTGCTGGTTCAGCCTTTGAATCTGTAATGGATAAGTTCACTGAAAAATTTGATCTTCCTCAAAACAGCACTTACCAAATTATCTTGTTCAGCCTTTTTATTCTTTGGCACCTTCGGCTCGATCATTTTTTTTGATTCGACCTTCTCTGGCTTCTTGAAAGTCTTTGATTTGGCACTCTTGTCCCGGTCGGACTTACCAAACAAGCCACGAGTTTCTGCCATTTTAATCAGATACTTGGCATTCAGTCTGGTTATTTGCTTTCGCTGAGCCAAGGCAATATAACATCCCATGGTCACCAGATTAAGGCAGCCATCCTGATTCAGGCATAAGTCAGGAATTTTTTTTATCTCGAATTCATCAGTCTTGGGAACCTTTATAAGCTGCGAGTAGTCATCCGTGCCATCCATCAGAGTGAGTGTCTCTTCCGATTGAAAGGAGTTCTCGCGGCTCTCGATGCGCAACTTTGACGGTGGAATCTCGTCAGTCTTATTTGTGGTCGCACTAGATACTGCTCCGGCGGTGCGTTTTCGTGGCGATAGAGCGTTCGCTGCCGATGGGATAGCTGCAGCTTCAGCTTCGGCGAGCGCTTCGAGGCGCTTCAATTCCTTGTAGTACATCAAATGCTTTTCGAATGCATTCCGATTGGCATTCTCAACGGCCCACTTTATCATGTCCTGGTTTTCACAACCTACCACTGAGTGGGTTTGATAGAGAACAAACTGAATTTGGGGTCGGGACATCGCCAATCGTAGGGTTTCTCGTTGCTCTTCGAGAATTTGGGCAACTCGCATTTTACCATCATCGCCGATTTCAGATTCAGTCATCACTTGCAGCATTTTAAGATCACCGCCCCGACTGCAAATCAAATCGATGGGATCTGCCACTGCGCTGAACGAGTTTGGGGGCGTAGCAAGAACTCCCACAACCATGGCAAACCTCTGCGACTCCAGCGGAATTGATATGAAGCGCTCGGCAAAGAGTCGTACATTCTTGATTCCTAAAGACTTCATGTAGGCTTTGTATTCCTCCAACATGGAGCCACAGCCATAAGCGAGGAACTCGTTGACACAATTTATGGACCGGAATAGGGAAGCTAGGTAGGCTGTGGAGCGGGGCGACGAGACGTGGGTTTGCACTACGTCACCGTCGAGTTCGAAGTGGTCGAGGAGTTGTGAGATGATAGCTGGCGCCAGGGCGAAAGTTCGGTCCTGTTTAAAAGGAAATAAAATTGAAACTCTTTACGGGTGAAGGAGGGACTTACTTGCATAACGAGGAAATGTTTACGAATCAGATCAGTTTGTGCGAATTCGCTTCGGTCGTGGGGAAGTATGGAAAGAAATAGCGGACACATTTTATCCCATTTGAATTGGTTTTCCTGAAGCGGTTGTTCGGTTAAATTATTCCCTTGGACGACCTCTGTTAGGCCGAGGTTTCTTAAGTACGCTTCGGCTATTGATTTGTTTCTGCGGATTTGAAGAGAAATGGGTTTCATTCGGCTTATGTTTTTGGTAAGAAGTCTTTCAAGTTTGATGGTAGGAGCTAATCAGAAATTGGCTGCAAGTAGAAGATGAAACTCTAAAAGGAATGCCGCGTCTCTAAATTTTTTTGACCGGTGCTCAGCAAATTCAAGTTCCTAAAATTTACCGAAGATTAGCTCCATAGTTGATGTCGTCACGGGACACTAGATAATAGGAACTCATGTTAAATCCTTGGCCTACCTTAAAATAATTTTGTGGAAACTGGGAGAAATGAGAAGTAGGGGAGATGAAAGCACCAACGACCGGCCTTATGCTTTAGGCCAAAGCACATCCCTAATGAAAACCTTTACGTGAGAAAGTCCATTCAAACGTCACGTCAAAGGCATTGGATCAGTCGCTCTTTACACAGAAGGTCCCAACAAATGGAATCCAATTACTGTTTCAGGCAGAATTGATTGTCTTTGACAAATGTAACAAAGAAGAGTTGAGCTATGTTTCTAGTTTCTACATCATATTTGGTGCGCAAATTTTGGATGCGTTTTTGAAAGTTCAACGTCAAATAAACTTAAGAAAGAGTTACAATTGCTCTAACTGAAATGTTTGAATTTTGTACAAAAGTTGTTTGTCAAACCCACTATAAAACTGATTTTATCGGTGAATTAGGAAACGCCAACAAAATGCACAACGAAGCGGCATCACTGCACAAATAACGATGCCGAGGCGCAACACAGATGACGCTGATGCTGATGCTGATGCTGATGCTGATGCATAAGGCGTGATTAATAAACCTGCGATGCACAAGAAAAGTACAGAAAAGATTAGGGAAGTGCGGGATTTTGTGTTATATGAGTAGCCCCAAAGTGTTCTACATTCTTTTGTGTTCCATGAAGCTGTGCAGATCAGTTCGGATTTTATCTGACAGTTTTTACTCACTCAGTAAATGAGCACAAGTTCTGTACTGTTCGGGTTCTATTGAAAGCATCGCCAATTAGTTTGATGCTTTTTCCATTGAAATTTGGGCAACAGTTTACACAACTTTTCAAAAATGATCGTAAAATGATCCAGTGATTCAAAATATTTACGTTGATGAATGTTTGACATGGCTGATTGAGCATTTACTGTGCAGTAATGTATAACGGACTTTACCCTGCATTTCCAGATCTCTTAAAATAGGGGATCAGAGTTCACTTCATTAAAACTTGGACTGCCAAGTTTACTTAAATAATGCCTTCATTTTGTATCCCAATCATAGCATTTTTTGTGGTTTTGATGGACACATTGAAATATCTTGCTTATCGTTCAGACTTACTCCAACAAAAAAGGATTTATCCAACCCGATACAATAGGATTAGATGCAGCAATGGCAACTTTTTCATTTTGTAAGTGTGGTGGCAGCAATTTGGACAGCTCCAGAGCTCCATTACGTATTCGCATCCGGGATATAGAAGCAGCTAGTCGTATTCGATGCTTCCACAAGCATTCGGCAATATCTGAAAACCAAAGCAAATCCCCCATGTAATCCTTATCCGTTTACGATTAGTTATTTTCTTACCATACACCTCGGCTTGCCTATAGAGTACATTTTGTACAGCATTTTCTTCTGACTTCCTTTTAAGAAAATGTCTTGTGAATAGTTCAAAAAGCATCAACCAGACACGATTTTCTTGCCCCACTAACTAAACCAAATTCGGATAAAAAAATGCATATTTTAATGGAAATATCCTTACCTCAGGATAATGAGCATAGAACGAAACATCGGTTAAAGCGTTACCCAGAACAACTTTATCTGAAAGTATTTGAAAAGATAATCGATATAAAAAGATACAAATACTATGTTACGAGCGGAAGTATTAACCCTAACCCGACATATACAAAAAATTCAATCTAAACAAATTGATATTGGAAATGCGAAATACGAGTATATTTCGGATAAGTCGCATGTTGAATGGAAATTGTTTTCCATTTACTGAATTTATTGGTAACAAATAAATTGAATGACACGAAACCTAGATTTGTATTGACTGAGGTTGTGAAGTTAGCAATCGATATACAAATCTGAAAGACAATTGGCAATTGGAAATAAATAAAATAAGCTCCAAGGTTGACGGTACATCTGTGGGTTTTGTGTGCAGTATTAATCTAAAGGCTACAGACGTAGTTCAAGCCATTGTTTCTTTCGAGTACCTTCAGTACGTAAAAGTACCGACTCGAAGGCAAATATGTGACCAATAAATGTGAGGTAATTTCATAAAATTCATAAATTTTTCCCAAAAATTAAAATGGTGAAAAACGTGCCCTTTTCAACACAAATTTATCAGGCACAACGCCTGACAGAGTTCCAACAAAGGGAAAATACAAAATTGGACAAAATCAGGGAATCTATAGGGTGTTTTTTATATAGGCATACAACTTTTTTTAAAAATAAAACATAACAAATTTAATGGAATGATCAAATTTAGGCTTTAATAGCTCACAAATTTCATGGCATTTAATGTTTAAAAATTATTTCTGGCAGATGGCCTCCGCGACTGCGCCTTATGAACGCCATCCTGTCAGTCCAATTTTGCACCACTTTTTCGAGGATAGCGTCACGGTGATTTGCCAAAGTATACTGAAAAAAAGTCAAACGCACTTTATTAGTATGACAACTAGTTTGGCAGTTATCCCTATCAGAAGTTGTATACCTCTATAAAAAAAACACCCAGTCCAAGACACAGTTTTAACTTCGCAAAAGTGTTCGTTCGAAATAGTAAATCACTTGATCCTGTGAAATGTTTTGAATTTCAACTCAGCAATAACCGTATCTTAACTTTAATCAACATGTGATATTGCTTATACCTACCGTTTTAATAAAAATTAAATTTTTCTAGTCTATACATTTTAACTTTCTTTAAAAAAAAATGTCAGCTCACCCAAAAAAAATGGAACTCACCCATACATTAGGTCCTGGCTACGGCCGTGGTGGGCAGATTTTAAAAATGCTTAACATGTATTATTTCGGGCACGTAGAGAGTATATGGCGTATATATAGAGAGTATATATATATTCAGCTTTCTAGCTTGAGTTTAAGATAGTAGATACACGTTACTATCGATGCTGATCACGAATATTTTACAAAAAAAACTGTAAAATGAAAAGTGACCTGCCTCAACATAGGCCACCTACAATATGATCGATTCCCTAAAAGATAAATATACTTATCCAACTCTATTTCTTTGAATAATGGAACTACACAAATTAAATATTTCTGAATCAAATACTGAAGAAATGATAAAAATCGGTGCATTTTTGGAAAATAGCAAAACCCTAAAAAATCATAAACTCATAATTCCTTGTTTGATGGAAAATACCAAAATACCGAAATCAGCTTTTATTCAATATCCTGTAGAAAAATGTTTCCTTTCCCCTTACACCATCTGCCTCTCATCATACATTCCATTTACCAAAAAGTATTCGGCTGTTACGCTGTTACACAGAAAAATAAATACTTACACGTCCATGCGAATGAAAATCATATGGCGCGACCAGAGGCAGACAGTTGAAAATGCCAGATATCCATATAGGTACAAGATAACAAAATTCCATACAATGATAGAATTCTTATTTTTGTCAGAAATCCTTACGAAATACCTTATCGAAGAAAAGAGGATCAAATAAACTCTTCGCTCTGTTTCCTAACCAACAGTTTATTTGATTCTCTTTTCTTAATTCAAAGCTCATACAAATATTTTATGCTTAAATTGAGAAGCAATCACTCCATCCTTTTGGTCTCCAAATTCGTGGAGGTTGAGCTTTTTGAAATCGTGTTGATGATTTTACTATAGAGTTTATATACAATGATATCGGTAACTTATTGAGAATAAATTGTATTTTTTAATTGAAACCTTTCAATCTGGTAGATCACTTAATTCAATCGTGGGTTTATTGTTTTAATTTTTTCCTGCACTGTTCTTGCTGACTGCAATTGTGTTTCGCTACAAGCCCTTACAACTATGTCAACCCGCTTACATAACCTATCGTATCGTAAGTGAAAAGTTGTCACAGTTTTACGAATATTTGTCAGAGATAAACTTTTAAAATAAAAAACTGGTCTAGGTCCGACCCACAAGGTCCATACGACTAACTTCCCAGCGGGATCAATATGATTTATGCGTTTAGTGGAAAATTTTGAAATGTGGTGAACCATAAGATATGGCGAAAGATAATTCCGAACGCACATACGCACATACGTACATACATACACACGGACAGACATCTCTATAAAAACGTCGAATTTGGATTCTGGTGACTTTGAAACGTGGAGATATGTCAAAATCCGCGATTCACAAAATCGGCCCCATTACAAGAACTTCCACTGGGAAGTTAAAAAAAGTTTTCTATAAAGCCCCATTTAGACGATCATTTCAGTTTCATTTGAGCTATCAGTTAAGATTTCAGTTAAACTGACGTCTTAATGCAAAAATTGAAGCGTTTAACTGAAACTGAAACTGATGGAATTCCCATAAGTTGTCAGTTCAGTTATCTGTTAAACTGATGTGTAAATACGTTTAAGTTCAATTGTCAGTTCAGTCGTCATTTCAATTTGCAGTTGGCGGTGAATCAATATTTTCGAGTTCCTGTTTTTTTTTCAATATGTCGAAACGGAGTGATAATATGGTCGATTTCATTGAAATTTATCGCGCGTGTCCATGTTGGTGAAAGAAAAGTAACCCTTTTTATCACAACTCAGTGAAAAGAGAAGCAGCAGTTCGTAATGACACCAACAAATTTATCTTAAGACTCAACCGTTGTTAATTACTTTTCACAATTTTCATAAATTGATAGTTATATTTAAAACTATACTTACCCACCATCAGAGTTGCACAAAAGTTAGCTTAACTAATAGCTAAAAAGCTACAACTAAATTAGCTGTAGTTTCTTTGAACGTACATAACTAAACCATAATTTTAGTTGTAGTTGCCACAAATTTTGAACCTAAATTACTTATTAGTTGCGAAGTGTAACTAAGCGTGTTTAGTTGTTAAAAATTAGTTGCCAGAGTGTAACTAACAATAATTAGCTTTAGTTTTAGCTTTTTAGCTATCGATTAAACACAACTAATAATTTTTTTCAAACAATTTAATCCGAAAAGGCTTACAGGAACAGGAGCGATTCTTTTATTTCGTTATACATTTTCTAGTTTTAATTATGTTTAATTTTAGAGATTATTATGTCCTTACGGAAACACGGGGAAAAATAGTGTGGAACTAGATTTGTCTTCGATAAGTTTTGAATAATTGAGGTTGTATTGCTTGAAGTTTGTTGTACATCAGTTGAAGGTAAGAGGCAACCGATGGCCGATTAAAGAATGCCACTTTTAGTTGTCATAAGGTTATTTACCAAGAGGTCCTTGGAGCACCAAATAAGGTCCTTAAACCAGAATCTGTGTTCAACGTTATTTGACTGATCACAGATATACCGTGTGGGCTCAAATAATATTTTGGAATAATATCCCTTTTTTGGTTTTCAAGGACCTTTTTTGTTTGTTGCAAGGACCTCTTAGTCAAATAACATTAAACACAGATATAGCGTGTTGTTCCTAAAGACATTTTGGGAAAATACAATTTTTTCGGGTTTAAAGGACCTTTATTGTACTCCAAGGACCTCTTTGTAAAATAAAAGGAACATTCAATGCATTTTTATTTTAAACGCAATATGCATAATAAATCCCAATAAATTATCACCATTATAGCAAAATAAAACATTTTGATTTAGTTATTAGTTATTACCTAGACAGCTAAAAAGCTACAGCTAAAAAGCTAACCAACTTTTAGCTGTCATCCGCAACTAACTTTGGCAACCTAACGAGCTTAGTTACACAACCTGCAACTAATAGCTAATAGCTAAAATTAGTTGTCATTATGATAGCTAACCACCAAATCGATTGCATTTTTAGCGCAGCTAATTTAACGACGTTAGTTACTTAGTTATGGCGTTAGCTAGATAACAAATTAGGTAGCTAACGTGCAACTGTGCCTACCATATATTTCAAATATGCGAGTACTTACCTTTATATAATCTCTAAGTACTTTTATTATTGCTTTACAAGTTTCAGGTATAATTGCACTTAGATTTTGTGCCGATATTGCAGTAAGAAATTTAAGGCTTTGGTAAGTATTTCCAGTTGCTAAAAATCGGAGGGTTGCACTTAATCTTTCGTAAGGTGATATTGTTTCTCTGTTCTCTCCTATTGGTATTTTTTTTTTTTTTTTATAATTGGAGTCACTAGTTGCAGTAGCTCCAAATATACCTACACTTTCACTCATACATAAATAGTTTCACCAATCACCACGTTCAAACCCCATTTCCCTCGGTATCGTCTTTTTAAGTACCAATCTTTGCTCCATTTCGTTCTCCTTCTTTTTGATTTACTAAGCGACAAAACTATAGCTATTGCAATGTATTTCTTCTGACTTTCGACTGCTCACAAGTAAAATAAAAGCTCAACTGAACACCGGACTGACGTCTAAACGCACTGCCTTTTTTAACGGAACTGACAAACTGAACTGACAACTGAACTGATAACTGATCGTCTAAAAGGGCCTTTAGGTAACCGTTTTGAGAAAAATGATAATTTAAAAAAAAACTAGAAACACGAATTCTGATAGGTTAGGTTAGGTTTATGTGGCTGTCGGCATAAGCCGACACACTTAGACCAATTTAGGTCCATTGTGATACCACGTATATTATCTACCTCAACTCTGTAGATGGGACTGGCCAACGACACGCGGTTGTTCTCAAACGGTCCCCCATCTACGTACTAACCGCGCCCAACGTCGTTTAATTACGGTGATCTGACGAGAACCGATTAACTCGACGTGGTATGGTCGTTGGTTTGTCGACTCATACGAATTCTGATAACTTACGAGTAAAAGGAGACATACATTTTTTATGGCTGTATAAAATCGGAAATTTCAATATGCGTCGTCTGACGATTCGACATTCGAAGCTGAGCTAAACCTATGAAAGACTGGCTCATACCATGCCTCGAAAATATGGTTTATTGAACTTTTAAGGAGCACCATTAGTTTCGACAAAAGCAAAGACTTGGACACTAAGCTCCGTTGGGAATTAATTTTTTTATCCCAAAAATCAAAAACCTGACATGAACAAAAAAGCAAGCTCCACAACTTCTATCAACATTAAGTGCCAACAAACTCATACTCACATCGAAAGACATCGTAGATCAGGGAATACACCCTTCGCATTTCGTGTTCATCACCAAATTTAACCGCAAGCGGTGGCTTCCTTAACAGCTTTGCCGCCTTGGATATATTTTCAAGAGACCAGCATCCCAGAACGTTAGCATCAATGAACTCAATCGGTTGATCGGGAGCACAACGTTTCCGCAGTTCGAATCTTCCGGTCGGCGTCTGCGATGGACTGAATTTTTCTATCACAAACGAAGGATCAAATGTAGGTCGCTCCTTCTTCTTCGTGATCTCCTCCAATGTCCTAGATGGCATAATCATAATGTTAACAGCTTCTAATTACGTAAAACACAAAATATATAAATTGGTTTTTTTTTTTTTGTCACTTTTTTCACAAATGATTTTGGAAGGATTTTTCCTTTTTTTTGTAGTTTCATGTGTATCTTAGGCTACTAGGATCGAGGTTGTGTTGGTAGGTATGTACTCACAATCCACTTTCGAGAGCTTCGTTTATTTTCTTTTGAACCTCCAACAGACGATAATAGACTCGCTCCTGCCACTCCTCGTCACTTGGAAGATATATTTGATCTTTGGCTAATTTACCCTCAGCCTTGCGTTTCACATCCTCGACAGCGATTAGCTCGCGAAACGTCGTCGGATAGACCGAGAATATGTCAGCCAAACTGAGGAAGAACAGTTGATTGGACATAGTAGTTGCTGTTCGAGTTTCAAGTATCGCGACAAGTTGTCTTGTTAGCAGACATTTTCCAACTAAATTATCCTCTCGTCCTGGCGCGGTCCTTTTTTCGATTTGTAGCTCCAAATTCGATCTATTTTCGAACAGGCAATGAAAATAAGCATCGCGTGATGAAGTCAATATAACTGGAAGGATATCTCGTGATAAACACCCTTCAATACGAAGTGCTGCAAGGGTTGAGGCCTAAGCAGGAGCTAGGGCAATATTTTCTTTGGTATATTTGTCAACTGTTCTCATAATAGCTTTTTCACGAAGGAGGAGTTGAGTTTAGCTTAACAATGTTTCGATTCCTGCATTTGTGATGGTGAAATTGATTTAGTCTTTGCTCAGAGGTCCAACAAGTTGTTGGGCCACATTTTTGCTGTAAATAACTGCGGGCGGTCGGTGGCATGGGGCTATTGCTTCATAGTGACGCTGACAAACACCTTCGTGGAGAAGGTATTTTGCACACATGCCACCTTGGGAGTTATTGTCGTGCTACGATGTTCGCACGTTTTATTAACTGGCACCATATAACGACGTTAGGCAAGATGGAGTATTTTTTGCTTATCTTTGTGGAACAAGGTTATCAGAGATACTTCATAAAGTTTCCTACTTTTGTGCGGGGGGAAAAGGGTTTTACTTACCAAATTGGTTGTTAAGGAAAGTGGCAGTTGTGGGTAGGTATGTGATGAAAGACATTTGGAAAGAGTTCATGTGATGGAGGAGAACATTTTTTATAGAATGAGGACTTGAATGATGGCAGAGGCGATATTAAATCATCGATTAGATTGACAACTTTTGGCTGATGCGCTAAGTAGATTAATGCCCTTGTGCCGCATGTCACGGCTCACTTAGACCAACAGTTTGGGTCCTTTGTGTCCATTTTGTGATTTTTTAAAATTTGCTGGGAACCTGAAAAAGAGAATAAAAGAAACCGCTGTTTAACAGTTCGGTAATTCGCTTTAGTAGAACCACCCGGATTCATGTGTGAATCTCAGGAGTCTCTTCAGTTCTAAAGCAGCCAGATCCTTGAGCTCCTAAAAGAAGTAGCTGATAAGAATCTTCAATCTTTTTGTTCTAAGAGCAGGGCATTCGCATAGCAGGTGACGTATAGATTCTATTTCTTCAACGTCTCTGCAGCTCCTGCAATAATCGTTGCGCAGTATGCCCAGCCGCTCAATACACAGTGTCCTGTGAGGACCCCCGTCCCCGTCAGTGTTCGAATATACGAGGGCGGGTCAATAAGTCCGTGACTTTTTGAATTTCTGACCTCTTTACTGAAACGGCAACACTGCTCCTGTCAACAGGCATCTGTCAGTTGACTCCTGTCAAAATTTAAACTTGCTGCGTCAGTTAGTTTGTGTTTGACAGCTATTTTTATCAGACTACTTGCTAATTTGAGGAGAAAATGGAAAAAAGTGAATTTCGTGTGCTTAGTAAGCATTATTTCTTGCGAAAAAAAACCATTACCGAGACCAAGGTTAAGCTTGAAAAATACTATGGGGACTCTGCACCATCGATTTCAATGGTAAAAAAGTGGTTTACTGAATTTCGTTGTGGCCGTACAAGCACTGAAGATGCCGAACGTCCTGGACGCCCAGTTGAGGTCTCTACACCCGAAACAATCGAAAAAATTCACGATATGGTGTTGGCCGACCGAAGATTGAAAGTGCGAGAGATTGTGGAAGCCGTAGGGATCTCGAATGGCTCAGTGGTTTCAATTTTGAATGATCACTTGGGCATGAGAAAGCTTTCCGCAAGATGGGTGCCGCGTTTGCTCACAGTCGACCAGAAACGCAATCGTGTAACAACTTCACAGGAAGGTTTGGCGTTGTTTAATCGCAATATGGAGAAGTTTTGGCGCCGTTTTGTAACCGTGGACGAAACATGGATCCATCACAACACACCAGAGACCAAACAACAGTCAAAACAGTGGGTTTCTAAGGGTGAATCGGCGCCAAAGAAGGCCAAGGTGGGTTTGTCAGCCAATAAAGTTATGGCGACTGTTTTTTGGGATGCACGCGGGATAATCCACATTGACTACCTTCAAAAGGGAAGAACAATCAATGGGGAATATTATGCCAACTTATTGGACCGGGTGCACACATGTGCAGTTGCCATGGCAAAAAACCATGAATTGGGCTATGAATTGCTCCCTCATCCACCCTATTCTCCAGATTTGGCTTCAAGCGACTACTTCTTGTTCCCAAACCTGAAGAAATGGCTTGGTGGAAAAAGATTTGACTCCAATGATGAAGTCATCTCGCAAATAAAGGCCTATTTTGAGGACCTCGACAAATCATTTTTTTTGGAAGGGATAAAAAAATTGGAGAAGCGTTGGACAAAGTTTATAGAGCTCAAGGGAGACTACGTTGAAAAATAAAAATAAAAATTTATCAAAAAATCTGTGTTTTATTCCAAAAGTCACGGACTTATTGACCCGCCCTCGTATTTGCGGTTAAGCCCGATCATGGTTTTAGATCTCATTTGGTTAACCGCTGGCCAGAGCTCCCTTGTGTGTCTTCATGTATCAAGGTTGATCCAACGTAAGTTTGCTCTACTCATGGATTCGGTGTCGGTACTTAGCATTAATGTGATTAGTGGAGTTTTTATGGATTTTAGGGCATGAGATTCATTCATCTCCGATCCTTTCCTTCCTAGTTCGTCCGCTTTCTCATTACCCGAGATGTCATTGTGCCCTGGTACCCAGCATAGGGTTACCGTATTGACAGTTGATGCGCTTGATAGGATCATGATTCAACATTGGACACTGGCGTTCTGTTTTAGTATTAAAACGGTATGTGGGCGACGTGGCTCAGTGGTTAGTACGTTGAAATACTAATCGAATGGTTTTAGGTTGAAATGCCACCGGTGCCCAGTAACACCTTTGGTTTTTTTTCCAGTGCTCCATTTTTTATGAAATTCTGACATACATCCAAGAGTATCAATTGTCACGAGAATATTCTCAAATTTGCCGTTAGCAGTCAGCTTTAAATTGAAGGTCTCTTACACTTTGCTCGCAGATGCAAAATGCTTGGAAAAGCTAAGTTTTAGACCCTGTATAAGCCGTTAATGCCTAATATTTTGTTTGTATTAAAAGAGTAGGAGAGATAAGACCGTCTGCTCACCTGAATCAAAGTACCGCTATTAGTTCACATCAATGACGTTTGAGGTTTCTACAGAGTATATCGGCATTTAAGAAACTGACCATATTTGTTTCATGGTAGAATTGGCCTTCGAAGTTTCACTAGCTTTATAACTTTTTATGCCCAAACCACAATCACGCTTTTGCGCTTGCGTTGCTTTCGTTGCGTTCAAAGACTGTGTGTGTGCTTTGACCTTTGCCTCAAATAAAACCAAATACAGGAATCCTAAACAGCTTCACAGTCCATACTTTTCCCTGCGTTCGCGTTGACACACGGGGCTTTACAGCAAAGTTACGAAACATTATGTTATGGTTTTACGAATGTCATGTAATATATTTCGCTGATTTCTTATTTATGAACTTGACGAGCATTTCAAAGCAACGCTCCAAAACGTGATTGTGTATCAGGCATAATGCTCGTTTCAATCCTCCTATAACTGCGAATGTGTCTAAAAATCAACAATTAGCCATTTCACATATTGAGATGATTTTAAGATTATTTTGGGTACGACAGGAAGATAAAATATCTGTAACAAGTTTGAAAAGTATAAAAACGATCAAAAAACATTATTCCGTGAGGCGGATTTTAGGTCTTCTCCCCAAATACACACTGTGTCCTACAAGTCTTCGTCTTGATACAAACTCTTTCCCATGTTTCTAAGTGAACTCGAACGTACCAAATTGTCGTGTGCCCCTTATTGCGTCGCCTCGCCTTGTCAAAATGAAAATACAAACAAAACCAACAGTACCTACACACAGTGTGTTACATCGCATCGTCCATGCATAGCTCTTGTCATCGCACAAAGTTAACCAAATTTTAACCTTTGATGATCGTCGTGTTTGTTTACTTTATTATAATAAAATGGATGCCTCAAAGCGTAACGGAAGCAAAGCGCACGAATCCATTCTGAACGCGAAAGAATGCAGCTTGCTCTGTAATTGACATTGGCAAGTAAACAGCCTAATGCGTTAATCACATTTTGGCGCGAGCGTTGCTTTAGTTTCATCCAAAAGTTTTGCGCGCGCTGCCATTTAACTCAAACCAAAAATAATAATAAGCTTGCACACTAAGCACACTTTTCCCTAGCTTCACTTTGACACATGGCGCTTTACAGCAATGTTACGAAATATCACGTTCAGATTTTACGAGTCTTATTTTGAATTTGAAACGCAATGACCCTTCAAGGAAGAGACTCCGTTTTACGTCCGCAAACGGAGTCAATGACATATGGACGACTCCGCATACGGGTCCAATTAGTATGGAAATTGTAATAGCCGCGGACTCACATGTGTATGTATTGTGACAGATTGAGCTCAATGTGCTCAGCAAAAAACGAATCCAATACTGACCCAAAAAAAAGATACAAATCGAGGCTAGATAAGAAGAGAATCGAGAATCGAGTATCGCTAAAATAAAAATCAGAAATGTTTGTTCACGTTTATTTTATTTCTAAGAATAATACATGTTTTTATTTGGTATACCTGCTACCATTTCTCCAACAAATTCTCCCGCAAAAGAAGAGAAGCAAATATATGTGTATGTTTGTCTATACCAATGGATGTTACTTACTTTCAGCATGAATTTGTGCCGGTAGCAAGAAAATCATAAAAATTCGTCAAACGGTTTCATCTTCATCAGTTGGCAATTTTGTTATTTCAATAAATCGAAATTAAAAAAGCTCAATTAAGCAATTAATTATCTGGAATAATAAATTCAATTTTAGTTTACCTTTCAAAGAAAATGATATCGGCTAAAGACAGTGTCAGTGACAGATGAACAAATCCGCCATTACAATTAACTACACTCGACTCTCGCTCATCTTTCTATTGGCAATGTAGCTACAGTGAATTTACAATTGTGTGCGTGGAACTCCTCATATATAGCGGATCTAAAAATGACGGGAAAAGTTGGGTCAGTGTTTTTGCTTGGAGCGGATATGGTAAAAACAGATTAACACTTCAAATCCTTCGACTTTGACAGGAGCGAGAACCTCCCCTTCAAGCAAGAGACTCCGTTTTACGTCCGCAAACGGACGACGTTTTTCGGATCCAATTAGTATGGAAATTGTAATAGCCGCGGACTCACATGTGTATGTATTGTGACAGAATGAGATAGATATGCTCAGCAAAAACGAATCCAGAACTGATCCGAAAAAAAGGTACAAATCGAAGCCAGATAAGAGGAGAATCGAGTATAGTTAAAATAAAAATCAAAAATGTTTGTTCATGTTTATTTCTTAGAATACATTTTTCCATTATACCTGCTACCATTACTCCAACAATTTCTCCTGCAAAAGAAAAGAAGCAAATTAATGTGTATATTATCTATACCAATGTATGTTACTTACTTTCATCATGAATTTGTGCCGGTACCATTAAAGTCATTCAAAATTCGGCCCACGCCTTCATCGGTTGCTATTTTTTTTTTATTTTGATAAATTTAAATTCAAACAAAGTTTAATTAGATAAATAATTGTGTAGAATAATAAATTCAATTTTAGTTTACCTTTCCAAGAAAATTATATCTGCAGCTGCAGCCAGAGGCAGTGTCAGTGACAGATGAACGAATCGCTATTACAAATAACTACTCTCGACTCTCGCTCCTCTTCTTATTGGCAATGTAGTTACAGTCAATTTACAAATGTGTGCGTGGAACGTCTCATATATCGCCGATCCAAAAATGACGGGAAAAGTTGGGTCAGCGATTTTGCTTGAAGGATAGCGTTTGAAGTCGATTCAAAAACATTTAAAAATGCAACTTCTAGAGTGAAACTAAAATCGGCTGTAAACAAAATAGAAAATTATGCCAAAATGCAAACTAGAGAGTAAATTCGCTCAAGGTATAATCATTTGAATGTTGGGAAAACTGAAAACATCGCCGCAAGGTTGGTGGGATTCGCACGTAAACTTTGAATTTAAGACTTCGGACTAACGTTGAATGTGTTCCATCCCATTAAAAAAGCATTGGTTCTAAGACCAGCGGAGTGGTTGACAAAGTTGTAGCCGGAGTTGAAGTGTTGATCCGTTTTTACCAATTAATAGGTTTTGTTGATTTTTTATGGTTCAACTGTGTACGTTTGTCTACACAAAGCTTCAAAGCGTGCTTGTCTTTCTCACATAAAGCTACTAGTTTGCATTATTTATTCCCATTTATTGGCTATGGTGGAATCATATTTCAACGTTTTGCTGCAAACAACAACAGCCTTGCCGCCATTTTTCAAATATTAATCACAATTCACAACATTTGTTGCGATGTGCTTGTACTTTTCCAGTTGGAATTCGCGGCCCTCCTCGTCAGCGACCAAAAAATTGTGTAATGTGAATGAAGTGCCAAACTTTAACATTAATCGTTCAGACGCGGGTCAATGGTCGCTCACTTAGGAATGATCCTTTAAACCTCTGTCTAAATGTTCATTTAAGTAATTCTTTTTTGCTGCTCCTTATGATTTAAAATACGAATTTATGTTCAACTGCGAACTGCATTACCGACACGAACGAGAAAGTCGGTAACCCTAATCAACCAACATGTGGATCGCAAGAAATGACAGATACTCCATAATTATAAATAAAAACAATCACTCCAATCAATTTGTAAAACTTAAATGAAAATGTATCAATTCAATTCAGGTTACAAATGAATTGCCATCTGATTATTGGAAGCAGCTCTTCCCGTTACAGCGGACATAGATTTCTCAAAAAACTGATGCACTCGTGATCGGAAAACTAGCGAATGTGATAAGCGGGATCATATGCCATTTTGAACGTATGCTAATATGTTTCTATGAATAGTTTCCAACAGCGTTCTGCCCCATCTTCGCAGTGCCACCTGCGTCTCAATAACTAGTACATAATGAACAGCAAAATCCTGGGAGCAGAAGCTATTTAAATTATATTAGGTGGAGTTCGTAGCGAGGGTGTGCTTGAGAAAGAACATAGTGCTGCAATAAAAAATAAGAAGAAAGAACCGTAGATTAACATACTTCTGATGTATTCGTCTTAAGAGATGGCCCAGAAAAATTAAGACAAAAATGATCCAAATAAAAAAGCAAAATATATAGGTACACTTGACAACAAAGAGTTTCGATTTCACTCATTAGTCTCGATTTAGGATTGACAAGGAATTGAAAATCAGGTCTCGTGACGTCGGCTTTGTCAAGGGAAACGCGATTTCTAGGAATAAAGTAGAACTCAACACAAAACTTTCATATTTTCTAGTCTATTTAGCATAACGTTCCGCCCACAACAGCACTCGGCGTGTTACCGTCCTTCTCGGCTATGGGTTTCTTTTTGGTTTTTCGCTTTCGTGCGTGTCCATCCTGATGCGACTTCATGTGCAAGTACCACCCGTTCCGGGAGCGCCACTCCTTCCCACACGGACCACACTTGTACATTTTGTGCTCGGTATGACTCAACATGTGATCATTCAGCTCGGTGTGCTGTTTAAATGCTTTCAGGCACTTAGAGCACGAATACGGCCGCTCGAGAGTGTGCGTTCTTATGTGGCGCTTTAGATCGTCCGATCTTTGGAACAGTCTGCTGCAGAGTGGGCACATTTTCTCCTTACAGCTAGCCTGGTGCTTTTTCTTGTGGCGCCGCATCGATTGAATGTGAGAAAAGAGCGCAAAGCACTCTCCGCACTTGAACGGCTTCTCCTTCGGGTGGTCCTCCTTGAAGTGCTGGATGATGTCTCGTTGCAGAGCGAATACCTGCCAAAGAAACATTCGTTATAAGACGCACAATTGAAGATGCGCATTTCCAACTAACCCTCGTGCAAAATTGACATGCAAATCGATTTTCCGAATCTGAAGGTTGTTTCTGATTGCCATCTTCCTGCTCAGAAAGCAGGTACTCCTCGTCCTGTTCGGAGACAAGCTCGTCCAGCTGCTCAACCTCTATCATTTCTTCCTCCATCCAGGGTACATCCGCCGGCGAGACTCGCTCAACGACCACTTGCTGTTGGTATTCTTCTGGGAATTCGTCCTCCACCTCCTCTTTCACTTTAATCAGAATACCTCGAAGAATCTCATCAGCGCGTTTACTAAGAGTCCGAAATGTGTACAAAGTGTTGACAAGCTTGAGGCAAGCGCTGCAGAGGTGGTGTGGCAGCATATCATCAGAATGTATCTGTTGGTAGAATGTTAGAGGAATTAAAAGATAAATGGATTAGGTATACCTTAAGGCCTGTGGTTTCCTCGAACATATCGTGTACTCGTAGCAATTTGCCATTAGAACTGATGATGCACAGAGATGCGTTACCCAAGTCATTGTCGGTTGTTTCACGGAGGCAAGTACGACAGAGCTTGGAAAAATCGATTTCACCTGTATCTAATTCTAAGGCAATATCTTCTTCGGATGATAGCAGCAAGTCCAGTTGAAGCATTTTCGATTTAATTTTGTCCATTTTCGCAACTTTAAGGCAGCGAAATGAATAAACATAGGTAAATAAAAAAAACAATTTGAGTTTGTTTGGTTGTTGAATGTTGACAGCTAGATATATACAACCGCACATAACTTTGTTCAGTAATGGGTCGCCTGCATCAGGGGTAGTATATCTGAAATAATTTCCCGATTTCCTTTCTAACAGCAATGACAGTTCCATGTTTTGTATGAATAAAAGGGCAGAAGTAATTTGTAAGATATTAGGTCTGTTCGCGAACTAATATGCAAACGTGAAATTATATAAACTTTCGTGTAAAACTACACAAACGCGTTCGCGTAGCTACTAATAAAAAGATGAACGAAAGAAAAATGTACTTTCGTTCATTTTTCTTCACACAGAATTTAAGCTGGTAAAAAAATGATAACTGTCAAATGATAAGATCCTATGAGTTTGCCAGCGAAAAAAAACAGCGGTTGCTTCTTTTCAAGCCAAGACGCTATTCATTTTTTTAAACAAAAGCGTGCGCGTACTTTTCTTTGAAATGAGAGGATTCTCTCTCGATTTTGGGGATTTGACAGTTTTAATTTTTCTACACATCAAGTACGCGAACGAACCTACTGTTTACTCTGCTTTATACTACATTTTTAAGGGCAAATGAGCTCATTTTGGTGCACATTTCCCAATTCGTATTACGAAATGAGAAAAATTCTACATCATTTCTGGTAAATTGAATATAATACAGCGGGTGCGATGGTAGGGTATTCACTAAGTGATTGGCAGGTCGTGCGTTCTAGCCAAGGACATGATTTTTGAAAATTGACTACAAACAACATAACAAATCTCCCTAAAGCAATTTAGGCGTCACCTGTGGAGGAAAAATCCCTATCGCACCAAACTTCTTTCCTATCCTTCTATCTTTCATTCACTAGGTTGCACCTAAAAACAGGCAATGAATCATTTGCTTCATTATAAGGGTAATTGTATCAATTAGGTACAGAAAAAAGAAATGCCTTTAGCGCACGCTAATTTAATATAGAAAAAAAAGTTTTGAAAGATAGTGTCAAATTGTTAGACGCCAGTCAGAAAACTAATGAAGGACTTCTTAAACTCAGGCGAAATACTAAACCGGCATAAAGCGCTAGCAAATTTAATAACAGATATAAATACATCGTGGAATATGCACAATGCAAATAGCTTTGACAACTTCCAGCAGCGAATGCGTATCGTGTATTTTATGTTTTTTTTTTGTCTGCTGCATTATTTTATCAAATTAATAAGGAAGGCGTTGAAATAATAGTTCTGTTCGAATATATAAATGTGAAGTAAGACTGGGTATACCCAATAAGGGACGGATTTGAGACACATAATTGTACTTAAATTGCAGGTAGAAGTCTTAACTACCCGGAACAATAATGCCCAAACCACAATCACGCGTTGGTGCGTGTGTTGTTTTCGTTACGTCCAACGGCTTTGCGTGCGCTTTGACCTTTGACTCAAACCAAAAATTCAAATGTTCCCAAAGACATGAATCCTAATTCAAGAAAAAGTTAGACAAACTATTATATTCTCTACCTTGGCGTTGGCACAAGACGCTTTACAGCAAGACAACGAAACATTACGTTTTTTTTTTACGAGTCTCATTTGTAAAGCGTTATGCCTGCAACACAATCATGCTTTGGAGCTTCGCATTGACAAACGCATCCAGTTGAAACATAGGGAATCAATGAAACCTTTCACAAAGCAGCCTTGCGTTTCAACTTTAAATTGAGATTCATTAAAAGAGAACGTATTGTTTCGTAACGTTTATGTGAAACGCCGTGAGTCAACGCGAATGTAAGGAACAGTATGAACCGTCAAGCTGTTTCTTGGTATAGGATACGAGTTTTCGGTAATGTTTGAATTTTTGGTTTGAGTCAAGCGCACGCAAAGCCGTTGAAGCGTGATTGTGGTTAATGTATTAATGGGCAACCATTCGTATATGGGTTGCTTTAGTTTTGGGATGAAAATTGAGTTGAAAACTTCCTTAAAAAGCTTTTGAAAAGCTCAAGAATGAAGTACTGCAGCCTCTCGATATTTAGGTGCGTTTTATACACCTACATACTGCCAGACTTCAGTTAGTCCGCCCATGGTTATACGTTATTTAATTTTCGACTAAACCAGTAAGACACGATTTTATTTTGGCTTTTTCCCATGGCACCAAATGAATGCATTATGGGATCGAAGCACTCGTAAATATTTATAAATTCCAACAATTTACTTTGCAGTATGATAAACTGCGTGACCCGTTAACTATAAATATCAGCCGTCTGCGTAGCGTACAGTTACGGATAAAATTAGATTTTCGAAGCGCTATTTCGAGTCAGTTCGATCTAATTATCCGTTCGACGCGGTACGAAGGCCTTGGTACTGTTGATACATAATTTAAGTGTTTTAATAAAATGAGTTTAGACGGCAGAGTTGTCATCATCACTGGTGCTAGTTCCGGAATCGGTGCTGAATCTTGTGTGCATTTTGTAAAGAGCGGAGCACATGTAGCTGCAGTTGGAAGAAATCTAGAAAACCTCAAGCAGACTGCCCTTAATTGTATGGAAGCCAATCCTGCCGTCAAATGTCACCTGATCCAAGCGGATGTGACAAAAGACGCCCAACTGATCGTAGATACAACTCTCAAGGAATTTGGAAAAATCGATGTACTGGTGAATAATGCAGGCATTTTGGCTTATGGTGGAATTCTCGATGTCGACTTGGAACAGTTTGACACAATTTTGAATACCAATCTGCGATCGGTGTTTCAGTTAACAAAGCTAGTGTTACCGCATTTGATCGCATCCAAAGGAAACATTGTGAATGTGTCGAGTGTGGCTGGTATACGATCGTTTGCTAATGCTCTAAGTTATGGTGTATCTAAGGCGGCCTTGGATCAATTTACGAAGTGTGTTTCATTGGAGATGGCACCCAATAACGTTCGAGTAAATTCTGTAAATCCAGGAGTTGTTGTTACCGAAATACATAAACGTGGTGGTATGGAAGAAAAGGCGTATGAAGAATATTTGGAGCGTTCTAAAGCTACACACGCATTAGGGCGAGTTGGACAAGTGTCAGAAGTAGCATCTGTTATTGTTTTTCTGGCAAGCGATGCAGCGAGTTTTATTACCGGAGCTCTGTTGCCTATCGATGGCGGTAAACATGCAATGTGTCCGCGATAGTGAAAGTAATTTAGGCGTATGTATATGTTTTTTGTAATAATTTAAAACCTAATAAAATCTTGTTATCTAAAATGTGGCCATTATAGCGTTGTTGGGTTTACTTTGGAAAACATTGAGAAAAGCTTAAAAGGTTGAAATATGCAAAACGTCTTTTAAAGGTGAAATGTAAAAGAGGCTTGACCTTATAGTTCTGAGCAGATAGTCAAGCTGCTTTGATCAGCTTAAACAAAATTATGGAAGAACCAGCGTAAAGCTTAAAATGCTTACTAGGTTTGACTGAAGAACCGTGAACTGGGTTGTCGGACAAACGGGTATTCATGGGGACGGCTTTGCCAGAAAAGACTTTCCTTAGCCTTAATTGGCCTATAACCATCCATAAGAAGTTGCTCGTATGCTCACAAACTAAATGAGGTTTAACGTCTACAGCATACCGTATTCTGGCTTTGGCATGATTTTGTCTAATGTATAGAGATTAGGGGAAGGTCGTTCTCCTTTGACTGAACAGAAGAGACATGTGATCCTTAGTGTGGGCTTGTTCCTGGGTTTAGTCCTCTTAACCGGGATCTAAAATGAAACAGAGTTAGATACTTCGGCTTATGTGTGTGTTGCTTGACGAATATCCGGACTTAGACAGAACCAAGATGAGCATTCTTTCCAAACATTTTCTTCATGAAGAAGTGGTGAATAAGTTCGAGGTCGTAAGTCTCGTTCGCGTTGCTAAGCCACTGGCAGGTTCTGTGATCTTCGCTTTAATCGTACTCGGCAGCAACTTGACAGCGGACAGCCAAAGTAAAATGGACCATTGGGAATCGCGGATGACCGCAGTTGAAGTGCAGTACAATAAAATATGTATTTCAGTGAACTTGAGAAAATATGAAAACAGGTTTACAAAAAGGCCAGTCTTTCCTTCCATACCCATCTTAAAAATATCTTGGCATATTATGGAGTTGGTTGATTGTTAAAAAGCCTTTGATTGGCAGCCAAGACATCTGCCATCATCTGATGGCGTTTAAGCAATAAGGAGTTTTAGGTGTCTACGTACATATGATCATGGAGATCTATGAGGAACAAAGGCAAGAGTTAGATTCTCCGCCGGATTCACAAGGAGTGCAAATTTAAAGTCGGTGTACCCCAGGAAAGTAACATAGGCCCTTGACTATTTATTGCATTCTTTACTATGTGCTTAACGGCAAAGTGGCGGACTCCAAAGTCCATCTGTTGATCTTAGCTGATGACGCGAATGTGTATCCTATTAGTCGTAATAATACGGATAAGGTACCTGTGCTGCCGAATTCCTGATCCACTCTGACCTATTCCGGACAATAACATATTGCAATGGAAAAATTCTTCGCAAGTGCGGAAGGTTCAAAAGTGTGTGATCTGTGACTAAAGCAAAGGAACTTGTGATAATGGTATCAATCGTAGGTGAATGAAATGGCAGGAAAACTGAGTCATCTCCTGTGATCGAATTATACCCCGAAAGCTCAACGCCTACCGATAGATTTTTCCACAGTCGGACTTGTAGGGTAGCAGTAAAATGGGAGGGTATCCCTCTTTTCCATTTTACAACGAAATGTTACGCTCATCGCCTTCCTGCTCGCTCCATAATCTTTATAAACGTTGCGACACCTTGAAGTATCTTCAATCGTAAATATGGTTAATTTATCGTCAGTAAGGTTTTGCCAACGACCTTGCCACGTCGAATCAATCGGTTCTCGTTAGATCACCGCAATTAAAAACGACGTTCGGCGTGGTTAGTACTTAGATGGGGGACCACTTAGGAATACCGCGTGTTGTTGGCAACTCTTGCGAACGTCTGACAAACATCCAAGAGTGTCAAATTGTCATCAGAAGCTTCGGAAATTTGCCGTTCGGATTCGGCGTAAAACTGTAGCTCCCCTCCACTTCGCATGAAAGTGGTTTGGGAGGCTAGGTTCTATTCTCTGTATGGGCCGTTAATGTCCTAATATATATGTATGTATGTATATATATATAAGGTTTTGAGGACAGATTAAGTAATCAGGTTCTAGGAAAGACCTGGTGTTTGGAGAGCTTCATCATTACTATAGTAACAACATTATTATTGATCATGTAGCAGCAGCAACTCAAGCACTTTTATATAATATTCCACCTATATTCGACATCTATATTTAAGTTCTTAATTATTATTAGGTACTCAAAAAAAAACTCCACTAATGGCTAATAGCGGTTTGTCAAAACAAAGTATCCTCCGTCATTTTGACAGATTTTTACACTCTCTTTCTTCAGTAGATCCCAACTTCACACCTGATTCCACTAAATAGCCAATAAGCGTGCAAGATATGCCATTAGTGGAGTTTTTCAGGTATTTTTATACTTGGGGGCAAGTTGAGAGAATCTCTCTCGGTTGACTATATCTTATATGTAATCTGTGGTTTTGACAGCAAGAGGCCTTTGACGACTTTATGATCTTTTTACATAAAAGGAAATTCCAATTCCAGAGCACTCAGACTCGATAAGGATCCATTGTACTACCAGGCAGGAATCCTCTTTTTTTGCGTTGAGGTTGGCGAAAACAAGGTGTCATTCGTTTCTCCCCATAAATAGGTGGCGTATGTTGTTGTTTCCCATGGGATTGAAGCTACACCATACGGGTTAAAAGTTTCTTGTTGTTTTCTGTTAAAAGTCGCCCTCTTTAAGTCGAGCTCTATAACTCATTACCGTCGTTGCATATTTATATTAAGCTTCCCAGACAAGGTTACCGTTCAAAAGCACAAGACCTCACTCATATCCATCGAAGGCTTGCCGAAGTATCTCACACGAAACTCTCTAAGAATGTGGTATTTTGCAGTTAAATGATAAACATCTTCTATCTCTCTCTCTCTCTCTGAGATTGAAAACGTCGCACAGAATTGGCAGGTCAGGTCGATGTAGTTTAGCTTTTCTTTATGATTTTAAATATGAAACTTATCATCTTCAGGGGTAATCGATTTAGGGAGTATGTATTTTCTTGAAGATTAAAATTAAACTTACCATAAATGGTCCTATGTTGATAAGGTTGTGCTTCAGTCACTCATTTATAATACGTATAGCGCCTTTCTATCTCTCTCTTATATTTCAATAAACAAGCTCCTTAAATTGATCGGGGTAATATCAGTTTAAATGCACACACATTCCCCGAAACCAGCCTCCAGTTTCTCCCTCCGACAAGGTCTCCTTTTGAAGAGATACTACTCTTAAGTACTAGATTGGGCAGCCATTCCGCTTCCATCTCCAACACTTTCAATATATATATCAATGGCGGCACTGAAGTTGGCAAATAAAGCCTATAATTGGGTGTACAAGTTGGCAATCGAAAAATGCGTTCAAAAAAGTACCTCAGAAACCTTTCCACCTCTTCGAATTTGCGATGGCCCCAAACTTGTGCACCGTAAAGCATTATGGAGGCTGCAGTCCCACGAAATAACTCTATTTTTACACTTTGGTCTATCTATCTATATATACACCGTCCCAGTACTGATGAAATATCTCGTGTCGCCTCAGCTAGCTTCGACTCAAAATATTTTTTCGTGCTAAGATTTGAAGTGATCCACACACCTAGATATTTGTATTCTCGGAAAATCGCGGGGGTTCACCTTTTAGGTATTTCGGGCATATCTACCGCAACCATTACTGAAGATCATTATTTTTGATTTCTCTAGATTAACGGACAGTTTCCAAAGACCATAATTGGTTTCCAACCGGTTGATCATTCGCTGCATTCTCCTACAGATTCTGCCAGCAAGACTATGTCATCGACTGAACTGAGACATTCCTACCTGCATTCGCCAAACTTTATTCCTTCTCCGACTGCATCCACGATATCATTTATAAATAAAATGAAAAGTGCCTTACTCAAGACACATCCTTGTTTGACACCCATTTGCGAGCACAACACTTATTTCCAATTTTCAAAGATACGAGGGCGGGTCAATAAGTCCGTGACTTTTTGAATTTCTGACCTCTTTACTGAAACGGCAACACTGCTCCTGTCAACAGGCATCTGTCAGTTGACTCCTGTCAAAATTTAAACTTGCTGCGTCAGTTAGTTTGTGTTTGACAGCTATTTTTATCAGACTACTTACTAATTTGAGGAGAAAATGGAAAAAAGTGAATTTCGTGTGCTTAGTAAGCATTATTTCTTGCGAAAAAAAACCATTACCGAGACCAAGGTTAAGCTTGAAAAATACTATGGGGACTCTGCACCATCGATTTCAATGGTAAAAAAGTGGTTTACTGAATTTCGTTGTGGCCGTACAAGCACTGAAGATGCCGAACGTCCTGGACGCCCAGTTGAGGTCTCTACACCCGAAACAATCGAAAAAATTCACGATATGGTGTTGGCCGACCGAAGATTGAAAGTGCGAGAGATTGTGGAAGCCGTAGGGATCTCGAATGGCTCAGTGGTTTCAATTTTGAATGATCACTTGGGCATGAGAAAGCTTTCCGCAAGATGGGTGCCGCGTTTGCTCACAGTCGACCAGAAACGCAATCGTGTAACAACTTCACAGGAAGGTTTGGCGTTGTTTAATCGCAATATGGAGGAGTTTTGGCGCCGTTTTGTAACCGTGGACGAAACATGGATCCATCACAACACACCAGAGACCAAACAACAGTCAAAACAGTGGGTTTCTAAGGGTGAATCGGCGCCAAAGAAGGCCAAGGTGGGTTTGTCAGCCAATAAAGTTATGGCGACTGTTTTTTGGGATGCACGCGGGATAATCCACATTGACTACCTTCAAAAGGGAAGAACAATCAATGGGGAATATTATGCCAACTTATTGGACCGATTCAATGACGATTTGAAAAAAAACCGACCTCATTTGGCCAAGAAAAAAGTTATTTTCAACCAAGACAATGCAAGGGTGCACACATGTGCAGTTGCCATGGCAAAAATCCATGAATGTGGCTATGAATTGCTCCCTCATCCACCCTATTCTCCAGATTTGGCTCCGAGCGACTACTTCTTGTTCCCAAACCTGAAGAAATGGCTTGGTGGAAAAAGATTTGACTCCAATGATGAAGTCATCTCGCAAACAAAGGCCTATTTTGAGGACCTCGACAAATCATTTTTTTTGGAAGGGATACAAAAATTGGAGAAGCGTTGGACAAAGTGTATAGAGCTCAAGGGAGGCTAGGTTAAAAATAAAAAAAAAAATTTATCAAAAAATCTGCGTTTTATTCCAAAAGTCACGGACTTATTGACCCGCCCTCGTATTACTCCTGTCCTTACTTTCAAAAACTTATAGTTTTTTCTATAAACTTTAAAACAATTAAAAAAAAATAATATTTTTATTAAAACATAATATCTTTTGTTCGAAAATTGTTTCTAAATTCGCACGGAACTATTATCTGGCAAAAAGGAAAGATCCCTATTCAATAATCGACAAATGTTGACCTTTGGATGACTATAAATCGAAATCTTATCGATTAAATATTGGTGTCCCTCAAGGCACTATTTTGTCTCCTACTCTGTTTTAAATCGCTCGTTAAGGTATCCAGAGCTTCAAATTGTTGTGATTTTGATACAAAGAAATATATGTTACATCAAAATAAATGATCGTTTTTATTATTATTTAATAAATAAAACAAAACATTAATTACAAGTTGTTTTTTTTCTTATCGATTTTTAAATATTAAAATTAAAAATTATTTCAAAATCATACAAAATAGTTTTATTATTTTTTACAATAATGTTTCCTTCTTTTTCGGCGAGGCCATGATCAGGATTAAAGGGATCGTAAACCTCACACTTCACTGCATCGCTGCTGGTCCGCATGTGTGGTTCGCCAGTGCGACCTCAAACAATATTGGTTGGCCTCCCGATTTCACATCTCATCACTGAGGCCAAATCAAATGCTGGTGTTGTTTCATTTCGGTGATATAGGCCTGCCTCTTTTATTTACATGTACATGTCATGCTGTCATTATTGATTATTATTTCATTTTATTTCTACGGTACCGATGACCTACAGTGTCAACACACGTACTTGCATAAACCTTGCGGGACAGTTTCAACTTTGAAGTTGTTAAATGTGTCGTTAGGCTCACATGAATGGTTAAAATGGCTTGTGGTTTCCGACAAGCGCTGTTTTTGGGAGCGCGCTGCAGTGATATTCTTAACCTGTCACTGCGCGGCTAATTTATATAACAATGTTAACTACAAAAATTTGTTTTATCCTAAAAAAAAAAAATACTTAAAAACTATAAAAAAAAGTACATTTCATCGAACACATATGTATATATTTAAATTCAGCACCTCATTACTGACTTTATCCAATCAGACATTTCAATTTTAATTACATTATCCTGGTCATGATCTTTCTTTTGGAAGACTTCTACAAAAAGTGTAATTTTTGGAAAACTTTATTTCATGTTAAATATATTTAATCTGCGTTTTCAAACTTACCAAATGCGGTTGTTAAATGCAATATCGCAGATGTAAAATCGCTCAATCGAAGGGTACCATCCTTTCGAATGTATCGATGCATTAGCACATTCATGATTTCCGTATTTAATTGGAAGCCAACATCACATAGAGCATCTTTCAAGCGTTCGGCTCGTAGTACTCCAGCCTTTTCTTTTGTATAAATTTTAAATACACCCTGCCAGGATTTTAAATTCACCATAAATGTTTTGAATTGAACAAAGTTTATTCGACCAGTTCCAGTTTTCTATTGAAAAAATGACATAGAACGTTTTTTAATTTTTCTTTTCTGTAGTTAAGATCAGAGGAAGTATATATTTGTTCTTTTGCATGCGTTAGTGACCTAAAAGGGTTAAATCGTTTCGCTTAGTTGAACATCGTCGGTTAGAGTTTATCGGATAGTAGAATGTATCCAGAGGATGACCTACACGTAAGTGTGGCAGTTTGAAAAAAGAAATAAAGTGCAAATTCAGTAACGCATCACTAGCATCATGATGCTCATGATGCTTTGCAAAATGTTTATTTGGAATTAAACTATTGGCATCACTTTCAACGTCAAGTGTTCATTATTGCAAAGTTGATCAAACTGATGCGCAAACATAACGAAAAAAAGCATCACAGAAATACCTGATGCGCTGTTGATTCGCCGGGAAAAAAGCAAGAAAAATGTCGGAAGAGACAAAAAGTAAGTAAACAAATATTTTAATTGATAGATACTATAAGAAGGTGTATAAGAAGGTGTCCAAAAAGGATTTAATGATTTTCGCAAATCCTAGAAACATGGTTTGGTTTCCATTTAGAAAAGTTAAATCATTAGTGGACTTACATAGAAGGAGGAGCGGCACATTCTAAAATGATTTTGAAATACATCGTCTGGATATTCTTCTAGAACTTTGAAATAGTCCCTAATCTTAGGAATTTTCCTTCTTTTAAATCTGCTAATTAAAGTCCGTATGCGTTTCGACCTTTTTCTTCTTGCTTCACACATATTAAAACTAAATTTATCGTCTTTGCGATCAAAGTTTTTTTTTAATACACTATCAGCTCAGTGTCGTGGAGTGCTTAAAGCAAGCAACTATCACGAGCAGAAATTGCCGGCACTAAAAGTGCTCTCACTGGCTCATCATTTAGTGCAGGTGTTAGTAAGGACAAAACAATTAAAAATACAATAATTATGTACCTATAAAATACGAGTACTAACACAGACACAAAATAATGCAAACAATTAAGACATTAAAGCATTATTACGCAAAATATTTTTTAGCTTAATTTTACTAACATGCAAGTCAATCACATGATCATTTAGATTATAGATTCTACTCATGCGACTAATAGGCTCATGCCTTCCATAATTCGTTCTATGATGGGGGCTGAACAATAATTCAACACTGCGTAAATTATGGGCACCACCACGAAAATTAAAGCCAATAGACGACAGCAAGTCAGGTGCATCTATTTGACCGGATATAAGCTGCTGTAAAAAAATGATATCGCTATTAAGCCTTCGTTGAGAAAGGGCTAACATTTGAAGAAGCTTGATACGTTGACTGTAGGGAGGAAGGTTAAATGGATCATCCCATGGAAGTCCTCTAAGTGCAAATCGAATAAATTTACGTTGAATGGCCTCTATTCGATTTGAATGAATGTTGTAGAACGGTGTCCAAACTTGAGAGGCATACTCTAGAATCGGACGGACAAAACAATTGTACAATGACATAGAAACATAAGGGTCATTAAATTCTTTGGCCCACCGTTTTACGAAGCCCAACATAGAATTAGATTTATTAATAATAGAATTAATATGCATAGCAAAATCCAGTTTGGGGTCGAAATAAACCCCAAGATCCTTAAAATTATCAACACTACAAAGAATATGTTGAGACAGAGAGTATTGAAAGGTGGAAGGGATATTCTTTCTAGAGAATGTCATATGTTGACATTTAGTTGGGTTCAGGGATAAACCGTTTTTATCACACCAATTGGCGAAGCTATTAATGTCAGATTGAAGAAACATTCTGTCTTGCTGACTAGTGATAGATTTATATATTTTCATATCATCAGCGTATATCAGGATATTACTGTGATTTATACATGCCTTAACATCATTAATGGCAAGTATAAATAATATTGGTCCGAGGTGACTTCCTTGGGGAACTCCAGACTGCGCTGTGAAAGATACGGATAGCGATCCTCTAAATTTCACTTGATAAACCCTTGATCTAAGGTATGAATTAACCCATTTTATGAAACTTGGTGGGAAGCCAAAAGCCCTGAGCTTAAACTCGATTATTTCATGGGACAGCTGGTCGAAAGCTTTAGAGAAGTCAGTGTATATGCAATCCATTTCGTCCTTATTCTCTAAGGTATTAGAACAATCATGCAAGAAACTTAACAGATTAGTGACAGTGGATCTGTTTCTTACAAATCCATGCTGTTCATTACAAATTAAATTGCGGCAAAGAAATATTAACTTTTCGCAAACAATTTGTTCAAAAAGCTTAGGGATACACGAAAGCTTTGAAATAGGCCTATAATTAGTGATATCACCACGTTCGCCTTTTTTAAATACAGGTGTGATAAAAGCACTTTTCCATAGATTAGGGAATTTACCAGTACTGATGGACAATTCAAACAGATACTTAAGATATGGAGCAATTGCATGACTACATTTTTTAAGAACGATCGGTGCAATGCCATCAGGACCTGATGAATAATCATTCTTGAGAGAAGAAATACATTTTAAAATTGTTTCCAAATCGAATGAGATACTACTAAAACTTATTTGGGAACAGCTAGTTAGATAACTAAAATATTGATCATCAATGTGAAGAGGGGTCTCACTAAATGACTTACTGATATGATCTGCAAACATATTGCTTGCGTCCAGCGAATCAGCAGTTGTAGAACTATTGTAAGTAAGCTTAGATGGATAACCATCGGTTTTTTCTTAGAATTGACAAATCCCCAGAAAAGTTTGGGGCCCACTTTTAAAGAGCATTCCATTTTACTTATATAGTCAATATATAAGTTGCAGGATAAAGATTTGAATTCGTTGAATAGTGTAAGATAGAGCTCAAGATCTGAATGGCAGAGACTTTTTAAATAGTTCTTCCAAGCCCTATTACGTCTGTTTCGTATCGATTTTAGCTCTTTAGTGTACCAGGGATGGGACGTTTTCAGATTCCTAGAGGATTTCACAGGAATCACTTTTTTCATGCAGTTATCCATCAGAGAATAAAAAGAACCTACTGCATCTTCAATATTAGATAAGGCAGTAAGGTTAAAATTAAAGCTGTTAATTTCATCAGAAAGCCTTTGAAAATTTGCTTTCCGAAAGTCAAAAGATTGCGAACGGTCATACGAATTACTGTTTTCGTACAGATGTGCGCCCAGTTCAATAAATACATCCAAGGGTGGATGATTGTCATCTATGTTAGTTATACTGAGATGGGATTCCAGAACCACAGTACTAACAGAGTCAGAAGAGAAAACAAGATCGAGAGTTCGATTTCTGAAATTTTTTATACAGCTTGTTTGCTGTAAGTCAAAAGACAAAATGTTGTCAAGTAAAGCGAGCTCTTGTTGGGCAGAGTCAAAGGATGGAATGAAATGAGAATCATCCTCAGAAGGTACCAATCCAATATGTGGCAGATTGAAGTCGCCTATAAGTAAGACAGTGCTGTCACAACAAGATATGTCAAAAATATGGTCTAGTGCCATAGAAAGTTCCGAATACAAAGAACATAGACGAGACGATGGAATGTAAGCATTAACAACATATAAATGTTTGTTCTTAAGTGTAATTTTTACACAGATAACTTCGACATTAAGTTGAAATGGAAAGTCAATCTTGCGTGACTCAAGGTTGGAACGAACAGCGATCAGAACACCTCCTCCAAGCGCTTTCAGGTCATTGTTATGACGGTCGTTTCTGAATACGGAGAACTCATGATTGAAGAGTTCCGTGTCTAGAATTCCGTGTCTAGAATTAGTTATCGACTAAAACTTTTATTAGCAAAACTTCGATTTTAAATGTTTGATTTAAACAATGCGTTCTAAAACTCAAACGCCATATTCAATCAGCAACGCATCAGCTTAAACTGTGCATCGCATCAGCATCGCAAATGAGCAGTGATGCCGCATCACTGCGCAAATGTTTGACGTTTCTGAATTTACACAACATTTCTTGATAATTATCTTCTGGGATACAAGAGTATTATTTTATTTTATTAAAAACAAAATGTAATTAAAAGTTTTCTAGAACTTTAGACGTTTGGACTTGTTTTCATTAATAGGTAACTTAAACTGAGCTTATTCTTCAGATTTTCCACTTCGATTTCAAAGACAAGTTTAGTTTGCACACATTCAGCCGAAAAGACTTTTGATATCGAAATGCCATTGATATTGAGGGAATTTACTTTGGTCGAAAATGTCCACTAAGGAAGACCGAACCTCCGCTTTAAAAATCAAGCCATCGCGGATGCCAGAGGGCTTGGTGTGGAGAACTGGAAGCAGCGTGCCCGGGACTGCAGAGGATGGAAGGCTGCAGTGTCTCAGGCAGACACTCTTCAATGGTTGGGAGCCCGATAAGTAAGTTAAGTAAAATGTCGACCACACTTAGTACAATGAAATATGTGGGACTTCAAAATTGAAATTCCGATAATCCAAAATGCGGAAAGTGAAATAGAAAAAGTGTCCTTTTAGGAAAAAATAAAGCTCAGACAAAAATCAAACTTCAAATAAAGTAAACAAAACAAATAAAAACAAAATCGCGGCCCGGTAACTCATTAAAAATTACGAATCGAAGATCCTTTTTTTTTCGCAGCGCGTCACTCACCCAACTTTACTTAATAAAATTCTGTCAATTTGAGAATTTTTTCATTTAAAGGTAAGCATCATGCATTGGCATTAATTTCAATCTCAATTTAAACAAAAAAAAAATTGCTTAAGACAATGCTCATAGGTTTGGAAAAATTGGAATCTTTAAGTAAAGCCCTTGATGCAGTGGTCCTTCGTGTATGCAAAGTGCATTCTCAACTGATAACCACAGATTTCTGGCAGCCAAAATTGACTTCCGCCTTGCTCTCAATTGGTACACGCAATAAGGTTATGAAACTTTGCCGCACAAGGAAACTCGTGGTAACGCACTTTTTATAAATATAAATTTAATTTAATTTATTATTTTGGTGGGGGCATTAGGCATTAAAGGCCCAGGCGATTCAATGCCTAACCTGTGCAGGGAAAGTTGTCTTCTTCCTTTGTACAAAGGGAAAGGCGATACGCGATACTGTGACAGTTACCGTTCAATCAAGCTGATGTCCCAAACCAAGAAGATCGTTTAGCGGGTATAAGATAGCCGAATGCCGAAAGTAATACGGCTATCTGAAGACTAGTGTGGGTTTGTCTCACCAACCAGAGATGCAATCCAAAGTATAAGGATGATGATGGTAAAACATAGTGATTCCTTTAAGGATTGGCATATGGTGTTGGTTAATTTTGAAAATACCTTTGATAGACAACCACGGGATCTGTTATGGGTGACGCTAAGGCTCCGAGGAGTTCCAGAAACCTACATACAGATGATAATGGACATGTATAAGTTAGTAAAAACAAGAGTAAGATGCCCCGTTAGGCGTCACCGAGGAGTTCGCAATAAAAGTCGGTGTACACCAGGGTTGCGTCTTAAGTCCCTTAATATTTATTACAGCCCTTGATTTTCTGCTTGAAGGAAAAGTGACGGACCCCAAAGTGCATCAGTTATCCTTTGCAACCGATGGAGCTATCATAAGCAAGGATCAAACGTCCCTGCAACGAGCACTTGATGTATGGATGAAAGTTTTGGAGGGCAATGGGAATCGTATTAGTCCGAAGAAATCAGCATATTTGTACTGTCGGTTCTCTGATCCACTCCGAACTACGAGTATTTCGGACATTTGTATGAATGGAGGAGTGATTCCCAATTGCGAAAAGTTCAAATATCTGGGATCTATGATCAATAGGGAAGCAAGCTGTGTGATGACGACATTAAGCATCGCGTAAGCGTAAGGTGGATGAAGTGGCGGAAAAATCGCTCATCCTCTGTGATCGAAATATTCCCCTAAGCTGAAAGGAAAGCTCTACAACGCAGTTGTGTCTGCGCCCGGCGCTCACATACGTTTTCCAATGTTGCACAGCGTATAAAAAGTATGAGGGCAAATTAACGGAAGCCGAGATAAAGATGCTTCGCATGACATCAGGAGTAACAAAGATTGATCCAACAAGAAGTTTCAAGATCCGAGGAAGCCTTCACGTCAAAAACGCCAGCTCGAAAAAAATGGAGCGCGACCGGGTCAGTTGGTATCTACTGTCATGTTTAAAGCAGAGATCCTACGAACCCCGTCAAAAAGGCATTATCAATCAACGTTCCAATACAAATGCGAAAGAGAGGCAGGCTTAAAACTGCTGGATCACATAAATGCAGCAACGAACTAATTCAAAATCGGGAGGCCTGACGCTATTTTCTGATGTCAAACCGGCGAACCCCACAGGCGGACCAGTAGAGATGCAGTTAAGTGGGAGGGTTATGAGCCCTTTAATCCTGATCATAGCCTCACCGCCATTAAAGAAAGAAGGAGGCATTAAATTCCCATACAGGTCCTAAAACATAGCTTTTCGGATTTGAGAAGCTCTGATGACAATTGATGATGTTGTTATACTTTTGCAAAATGCAGGCCACTGGAAAAAAAACTTAAGATGTTACTGGACCCCGGCGGGGCACCTTTTATACCTGGGACTTGGACAAGAAGCTTGAATATTTATTTACCTACCGAAATCAAGCCTACTTTCTTCAACCCCTCATTCTTGCAATTGGCATACTAATTTTTGAAAAGAATTAAAAAGACAGTAGTTCGGTTGAGTAAACCAGTGTAGAAGTGCATCGCTCGAGAGCCACTATAGTCTCATTCAATGAATGGAAAAAGTTGGATTTCAAAATATACGAAATCGCTATAGTTCAGATTTTGATTGAATTTTGATAACTCTGGCAATTACCTGTTTTCAAACTATAGCTGAGCATATAATTTGTACTGATTTCATCTTTAGAGGCTGTAGATACTAATAAGTGCGAACTGTCTGATCTGGTTGACTTAATAACGTGCCTTAGCAATCTATTCTCCTGATAGATTGAATGACGAAATTACGCGGTTTAATTAACGGATGCCGTTGTATGTACCCCTAGTAGACCCAATAAGCTTGTGTGTATTTTGTGATATTTGGATAATAAAGAAAAATCTTTCAAGCTTTAAAGCCTTCAGTTTGAGGGATGTATTGTAGGTAGTAACTTTGTTTGTATCTTAAGCGACTAGGTAGTGCTGAATAACTTCTGTAGGCGTTAGCCAACTTTGAAGCAGTCAACGCAATATTGAAGTTAATAAAAATATCAGCATCAACGGCCTTTAGAGAGCCGAAAACGTAGCTTCCGCAACAGTTTGTGGGTGCGAATTTGTAAGCGATTCACTTTTATTAAAAATATTTATTAATGAACATTAATAACTTTCGTATCACCCTGTACGCAATGTAAATAACAAATGCATACGGCAATACATAATCATATGATCGTATGATCGTTGACCGTTTTTAACATTATTCTATTTACTTATATTAACTTATATCATAACGTTTTCTTATCGAATGATTGTTAGTCTTAAGTTAGTTGAAATAAAGCGCTTGACCTCGAACCATCGTTTTTGTTTTAATTTTCATTTCCTCTCGTTAATAAGTATTTGGCCTCTTACAAATATATATTTTTATCGCAAATGGAAGGGACCTTCAATTTGATGCCAAATCCGAATGACAAATTGAAGAACCTTCTAATCTAATGGAAATCGATTGTCAGCTTAAAAGGTGGTGTAGAGCGAAAACTTTATATATTTTTTTTTTTTTTTTTTTTTTTTTTTTATAAAAAGGAAATCCAAATCCCAGAGCACTCAGACTCGGTAACGGTCCATTGTACTACTAGGCAGAAATCCTCCTTTTGGTATAGAGGCTTGTGAATGGGTGGCGTATGTTGTTGTTCCACATGGGGATTGAACCTGCACCGCACGGGTCACAAGCAAACACACTAACCTCTACACCGTCGCCACCCTAACTTTATATATTACTGCGGGAATTGGAAACTGGGATCCCACGTTCAGCAGTTCAACGCCCTAACCACTGAACCCACAAACAGATAACGCAACGGATAAAACGATATTGTATGATATTATGAAATACTATAGTCGTCGAAACAGAAACAACGAGCCTTGAATGTTCAAATTAATCGGCCAATATAGAAGAAATGTGACACACGGGCTACGGCCAATGACATCTCAGGATGTCTCAGTCGAAACTGAACTCGAACTCACAAAGTCATATTTACACTCCGAGCGTAATTGGAAAACTAGGAAATGAAATCATCTGCAACGCTTGTGCAGAAGGCAATCACTGTCTCATTTATAGCCTCTTGACCACATAGCGGCATTGCTTGCTATTAACGCCTTTGAAAGTATCTCAAAAGTAGTCTGGGACTGCCTCACGCTACTCAAGGCCTTACCCAGCACCAATAGAGGGCCACCTGACCTGGGCGCCTTGCCACAGCGGCTTTGAAGGCAATGAAAAAGCAGACGAGTTATCCAGGAAAGGTTCTGCAACATCATCCATGATGCCAGACCATTAAGTGATGTACCTGTTAGCTCTGCGAAAAGCTTCATTAATAAATGGTAGGAAAGAAAACAATTCAGTCTAGAAAAATACTGAAAGTAACAGACGGGCCAATTTATTCCTATAAACCCCTGCCATCCAAAGAACAAAACAACTCCTACAACTACCCAGAGAGCAGATACATACAGTCCCCGGATTGGTGACGGGGTACTTTAGGGTCAAAAAGCACCACCTGGCCATGGGACTTGCTGAAGGCAATATCTGTCGAATGTGCAACAAAGAAGAAGAAAGAGCGGATCATATTCTATGACACTGGACTGTCTAACGAAATATTTGGTAAATCCTACCTCGAAACAGTTGACATAGCTATTAGCGCACCCAAAAGATCTAGCCGAATTTACCAACAAATCCCGCTATATAAAATTTTGCGAATTATAAGTTCAGAGCAAATTCTTCCAAAATTATTTAGACCTCAGCCGTTAACAACAAATAGCAACTAGGTAGAACTGAAGGGTTCTAACTCGTAAACAATTCAGAGACCAAGCGACGTTTCACAGAATCGAGAATGTGTATATTAAGTATACTAGCTGACCCATGCTCGCCTTGCTTCGCCAGTCTGCCACTTCTCAAATTTAAAACAAAATACTTGCTGATAAGAACTGATAAAGAAAACGTCGAGAGTGTCCCTTCTCATTATATGGATATACTCTCAGTGTGACTCCCTCTCAAACTCAATTACATTTCATACCCTATCTTTCTCAATCCCATGCACCACAAAAAAAACAACACAAACTACAAAAGGTGCATAAAAAACAGGAAGAAAAAGCACACAGCACAAAAGGTACAGAGAGAGAGAAACAGATTTGTGCCGCACACACACACAAATTTTCCTCCACTCAACGCTGGGAAAATTCAACGATCTAGCTTAAATCGAACATTTTACTTTTTTTGAATTGTATAAAATGTATAGTATAATGCTTATTGTTCAAATTCAGGATAACCTACAAAGATGATTTATATCTTAAAATCTTTGTACATAATTGAACTTTATATTAAAAAAAATCCTATTTCATTTGGATGAGTCATTCCAAAGCTAGTAGCTAGAAAGCATTCGGGAGTTACAGCTTTTCTTAGATATCATCTTAGATCTCCGCTTCTGGACAGCGGATGAAGCATTTTTCCGCGGTAAAAAGTAGCCCACGTCCATTCTCAGGCTCTAGACTATCTGTGTACCAAATTTCATTCAAATCGGTTCAGTAGTTTTGGGGTTAAAGCGAGACAGACAGAGTTACTTTCGCATTTATAATATTAGTATGGATTATGTTGATCGCAAGTGCAATCTAAAACAACAAAAGCTCCCATTCCCGATGGAATACCAAATGTTTTGAAGATGGTTGTGCCGATTTCCCAACACAGCTTCTCGAAAGAAGAATCCATGCTTTAAAAATAATTATTTTTTAAGGGCAAAATAAACCAACTACTCTTAGGGTAATTTTCTTCACTCTAAGCTCACATTTGTCAACTTGTAGATACAGTTTTCTTCAGTCGTAGTTGAATTATAAGCTTTCGATTTTGGGAAGTCGACAATCTGCCGGTTGTAGTCAACTTCCAAAAATAAAAAAAAAATTAAAGGACTTTTTGGTCACTTGCTCTCGTTTAAGATATTTTTGTCGGAGTTGTAGATAAAAAAAAAGAATTTCGAAGTTATCCTCAGCCGCCAGTTGGTCTAAGCCAGCCGTATGGTTTCAACTTGCGATTGTGAAGAAAATGGCCCTTAGTCCTTAGCAAAAGAAAAGCTAACTCTGAATTTGATCTCTGGGTACGCAAAACGCACATGGTAAAGTGGAGGCTGTCAATCTGTCACGAGCTTCTCAAAATTGCAGTCTGCAATCATATAGATTGGCACACACGAGTCTTTTAGAAGGCCCTGCAAAGGCCGTCAAGACCAGACGAGTTTCAACGAACATCATCAGTGATACATCTAAAAGGTCCTGCTACCAATACTTGTAGCAACTAGAGGTAAACGAATTAATTACTACCAAAACTATACCTACCCAGAAACTGACGACACAACTCTGAGTTACCGACATGGTTAGGTTGGAGCTTGTAATGAAGCGCGATAGACTTCAACATCTGTGTTAGGTAAGCCACTGAGTTCATTAGAGAAGAAGGCTCCTAGATAGAGATTTCTTTTATGGGAGTGCAGGACAGCGACCGACATAGATGGAATCAATTATTGGAAACGTTTTAAGGACGCCTGTGACCTTCAATAGCTCGAAATAAACCCCAAAAGCTCTCATGGCGATGCTTCCTCATAGGTTACAAAACACCTCCAAACATACGTCTTAACTCACACTATATGTACTCACGTCTTGCAAGGCGATAACCTGTCGACAGATATCGATGTTGGCGCAGCCTTTGATGTAGTCATTTGGTAAGCACGCTTCAAGTAGCTCCTGAAGTTCAAAACAATTTATCGATCTGAAAGCGACACACAAAATTACAATCAAACTACACCGTTAGTGGCTTGCTTACTTATTTTCATCGGCCAACTGCATAAACACCGGCTCGTATTGGCACTTTTTCACCTTGGCGCTGTCCGGTTCGTTATTCAAGTTGAGCGCTGGAAACGGATCCAACAGCATCATCGTCTGCGTCTCCAGCTGGGATAATCTTAAGGCATTCCCCAATATCCGCACAGTAAAGCACGATTCCTCACCCGGCTCATATGTTGTCGCCATAAGAAGGTATTTGCCTACGTCCAAGCTGCACCTGTAGCTCACATGTCGAGTATTTCCGTAGTCGGAATTGATATAACTAACTTGAGTCTTGAAGAATTCTTTTGGCAGGCATTCCGTTAATTTATTCTTATTGACTGGAACAAAACAAGTTCGGATAGAACAACACGCTTCGATTATGTGCTTCTTCCTCTCCTTACCTGTGTTCAGTTTGTACATAGTAAAACCGATGACTTTTGGCTCGATAGCCGTGTGCTGATTCAACGCTATGACTACTTCCTCCCGCTCCTGTATGCTCAGCAGTAGTTGCGGGTTTATGTGAAAGGATTCATGATTGCGACATCCGCCGGCTGTCACGCCACGACGCCACTGTCCCTGGTACATTTTCATTTGCCATCGCTTGGGTCGGTCCGACAGGGAGAGTTCATCTTTGGCAGTGTCGGTGTCGAGGTGGACACTCTCGAGAAATGTGAAAGATTGTGTGAAGGCCAAAAACGAGATCCAAAATTCACCAACATCCAGCTGACCCAGTAGTCGGTCTCTTTCTTGAATTGAAACTCTGTCCCAGGATTGGGACATTGCTGACCATTCGCCATTGTAGCCGGATTTGGTGCCAAATGTCTCACATGCCATGGGGTCTTTCAGCCGCACCAGTTGTACAGCATCCCCCAGAAGGGTTTCCACCTAGAAAATAAAATCGCGTAAAACTTCCCCGATGACAAACGTTCGTGTCAAGGCTTACCTTATCCAAGGAACACAGCCGATAGTTGACATTGACACATATGCCGTTCGCAAGCCGTTCAGGGATATTTTTGTACTGACCATTGGCGATCTTTGTCGCAATGCAGGTCACAATGCAGGTGGTGTCTAGAAACGATCGCAGCTGAATCGGTCGGATGGGATCGTTGTTTATTTTAGTTGGAACGCATTCAACGATGCCACCTAAGAGATCACTTAAACCATCCGATCTGGTGCCATATTTCAGAGCTTCATAAGATCCATGTAATCTGAGAACGATGCGATAAAATAGAAGAGGATTCCATTTGAACAAATAAATACTCACTTTGCAACAGCCTTCTCCAACAAGGAAGCCCAAAAGCAAGCAGACTTTTGAGGCTGGAGAAACGCCAACTTTCCATTTATCGTGGGTAATCGATCGTCAACGAGGACTTCGACCCATTCGCCACACCACCAGAGTCGAAATCGAAACATTCCATGGCAATTGTCTACACTCTGATCGGCTGGCACAACACGGTAGAAAAGATTCTTCAACGAGTAGAGGACACCCAAGCAGGACACCAGCCATCGATCACCCATTTTGCCGGGAATAATGTCGAAATTTTCGCCTTCGTTCATGAAGGACGCTGTCGGAGAGATCTCTGGTATTCGCTTCCATTGGAAAGTGAAGGGAGGTGTTTGATAATAGAATACCGATGTCTGGACCGCAGGGAAATCTGGATCTTCCCAGTGAATGGCCTTCTTTTTGCATTCAGTCTTGATGCGTTCGTATTTGGAAGTCATCGTTAGTCGATTCGTATGCTGCCGGTTAGATACATATCAGTGGTGGCATTCCGGTCTAAGTAAAAAACAAAGGGATAATATTTTTGTTAGAATATTTTCGCATTTACTATTGAGTATTTATTGAGCAACCAACTACTGGAAAACAGCAGAATAGATCTGTTTTCCATTAAATGATTAAGTGTCTTATTGATATGTTTGTTAAATGTAAGTTTTGTATCTAGATATTTCCAAAATATAGAAAAGACGGCTACCAATTTAAAAGTGATCCGTTGTTCTGCAACTGACTACTGGGAAGAAAACAGGGCTTTCCTTTTCGTGTGGAAAAGATGGCCAACGTGTTTCCTCAATTAATTTTCCATTGCCGTAATATTTTTCTAAAATGTTCATCGCTTTGAATAAAGATTTCTTTTAATATTGGGACCGAACTCATGAAAAGAAAATACCGCGGTATTATTTGGAAATATTGCAGTATGGCAATTTGGCACAGTCTGATGTATACAGATTGTACAAAATCGGGCCAAGAAGTGAACCTTGTGGCACACCCGAACAAAAATATATTAAATCACAGACACCACCGTTGACGTGGAGTTTAAAACAACGACGAGAGAGGAAACTTTGGACAATTTTACAAATAAAAGGCAGTAAGCGGAAATTTATTCATTTATTTAAAGCCCCTCATGCCAAACAATGTCAAATTCCTTTTCTATATCAAGTAGAACCATTCCAGTAGATCTGCTCACTACACGACTTCTCTTGACATGGTTACATATTCTAAGCACCTGATGTGGGGAGTTATGCTGGCGCCTGAATCCAAATTGTTAACTCGGATATATATTATTATCACATACATATGTTGCTATCTCCATATTAGGTAAGTACCCACCGACATTTGCCGGTGTCCTTCGATTCACTCTTAACAAGCTAGTTAGCTGGACTAAAACCTGCGATCTCAATGAGCCGACGAAAAGTGAATTGGTTCTTTTTACTAGAAAAAAAAATTGTTTACACATGAGCATCAAGGGCCCCTGGAGAGTCTATATTACAAATTTCAGCTCTCTAGCTCGAACTTTGGTTTTTCGCCGTTCGACCTGAAAATCTGACGATGACGGTGACGCTCTATATTTCCAACTAATGAACTGCGATTCATGGACACAATGACTTTACTCACTTCCGGTAAATTCCATCTGTCGGCAACGGTTTTTGATATAGCTTTCTTCTTTGGATCGGTTTGGATAGATGATAAGAGCTAAGTATTGCCCTCTATTGAGGAGATTCAAGAGTGCTTACCCGTTCCACGAAGCTTTCCGCCGACTAAATTTTATGGGTTGTAACAAAAGAGTGTATGAAAGGAAACGTTACTCTCTCTTTCTATCTTCACTAACTTATATTTCCCTCTCAACTTCCGTTTTGCCGGAAGTGTACTTTTGTCTACACCTCCGTGAAGCATTCACCAGCTTACTCCCCAAGTCAAGCGTGCGTAAAGAAGTTTTACTTCAAAAACGAAATATCACGCTTCGCGCTCCACACTTTAAGAGCATCCACTTAAACACTGTTAGCTATTTAGGACTAAAGTCGGACCGGAAGCTAAACTGGAAATAAAACGTTAATGAACGCGGAAAGCCGCGGTTGCCCTATACACCTGCGAAAAGGTAGTATAGGCTCTTCATCGGGCCTACAACCGCATGTATAATGTATTGCCTGTGAACATCGGTAGTAAGACCGATTTTCTTAATCGGAGTAATGGGGAAGAAAACCAATGTGTAAAAATGGAAAAAGCTTAATGAGCGGCGTGTCTTAGTATCACTGGGGCACATAAGTAAGCAAATGGCGGACAACTCAGCACTACGACTGAGAGAATCTCACCAATGCAGGGAGCAAGGCACTGTCCATGCCAACATACTTAAGATGCACCACTATCTTCCGCACTCTACGGATTGACTGCCTACTGAAATGAACTTTATTCTAGTAGTCAAACACTCTATTGACTCGCTGTTAATGTTCACGGATGTGTTCAAGACCCAAGCAGGAGTCGTTGCCGGAGTCTTCGCAGAAGACCTGGATATCCACCTCTTTTTTAATATCTCTGTTGCAGTGTCTTCCAAGATTAAGTCCAAGCAATTCGCCAAGCCGCTGACTGGTTGAGTAAATACCATACCACAAAGTGATATAGTCAAATATATAGACATTGAGGCAGCTATCAAAGCCCTAACATCCCGCGCAATAAGATCCCAATAAGATCCAAGGCAGTGAAGGCCTACCGCGGATCTCTTATCGCGATAGCTACATAGTACAACATCACCATTTGCTGGTACCAGGTCATAGCCATGTCCAAGGGAGTTGTGAAGCTGACGAATTGGCTAGACGAGGCTCCTCTGCTACAAAAGCATGACTATAGACAACATTGATGTACCAATGTCGTCTGCTAGGTACCTCATCCACGCTGATGCGCTAAAAAAAGCAAACTTCCGACGGAGCCAGCTTAGCAAGTGCAGCACCACTACACAATTATGGCCAAAGCTGGACCAGAGAAGATCCGACAGTCTTCTAAGATATAAGAGGAACCCTCTCTACCCTTACAAACATAACCACTGGATACTGTGCAATGGGTAGGGATGCTCAGAGATTGGGCATCCCCAACCAAGAATTCTGCAGAAGTTGTAGATATGAGGAAGAAGAGGAGATAGTCCCGCACTCGCCAACATAAGGATGACTGACACGGGAACAGACAACCGCTTCCGACCAATCGACTTTGCAGCAGCCCTTAATACGGTGATAAGTAGCGCTAGGTTCCCAAGACTACGCATCCAGGAAGCAACCTGCCGCTTTCCAGATGGTCGAACCGCCAACCAAATCGACCATGTGCTTATTGATGCGAGGCACGCATCCAATGTCTTAAGCAACCACACCTTCCGAGGGACAAACGTAGACTTTGACAATTTGCTATTGCGGCTAAATTCAGAGCTCGGTTGTCCAACTAATAGAAGCTGCGATTCGCCCAGAAAAAAAATGCGATATTGGAATCCTTAGCACGATTGGAGAAGCCATAGTCTACAGAGAGACCCTGAGAAACAGATTTTCCGCTGTGCGCGGTGAGTGCACTGACGCCAACAATATCTGGAACCGGTGTGGCGACATATTAAAGAGGTAGCTGAGAGCACCTTATTTTACCAGCCACCCCAGAGGTAGAGCCCGTGGTACACCAGGAAGCTAATCGAATGAGTGCGCTCACCGAAAAATGGTTACAGAACGTGCACATGTACAAACGGTGCAACGCAAAACTAGGCAGCAAGGGAGGAGTATCGAGCCAGGAAAAAGGAGGCGAAGAAGACCCTGCGTATAGAAAGAGGAGAGCATACGCAGTCTCCCAACTCAAGGAGATCGAAGAGTCTGGCGATCGAAACAACATCCAGAGGTTTTATAAAAAAATGCCAAGCAAGTTTCTGCTGTCTTTAAGACTGGAACGCCGGCTCTTCGAAACAGAAGGAAACCTTGTCACCGAAGCACAGAGAATAGTAGATGTATTTAAGCAGCTGTTAAATGGGCATCATGTAGAGAGAGTGATGGGGCAAGAATAACCAGTTCAATTATAATTATTATGTAGGTACGAATCAAGAACTTCCCCTATTTGATTATAAGATTTGTTGACTTTTTAACTACGAACATCAATTCTGAGATAGTTAGTAGCTGTGGCACAATGCTAAAGACATTTTGCAGTCAGAACCGAGTGAAGCTGTGTTCTGTACCCGGACACTGCGGTAAAGGAGGAAAAAGAGTAAACCGATGAGCTTGCGAGAAAGGGAAATTAACAATTGGGCAGTCATCGAACCACGCATCTGCGTTATCAAGTAAACAATTAAAGACAAAACTTTAAAGGTAGCTGACATAAGATGGCCAAATCTTGGTCTGCATAGTGTGTCTTATGGTTAAAACACATGTGCTGTGCAGCAGGGACGCACGCAGTAATGCATGCATCAACGCACATGAAACAAATGTGCAGTAAGAATTTGCCTTCATTCGGTGTGCTTTTTGCCTGGCCTAAATATCACTAAACGACCAAACAGGCTAAGATGTTAGACATTGTCATACAATTTAACAGCACTAAACGTCAAGCCGGAAAAGTTGTACCAAATTGTGCTGTTCTACTACAATCGGTGCATCAAAATTAAAAATGAGACAGCTTGAAGAAGTCCTCCTGGCTTTTCAATCTCTCAAGCCAAACCCAAATTGCGGCGTTGATGGTATACCTGCCATTATACTAAAATACTGTAGTAATTCTCTTAGTAATTCTCTTTGCTGAATATCTTTAACCGTTCTCTTTCCGAAGGCAATTATCTTGAGTTTTGAAAGATGTCATTTTTGGTACCAATTCATAAAACCGGCTCAAAAAATAATGCCGAGAACTATCGAGGTATTTGTAAACTGTCAGCAATTAATAAATTTTTTGAAAGTATCGTTTAAAACAGGCTTGAGTTTTTGACGAAGGAATGTTTGTCCGAAGTTCAACATGGTTTCTTATCAGGGCGGTCTACAGTTACGATCTTGGTTTCTTTTTCTTCTTACATTGTTAATGAAATGGAGAACAGAAGTCAAGTCGACGTCATATACACCGACTTTAGTAAAGCTTTCGATTCTGTTCAGTATTCAATTCTTCTCGAAAAATAAGAATATTTTGGGTTTCATTCTGAAATTCTTCGTTGGATTTCATCTTTTCTCATTGGTCGCAATCAACGAGTAAAAATTGGAACTTCCCTATCTAAAATGATAAACTGTACATCCGGCGTACCGCAAGGGAGCCATTTAGGGTCATTACTTTTTATTATTTTTATACCCTATTCTAAGGGTATATTAATTTTGACGCATAGTTTGTAACATACCTTAATATTGCCCGTAGACCCCTAAAAGTTACTATATTTATGATCAGCATCGATAGTAATGTCGATCTAGCCATGTCCGTCCGTCCGTGCGTCCGTCCGTCCGTCCGTCTGTCGGCAAAAATTAGGCCTTTAAACTGGGCCTAGAGAGCTGAAATTTTAACCATATACTCTCTAGGGTCCCGAAATAATCAATTTTACGAATTTTTTAAATCCGCAACACGCCCACAAACTCAAAAAAACCAAATTTTTGGAAAAAATCGAATTTTGAGCTACAAAGCTGAAATTTTTTATATTATGATCTATGACCCTTAAACTGCTTGGGAGATAAAATTTTCGAAATCCGCCCACTGGCCCAAAATTAAATACAACATTTTTATTGAAAAACCAAAATTTGAGCTAGGAGCTGAAATTTATAATATATACTCTCTAGGGGCCCTTTAAGCTCATGTGTAAATATTTTCAAAATCCGCCTACTGACACGCCCACAATTAAATAAAACAATTTTATTGAAAAACCAAAGTTTGAGCTAGGGAGCGTTTCACAAAATATATTTTTTATAAAATGCATTGGATCTCTTCACCCAATTACAAAGCAAGATGTCTTCTACTTGGAATTAAATCCCTGAAATCCCGAAGACAGATTCATGATGTAATGTTTGTGAGGGACTCACTGTTCTACCAGATAAGATGCCTTACTCTGCTGTCGATGGTACACATATATGCTCTGTCTAGACTCTGAAGAATAAGGCATCTTTCGTTTCAGCAAATTCACAGAACTAATTATGGTCAAAACGAACCTATATCTAGAGCCATACTTGCTTTCAGCGTTTATAGACAGATAGAGATGTATCTTTATCTAGAGACTACTTTAAATCTTTATTATTATGTATGTTTATATTTTAATTTTTGTAAATTTGTAACGTCTGTTAGCTATCTTATCATGCTTGTAGATGACAATAAATAAATAAATAAATATTGGTCCATTGTACTGCCAGGAAGACACACCGCTTTTACTTAAACTGCGCATTAGTTATGAAGAGCCTAGGCTTAGAGCACACACCAACAGGGCCGGCCCAAACCATAATTGCAAGATGTGCAAATGCACAGGGCGCCAAATTCCGGGGCGCATTGCTAGGAGTAAGAAAAATTAATTTTACCTTGCGCATTTGCATTTAAAACAAAAAACTTGTTCAAATAAGCCCAAAATAGCAACATCCATCACACCTGTGCTGAATTTTTGCACATTAACTCACATCACTTGCAATATTAAAACTTCATGGAGAATCTAACTCAAAATAGGGCGCTTTCCGCAAATCTTGCACAGGGTGCTTGTATGGCTGGAGCCGGCCCTGCACACCACATCAGCTTGTGGATATCACTTGCTATACAAAGTGTTGTCACTCCCTTCAATGCACTTTTAAATGTTTTAAAATTCTGTTTATCCATAAAATCTAATTCCATTGGATTCGATGGCATTCACCCAGTATTCCTGAAGGCGACTCTTCCCTACACCCTAAAATACATAACCCATGTCTTTAATGTGATAATCATGACCGGAGTTTTTCCTAGCATCTGGAAACGAGCAAAAATCATCCCTGTTCCAAAAAGCCGTAATGAGTATCGCCCAATAGCAATTCTACCATTCTTATCCAAAGTTTTTGAAAAGGTCATGAATACGCAGATAAGGCTATACTTTGATCACCATGACATGTTATGTCAAAGTCAATCTGGCTTTCGTCCTAACCACAGCTGCACGACAGCTTTAATAAATGTAGTCGAAGAAATAAGGCAGAGTGTTGATAAGGACCATGTAACTTTTCTTACACTTTTAGATTTCTCAAAAGCTTTTGACACTGTCAACCACCATATTTTATGCGGCAAACTAAGGGACAAATTCCAGTTCATGTCATCCTCAGTGAAACTTGTGTTCTCGTACTTATCGCTTAGATACCAAGCAGTGGTTGCTGATAACCAAACGTCCTCCTTTCTTCCGCTAAGCAAAGGTGTCCCTCAGGGATCTATACTGGGTCCTTTACTGTTCAGTATTTACATTAATGACCTCCCCTCGCTTGGCTTCAACTCTTCCTTACATATGTATGCTGACGATGTGCAGCTTCGGTATAGCTGTCCTCTGGGTTTAATTGAAAATGGAGCTTGCGAGTTAAATGATGATTTAAGTAAAATTTTGCTCTGGTCCCGATCAAATGGACTCCACTTGAATCCATCCAAGACCAAATGTTTGATTATCTCCAGAAGACCATCAGACACTTCATACTTTCCACAAATACAACTCAACAGTACACCCATTCAGTTTGTTGAGTCAGCAAGAAATCTAGGATTAGTCTTTAACAAAACCCTAACCTGGACCAACCATATACAATTGGCAATCGGAAGAGTGTATGGTGGCTTACGTATGTTATGGGCCACCCAAAGAATTACTCCAATTAAAACAAGAATGATACTTGCAAAGTCACTACTAATCCCCCTACTATTATTTGGGTGTGAAATTTTTTGCAACTGTGATAGCAGGCACAGGAGGAAACTGAATGTTGTTTTCAACAGCGTAGCAAGGTACCCTTTTGGTCTGCGGAGATATGAACATATTTCTACATATTCTAGACAAATATATGGTTTCACTCTGGAAGACTTATTTGCTCTAAGGACCTTAACAATGCTCAACAATATTTTGCAAACACGAAAACCACCGTATCTATATAGCAAAATCCAGTTTTCCACATCAGGTAGAAATTGTAATCTGACACCAGTACGCTACTCTTACCTCGTTTAGAGTCGTCAATTTTTTGTACATGCGATTCGGTTGTGGAATTCCCTCCCCCAAACAATAAGGATGGTAGGACGTGGCACTCGGTTCGTAGCAAGGCTTAGGCAACATTTTGAGGCGCTTCGATGATTGACATTGACATTAACCCCCCCCCCCCCCCCCCCCTCCCACCTACTCCCAGATTGTCTATATTTTAGCTGGCTTTAAAGCTCGCTCTTTGTAAAATTTAAGTTTGGATTGATTTTCTTTATTTTCTATATTTTATCCTTTTTTGAACTTTATCAATGAATTTTATCAGTAACTTAGTTTTCACTCAGTTCATGTAATAGTTTTTGAAACTGAAGCTTACACTACCTTAAAAGATATTGTATCTTACTGTGTAAGTTAAATCGATATAAATAAATAAATATGAAATATGAATATGAAATACAATTTTCTCTATTAGTCGGTAACTTTCCGGCAATCGCAAGCGATTTGTCTATATTATACCGATAGAGTAAAGCTATCACTCTTGTCACTCCCTTCAATGCACTTTTTGCTTACTACTTCGCTCACATTTCATCTATTTATTTATATTGGTTTGATTGACATGTGAAAAATTAATCACAAAAAATGAACACCGTCCATAGATGAACGCTAATATTATGTGAAGAAAAACTTTCGCTTTAGCTTTCGCTTTTACACCAGCCTTACACTAGCAGCCATAAGAAAATTGTTTTCTTCTTCTTGTTGACAAATTGATTATTATAACAGAAAACAGACACCAGAGACACCCATGCGTAAAGTTAAGTAAAAAGCAAAAATGCACATCAAGACCATGCTACATGGTCAACGTAATGGACCATTGCGGCGCTCCTATTGCGGTCAATTTAATGAATAGATTTTATGGCAAAAGTGGCCGAACTGCTAGGCCATCATTCCGCGATCAGCGAGTACCGAACCGCTCACGTTTGGTTGGTGCCGCAACACCAAAGAAAGTAGTTTTCGAGAAATGCAAATTGTCGTAGAAGCGGTCGGTCGGTGTGCTCATTAATAGATAGCATGCTATTTGATCACTTTTTATGAATTCTTTTTTTTTTTCATTAAATTGAAATTTTATACTGAGGGAGGTAACTTGAAGTCACCCATGGATAAACTTTCACGGTTGTCGTCAATTAATTGAACTTGATCCCATTGAATGCGGATCGCATGCAGGGTACCTATGTATCAATTTTCGTGCGCCATGGCTGTGTTCTTTTAATTAATTTATTAACAATCGTAATTGATCTGGGAGCCACTTTGTATGACTACATATTTAATGGTAGACTTGATTCATGAAACAAATAAATCAATAATATGGGATGATTCCGAAAAATAATTGCCATTCAACTTGATGGATTTAATAACTGAGCGGATGTCTGAAATTATATAAAATAGGACGTCCTATATTTTTTAAATATATTTAACTTGCGTACAGAAGCAAACCTATTGTTAGTATTTAAACATCATTTGAGCAATAATCAGCGGGCATAGCCAATAAGTTAAGATGAATGTAAGGCACTTAAAATACTTTCACATCGAAAGTAATTCTCAAATCACTGCCATCATGCCGATTATTATTGGACTTCAAAGCCACTATTAATTACATAGCTCATCAGGTGCAATCGCAACAATTCGTAACACTCGTTTAAGACAAAAACCGTACAACTACCAGAGACATGCAAGTAATCGTAACATTTATAACTCGATTTATCAATAAAACAATTCGAAATGTATTATGGCAAATTGTGCAGAAAATTGCGCAAAGCTGTGTATTGGATGTGCTCATTTAAAGACTGCAATTAGTCAAATCAATGCGCGAAATTTGATTGATGAAATCAAATCATATCTTGATTATCTTCAAGTGCCGACACAGTGGGAACTGCTTACGAAAATCTCGCACGTGCACACCCCCATTACCAATTACCATTTGCATCTCATACTGACAGTCGTATTATTTGGCTATAATAACTTCTGACATATGAAGTCATTTCATTGGCCGTTAAAACGATGTGTTTTTTTCTCTTTGTTGTTTTGGTTCCAGAACCAGTTATTTGGAATGGTGTCACGAGTTAGGTATGTGCAAGAATCCAATACGGTAGTGCTTAAAGAACTGAAATTTCTTCGACATAGAAAATACTCTATATCAAGATACGCATTTAAAAACATAAATCTAATAAACTTAGGTTTCTCGTATGGAAAACAATATTAAAATAAATTATCCGAAGCCATATTGTTAGAGAGAATACAACCACTTTCACTCCTCAGCGCAATATAATCAAAAGAAACCAAATACCATGCAAACGATGAGCTTGCAGCTGCAGCAACAGAGTGTTGAGTTAATTAATCGAATCGAATGATTAAGCTAAGATTTGTTTGTTAAGGTATTTGCTTCTGAAATTCCAGAGTTCGAGGAACCGCATTTTTTCAGTTTTCGCTCATGTCACGGTCGCTTAACTTAAATCTTGTGGTAAAAGTGCCGTCACTGAATTGGGATTTGCATAGTTTTGGTTCACAAAAAAACATTTGTTTGCAGTATTTGAGTTAGGTATTTGATTGTTGGAATTCTCGCGTGGGTTTGGTTCTGTTTGTATTTTGGGGCGAGGAATTTGGTATGTTGTTCAATCCATAGTTTAAACTGCCCACCAGGGTTTTTATGTAAATATGTGTTTTAATCTGCCATAGGTTGATGAATGACGTTGCTATTGCCGTTTCAGGGATATAAATACATATATCAACACTTTAAACGAACTACTTCAAAACGCTCTCAACAAGCTGATAAGATGGGCAAGAAGCTGTGTGCTAACCTTCAAAAAAATGAACTTGCCCTCTTTTCCAGGAAATATAAAATCACTCATATCGATCCTCCCTCTATTAACGGTACAAGCTTAACATTTTCCGATGAAGCTAAATTCTTGGGTCTAATCTTCGATAGGAATTTAAGCTGGAAACCAAATTTACAAGAAAGAGTAAAAAAAGCTACAGTAGCACTTTTCTCTTGCAAAAAAGCCATCGGTAATAAGTGGACTGGAAAGCACGCGACGCAATGTGCAGTATGAAAACAGCTCTTCCGTACTATCCCAAACTTGTACTGGCGGCAAGGGAAAGCGCTATCATGTGATTTCTGAAATCTGGTTCGGAAGCAGAAACTGCGCAGATCAGGTGTCAAAACGGAAGTAACTATATTCTACAGATCCGTTCAACTACATGGATAAGCGGAAGATATCGACATCATCGCCCGATCTGAGCATGCCGTATGGCGATTGAAGAACAGGCAAAATTGGTTGGCCTTGAAGTCAACGAGGACAAAACAAAGTACCTGCTTTCACCAAACAATCAAACATCTGTTCACAGACTAGGAAAAAACGTCACTGTTGATAGCAGCAACTTTGATATTTTTTTTGTTTGTTTTTTTTTTTTAATAAAAAAGGAAATCCAAATCTTGTACTACCAGGCAGAAATCCTATTTTTGGTTTGAATCTGCACCGCACGGGTCATAAGCCAACACACTTACCTCTAATCCATCGCCACCCTAAAAACTTTGATATAGTAAGGGATTTCACCTACCTCGGAGTAAACATCTATTCCACGAATGGCACTTTAATGGATTCATGTTGCTCCTTTGGCTTGGCAAAACAAATCTGTTCAAACGTCCTAGCCCGGATGACAAAGTGCAAGCATTACAAAACACTGATACTACCAGTTGTGGTTTATGGCGCCAAGTGTTCGCTGAGCAGGAAATGAAAGCTAATATTCGGTTGTTTAGAAAGAAAAATAATCCGTCGGATATTAGTCCTCTGTGCGAGGACAACCGCGTATTCTTTGAGCTGTATCAGAATGTGGATGTAGTCATAAAAGCTAAACCACGAAAATATTAGTTCAGCTACATAGAGCGAATAGAGAATTATGCTTCAGCCAAGAGGATCTTCGACTCCCAGCCCCCAGGTTCGAGATGACAAGGAAGACCAAACCTCCGTTTCAAAGACCAAGCCATCTCGGATGCCAGAGTGCATGGTCTGGACAACTAGAAGAAGCGTGCCTGGGTTCTTGGAGAATGGAAGGATGCAGTGTATCAGGCAGTGGATCTTCATGGGTCGAAGTCTGTCTGAAGATTGGTCTTCATCGGAAAAGTTGGATAACTTAGGAATCCGTCCCAGCTTTTTGTAGAAGACATCCTGGCATACTCAGATTTCAGAGAATTAAAAAAAGTAGCAAATTCGGACAACCACAAATTTCTATTCAAAATAGGAAGTTTAGCTTCAACATTGACGAAGATATACAAGGTGGCGCAAAAGTAATCCTCCTATCAGAAAATGCTATAAACTTTGCGATTGGCCCCTAATGTCAGTTCTGTTTTGACATTTGTGTAGTAAACACATGCGAAATACACGTTAATAAACAATGTTACGGTACACTGCTCCAGAACGCGGAATATTGGTGACTATTTATTTGAGCAATAATCGGTCGGTGACCAAAAAACATCGGAAGGTTATTTTTGCGCCACCTTGTATAAGGATTTGTTCTCAGGTAAAATTTGGCCGGTCGTAAGACAGGCGATTGCCCAAAAACATTATCTCCTCCTGACAGAAGCTTGTATGAAGTCGTCGACGAACAAAAATAAGCAAACAAGCATAAACACAATTAGGCTTTTAAGGGACAAAAACCTAGTGGAAGGGACATACATTTTAAAACCGACTCGGAAAGTCAAATTTGAGACACTTTTCATGCCAATTAATACTCCTGGATGTTTGTCAGACTTTCGCAAGAGAAGGGGCAGTGGAAAAAAAACGTTAGGTGTTACTGGCCCGGCTCCCATTACTCCGCGCTTCAAAAGGACATTTTTAAAACGGCAAAGAAATATGGCATTGGACAGACGAAGATAAATTAGTGATAATTGAAAAAAATCGGCTTTCAAGAACGGAGATGAAAAACTTCCAATAAACATGAGCCTCATAAATAAAAACGTTATAATGGGCTCTAGAAGAGGAAGCGTATCCTGTATCGGGAGTTTGAAGAAATGTCTTCTTTGGTTGCTGATACGAAGTAGCCTGGCTGTCAACTTGAACAAGGAAAACACACGCGCATATCGATAAAACGGATTACGAAATAAAAAAAAGGAGAACGTCTCGGCAAAATGTTAAAACCGCTGGGACAATGCCGGCAAAGGAGGATGGATACACTAACGAACCAAATAAAGAACTCAAGGTGAAAAAAGTAGTGCGAGATATAAATTGACATCGCACAGAAGAATGGAGCAAAATGTCAGAAATTTGAAGCTCAGTCAGTAAGTTTGTGACCAGTGTTCTCATAGAATTTAAAAAAAATCCAGCTTTTTGGAAAGCAGAAAGATGAAAATGAGAGTACAGCCTGAGGCGCAACCAGCCCCCACGGGAAGAGCGGTTTCTATTCAACTCTTTGCCTAAGTGTTGAAACGAAATCGATTCGATTAAAAAAAGATTATTTTTATATGAGTAAAATGTAACACAACGTAGCGCAGTCACCCAGCTCAAGGACATTGAAGAGTATCGCGATTGAAACAACATATGGAGGTTTTAAAAGAAAACGAAGAAACCGGGTGCTGATTTTAAGACTTGAACGCACTTCAGGTCACCTAAACGCAGAAAATAGAATAGTGTTGGCTTGTGACCGGTGCGGTGCAGGTATATTTTTGATGTAGTTGGGGGTCTAATCCACCTTGGAGTAAACATCAACTCCACAAAGAATGAGAAATAGAATTACCATAAGAAACCACTTCGGCTTAGCAAACTAGACCTAACAAATACATTGAAATAGCACCATTATTAAATAAAATAGATGAATTGGCCAACATTTCACCTTATATTATATTAGGTGGAGATTTTAATAGCAATCTGCTCTTAGAAGCAGCACTTTCTGATGATATGAGAGCTCTTAACTTACGTCCAGTAAACACGTCAACTCCAACTCACTTTACCAAGGAATCGAGCACCCTGCTTGATGTATTTTTTGTCAGCCACTTGAACAAAGTCCTTCACTATAACCAGCTATCTGTATCCTGTTTTTCTCACCATGACCTTATACACCTAACTTTTCAGTGTGAACCTATTGTTTCGAATAATAGTTATAGCTATAGTGACTTTAAAAACATCAATTATAGTTTTTTGGAACGTGACTTAAGGTCGGTTAATTGGCCTCAAGTTTTCAGAATGATATCTGTTGATGAGCAAGTCTCCTTCATTCAGAATAATATTAACTATCTTTTTAATGTCCATGTTCCTTATAAGACAAAAATTTGAAGATACAATGACCATCCCTGGTTTAATAATAATTTAAAAACCTTAATTAACAAACGAAATATGGCGTATAATACGTGGAAACGTTTTAGACTGGAGGTTTTTCGTAAGGCTTATACTGACTTGAGAAATAGAGTTGTATTTCAGATTAGGGAATCAAAAAAACGATTTTACTCGTCTCGACTAAATCCTTCTCTGGCTCGTCATAACCTTTGGAAAAATTTGAGGGATATAGGTGTTGGTAAGCGTTTGAATAATAATTCAGTTACCAATATTGACTGTGATGAGGTGAATAAAATTTTTACATCGCTCTCATCGTCTGGGCCACATGGCAGCTCTATCCTCTCAAGTTTTTCGGAAGCGGACAGCTTTACCTTTAGTTTTTCCGCCGTTAATGAAGAAGATGTTTTAAAATTCTGTTTATCCATAAAATCTAATTCCGTTGGATTCGATGGCATTCAACCAGTATTGCTGAAGGCGACTCTTCCCTACACTTAAAAATACATAACCCATGTCTTTAATGTGATAATCATGACTGGAGTTTTTCCTAGCATCTGGAAACGAGCAAAAATCATCCCTGTTCCAAAAAGCCGTAATGAGTATCGCCTAATAGCAATTCTACCATTCTTATCCAAAGTTTTTGAAAAGGTCATGAACACGCAGATAAGGCTATACTTGGATCACCATGACATGTTATGTCAAAGTCAATCTGGCTTTCGTCCTAACCACAGCTGCACGACAGCTTTAATAAATGTAGTCGAAGAAATAAGGCAGAGTGTGGATAAGGACCATGTAACTTTTCTTACACTCTTAGATTTCTCAAAAGCTTTCGACACTGTCAATCACCATATTTTATGCGGCAAACTAAGGGATAAAATTCCAGTTCATGTCATCCTCAGTGAAACTTGTTTTCTCGTACCTATCCCTTAGATACCAAGCAGTGGTTGCTGATAACCAAACGTCCTCCTTCTTCCGCTAAGCAGAGGTGTCCCTCAGGGATCAATACTGGGACCTTTACTATTCAGTATGTACATTAATGACCTCCCCTCGCTTGGTTTCAACTCGTCCTTACATATGTATGCTGACGATGTGCAGCTTCGGTATAGCTGTCATCTGGGTTTAATTGAAAATGGAGCTTGTGAGTTAAATGATGATTTAAATAAAATTTTGCTCTGGTCCCTATCAAATGGACTCCGTTTGAATCCATCCAAGACCAAATGTTTGATTATCTCTAGAAAACCTTCAGACACTTCATACTTTCCACAAATACAACTCAACAGTACACTCATTCAGTTTGTTGAGTCAGCAAGAAATCTATGATTAGTCTTTAACAAAACCCTAACCTGGACCAACCATATACAATTGGCAATCGGAAGAGTGTATGGTAGCTTACGTATGTTATGGGCCACCCAAACAATTACTCCAATTAAAACAAGAATGATACTTGCAAAGTCACTACTCATCCCCCTATTATTATTTGGGTGTGAAATTTATTGCAACTGTGATAGCAGGCATAGGAGGAAACTGAATGTTGTATTCAACAGCGTAGCAAGGTATGTTTTTGGTCTGCGGAGATATGAACATATTTCTACATATTCTAGACAAATATATGGTTTCACTCTGGAAGACTTATTTGCTCTAAGGACCTTAACAATGCTCAACAATATTTTGCAAACACGAAAACCACCGTATCTATATAGCAAAATCCAGTTTTCCTCATCAGGTAGAAATTGTAATCTAACACCAGTACGCTACTCTTACCTCGTTTCGAGTCGTCAATTTTTTGTACATGCGATTCGGTTGTGGAATTTCCTCCCCCAAACAATAAGGATGGTAGGATGTGGCACTCGGTTCCTAGCAAGGCTTAGGCAACATTTTGAGGCGCTTCGATGATAGACTTTAACCCCCCCACCCCCCCTAAACTAAAACGCTACATTCGCTCGGTCACTTTGAAAGAATGGACAATGATGCTACAGGCAGGAATAACTTCGACTCCCAGCCCTACGTTCGAGAAAGCAAGGTAGACTAAAGACCAAGGCATTGCGGGTACACGATCGCACGATCTGGACAACTGAAAGCAGTGTGCCCGTGACTTTTTACAGGTCGGGAACCCGTTTAGATATAATAGAAAGTGACATTAAGCGCTCAATGCACATAAATACATTTTCATACGATTGAATACATGTCAGGCTAATACCCTGTTTCACAAAACGACAAGTCACTATTTACAGGCCCTTTTCTAACACTATGTAAAAGATACATTTCACAAAACTACAACTGTAGACCTGTAACTTCCGATGAATTACAACAATTTAACAGGTTTATTTATACAATTTTACAGGCGTTTTTTAATTATTACCACATGTGCAAAATCTACACCTGTTAAAAAAACAAACAACTTAAACGTACCTATTGAGAGCCGTTATATTGTTTTCATAGCTTTAAAAGACAAAAAACAAATACTTAAACTACAGTTGAGAATGATGTACAAAACGTGGTCACCCAAAATTAATACATACTATGTATGTATGTTAGGTTAAGTTGAACTGACAATCGGCCGAGACCGACACACTTAGCCACCTAGCCACTATATGATCTGTTTCAATACCACGTGGATCTGTCTCCGCGCTACTCGTTAAACACGTCAGAGCTTTTACTGTAGCGCAAGAGCTTTTAATGTCTGTGTTGATAAGATCATTAAGGCCTTTATAGCTCCCAGATGTTGTTTTCGTCTTGGTTAAGTTAAGTTTGCCCTTGAAAATCGCAAATAACCAGAAATGGTATCTCTCAGTTAAGCTCTTAATTAAGTTTAGTTCTGTTCCACAAAGAAATTTTCAGTAGCTGATCATAAGTATACTTTTTACTGTTGAAACGTTTTCACCATTATTCCAGCAATTGAAGGCGCTAAATTCAGAAAAACACATTTGGCTTATTATAAGCGTATCTTCCATCGGGTTACGCCTTGTGCCTACTTATAGCTTCAAAATGAGGTGTGCTCAATAGTGCGGATTATTTGTTGGGAATAATAATCAGTGGATACAAGCATGTCTTTCTCTCTTTTTGCGATGTCACGTCGTCGTTCCTTCACAAATCAATCAAACAAACTAATGGATGATGAATGTGAGGTTTAAAGGTGCTAGCGGCCTAAAGACTTCGCATTCAGATACAGTTATCAATAAATCAAATGAATATAATCAGCCGATTTGTAAGTAACACGGATATCTATGTGTCGAAAGAAGGTCAACAAACAAATCGTCAAAGTGGCAATGTTAAACACGTGTTCCTCTCTCGTTCTCTTTGATGGTCAAAGTAAATATTTGCCCCATGTGCTAGATGGCTCTTTAGTTTTGATAACTATTCCAATTTGACGTGTCTTCTAAGCCTTCATAACTCATCTTTACATATCATATATGTTACATCAAAGAATTTGTTTGCTTCGTTCTTTTCCTTACAACCACGAGTAACTAAACAACTTCTGCGAAAAATTTGACGATGATTACGATGGTCATTGACCACGAGTTGAACTCGCGGTTGCAACTTACATTTACATTTGACTGTGAGGAAGGTTAACAGATATACCCTCGCGTAAATTGGTATCAAGATTGAATGGCTGCTTCTTGGTAAAGTTGTTTAGCCTCAGTTGTAGGTGGTGCGGTAATAGCAAGAATTTTATTTATTTTAACGAATCGGATTCTGATAAGTTGTGTGCTACTGAATCGTTTCTTTTCAAGGATTATTAACACTTTTCGACGTAAAGTTCTGCATATCTACGTGAAGTGAATAAATGAATTTAGTTATTAAGGAAAGGCCCAACCAGAAGAGGAAAAAAAGTTGTACAACCCATGACGCCAGGAATGCAGTTAAAATAGCGCCCCGAGATATCTTTGTCTATGTAAGTTTTACTCATATTCTTAAATAAATACAAAACAATCAGTTTATAAGAATTGAATAATAAAATTCGGTTTTTGAAATTCAAAACGGAATTGGTTGATCATTCTTAGTTTATTTAAGGAACCGTTCGCCTAGTTCTAGCGTCAATAACGTGTGAAGGAATTCGGTGTTTCATTATGCGTTAGACGAAGTCTTTTTCACCTGCAGCAAAATATACCCAAGCTCAATAGCTCTTCTTGTCTCAAGCAGATCCACTTGAAGCCAAATAGAAATTTATATTGCAAAACACTTCACCATATTGCAAGGCCGTAGCCAGACAATTTTTTCGTGGGGGGGGGGTTAATTTTTTTTCCATACAACAATCAGTGTGTACCTTTCTAAATGGTAGTTAGATGTAATAAATAAAATAAATGCAGCCCATTTTAGCCGAAAATCGATCAAACACGATTTTTAATTGGGATTATAGTAAACTATACTATATACAAGGTGGCGCAAAAGTTGTCATCTGTTTACTTCACAAATGTCAAAATAAAATTGACATTTGCCGCTATTTGCAAAAATTATAGCATCTTCCGATAGGGTTTTCAGCCCTTGGGTGTGCCTTAGGCAATTCTGGTGCCAATGTTCTAAATGATCCACGACGTTTGACATCTATCCTATGTAGTTTTCAGTCGGATTGGTGAACGCCACTGGGTGATGACTTTTGCGCCACCTTGTACAAGGCATTTTATGGATTTGTGCAGAAAAAAAATTGAGATAACAATTAAACATGACATTACGATGATAGGGAAGTAGGAAAAATGTGTTGGAAAATTCTGTTCGTCCGTCTGCCTATTTGCAGATCTGCAGCCTAAGCGGATGGGCCGATTTGCAAACTTGGTTCATAGTGTTTATTTAGTAGTCTCACACTAGGCGTTGTTCAAATTGGAATTTTAGCTCTAAAGCAATGGTATATGTCATATAACGGTTTGTTAAAACTTAATTTTTCTAAAACGGCCTTAACGATTTAGATAAAACAGTCTATCTTTTGGTAAGAATGGATTTTGCGAGACTTATCTTAAAACGGTACCTCCTATAGAACCGATTTTTTAACATCACAATTTCTCGCTAACAACAAAACCGATTTCAATTAAATTTTAAATTTAGGAAGGATTTTATGATTAAATTCTTACATAACCTTTTTGGTTTTTTGAATATGCTGGAAACCGGTATATTGAATTGTTACAGATTTTTTCCCAGATTTCCTTGTATTGCAATATTTACTCAAAAAATTGCAAAATATTTTTAAAAAATTAAAAAAAAACCTTTCTAAAAAAACGGCTTTAACGATTTTCAATATTTTTTTTCCTAGGTAGACTATTGCTAATAAAATATTGCATAATTAGTTTTTCCAAGAAAACTCTCAAACAAATTTGAAAAACTAAAAGGCTTTTCCAATATTTTTTTTAATAATTTTAAGTTATTATTTATTAGGTACATATCATAATTCTTTAAGATTTTATTACTACAAAAAGTATTACATAACATGTAGGAAGGAATCATTTTTACAAAATTAAATTTAATCTTCTGGCCTTCTGCGCTGCAAATATATCTAAAACTTCCTCAGTGTCAATCTCAATTTGTTGATGAATTCACATTGCCGCCAATCCTGTTAATCTTTTTTCACCGGTAGAATTTCTTAGATAAGTTTTTAGACGTTTCATTGTCGAAAATGTTCTTTCCGGTGTACATGTTGAAACCGGTAGTGTCGCCAAAATTTTAAGAAGCTTGTGGATGTCAGGAAACAGATCCTTATTGCATTCCCCAAGAGCTGTTATTGCACTCTTTGAACGCTCTATATCTTTTTGTGTATGGCATTTTGTCTTCCATAGCGTAAATTCAGCTTTTAAAGTATCCCAATCCAAAAAACATTTATCATCTAAAGAGGAATCATTATACTTATCCTAAAATAGGTTTCAGGATCTGTTGTGCTCATGTTTTGTCTGTGCCTTGACACAATTCGTGAAATTTTAAGTTTTTCATCTACAACATTAGCTAAGTTTTGTGCAGTCTCAAAAATTGTTTTGAATTCCGGAATGATATTTCTTGGAATGTGTTTGTTATTAATTCCACATGTTCCAATCCAGACACTAAGTCGCATGAAGGGGATTGTAAGATCTTACAAAGTGGCAATGTATATGTAAACAAAACACTGATACAACACAAACTTACTGCAAAATCAGTAGCTGAAATAGATCTTAAAAATCAACTCGACTTCGATGATGCACCAGAGTCCTTATCACTACACAAGTCTTCCAAAGCATCAATTATCGCTTCAAAAATTTCCTCATCAACCCATTATGGTTTTCCACCCAGCGTGTTTCACACATTGCTGTTAAATTTTTCCATTTATTTTGAGGATAATTTTGTTTAATCATTTCCTGCAACAAATGTGTGCGCTTTGCCGATAATTTCAAAAAAAAAATCCAACGGATTTTTTGGTACCAATACAGGTTGAACTCCGTTAAAACTGCCTTTCATAGCTTAAAACTAAAATCAGAAGTTTTTAACATAATCAATAATTATTTGAGTACAAATTTCATACTGATGCGGAAAAGTATGATTTACAAATGCATTTTTAAAAAATTTCGGGGGGGGGGGGGGGGGGGTTCAAACCCCTGTGACCCCCCCCCCCCTGGCTACGGCCTTGCCATATTGAGCTATCTGAATTTGTTTTTAATTATAAAGATCAATATTTGTTTTATTATTTATTTACTTATTTTTATTTCGTGATTGCTAAGCGATTGTACGACACAATATCTTAAAAGCTAGTCATGCGCTAATTTTACAAAATAGTGCAAAATAAGTAAGTTAATAAAATTGTAACTATTTCTGAAACAACTTTTAATCTTCAACTATAATTTAGAACTTAATTTTTATATTCACGGAAAAATGATTTTTTAAAACCTTTTTAATAGTTGTTGTGCCTTGAATTACTTTAGTATAACGTCGGGAAGAGTATCAAAGACGGTCGGAATTAACAAAAAAATAACGCTCGGATGTCGGACGTTAGAAGCGAATATCGAGGATAAATCAACAGGCAAGATCTATGCAAGGCTGCAAATCTAAAATTGTCAAAACAGTATTGTGGTTGGCGTGTAAGCAAGATATAATAAAACCTGAAGCTCAAAATAACGTTCAAAAGGCATATCCTGTAGACGCGCAGCAAAACCAAATAATCGGTCGTATCTTCATAGGCCAAGGACATAACGAACATTACTATCAAAACCAACATTTGCATTGAATTTCGCAACCATATATCAACATCGTAATTATCAAAGTCTTTGCAAGAAGTAAATATCTTTTGACTGGTCCGTTTATATAGCTATACCAAGCCAGAAAGCTGTTAAGGTCACTCCGAGATTTTTTGCGGGTTATACATATTTGATGGGAGCATTGCTCAAAACAATCGGAGGACCATAACCAAGATCTAAACGGTTTCTCGATATTTTACAAAACTGGTCCAGTGTACTACAAGTAAAACACAGTAACCACTTTTACTTTTTGAATTTATTCGTTTTCCTAAGAAAGACGGGTAGGCGCTTCAATGATAAGGAGCTTGGTTTACAGCACTCACCACATCAGCACCAAATACCTGCCACCTGATACGAGCAAAAGCAGGACACTCACGGAGGAAATGTTCCATAGTGTCATCGCGTTCTCCACAGGCTTCGCAGTTGGTGGTATCGCTAAAGCCTAGCACGTTAAGATTATTGGCAAAAACGTAATGGCCCGTAAGAACGCCAGCAATTTGTCTGCAGTCTTATTTGTTGAGAGACAACAGAATGCCGCAGATTTTTTACAGACGTCGGGAAGAATTCGTTTAGTCTGTCTGCATCCTGGAGAGTTATGCCATCTGCGGTTGTGGTCATATGAAACCCAACCGTCAATGGAAGCCCTGACCGAAGGCGCAGGCAGGCCTAAGGCCGGTTCAGGTCCTGAGAAGTCTTCCTCTGAGCCCTGGCTAGCAAGTTCATCGGTTCTGACTTGCTACTGAACTAAATTTTGTATGGAATCAAAAATGTTCTCGATTGGTCTCTACACATTTCGATTTTTTGGGCTTAAAATAAGACCATTTATTTGTGACAAATCTTGAATTATCTCTAGGTCTTCGTTCACGCAAGAAGCTTCATGTTCAAGGGTACAGCTAAGGGACATTTGGACTACATCTGCATTCAGATGAGAATAGCAATTATAAATTAAAGATGGAAATTCGTTGACGTAAATTGAAAACAATAGAGGACCAAGAATGGACCGCTGAGGGACAACAGTAACATTCTGGAGAAAATTAGATAAAGTGTTCCCGACTTGCACTTCTGCACGAATAAATAAGCTTCGTAGCACCAGATGAAAGATTAAAATTCTGCATAAGCTTATCTTATAAAATGACGTCATTCACTGTGTCGACAGCCTTAGAAAATTCAAGCAGTACCAAGCAGTGCTGTTCGTGGATGTCCAATATTATGTCACTTTTTCAAGCACTGCTCGCCACTTAACACAAACAATATTGGCCTCAATTCTTACTGCTTTATAGGGAAAAACAGTGATGTAGCACATCAAAAAATAATCAAGTGACGTCAAATCGCACCACCTTGAAGCTCAATTGATAGGTCCATTTCTCGAAATACATGGTTGCGGTCGCCGTATAGATTGTATCGCCATCTTGTTAAAACCACATCTAATCCAGATTATTGTCATTTATATTTGTGAGTGAAGTGGCTTGACTGCCGACCCCAGTAATGTATTGTTATGCTTCTCAATTTTGCGCGTTCGGAGTTAGCGTAAATTTGTAGGTCCTTCTCATAAGTGGCAAATATGTATAGACCTTCGTACACATATGTTGTTAATTTTAGGGCTTTTATTGCCCAATAATGCCAAATGTTTTTTTCCCGTAATTTGATCTGAAATTATGTTTTGGAATTCGGCGGATGTCGACATCATCCACAATTTGAAAATCGTCTCCACCTGTGCTTGGGCGCGTTACATTTTTAATGGGACAAATTCAAAGAGCACTATAGGCGCTTAACTTCTTTCACACTTTTATTAACTTTCCGACAGGTACTCCCAGCCTTTAACACAGATAAGAACTTATTTTATGGTGTCCCATGAAGATTGCTTTAAAATCAATGGAACGATAATAGCGCATATGCTCGTAGTTTTTGGAAAATTATGGCACCGGAAATTGGAACAATTTTTTTTAAACGCCAAAAAATTTTGAATGAAACTATTTTTTTAATTAAAAAATACGCCAGCAATGTTCCGTTTTTACTTGTTGGCCTAATCGCCAAATATTGTTTTGAAAAAAAAACATAACGAAAGGCTACAGCCCGCTTGGGCGAACTGTTGGATACCGATACCTTATCCATATTCCTATCTCCTACCGTAGGCGTGGCATTGGTCCTTGTCCTTGCCCATTTTAGAACATTTTTTATTTGACATTTTGTCAAAACGCATGGGCGTGGTAAAAAACTCTGTTACGGCGACTTTTTAATAGTGTTATGTTCATTTTTAAAGCCATTACCTATTTAAAAATTAACGTTTTTTAACAAGAATATTGTCTACATATTTCGTTATAACTGTTGTTTACGATTTTTAAGGATTTTATTGAAAAAAACAATGTTTATGCCAGAAAGCCCCCAAAAAGTGGGTGTGGCAAAACATTTATGGGCGAATTGTTAAGAAAGAATTTGTTTTTAGAAGAACACGACCTTTATTTTCATCGACTTCGTTGATAAAAATGTTTCACGGAAATAGTGGACCTGTAAGTGGATAAATTAGCTTTAGGCGGACGGACGGATATAGCCGACATAACTTGCGAAGCTGATCACAAACTTTTAGAGATATCCGGTCTAAAGTATGTAACAAACTAAGAGTCAAATTTATAATAACCTAAGAATAGCTTCCTGTTTGACAATTTCGGCGACTGGCAAGGACATCCTTTTCAGATCTAAATAGATTCATTAACAGATTCTTATTATACCCTATTCTAAGGGTATATTAATTTTGACGCATAGTTTGTAACATACCCTAATATTGCCCGTAGACCCCTAAAAGTTACTATATTTATGATCAGCATCGATAGTAATGTCGATCTAGCCATGTCCGTCCGTCTGTCGGCAAAAATTAGGCCTTTAAACTGGACCTAGAGAGCTGAAATTTTAACCATATACTCTCTAGGGTCCCGAAATAATCAAGTTTACGAATTTTTGAAATCCGCCCACAGACACGCCCACAAACTCAAAAAAACCAAATTTTGGAAAAAATCTAATTTTGAGCTAGAAAGCTGAAATTTTTTATATATGATCTATGACTCCTAAAACTGCTCGGGATAAAAAAATTTCAAAATCCGCCCACTGACACGCCCACAAATAAATAAAATAATTTTTTTATACCCTATTCTAAGGGTATATTAATTTTTGAAAATCCAAAGTTTCAGCTAGGGAGCTGAAATTTATAGTATATACTCTCTATGGGCCCTTTATGCTCATGTGTAAATATTTTCAAAATCCGCCCACTGACACGCCCACAATTAATTTTTTTTTTTTTTAAATTCAAAGTTTGAGCTAGGGAGCTGAAATTTATAATACATACTCTCTAGGGGCCCTTTATTCTCATGTGTTAATTTTTTTTAAATCCGCCTACTGACACGCCCACAATTAAATAAAACAATTTTATTGAAATACCCAAGTTTGAGCTAGGGAGTGTTTTTTTTTTTGATAAAATCCTTCAAATGTTATATAACAAAATACTCGTATGTAGAGCGTTCTTAACAATTCAACCATACTTAGACTTTTGTCACGCCCACTTATGAGGGATAGGAATAAGAATAGGGTATCCAACAGTTCGCCCAAGCGGACGGTAGCCCGTCCCTATGTTTTTTTTTTTTTTATAATTCGCTTACGCTAAAGGGGCTTTGTTTTTTTCTGTATGTACAGTACCCTTAAAGTGTTAAATACGGCGTATGCATTTTTTGTTGAACAGTAAGCAGCACCACCTAGCAATGAGGTATGTATTGTATTACATGATTTTAGGTGCTACTTACTATTCGAAAGAATAGGAGGATAGGAAAGAAGTTTTGGTGCTTAGTATTTTTTTTTTCTCCACGGGTGGCGCCTAAATTGCTTAGGGAGATCTCTATTTATGTGAATTCAAATAAAAATCATGATTCGAACGCACGACCTGCCAATCAGTTAGTGAATACACTACCTTCGCACCAATGCCACCCGTCAGATTCTTACGGTTTTGTTAGTCATATAACCTTCCAAATATTACGTAAAAAGCAGTTTTTGGTAAAAAAACATGTTTGGCGCGAAGCTTTATGTAATTTGTAGCCCCTTTTTAATCCCTGCCAAAGAAAATTAAAAAAAAAATTACATCGTTGAATGATGCCATGGATATTACCTACTCCAAAAACATGTTTGGAAAATAAACCAACAAAAAAGCGACGAAATGATTTTGGAATAAGAGCCCAAGATAAGATAAGAAAATGAGTCAGAAAGCGTGGAAATCATGCCGCAATTTGGAAAAAGGAAATTACGCAAAGAAAAGTTTATGATTTTTGGCTTATTTTCCAAATTTAGGATGTAAATTAGACCAGAGAAGAAACAAAATGAAAAATCAAACCAAAATGCGTAACTTAGGTATAAAACAGTCATAAAGTGAAAAACTCTGGGATTGATTATACCAGTTGCAGAGATAGCCCTGCAGGTCCCAGGAACTCCTTGCAAATAGTGAATAGATGTCTTTCTGCGTCACCTAAAAAAAAAAAAAAAAGAGGTATGATATTACGACCAAAGAGACGTTTAAAAAAGTGTGAACCGGTCACACTGTCTTTCTGTCTGTCCTTCTGTCGGTCCGTCTGTAGCCGAGGCTCCAGCCACAATGGGTGGACGGATTTACTTCAAACTTTGTATTTGGGGTTCGTAAGCCTATAGGCTTATATCTCGAACTCATTTTTTGTTTTTAGTCTATCATTATAAATGATTTTCAGCTCTAACGATTTTGGTCGTTTTCGAAAACACAAAATAATTAAGGTGAGTGTAAGAAAATGGCTTACTCAGTTTTTGCAAAATTCGTTGGACGACCATTTTATTTTACAAAAACACTTAAATATATATCAAAAACGAGTGAAGTTATTTCTATAAAAATTAGCACACTAACTTATACTACAGGATTTGCATATTGTAATTTTTTGTTCGTATAATAGTTTTTTAATTTTTCAAAATTTCACTTTCACGGCTCCAGTGATTTTGATCAGCTGCGATATTTCGAATACTTGGGATGAGTGCCAGAAGATGTTGTACTTTAGAAAACCAACAATATCTCAAAAACGGGTGAAATGTTTTGAAAGAAATTTGATATGTTAGTTAACATTTAGACGATCCAGTCGTGTACTTGGCTTTCTATTAAGGTTTGGGGTCATTTCTTTTCGCTTTATGTTTGGAGCCATTTTGAAACATCATTTAAGTCAAAAGATGTACTTTTCTTGCATTTTTTTTTTGATTTGGAAAAAAGCCCAAAAACTTATCAGAAATTTTTGCCAAAACAGTTTGCGCATTTGTTTTTTCTTCTTCTTCCTCCTTTACGATGAGGTTATGATCAGGATAAGAGAGATCATAGCCCTCCCACCTTACTGCATCCGTATTGGTCCGCTTGTGGGGTTCGCCATTTCGAGCTCAAAAAACATCGGCAGGCCTCAATTGCTTGTCCTGCTGCATTTGTGTGAGCCAGGTATTTTCCGGCCTGTCCCTTTCTAAGATTTCGACAGGGGGATGCTCCCTTAAGTGATTATCCTTTGGTCGGAGTTTTACGACACCCCTGATCTCCGGTCGTGACAACAAACGGATTTGCATGAATAGGTACTTGCGGGACAGCTTTAAGATGTTAAATGTGCCGCAAGGTTCCCAGGATTTGAAAGTTGCCTAAATGTAATTTCTTCCCTTAGTCACCTTTTATGACAAATTCATAGCCCGTCCCTATACGGGACGTTTTCTTGTTTTTTCTTAAATGGAAATAGCCATAACATTTGATTGAATTAAATAATTTTTGCATTTGGCGAAACTCTATATTGGGGTTTTTTCTATGGCATAATTTCAGGCATACATACATATATATACGGCCTTAACGGCCCACACAGGTATAGAACCTAGCTTCACCAACCACTTTCATGGGAAGTGGAGGGGACCTACAGTTTTACGCCGAATCCGAACGGCAAATTTGAGAAGCTTCTCATAACAATTTGATACTCTTGGATGTTTGTCAGAAGTTCGCAAGAGATGCCAACAACATGCGGTCCCTCATCTAAGTATAAACCACGCCCTACGTCGTTTAATTGCGGTGATCGACCGAGAACCGATTGATTCGACGTGGTAAGGTCGTTGGCATAATTTCAGGCAGCCATTTGTAAACTCCATATCAAATTTTTTATTGGTAAGGCCCAATGCGAACAACTATCCTTACCCAACTTTAACGAAGGCATGGTTGTATGACGCCAGCTAGGAAGTTCATGCAGCAACACACTAGAAACTGTTAAAAAGGCGCAAGTTCCCAAAAGTGAAAGAAATGGCTAGAGTAGATGACTATTAAAACCGGCCGAAACTGTCTGCTTGCACACTCACTTAATAGACCCAGTTCGACACCTTTTCAATAATGTAAAACGTTACATATTTCACAGAAGCTATAACAATTATCCACAAACAGGAATTCACCAATTACTTACGCATCCAATTATATAACACGGATTTCTATTATAACCAGTTACGAGTACCTCATTACGTTTAAAAGTGTCTGTCTTATTTCAATTTTTATAAAAGTTCCTATTCCCATGTTCGGCAATTGAATCAATTAGCCGTACGCTGCGTTTCTGCCTCTTCTATTAAAACTAGAAATTGTTTCTCAAGTGTGCATCTCCTTTAATGACATATATTTAAATTTTGTAATTTTAGAACCGTTGAGTCATAAAAACAAAATAATAGTCCCAAGCCCGGTAAGCGTATTCAATGCGTGCTGCTTCGTCATACCACTTCGAAACACGTTGCCCATTGTTGACGACCTCTTCAATTAGTATGTGGCCCAAAGTCAATTTGCATTGCACTCTTTTCCTGATGTAGCTTAAGTACCATTTATGAACTTTGTCTTTACCTGTGGTTCCGCTGTTTTTTTTTTTATTTTGCAATGGCTGGAGAAAAATCTCTTGGCCAGCATCAGGGTCCGAAACAGCGCAAAAGAAACTAGTTTCCCATTTATTGTTATTATACTACCAAGTGCCTGAGTTGTTTTCTTTATCTGGAATTATGGTAAAAAAAAACCCACTAAAAGACCAAAGAAAAAGTGCCTATATAAAAATGAAAATGTTTTAAGGTCGACTTCAATTAAATAAAAGAGCATGAAAACATTAAACCTCCCAACAATAGCACATTATTCGTAAAAACAGAAATAAAAAGAACCTACTTTTATCGCGGCTCTTGTACTTGTATATGTATAACAATGAAGTGAATAGCGAGTGCCACAATTGACTAGGTCATGTAGGGAGATAGTGCCAGTGGTTTTTTTTCGGGCTATAATAAAATGCATGTTCTCGATCTATAGGTAGATAGCGCATTCGATGAAACCGAGTTCCTGTCGATTGGTCGATGTTAATAGCAACGAGTTATGTAAGAAGCCTGTGGCGCTATTGATGTGCGCGTTAATGCTAATGATCTTTATACGTTAAGCCTTCAGCTTATGGAGTTGTAAAATGTTTATTGAAATGGTTTGCTGGAGGCCTTACAATATGATAATATTCGTTCATGCATGTGTTATGGTTATGTCTTGTAACCGGAATACTCGTATCTTGCTGTTGCTACGAAGAATGCAATGTTGGTAGGTGTAAAATGGAAAAGATTCCTGTAAACAAGTTGTGTTACATCTGTCGGTAAATTATTAAATTATATAGCTTTAATGTGACGTATCTGTCGATAAGACGTTTTCCGTGTGTTTCTTTATTCATTCTGAATATTCGGAATATTCCGAGTGAGCCATTAACGTTTCTTTATTCAATGGAATATTCCGGATAATCCATTTCGGTGTTTCTTTATTCATTCTGGAATGAATGGAATGCATTCTTTTTATTCCTAGAGAAAGGTGGAATAAAAATAATATTCCCTCGTTTGACAGATGCACTTGATCAAAAAAAATAGAAGCAATAGCAAACAATCAAATGGGTGAGCATTTATTGCAAATTTATTGTCTTTTTTTATATTTTTATGTGTGTTGTTTTAATTTAATTATTTTTTTATTATATATTTTTAATTTCCTTCCAGAATCAAATATACATTTTTAAAATATTCTTCTGTGGGCATGAAATGCCGCATAGATGTTGGTAGTTGGTGACAAGATGATTTCATGAGCAGTGTTGCCACTTATGCTACATAAAAAGGTGCATGTTTTTTGAACTTGTACTAAATCCCTACTCGAAAGGACAACATATTTAATGTTTTACTTTTTTCCTTTGATTCAACATATTTAACATAATAACAACACGAGAATATAATGTTATTCATAAAAATAATAACAATATCTTAGTAATAAATAATATATTATGCTTTATCTGAGCGAAAGTTGTATATTAATGTATTGGGTACTTCGTTAAGAAACGCAGCTGTGGAGACTTAAATAGGGACAAGTCGTTTTCCGCTACATATTGTTTTGGTTGTCGAAAATATTGATAGCTTTAAAATGTTCAGTCAATCACAAATTCGTCACTAATAAATGAATTTAGAGAATTCATTCGCTGTTTTTGTTTGTTAAACAACATTTTTAAAACGAAATGTGAGTAGAATTGCTTTTTTGGAAAATAAAATAATATGTATTGAATAGATACAATCACTGGAACTTCACTTCCATAAATCTTATGAAAAAAAGCAGTCACAAAAGCATGAGCTTAAACAAAACAACTAACAACAAAATAAAATTAAATTTTAATACGTTTTCCCAATAGTAGTACTCAGCTGATTAATTGAATAATCAAATTATTTGCGCTATAAAATTAAGAAGGAGTACCTAAACACTATTTTTGAACAGCAAAACGTAAAAAATATTGTAGAATTGTGTACGAGAAATAAAAATGAACTTTTGGCAAAAATGTTCTTTTTTGGAAACAAATTAGGTTGACCGAATTTGCTATATACATATTTTTAATACTACTAAGTATAATCGAACAAAAACAATTAATTAATAACAAAATTGTACAAAAAAAAATGAAAATGCCTTTAAATTGCTGCATCAGGAGCTGCACAAGTCATTTTAGTCAACATGTTCACTGTTTTTATATATTTCGTTTGCCCTGACATACTTTCTCAGGTTTTTCCTTAATAAAGGAGAAAATTTCCCTTTGATTTCACCTAAATATACACTTTATTAACAATTGCAATAATTTTTCACACAATTTCTGCAAATTACTGAAATTGTATGGTTCAATTTTTTCTTGACGTTTAAGAAAGAAATGCGGCACTTCAGAAAGAGATAGCTTTACGCACGTGCTCTATCGCATTTTGCTTGTCAGTGTTCACAATGGATGAATAATTTGTTGATTGACATTCATAGTACCGAAATATCGATCAATTAATAAATTTTGTCGTTTATCAATAATTGATTTTTGACAACGATAATAAGGGTGTTTAATTAATTTAATGTAATTTGTATTACTGAGATATCGTTATTATTATTGTTTTTGTGAACTTAAATTGTATTTTCTTAAGGTTTCTCTTCTCATATTTGTTTTATTATATATGTTTCTATTTTAGTGCTGTAGTGGAGTATTACCTCACATGTGAGTTCAGTAATAGAAAAAATATATTAATTGTAAGTAGTAAATGTTGTACTTGTTCTTGAACTAAGTGGCAGCGCTGGTCAGTAGACAAATGGCTATCGTTAATTCGGTCCATTTTTGTTTCTTTATTCATTCCATTCTGGATATTCCCGATAAAAAAATCGAATATTCTGTCTTTTCTATTCCTTATCCGGAAAAAATAAAGAAACACACGGTTTATGATACAACAACGGCGCAGTTATGCCATCTATAAATGACACCTAGAAGGCGGATGACGAATGGCGCGCATGCGGATTGACGCTGCGTAGGTATTTCTGTCAGATGCGTTTTATGTGCAGCGTTCCTTGAATATAAATAATGTTTTTGGACTGTCCGTATCTTCACTTCACAACTTTGGGTTGTCCAACCATTTGCTTGTACGAAGTGGAAGGGACCTACAATGTTAAGCCGATTTCGAACGGCACAATTGATTTTGTTCGGGTAGTGGAAAAAAAACCTCTAGATATTACTTGGTCCCCGCGGAATTCGAGCCGGGAACCTTTCGATTAGTAATCCAACACACTAACGACTGAGCCACTACATAATCTTTATACCCTATTCTAAGGGTATATTAATTTTGACGCATAGTTTGTAACATACCTTAATATTGCCCGTAGACCCCTAAAAGTTACTATATTTATGATCAGAATCGATAGTAATGTCTATCTAGCCATGTCCGTCCGTCCGTCCGTCCGTCCGTCCGTCGGCAAAAATTAGGCCTTTAAACTGGACCTAGAGAGCTGAAATTTTAACCATATACTCTCTAGGGTCCCGAAATAATCAAGTTTAAGAATTTTTGAAATCCGCCCACAGACACGCCCACAAACTCAAAAAAACAAAATTTTGGAAAAAATCGAATTTTGAGCTAGAGAGCTGAAATTTTTTATATATGATCTATGGCCCATAAAACTGATTGGGACATAAAATTTTCAAAATCCGCCCACTGACACGCCCACAATTAAATAAAACAAATTTTGGGAAAAATTGAATTTTGAGCTAGAAAGCTGAAATTTTTTATATATGATCTTTGGCCCATAAAACTGCTTGGGACATAAAATTTTCAAAATCCGCCCACTGACACGCCCACAATTAAATAAAATATTTTTTTTGAAAAACCAAAATTTGAGCTAGGGAGCTGAAATTTTTAATATATACTCTCTAGGGGCCCTTTATGCTCATGTGTAAATATTTTCAAAATCCGCCTACTGACACGCCCACAATTATTTTTTTTTTGTTTTTGAAAGTCCAAAGTTTGAGCTAGGGAGCTGAAATTTATAGTATATACTCTCTAGGTGCCCTTTATGCTCATACTTAAATTTTTTTTAAATCCGCCTACTGACACGCCCACAATTAAATAAAACAATTTTATTGAAAAACCAAAGTTTGAGCTAGGGAGCGTTTTTATTTACAAAAGCTTAGTTTTTTCGATAAAATCCTTTAAATTTTTGTCACGCCCACTTATGAGATATAGGAATAAGAATAGGGTATCCAACAGTTCGCCCAAGCGGACTGTAGCCCGCCCCTATGTTTTTTTATTTGATTTAACACTTCCGCCATTCGTGGGTGTTAAATCACATTTTTGACGTTAATGAATGGGACCTATCACCTACGAAACATTCTCCTGTGACTTATGTTGGTGGCATAGAATCTACAAACCTATCTAGCCCCATCCGGAAATCGAGAGTCCATCGAATGATTCTACCACCAAGTTTTCTATGAAAACACAGACTCCCTTTTCAATAGTCGCCATATAAGCTACTGGAGGTTTAGGTAGGTTGGTAGGTAGGGTAGTTAGGAGTGGCTGCCCGGTGCTTTTTGTACCTGTACGCAATTAGCGCAAGGACGCCGTTTTGATGCCACCAATCAAGAAACCATTGATTCAATTGTGTTTCAAATCCAGCCTGTGGAATTGAGAAACTCGATGATATTGCCAATTTAATATTGCTCTATTCTCATAGGTCGTCGAAGAATGTTTTGCCGAGTGTGCGATGTCTAGCTCTAGCTAGGGCCGGACCTTCACAAAGGAAGTGGTGGAGGGTCTCCCTCTCATATTAGCTATTTAGGCAGCTCCATCTGGAGTTCGCCCGTGAAAGAAAGTACTGGGATATTTTACCCTTGACAACTCCAATGGGAGGAGAGATTGTCTCTGCAAGGGAACTATCAAGAGTGGAGCCGTGTCTTGCCAGCGAATCGGCCCTTTCATTTTCCTCTATGCCACTATGGCCGGGAACCCAGAGGAGAGTTATGTTGAAGTGGCCGCTTAGACAAGAGCTTTAATAGCTGCCTGGATATCAATGAAGATGGCAACATCTCTCTTGGTTATGGGGAAGAGTTTGAGTATACTACAAGCCTCCCGGATCGCAAGTATTTCTGCCTGGAATACGATACAGGAGTCCAGGAGTCGGAATGATTTGGATAGATTCAATTCCGATGAGAAGATACCCGCGTCGACTCCGCGTTCCATCTTTGAACCGTCGCAACGGTTCGGTATAGATGGCTTCCTGGCTTCATTTTTCCACTGGAGGTCTAACTTCGTATAAAAAGCACTGAATCGAAACAATTCTTCCTCTTGTTTTTTTTTTCAACGAAGAGGTTTTGATCTATACTAAGGGGATCAAAATCCTTCTACTTCACTGCATCCCTATTGGTCCGTCTATGGGAGTCCAATTATTGCGCAAACTTATTTGTGACGTTCTAGACGAAAGAACGTCACAAATAAGTCTCAGACCTCCTTCCAGTCTGCTTCTTCAAAATGTGATGTGATGTTTTGTTTAAGTGTATACATCAAGTTAATAGCCAAGTCATTAGGTGGAAGAAAGCATGCCCGGTGAATGACCTATACCTGCTCGATATGCCTCATCTACACGAAAGGCAAGGTGTCACTTGCCTTGAAAGAATAACAAGTCATATCCCTGTTAAATGTCACATAAAAGCTCCTATCCAACGTACTATGTGAACATATCAAGTCGTTCTGCTACACACTAATTGGCACATATAAGTGTGGCTCCCTGGAAGATCGACAAGAGACCACATCTTCATATTGGGCCAAACCCTGGTAAAGATCAACGAATTTCAAGTCGATATCGACCATCTGTTCATCATTTTGAAAGCCGCATATGATAGCATTCATCGTCATGGGCTCTATGTGGCGAACGTGTGGCAGGACGCTGAACTAAAACCTAGTTTATCGAACAATTTGCGGGTGAAAAGCAGAAGTGGAAGGGACCCACAATTTTAAGCGGATCCGAACGGCAATTTTGAGAAGCTTCTCATGACAATTGATACTTTTGGGTACTTGTCTTCACTAGATACTTGCCACACCACAAGAATGCTATGGCCAACCTTCACTGGAGCCAGAACCGAGAGTCTCATGAAAAAAGATAGGAAATCACTCTGCGGTACCACATGAAGAACTCTGTAGAGGCTGTGGCGACGAGGAAGCTCTGGAGAATACAACCCACTTCCTATGTCAGTGCCCGGGCCTCCAACACATCAGGTACAGATTACTGGGGATACATTTCTTCCATGACCTAGACGAGCTCTCCAGCACACCGATAGACTGGATAATGAACTTCACCAAAGGATGGTTTATATCGAACAACACCGTGGGTAATTAAATTACAGGGTTAAAAAATGAGTATGGGACAACCATCCTCCCCCGATATGCATTGACCTGAGTGTGGCACTACCTAACCTAACCTTTGGGTGCTTGTCAGACTTTTGCAAGGGGTTGAGCTGCGAAAACAAAATGATTTATATGTTTCCGGACTCCGGCGTTATTTGAACTTAATACTCCTCGGTCATTAGACCAACGCACTAACCACTGAGCCCATAACGCGGTGCAATATGCAGTTTGAAAACATCTTTTCCGGACCTGCAAGGAGATGCGCTACCATGAGACCTTTTCAATCTTGTTCAGGAGGAGATATTGCGCAAAGCAGGTGTCAACATGGAAGACACAATCGTTAACAGATCCATCTAATGCTTCCAGTGTAGATTGGTAGAAGGTTTCATACTAAATTTGTTTGGCCTTGAAGACGACGGTAAATAAACGTCCACCGGCCGGAGCAAAACGCCATTGTTAAAAGCAGAAACTTTGAGGTAGTTAGGGAGTTGACCTTCCTTGGCGTTAACACCAACGGTATGACACCATAGTGGAGATCTGATGCAAAATTTGCCAGAAAAAGTGTTGCTACTTCGGTTTGGCAAAGCAAAAGATCAAAAGTCTTAAACGGAAAACCAAGTTCTCGCTCTAAGGTTCAAAAGCTATTCAAAACACTTATACTGCCACTTTTGCTCTATGACGCCGTCGGATATTGGGTCCTGTGTGCAAGGAGGGCGAATGAAGGAAAAGATACAACCCGAGTTCTATGAGCTGTACCAAAATGTGGATGTAGTCAGAAAAGCAAAGACACATCGAATACATTAGCTCGGCCACATCGAGCGAGTGGACAATAATGCTTCAGCTAAGGTGATTTTCAATTTTCAGCCCATGCTCGAGACGATAAGGAAGGCCGAACCTCCGTATTAATGACCAAGCCATTGCGGATGCCAGAGAACTTGGTGTGGACAACTGGAAGCAGCGTGCCCGGGATCGTTGAGGATGGAAGGCTGCAGTGTCTCAGGCACGGACACGGGTCGGGAGCCCGTATAGAAAGTAAGTACACGGATTGCAAATTGGCGCCATAACCGATGTCATCACTGGACACTGTCTCATGGGCAAGCATGCAACAAGGATTGGCGTTAACACTAACGATTTCTAACAGCGATTGTCGTAAAAGAGGAGGAAACACATCAAGGAAATTTTAACATGAGCCTTGCGACGCCTTTAACATCTTGAAGCTCTGCCGGAAGTGTGCATGCAAATCCGTGAGTTAATACGACCGGAGATCATCGGTTATGTAACAGAAAGATCAAACAAAAATCAATTAAAAAAGAGCATAAACGTGCCGAAGTCGTAAAAAAGATACAGGCGTAAAATCTCTGGGATCGCCAAGATGCGATAACACGAGCATTTGATTTTCCTTAATAGAGAAGTGATCCGAGGAATCGGGGGGCCTGACGATATTTATTGAGCTGGCTATCCAAAGTGGGATGATTATGATGCCCCTAATGCAGATCATAACCTCGCTGTATAGGAAAAGAAGATCACACGGACCTTATACTGACCTAAATATGTCGGTTTTTTGTCGACTGCCACTCTAACCTTACCTTCATTCATGTGCAAAAGAAAATTCAAAAGGTCGTAACCAATTTAACCTGCTGATTAAATTTGTCACTGATGAGGCCCCTAACTAGCATCCATTCACAGCATACAATTGATTCTTACAGCAATTGGTAGGAGGAAGAATTTATGTCTGATTCTCCATATGACAACTTTTTCCTTCTATATTTCGATAACCTAGGCAAGCTTTAATATACAAACACTCCAATGAGTGGAGACAGGTAAATTAACATATCCCCTCATCCAAGTTCATAAATATGTCTGAACACTGGCATAGACAGTGACCCCAGTTTAATCTAATCGAACTAAATCCCTTGTCCAGACCTCAACTCGGAGCTTTCTATAGAATTCTGACGGGATTAGTCCCGCCAAAAAAATACAATCCTTCTTATTTATAACCCGAAGCGTGGCTTTAATTGGAGGCTTTGTAATGTGTTCAAAAATGCGGTAGGTTTTTCGAGGTTACGATCAGGATTAAGGGGATCATAACCCTCCGACTATACTAGATCCCGACTGCTCCCCCTGTTGGGTTTGCCGATTTGACCTCAATAGAAATCTTCAGGCTTCCTTTTTTCGGATCATTTTATTACTGACGCCATTCAAATGCTGGTGTTATAGCATTGGTGTGGTCCAGGACTGATCTGCCTTGTTAATGAGGACAAAACGAAGTATATGCTGCCAACGAGAAAGGACTCTCAACATCGGCGACTCGGACAAAACGTCACGATGGACAGATACAACTTCGAAGTAGTTAAGGACTGTCTACCTGGGCTCCACTATTACTTCGCAAAATGACATCGGCGCAGAGATCAAGCGAAGACTCACTCTTGCCAATCGCTGATTCTTCGGGCTAAGAAGGCATCTAAGAAGTAAAGCCCTCTCTCATAGAACCACGGAGATATTGTATAAGACCTTAATCATCCCGGTCCTGCTGTATGGTGCAGAAGCATGGACCCTGTCAAAAGCGGATGAAAACCTTCTGGGGTGCTTTGAGAGAAAGATTCTTCGACTGATATTCGGTCCAGTTGGTGACGATGGAGGGATTCAACGACGAACTATACGGGCTATACAGCGACGCTGACCTGCTCACAAAGCTATAAATACAACGGCTGAGATGTGTGGGACACGTGGAGCGTATGGACAACAACGCACCAGCCCGACGAGTCTTCGAATCCAGCCCTAAGAGTCAACGCAACAAAGGAAGACCTCTCCTTAGGTGGCGCGCATAATAGGAGAACAACCTTAACCAACTTGGTGTGCGTAACTGGAGGCAGCTAGCGAGGGACCGAGCTTGTTGGAGGGGCTTGTTGGTTGAGGCCGTGGTCTACCCCGGGCTCTAAGCGCCACCAAAAGTAAGTAAGTAAGTAAGGAGTGCACTGCCTCTTTTTGTGCGTTTTAGGTTATTCAAGTGCCTATATTATTTTTCGTCCATTACCGATATTCAAACTATTGAAGCTCATTAATATCCCTTAGCCAATTTCTAGTTCTCTCAGGCACAACAAAGAACGCTTATCTTCAATTTTTTCCATTTCATAATTTTATGCGGTTAAGAAAAAAAAACATTACATAACATCCAAAAGGTAAATGTTCGCCATTAATCAAATGTAAGCGCAGACACACAGTGTAGTGCCAAGGGAACATTCCTTAGCAGATCTACTCAAAAGATCAATGAACGTCGGTTTCGGTTAGCCGCTTTCAACACACCGCATTTAGGTGTGATCAATGATAAGAGTGAATTGTGCAAAGTAATTAGTACGCACTAAGTTTGTTCACTCAGCCTTAACTCTAAGGTAGATTGGTCAAACTGCACGATTTAACTTAATTCCTAGGATATACGAGTACTTACACAAATATGTCGTTGTTGCGGCTGTGTCTGGGATTAGTGGTGGCTTAGAGATCTTAATCCAATTATTATTTTTGTTTTTATTTTTACAAAATCCAATTTGAATGTCAGCACGACTGTCAGTATGTCTGTATATGTTGCGAGTCAAACAACTTTCCTTGATGTGTGATGTGGAAAAATTTCACTTTATTGAAGAAAAACTTTCATTCATCCAATTGAATGCAGCATCGCATTTTACCATGTTAAATAATCTTCCATCAACACAATCAATTTATTTCATTTTTTTTATTTATTCCGCACCATGGGAGTAATACACAGATTAACACTATCATTGCACTCGTATATCCGCCGTGTAAACTAGCGCAATGTTTCCGTATGTAACGTACAAGAATTGTACGGGCGCGCGTCAATGTCGGCTCGTCAACGGCAGCGAACCAGTCCGAACACTGCTCGTATGAAATAAATTAAAAACCAGTACAACTTTCTACCAAGTGAAATGTATTAGCTCGACTCAATGTTAAAATATCGGAATCGACATCGGTTGACTTGAAATCGCGAAACGCCACAGCAATGGAGGTACAACGGCGGCAGCGGCGACGGCGCGCTCACTATACCAACGAACGGCGAAATGCTACTTTACCACTAGTTTAGTTAGTCGAAGAACCAGATACACATGGTAAGACACACAAAATAGCGAAATGAAATGGCCATATACATGTACAAAAGATACAGATACAAAATAGAGAAACTAAACGAATGTGTAAACCAATATTGGTAACAACAACGGTCCGTGATACAGTAATAAATTATCTTCTCGTTCCAGTATCGTATTCGTCTTAACAATTGCAGACAGTAGATAGGTTCGAAAGCACACTTCGAGAGAGATAGAAGGAGAGAAATATCTTACGTATAACACCACAACTAAGTATCCACACGATCACGAGTACGAGCGTAGTATTCGCGACAAGAACCGCTGAGCAACTGAATACGAATCTCATTTGAGTAGTGATCTTGAGCCACAAGTTGTGGTTTAAAGTAAACCTGTCAGCCAGCCAGTAGCTACCCATACCTCTGCTGTCTAGCTGAGTGCTTCCCTAAGCTTCAAATATGTATAAAGCAGGTACAAAAAAAAATCACAATCTAGAGGGAAAGATTCAATTGTTGGGTGATATGACCCGTATCGCTAGATTTTTGAGGTAGGCCGTACTTGAGAAGACTTAATCGACTTTTTGGTATTGATTCAAAGATGGTCAGTTTGTCGAGTTTGGAAGAAAATAATATCCGATGAAGTGACGCATTTTTGCCTTAAAAATATTTGAATAGATACTTTTGTGTTTATAAGGCTTACCTGTGGTATTATTTGTTGGTCATTGATATTCGAAATTAGTATTCATCGAAAGCAACTGTCTTCGATATCTACATTTTGTCGTTATTTGTTGTTTTTTGGAATGCTGCATTAATTACCGTCAGAGAGACCCGAATTCGTAATTAGTTAAAACTTTCTTTAACCGCATTGTAGAATAGTTGCTATGGAATTCATTGGAAACTATTTGTATTTATGGAACAATGAAATAAAATAAATATTAGGCACCGACGACACAGGGCCTAAAACCTAGCTTTTCCAATCATTTGCGTGTGCGAAGATTTATGGAACAAAAAATTGCTTAACATTTACATGGTGCTAGAAGAGGTTATTTGTTCAACTAGGTGACATCCGACGTTGCTAGAAATCAATTTATGGAGTTTGTATTTAAATGGCTAAAAGGGTTTGTGGGAACTGAAATGAATAAACCATTTACTTTATGGCAAAATTATAACCTTCTTTTATAAAAGACCCGACAGGAATTTTATCAAAAGTTGAAAAAAGTACACGCCTTACGAACATCCCGACATTTAATTAGATGCAAATAAAATTGATTTGACCTACTTAAAGGGTTTCCCGAGCCGGTGAAAGTATCTGCCTGCGAAACTGATTACTTCGACACTCTGCAATCTAGGTCGCGCTGTTTTCAGTTCTCCACACCAAACGCTCTGGCATGTGCGATAGCTTGGTCTTTAAAATGAAGGTTGGGTCTGCCTTGTCGTCTCGAACCTGGGGGCTGGGAGCCGAAGATACTCTTCGCATTGTTTTCCATTGACTTTTGGGATAACCCCCCCATCTTGACACGGATCTAAAAGCAGAACTGGCGGGATCGATGAGTCTTTTGTAGAGCTTGCTCTTGAACTAATTTTGATATTAAATAAAAAGATAGATAGTAGGTATTTATTTCGTATAGTTTTTAACACTGGTGTTGCTATCACACATTTAACAATACAGGGATTTTATCTTGCCACTGATATATTATTTACAAAGTTATAGAGATTAGGTTAGGTAAGGTGGCTGTTAGCTAATAGCCAACACACTTAGACCAATGAGGTCCGTTGTGATAGTACGTGGATCGGGAGTTTCGACCTATACTCGCTAAACCATTTGGAGCTTCTAATGAAGCGCGATAGACTTCTAGCATCTGTGTTAGCTAAGTCACTGAGTTCATTAAGGAAGAAGGCTCCTAGATAGAGATTTCTTTTATGGGAGAGTGTATGACATGTACAGAGGAGATTTTTTTTTATTTTTTTAAATTCTGGCTCGCCAAGGCATAAGGGGGGGTACTTCGACCTAAAAGATCTTTTGTACCGTATGGGCCAGAAAAGTAGAAAACTAGTAGAATTTCCACTTTCCATGTAAAGCGGACAATTTTACCAGTAGAAGAATTCTTTATGTCCTCGGGGCTCATTTGCTCCCTGAAAAAGATCTTCTTTCTAATTCCATTAAGGGCTGGACATTCACATAAAATGTGTTCAGCTGACTCGTCCTCTTCAAGACAGAGTCGGCACTCAGGAGAGTCTGATATTCTCATTTTTTGTAGATGATATCTTAACCCATGGTGACCAGTAAGGTACCCTACTAGGTTTTTGATATCATGCCTGCTTAGGTTTAGACATTTGCTGGCATTTTTATTGAAGGGCCGAATGGCTCGTTTGGCCTGTCTTAGACCTGGGATGCTTTCCCAAAGATAGATACATTTTCTATGTTCCCAGCTTTTAATTGCTGCCGTTGCTGCTGATCTAGGAGTGCAGCAGAATGGTTCGGGACCTATGAAAGGTGTTTCTGAACCTTTTCTGGCCAGTTCGTCGGCCCTTTCGTTACCTTTTACCCCGACATGACCCGGAACCCACCATAATTTGGTCTTGTTTCTTATTCCGAGTGTTTGTAGGGTATTGAAGCAGTACATGACTGATTTGGAGTCAATGGTATACGAGCTAAGGGCGTTTATAGCTGCTTGACTATCCGTGAAAATATGGATGGTTGCACCTTTTATGCCAGATAAAATAATGTGGCTGGCGCATTCGTGAATGGCGTGGAGCTCCGCTTGAAATACGCTGGAACTTTTTCCCATGGGTATCGTAAAGTATTTGTGTGGTCCGTATATTCCCGCCCCTACCCCCGTTTCCATTTTAGAACCATCCGTATACCACTTTATGCCGTTGTGGCTGTTTGGTGGGTTATTACTAACCCATGCTTCTCTCTTGGGGATCTGCGTGGAGAACCGTTTGTTGAAGCATAATGTTTTTTGAATGCGGTCTGTGACCACGCAGTTCATGTTAAGTTCTGGCAGTTCATCGAGAAGGGTCTTTAGTTCCGGGTGATCATTAAGACTTATCTCGTTTAACTGTATTATACTTATTGCACTGCGGATCGCTACTTTTTGAATGTATATGTGGAGAGGTGTAATTCCTGTTATTGCCTCTATGGCAGCTGTTGGACAGGTTCGCATGGCTCCGGAGATACCAAGGCACGCAAGCCTTTGTACCTTTTTGAGCTTCTCTATTGCGACCTTTTGTGTGGATTTTGTCCACCATACTATGGAGGCGTATGTTATAATGGGTCTTATCGTCACTGTGTAGATCCAGAGGACGATCTTTGGAGAGATTCCCCAGGTTCTGCCATATGTGTGACGACATGGCCATAAAGCTCTATTAGCTTTAGTAATTTTGTTATTTATGTGAGAGTTCCAGTTAAGTCTCTTGTCTAGGATTACTCCGAGATACTTGACTTCGTCGGAATACTCTACGACCGTGTCGTTTATTGTGATTAGGCCTAGGTCTAATTTCCTCCTTTTAGTGAAAGGAACGATGACGGCTTTACTGGGATTTATGGAAAGGTTTTCCTTGATGCACCAGTCTATGTCTTTAGAGCATTTTTCATTTTTGATGTGACTCCATTTGAGTCTTTGCCCCTGACTATGATGACAATATCATCGGCGTACCCAATTGTAGTATAGCCTAAATTGCTCAACTTGTGTAGCAGGTCATCGATGACCAATGACCACAAAAGGGGTGAAAGTACTCCCCCTTGTGGGCAGCTCCTTACGGCTGTTACCGATACTGAGGTCGTTCCTGACGAGGCAGTTATTTTGCGACTTTCCAGCATCGCTTTGATCCATTTACTAGTTGGTTTGTCTATGTTTCTATGGTACAAAGCATTTGATATGGATTCATATCCAGTATTGTCAAAAGCACCCTCTATGTCCAGAAAGGCACAAAGTGCGATCTCTTTGCAACGGTAGGCGTTTTTTATCTCTGTAGTTAGTCTTAACAGAGCGCCTTCCGTGGATTTGCCCTTTTGGTACGCATATTGGTGAGGGTGCAGAGGCATACTTTTTGATATGCATTCTCTAATGTGGATGTCAATAATCCTTTCCATTGTTTTCAGAAAAAACGATGTCAAGCTTATCGGCCGATATGATTTAGGTAATTCGCTCGGCTTGTTTCCCGGTTTAGGTATGAATACTACGTTTACCTCCCTCCAGGTAACTGGTATATACCCCCAGTTGAAGCTGAACCTAAATAAGGCAATAATGGATGGTAATAAAAATTCTATTCCATTTTGAATGAGGGCTGGAAAAATACCGTCTGTTCCTGATGCCTTGAATGGTTTAAATGAGTTAATTGCCCATTTAACTTTATCCGGATTAAAAAGTTTTCCGGATAAACTATTAATTCTGCTGAGGTTTCTTGGAATTGAGACCTCCGCTATATGGTCATCAGAGGAGATAAAGTGTAGTCTCTTCCTCCTCCTCATCCCTGCAGCTTCTGCAGAAATCACTTGAATAGACGCCAAGCCTTAATGCGTGCTTGCCTATTAGACAGTGCCTTGTAATGACACCTATTTTCAATGTGCAGTTAGTTGAGTGAGATCAAACCCAAAGAGCGCCGCAGATCCAGATTTGGCCAGATATGCTTGGTCCACCTAAGGTTTGTACTCTCGACTGCGGATAGCTTTAACATAAGTTTACATGTAGCAATAGGCATACCTAGAAAACCTTTATCAGGTAGAAGAGGTAGTGCGGTTCCATTTTTGTGGAGTTTATCTGCCCTTCAGTTCCCTTGAATGTCTCTATGCTCCGGCACAAAATAGAGGTGAACATTAAACGGCAGTCTATGGCTACGGTGGAGTTTGACAGTCCAGGGACTTTAGCGGGGCATGAGTTTCCGAGAATATGCGGATATCTTTGGCGGATATCACATTTCTCTTCAGCCACGACAAGACTTCCTTAATCGCCATGATTTCCGCCTGGAACACGCTACAATAATCAGGAAGACTGCAATAGAGACTATAATTAAGTCTTTCTGAGAAAACACCCCCACCTTCATCTTCACCCCATCAGTTACAGAGATTACTTTAACAAAAAAAGGTATTAATATTTGGAGAGAAATCATGACAAATATCGTCTTTTCAAGCAAAAAAAAAAGATTATAATAATAAATAAATAAATAAATGAGTAAACAAACTAAAGGTTAAATTATATGTTCATAGCATATATATATGTTTGTATATATTTTCACATTTATAAATATATATACAACATGTGACTAGAATAGGTGATGTGAGAGACAAAGTGTTTATTAGTAATTAAAAAAAAGTGAACATGTATCTATGCTTATAGATATATATACTTATATGAATAGGTAAATAAATAAATAAAATATATATAAAATAAAAAAAAAACAAATAATAAAACACTGTTTATTTATAAAAAGATTAATAAATAAATAAAAAAATACTAAGAATAAGTAATATATAAAATAATGAAATAAGAATAAATAACAGATTAAATAAATGCAAAATGAAAAATAAGAATAAATTAATAATCAAATAAAAACAACAAAATAATTCATTGATATAATCTCAAAAAGCACTAACATATAGCATGCCATAGGCAAATAAAATAAAAAATAAATATTAGGACTGCAAATACAGAGCCTTAAACCAGGGCCTGCGAAATTGGAAGTTAACTACAATTTTAGGCCAAATCCGAAAGTCAAATTTGAGAAGCTTCTCATGACAATGGATGGGTAGGTAGGTAGGTGTGGCGGTTTTGATAAGACAAACCCAATTAGCACTGAGTGCCGTTTTGTTACCACAAACTCACGTAAACCTGGGTATTATCGATTGGTGGGGGAGGCTAAATCCAACCTGCGGAGTTCAGGAAAGTTATCAGTTCCTTGATACTTTTCTCGGAGATTTCCTCAAGTGTATTGAAGAAAGGGCTTCCCAATGTACGTAGTCTGGTCTTAGCTAAAGCCGGACAGGTACATAAAAAGTGAATTAGGGTTTCTTTTTCAGTTGTCACTTTGCAACTGCGGCAGTGTGTATTGTATGGGATGCCCAGCTTGGCCGCATGGTCACCTATAGGACAGTTTCCCGTAAAGATCGCTGTGAGTCTTGCGATGTCTTTTCGGGTTCTACCTAGAAGGTCAGTTGTTTTTGCCTTGTTGTAGTTTGGCCACGTTTTCCTGGATATGACACATGCAGTCCGCCTGCTCCATCTGAGGTTGGCTTTCTTAAGGTATTCTGCGGTGATATTTGCCTTAACTGCTCCGAGCGGAATGTGGACTAGTTCCGCCAGAGAGCAGTGGAGATCTGAGCCTTGCCTGGACAGTTCGTCGGCATGTTCGTTTCCATAAACGTTACTGTGCCCTGGAACCCAGAACAGGGTAACCTTGAACTTATCAAGCATGGCCAGCTCGTTACGGCATTCTAGTACTAACGTAGAGGATATAGTGACCGAAGCGATCGCTTTAATGGCAGCCTGGCTGTCAATAATTATGGCGATCCTTTGCCTCGGTGTTATATTGGAGTGAGGTTTGATCTGGCGACAGGCTTCACGGATAGCCAGTAGCTCCGCCTGGAGACGCTTGCAGTATCCGGAAGTCTGTACGATTTTGCGATGTTTAAGGATTCCGAAAAAACTTCCGCACCCACGCCGCAGTCCATTTTTGAACCGTCGGTGTAGATTGTTTGATCGAAATCCCTTGTCACTTGTCCATTTTGCCATTCTGATTTGGTAGGGATTTGAACGGCGAAATGTTTTGTGAAAGACATTCTGGGAATGATGTAGTCTGTTGAAGGCGGAACTAGTTTTCTAGGTAGAGAATCTAGAATACTACTGTGGCCGTAGGGTTTCGCAGTCCAGCATCCAGACTCTCTGAGCCTGATCGCGCTGTGTGCTGTGATGTTTGTTATATGTAGATCAAGAGGTAAAGATGCAGTAAGACTGTGAGTCCGTCTGACGGTGTTGACCGTAGAGCTCCCGTTGTTCCTATGCATGCCGTTCTTTGTACCTTATTAAGTTTGGTAATATTGTAATTTTTCTTTATAGCCGGCCACCATACTATTGACCCATACGTGAGGATTGGTCGTACCACGGCTGTGTACATCCACAGGGTCAATTTTGGTTGCAGGCCCTACTTTTTTCCGAAGGTTCTGCTGCAGGCATAGAAGGCTATACATGACAATTGATACTCTTGGTTATTTGTCAGACGTTCGCAAGAGGTGGGGAAGTGGAAAACACGTTAAGAAATTACTTAGCCCCTGCGGGATTTGAACTTGAGACCTTTAGATAAGTGGTCCTACACACTTTTGACTGTTTTTTTGTCGACTTTTAAATTCATTGACAATTATGTAAATATCAACTTACATACTACACTAAAAGATTAAATCTAACTTTTAATTAACAGGATACTTATTCCTAATTAGACTAGGCAAGAACAACAGAATTTCCATCTGCTGATTACCTGGCCATGTTGGCATTACATTCAATGAGGCAGCGAACTCTCTGGCAAGAAAAGGGGCAGAACCCTTTATAGGACCTGAACCATTCTGCGGGATAGGAGAACACAGTCTACGCGAAGAGTTTAGGAGACTGGAGGAAGAAACAAGAACCAAAACCTTTCCCAACCTCCAAGGTCTGAGGCAAGCAAAGAAACTCTTAGGAAACTATAACCAAACGAGATTCAAAGCTTGTATCAACCTTAACAAAAACTACCTAAGAATCCTAAAAGGCCTCGTCACGGGGCACTGTGGACTCAAGGAGCACCTGAGGAAAAAGAGTTTATCAGAGGACGGGCTCTGCAGATTCTGCAGTGAAACCGCCGAAACTCCAGACCACATACTGGCATCCTGTGGGGCACTAGCCCACAAAATGATAAGATATTTGGCACCAAATAACAGACAAGGACATACAAACCGGACCCACAGCAAACTGGACTGGACGCTGTGTTCTAAGGAGTGTGACCTGCCAAGGAAAAGTCAGAGCAATACCTCGATACGCTTCACAAAAGAAGTATATAGAGAGGGCTCTGAAAGAGGGCATGAACCTCCCGAGGTACAAGCAGGGGACACAATAGACCAATAGGTCGCAGTGTAATATACCCTAACTAAGATTATTATTATTATTCTAAATTAATAGTCCTTATGCGGACGCTCTTAACTTAACTTTAAACTTCTAAACATTGCCATTCGGCCTAAAAACTATTTTACAAACGAATCTAACTTAAGCCTTAATAAAACTCGGTATCATTTTTTAGATTTTATCTATGTGATGGAGGAGTTTTTACGGGACAGTTTCAGGCCATTAAATGTGCATTTGTTTTTCGGGGGCGATGTAGTGATATTATGAGCCCACCTCAGGATAGACATTTCCATTTTCCTCACCATCTTTTCTGTGCGCGTGGTAAAAGACCTTGAACTAAATCATTTCATTTCCCAATTGATCATTGCTTTTACTTAGTTTTGAGCTGCTGCAATTATCCCTATTAGTAAGAGTATCCAACTTGTTGGGAAACTCCAATTGGGTGTTAATAGTTTGTATGCCTCAAGCTTCTGCCATAATGAAGATTCAAGTTAATATGTGATCGAAAGAAACTACGAGTATGTGTTTGAATTTTTTTTTTTATGGCATCAGCTCAATTTTTGGTGCTTGGACTCAGTAGAGATTTCAAACACACATTTATTTGCGCTTGTACTGCATGTGAGAGAACGCATATTCGGTGCAGTCAGCTAACACAGCTACATTTGCCTCACCTCCTTTTAAGCTAATCCATTGTTCGGGTAAGTTAGTGCATTTGTCAACAACGCGGCACTGATTCCGTAGCATGAGTTGTCGGAGGTTGTATTGATTTTACTATTTAGTTGAAATTATTCGCTTTTCAATTTTTCAATTCACAGTGCAGCGCCCTTCGATAAACAGCGCCTGTCGTAGAAGCGACCAAGGGGAGAATTCGCATCTGCTTCATTTTCATTCCCAAGTTACGGGTCCCCATCCAAGTAGTACTCGCGCCCAAATCGTTTGAGGCGAGCCTGAGAATCTGTAGCCTTCCGTCATCTGCGATCCCAAGCTCGGTCATGGAATGGAATAGTCAACGTGTTTCAGCTATTTGAACGACATCCACATATTGTTAGAGTTCATAAAGTTCGCGAGTGTATCTTATCCTACATTCGCCCTGCTCAAACATTGCATCAAATAAACGATGAAGCACTTTTCAAACTTTCAAAGAAGCCCGGTATCAGTTTTGAACCCATTTACTTTATCGAACCGAAGTGGCAGCGGTTGCCAAGGTGATTTCTTCACCGAATCTATCTCTATAAGGTGTTGTTTTACAGTTGATGATTACTGCAGCGTAGATGATCTGCTTAACTACATCGAAGTTATTGCTATCAACAGCGACCTAGTCAAAGAACTAAGATGCTTCTTTATTTAATGGCAGCATGTACTTTGCTTCGTTTTTGTTGACTTCAAAACCAAACAATTTCGCCTGTTTTTAAATTGCACGCTGGGAGCGGCCGCTGATGTCAATTACGTTCGCGTACACCTGTTGTTCGACGGTTCTGTTGAAGATAATACCTTCCATGTTGAGACATGTATATATATTAATACGGAGTTGCTATAACGTGTTTCCACCCATTTTTGCTATTATACGTCACATAGATATGCCAACACTATATATTATATTTGGGTAGGGGACAATACATAGAATTGCACAATACAAAAATTATCCACATAATACGAGTATAACACACATTATGAATTACAGCAAGTAAAATGAAGCGAATTGGATGAAATTACAACAATAACATTGCTGTGTGAGGCAATAATCTGCCAATTGGAACGGAAAAATTTTATATCATGAAGTTACTTGAAAATGCTTGAAGTTACTTGAAAATGCTTGAAGTTACTTGAAAATGCTTGAAGTTACTTGAAAATGCTTGAAAATACTTGAAGTTACTTGAAGTTACCAACAACAATATTTGATAATGCTTGAACATACTTGAAGTTACTTGGGCATGCTTGAAGTTACACATTTTACTTCCTCATCCCCACAACATTTGTATAAGTCATTAGTGCTGATTTTCATTCGTTTGGCATAACATTTCAGCATGTTGTGACAACCACCACGAATGAGGACAAAGCTTTTTAGTATACTTGTAAAACAAAAAACTCTCGATTTGACGTTTGTTATATATGCAGGATTGGAGTGTGCTCTGCCTTTCATTAGTCGCCAGTAATATTTTGTTGCCAATCAACTGTTTATGGTTACAGGTGGGAATCTTCACTTTTGTGTCGGCATGGTTTGTTTCGACCCTGTCTGGCCAGCTCATAGTGTAGATGGGTATTTAGTTGATTTAATGGATGGTAGTTAATCTTTGTACCATTTTCCCCTGCTAGAGAAGTAAGTAGCAAATGGTCTGGTCAATTTTTCTTGGCGGAGGATTGTGTAGTCTGTGAAAATATTATTACCCGCAAATTCCTTAAGGATCAGGCTGAATTTCCAGCTGAATTTTCAGCTGTCTGGCTGAGCCTCAAGGCACTGTTTTCTGTAGCTTCTTTTAAAAAAAAGTCGAGGTGTTTAGGGTTTAGCAGATCCTAAATACCTGCTGTGTTTGTGATTCTCACGGCCCCTGTGGGGCCGATGCAGTCCATTTGTTGAGTCCTGTCTGGCTGAGCCTCAAGGCACTGTTTTCTGTAGCTTCTTTTAAAAAAAAAGTCGAGGTGTTTAGGGTTTAGCAGATCCTAAATACCTGCTGTGTTTGTGATTCTCACGGCCCCTGTGGGGCCGATGCAGTCCATTTGTTGAGTCCTGGTCATAGTCTTGAGGTTGGCGGCCTTGGGCATAGAATGCCACCAGACAAGATTGCCATATGACAGTACTGACCTTACTACCGACATGACATGGCCCCTCGATTAGTAGTTCAATGTTCAAAATACCCAGCCACTGCACCAACACGTAGCTCGAATAAAAATGCCTCAAAAGCCGTGACAGACGGGCGGACATGGATAGATAGATATTACTTTCGATACTGATATTACTTTCGATACTGATATTACTTTCGATACTGATATTACTTTCGATACTGATCATGGTCATCACCGAGCTACTGCGCCAACGCGTAGGCCTCAAAATCAGTGACGACGGACGGACGTGGCTACATAAACATAACTTTCGATGCTGATCATGATGACAACTATAGTAAATTTTAGGGGCCTACGACCAATATTAGGACATGTAGGTAACAAACTATACTAACACTAAATTACTAGATATTTTTTTTTGTATTATAAGACGCGTTAAAGGGGTTTTGGGTACCTATATCATGAAGTAACTCAGCGCGGGCATTGATGAAGTGAGTAATTAGAGAACAGGGTAAAATGCCGATGTACGTTTGTTTTGAATGTACGTAAATTATGATGGAAAGGGAAAACAGAGCTTTGTAGAACGTTCCCCATTCGTGCGATTCGGTTCAGGAAATAATTCTTGAATTTCACAATACATAATGAACGTCCGAATACAGGCTTGAGAGCGAACTGATGCATATTCCCAGCATGTCGGGTATTGCGGTTGAAATGTTCTATGTGTAGAATGCAACTAGCTATTTGGTTTGAGCAGTTCAGGTGGAAATACAAATAAAACAATGCAACACAAGAGACATCGCGAAGATGAGTCGAGCGATTTCGAAATATCATAGTCACCAATAAGTTTTATCGCACCCAATAGGCTATATACCCTAAGGATAGAGTTTGAAAAAGAGGAGCTTACATTTTCATAATAAATAACTGACGAAGCGATTTATGCCCATGATTACGTCAGGTATTTATAGTGGCATATCAAATAGACGAGCCTACTCTATTTAATTCCTCCCATTACTCTTCCAAAACTATGGGCTATCATTCCATATAACTTAACAATTTCAAGATACATTTAACAAATTATACTATCACCGAACCTATGACAAATTCACTAGAAAATTTCCAAGAACATCTACCGAGCATATCAAATAACGAAATATTCGCCACTCAGATACACATTTCGAAATTGCTTTCCAGAAGTGCACTCAAGTTCTCCTTCGTATACATACAAGAATACGAATACGTATTGTATATGTATAGAATAACTTCTGGTGGATAATAAATCCATTTCTTTCTAGAGCACATACCTTGCAATTCACTGGCTATTATATGATTGAATTAATTTAGCGGATTCCATGTGTACCTACTCTGGGTATAGATACAGGTGCAGTTGTGCATCAATCTTACATAACCAGTCTAACCATTCGGATTGTTTTTCATTCACTTGTTCTTTCTTTGAATCTGGGGGATCGGCGGACGAAGAAAAATACATCGAACTAGTTTACTCGCTCCAGTAGTAATTTCTTCATAATTCCTTATGTTTGGGGATGCCCCAGAGAGGTGAGCGGTCGATCGCGATTATATACAGCAGTCGGTTACGCTGTTGCACATGCCCTGCTGTGGGTGTTTACTCCAACATTGTAAGTTACCATTTGCTATCACCATACAAGCTTACAGCTAAATGTTATCGAACATATGCAATTGGTGCATACATAGCTGTTAACATTCCTTAAGAAGAGATTTTCTGCCCTCGGACTTGGACAAAATTACAACGTTGGGCGTTTTAATGTGCTTGAAAATGTTTGCACTTTTTTGCCTATCCTAAATGTAGTGGAGACCGGGGACGAAAGTAACACGTCATGAAAGTAACAAGCCCATTTACAGCGTGAATGAACGTGTTAGTCAAATTCCTTGTATGCAGTTTTGTAAACAATTCAACTCTTCTCTTAACTAATCAGTTGTTCTCGAGGGGTAGTGTGATGAGCACGTGACACATTAAAAAAAAAAGAGAAAAAAAATCAATCATTTGAAATTTTTTTGCTTGCCGGTTTTTTCAATAAAAACAACATAAAATCTCAATATTTTAAGGTAAGTTTTTTCTCAAGCTTATTGTTTCTCGATCCCTGCTCAACATTTTAAATACATCTAAAAATCTGAGTGAATTATTTAGGTTTTTCTGAAAAATGAGGGCATGTGGACAAAAGTAACACTAGACCATGGGGGCGAACTTAACATGTTACGAGTACTTTCGTCCACAAGAAGTTTCTAAATTCTTATCGAAAAGTTATTTTTTGTTTTTTTATATTAAGAATGCCTCGTACTCGAGTAAGAAGAACTAACCGGGGAACGATTAACACGTCTGTTTATAAACAGGCCGCTGAGGAAGTTCAAATGAAGAAGAAGAGCGTCAGGGCCGCTCTCTGCCACGTTACTCTTGCGCGGTACATACAAAAATGTTTAACAGGTAATCCGTCTGCTACTGTTGGCTTTCGAAGTATGTGTAAGAAGGGTGTTTCTTGAAAAGGAAGAAAACGAACTCGAGAACTACCTTATTTCTTCATCCAATATGTTTTATGGACTGTCAGCAAAAGAGGTTAGGCGCTTGTCGTACCAATTGGCAGTCAAACATAACAAGCAATTTCCAACTTCGTGGAACGAAAATGAGCTCGCTGGCACAGAGTGGCTTGGGGGATTTTTAAGCAGACACCATACCTTGTCTCTCTTTTCTCCTTAAGCAACAAGTTTGGCTCGTGCAACGAGTTTTAACGAGATGTCAACAAGTTTTTTGACAAGTTGGCTGAGGTAATGAACCGATATAAATTTGAGCCACGGGGCATATAGAACGTAGACGAGACCGGAGTTACAACAGTACAGAAACCAAACCGTGTGTTAGCCAAACGTGTAACAAAACAAGTTGGTGCCATCACATCTGCTGAGCGAGGAAGATCAGTTACAGTCACCATTGCAATAAATGCACAAGGAGTTCATACACGACCTTTTTTCGTATTCGATTCGAATCTTGAACCCAATTTACCATTAACATCCAGTCAGGTCAATGTAAGTTATAAACTTTTTTAAGCATGGGTTGTCACTACTTAAATTGCGTTTTAGGTTACCCTACCTTTATCACCGAAGCAGTTGCCAAGTAGGTACATCGGTACCGATCCCTTTTTCACCTCAAGAAGTTCTTCCTTTTCCTAAAGCTGGACTCAAGGCGGGGAAGAAAGAAGCGCAAAACGGTTATCCTCACAGATACCCCAGAAAAATTAGAAATCGAGCTTGAATTCCAAAATCGACACAAAGCTAAGAAAGCTGTTCTTGCAATGAAAAGGCCGAGTGGGCAGACCAAAACGAAGGGTCCAATGTTATGAATGTAAGGGTTGGGCCCATGAAGCTTGCACAAAGTGGGATACTTTTTACATGTGTCACAACTGTCTCTTAAAATGAAAGACTTCTTATTTTAAAGAATTTTGATGTTTTTTTACTAAAGTATAAATTTTAAGTTTATTTTTGTTATGTCTTCTTATGTTTACGTATAATTTATGAGATGAACTGAAAATAATTTGTGTTTTTATTTTACTCGGGAAACGAGTATCGTCCTATTTTGAAGATATTTTTTTTAATGTTTTTCGATTATTCTTATCTTGTTTTGGTTTTTTTTTTTCTTTGAAGTTTACCAAAAAATAGATGAATCTGTTATGTTCCTAAGTTGAAATAAATATTTAACAGTTTAATAAAAGTAATGAACGAATAAATTCATTATTTCGCTTAACTATGTTTTTAATCATAGTGTTACTTTTGTCCCCAAAGCGTGTTACTTTCGTCCTGGGCATATAACGAAAGTAACATTTACAGAACATATATATATACAGAACATATATATATGAATTCATCAATTTATTAAAACTTAACTGCAGCGTTTTCTAGATAAATAACCCATCTCTTAGATGGCATATTTAGATTTTTGTTATTCCAAAAATCGCAAGAGCAGGAACCCCAAAAGTAAACAATGTTACTTTTGTCCCCGGTCTCGCCTATTATAATGTTGACTCATAGTTTGTAACATTCCATTATATTGATCGTATAATCTTAAAGTTTCTATATTTGTAATCAGCATGGAAAGTAATGTTGTCCGTCCGTCCATTTGTGAGGGCCTAAAATTCGAACTAGGAAGCTGAAATTTGGAAGATATACCTTCTCTCTAGGGATCCGAGCTAATTGCTTTTCTACTCGTGCTTCAAGTTGTCTCTATTTCTAGTTTTACTGCACCCCAAGTAGAAGAACAGCAGAATTTGGTGCAACTTTTCCGGTTTGGCGATTCGTACCGTGAAATTCTCCGGCATTACATAACATTTAAGCATACTGAATGATGGCAATTTTTTACCGCATAATCTGTTTCATATGCGTTAATGCATGCATAACTGCGTGCATCCTTGCCGCACACGCGTTTCACATATCTGCTTCTTCCTTAACGTCGTCGGTGAGGCTATGCTCAGGATTAAAGGGATCATAACCCTCCCACTCAACTGCATCCCTACTGGTCCGCCTGTGGGGGTCGACAGTTCGACTTCAGAAGACAACGGCAGGCCTCCCGATTTTGAATCACTTCGTCGCTGAGGCCAATCAAATGCTGGTATTGCTGCATTTGTGTGATCCAGGAGTTTTAGGCCTGCCTCTCTTTCGCGTTTGTATTGGAACGTTGATTGATATGCGTTTTTGACAGGGTTCGTAGAATCTCTCCTTTGAACATGACAGTACCAAGTGAGTCGGATAGTCTGATCTTGGAACTTTTTATTCGATCAATCTTTGTTACTCCTACTGAAATGCGAAGCCCGATCAGAGAACTTCCAGTACAAGTATTCTCTTTTCTTCCGACTAATACGATACCCATTCCGCTCCAAAACTTCTACCCATACATCAAGTACTCGTGCAGGGACGTTTAATCCTCGCTTATGAAGGCTCGATTGTCAGCGAGGAATAACTGATGTACTTCGGAGTCCGTCACTTTTCCTTCAAGCAGATAGTCAGGGAATGCAATAGATATCAAGGGACTTAAGACGCTTCCCTGTGGCACACCGACTTTGATTGCGAACTGCTCGGTGACGCCAGGGGGCATCTTACTTTTATCTCTACTCGCTCATACATGTCCATTCGTAATAGGTCCTTGGTTGTCTATCAAAGGTCTTTGAAAATTAACCAACACCATATGCAAATCTTTGAATCACGATGTTTTTCCATGAATTGGGATCATTTACTTTGGATTGCATCGGTGGTTGATTTACCTGCGACAAACCAGCACTGGTCCTCAGATAGCCATACGGCAATTGTCACAGCCTCACGTATCGCTTTTTCCATTGTTCAAAGGAAGCAGAAAACTTCCTGGGCATACCTCCTTCTCTGAGCGGCAATTTTGAAAATGGTTATGTCCCTGTTCAAGGTGGTTTGTCAGAGTTCGTTGACAGCCTGGTTTCTATCAGCTGCCGTGGCGTTTTTGACAAATAAAACAAACCATTGCTTAAAGAATGAAAATAACAGTATAAGCTAAATATTTGGACAATGTCCTTCTTCAAAAGTCGCTTCACAATGTTGTTTGCTACGATCAATTTCGGGTGTTGGATTGAAGTGACTGTCAGCGAAGCCACAACACTTAGAATAGGGACACAAGGAAATAGGAATATGGATAGGGTATCCAATAGTTCGCAAATGCTGACAGTAGCTTTTTCTTATGTTTCTACTTAAAATGCCGACATGGACGTGTTTTTTTTCTGCACTGCCTTCTGTTTTTTCCCAGACAAAACTGCACCATGCACCAAGATGGAAGCTTGCTCGGATATATGTGGCGTGTGACCATGAGTTATGTCGAACGAGTTTTCTCTGTGAACGCTTATCGCCACAGATCACCTTCCTAGCCACTGTCTATCGGAGCTCATGACGTGTTCTGCAGAATCAAATCAACATGTACAAATCTACCGTTAGAATAATATACATTTCCCAGAGTTAGCTGAAATAATCAAACTAAGGCACGAGTGTGACGAGGTATCTGTATGTCCATTAGTGCATCAGTGAAATGCAAAAGCAGTTTTTTTTTTGCTCTAGAATGTGAATAGTTTTATTGCTCTGGAGGCTAAACCGGCATGGTTAAACCAGTCTTTTCTACTTGTTATTATTTAATGTTATTGCACAATGTGGAGATAGTGAAGTATAAAAATACAAAAAATTCCACATTAGATAAAAATCGGTTGCGGATAGTTCTGAGCAATCACATTATGATAAAATGGAGTTTAATTTTATATAATTCTTGGCAGTGGTCAACGCAATTTAATGCTTAAAGAGATACATATCTTGAAAGTAGTTCTATTTTCATTTATCATGAGTTAGAGGCGGTGAGCAATTATTTTGGTCTGCATTATGATGGAATTAAAGTATGTTGTTGGCAGACGAAGGTACTCTGCGTGTGCAATTAATCATTGAAATTGTTATATACGCACTTTATTAATTTGAGTTTGAGACGGTTCTTAACAGGTTATGAATAGGAGGAAGAATTGATTGCAGTTGAATGTTGTTACTAAAGATATCATCCACCTACCCGCAGATACTTTCTATTCATTCACAAAGTGACCCACTAAAAAACATTTGTATTCTTACGAAATGGACTTGTTTTCATTAAACAAGAAGGTTAAGGTTTATTATTTTATTAGTTAAAAGCAGACCCGTTCCGGTTTCGTTCGAGAAATAAATTTTATTTAACATTTTTAACTTCAGCCAAACTTTTTAATAAATAAACAAACTTTGACGGAAACTATTTCTGATGAAAGTCGCACGCATACCGCCATCGCCACAGGAAAAATAGTCATCCGTCAAAAAAATCCCCGTCATGTTCATGTTGAATGATTGAACCGGATACAGGGTGTCTAAGTTTAGCAGTATAATCCAGTATTAAGTGAAGATCTGTGCAACTGGTGCAATGAAAACTGCACCAACAGCTGCACTTGAAATTATACTAAACATCCCTCCACTTCACCTATAGAACTCATGAAAGAAGCGATGGTAAATGCCTATACGATCATCACAGAAGATGAATCAAATTCCAATATAGCTCACTCTGCAATCCTATGGGAACTCAGAGAACACAAACTACTTGTCATAAACATTTCAGACAAATGTCTATACCAAGATATAACTTCCGACACAACTTCAAGGTTACATTCCCAGACCGTCTAAACTGGGAACAGAATAAATCTACATTTGCCAAAGATTCGCATGCATGGTACACAGACGGATCGAAAACAAATGAGGGAGTTGGAGCAGGAGTATACAGTCCTCGCACCAAAACATGCATATACGCTAGTATTGACACAAACAGCGCCGTATTTCAGACGGAAATCCACGCGAATCTAAACAGATTCATAAAGGACAAAAACATATACATTCTCCCGATAGCAGGGCAGCCCTACTCGCATTCAACGCCTTTAAAATAAAATCAAAACTGGTCTGTGATTGTCCCCAACTCCTACAACTACTGGGCACCACAAACAAAGTTCAATTTATTTGGGTGACTGGACACACTGGATACGAAGGCAATGAAAAAGCAGACGAACTAGCCAGACCATGGGGATCCGCATCCCCATTTATGATGCCAAGACAATTCTGCGGGCTACCAATAAACACTATAAAAAGTTGTGTTAAAACTTGGCTTGAGGAAAAGGAGCTCCATTTCTGGAGGGGAACCGAAGGAAACAGGCAAGCTAAAAACTTTATGCCAAATAATTCCCACAATAAAACGAAACAACTACTACAACTAAGTAGAAGTCAGATTCGACTAGTCACAGGCTTCCTCACATGGCACCGCCGCACAAGACAATACCTGCAGATTGTGCAACGAGGACGTAGAAACAGCAGAACATATATTATGTGAATGCAACTGTTTAATCAAAACGCATCAACGTTTCCTAGGTAAACTCTACCTTGAAGCAGCAGACATACCTGCCAGCTCTCCCACAGAATTAGCCGCCTTTCTAAAAAAACTGCGGCATCATGGACGAGCTCTAAATGGAGGATATCACAATAGGCCCACAAGCGGGCGCAGTGATCTGGATACAGTATACCACCTCCCCCCTAAAATCAAATCTAATCTAAGTGAAGATTTCTGAAGCTCCGCCGAGCAAAACATTTTAGGGCAGGGGTGGTGGGGAGGGGGTGGGAGTCTAGACAATTTAGTAGCGCATACAAGTCTAAGGCACTTTGGATACATTTGTGCAGCTTCAAAAATGTTATGGCTCTTTAAACTCAAAATTATGAAAATGTGCTGCCCCATTTTGTTTACTCAAAATGTTTGCTTACAAATTTTTATCCTTGAAACATTTTCTAAAAATAATGTTAAAACTTTTTTACGTACAACCAACAGAAGTTGTAGTAAATGCCATTTTTTGTCAGACAAAAATGGTCCAAAAGAAGTCTATCTACTGAATTACTCTTAAAATCTCTTAGATATCTTTTTGCGGTCCTGAAAAGGACCTTCTTGGAACAGTTTATGGAATATTTATAGCAATTGTTCGAATTGTCTTCCTTCCATTTAAATACACTTTTGGGCGCATTTAAGCATTTCGGATGGCAGATTAACGAGCAGCAAACCTCTTCTCATCTCTTCCGAAACGCACTAATTTTTTCTTGGAGCTCTTCCAGACTCTATATATCTCTTAAATAAGCTTTCACAGCACCGCAAAAGAAAAAATCCATGGGTGTTAGGTCAGGAGATCTGGGCGCGCAAGGGTTGGGGCCAAATCGACCAATCCACTGTTCGTTAAATGTGTGGTTGAGGGACGAAGTTACCCCGCTGCTATTGTGCAAGGTTCACCATCTTGTTGTAAGAATATCGCCATTTTGTGAATATAGGAACATCTTCAAGGAACTCCGACAATTCCCAGGTAGTAATGGGAATTAACTGTTTGTGGATTGTGGTTAGTGCGGGGCCTACTAATCCACCCCAAATATTTACGCTAAAAATCCTTTGAAACAAGCAACACATTTTGAAGAAGTTGTTCACAATAATTAATTTCTTACCTTTGAAAGGATGTTGTGCGTGTTGAATGGTTATTGGAGTCTGTCTTTTTTCCTATTCGAAAATTAACTGTTAACTGCATTGCTCATAATAATGTTAGTTTATTATTCTCACTTAATTTTGTTTGGAAATTTTTGTCTGAAAAAAATGGCTTTTACTGCAACTTCTGTTGTCGTGGTTAACATAACTTTTATAGAAAATTGCAAGGACAAAACTTTCTAAGAAAATAATTTATAAAGTAAAAGTTTTGAGAAAAATGCATTTTAAGTAAAAAAATGGAACAAACAATTTTCATAATTTTGAGTATAAGAAGCCATAACTTTTTTTTAGCTGCACAGATGTACCCATAGTGCTTAAGACTTGTATGCGCTACTAAATTGAAGGTAAAAAAAAACATAGGGACGGGCTACAGTCCACTTGGGCGAACTGTTGGATACCCTATTCTTATTCCTATCCCTCATAAGTGGGCGTGACAAAAGTCTAAGTATGGTTGAATTGTTAAGAACTCTCTACATATTTTGTTATATAACATTTAAAGGATTTTATCAAAAAAAACGCTCCCTAGCTCGAACTTGGGTGTTTCAATAAAATTGTTTTATTTAATTGTGGGCGTGTCAGTAGGCGGATTTAAAAAAAAATTAACAGATGAGCATAAAGGGCCCCTAGAGAGTATATATTATAAATTTCAGCTCCCTAGCTCATTTTGAATTTTCAAAATAAAAAATAATTGTGGGCGTGCCAGTGGGCGGATTTTGAAAATATTTACACATGAGCATAAAGGGCCCATTAAGGGTATATATTATAAATTTCAGCTCCCTAGCTCAAACTTTGGATTTTCAAAAAAATTGTTTTATTTATTTGTGGGCGTGTCAGTTGGCGGATTTTGAAATTTTTTTATCGCGAGCAGTTTTAGCAGTCATAGATCATATATAAAAATTTCAGCTTTCTAGCTCAAAATTCGATTTTTTCCAAAATTTTGTTATTTTGAGTTTGTGGGCGTGTACAGGGCGGATTTCAAAAATTCGTAAAATTGATTATTTCGGGATCCAAGAGAGTATATGGTTAAAATTTCAGCTCTCTAGGTTCAGTTTAAAGGCCTAATTTTTGCCGACGGACGGACGGACGGACGGACGGACATGGCTAGATCGACATTACTATCGATGCTGATCATAAATATAGTAACTTTTAGGGATCTACGGGCAATATTAAGGTATGTTACAAACTATGCGTCAAAATTAATATACCCCTAGAATAGGGTATACAAATTTGTACCTATAATAGTTTAGAATTTATAGCGTTTAAAGTGGTTAGATCTCTCAATTAGAGGTCACCAACTTTGATGGGGTATAACTTGAAATGGAGTGGGAATAGACCCCCCCGCCCCCATACAATTTTTCGTTCGGTGGAACATCAGGAATTTTTCCTTACAAGATTATACTGCTTGACTGGGATACCCTGTATATCAACCCCACCTCCAACCTGCCACATGGCTAAAAATTGCACTAAAATGCCATAAAATGTTCCAAATGAATAAAACATCATCATTCGCCTTCAATTGCCATGAATATGAAATATTTTTGGTGGAAAGGATTTTCACATCATACCGGGTTGAACCTCTCGTCGTAAGAACTTCTATGAAACACAATAAGGGAATTTATGCGGCATCGTAAACGAGGTAAGCTTTCTAAGACTGTCAAAATTATACGGCTTTTGACAGTTCATTTTGAACTTCGTAAGCTTTGGATGGTTATAACGGTTTTACTCAGTTGCAAAAATACACTTATTGTAAATACATCAACGAAAACTAAATTGCAAGACTTTACATTAGCATAAATAAAACAGCAGCATACTCATTCACTCACGACGCTTCACTTTGCCATACTCATACATACATTCAACCAAAGGGTTTTTCAATAGGGACACAAGCATTGTGTATTTTAATAAAAACTTACCCTTAAACTTTTATCATCTGTCAATGACAAAATTTCACTCAAGGCTTACATTTTTATGTTAATGTTCGGAAATTATTAAAAATTACTACCGAAGTTCTGAGTCGGTAGTCGCAACTTTAAGTTCGCTGAGTCCAACGTTCGGTCGTTATATGCGTCCCACTAGACAGGCTGTGGATCCGTGCTATTGTGGATGAATGTGAGTCAACATATTCACTACTGAATATTATACCTGTGCAGCCAAAGTATCGAAAATATCGCAGCTGTAAGTGCTTTAGTTCAAAATGTACCAAATCGGTCCTTGATCATTATTAAAGCGCAGAAACTTTTCCGATTGGGGTCTTCATACATTTTACTCTTACAACAACTTGAAAAAAGTAAAACCCTTAGCCAAGAAAAAAAAATGTTCTTGTATAAAAGCCTATAAATAACAAAAACCTAAATAGTTAACTTCATTTTGACAACAATAAAGACAAAAAAACGTATTCGGAACCACCATCGCTGCTGGGTCCATCAAATTGAACTACAAGTGCGATTTTCCAAGCAAAGCGGACGGTTTCTGGATCTGATGGTATCTCCAGCTCTTTCAGCATTCTTCGTATGTGCTCTTCATGCATTACGCGTCTGTCAGTTTCATAATTTCCAGCAAAAGCAAAAAATGTTAGCAAAAGCAAAGGAAGCTATAAGTGGCGGTGGTTCCATATAAGAATCACTTGGAAAATAAGTACTGCCACGTACTAGGTAGACCTTTGGTAAAATTGTAGACACATACCTACTAACGGATGTATTTTCAAACTAAACAAATTTCACTTTAACAAGAAATAAAATAACACCAACTGAAATTCACTTAAAAAAAACTCCGTTGTTCTCGATCTGACTATTTTCGCTACTAGGTATCCTCTTGAACACGTAGAAGAATGTAGTAAATTAAACTTCAAATAACACAGGACCAAATCGATTATATTGGGATGGCCACATCGAGCGAATGAAGAATAATGTTCCAACCAAGCTTAACCATTCATCTCTCAGCCCAAAGGTTCAAGAGGGCAAGGAATACCGAACCTCCGTTTCAAAGTTCAAGCCATTTCGGATGCCAAGCGCTTGGTCTGGGCAACTGGAAGCAGCGTGCTCGGAATTGCAAATGATGAATGACTGCAATATCTCAGTCAGAGACTCTTCACGTGTCGGCAGTCCGTTAAGTTAATTCGCTGATCGTTTTTCCGTAAGTGAATGAGTAGTTATTTACCACTACATATATGATTATAGCTTTATATATATATATGCATAAGTAAGTATATACGAGTACAAATGAATACATGTCTGTCTGCCTGTGAATTTTTGAAAATCGAACGGATGCCAGGTTACTATGTCCACCCAAGAATTTTATCTTTCTCTCCATCATAAGAAGATTTACTAGTCATAATCTGCATATCACGTTAAGAGTCTCATCAACTAATTATGTAAATAGGACCTCGGCGGATTCTAACATGTACTCTTACGGTCTTTTCATCTTACAATGTAAGGATATAATTATGAGACTCCACTTTGCAAGCTGGTCTACTGCACTACATTTCCTTAAAAACATGCCAATATGAATTCGAGGAATCCCACTCAAATATTAGAGGATAAACACAAACAGGATCGCAGAGTAAGCTGAATCTACATGCCACATTCCCATGAGGAGTAGGTACACTGCAACATAATTGCAACTTGTTCTAAAATAACCCATTGCACGCTTTGCAGAAAACCCGCTAATCAACCATAACTTTGTCGTCATAACAAGTTCTGAAGTATTGATTTACTTATGTCTACACGCATCAGATACAAACTCGTACTCAATGTAAGACAAATCGGTCAAAGCGAAGTAACAAGTTCGCCTCCGCAGACATGCGACTTGTATGCGGCGTGGCCTTGAATCTCTTGATTCAACACCAAGAAGGTGTATTTACGACAACGCTTTGCACTCATGCCATCTGGAATTATTTTTGGTTCCATAAATTAGCCCGTTTAATTGTCTTTACTCAACGAGCCTTCAAAGTCTTCGAATAGCACCAACTCAAAACAACCTTTCGTTCTCATTCCCAGGAGTAGATTATCGCTTGCATTAGATAATTGCAGGCAGACATTGTGCTCGGCTAAACTATTTTTAATTTACCGTCTATTACAAGTGCTTCAGCGGAAAGGCTACATACGAGTAGAATGTAATTACGAATCTTTTCTTGAGGTTAGAGTCTTAAACGGTGCTGCTATGGAGGAGCCGGTTGATGTGAATTCAAAGCTTGAACGTAATCAATCATGTGCTTTGTCTCTGCTCTCGAGTGGCTTCTTGTTGACTGTTGAAATGTTTAATGAATTTTATTTGCCAGTTTTGTTTCCCACTTTGGCTGACTTGTACCGCAAAAGGTCACAATGGGGGAACATTTATTTTTCATTTGATGAAAAAATTTGAATGCAAAACATTTGCATGACGAAAATGTAGACCTCGTGCAGATGCATAGCATGTGTGCGCAGTTTAGCAAGGTTCAGGAAACGCCCACTTGTGTGGAGTTGCGATTTTCTTGTGAAATCGGATCTTTGTTGACTTTATTAGTGATCACCTAAATGTCAATGTTGAAGTGGAGGGAATTAAAAAGACGCTTCAGGTGTTTATGGTGGCAACTGCTACAGGTATGGTTAATCGCGTGGTTCGTTGAAATTTTTGAGGAAAGTTTTTCGGACTGTCGGATATTTCATAAGTCAATATCATATTAAAACTACCTTTGGAGAAAAAAAACACGTGGCCTCAACCATGACTCCGTATTTCATAGACAAAAGAGTTGCTTAGCAAACTGTGATTTTCAAAATGGATAGGATTGTTGGCAATTCCCATTTAACAATTCTTAGAAGATGGATAATAAAATAAAGACAACGATTATTGAAGCAACTAACATCATTCCGAAAGCTAAACAAACTACTAACCGCTTAAAAAAATGTAACGCAACAAAACGCAATCCCCAGACTTATTAAAAGAGACCATTAATTTGCAAAGCACTCACGATGAAAAACCGAGCTGCAGCCATATTAACGCCGCAAAATAGCAAACACAAACCACAAACTTCACAAGTAAAAACTACGAAATTAGTTACATTACCGAATACATTAAAAAACAAATAAATAACAGTATTCCAAAAAACCTCCTCAACCCGGCTGATGACGAATTAAAAAACGCGCTGGAACAAATTAAATGGGATATCGTTAGTCTTTCAGAAACTAGGATATTCGGAGAAAAATTAGTGGACAAATAAAACCTCTTCGGATTTTAGGGCAAAACTTAAGTGCCGTGTGGTATCGGTTTTCTGATCAAAGGCGAATGGAAAAACTATATCGAAAAAATACGATTCCATAAGACAAGAATGGCAAACAGGGAACCCCACAGGCGGACCAGTAGGGATGCAATGAAATTGGAGGGATATGATCCAGTTCATTACTTCGTAGTTAATTACTCGTAGTATAAAGACTTTGAGGCTGAGTTTATGTGTAATATGGATGATTTTAATGATAATATAGGCATCAAAGAAGAAAACGAGGAGTTTATAAAGGGAAACCATGGCTATGGTAAAAGGAATGAAAGAGGCAAATGACTTGCAACGTGGCTGTGGCAACATGGACTTTGTACCCGAAATAGTCTACTCCCCTAACCGAAGAACAAAAACGGACTTGGAAATCAGCCAAAGGTCTTGTTAAAAATTAAATAGACTTATTAGTTACTCTTCACGGGCCATTTACTTCAAGACCAACCAATTTGGCCTGTTCTTCATTCGCGGTGAAAGCCACTAACACGGCACGTTGCGCTGGGAGGCCGATGAAGTCCATATCGTCCGCGTACCTCAGTAACTGGACGAATTGAAGATAGTACCTTCCGTGTTGACACTATATTCTTAAGAACAAGATTGAAAAAGTCGCATTATAGCGCATCTCCTTGCCGATCCGGTTAAAGTTTGGCAAAATTCGGAAGAGCTGCTTCCAAACTGCACATTACATCGCGTGTTTTCAAGTTTCATGCGACACAACTGGATCAGTTTTTCCGGGATCCCGAATTCGGCTATCGCCACGTAGAGTTCCTAACGATAAATGTTATCATATGCGGCTTAACAGTCGATGAAAAGGTGGTGGTGCTCGATTTCAAATTCATTGGTTCTTTCCTGGATTTGCCTTAGTGTGAAGATTTAGTCTGTTACGGAGCAGTACACTGACCCTGTAAATAAACAAAAATGTTGTAGCACAACTGATCGATTTGCACTGACCCACTTTTGTTACCTTCCCCCTCATTGTCAGATTCCATCCATCATCCTTCACACTCCAGTACCTTAGAAAAAATGTAAACAAATGTTTCACTGGAGATTATTTACGTGATTCGACGTACAATCCGTATTTTTAGTGAGCGAACTTCAGTGAGACAATATTTCCCTTCACCTTTTTAATTACCCACTCCATTTCCTGCAATTAATAGAAATTAATAATTTAAATAACCACTTCCTCACCTGCAATCCTTCCATTCGTCCGACAAGCAATATGTTTTGACAGTTTGTGTATCGTTGCTAGTTTGTCTTCGCGTTTTCTTTTCTTCCACTTTCTTCCATTCTCTTCCTTTCCTTTCACTTAAATATATTTATTATATTTTCCCTTTTAAATTTCCCTAATTGGAAATCAATGTCCCAATTCCAATCCATCTCCGATTTCGTGCAAGGTCAGTGCTGATCTTGTACGTAGGTACATATATGTTTTTATTTTATTTTATTTTATTTTGTTTTAGGATTAGAATATGTATTTTAGTACCAGGATTATTTATTTTATTGACTAGACAAGACGAAACAACGAATCTTGACGACTGGAAGGTGAACTATTTCTGTCTCCTTCCAGAATTAGCTGAACAGAAAGGGAAATTAGAAAGGTATGGATAGAAGAAAAAGAGAAGGAATAGGGTATAGACAGAGGACAAAGAAAGAAAGAACAGAAATAGGCGGACAAGTGACTCAGAAAACAAAGAGAGGGATAACAAGAATGAAATAATATGTACATACAATATTATACATATATACAAACTTTCACGGTCAACTAGTCACAGCTGTGCACTTTGGTAATTTCTGAGCGGTCGATGCCCTCGTAGTTAATTGGATTTTTTTGTGCAAGGTTTTGTTGTGCTTATACCATAATGCACTGCGAGAAAAAGGTTGAATATAAATCTTGGATATAAAGCCGAACTTTTATCTGGTCTTTTTTTGAAGGGCGGAAAGGTCATTTCATACCGGAAAAGTCGCTGCAGAGGTAGGTGGAATTTCTACATTAATGTGAAAAGCTAACTAAGAGCATTCTCAAGGTTTGGGTCTTATTTGGGCCACCACTTTTGGCCTGGTGCTCGGACCTCTGCCCCCTTTTGACCTTGGCCTTAGCGCCTAGTGCCGTTGTGGGACAATTCCCCGAGCAGACCATCGAAAGCGCATAAACGGGTTTAGGTTGTACGGCCACAGAGCCGCAACCAACCAACAGACAAAACAACAACAACAGTGAACAAAGACAATTTGAATTAAAATAACTGCGAGTAAAATACAAAAGTGACAACATTGAACTGTGAAACATATAATATACAAAAGGACAATAATATACAAAAATAATATACAAAAAGAACATAAAGTGCAGTGCGTAGTGCTCCCCTCCGCCCCCTGGTTTGTGACAACAAAACCCCACGCACCAAGAAGTGCTGTCGCACCCCGTAAACGCAGTGGCGTAAAGCTTAACCCTGGATTTAAGTTTAATTTTAACTTTAATTTTTTTTTAAGAAATATTTTTTTGAGTTATTTTTTTTTGGAATCGGTTTTTGCTTTTATTTTTTTTTAACCATAGTTTTAGTTTAATTTTAATTAGTTTTTTTTTGAATTCGAATTGTAAGTAAGGCTAAGGTACATTTCTTTTGTGAATTCTGCCCTTATTTGATAGTGCGCGTCTCAGAGGCCATATTTGCCCTCATCAAATCTACGTTCTTCGTCGTGCTGGTACCAGGACAACGGGGGACCGTAAAACCGTGAGTACTTTTAAGTTTTTTTATATAATTGAATTTTATTTTTTTTATTTTTGTAAATTTAAGTGCAGAATTTTAGGCTTAGTTTTTTTTAAAGTTGTTGAATTCTTTTGCGGTAGTTTTAAGTTTTTTTTTATTTATTAAATTTGAAAGCCTTTCATGGCATTGATTTTCTTTGTTTTCTTGTGCGTTTAAAAATGCGCGGCTAAATTGTTGCATTTGGTGTGTGGACGGCTGTGAAGGCCGTCCTTCTATAGATCGACAATAACATAACAGGACAACACGAACTTTTACGACATGACGTGACGACATACAAACTTTTCACTGCGTACATACTTACCTAAATTGTGACTGGAGGGTTCGTCGAGGGGCTATCACTCACAACATCGGCCAGAGTGATAGCTAAGGTTGTGTCGAAAGACACAAGGGTGGGCTGGCCAACCTTTGCCAATAATATCTGGCATGTTTCGGGTTCATGATGAACCCGGTATCAAAGAGAGATTTAGGGAAAGTGAGTTGCGGTTAGGGTAAGATAGTTTTAGTGTAGTTTTAAGTTAGCTTAGTTATATTTTAGGGCTTAGCTTTTAATGTTAGATTAGTTAGCTTAAGCTTAGGCTAGTTAGGTTAGTTCGCGTGCTCCTTCCCTTCTCTCTCTTGGGTATCGGCCCAGGTCCTTGGACATTTTCTTTTCCTTCATTTTTGCTTTTCTATCTTTTTTGGTCCGTCCGTGGTCTACGTAGAGTAACTTCCTTCCTTTTTTTCTCTCTTTTCACAACTTTTTGGCATGGACAAAACGTTTGTTGAGCAGGTGGTATATGGTGAGGGGACAAGAACTACCCCCGTCCGACGAGCTGAGCCGAGCAACCATAAGCATGCCGCGTCCTCCTCACCTGTATCGAAGTTGCCCCTGTGGCTCGACCCTGGTTCCCAACATAACAAGTCCATTGTCGATCTGCCAGGCCGGAAGCCACACTGCTACACATGGCGATTAGTGTTTTGCAGAACGGCTTGAGACGTTCAGACAGTACTTTGGATAGGATCTTATATGCGTCATTTAGCAGGGATGAGCCTCGATAGTACTCAATAGTATGTATGTATTCCAAATTTGACATTTGAACTAAAGGTGAACATAATAGTGAACATAGCATTTTATTTCGATTTCCATTGCTGAGCTTGAAATAAGTTCCCAATAAAACGCGCATTATGTAACAAATATCAACAGTGCTATCCCAGTTATCACTTTTATGTAGGTTAGGTTAGGTTATAGTGGCAGTCGACAGAAGCCGAAACACTTAGACCAATAAAAGGTCCATTGTGATACCACAAGGATCTACCTTCTTCCTAGTCATTGAACCAGTTAGAGCTTTTAATAAAGCTTGAAAGACTTCTAATGTCAATGTTTATGAGATCATTGAGATCATTATAAAAGAAAGATCCCAAATGGAATTTTCGTCTTTGAGAGAGAGGAGGGCATGTGCAGAGAACGTTGAGAATAGTCTCCTTCTCCTCGTCGTCCAAGCAGCTGCTGTAGAAGTCATTTGTATAGACGCCAAGCCTTGTTGCATGCTTGCCTATGAGACAGTGTCCGACAATTACACCAATTGTAGCACCAATGTGCAGTCTGTTTAGGGAGATCAAACACTTAGAACGTTTCAGATCCAGCTTTTTTCAAATCTGTTTTCTCGCTAGACAAATGTTGCCACTTGTCCACCTAAGGTTAGTTCTCTCGATGGCCTCCCTCATAAACATTAGTGTGCATGTAGCAATTGGAATGCCTTTTTGGCATAGAAGGGGCAGTATAGTTCCTTTTCTGGCGAGTTTATCACCCCTACAGTTCCAGGTGAATGGTAAACTGCGAGAGATGATTGGCAGTCTAGGACTACGATGGAGTTTGTAAAGTATCCAGAGATTTTATCACAGCTTGACTATCAGAGAGGATTCATATGACGTTCTTCTTCAGCCACGATAGGACTCCTTTAATCGCCATAATTTCCGCCTGGAACACACCGCAGTGATTAGGGAGACGAAAAGAGATGCTTAGGTTCAACCTGTCAGAAAACACACCTCCACCAGCCTCATCGTCGGTTTTGGATCCATCGGTGTAAAAGTGGATCAATTCATCTTCGACGGGGGGCCCTTACTCCCACAATGATCTGGGGGGGATTATGACTTTGAAATTGTTGTCAAATCGGAGCTGAGGGGTGGTGTAGTCTATGTTGCTAGGAAGGATTCCGATTTTTTTTTAGAATAGAGGAGTGGCCGATTTCGTTCTCGGACCACTGGAAAGTTGCTTTAAAGCGGACCGCGGACAGCCATACTACATACAAGCCACTTGCTTGACAAAGATGTCAAGGGGTGTCAGCTGACACTTTAATGTAAGTACAAAATTTTTGTTTCCGCTACGATGCTAAGCCTACTAAATACCTATTCTATTAACTTTCATAATTTTATCATACAAATTAATTTGTTAATGCGATTAATTATTTTTTTTCTGAAATGTCTTGGCATGCATCGCGATGCGTTGATATGCGTTGGATAATAAATATTCTATTTACTTGCATAATTTGATAGTACAAATTATTTTGTCAATAATTCTATGCGATGACTGCTAGCTCAATCGGTATATGTCGAGATGCGTTGCTATGCGTTGTAGACTAAATATTCATTTTCCTTGCATAATATTATCTTACAAATTAATTTGTCAATAATTCTAGGCGATGGCTTGTTGGTATGCGTTGAGATGCGTTGGTATGCGCCGAAACGCGTTGGTATGCGTAGCGATGCGTTGAAGACAAAATATTCTTTTTACTCGCATAATTTTATTTTACAAATTAATTTGTCAATAATTCTATGTGATGACTGGTACCGCAATCGATATACGTCGAGATGCGTTGGTATGCGTTGCGATGCGTTGGAGACTAAATATTAATTTCAATTGCATAATTTTATCATACAAATTAATTTGTCAATAATTCTTTGTACATAGTATCTATATGTCGAGATGCGTTGGTATGCGTTGCGATGCGTTGGGGACTAAATATTCTTTTTACTCGAATAATTTTATCTTACAAATTAAGTTGTCAATAATTCTATGCGATGGCTGGTAGCGCAATTAGTATACGTCGAGATGCGTTGGATTGCGTTGGTATGCGTTTGTATGCGTCGCAATGCGTTGAATTTTTGTAACTTTTTTAAAAATTGTATATACGAAAATTTCGCCAACGACCATACCACGTCGAGTCAATCGGTTCTCGTCCGATCACCGCAATTAAACGACGTAGGGCGTGGTTAGTACTTAGATGGGGGACCGCTTGGGAATACCGCGTGTCGTTGGCACTTTTTTCTTTACTGCTGCTATAGAAAATAAATTTTATATTACATTAAGACAACTTTTCCAAGCAGCGCATGAGAAGCTTCGATTCCATTTTACCAGAGAATATGTCGCTTAAAACAATGAATGGAAATGTGTTATCTTTACAGACTACAGTTTGCGAGGCGACATCATCTGAAAACGCCATTTTGATTAAAAATGAAATGGAATTATATTTAACTTCATTTTACAATTTTGGCAGTACACGCACGGGTTTGTGTAGTTTCGCATGAAAGTTAAAACAAAAAATACGTTTTCGCATTACAACCGGGGATATTTAACCTCCTTGTTATTACTTATCAAAAGTACCTACATTAATTGAATGCCGCGACATTTAAAATTAAACTACTTATTGGACTACAGTGGTATTGTGTTGTTTATAAGAAGGTCCATATACAAAGTTATAGTTCAATATGTGAACAAGAATGAAAGAATAGAAAAACATTCTTTCATTCATGATATGTGAATGTGACTGGTCGCTCTAAAAATTACTTCTAACATATTTGTTCACCTTTAGCTCCATCATGCGAACATTTTACACCCCACAATCCACATAAAGTGTGGTTGTTGCTTACGGTACGATACAAACATGCTCAAACTTATCAAAAACACCAACCAATTCTTATCGAAAACATAGAATCCACATCGGGTTCAACGTTTGATTAATTTTATATTTACACCGAAACTACAGAGGTTGTGGTCTTAGAAACTCAACAATATTTTACGTTGGTGTAATTTGTCTATAGCCTGGATTCAACAACAAACGTTTAAAAACCCTACAATTGGGAATCCGTGGTTTCAATCAAAAATACAACATAATTATGAACGGGTTCCGTATTTGCTTTGTATATACATTCCTATAGTAGCGCCAATCCAGTAGTACCAGTTTCCTAATAGGTGTCGCTACTCATACCAAATCGAGAATTAGTTGGCTGAGAGCTTTTGTGCCTTTGATAATTTTATTAATAATAAAAAAGCATTCGTTGAGATTTTTGTTCGTTCAATCATTCAATATTATTAGCCGCGTTTTATTATCCCAATGATCTTGATACGGATCCTATCTGATAATAAAACGATCTGGATCATCAGTGGCAAGTTGTGGCAACAGTTGTTTTTAACACATAACAGACGATACCAGGTATTTCAAGTTTCGATTGGCACTCAGCCATATTGCAAATATAGGGTACAATGTGACGTCACAATATGATCGCTTGTTGTGTCGGGGGTGTTGCCATTTGAATACAAATCAACATACATTTTGCACTCAATATTTTTTTTTTCAGAAACTATGTTCAAATGTTATGTTCAAATATGCAACATATTAACAGTATTGTACTGCTAATATTTCCATTAATTTTTGTGATACGAGTATTACGAAGCAAAACGTCTCAAAAGTCGCAGTGATTCGAATATGAAAATATGCTAATTGATTTTTTGTGTTATTAATAGTTTTTCATATTTTGGTCTGGCAATATTATTGTGTTCCTATAATTTCCTATAATTTAAATAAGCAACGCCACGAAAAAACAGGTAGTGAGTTTTGTAATTACATTTTGGATCACGATTAATGATCCCGATAAATAGCAAGATCCTGTGTTGTTTTTGTTTTACGTATTAAATTGATCCAGATCCAGATCCGCATGGATAATAAAACACAGCTATTGTTCGTCGTTCGTCGAAGAGAAAAGAGAAAGAAAGAAGAAAGAAACGAAGAAATAAACTGCTTTGTCTCTCATTATCGAATCAGTCTGATATTATGTAAGTATTTATTTTTCTTTGTAAAAGCCAAATACTTTTTGAAGATTTGCGTTGTGCGTCGCTTCGGCAAATAGTATGTAGGATGGATGGAGGGAGATCATGGAAAAATTAGAAATCTGGCTTTGTCGTCTGCGAGTAGAATGTATGATGGAAGAGGCGATTCGTTTGAAAAGAAAAATTGAATAAAAGCTGATTTCGGTAGGTATTTGAATTATGAATTAATGGATTTTTAGACTTTAGCTATTTTCGCTGTATCTCGTCCAAAAATGTACCGATTTATATCATTTCTTCAGTATTTGATTCGGAAATATTCAATTTGTGTTGTATCAGCCGTTATTCAAGGAAATAGTTGTTGGATAGGTGTATTTATCTAATTGATGACCTACATTAATATTGAGGCAGGTCACCTGTCGTTTTGCAGTTTTTTGTAATATATTCGTGGTCAGCATCGATAGTAATGTGTATCTACTATGTCCGTCCGTCCGTCCGCCCACCCGTCGGCACAAATGAATGCCTTTACACTGGAGCTAGAAAGCTGAAATTTTAGCAATGTTATCTCTAAGGGGCCCGAAATAATAATTTTTAAGAATTTTTAAAATCCGCCCATTGACACGCCCACAATTTTAAAAGAACAAATTTGTGAGCTAGAAAGCTGAAATGTTGAATATATGTATTTTCTTAAGGCGCCCAAAATGCTGTGGGAGTTAACTAACATTGCATCGTCGCCTCTTCAAGTAGCATGTATGATAAGAGGGGGATGATGGAAGGGACGAAAAGTTTTGAAATGAAAAATTTAATAAAATCAAATTTCTGTCTTTTCCTCAAATAAGAAATTATGAGTTGATCGCTTTTTAGACTGTTACTATATCTTGGAGCTGGTCGAACGTCTGCCATTCCTAAAGAATATGAAGATGAAATAGCTCGAAGCCTAATAGCACGTTGAATGAAGAACAAGAAATGGGAGTTTCTTCTGACAGAATAGAAATGCCAGAAGTACATCTGCCTATGCAGGGACCAGCTTAGAAAATCACTACAGCGCCCTCCAACCAGCGTTTGTCGTAAAAGTATAGGTATTAAGTGGGGAAATCACATCTATGCAATTTAAACATCCAGATGAGATGAGCCCAGCGACACATTTAACATCTTGGTCAGGGACGATTGAACCTCGCTAACCCATCGCCAGCAAAGAATAACTGATACCAATTAGGGTCCGTCACTTTTTCTTCAAGCAGATAATCAAGGGCAATATGATTACACTTAGGACGCTTCCCTGGTGTACACCTCTTTGATTGCGAAATCCTCGGTGACGCCAACTATACATCTTACTGTTGTCTTTACTCGCTCATACATGTATACATGTCCATGACCATCCGACGTAGATTTCTGGAACTCCTCGTTGTCTTAGCGCTACCCATAACAGATCCGTTGGTTGTTTATTACAGGACTATCCAAAATCAACCAACACCATATGCAAATCCTTCAAAGAATCACTATGTTTTTCCATCATGATCATTATACTTTGGATTGCATCTGTGGTTGATTTACCTGCGACAAACCCGCACTGGTCTTCAGATAGCCGTACTATTTTACGGATTCGGCTATTTAATAACTCCTGAACGATCTTCGTGGTGTGTGACATCAGCTTGATTGAACGGTATTTATCAGTCTCGCATATCGCCTTTTTCTTTGTACAAAATAAGAAGAAAACTCTCCCTCCACGGATTAGGCATTGGATGGCCACTCATCAGTTTGCAGATGAGAATCATGAGCCATTTGGACCCGATGTCTGCCATCTTTTTCCAGAACTCAGAGGGTTTCTTGTCCGGCAAAACTGCTTTTCGATTTTTAAGGTCTTTGACCGCATTCATAACTTCTTCAACAGCCGTGTACTTCTTCAGTGTTAGAAACGGCTCTCGGAAAATATATTCCATGAAATTGGTTAATTAGTAGTTTTTCGTCATCCACAAGAAGCATTAAGCATTGTTGATGAACTTTGGCGAACGGATTTCCTGGGCATTCCTCCTTCTCTCAGCGGCAAATTTTGAAAATAGTTGTTTTTCTGTTCAAGCTGCTTTGTTGGAGTTCGTGGACAGCCTTCTGACACCTTTTTGTCACTAATCACTGCTTTAGCTTCATCTGCCCACCACCATGTTTGTTTGCCGTATTGACAACTTTGTTGATGATGCGATGGAGATAATTTTGCATATTTGCAATAAATGCGTGACTTTTTTTGTCCAGGTTGTACCATTTGATTCTCATAAACACTTTACTGTCAGGAGGAGGCGGTTTTGTTGGGCGATTGCCTCTTCCAGGATCACTTTGCTATCTTTAACCCGAGGCTTCATGAAACGTGCTACCATTATGGCAATCAAGGGCTGGGCAAAATCCTCACACTTTAGTCCTTCACGTGGGCGCCCGCCTGAAAATGGCTAACCGGTCAAACGGTTAGTGTCAGCCAAGGATTTACGCTAATCGTCTCAATCGTTTGTCGTGATCCATTAGTGTGAGGTAGGAGTAAACCTTTAAATCCAACCTAATTCCAGTGGTGGAGCGAGCATATAGCAAACCGTACCCAAGGATGAAAGGCTGGGGGTAAAACCAGTCGCGCACGAGCTCCCTCCGACGCCCAGGCAAGGTCGGTTGTATTAAGTGCCTTATCTCGGTAAGTCGGCTCTTCCGGGATGGACTCTCTTTTCCGGACGTACTCGTGGGACCCATGGCAATCAATCTGGGATTCGTTTCCGCCACTGCTGTAAGTGAGCAGGTGACGGCTTTGTTTGAGAACGATAAGACCTTATGACTTGCACATTCTCAGGATATCTTTACCCGGAGAGTTCCTGGTGCCGTATTCCAGTCCTCCATGGCAGCTTTCATACTCTTCGTTTGACTAACCCACCGTACCGTTCAAATCTCCGCCAACAAACAAAAGTCCCGTATTAGAATATCTTGAAAGCGTGTCCGGTGTTTTGCGGGATGATATTTTCCTGGGATAGACTCACAAAAATTAAAACTCTGGACACGTCTTCGACTCACAAAAAAGGATATTCTGAAGGTTGGATATTTCAACCGTGGATATTATAAAAAAGAATATAAACTACAGTAATTATTACTAATTTTTGGATTTAAAGTGGCCAACCGCTAGTGCCGGTTCCCTACCTACTCCACACACACATCAAAGCAAACAACTTAGAGCATTCTTCAATAGAATTCGCTTTAACATCTCGAAATGATTGCATACCTTCTTATGCATGTTTAAATATTTTCCCAGCCTTTATGCAAAAATCCGTATTCAGTACATATCCAAAACATGTAAGTTATGCAATCTCTGTGTCGATTAAAGTCCCAAACCAGTTGTTTGTGAAAAACCGAATGAAAAAATTCTGCTTATATTCGGAGATTTAATTGTGTAACAAAATGCAATCGCAATATGTACATAATATGATTTGTGATATCGATTATGAATGAATACTATACCCCTTTGATGAATGCTACGGCCTCCTTGCAATATGCCATAACCTACCCCAAACTTCCATTGAAAACAACAAATAATTTATAAACCATATACCGCCCCTCTCACCCACACATCATATCCCCATCATGAGAAGTATAAAAAAAAAATTCAATAAACAAACGACCTACACACTTATGAAAATCTTCAAATATAACGGCGCTGGTCGGAAAAATGTTACTTTTGTTTTGTTCATCACTTCAATTACTTTCGTTTAATATAGCTTTCGTTTTGACGAAAACTTTCATAAGAACTTAAAGCTCCATCTAAATTAATTAAGGACACAAACCAGTTTTCATTATTGATCGATTGAAGCGCCAAAGCTTCTGCGGGATACATGTACAACATTATTATTCGATTTCTTGGCGCTACTATAGGAATGTATATACAAAGGTATTTGATACTGTAAATAAATTCAAATAGAAATATGCGCTCCGGGCGATGCCAGGCGCATATAAACCGACATAGGTATAAGTGCAAAAAATTTGCACTATATGTTTGGGTGGATTAAACTATTGTGTAATTTCATTCTATTCGGTCGATATGTGCGCAGCGACGAACGATTTTACAAAGTTGAAAGCAGGTAGCCTTTATAAAGAAAATATATTTAAAAATTATGTAAATTATGAATTGAAGAACACACAAGTGGGATAAGGGCGACCTAGGAGGTCCACAGATCTACTTCCAACATGATATGAATATGTTATTAATAAAAAATCAAGAGTAAAGGGATGAATCCATACTAATACAAGGTGGCGCAAAAGTTGTCATCTGTTTACTTCAGAAATGTCAAAGTAAAATTGACATTTGCCGCCATTTGCAAAAATTATAGCATCTTCCGATAGGGTTTTCAGCCCTTGGGTGACCTTAGGCAATTCTGTGTGCCAATGTTCTAAATGATCCACGACGTTTGACATCTATCCTATGTAGTTTTCAGTTGGATTGGTGAACGCCACTGGGTGATGACTTTTGCGCCACCTTGTATTATAAATGCGTAAGTAACTCTGTCTGTCTGTCTGTCTCGTTTTCACGCCAAAACTACTGAACTGATTTAAATGAAATTTGATAAACAGATAGCCTAGAGCCTGAGAAAGGACATAGGCTACTTTTTAATTGGAAAAAAGTGTTGTAAAGGGATGAAAGATTGTATGAAAGTATTGACATTTTCAGAAGGAGAAGCATAGGACTTCTATTTTAGGGTGTTGAATAAATATGGCATTCCAAGGTTATAAAAATGTTACCCTTAAGGGTGTAAAAACATAGGGGATAACACATTTACGGATGCATTACAAATTTGTGGAGCTAAAGTTAACGCGTTAAGAAACTGTGACACACGTATGCGAGTTTTGAAGTTTTTCCGCTAGATATTCATTATTATTCGCGCTGCAAATTGATTACAATTCGATTTACTTACAAACGTGAAATAAGTATCTTTAAGGTTTTGGGTTAGATTATTAAATATTTTTTCTTTAGTTGGGTCATTGTATTGTTTATTTTATTCGTTCAAGAGGTTATAATTTTGATTCGTGTTGTTTTTATTCTAATATACCGAGAAAACACAAATCTAATCTAGCGCGTATTTCTAGTGGAGCTCGCGCTAAGAAAATTGCTAGAAGCCAAGAGTCTGAAGAGCACACTCAAACCTGTTTGACTTTAGATGCCGAACGCCACGCATCTCAAAGAGCTGCTGAGACTGAAGAGCAAAGTCAAGCGCGGGGCTTTTTAGATGCTCAACGTCACGCAGCTCAAAGAGCTGCTGAGACTGTAGGACAAAATCAAGCTCTGAGAGATGCTAAGACCTTGGAACAAAGTGAAAAAAAGTATTGTCTCACATCAGAGCTGCCAACTGATGTCGTGAAAATTATGCCTAATTTTTCATAAAATTATGCCCTTCCCAATTAAATTATGCCCATTTTAAAAAAAATTCAAAATAAAAATGAAAATGGAATAGGCATTAATTTTTGGCATTTTAAAGGCCTTTCATTAAGGACTTCACAACTTCTTTTTTAAACAAAACGCAAACTACTTGAGATATCTCAAGAAGCAATTTATTGGCTTGAATTACTCTCAAGACATTTATGAGTGGAACTCGACTTCGTTCATATGTCTACAGCGGGAACATCTGCAGCGGTCGATACATTGAACCCAATTTTCGATGACGCGGCCGCACTTTTCGACCGATACGGCCGTGGCATAGACCATTGATTTAATGTAGCCCCATAAAAAAGTCTACGTTCACCGAACTGAAACTTCAATAACTCGATTGTTGCACCCGCTGTGTGGCTTGTGGTCTTGTTGGAACCACACATCACTGATGTCCAACTCATGCAATTGCTCAAAGAAATAATGTTCCAATGTCTCTGTAGCGAATACCATTAACCGTAAAGTGACGGTAATTTTCATTGACGAACAAAAAACGCTCCAATGACGCCACCGGCATGAAAACCGCACCAAACAGTGACTTTTTGCAGATGAATTGCTGTTTCATGAAGCACATGAGGGTTCTCACCTGTCCAGTAATGCATATTTCACTTATTGACGAAGCCGTTCGTTTAACCAAAATGCACTTCATCGCTGAAGATAACATTGCGATGAAATTCTTCGTTTTCTTCCATCATATCAAGAGCCCATTTCGAGAACGTACTTCGCCTCATATGATCACGTGGTTTTAGTTATTGAGTCAGCTTGATCTTGTAAGAGTATAGGCCAAGATCCTTACGCAAAATTCGCCATAATGTGGTTTGGGAGAGGCCCAATTCTTGAGAACGCCGTGAAATTGACTGATTTGGCTGGTTTGCGACGGACGCCTCTACGGCAGCAATATTCTCCACACTTCGGGCAAAATGTAGTCTCACTGGCACGGCAACATCAAGCAGCGAATATTCTGACTCAAATTTTTTCACTAGACTATGAATTGCTTGTCTACTGGGACGAGAATTACGGCCGAAAATTGGCGTTATCGCTCTTAACGTTGTGAGCATCGATTCGGAAATCCGGTAGTAAGTTTTAATTATTTGTAAACGTTGTTTCTTCCTGTACTTCACTATGATGAACATTTTGATTTTACTGAATATTTTGACATTGACAATTCGGTAATCGGTTTAAGGGTACGTTCACACTGAAAGTTTGAAGTTGTCAAGTCGCTAGTGAAGGCATATTTATTAGTATTTAAATAAACAGAAAACCTCTGAACATAAACAACATCAAATCACAGAAATAACAAAATTATTCATAATTTTAAGTGAAAATAACATAAAATCGTAGCAAATAAATTATAGCATAAAACAAAATAAACAAAATCACAGAAAAAAATTCATTTAAAAACCTAAGCGACAGAAGTTAAAATTATGCAGAATCTTGATCTTCATCATAGTCTTTAAAGTCATACATTGTTTGGTTAAAAAAATTGAAATGGCTTTTATGTAACACTTTCGTGGCAGTCTTCATTTTTAAAAAGGCTTTGCACGTGTTATATACCGCTTAAGATTTCAACATTTAACGAATTTCTTACTTTTGTCTTGTTTTGATTTATTGCTGAAAAAATTCGCTCAACCGTAGATGATCAAAGTGGGGGACAGACAATGCTAGTTACAAACTTTTCTAACTGTGGAATTATTCCTTTTTGTATGTCTGAATTATGTATTTAGGCTTGAATTACGAATGTTTGACATGAAATAAATGTAAAAAAAAATTGCTGTAAAATTGTGCCCATTTTAGCATATTTTTAGATTAAGTTGCCCAGGTGCCCAAGGCTTCGAAATTATGCCCAAAAGGCATAATTATGCCCCAGTTGGCAGCGCCCTCTCACTACAAATATACGAGTAAAACTTCACAATGATTCTCAAGCAAGGCAATATGCAGCTGCTCTTCTCAAAATCGGAGAAGATCGTATGCCAACTGACAGTAACGATATGATTACACTGAGTTGTGGATTCTGTCAAATTGTCGATAGCACAGATGACCTAATAAACAATGTCTATCCGGATCTTCAGACAAATATGGCCAATCGAGAATGGCTATGTGAACGGGCAATTTTGGCGCCGACTAATGAGATAGTTAATAAAATAAGCGAACAAATCATGTCAAACGTTGAGGGAGATGTTGTCGAATACCTCTCAGTTGACAATATTATGGACACTGAACAAGTTACATCATACCCTATAGAATTTCTCAACTCCTTAGAATTATCATGAGTACCATCCCATAAGTTGAGGCTAAAAGTTGGTGTTGCAGTCCTATCAATGAGGAATCTTACGCGCCAAGGCCATGTAATGGTACACGGCTATAAATTACACATCTGGGGCACAACATTATAAAAGCTAGAATCATGACTGGAATGGCAAAAGGAAAAAATGTCTTGATTCCCCGTATTCCAATAATTCCGACTGATTTGCCATTTCAATTTTAAAGAGTGCACTTTAATCTGAAAGCAACATTTGCTATAACAATTAACAAAGCCCAAGGTCAGACGCTTAAAGATGCAGGAGATCATTTAGAAAAATTTGTTTTTCTCATGGCAACTCTATGTGGCAAGCTCACGTGTATCAAATTCACAAAATCTTTATGTTTTGGCAAAAGATAGTAAAACAAAAAACGTTGTCATATTTTACTAAGCTTAATACTTTAACCCTTAATTTCATAACATCCCAAGCATACCCAAAACGCCCCTCAATAATTAAAAGTAAGTATGTATTTAGATGTTTTTTTCCTTTGCCAAATTAAGGGTAAATTAGCTCTTTGTAGTGCAAAAATGCTAAAAGCTTAATTAAGTATTTATACGTATCTATGCGTCGTATTCTTAAAATAATTAGCCGAAATAATTTAAAATGCTACCCGAACTATTCCACGCGGACGAAGTCGCGGGTACAGCTAGTATTTTTGAAATGGAAAATAGGCATGCATTTTTCAGAGGGTCTGCTAGTAATCATACAAATAATTTAATAATAAAAGAGAGTAAGCGAAAGCTCAATAAAATTAATATTATTCATTGCATCTATTCATTATTATTAATATTGCTTATTTGTTTGTTACTAAAATTCAATGAAATTATCTGATATTTCGAAGCATGTGTTACCACCAGAGCAAATTAGATTGGATAAATCTTTCTCAAGAAAATTCACTTTTTTGTTCAGTCTTTTTGTTAAAAAAACAGTAGATCATTTTGATCTTAAATTTTTGTACACGAGATACCATCTTCTTCTTCTTCTTCTGAGTTAAAGACGGTGAGACTATGATCAGGATTAAAGGGATCATAATCATAACCCTCAGACTCAACTCCATTCTTATTGGTCCGCATGTGGGGTTCGCCGGTGCGACCTCAGAAAATAACGGCAGACCTCCCGATTTTGAATCATTTCGTCGTTGAGGCAAATCAAATGCTGGTATTGCGGCATTTGTGTGATCCAGTAGTTTTTTAGGCCTGCCTCTCTTTCGCGTTTGTATGGGAACGTTGATTGATATTGCCTTTTTGACAGGGTTCGTAGGATCTCTCCTTTGAACATGACAGAACCAAGGTCACGGTTCTTTTTCTTTGAGATAGGTTCTTGGACGTGAAGGCTTCCTCGGATCTTATAACTTCTTATACCATCAATCTTTGTCACTCCTGCCTTCATGCGAAGCATCTTCATCTCATCTGCCATTAGTTTGCCTCATACTTTCTGTACGCTGTCCAACATCGTGAACCGTATGTGAGCGTCGGGCGCACAACTGCCATTTTCAAATATGGCCTTATTGCGTAAGGCCTGATTTCACGGCACCGCCTAATTAGTTCATCTAATTCCTCATTTATTGCTCAACACCTCCTGACTTACTTAATAAGACTTCTGGGCGGGAGTTCTAAATTTAAGACTCTCAGTGAATTTAAACCTAACTACCAACCCCCAAAGGGGTGAATACTAGGGTTGCCACATTATTTGCAAACGGTGATGATGTTGATGAATAGAATGCTCATATTGTGTTCTCAGACTTTCCCTCAAATCAATGGAATCTTTATTTATCACTTCGAAAATTGAAAACGTACGGTTTCCACTTTCTGGCACGTGTTACATTAACAAATAGATACGAGTTCGTCGAAACCATATTTACTCCTTTAAACATGAACAGAATGTCAGGTGTAAAGGACCAAAAACAGAAAGACTGATACAAATACTTTTCACAGATACAGATATCGATTAAGTGACCTTCATACCCGCTGGGCTACATTTGCCACGACAAAGCCTGAATAATTGATTACTTCTGGTTGGCGTGGTTACTCAAACAGGCAAAGAAGGAAACTCTGAGGGTGAGGAGTGTGTATGTGTCTCGGGCTTAGTCTTTTTTGGATGAATGACATCGAAGACGAAACACCGATAATTGTTGCCCCGCAGTGCAAAACACTCCCAACCAAACATGCATTGCCAATCCCAAAAGCAGAATTATCCAGCAATAAACGCGTGTATGGTATAGATATAGATACGCATGCAAGTGCATATGCTATGCATGTGAGGCATACTCATACGTAAAAAACAACAACAACGAATACCTAGTATTCTTTAAGAAACGGCCCACGATAATTGATGTTGTGTTGAGAACTCCCTCCCTCGTAGCATAAGCTCTTAAGGAGATTGCCAAATGTTTGTGTGTGTGTGTGCTTGTTTTTGTGCACTTTCAGAATTTCACTTGCAAATTGATTGCGCAGTGTTCTCGTTTTATGCCTCGTCGTTATGCTTCCATTTGCGAGCGAGGAGCTAAGACTGAATAACCAAAGAAGAAGAACATGTTAACAAACTCACAGTGCACTAGAGACCTAATACTGGAGTTGGCATTCGCGACCGACACAGTGTACTAGTGGCACAGGAAGTTGACAAAGGAGATGCAAATGACCGGAAATTCACATTTCATTTAAATTTACCGACGAAGCGACAATGTTCAATCAACGAACATTCTTGTTTGGTCTTCCTGTTGGTTGCATTGAGAGTTAGTTGGCTTCGAGTGTATGTTGTCTTCCAATAAGGATCGTAATTCGCATGCGATGCAGTGCGGACCAAATTCGATATTCACACATTCGAATGGCACGTGGAACTTGTTTTTATTTAGAGGAAGTTGCATATTCATGGTCAAGTGGGAAAATGCGAAATTTTAGATTGTAAATAAAAGCGTTCTCTGGTGCATAGATACGCTTTGAATGAGATTTGTTAATGAGAACTTCAACGCCTTAAAATAAAGGCAAACAATTTGTTCGTAAGAGATCTAAGCATTTGCATCGGAATGACATGAGTGCGCCAGTTGAAGATACATTTCGGTTTTGGGAGATTTGCTTTCTGCTAGATAGATAGCACCTACCTATGTAGTTCTAGCGTGTTATGGCACGTTGCATGTAGGCGCATTGTGGTTTAATTGAGCATTTATGTTAAACTTATTTCTTCTTCATGAAGTACAATGGAATATTAGGTCCAAGTGGTTGTTATGTCTATAGACGACCCCATCTCAAATACAATACATAAATATGTATGTATCTTCTTCATTTGTTTATACCCTATTCTCAGGGTATATTAATTTTAACTCATCGTTTATAACATACCTTAATATTGCCCGTAGACCCCTAAAAGTTACTATATTTATGATCAGCATCAATAGTAATGTCGATCTAGCCATGTCCGTCCGTCCGTCTGTCCTTCTGTCGGCAAAAATTAGGCCTTTAAACTGAACCTAGAGAGCTGAAATTTTAACCATATACTCTCTAGGGGCTTTTGTTTAATTTGGGCCATATGACCCCATCTTATTCTTCTTCTTCTTCGTCTTCGTCGTCTTCGTCTTCGTCTTCGTCTTCGTCTTCGTCTTCGTCTTCTTCTTCTTCTTCTTCCTCTTCTTCTATTTATTCTCCTTTGTCTTCTTTTCTTCTTCCTTTAATGGCAGTAAGGCTATGATGATCAAGATCAAAGCGATCATAACCCTCCCACTTAACTGCATTCCTACTGGTTCGCCTGTGGGGTTCGCCAGTTTGACGTAAGAAAATAACGACAGAAATCCCGATTTTGAATCACTTCGTCACTGAGGCGAATCAAATGATGGTGTTGCTACCTCTCTTTCGCGTTTGTATTGGAACGTTGATTGATATTGCCTTTTTGACAGGGTTCGTATGATCTCTTCTTTGAATATGACAGTACCAACTTAACCAGTCATCTCGGCTGCCGTTAATTTGCTCGCATAATTTTCGTACGCTGTCCAACATTGTGAGCCGTATGTGAACGCCAGGCGCACAACTGCGGTGTAGAGCATTTTTCGATCACAGAAGATTCAATTCATCCACCTATCCATCCATTGTGCGAGAATGCCTAACTATTTCGGATCTAATGACACATGATTCATTAGCAGTAATCCCGCAGCCTTAAGTACTGCCAGAACCTTCGACTGGAAGACACTACAACTGTTTGCAAGCCTCAGATATTAACTCAGCTCTGTTTCCGCAGAGTGCACTCCGGCCTTCGTCTGTTTTGGAGCCCTCCGTGAATACTGCAATGCCACATGAATTAATGACTGCGCTTTTCTATCACTGCGCTCTACCGGGATACACCACTGTAAAGGGTGTCTTGAAATAAAGCTTAGAAGCTTCCGATTTTTCTAAATTTTCCATATTGAAAATGTCCAAAATAGAGCAGTGTCCAATTGGACTGCTTTTGAACAGGCCGAAATTGGTGAGACGTGTCGCAATATTTCCTGCCTGGGATTTCACCTGTATATCTACAGGCAGTGGGTGCAGGAACATTTCCAGTGCCGCTGTGGGCGTTGTACGCAAGGCACCCGTGATTGCAACACTAGCCGTTCTTTGTACCTTTGCCAATTTTCCCTGTATTATGTAGACCATATCCTTCTTAGCAATTCACCCATACTAAGAGTTTTGCACGCCCACTTAATAATGATAGAAATAGGAATAGGGTATCCAACAGTTTGCCCAGGGACTGTAGCACTTTCCTATGTTTGTTTCTTGGTTGGTTAAAAAACCCATTTGGATGTTCCGATGAATCTTCTTTGGTCTGATAGAGGTACTTCCTTCATGAAAGTGTGTTAAACGGGCTAAATTGTAGACCTAACTTATAAATGGTAACCAAATTATTATTTCAACTAAAACACATACGCATTTAAATCCACGTATTTCCTCCAGGAACTAGAACCCATCTGCCAACTACCGCGCCGTAGTATCAACTCGACATCATAATTTCAAAAAGAAAATTGAATATCCAAATTAAAACCGATTTAATTGAATTTTAACATAATTATTTCATTTAAAAAATTCATGGGACTAGTGCTATGACTTGCGGAACTTTCCAAATTAATAACCGCAACCCCCAGTTGTAGTACGGAGGCTTTGTAATTTGATATTAAATTCAACGCAGTGGGAGAGTAGGTTTGTATCATTGTATCTCACGCTTTCGGAATGCATCGAAAGACTTCAAACACTTTGGTGCCGCCATACCATGTCTGGAGAATACTTTTGTTTCCATTAAATGAGGGAGCAACAATTAGAAGCGGTGTTTGGACATCAAAATACGATGAAAAAGGTTTTTTCCCCCATACTAATCCTGCAGATACTATTAAAGTGTGCGTACAAGTACAAATGCACACAATACACCCTTAAAGCGAGAGCTTGCCTTTTGTAACAAATTGAAATTTTATTATCCGGGATAATTGTTGCCTCCGCTTTGGTCTACGTAATCCAGTTTCAATGATAGCGACCTTCATCAGTCTCTGTGAAACACGACCTTCGACATTCAATATTTTCAGGGGCCAAAGTGTGTTTGTGACACCGATGGCAGAATACAATATAATCAAAACGGGCCGAAATTAAGTGGCGAGAGTTTGTGTGACTCGGTGACTGCGACTGAGTTGCCAATAAAGCCATTAATCGAAAAACGTTCTTTCACATTTGGATCGAGTTCGATTCCATTTATTATCAGAGGAAGCGAACAGCATAAAAGCTGAAAATGCGGGAATATTGTTCATAGGTTTAGGATGTAGCTGTTGGATACACGAGAGATGGAGGAATTATTCTATAGTGACAATGAGTGAACAATGGAAAAATGAAATTAAATAATCTCTCTTTCCTTTTTTATATGTGGGTTTAACGTAAAAAGGTCACGAATCCAGAATAGGACATGAAGCGAGAGATATATATAACTAATGGCAAAAAATACCGAAAAATTGTGTGTTTCTATGGATACCTACTTTTTGTGTCAATTATTTTCTGGTTATGTGGGCCCATGTTTGAAGTGATTGTCCTTCTTTAACGGAATGCGCAGAGAGTGTAGGATGTCTATTGTTTTATATGAGCTTGAAAAATTAATAAATTTGATTTATATTTGAATTGCGAATTTTATGACGATGATAGGTGAAATACGAGTACCTTTTGGAACCGCAGCAATATCCAGGTCCTGAATTACTTGAGTTGAAATAAAGGGTCTTTCAGTAAGGACTTGAGAACTTCTTTTTTAAATAAATAAAATGCAAACTACTTGAGATATCTGAAAAAAAAATTAGTAGCTTGAATTACTATCAAAACATTTATGAATGGAATTCGACTTCGTTCATATGTCCACCACGGGAACGTATGCAGCGGTCGATACGTTGAACTCAATTTTCGATGACGCGGACGCACTTTTCGACCGATACGGTCGCTATTTCTCCTTCAATACTGAGCTCTGAGCTCCTCGAACGTCGCCGGCTTGTTAGCACATACCAATGATTGAATGTAGCCCCATAAAAAGAGGCGTTAAATCACGTGATCTCTGCGAACAATAGACGGGTCCGTTTCTCGAGATAACACGTTCACCGAAGTGAGACTTCAATAACTCGATTGTTGCACCCGCTATGTGGCTTGTGGCACCGTCTTGTTGGAACCACATATCACTGATGTCCAATTCATGCAATTGCTCAAAGAAATAACGTTCCAACATGTCTCTGTAGCGAATACCATTTACCGTAACGTGACGGTCATTTTCATCGACGAACGGCCCAATGACGCCACCACCGGCATGAAAACCGCAGCAAACAGTGACTTTTGCGGATGAAGTGCTGTTTCATGAAGCACATGAGGGCTCTGACCTGTCCAGTAACGCATATGTTGCTTATTGACGAAGCCTTTTAACTAAAAAAGCGCTTCATCGCTGAAGATGAGTTTGCGATGAAATTCTTTATTTTCTTCCATCATATCCAGAGCCCAATTGGAGAACGTACATCGCTTCATATGATCAAGTAGCTTTAGTTTTTGAGTCAGCTTGATCTTGTTAGGGTCTTGGCCAAAATCCTTACGCAAAATTGGCCATAATGTGGTCTGGAAGAGGCCCGATTCTTGAGAACATCACCGTGAAATTGACTGATTTGGCTGGTTCGCGACCGACGCGTCGCGACGCCTCCACGGCAGCAATATTCTCCACGTTTCGGGCAAAACGTAGTCTCACTTGCACGGCAACATCAAGCAGCGAATATTCTGACTCAATTTTTTCACTAGATTGCTTGTCTAATGGGACGAGAATTACGGTCAAAAATTGACGTTAACGCTCTTAAAGTTGCCACCAGACTCGGAATTTCGGTAGTAAATTTTAATTATTTATAAACGTTGTTTCTTCGAATACTTCAGCATGATGAAAATGTTGATTTTACTAAATATTTTGACATTGACTGTTCGGTAATCGGTTTAAGGGTGCGTTCACACTGAAAGTTTGAAGTTGTCAAGTCGCTAATGAAATGCCCTTTATCATGCATAATATGGTTTAAGTCAATCATATTTTGTAGGCATGGTGGATACAATATGTTCCATAGAATGGCAAAAACTTCGCCTTATGTCATCAATTGATGAACAGGTTCATCTTTTTACTCACAATGTCAACAGCCTCTTTGAACAGCATGTTCTAATACAAACTTGTACTCTTCATAAGAATTATTTCGAGTGTTTCACTCAGCGTGTCAAACGACTGCTTGATACCTTATATCAAGCTATGGAAAATATTTAAAATCCCCGAGCTCTTCAATGAGTTCAGGACAGGTAGGAACATTGCTAAAAGAGAGATAAAAGATGCAAAAAACAAATTTTTAAGTTTAAGCCCGATCTCAGTAAAACCAAGACATGGATCAATATAAAAAAAAATATAAAGGAGGTAGGTAAATGGATGCCCTTGTGACTGATGTCACGGCTCACTTAGACCATCAGTTTAAGTCCATTATGTCCATTGTTGGGATTTCCAAAATTTTGAGAACCTGCAAAAAAAACAAGAAGTATGCCGCAGTTACACAGCTAAGTAGCCGGCTGTATTAGAACCACCCGGATCTATATGTAAATCTCAGGAGTTTCCTCAGCTCAATATACTCAAAGAAGTAGCTGCCAAGAATCTTGAATTTGTTTGTTATAAGGGCAGGGCATTCACATAGTAGGTGACGAATAGATTCTGTCTCTTCGACGTCTCTACAGCTCCTGCAGTAATCGTTGTTGCTGATGCAGATGCCCTTGAAAAAATTCCTGACGAATAAAACATCGAGTTACCTCACATGTTCCTGTCGACAGAGAAGAGACCCCTTACATTGTTGAAGCATCATTTACTCCAGTAACTTGAAGAGATATTTGTTTTCAAAGAATTTATGAATATGCCATCGGCTTGGATGGCATGCATCCAAAATTCTTAAAAATTATAATTCAAGGAGTACTACCACCGCGTAAGCTTTTCTATCTGTCCTATTCTTCAGGGCTCTTTCCGATGAGATGGAAAACAGCATTTATCCAGCCTATCCCAAAAAAGACGAATCTTCTTCGCCTTTCTCTTACCGACCAAATGCACTTACGTCCCTTCTTTCCACTGCCAAAGAAACTCTGATCAACCGTCAGCTTATGAAATATCTTGAATAACGGGAACATCTTAATAACCGGCAGTATGGTTTTTGCAGCAATAGGTCCACTGGTGATTTGATGACATATCTAACCGAAAAGTTGAACCAATCTCTTCACCATGGTGGCTAAAGTAAAATCGTTGCACTTTATATTTCAAAGGCATTTGACAGAGTTTGTCATCAAGCCCTCTTGTCGAAATGCGTATATTTCTTGTCGGACCATTCAACTCAAGTTGTTTTGGACGGCTTCAAGTCTGCAACCCATCAAATAAGTACTGGTATTCCCCAAGGCTCTGTTCTGTCTCCGACACTCTTTCTCATTTTTATTAATGATCTCCAGTCTGTTACTTCTAGTCGGTCATCTTTTTGGGTGGAACTGGAACGGCATTATGTCTAAAGCTCATTGAATTCCGACCTTGATGGCATACTTAAGTATGGGGAATAACCAATTGGGTGGAATTCAATGCCTTCAAAACTAAATGCTGTCTTCTGTCACTTTAGCGATTATCCATGAATAGTACTTGTATTGCTGAAACCGAAAGACTATCCATTCTCGGTATGTGCGTTTGTTACAACTTTCGTTGGAATGACAATATATTCCATGTCGCCAAGAACGCTGCGAAATGCCTTGGCTTCCTTAAGCGATGCAAGAAATAGTTTACCTCTTCTGATCTGGCTAAAATTTATAGGGCGTTTATCCGCCTAAAGCTTGAGTACAACGCTTATAAAGGGTTTTTCAATAAGAGCGCTACAAAAGTTTTTTTTAAATAAAACAAAAACGGTTTTGGATATGAATGAAATTCTTTATTCCTGTGAAAGTACGTTCGATGCCATTATGTATGGATCTCGATTTCTTTTGCATGGCCACCACGGGCACGCTTGTAGAAGTCCAGACGCTGAACCCAATTTTCGACGGTTTTCAAACATAAATCGGCCGATACTGCTGCAATTTCACGTTCGATATTCGTACGAAGTTCATCAACCGTCGCTGGATTATTGGCATAGACCATAGTCTTGACGTAGCCCCACAGGAAATAGTCTAACGGCGTCAAATCGCACGACCGAGGCTGTCAAGCGACTGGACCATTTCGTGAGATAACACGGTTATCAAACTTGGTTTCCAATCCAATAAATTGATTGGACACAGCATTCGCTGTGTGGCTTGTGGCGCCGTCCTGTTGGAACCACATGTCTTCCAAGTCCATATCGGCCAATTGGGGCCAAAAATATTCGGTTATCATTGAACGGTAGCGATTCCCATTCACAGTAACGTGCCAGTCTTGATCATCACGGAAGAAGTACGGCCCATAAGCCTCAGCGGCAGCAATATTCTCGACACTACGGGCACTTCTCTCACTGGCACGGAAACATTTTGTACTGTGCTTGTGGATTCAAATTTTTCCACTAGACGCTCTGCTAGGACGATTATGACGACCATAAATTGGACGTAGCGCTCTTAACGTTGAGGCCACTGACTCCGAATTTCGGTAGTAAATTTTAATAATTTCGACTCGTTATTGGCTCGTATATCTTTTCATCGTGAAATGGCAAACCTTACTGAAGAGAAATGTCAAAAGAGCGGCAAGAAATTCGGCGTCGTTTGCTGTCCCTGTCGCTCTACTTTTGTAGCGTCCCTGTTGAAAAACCCTTTATCTGGGCCGGTGCACCGATAACATGTTTGGAGCTAATGAACAGAATTTCAAAACGCGCGACAAAACTCAGTGGTAGTCGAGACATCGCAAAATCTCTCGACTCTCTTAGTCATCGTCGCAATGTCTGCTGCCTTTCGTTGTTCTATCGGTATTTCCACCATAAGTGCTCAAACGAAATAGCCAGTCATGCTGGGACCTTAGCCATACAGCACGAACGTGGAATGCTCTACCATGATCTATCTTTCTTTCGCATTACAATTTTCAGACATTTAAATCCAACGTTCCTCGGCATCTCCTCTCTCTCTCCAATTCAAGTTTCCCTTCTGCATGCGCAGTGTAACTATTTACATCATAAGGATACACAAAAATCCCTTTCGCACGTGCAAATTATAGAAAAAAACATAGGGATGGGCTACAGTCCGCTTGGGTGAAAATATTTAGTCATAAGCATAAAGGGCATTAAGAGAGTATATATTATAAATTTCAGTTTCCTGTTATTTGTGGGCGTGTCAGTGGGCGGATTTTAGAAATATTATCTCCCGAGCAGTTTTAGGAGTCAAAGATCATATATAAAAAATTTCAGCTTTCTACCTCAAAATTCGATTTTTTCGAAAAAATTGTTGTTTTTTTTTTTGAGTTTGTGGCGTGTCTGTGGGCGGATTTTAAAAATTCTTAGACTTGATTATTTCGGGCCCCTAGAGAGTACCTATATGGTTAAAATATAAGCTCTCTAGGTCCAGTTTAAAGGCCTAATTTTTGCCGACAGACGGACGGACATGGCTAGATCGACATTGCTATCGATGCTGATCATAAATATAGTATCTTTTAGGGGTCTACGGGTAATACTAAGGTATGTTACAAACTATGCGTCAAAATTAATATACCCTTAGAATAGGGTATAGATATATATGTGGAAAATGTAGGAATTGTGGTAATTGATTCAACTCCAGTTTCTGCCTTGATTTTACCAAAGAACTACCTGTTCGTAATCAACTGAGCAGGAGTGTATGATTTTTTTTTAACTTGCCCACTGTAGTACCAATTTTTGACCTAGATCTTAACCCCCTCAAAAATTGTAGGTCTATAATAAAACTATAAGTAGCTTAGAAGCGTGCAGTATCGATTACAGCCTTGGAAAGTATATTGAGGAGGAACAAGGAGTCCATACGCTAATCAGCACTTAGAAATTTTATGGGATCAATAAATCCCAGATGCCTCGCCGTAATAAAATCCAAAGGAGGTCCAAAAAATATTAGTTTCAAGAATATTGCTGCGTATAAGAAAATAAAACAACAAAGAAGCAGTTAGTAAATTACACAATAATCAATTTATTTTGTTCCCGACTACTGATTTAAGAGTTTCCATATCACTATCCCCACCAGATCATTCTGGGAGGATGATGCATTTACGGAGGATAAATCCATCGACTTCTACACCGATGGATCAAAAACCAGTGATGGGGTGTTTTCTCAGAAAGACTAAATACAAGTCTCTCTTTCTGTCATCCTGATCATTGCAACGTGTTCCAGACAGAAATCATGGCGATTAAAGAAGTCTTGTCGAGGCTAAAGACAAATGTGATATCCACTAAGGACATCCGTATCTTCTCGGACAGTCGGGCCGCGATAAAGTCCCTGGACTCAGTCTCTTCAAACCTTATCGTAGCCCTAGACTGCCGTTCATCTCTTGAGGAAATGGCAGAGCAGTTCAACATTCACCTCTTTTGGGTGCCGGAGCATAGAGACATTCCAGCGAAGTGTAGGGAAGATAACTCCGCCAAAAAAGAAACGCATTAACTCTATTACCTGAAAAAAGGTTTTCTGGGTATACCTATCGCTACATGTAAACTTATATTTAAGCTATCTCCAGTCGAGAGTACGAAGCTAAGGTGGACAGGTAGAAATATATGTCCAGCGAGTAAGCTGGATCTGCGACGCTTTGTGTTGATCTCACTAAACCGATTGCACAATGGCTCTGCTGCAGGTGTCATTACGGGACACTGTCTAATAGGCAAGTACGCATCAAGGCTTATCGTCTATTCAAATGACTTCTGTAGAAGCTACATGGATGAGGCGAAAGAGGAGACTACACTTCACCTTCTTTGTACATGTCCTGCACTCTTCCACAAAATAAATTTCTATCTAGGAGCCTTCTTCTTAATGATCTCACTGACTTGGCTAACGCCGATGTAAGAAGTCTATAGCGCTTCATTAGAAGCTGCGAATGGTGTAGCGGGTAAAGGGAGCAACTCCCTTTATCCACGCGGCATCACAATGGACCTCACAGTGGTATCAGTGTGTCGGCTATTAGCTGACAGCCACCTTAACCTTACCTAACCTAACTGATCCTAAACAGCGGTTTTGTACTTTATATGTTTTCTTTCTACCTGTAATTTCAGATAAAAAAAAATTAACTTATTCATGATTATCTATTCTTAGGACAGTTTCAGGAGTTTGCAGAACCATTTTGACGAAACTGCTTTCTTATTTCCCGACCCGTGGCGAATCTCGGCCTGAGACACTGCAGCCTTCAATTCTAGGAGATCTTCTAGTTTCAAGATCATGGCTTGGTATTTAAAACGGATGTTCCGTCTTCCTTGTAGTGTTAAACCTGGGGGCTGAGAGTCGAAGATCCTTTTCGCTGAAATAATATTGTCCATTCGCTCGATGCGGCGGAACCAATGTAGTCGACGTGTTTAAGCTATTCGGACTACATCCACATCTTCGTGCAGCTCATAGAGTTCGGCGAAGAAGGTTGTATCTCCTGTGTACATAGGAGCAATTATTCGACGGAATATTTTCCATTCGATAGAACCCAATGATAGCTCTCTTCTACTTATCGTCCAGTATTCGGCGCCAAAAAGCAAAACTGGCAGTATTAGTGTTTTGTAGAGCTTACACCTGGTTTTCTGGGTAAGAGATTTGATCCCATTTGTTTTGCAGCGGTTTCTTAGGTTAGTTCTTCGTCAGATCTTCACTTCGATGTCATTCTTGAAGTAGAAGTTGAAGTGTTTACTCCGAGGTATGTGAACTCCCTTACTGCTGCTGTCAATAATGACGTTTTGTCCTAGTCCATGGACAGATGTTTTTTGACAGCAAGTATGTATTTGTTTTTGTCCTGGCTGACTTCAAGACCAACCAATTTGGCCGGTTCTTCAATCGCCATGCAAGCCTCTATCACGGCACTCTGCGATCGGCTGATGATAGTTGGATGGATCTTTTGAAGTTAGTGCCTTTCCTTTAATGTCGACACCCTTCCTTGCACACTATCTGCTCCAGAACAAGAAAGAAGAAGTCACATTTAAAGTGCATCTGCTTGCCATTATCCGGTACAGGTTTGGAATAGTTCGGAAGATCTGCCGACACAACTGGATCAGTTTTGTTTTTGTCGGGATCCTTAATTCAGACATCGCATCACCACGTAGATCTCCTCACGATGAAAGCTATCATATTCGGCCTTGAAGTTGATGAAAAGGTGCTGGATCTCGTTTTGAAATTCATTGTCCTTTACGTGTGAAGATTTTGTCTTTTACCGATCTGCCGGGCCGGAAGCCACACTGGACCTTGCCGATAAGTGTATTGCAGAACGACTTCAGACGCCCACACAGTAGCAGAAAATATGTATGAGCAATTTTGTTTAAGCCGCAATGTATATGTACAGGATGTCTATGCACGCACAAGTTGAAGGACGACTTATGGCAAACTTTTTTCTGTCAAAAGTTGACCGTTCTAGTTATGAGAAAAATAAAATTATAACGAATCTCGTTAGTTTCGTATAAATTTTTTTTTCATTCATCCAAGTTTGCTTAATAAAATATTCGGCAAAGGTAAATAACTCATAAAACTCACTTTCAGTCTGAAGACGAAATAAACAAAACTTTTCCAGCTTTCCCCCGCTTCGCTCATAATTCAGTTGAAATGTGCGCAACCGAAATGCACCCAGGGGTATCCTGGCACTTGTTTTTCAAACCAATTTTCTTTTCCCAGGACCAATTCAACATTTTTCATTTGAAATTTATTATCCCTCATAGTGACGTCTTGGTCAGGTCATGCTTCATTTATTTATCAAATATCCAACAATACCAAGTCCTAGCTGAACACACATAACTAAGTCCTTACCATACCAGTACGTGGCATGATGTATCATTTCAGAGGACATTGACCGTGCTTGATTTTTCTCATTGCAAAAGGGTGCGAATAGTGCAAATGTGAATGGGAATAGTTTATGACTACAAACTGTGGTGAAATGGAGAAAACATAAATTCACACTCTATTGCTGGCGTGTATGTTAAGTATCCTTTGATATAAATGAAGTGGAATGGTACCATAATATGGCATGAATCCACGCACAACTGGCATACAAAAAAAGGAAGAAAAAACATTTTATTAGCGAAACGTGTGCCTGCTGAGCCAACCCCTGTTAAGCCGCAAAGCTAAGACTAAGGATGAGAATCCGACAATACATATGTACAAAATGTGGACAAGGAAGTCTATGTCTGCAAATTGCTTCACGGAAACTCCAATACCGCCGTCGCTGTCGATATGATGTGAGCGCTGCTGTCCACTGTGCAATGGTAAAATTCCATTACGCATCCAGCAGCGGAAAGTTTGCAATTCAGCTTTGGACGTTAAAAATAATTCCCTGTTGCCGTGGTTGGGGCCGGCCACCCTATCTCATTGCAACAAAGGTCTGGCGGAATATAATAGAGCAGTCCTCACAGACATAGCAACAAGTTCTACCCGATGACTAAGTAAAAAAAAAGGATAAAACTTCTTTTTTTGTTGGTCTTCCTCTGTTGATCGAAGTTGGAGAGCCTTCCTTATTGATGTGCTGAAAGAATAAAAGAACGAAAGCAAGTAAGAGGAGGATATGGATTTTCGGATTTATGTTACATTGCCGGCAGGTGAATCCATCGGGAACAACGCGACAATCAGTTTGGTCGTGATTTGTTAGTCCTTAAAAGGATATGAATGAGTCAATTGGTGTATTAGTCATAGCAATTTTGATAATTGAGGGGTGGCTGGAAGCGGAATGGAATTGGCGAAACGAAACGTCTTTAATGAGGATGTTTTCTCCTTTTCTTGTACATTTGTATATATTTGGGATAGTTTTCAATTTTATGAAGTGGAAATCTTTTGAGTCATCATTGAGAGATTAATATGAGGTCGATGTTCCGCCCGTTTATAAAGAAAATGATTTATAAGAAAATAACTCATAGATAGTACATTGGAGTGGGATTCGGAATGATGGCATAGTGCGGGTGTGGCTTTCAGCAAATTTAATACCTTCAAATTGAGTTGTGTTATGTGTAAATTGTTTTGGTTTTTATACTTTTTGTTCATTGACGTCAAAGTCTGAACAGATTTGAGAGAAAGAGTTTTGAAAGGTTTTTTGTTATCCTTATCTCGCCCACTGACACGCTCACAATAAAAAAAAAAACATTATGATAATGGAATAATGGAAATGAAGGTTGTTTGCTTCACGAAAAATGTTGACAATGTCCTTTTTAACATTCACTTTTATAAACGCACACTTTCTGGGGGCGTTTTCGATCAAAATGTTGTCAAAAATGTAATAACAAAATAGAGAACGGAATCGATAAAGCTTCATCATATACCACATCAGACGGATCTACCCATATACCGCACTTATGCAACCTGAGTGAGGATCTCATCCCTTTCATCGGGAAATTTCCAGTTTTATAAGAAACAAGACGAAGTTTTCTTGGCAGCAACTTTAAATCGGAAGCAGAAGTACAAACCCTACTTGCTGCGAATGCAATGTTAGGTTAGGTTAGGTTATTTTACTGGGTTGACGAGGCAAGAAACCTAACGTATATTTTCAATTCACGGCCTATGCTTAGTTAGCGTCGGAGTTGTGTTTTTTTTATGTTTGTTTTTTTATAATGTGTAGGAATTTCGTTGTGGATGTCAGCAACATTCGTGGGTTGAGAAAGAATTTTTTTTCATTATACGCCCATGTTTTTCACAACAAACCAGCTGTTTTGGCACTTAGTGAAACCCAGGTTAGCGTTGGCTCTGATTTAACAGAGTTTAGTCTACCTGGGTACAACTTAGTGCCTTTATTCTTTCCCCATCGCGGTATCGCCGTTTATATACGTAGTGACGTAGCCTACCAACTTCAGCCTCAATATGGCCAATGTGCCAACCCAGAATTTAATTTCATTTGGCTAAAACTCTGTCCGTAGGCAATTAATACACTACTGTTTTATTTACAGAAGCCCCAACTTGGACAGACATTCAACTTATAATGAGTTTGATGCCCTGTCTGATTCTATTACAAGAATTGTGACCCTTCATCCTCGTTCTGAAATCGTTATTGCGGGCGATTTCATTATACACAATTCAAGCTGGCTTCGACATTCTGGTCAGACAACACCCGAAGGAAGGTACGTCGAGATCTTTGCTGAGGTAAATAACCTGACTCAGCTTGTAAATGAGCCGACACGAATACCGGACATTAGCAGCCAAACTGCCAACACTTTGGACTTGTTTCTTACCTCTCACCCTGATAAATACGCTTTGAACGTATTATCGCCTCTAGGTTCGTCAGACCATTGCATCATATCAGCAAATCTCTCGTACTCCAACCACATAGTTAAAGAACAAACTCCTAAAAGAACCGTATGGCAGTACGAGAAATCCAATTGGGAAAAATTAAACGGTTTCTTTAAGAGTTTTAAATGGTCGCTGTGCTTCCTCGACAGCGACGTGGATGCTGCTGCTGATATGGTCACAAACATAATTCACCTGGGTATGAAGACTTTTATCCCTAACAGGATTAAAAGTATCAAACCCAAGGTTAACGCGTGGTGTGACTCGAGCTGCAAAGAGGCTATCAGGTTAAAAGAGGTAAGTTTTCGGCTATTCAAAGCCAACCCATCTGAGGAAAGCCGTAAAAAGTTTAAACGAGCCAGAAATGACTGCAATGCCCAAATTAATCGTGTCAAATTCTCCTACGACCAAAAGTTGAGGCAAAAAATACTACAAAGTCCCACTGGTAGTAAAAACTTTTGGTCATTTGTTAAAAACATCAAGAATTCGGCCTCGTCATCTATCCCGACACTCATTTACAACGACATTCCAGCTGTCAGCTCTACAGATAAGGCCAATCTGCTTGCTGCTCACTTTGCAGTCAGCTCAACGCTCCAAGATTGTGCTTTGTCTCCCCCTGTACTCGAGCGCGTAGAATTCTCTATGGGACCAATCTAGAGTACTTCAAGATCTTGACGTTCATAAATCCGCTGGTCCAGATGGTATTTCCCCTATCGTTTTGAAGAGGTGTTCTTCTTCGCTGGCAAAACCATTGCGTAAGCTTTTCCATCTGTCCTATTCTTCAGGACTCTTCCCGGGAAGTTGGAAAACAGCATTTGTCCAGCCTGTACCAAAAAAGGCGAATCTTCTTCTCCCTCCTCCTACCGACCAATTGCACTTACGTCCCTTCTTTCTAAGGTCATGGAAACGCTGATAAACCGTCAGCTAATGAAATCTTGAATCGCGAAAACTTCTTAATGACCGGCAGTATGGTTTTCGCAGCAACAGGCCCACTGGTGATTTGATGACATATCTAACCGAAAAGTGGAACCAATCTCTTCACCAAGGTGGTGAAAGTAAGATCGTTGCGCTTGATATTTCAAAAGCATTTGACAGAGTTTGGCACCAAGCTCTCTTGTCGAAAATGCGTGCATTTTTAATCAATGATACTCTTCTTCAATAGATTAGAAATTACCTTTCGGACCGTTCAATTCAAGTTGTTTTGGACGGCTTCAAGTCTGCAACTCACCAAATAAATGCTGATGTCCCCAAGGCTCTGTTCTGTCCCCGACTCTCTTTTTCATTTTTATAAATGATCTACTGTCTGTTACTTCTAATCCAATCCATTCATTTGCTGATGACAGTACCCTAAGCTTCTCATATTCGTTTCTTGGGTCACGCCCCTCATCCTCGGGTGTGGACCTGGAACGGCAACGTATGTTAAGCTCATTAAATTCCAATCTTAACAGCATAACTCAGTGGGTAAAACCAATAGAGTGGAATTTAATGCTTCCAAAACTCAATGCTGTCTCCTGTCATTAAAGCAAAACCCACACACACTGCCATTATCTATGAATGGCACTTACATCGCTGAAACCGAAAGACTTTCCATTCTCGGTATGTGTGTTAATGACAACCTTCGTTGGAATGACCACATATTCGATGTCGCCAAGAACGCCGCGAAATGTCTAGGCTTCATTAAGCGTTGTAAGAAATATTTCACTCCTTCTGATCTGGCTTCAATTTATAAGGCGTTTATTCGCTCGAAACTCGAGTACAACGCTCATATCTGGTCCGGTACACCAATAACTTATTTGGAGCTACTTGACAGGATCCAAAACCGCGCGATAAAACTCATTGGCGACCGAGACATCGCGAGATCGATTCACTCTCTTAGTCATCGTCGTAATGTCTCCTGCCTGTCGTTATTTTATCGTTATTTCCACCATAAGTGCTCAAACGAAATAGCCAGTTGCATTCCTCCCCTTGAACATTTCAACCGCATTACCAGCCATGCAGGGAATGCTCATCAGTTCACCCTCAAGCCTGTGTTCGAACGTACAGTGAAGTTCAAAGAATCTTTCCTCAGCCGTACAACACGAATGTGGAATGCTCTTCCCCGCTCCATTTTTCCTACACATTATAACCTACAGACATTCAAAAACAACGTGCATCGGCATCTCTCCTTTTCCTCTCACCCTAATTTCCTTAACGCCCGCGCTGTGTAGCTAATACATTATAAGGGTCCCAACAAATCCCTTTAGTGCGCGCTTATTATAAAAAAAAAACATAGGGGCGGGCTACAGTCCGCTTGGGCGAACTGTTGGATACCCTATTCTTATTCCTATATCTCATAAGTGGGCGTGACAAAAATTTAAAGGATTTTATCGAAAAAACTAAGCTTTTGTAAATAAAAACGCTCCCTAGCTCAAACTTTGGTTTTTCAATAAAATTGTTTTATTTAATTGTGGGCGTGTCAGTAGGCGGATTTAAAAAAAATTTAAGTATGAGCATAAAGGGCACCTAGAGAGTATATACTATAAATTTCAGCTCCCTAGCTCAAACTTTGGACTTTCAAAAATAAAAAATAAATAATTGTGGGCGTGTCAGTAGGCGGATTTTGAAAATATTTACACATGAGCATAAAGGGCCCCTAGAGAGTATATATTAAAAATTTCAGCTCCCTAGCTCAAATTTTGGTTTTTCAAAAAAAATATTTTATTTAATTGTGGGCGTGTCAGTGGGCGGATTTTGAAAATTTTATGTCCCAAGCAGTTTTATGGGCCAAAGATCATATATAAAAAATTTCAGCTTTCTGGCTCTAAATTCAATTTTTCCCAAAATTTGTTTTATTTAATTGTGGGCGTGTCAGTGGGCGGATTTTGAAAATTTTATGTCCCAATCAGTTTTATGGGCCATAGATCATATATAAAAAATTTCAGCTCTCTAGCTCAAAATTCGATTTTTTCCAAAATTTTGTTTTTTTGAGTTTGTGGGCGTGTCTGTGGGCGGATTTCGAAAATTCTTAAACTTGATTATTTCGGGACCCTAGAGAGTATATGGTTAAAATTTCAGCTCTCTAGGTCCAGTTTAAAGGCCTAATTTTTGCCGACGGACGGACGGACGGACGGACGGACGGACGGACATGGCTAGATCGACATTACTATCGATGCTGATCATAAATATAGTAACTTTTAGGGGTCTACGGGCAATATTAAGGTATGTTACAAACTATGCGTCAAAATTAATATACCCCTAGAATAGGGTATAAAAAGAGAATCCTGCCCCCGTCACACTTAGGTCATTGTAGACCCTTTGTGATACCCTGGAGCCAATTTATCTATCTATCAATCTACGAGTATTATAACGAAATAGACAATGTCTTGCTAATCAACAAGATATCAGCTCTGTGTCGGGGAGTGCTTAAAGCAAGCAACTATCTGACGTAGAAATTTGCTGCCACAAAATGTAATTCACAAGCTTATAATTTCGTGCTGGTGTTAGTAAGGACATATACTTAGTCAAAAATAAATAAAAGTTATTATATACGTGCCCGACAACGTATATAATAACTTTTATTTATTGTGGCTCAATGGTTAGTGTGTTAAACTATTAATCGAAAGGTTCCCTGTTCAATTCCCGCCGGAGCCAAATAACATCTAGAGTTTTTTCCACTTGCGAACGTCTGACAAACATCCAAGAGTATCAATTGTCATGTTTTAGTTCTAATTTTAGTTTTATTATTGTTTCATCAAACAGAGCATACACACTCTTACAGACTAACAGAGTAAATAGCATTAAGTTAACATAAGTACAATGTACAACAATTATAAAATAAATTGACTATTTAATACATTAAGCAGATATTTTTTTAAAAGATTCTCTATTCAGATAAAAGTTAAAATCTATCGAGTTAGATAACGCGTTTATCTCTCTTATGCATCGAGTAATATGTAGGTTCAGACGTTTTATAGTTAGCTCTATGCAAATTTTCATAAAATAAATTACGTACATGTAGTTCCCTTGTAGGGGCATATATATCAATTAAGGAAAATAGAATGGAAAAATCTATATGAGACGTTAAAATATCTCTAATGAACATTACAGAAAAATATTTAAGACGACTAGATAAGGTTTGTAAGTTTTTTAACGGGCTTTGTAAGAAGGCATTTCGATATTCCATTGCAGCTGATATATAACAAACCGCGTAAATTTCCCTTGGACGCCTTCAATTCTTTTGGAATGTACATTATAAAATGGGTTCCAAATTACACAGCAATATTCCAGGACGGATCGGACACAAGATATAAATAACGATTTGAGCGTGTAAGGATCTCTAAAATCTTTCGCATTACGCTTTACAAAACCTAACATAGAACTTGATTAAGTAACAACGTACTCAATGTGACTATAGAAAGAGTCAAATATGACATCCAAGTCTTTATTTTTCAAATATTCGTTCCAAGGGATTGTTCTCAATTGAATAGGTGAAATTAACACAATGTAGTTTACGAAAAAATGAAAAGCACTGACACTTCGAACCATTTAAATAAAGTTAGTTTTTATCACACCCATTTAGACAGCATGTTCAGATCCTCCTGGAGCTGGATACAATCTTCATTAGTCTTTATTTCGTTAAAAAAATTCATGTCATCGGCATACATGGGACATCAGGTCTGTTCGCGAACTAATATGCAAACGTAAATTGTTATAAACTTTCGTGCAAAACTACACAAACGCGTTCGCGTACTGAAAAAATGGTAAAAAGATGAACGAAAGAAAAATGTACTTTCGTTCATTTTTCTTCACACAGAATTTCAGCTTGTAAAAAAATGAAAACTGTCAAATGATGAAATCCTATGAGTTTGCAGCAAAAAAAAAAAACAGCGGTTGCTTATTTTCATGCCAAACTTTGACGTTTTTCATCTTTTTACACAATCTATCATCTTTTTACACAGTTCGCGCACTTTTCTTTGAAATGAGAGGATTCTCTCTCGATTTTGGAAATTTGACAGTTTTCATTTTTCTACACATAAAGTACGCGAACGGACCTATTGAGAGTTTTTTTATTATATTCAATATCTCATTTATAAATATAAGGAAAAACAATGGGCCCAAGTGATTACCTTGGGGTACGCCAGATGATACGTTAAAAAGATCAGACAAAATGTCATTAAGATATACATATTGAGTTTGTCCAGTAAGGTAAGAAGGAAACCAACATAAAATATTGGAATGAAAACCGATATCGTTCAGTTTCTTAAGCAGTATGCCATCAGTTGGTAGTACAATGGACCAGTATTGAGTCTGAGTGCTCCAGTGAAGAAATTCTCGCACCCAGACAAAAAAAAAAGGCCATCAGTTTGTACGCCTTGTTCGAGTTTTTAATTACACTATTGGAGAAGACTGCTTAGTTGGAAGTTGTGGATTTGCCTGCTACAAAACCGTGTTGAAAAGAAAAGAGCATATTCATTTTTTTAAGGAAAAGCTTAGTTTGTTGCAAATAACTTTTTCAAATATATTTGGAATGGAAGAAATTTTTGAAATAGGTCTATAATTAGTGACTTCTTGCTTGGAACCTGATTTGTGAACCGGAATCACAAAGGATTTCGTCATTGAGAAAAACACCACTATCAATCGTCCGATTAAATAGTCACGTGAGTGGTAGTGAGAGAGCGACGGCGCATCTTTATAAAACTATTTGAGGTACTCCATCAGGACCAGCAGTTTTATCAGCGCTTAAGCTGGCATCTTTGACTTCATCAGCATAAACAATTACTTGTTCATCAACTTCATGAGAAGCTTCTCAAATTTGCCATTCGTATTCAGCTTAAAGTTGTAGGTCCCTTCCACTTCGCACAAGCAAATGATTGGATAAGCTAGGTTTTAGGCCTGTTAGTGCCGTTAATGCCCTAAATTGATTTTTTTATTATGTACGTATACAATACTAACACAAATCATGTAAATAATTTAAGACAAAGGGCATTGTTATGCAAAATATTTAAAAGCTTAATCTAACATGCAAGCCAAACATATGATGATTTAGATTATAGATTCTACTCCTACGACTAATAGGCTCATTCGTCCCATTATTCGTTCTATGATGAGGGCTAAACAATAAGTCAATACTATGTAAGTTACGGGCTCCAAAACGGAAATAAAAGCCAATAGAAGGCAGCAAATCAGGTGCATCTACAAGGTGGCGCAAAAGTAATCGTCCTATCAGAAAATGCTATAAATTTTGCGATTGGCCCCTAATGTCAGTTCTGTTTTGACATTTGTGTAGTAAACACATGCGAAATACACGTTAATAAACAATGTTACGCTACACTGCTCCAGAACGCGGAATATTGGTGACTATTTATTTGAGCAATAATCGGTCGGTGACTTTGGCACAACGTGAATTTCGTCGCAGATTTCCTACCCGTCCAACGCCTACTGGTGAAACACTGCGACGTTTAGCCGCTCGCCTCGAAGAGACTGGCACAACACGAGATGCTGCGAGATGTAGCCGAAGATGTCATGGAAGCGCCGTCGACATCGACCAGACGACGTGCCACGCAAATGGGTATCAGTCGACGGTCTTTACAGCGAATTTTGGTACAAGATTTGAAGATGTTTTCGTACAAAGTCCAGACGGTGCATCAGCTGTTAGCTGCTGACCGCCAATCGCGTCTAACATACGCTCAAGCCATCCTTAATCACCACCAAGAGGAAGATGATTTTTCATCAAAAATAATCATGAGTGATGGGGCCCATTTCCATCTTATCGGGTACGTAAATAAGCAAAATGTACGCTTCTGGGGCACTGAAAATCCGCGTGTAACCCACGAAGAGCCATTACACCCGCTCAAAGTCACTGTATGGTGTGCTGTTTTCGCTGGAGGAGTCATCGGACCTTTTTTCTTCGAAGACGTCGCGGGCCAAACGGTTACTGTGAATGGTGAGCGCTACAGAGCAATGATCATCGAGTTCTTTTTGCCGCAACTTGATGAATTGGGAGTGGAAAACATGTGGTTCCAACAGGACGGTGCAACGGCACACACTGCATGTGCCACAACCGATATGCTGAAGGATGCATTTCCCGGGCGCCTTATCTCCCGTTTTGGCGATTTGCACTGGCCAGCAAGATCGCCTGATTTGACCGCTCCAGACTTCTTTTTGTGGGGCTTTTTGAAGTCGCGGGCTTATGTCAACAAGCCTCAGACTCTTGCAGCTCTTAAAGACAATATCCGTCAACAATGTGAGGACCTATCGCTGGAAGTTTTGGCCAAAGTGATGGAAAATGCCATAAAAAGGGCTCAAATGACAATCAACTGTGGCGGCGGCCATTTACATGACATCATATTCTCGACTTGATGTAAAAAAAATTAAAAGACCAAATAAAAATAATCCACAAGAAGAATCAAAGTTTTTCATTTTTTTTTAAATTACAGCCAAAAAACATCGGAAGGCTATTTTTGCGCCACCTTGTATATGACCGGATATAAGCTGCTCTAAAAAAAGTGATACGTTCACTGTTAGGAGGAAGGTTATATATATCATCCCATGGAAGTCCTCTAAAGGCAATCAATTTACGCTGAATGGCCTCTTTTCGAATTGAATGAATGTTGTCGCTTTGCAAAATTACGCCAAAGGAAATAACGCCCGAAAAGGGAAAATGAAATAAGGCCCAAAAAGTTCGGTCTTATTTCATAGTGAAATAAAGCCCAACAAAAGTAAAATAAACCCCAAAAGTACTTTTTCTTTTTATATTTCAAACAAATGAAAATACATACAACCAAAAAAATAAAGCAACTTTTTCGGGTATTTCAATTATATGTATACCCAACATTGCACCTACCCCAACAAGAAGGGGAGATCATGAACACGACCATACTTTGTACGAAATTTGGCGCGTTCAATTTTCAAGTCAACTGCAAGTTCACTACTAATTAAATGTCTATCCCTCTGCAGCGACGGGGTTAGAATCGTCCTGAGGTAAGGCATGCCTGTCGTAAAAGGTGACTAAAATCCGCCCGAGCGAGTAATCTTAATGATGTTATGAGCGATGCTGTCTGGAGCACAGTCTCCTGGTAGGGCCACCCTTGGCAGTAAGGTCATAACGGAAAGATGAAACCGAGGTATATAGAAGGAGTATGTGTTTTTTTTTTGCAAACATTTTGTTTAAACCCAGAAGCGTCTGACCCCAAAATTGGCGGCTCCCTGGTCTGCGTCTGAACCGGAGCGGTCGGTAGAAACCAAACCTGGCTGAAGGTAAAAACGGCTATGGGAAGGAACCCTGAAAACAAACTAAGGATGGAAAGTCAGCAAAGAAGTAAAATTGCGGTGCAGGGAGTCGGATCCCCAGTACCGGCGACTGAGAGTGAGCGAGCAGGCTCGGAGTCGTCCAGATACAATTACTGCAATACTACAACGGTGGAAAACTTGGCTGAAGTAGTAGATAGTGCTACAAGAAAGGATATTGAAGACTCCTTCAAAAGGCGCTCGCGCATTCAACGCTCGCCGGAAAATCCGGGGTTATCAACGGAACTAGGCTGCGACGGGGGGACAAAATGGAGGGACCCACCTTGGAACCCCTGAGTGGACCCCAAGCATGGCAACAATACGCGTCCCCCTTGGAGTCCGAAATTTGGCCCCCGCAAAAAACAGGGACTAAGAGAGAGGAACACTTGGCTACCACAGAACGTAAAGCTACAAGAGAAGCAGCTGTAAACCCGTTTAAGAGGATTTCACGAGTGACACGTTCGCCGCTAGCCATTAATCAAGCTCTGCCTGCGCTAGATAAATCTAAAAACCCCAAGGCAGCCAACAGAAGTTCTTCAGTGGGGACCCCCAAAGGCTTCCAACATAATGGACGACCCATAGCAGACGCTCAGCAGGGTACAACCATAAGCAAAGAGCTGCAAAAATGTAAAGAGCTCATCAAAAGGATGAAAGCAGCTGCAGAAAGACAAAAAAACATGAGTACAGAGGTGAAAAGAGGACTGGCTGAACTCGAAGAATCCCTCGACATCATAAAGCATCTGCAGATTAAGAGCCCCCAAACGCACCCCAAACGCGCAGAAATGGAGCAACCAACACAAGCTGGTCGGCAGACAACACCACCGATAAACCCGGAGCCCAAGAAAAGGCCTCCATCAAGCCCTCTTGAGAAGGAAACCGGGGAAAAGAAGAAGCAAACACCCGGTAGCATTCCCGCGCGACCTTCATACTCACAGCATAGCACACTAGTTGAAATGCAAGAAGTCAAGCGTGACTCGCCAATAAGCGTACAATCACAATCACGGCATCGGAAACACCCGCTGAGTAGGAATGACGCGCACGTGACAACAAAAGGTGGCACGGGTAGGCAGTACAAGCCTAGCAACAAAAAAAAGGCTAGACAATGGCATGGCACCAGTTTACAGAAAGCTCAGAAAGAAGAAAGAGAGACAGCCAAACCCAGACCCGAGGCGATTCTCATAAAACCAATAGGTTTGCAAACTGAGCGAAACAGGCTAGAGTCGGAAATATGTATTTTCACCCCAGATACCGCCGTAACCCAGATGACGATGAGTACCGACGCGACGCCTGGAACAAAATCTGTTCATTTATCGAAACGGTACAACGATCTAAAAAGGGAGAGGAAGACGAAAATATTCCCTCACAAAACGAAGTTTTTCAGCAGGCACAGACGTCTTAGGCCACAGAAGACTAACAAGACGGCGTCCTTTTACGGACTTATAAACGGCGCCACCCTGATGTAATGCCAAGGGCGGTTCCAGGGTGGCTTGTAGGCCGTAAGCGGGGAGAGTTTAGACCGTGAGAGTCGGACACACCAAGTGGTGATGGCCTACCACTTGACGGTACATCACGTATTCTCTCTTCCAAAAAAAAAAAAAAAAAAACTTGCCAAACGATGGTCACGTGAGTTATTTGATCAATGAGAAAAGTTAAAATAGTAGTCACTAGTAGTTGACTTGTAAATTGAACGCGCCCATTTTTGAACTGTGGCCGCCAAACTTGCATTATTTATGAAATAATGTTCAACAATGAAAACACGTTGTTCTGTCATGTAGTGCCCCATTTTACTAACCCTAAACTGTCAAATGTCAAATTGTTTTTGTTTGGGGTTGACAGCACTTTACTACACACTTGGCGGCAAATTCAAGTCTTGCGTTTATTTTGGGACACCCTTTCGTACCCATACATCAAGTGCTCGTTGTAGAGACGTTTTATTCTCGCTTGATTTTTTTTGTAAAATACGGTCCTGGGATAAACCAGTAACACAATGCAACAAGTCTTGTTAAACAGATACTATCAAGTTCAAAGGAGATATTCTACGAACCCTGACAAATCTAATCAACAATATCAATTAGATATCCTTTTGAATCGCGAAAGGAGACAGGTCTAAAAACTCCTGCATCACACAAATGCAACAACGCCAGCATTTGATTGGCCTCAGTGACAAAGCAATTCGAATTCCGGTGGCCTGCCGAAACTCGTAGTACCTAATAGACTCTCAAGTAAACAAGCGCATTTAGAAGGAACCTTGGCAGAGTCTAATTGCTACGAATGATTAGAACACTGTGACACAATTTCACGCAGAGCTGAAATACGGGAATATCACCGAACTACTTTTAGTTAACTAAGAAGAAATCCTTGTAGCCTTAATATTTAATGGCTATTATGGCACAAATGAGTCTAAGAAGTAGAAGAATACGGTGCAGGGAAATAACTTCACGGGCAATAACTTCACTTGGGCAATAACTTCACCTCGAGTGGGCAATAACTACACTTTTTTTTTGTGAAGTTATTGCCCACAATAGGTGAGCAATATCTTCACTTTTTTGTGGGAAATAAATTCTCTTAAAATTTAATGATAATTCAAGAACCGTACCTCGCACCTACTCCAAATCAAACAGTGACCCCAAGCAGGGGGGTTGCAGGGGGCAGCATGTCCCCATAGGTATTGAACTGTTTATGGAATCTACTTGCGATTTCGCAACTAATCCCATAAACAGTGCAATGCATGCTGCCCCCATGCAACCCCCTGCTGGGGGTCCTTGTTTGATTTGGAGTGGTGCAAGGGTCTTTAGTTATAATAGACAAATTCTCAAATTATAGGTGGGAAATAACTTCACAAAATTTACGGTGAAGTTATTGCTCACCATCAGTGGGCAATAACTTCACAAAAAAGAAGTGAAGTTATTGCCCACTCGAGGTGAAGTTATTGCCCATGTGAAGTTATTGCCCGTGAAGTTATTTGCCTGCACCGAAGAATACATTTTCAGAAAAATATGTCAAAGCTTTTGAAAAAAAGTTCTGTTAAATCAATAAATGTGCCCGAATAAAATTTGATCCCGAAACAGTGTCCACACCAAAAAATCATTTTTAATTTAATTTAAATTTCTTAATAAGGAACAAACAGCCGTAATGAGTTAACATTTGATCTCAACGAAGTGATTAGACTAATTGGATTCCATATGTACATAATTTTAAGCATATGCCTAGCCTACTATCAAGTACACACCTACATCATGGACGTCTCTTGGTTACTGCATGGTATTATAATGTCACCATATTGAATTTTCAAAGGAATAACAAACATCATTAGGCTCATTCGTAAGTAAAGCGCATAATATGATGATGGCGCGTTCTTTGTGAAAATTCCGACACTTTCACGACTAATTAAAATTTTATTTTCAAGTATCACAAAATTATATTGGGGGGAGGGGAATCTCCGCATACGCTTATCATTTGTAAATGACAATATAAGTAATGAGGTCGAAAATTCGTTGCATAAGGATGGGGTTAAGAGCAGCATCAAACAGTTGACAATGTTCATCTTTCTTTAAAAGTTGTTACTCGTCAACGAACAAACGCAGTAAGGTTCCTTTTCAAAAATACCAACAATGAAAATATATTCAAAGAGGTCCGGCCGGCGTACCAATTTCTGTGATTGTCAATACTCATTTCGCCATAAACTGAACTGTTAAGAAATTGAAAGGATCGCATGAGCAAGCAATTTTTGGTCTCTATAACCTTTGTATATAGACTCCATAGTAATATCATCAACACGAATTTGAAATCGTCGACCTCCACGAAAATGGCAACAAAACGGGTAGCAAATGGTAGCGATTGAAGGTTTGTGTCTTAAATTTGATGATGGTATGAGGATACAGGTAAAGGAAAACGAAGAATGTAAACCAAATAAACTGGTTTGTTTCTCTTTATCGAATCATTTTGATATTATGTAAGTACATATTTATTTTTCTTTGTGAGAAGGAGCATGAGCAAGGAGGTTTTTTGACGATTCGCATCGTCACGTCGGCAAGTAGCATTAGGGTTGCTCATAATACATCGATGCATCGAAAACATCGATGTTTAGTATTCGATTGCATCGATTCAATCCGATGGATCGAAAGCATCCGATGTTTAACGATGCATCGTAGCATGAAATGTACACAGTAACGAATTTCAAATTTAATACGTTCTTTATGCTCTTTTCTCTTTGATTGTATTAATGAAGGATATGAGAAATTATAACGTAATTTGTAATAAGGTAATTTTCGCCACATAAACAACAACAAATATAAGACGAAGGGAACACGACGCAACGACCGAGACCGGCGTTCGCACCACAGACAGAGAAACACAGAGAGACTATACTTTCATGTCTATTAAAGAAGAGCAAGAGAAAAATGGCCGATTCCTACAAAGAAAAATTATCAAACGAGTTGTTAAGCGAACAAATGCAGGTGTAAGAAACATCCATTATCATCTTTAAGTATAACATCCTCAGACAACACCTGCGCAAATAAAAACGGCAGCTGTGTAAACAAAGGGATTTTGATAAGACAACAGATGTCTATACTATTATAAAGAGGAAAGATTTGATTGTTTGCTTGTTTGCAATTTTAATAGGCCCCGAAACTACTGGACCGATTTGAAAAACTGTTTTACCATTAGAAGCCGACATTATCTCTGATAAACATAGGCAATGGGTAGGGTTGTGACCGATATATAAGTATTCATTAATATATCCTTACTATTGTTGCATGTTTGCTCAAACTGTGTCATTAAGCATCAATTAGTCAAGTTGCGCCATCTAGTAGAAAGTAGCCATATTACCGATTTTGGCAGCATTTGAATATCAGTTTGAGTAGCTGTAGAATAACTAGTACATACATAGTTATGTTGTTCTCGAACCTTCTAAACTCAACGAATCTGGAATTTTCGAAAGGTGTCACTAAGAGATATAAATAGATGTCGCAGGAGCACCCAAGACATTCGAGTTGTGAACCGCGATAAAGAAGTGCGATAGATGACAGTAGTGAAAAGTAGAGAGAAAAAGTATTGAGTAAGAGAAAAGTGATTGTGTATTTAAAGTGATTAATTGTGAAAGTGAATTGTTGAATTAAATGAGGGAATTATTAGAATAATAATCAAGAATTACATTGAAAGAGAACTAATAAAGATTAATTAAATAGAATTACGTTTTATCTTTTCGAATCCTAGCCTGGATGTAACACTATAATAAAAGTGTAACTTTTTTTCTGGCTCTAAGGTACTTGCCCGGATTTGATTAAAAAAGTACTGCACGAAATTTATTCGGGTTTTCAACAGTTGCATTTAAAATTGTCGAGATTACAAGATAGGATATGTTTTTCGACAGCTTCCCAGGTATTTAGTCAGCAAAGGAATAGAATCCAAGGAAAGCGTTTATGCAAAGTTTGGAGCGGAGGTATTGGGATTTGCAATTTTAATAAAACTCAGCTAAATTAAAAACCTTGGATAATGTTTTTTTTATTATTTCTTATTTTTAGCTCATATAATACAATACGTCGATGTTCTTAAGCGATGCATCGGAAACATCGATGTTTTTAGTCGATGCATCGATAATAATCGATGTAACGTTTCGATGCATTACATCCAATAAAACATCGATGTATTTTTTGAATGAACATCCCTAAGTAGCATGTATGTGATTGTTGAGAGGGGGATGATGGAAGGGACGAATAGTTTTCAAATGAAAAATTTAATAAAATCTGATTTCAGTCTTTTTCCTCAAATAAGAAATTATGAGTTTATCGCTTTTAAGACTGTCACTATTTTGGCTACTTGACGAAAAATGTTCCGATTTGTATCATTTCTTTTTAATTGATTCAGAAATATTCAATCTAATTAATTAAGAAATAATTATGTTACTTTGTGTCAGTATTGTGCCATGCTGCACAACCACTTATGGGTCAATAGGTTCCTACCTATACGATTTATATTTATTTTATTCAAATTTTATTAATTATTTATTTTAAAATGCTTATGCCAATGGTTCGTATGAATAAGAACTAGCAGATCCTTGGAGTAAAAGGTAAAAAGGCAGAAGTTTAGTAAAAGCATTTACAAATTTCTTCAGTACGATATGAACAAAGTCTTTCATTTCTGAAGTGAGTTTGGAAATTTACTTAACTGAACTTGCAGGTACTCGTACCTTCTTTTAATCTTACCAAATTGAAGAAGAGGACTGTAGCCTCGCCTTCTGTTTATAATATTTTCTTTTTATCAAAAACTAATTTCTGGAATGCCGTCTAAAAGGAAAACATAGACATTAAAAGAAATAATCAATCTATTTAATTTAATTTTTGTTTATTAAACTCATTGTTTTTCTATTAGCATGTTCGCCTTTGTTTTGTTATTTTGCCGATATTTCACAGTCATGAAGTTTTCTTTGGACCTGGCCCTCGTTGCTCATTGCAGGGACGTTTGAACCTCGCTAATCCATCGTCAGCAATGAATAACTGATGCACATTGGAGCCGGTCACTTTTCTTAAAGTCTATATACAAAGCTATAACTCATCAAATGACATGATGCTGCGGGGGTATCACAACATAATAATATGGCAGGGTGAAGTATCACAAAAAATATTGCAGAAGAGAAACTTATTTTTGGAGAATTGGACAAAGTTTTATGTAGTTATACATTTTTGAATGAAATTTTAATATAGGACGGATGCCATAGTGGTCCATCGTTATAATCTCCAAGAACATTTTATCGTGTGGATGACAAATGAAAGTTGTGCAAAGGGCTTTCAACTTGCTATATTTTAAATGGCTTATTAGTCTAACGTGCTAAATAGTCGGGCCCTACCCTGAGCACCTACATACATGTGAGTCTGGAGGACTCTGAGTAGAAAATATTTCTATAACTTTCCTCAGGTACCATTCAAATCATGCTTATTTTGTGGTTCGAATGAAAAGGCAATTCATCCGAATGCTTTCATTCGTTTCAATTAAACCGGTTCGTCTCGAACACTTTAAGTATAATCGATCAATTCTCAGAATACAGATACCTACTTCGAATTCGACAAACTTTCGATCGAAATCGAATGTCAAAATAAGCATGACTACAGTCGAACTTCGATAACTCGAATATTTAATAACTCGAATGAAATTGGTTGGCAATAGCGCCAAGACTGAAATTTACATGTAAATTTTATTTGATAACTCGAACTTCTATTACTTGAATGTCTTGATAAGTCGAAGCGATTATTTGGCGTCACCTTCGATAAGTCGAATTCTGAAGGGGAGTTCCCAAATTCTGCGTGTTTTCAAGTTCGTTTTATAATGCATCGCTTTCGGGGGCACTGTTGGTCCTAAGAATTGTCAGAATTCTTGTTAGTAGGGGTTAGAACACACATTACTAGGCTGGTATATTGGTCAATGCGAACTCAAAGCTTAATTTTTATTTTTGAGAAAAATAGTAGGCGCCTAAAAAAACACAAATAGGAAGACAAAATACGTAATACACAGAGTGAAGATACGTATGAACAGTGCAGTTTGTATTAGATGACGATATTGATACTTCGGAGTTTCCCACGGATGAAGATGTTGTCGAGATATTCAGATGTGAGTCGGGATTTGCACAGCTCGGCAATAACGATGACAGCGACAGTGATGTAATGGTGAAAGATTTGAAGGATGATTTGATTCTAACATCTTCAGACGAATTGGTTGCAAATTCGTTAAATATTTTGCGTTTATATATAAAGACTAGCCAGTAACATCGAGAAAATAGAAGCTTTTTTTTTTTAATAAAAGAAATAAAATCTTAGTTATATAACAGACTATTTTAAATAATAATTATATTCCTGTACGTTTTTTGTGTTATATAATGTTCGCAAATAAATACATTATGTATTTATATCAATTTTGATATTTTACTTAATAACTCGAAGTCTTGATAACTCGAATTTTTTTTGTGGCAAGTGATGGTTCGAGTTATCGAAGTTCGACTGTATTTGATTTGTCTTCAAATTAAATTTAAAAAAAACCGTCTTATTGCGCTTAGGACGAGATGGAAGAGTGGCGAAAGTTGTTTTTTAATTCTTTTTGCAATTGAACAAAAAAAAAATTGACTGACCTTTAAGCAATAACATCAGGTGTTTTCGACAGCAAAAAAAACAATAGAATGAAAAAATTAGAGCATTTGAAAAAAAAACGTTAAATCCAAGGATATTTTTTATGACACACGTGCACTGTGTAGGGTCTAAAACCTAGCTTCTCCAACCATTTGTGTGTGCGAAGTTAAAAATTTTAAACGTATGGAAGGGTCCACAATTTTATGCCGACTACGAACGTCAAACTTGAGAAGCTTCTCATGACGATTAACGCTCTTGGTTGAATGATTGTCAGACTTTTGAAAGAGGTGGGGCAGTGGAAAAATCGTTAGGTGTTACTGGGCCCGTCCTGATTTGAACCTGAGTCATAACCGATGACCCACTGCGCCCAACATAAAAAAAAATAGATAGACCTACTACATACTCCGTGATCACACAAATGCAACGCCTCCAGCTTTTCATTGGCCTCTGTTATAAAGTTATCCAAAACCGGAAAGCCTGCCAATATCAATTGATGTCGAACCAGCGAATCCCACAGGCGGACCAGTAGGGATGCAGTAAAGTGGGAGGGTAACGATCCGTTAAGTCCTGATAATGACTAAGCCGGTATGGCAAAAACAAGAATAAGATATAGATGACAAAAACGTGACAGGCAAGGTTTTTTGAAACCCTCGATGAAACAGATCCTGCAGTTTGAATTTGGATTGTTCGTGTGTTGGGTTCATCAATATGTTACTTGTCAATGTTGCCCTTGTGAAATAAAAATGTAATAAAATACGTGCGTGCAATGAATTGTGTATCATATCGCAAAAATATTTTCTTGAGAAAAACCAAATCGTCGGTGAAACCAGAAAATAGTGTAACTCCACTTTTAAACGAAAGTAAGATTTGAATGATATCTAGATATTAGCTCAAACCCATATCTACAACTCGGCAAAATTTGAGCCCTCTAATAAGTTTAATTATTATATTATCGGAGATTCAGTTGGTAGCATATTGTTAAGAATCTGTGGGTGATCAATTGGCTTTATTAAGATTAAGCTTGGTTAAATACAATTTAAATAGAGTTCTACAACAAGGAAACAATATTTCTGCAATCCGCCACGTTCTTCTCTGCTTGCCAAAAGTCCGCTCTTTAATCGCCCTGTCAGATCAGACACAAAATGGATTAAAAGTTTGTTCGTTTTGTTGACTGCTGCTTCGAGTCTCGAGTGCGAGTTTAGGCGACTGGATAACTCGTAACATTCTCCCCCACTTGGAGCGGAGCCGCCCCGTTGGCGTTCATATTACTCGAGTGAGGCCACAGTGTCACAGTCTTGCCGCGGTATGCTGACAGCCTATCGATGTGTACGATCTTACCTTTCGTCCTTGGAGTGCGTTGTATTTTAAAGGTGACGTCGGTCAATACCATCATGATTCTGTAAGGACCTTCCCAGTCCGACTGCAGCTTTGGCGATCTACCGACTTTTCGTTTGGGATTGTGAAACCATACGAGGTCTCCTTCCTTAAAATGGGTGGCTTTCGAAGACATATCGTATCTGTGCTTCATGCGATACGCGGCCTAAATCATCTCGCAGCGTGCCTTTCCATGTATTTCGTTAAGTTTTTCTTGCAAATCTTTGGCGTAACCCTGAATGGTAGTGTTATTTTCTGGAACCAGACCAAACAGCAAATCCGGTGGAAGGCGCATTTCCCTTCCGAACAACATTTTGTAAGGGCACTCTTTGATGGAATCTTGTGAGGCTGCTCGGTACGCCATGGCAAATAATGGTAGCAGCTCGTCCCAATTTGTTTGACGTTCGTCGATAAATTTAGCCAAAAAGTCGACATCGTCCTGTTTATCCTTTCTACTTGTTAATGCCATTTTAAATATTGTATTGAAATCCTATCTATTATTATCTTTATTTTTATATCCAAATTGTTGTATTAATATAAGAGAACAATAATGAATTGAATTAGTCTTGCAAAGATAAATGTAAACCCTTAATATACGCTGAATTACGATCGTAACTTAACGAATAAACCTTCAAGCACTTTTTTGCGAAATGAAATTGTATCGAGTACAGAGTGGTATAGTTGAATAAGAACCACAGTGCAGACAAGACAAATTGATTAATAAGAAATAAAGAAAAGTTCAAATATAAAGGAAATAATTATATTTTATTTAAAACAAAATTTAAAGTGTGAAAACTATCACATTAAACATTGGTGCCGAAACCCGGGAATAATTTGTATTCCAAACATAAAGTTATACCTTAGGAGCTGTTACAGACAACTTCCTACATAAATTTCAACAAACGAGATCGTTTTCAACAAATCTCTTGGACGAACAAGAATTCGGTCTAAGAAAAAAAAAACCCTAAAGACGGCGATCGTGGTAAATTAATTGCATCCACAGTTTAGTTTATAAATTCAATTGCAGTGCAATCGAGAGGAGGAAATTCTGAGTGATCGTCATCGCCATCTACAAGAAAGCTTTTTTGGTCATCATCTTCTACAGTGCCGTGACTTTCAAATTGGTGAAGGTCGGCGACGCGGACACGCATGGAAAATAAAGCTCTCACGCAGACCAAGTAATAGTTACTCAATTCAAACGGAGAAAGCTTTGATCGAAGTTGCAGTGTGGAATGTATCGAAGATCATCTCTAACATTGTTCATTGGAAACACGTAAGCCCCTGTAATTTGCAATTGCTGTCAAAAATTTGTTGCTTGATTTTACTTGTTGCTGATTGAAAGTTGTTGCAAGAATAAGTTTATAAGTTGCTGCTAGAGTACTGTGGTAAAATTAGAAAGCGAACATTGTTGCTAAAGCTTTTGACAGTCCATACTAATGTTGCTAGGAAGGTATACAGATTAATTTCGTTGTTGCTGTTAAATTACCTGGGCATATTGGTGACTGCAATTTTAATTTAAATCTTCATTCGAAAACTTTGAATAAGTATTATTGAAGATACGAGTAGAAACAATTCGTTGATAATTTTTGCTGTTGGGTTGCTGTTGCTGGTGAATTTCAGAAGCAATTTGTGGCATTATTATTTTGTTGATTTATTGATCGTTGGATTTCTCCTGCATTGCATAAAAGCTTTTGTCAGAAATTAAAGCTATGACACATCTAGGCAACCCGGTGGACGATGCTAAAAATAAGGATGAAGCATCGCAAAGTGAGAGTAGTTTGGGAAAAACTTTAGCTGATTTGAAAGCTTTGCGATCATCTTCGAAGGGAAATTTGAGTCGGACGAGAAATCTTATCATGCAGAAGGGAAGTACGTTGTCGGAACCTGAACTAGAGTGTCGATTAGGAATATTAGAATCGTACTTTAACCAGAGTTTAAATGTTCAAACATCTATTGAGAGGTTTAATAATCCTGACGATGAAAGGGCTAATGAGGCTTTTCGCGAAGAAGTGGAAGAGATTTATGTTTGCGCAAAAACCATGATAATGACAATTTTGTCGGGCTTAAGGGGCAATACTACTGGTGCTGATCAATTAAATGCAACGTATTTTTCGGAGCAACCTCGATATCGATCAAAATTAGAACCCATTAAGCTACCTACGTTCTCTGGAAAGTTCTCAGACTATCCAAATTTCATCGGTTTATTTACAAATCTCGTTCATAAAGACGATAGCCTCGACAGTTTGCAGAAGTTTAATTACTTGCTTAGATGTCTCTCTGGACCAGCATTGGATGCGGTAAGAGATTTTAACGTCGTTGGAACGAACTATCAACAAACCCTTGAGAGATTGAGGTCTCGTTTTGATAATAAGACTCTTATATTTCAGGAGCATATCAATTGTTTGCTAGAGTTTCCAAAAGTTTCGAAAGTTTCTGCTTCGTCATTGCGACATTTGGAAGATAGTTTTAATACGCATTTAAAAGCAATGCTTTCAATAGGAAACCACAAAGACATTGCTACTGCTATCCTAATTTCGTTAGCTTTGCATCGAGTTGATGAAGAAACTCAAGCTAAATGGGAGGATGCAATCGACTACAATAAGCTCCCAACATGGGAAGAATTTAGTAAGGTTTTGGATCGTCGGTGTAAGAGCTTAGAAGCAAAGGAAGCTAGGATACAAAAACCAAACCATTTCAATAAGAGTGGCACTAAATCGGATCAGTCGAGCTTTCATTCTACTGGAAAGAAACTCTTTCGAAAGGGCACGGGCACGACTTTATCTGCAGAGCGCTCACAATGTGAATACTGCCAGTCGTTGGAACATTTCGTTGATTCGTGTCCAGATTTTCTTAGCTTACCAGTGGGAAGGAGGTTCCTGGAAGTCAAAAAACGAGTCCTTTGTGTGAATTGTCTGGAAAGGGAACATTCTGTTCGGCATTGCACGAAAATAAGATGCGCCATCTGCTCCTTACCACATCATAAATTGCTTCACAGATTTACCGTAAAAGACGGAGATGTAGTTGGCCAAGGAACATCCAATTCAGCTGCCCTAGTAGGCAGATCGCCTAACCAAACTATATTAGCCACAGCGATTGTTCTGATAAAAGATAGTTTTGGAAGATATCAACCTGTCCGCGCCTTGTTGGACTCGGCCTCTCAGTTAAATTTTATAACGGAAAGTATGGCACAAAGACTTAGACTACCAAAATCAAGGTCTGAGATAAAAATTAGCGGAATAGGGAATGAAGTTACAAATGTTCGACACACTACTAAAACAGGGTGTAAATCAAGAGTTTCGGAGTTTAAAACCGAATTAGAGCTGCTCGTCATCAGAAACATTACTCATCTTCAGCCTAGCCAATCGTTTAAGGTAGATAGTTGGAAGATACCTAAAAACATTGTTCTAGCGGATCCCAATTTTAATGAGGCGGCGAAAGTTGATTTGTTGATAGGAGCAGATCATTTCTTTGAACTTTTAGCGATTGGGCAGATCAGATTAGAAGAGAAACTTACACTTCAAAAGACTCTTTTTGGATGGGTCGTATCAGGCTCACATGATTTATCAGACACATCGAATGGCACAGTGTGCCTAGTAGGAAGTCAACAGGATTTAAAAGACGATCGTCTTCAAGAATTTGTTGAAAAATTTTGGGAAATTGAAAACTACCCCACCATTTCTAAAATTCTTAAGCCGGAAGAAAAAACTTGTGAGGAACATTTCATAAGCACGGTTAAAAAAGACAGAGAAGGCAGGTTTGTTGTCAGTTTTCCGTTTAAAGAAGATCCAGCAGCATTAGGTGAATCCTTTGAGATGGCCAGAAGGAGGTTTCTGGCGTTAGAAAGAAGACTTGAGAAGAATGACGTGGTAAGAAGTCAATACACCGAATTCATGAAGGAATATGAGAATCTTGGACACATGGAAGAAGTGCAGGTGGATAAGGTTAAAAATATGAAATACTTTTGTCCTCATCAGTACGTACTTAGGCCAGATTCCTCGACAACAAAACTTAGGGTAGTCTTCGATTGCAGTGCGCAAACTTCATCCGGTGTCTCCCTCAATGATCTCCTAAGGAAAGGTCCCATAATGCAGGACGATCTTTACTCTATCATTTTAAGGTTTCGTTGTTACAAATATGCATTAACGGCCGATATTTCAAAAATGTATCGGCAGATACTTATGGATCCAAAGGATCGCAAGTATCAAGGCATTCTCTGGAGAGCCAGGGGCACAGATTCGTTGAAAGTGTACCAATTAAACACTGTTACCTATGGAACTGCGTCCGCTCCATATTTGGCAACTCGTTGCCTAAAAGCGTTATCCGAAGAAGGGGAGTTGGCGTTTCCATTAGGTTCGAAGGTGCTAAGCGAAGATTTTTACATGGATGATTTAATCAGTGGAGGAGACTCGCCAGAAGAGATCTTTGGAATATACGAGCAAGTAAGAACCCTCTTGCAGAGTGCCGGTTTCGAACTCCGAAAGTGGTGGACGAATGAACAGACATTGTTGGAAATCGTTCCAGAAATTGACAGAGAGAAACCGCTCAGAATAAATGATGCGGATATAATAAAGACACTTGGAATCAAGTGGAATCCATCCGTAGATGAGTTGCAGTATGTTGTTCCAGAATTGCAGTCGCAATTTAAAATAACAAAGCGCATTATTCTGTCCGAGTTATCCATGTTGTTTGACCCATTAGGACTCATTAACCCAGTAGTTGTTAAGGGTAAGATTTTGTTGCAGAATCTATGGGTAAAAAAGACGGATTGGGATGAATCAGTTCAATCCAGAATCTTCACCGAATGGGAAGCATTTAGAAATCGTCTGAAGGAGTTGGAGAAGATAAAAATTCCACGATATGTTTTAGCTTTGAGACCAAGCAAGATTCAACTGCATGGATTCTCGGATGCTTCGTTGCGTGCTTATGGTTGCTGCGTTTATTTGAGAACCGTCGACGAAAGGAAACAGGTCTCGTGTAACTTGGTTACCGCAAAGTCCAGAGTAGCTCCAATTAAAACGCAAAGCCTCCCTAGGTTGGAATTGTGTGCAGCTGAGATGTTGGTTTCGCTAATATCAAAGATGCTGCCAAGTTTCTCTCACCTAGCGGAAGAGATTTACCTCTGGACTGATTCGGAAATTGTGTTGTGTTGGCTCTCAGCGCATCCGTCTAGTTGGGAAGTATTTATTGCAAATCGAGTCTCGAAGATACAAACCGGTTTGCCACAGGGTGTTTGGAAATATGTCAGCACAAAACAAAATCCGGCAGATATTGTATCCAGAGGAGCATTCGCGAATGAACTAAACGAAAGTATCTGGTTTTCGGGTCCTAAATTTCTTAAGCAATCGGAAGAGATGTGGCCTAAGCAAAAAGATTTTTCCTTAATCGAAAAAGATACTCCTGGCAAGCGGAATTGTAATGTGGTTCTGTTGTCAAAACCGGTTGAGGAGACCTTTGAAGAAAACTATTTGCGTTTCAATGACGTCAAAAAGACATGCAGAATATTTGCTCGTGTCCTTCGCGTGCTTAAAAAATATCGCAATAGAAAGGAAGTCAGTCAGGAGCTGGTTTTTGATGAACAAATGGGAGCGAGTTTTAATGATCTTTTAAAAGCGGATGAGGTTGACGACGCCTTATTAAGGATTGTGTGGAATATCCAGCAAAAAAGTTTTCATGATGAAATTCGCCAACTTGAAAAAGGAAATATGATTAGCCCATCGAGTCGCGTCAAAAATCTTAATCCCTTCCTTGACGGTGACTCATTTAAGCTCCTCCGAGTGGGTGGGCGTCTGCTGAATGCGGACATTCCCTATTGTGCTACATGTCCCCTCCTTCTTCCCAAATCTAATCCTTTTGTCAAGAACCTGTTTGTGTATTTACATAATAAAAATTATCATGCAGGTCCACAAGCTTTAGTTGGAATCGTGAGACAGAGGTTCTGGGTGATTGATGCTCGCCGGCTAGCGAAGCAGGTCGTGGATGGCTGCCTGGACTGTATTAAACACAAACCAAAGATGTTGGAGCAAATAATGGGACATCTACCTAGTGATAGAGTACGACCTGCAAGACCGTTTCAAAAGACTGGAGTCGATTTTTGCGGCCCGTTCCAAACGACTTATAAGCTGAGAGGGCAGCGAACGACCAAGTCGTACATAGCTGTCTTCGTTTGTTTTGTTGTAAAGGCTGTTCATTTGGAGGTCGTGTCAGACCTATCCAGCGAAGGTTTCATTGCGGCGCTTAAGAGGTTCGTTGCAAGAAGGGGTTTGTGCCAAGATTTATACTGCGATAATGGTACAAACTTTGTTGGAGCCCGCAATCAGCTCGAGGAATTCAGGCGAAATTTCCTAGAACAGCAGATGGAAGCGAAGATCAGCGATTGGTGTGCGACAGAGGGCATACAGTTTCATCACATTCCGCCCAGAACGCCTCATTTTGGAGGTCTATGGGAGGCGGCCGTAAAGTCGGCAAAAAATCATCTTGTTCATACTGTCAGTGAAGCTTATCTGACCTTTGAAGAGCTGTCAACCGCGGCGGCGGATGTTGAAGCCATTTTAAATTCTCGGCCGATGTATTCAATGTCCAGTGACCCGAGTGATGAGCAAGTGCTTACTCCTGGTCATTTTCTAATTGGCGCACCTTTGAATTCAGTTGTCGAACCAATGGTAACTGATTACAAGATGTCGGCGTTGAAGAGATGGCGACGGTTGTCACTGATAAAGCAACACTTTTGGAATCGCTGGTCCAAGGAGTACCTCGTTAGTCTACAGAAGCGTGTAAAATGGCAAACGACAGCGGAAAATATCAAAACCAACACACTTGTCTTAGTTTGGGATGATAACTCACCTCCGCAACAGTGGCTTCTGGGAAGGGTTACAAACTTGGTTGTATCCTCAGATGGTAAGGTGCGCGTCGTTGATGTAAAAACTAAAAAAGGAGTCATTCGCAGAGCAGTTCATCGATTGGCAGCACTTCCTATAGATAATTGAAGACATCCTTCAGATACTTCAAGGTGGGCAGAATGTTAATGCCATTTTAAATATTGTATTGAAATCCTATCTATTATTATCTTTATTTTTATATCCAAATTGTTGTATTAATATAAGAGAACAATAATGAATTGAATTAGTCTTGCAAAGATAAATGTAAACCCTTAATATACGCTGAATTACGATCGTAACTTAACGAATAAACCTTCAAGCACTTTTTTGCGAAATGAAATTGTATCGAGTACAGAGTGGTATAGTTGAATAAGAACCACAGTGCAGACAAGACAAATTGATTAATAAGAAATAAAGAAAAGTTCAAATATAAAGGAAATAATTATATTTTATTTAAAACAAAATTTAAAGTGTGAAAACTATCACATTAAACACTACTAATCCATCAGATTGAGGGTGTAGGGGTGTTGTTCGAGTCTTATAAATGCCTAGTAGATGCATTGCACTCTTAAAAACTTCAGACTCGAAGTTGCGCGCTTGGTCGGAGTGTAGTTCTCGGGGGACTCCAAAACGAGAAAATACTTGCGTAACTAATGCTTTCACAACTGTGTCTGCTGTTTGATCGGGAATCGGAAGTACTTCATCCCATTTCGTAAAATGGTCCATGAAGACTAAAACATATTTGTTACCGCTGGATGTTGCTGGCAAGGGGCCCAAAATGTCGATCGCAACACGCTGAAAAGGTTCGCCAGACAAATACAGTTTTAACTGACCTTTGGTTTATTCAGTATCCATTGCCGGAGGGGCAACCAGCCCTCAGCCCAAGGGGAAAGTACCAATCAGAATCGTAACTTCTCGGGAAACGAGAACGAGTCAGTGGAAAAGGGCAACCACTGGCAGACAATCAATGCCCAAAACTAGTTTTTAATGTTGAAGGATATAAAGTGTCGGCAGTTGTTGGTGGAATCAAATGCAAGCTCTTAGTGGATACAGGGTCCTCTATTACCTTAGTACATCGAAGAATTGTTCCCGCAAATGTTTGCTTGCGCCCCACAAATGTGAAAATCAATACACTGAGTGGAGCGTCCTCTATCATGGGTGAGTGGCATACGAACATTGGATTAAAACAACTTCAACAGCGTATGATAATAATGGTGGTAGACTTTCAGCTCCCAGGTAATGGTCATGGCATCCTTGGAACCGATTTTCTGTTCCCTTTGAATTGTGTGATCAATTTCAAGACTAATATTCTTTTTGCAGGGAGAAGTCAAATACCACTCATTCCGGAACAAGGTACTGCTACAACAGCTCTTGGGAAAGTACTGATCCCAGAAGCAAGTCTGTCAATCCTAAACGATGTAACTGTGCCTTCTCAACATGAACAGTTTGTCTACGCCACCACCACTATTCCGATGTCAGGGGAAATTTTGATCACACCAGCCATTAACGGACTACCGAAAGGAATCTTGGTAGCAAAATCGGTAAACCGCCTGGAAGAAGGAAAAACACTGGTTCGGGTAGCAAACATCGCCGACTTTCCCGTGAAGATACCAAATAGAACGAAATTGGCCTGCATTGAGGACCTCTCCGAGTACACGATCCCGTCCAAAGAGTCACCAGTTACTGCTGTCGATCTTCCAACCCATTTAGAGGATCTTTATAAAACGTCTTCCAAAAATCTGAACGAACGAGAACGACAAGCGCTAAAATCTACTCTGATAGAGTTTATGAACGTGTTTTCAACATCACCTTCCGACATAGGACGCACACCTTTGGCAAAACATCCAATTAACGTAGGTAATGCCCGTCCAATTAAGCAACCTCCTCGTCGACTACCATTGGCTAGGCAAGATGAATGCCGGCGGATAATTGATGAAATGTTACGCTCTGATATTATAGAACCATCCGAGAGCCCATCGGCCTCACCAATAGTGATGGTGCAAAAGAAGGATGGTAGCACCAGATTTTGTGAAGACTACCGTCGCCTAAACGCGGTCACAACAAAAGACTCCTTTCCTTTACCACGAATCGACGACACAATTGACGCTGTTGCCGGCTCCACTTGCTTCAGCACATTGGACTGTCAATCTGGTTATTGGCATGTCGAAATGGAGCCCGGTGATAAAAATAAGACAGCCTTCGTCACTAGGGATGGTTTATGGAATTTCAAAGTGATGAGTTTTGGACTTACGAATGCCCCTGCTACGTTTGAACGGCTAATGGCAAGGCGGTGCAGCGAAATAAGTCGACGGGAACTAAGTCCACTGAGGGACTTAGTTCCCACTTAGTGGGAAATAAAACCACTTTCGCGAAGTGGACTTAGTTCCCATGTAAGGTGGGAAATAAATTCCCAAAACTCTGAGTGGTTTTAGTTCCCTTTTAATGTGAAGTAAATTCTCACTGTCGACTAAAATTAAAGAGGCAAGTAGGTACTTTGCAATTTTTATTAACAAAATAGAAATTAACTTCTAACTGAGACAGAGTAATATAGGTACCGTGACCTCGCAGCTACTCCAAATCAAACAGTGACCCCAGAAGGGGGGTTGCAGGGGGGCAGCATGCCCCCCCATATGCATTGCACTGTTTATGAGATTAGTTACGAAATCGCAAATAGATTCCATAAATAGTGTAATGCATATGGGGGGGCATGCTGCCCCCCTGCAACCCCCCTGCTTGGGGTCACTGTTTGATTTGCAGTAGGTGCGAGGTACGGTTTTGAAACTTTGGCTTTATGTCACCATGATAACCTTAAGACTGCTTAAAGAGCGTGATAACTAACTGCACTTTGCACATGTTAGTTCCCTCTTCTTATATTTGAATGTGGACTAAGTTCCCATAAAAAAATGGACTTAGTTCCCTCTTAACATGGGAACTAAGTCCACTTCGCGAAAGTGGTTTTATTTCCCACTAAGTGGGAACTAAGTCCCTCAGTGGACTTAGTTCCCGTCGACTTATTTCCCTGCACCTGGCAAGGCTTCTGAACGGAATACCGCTTAGCGTTTGTTTGGTTTATCTGGACGATGTTCTCGTACACGCTAAGAGCTTTGAAGGCATGCTGCATAACCTGCGCATTGTGCTGAATCGATTCCAGGAGGCGAATTTGAAAATCTCTCCAAGTAAGTGTAAGCTATTTCAAAAGGAAGTTCCCTTTTTGGGGCACATAGTTTCGGAAAATGGTGTCAAACCAAATCCATGTAAAACGGAGGCTATATCCAACTGACCAACGCCAAAAAGTTTAAAAGAACTGAGAAGTTTTGTCGGACTTTGCACTTACTATAGGCAGTTTGTACCAAATTTCTCGCAAATTGCTCGCCCGCTCCATCACTTAACGGAAAAAGATGTAAATTTCAATGGAGCGAGGAAGCTGCTCATGCGTTTGCAGAACTTAAAGAAAAGTTAACCACGCTGCCTATACTATCGTATTCAAATCCCAACGAAGAGTTCATACTGGATACAGACGCCAGCAACGAAGGAATAGGAAGTGTGTAAAATAAAAAGTTCAACAACCAAACTATTGCCGTTACATGGGAGACAGCCTGTTATTGTACTTCATCTTATAGGGGAGTCGCACACGGGACTCGCACAGTTTTCCAGTGAAATCTGAATTCGCACAAAATTCAAAAGGGACTCGTAAATTGAAACCCCCGGAGGGTTTTCAAAGCTAAATCATAAAACTTATTGTGGGTACATAATATGTATGGTAGTATAATGAACCAGTATTGAGTCTGAGTTCTCCAGTGTAGAAAGCCTCGCTCCCCGAAAAAAGGTATGTATAGCTTTGTATGATTTTTCAAATGCTAACTCTACCCAACTTTAATAATATCCTAACTTCTCGCCAACACTTATTTCCCCACTGAACATTTAACAATCACCAATAATGTTTTCTCCTCAACAAACTTGTTTGTTCTCTTTGTGTCCTCATTGATAGTACCTACCTTCTCCTAAGTAGCATTTCCATCGCCTACAACTCCATCGTCAGTGGATACACTATATACATGGTTCCCAAATAATGGGTGCTCCCCGTGATGCACGCAATCGCTCTCAAAACTCACCACACCGTCTTTGTACAGTAGTCTATTCCAGTACCAAAACTTATCAATGCAAATATCTCTCTTATATAACATATTCCACCTTATCCACACCAGCAGCAGATGAGCAAGCATGGAACTACGATACGAACTGAATCTGGTCCGGATTCCAGTGATTTTTCTGAATCTGTCTCTCGATCGAATGCACTGAATCTGATCTCTGCTCCTCAGCAATCAAAGGAAGCGGCCTATTTATCTTCTTTAGGGAACTAAAAATCATAAGCTCCAGATTTGAATAAAAATACATCATCAGACGCAGACTCTGAGCAAAGACAAAGTCCTCTTTCGTCGGAGAGAATCATCATCATCACCGTCACCGTATCTGCCATCAAGAAGCCAAGTTCAATGAGAAATGAGTAAATGACTAATGAACGACCGCACCCTGGTTGCTAAGCGACACTCTTTCTCTCTCTCTCATTTCGCCTGCGCATCTGATCCCAACTCCCAAGCTCTCGCATGGATGTGTGCGGCTCATCAATTAATTTGGCTATCCCCACCTGATGTGCTGGTGTGCGTTCTTCTTTTTTTGTACTTTTTACTTTCCTTGGGGATTTTTCATTCCCCTCTTTCAGAAGGAAATGGTGTCCAGAATTCTTGGGAACAATTTTGTTCTTCCATGAGGGAAAATTCACTAGTCGCCATCACCACATTTTGTTTGGGCTGTTCGTTTTATGTGTGATTTTTTTATTTTTGTTCCTGCTCAGGGAACAATACGAATTAATTTCGTATGAATGCAAATGATACGAAAACGGAGAGGAGGCGACACAATTGTAAAAAAAAAATGTATACACCACTTGAGCCGTCATAGCCCCTGATTTCGACAAGTGATTATCTCCTGTGTGCTTCGCTTCGTCCTCTTCAGCAAGCAGCGTTTGCCAAATTGCACGACATGGCTTAATTGCTGTCGAGCATTAATTTTACGAGCAGGACGCAAGGGGACACACGACAGCACAGCACCACGGGTGTGTTCCATAGTTGCTTGTTTTATGGAAACGTCCCGTTTTGAAGTTCGTCTGTAGGAGTTTTCCGAAAAGGATACCTACATTGGCACTGAACTTTAAGTGGCAAAAGTTTTTGATTGAAGTCGGTTGCCGGAATCGACGACCCTGGGGCTGGGACACCGAAACCGCATTATTGTTCCAAGAAGTTAGGTTTTTTTTTTTTGCTTTGCTATCCTCCCTATCCCTACACGTTCTCGTTCTATCTTCGGCTTTCTGATCTCTGTATGTGTGCGTTGTGAAAAATTATATATTTTATTTGCACTCTCCCGTCCTGACTCCTGCACCTACATACATATCCGCAGACTACATATGTATATTCGCAGACTCCAATTCGCATGGAAAAGTTTGCCGTTTAGAGTGGGCTGTATTTCCATCGTCGTCTTCGCCCGAACGATGCGAGGCATCCTTTTTCCCGACTGAAATAGGGCGTGTCATTGTACTGGCTACCCGTCACCATATGGCAGCCTTTAAATATTTATAGAGGGACCATTGAATGGATTTTGTGATTTACTTTAGATTAGGTCATGTTTGTACGTCTTTATGAGTTTGGAAACGTTGGCGTTTCGAGTTCTTTAATAGGGATAGATGTGTAGATACAAACAAAATAAAATAAATAAGAAACTTTAAAATTGGATTCTGGACGCGCTGTTTAGGGCGTCGTTGTCGCCCATGCATGAAAATGGAAATAAGTCACATGGTAATGGTTATTTGGCCTAAATATGGTTGCTGTAGCATCTTTGTCGTCCGAAAATATTTACACAATGTTTATACCTACTTTGTAGGTTTATTGAAACTCAAGGGAAATAATGAATATAGGCTTTTTTAAAACAACGAAAAGGTCAAGTAATTTCACTCTTAAGTACTCGATTAAAAGAAGGAAGGGTTGGTGTACGAGTACCCGTCCGGTCACCAGTATCCGGCCACTTTGCGTTAAATGGTTGATAATAAGTAAATTAATCGTTATTTTCATGCTCCCCGTGTAGGGACGGGTTAAGAATATCAATACAGCGCACCCCGACAAAGCGCTTGTCATAAAAGCTGACTAAGGGGGGAAATCACTTCTAGCCAATTTAAACATCCAGGTGAGCCTAGCGACACATTAAACATCTCAAAGCTGTCCCGCAAGTGCATGCAAATTCGTGGGTTGACACGACTGGAGATCATCGGTGTCGTAAAAGAAAGATCAACCAAGAAATAATAGGAGCGTGTACGTGTCGAACTCGTTTAAACTAAAGCACTATCTATAGATATGTATCTAACAGAAAACGCACTACCCCGCCAGGCACTACTTATTATGGTACTAATCCTGGGACGAGCAGGAATGCTCGGGTAAGAGCTATTCGGTTTCCGGGGGATAGAAAAGTAATGCTTAAGCTTAGGCGAAACCTAAGGGTCGCGAGTTGGAACGTTGGAAGTATGAGTGGTTGTAGCTACGAACTTGAAGAGATGATGGTTAGAAGGCGAGTTGACATCTTATGTGCTCAGGAAACGAAATGGCGAAACACCGCAAATCGGACGCGTTCTTGAAGTTTTAACACAAAAGCTTTCAAGATGTTCTACTACGGGACGGAACATTGTAAGAACGGAATCGGTATAATCCTTGGGGCAGAGCTACTGGCAGCGTCTTGATCATTTCAAAGTCCAGTGATTGTTTGATGTCACTCAAACTGGTGAAGCAAGGTGATTTGTGGAATATTGTCAGTCCATATGCTCCTTAAGTTGGATGCGAGCAGAGAAAAAAAGTTGCGTTGTGGCTATATTTTGACTACCAAATCCAGAATTTTTGTTTGTTGTGTTGACGGAGAACTGAATGAACATGTCGGGAAGTCAAACGAAGACTATACAGACTGAAATGGAGGACTCAAATACGGCACCAGGAACACTCCGGGTGAAGATATCCCAAGCATGTGCCAGTCATACGGCCTTATCAAAGCCGGTACCCGGTCACTTGCAGAAGAGGCGGAAATAAAACAAAGATTGATTAGCATTTGGCAGCAATTTTCTCCTAGGAGAGGCAACTGCCCAGCAAGAGCGCCTTCTCCTGACAGACATTCTTATGGCGGCGGGGACGAACAAAACTAAAGAAACAAAAGTGTCTGCGATAATCAAATGGTACAATCTGGACAAATAGAAAGGTGAAGTATTTATTGCAAATATGCAAAATTATCTCCATCACATCATCAACGAAGTTGAGGATGCAGAGTGCACAAGATATGTGGAATTCCTTACTACGACCTTGCTTGGATAGAGCCATATCGCTGCTAGGGGCTTCAAATTGACACTATCAACACGGCAATGAAACATGGTGGTGGACAGATGAAGCTAAAGCGGTGCTAAGTGACAAAAACCCGGTATTCAAATCTTGACAAAATGCTCCACTAATAAAGGAGATGAAAAAGCTAGCTTCCAATTGGAATACAGACTTTGCAAGAGGCTCGCAAAGAAAACTGCGCTCAAATTCAAGCAAAGTGTGTTGAGGGCCTGTATCGGGAGTTAGAAGAAATATCTTCTTCGGCTGCTGATAGAAAGCAGGCTGTCCACGAGCTCCGACAAACCAGCTTGTACAGAGGTACAACCATTTTCAAAATTGCAGCTCAGAGAAGGAGGAATGCCCAGGAAATCCGTTCGCCAAAGTTCATCAACAATGCTCAAGAAGCAGCCCTTGTGTATGACGAACAAATTTTACACATGCAACAGTATTGTGAAGGACTTCTAAATGAACAATTTCCTCAGCTATATTTTCCGAGAGCCGAAGAAAACAGAACACTTGTACCGTCCGTTCTCTGATCCACTCCCACCTATTCCAGACATTATTATGAATGGAGGAGTGATTTCCAAGTGTGAAAAGTTCAAATATCTGGGATCTATGATCAAAAGCAAAGCAAGCTGTGATGACGTTATTAAGCATCGCGTAGGCGTAGGATGGATGGAATGGCGGGAAAACTCAATCATCTTCTGTTATCGAAAAATGTCCCCTAACCGCTAAGCGGTACACCGCAGTTGTGCGCCCGGCGCTCACATACGGTTCACAATGTTGGACAGCGTACAAAAAATATGAGGGCAAATCAACGGCAGCTGAGATGAAAATGCTTGGCATCACAGCAGGAGTAATGAAGATGATCGAATAAGAAGTTCCAAGTTCCGAGGAAGCCTTCACGTCAAAGAACCTATCTCGCAAAAAAATGGAGCGAGACCTGCTCAGTAAGTACTGTCATGTTCGAAGGAGAGATCCTAAGAACCCTGTCAAAAAAGCAATGATAGATAGATAGATAAATTTATTGTTTAAAAAAAAAAATTACATAGTTTACAATATTAATAAGTCATTGTACAGCACAGAGATATGATCAGGGCGCCAAATTCCGGGGCGCATTGCTAGGAGTAGGAAAAATTAATTTTACCTTGCGCGGATACTGCCATTTGCATTTAAAACAAAAAACTTGTTCAAATAAGCCCAAACTAGCAACATACAACACACCTGTGCTGAATTTTTGCACATTAACTCACATAACTTGCAATATTGCAACTTCAAGGAGAATCTAACTCCACATAGGGCGCTTTCTGTAAATCCTGCACAGGGAGCTTGTTTGGCTGGAGCAGGCCCTGGATATGGTGCCGTGACATAACCCCAAGCGTCATAAGCCCAAATTTTGAAATTTGGCCTTATGTCGCATTGTGAAAGTGACATAAGGCCAAATTTTAGCATTTGGTATTATGACACATTGGAAAAGCGTCATAAGGCCAATTTCGCTTTATGACACTTTCGCTTGGTGCTGTTTTCAACAATTTGCCCTCGCACCTACCCCAAATCAAACAGTCACCCCAAGCAGGGGGGTTGCAGGGGGGCAACATGACCCCCTATATGCATTGCACTGTTTATGGGATTAGTTGCGAAATCGCAAGTAGATTGCATAAACAGTACAATGCCTTTGGGGGGGCATGCTGCCCCCTGCAAACCCCCCTGCTTGGGGTCACTGTGTGATTTGGAGTAGGTGCGAGGTACGGTTTCGAAAATTTGGCTTTATGTCACTTTCCGGATTTGGCCTTATGACGCTTTGTGAAAGTGACATAATACCAAATGCTGGAATTTGGCCTTATGTCACTTTCAAAAAGCGACATAAGGCAAAATTTCGAGATTTGGGCTTATGACGCTTGGGGTTATGTCACGGCACCCCTGGATATTGTTACGGACCAGTGCACTGACCCTGTAAATAAACAAAAATGTTTTAGCACGGCTGTGCAAATTTGTTTCCCTGAGCGGTCGTTGCCCTCAGAATTAATTGTTTTTTTTTTATAAAGTAAATTGCGTGCATTTCGCCATACAATGGCAAAATAATTTAGTGGAAATTACTTTGTTAGGTGGTTGTAACTCATTTTTGGACAAGTGGTGAAGCAAGGGGACTGGTGAACAGATAGAGTCGCTGCAGAGGTTTGGGTCTCATTTGGGCCACCACTTTTGGGCTGGGATTCAAACCTCTGCCCTTGTTTTGACCTTGGGCCTTAGCGTCTAAGTGCCGTGCTGGGACATTCTCAAGTGGAGACCAGCAAAACCGATTCAACGGGTTTAGGTTGTACGGCCACAGAGCCGCAACCAACCAACAGACAAAACAACAACGACAATAATCACCAAAGTGAACAAAGACAATTTTAATACAATAACAAGGATCCCAAAGTGACAACATTAAACAGTGAAACATATAATGTACAAAAAGACAATAATATACAAAAATTATATACAAAAAGAACATAAAGTGCAGTGCGTAGTGCTCCCCCCTGGTTTGTGGCAACATTAACCACACGCACCAAGAAGTGCTGAAACCCACCCCAGAAAACGCAGTGGCGTATAGTTTAAACCCTTGGCTGGATTTAGGTTTAATTTTCAATTTTTCTCTTTTAGCCTTTTGTTTGATTTAGTCTTTTCGAAATCTCCTTTTTGCTTTTTTGAATTGTTTTTTTTAACCATAGTTTTAGTTTAATTTTAATTATTTTTTTTTTGAATTCGGTTTAAGATAAGGTTAGGAAAACATTTTTTTTTTGTGAATTCTGCCCTTCAAGTTTGATAGTGCGCGTTTTATAGGCCGTATTGGCCATCATCCATCTACGTTCTTCGTCGTGGTACCAGGACAACGGGGGACCGTAAAACTTTTAAGTTTTTTTATATACATACTTGAATTAATTTTTTTTTTAATTTTTGTAGTTTTAAGCGCAGAATATTAGCTTTAGTTTTTTGAAGTTTTTTGCAGTAGTTTTAAGCCTTTTTTTATAAATTAAATATTTGAAATAGCCTTTGATGGCATTGAATTTTGGTTTTTTTCTTGTGCATTTAAATATGCGCGTCTAGGTATTTTCGCATTTGGTGTGTGAATGGCTGTGAAGGCCGTCCTTCTATAGGTCGACAATGACATAACAGGACAATACAAACTTTGGCGACATGACGCGACGACATACGAACTTTCCACTACGTACATACTGACATAAATTGTGACTGGAGGGTTCGTCGAGGGGCTATCACTCACAACAGGGAAAATGAGTTGCGGTTAGGGTAAGATAGATTTAGTGTAGTTTTAAGTTAGCTTAGATATATTTTAGGGATTAGCTTTTAATTTTAAGTTAGGTTAGCTTTAACTTAGGTTAGCTAGATTCGTTCGGGTGCTCCTTACGTTCTCTCTCTTGGGTATCGGCCCAGGTCCTTGGACATTTTCTTTTCCTTCATTTTTGCTTTTCTATCTTTTTTTGTCCGTCCGTGGTCTACGTAGAGTAGCTTTCTTTCCTTTTTTTTCTCTCTTTAACAACTTTTTGGCATGAACAAAACGTTTGTTGAGCAGGTGGTATATGGTGAGGGGACAAGAACTACCAACGTCCGACGAGCTGAGCCGAGCAACCACAAGCATGCCGCGTCCTCCTCACCTGTATCAAAGTTGCCCCTGTGGCTCGACCCTGGTTCCCAACATAGCAATATGATAACAAATTGTATCTTATTACTGAAAATCAATATTAGGTTTCTGATAAGTTTATATTTCAATATTAATAGATTTGAAGGAAAATTATATCAAAGATATGGCTTAAATCTAATAGAATGAAATTAAATACTAATTTTATTTCATAGATAAATAAATAAATGGGACGGCCTAAGAATATCGCTGCCGAAGTTTAATGAGATTAAACCGGCGAACCCAACAGCCGGACCAGGGAGAGTTTTCATGGCCGTTCGTGGAGATAGTTTAGTCCGCGAGAGTCGGACATACCAAGTGGCTATGGCCTCTCACTTGAAGGTACATAACGTATTCCCTCTTCAAAAAAAAAAAAAAAAAAAAAAAAAACAGGCGCACCAGTAGGTAGTAAAGCGGGAGGGCTGTGCTATGATCCCTTCAGTGAATTGATGCATTCGCTCAATGCGGAGACTGGAGATATAATAAATACAATCAGATCTGACCGGTTCAGCGATTTATAGAGCTTAAACTTTTCCATTCAGCTAAGGATTTAAAACATTTTTTTTGTTTTGCCAAACCAAAGCCACAGCGGTTTTCGATGATAATTTTTCGTTGGATATCTTTCGTGCAGTTAATTGAAATAGTTCAGGGTCTCAAGTGCAATGCAGTGGAAGATGATGGAATTGGAATACCCCTTCGCTTTATCAAACTCATTTTTCCTTTAATTATAATGCCATTAACTTCCCGTGCAGGGATGGGATGGGAATATCACTCCAATTTTCAAATTCGCGACTCGAGATAAAGAAAAAACGCAGCAACCTGAGATTTGGCACAGTTTTTGGTGATACCATCTTCTGAAGAAAAACGTGACAGCATTGATAATTCTTTCATTTTGACGAAAATGGCGGTTAGGTTAATTTAGGTTAGGAGGGTTGTATGCACAGTATTGTGCAAGTATCCCCCAGAGGCCAAACAAAAAGGCCCATTGTGCGTACCCTTATTTAGTACATGGTATGAACCGTAGCTAACAAAACCATTCGCATCTGTTAATGAATCTTTTAGTATGCGTTAGAGGTGTCCCTGCTAGGTCTCGCACAAAAAGGCAGTAACCTCAACAAAAGAACAGAAAAGGATGTTTTAATAACTATTTAAATGAATAATATAGGGATGAGAAAATGATTTTTAAAAAACGGACTTCAAGTTTTTAATAGAACACAATCTCAGCTTTCTAACGGTTTTTTATTGTTCTAAGTCGATTTCTACACTTTACATTCCGACAATTTAAAAAAAAAACAGCATTTTGAAAAGGAAGGTACCAGTTTCAAAACGGTTTACTAAGAATTTGTTGTTAATTTGTTTCAGAGCCTGTGGAAATGATGTAATTTCCTTTAAAAAATTGAGGGATCATTTTCTTTCCCTTTCCCTCAATCTTCAGGGCGCAGTGGAGGATGATGCATTTTTTTTTGATTTTGTGAGCCGTAAATTAGAACGCACTATAGCTTACGAAAATGTTTTTTTTTGGTGAATTCAAATCGGATTATTTTTTGCGGAGTTAAAGTGCTTTGAAAATCACCAGTTTTTTAAATTTGTTTTATCCTTCGAGTTGAGTAGTGTATAGTATAGCCAAGTACGGTAGCACTCTTCTCCTGCAAAAAAGCCATCGCTAATAAATGGGGGCTTCAACCCCGCATTACCAATTGGCTATAGGTATATCTCGGTAATAAGACCGATACTTATGTACGGGGTGGTTGTTTGGTGGACTGCCTTAGACAAATCGATAAATCGCGATAAGATAAGCAAAGTCCAACGAACAGCGTGTTTCTGCATGAGTGGTGCACTGCGCACTACCCCCTCTGCTGCAATGGACATTCTGTTTCACCTGACATCCCTGGACATCTTTAGCAAGCAACTGGCTGCTAGTGCAGCTATCCGCCTCAAAACAACGTTCCAATGGTTTGAGAATGAAATCGGCCACGCATCTATTCTAAACAAATTTAGAATCCTCCCTAGCAACATAGACTACACCAAACCTCAGACCTTTTGACAAAAACTTCAAGGTCAAGATACCGCCCCGAACATTCTGGGAAGTGGGTCCCCCTGTCGAAAATAAATCTATCCACTTTTATACCGATGGATCCAAAACCGACGAGGGGGTAGGAGGTGGTATCTTCTCTGACAGGCTGAACCTCAGCCGCTTCTTTCGCCTCCCTGATCACTGCAGCGTGTTCCAGGCGGAAATCATGGCGATTAAAAAAGTCCTATCTTGGCTGAAGAGGAACGTGATATCCGCTATGGACATCCGGATCTTTTCAGATAGTCAAGCCGCGCTAAAATCTCTGGACTCTGTCTCCACAAACTCCATCGTTGTCCGTGACTGTCGATCTTCTCTAGTAGAGATGGCGAAGCATTTTAACATTCACCTATGCTGGGTGCCGGGACATAGAGACATTCCAGGCAACTGTATGGCGGATGAACTCGCCATAAAAGGAACCACACAGCCTCTTCTACCTGATAAAGGTCCTTTAGGAATCCCAATTGCTACATGCAAACTCATGTTTATGAGGGAGACCATTGAGAAATCTAACCTTAGGTGGACAAGTGGCAACACTTTAGCGACAAAACAGATTTGGTCAAATCTGGATCTGAAACGCTCTAAGTGTTTGATATCTCTGAACAGACTGCACATTGGTGCTATAATTGGTGTGATTACCGGACTCTGTCACATAGGCAGGCATGCAATAAGTCTTGGCGCCTACACAAATGACTTCTGCAGAGGCTGCATGGACGAGGAGGAAGAGAAGACAATTCTCCACCTTCTCTGCACATGGCCTGCTCTCTCTCAAAGACGTAACCTCCATTTAGGATATTTCTTTTACAATGATCTTAGCGATCTCATTAACACCGACATCAGAAGTCTGTCAAGCTTCATCAAAAGCTCCAACTGGTTCAACGAGTACGAAGATGATATATCCGTGTAGTATCACAATGGACCTTTCATTGGTCTGAGTGTGTCGACCTCTGTCGACTGCCAATATAAACTAACCTAACCACAGCCAAGCAGATTTCCATAAATGAAAACCAAAACAAATTCTTTGATGTTCCGCCTAGTTTAACAGATCATCAGTTGCAAGCTTTCGAATACAGCTTGGATTCATCTTTGCCAATAACCCTCTGTTCATGTACAACCAGTAAAAAAATTCGCATTCCCTTTTTTACTGCAATCTTCCACGGTGACATCATCGTCATTTCTGTCGTCGTCGTTACAATACAATTTGTTTCCATTTCCACCCACCCAAGAACCGCTCACATCTAAGTGTACGGATAATATGCGCTTTATAACGGAATCAAAAAAAAAAAATTACGATACCAGGAATTAAGGGATTGCATTTATATCGTGTGCAATTCATCTTGGTCACATCATCAGGCGATGTGTATAAAGCAGTGGTCACTGCATTCCGTACACAGCACTAGGCTGCCGGGGGCTACAACTTGTAGCTCTCGGCGAGCAAGATACCATCATCGCCTGGGTGTAGTTAGTAGGTACTCTCCGTATCTATGATCTGAATGAAGGAAAGCATTATACTGTAGTTCTTTATCAAACATGTACTCTGTTTTAATGGGGTGTGTCATTATTTGTTCGTTAAGATTAAGATGATGCTTTAGCAAGAAGTGTAAATCCTAGAAGGGAAGCCAACTCCTCAATCTTATTCGTTAATAGACCGAAATAAGAGGCCCGGAATAGTTGTGTTTGGCCAAGGGGAAAACTTAAGTGAAAGAAATGTTTTCACTTGTCCAGCATACGAATGTTCGTACTTGGTGTTGGTGTACTTATCATTCCGAACGCATTTTCGGAATCAGTATCTTCTTATTTTGGAGATTCATATCATTATGTGAGCGCTCTCCGTATGTGTGACGCTGACAACAACAACGGCAGCGTTGATTTGTTTCGGCATTGAAAATATCCCTGACAGGCTCCCGGCCTATATGTGTTGTCTTCGTTTCCTCTTTGGGGCGATTATTTCCGGCATTTGGTTAGATTAGTAATTTGTCTCATTTGTATGTGTGTGTCGTATCGCTAGGCCGGCGGGGGCGGCGCGCTGTCGAAGAGGGGATAGGATTTTCTATGTTCGCCAAATGATTTATTTTTTTATATTCTTTGCGCATATTAATGAAAGCTCTTCTCTTGCACACACTTTTTGGAATAGATTTTAGGCTCGACGAGGCATCTGTTGAATTGTTTTTTTTATGAAAAATTAACGTGCACATGTTGGGTGTTTTCAAGTTTTGTTTTGTTTATTGTTGTTAATTTGAAGGGATTTAAAGTCGTTTGACATAGACCACCAGTGTGGTAGTGCGTTGGAATGCCGAGCGAGGGATTCGAGATATGAGTTCCATCCGAAACACCAAAACGTAGACAAGTGAAAAAAAATTGTCTACCTTTACGAAAGTCTGAAACACATGAAATTAGTGAAACCTATCACAAAGCTGCGTTCTGCTTCAGTTACAATGTGGCATTACTGCTGGAGCAGCGCAGGGATGCATACTGGGCCCCGATCTGTGGAATATCTCCTACGATGGAATACTCCGCATGGAAATGCCTGAAGACACGTTCCTAGTAGGTTACGCAGATGACATCGGTGCGGTGATTACAGCACAGGATACCGAAAACGCACAGAGAAGGCTTAATCAGGTCATGAAACGCGTGCACGCCTGGATGGAAGACCATGGCCTTTGTATAGCAGCAGAAAAAACCGAGATAGTCCTTTTGACTAGGAGATACATCCCGACAATCGTTGAGTTCCAGGTAGACTCCGAAATCATTACCAGCAAGACGGCAGTGAAATACCTGGGAATAGCCTTAGACTCCAAACTCACGTTCTGGCATCACATAAAGTCCGCATCTGAGCGAGCTGTGAAGGTCACCCAATCACTCAGCAGGCTAATGGCGAACGTGGGTGGCCCAACGGCAAAGAAAAGAAGACTACTGATGTCAATCACCCATGCCATTCTCTTGTATAGTTGTGAGATCTGGGCCGATGCACTCAGACAGGAGAAATACCGAAAAAAAATAGCAGCAGTACAAAGGCTAGGAGCACTTCGAGTAGCAAGCTCCTACCGAACAGTGTCGGAACCAGCCGTTCTCGTTGTCGCGGGAGTAACACCCATCGATCTCCAAGAAGCAGAGAGGAAGTACGTGTACGAGAACAAGACGGAAGCAGGCGTGTAATCGGCCACTGCAGAGGCGAAGCAGCTCAGCAATCAAGAATGGCAGAGAAGATGGAGCGGCGAAACAAGAGGTAGATGGACGGCGCGACTGATCAGGAACATTAATGAATGGACAGAGCGGAAACACGGTGAAGTGAATTTCTATGTCACTCAGTTCCTAACTGGGCATGGATATTTCAACCGATACCTCCACAAGATGGGTAAAGTTAGGAGCGCAGCCTGCAAATATGGCGACTCCTCGGAGGACGATGCTTACCACACCTTTTTCATCTGTAGCAAATGGGCAGCTGAGCGAAACAGGCTAGAGTCGTAGGTAGGTATTTTTACCCCAGATACCGCCGTAACCCAGATGACGATGAGTACCGACACCTGGAACAAAATCTGTTCATTTATCGAAGCGGTACTACCATCTAAAAAGAAAGAGGAGGACGAAAATATACCCTCACAAAACGCATGAAATCCTCATCGCCACGAGAGAACACGCGAAGTGTTTCAGCAGGCACAGACGTCTTAGGCCACAGAAGACTAACAAGACGGCGTCATTTTACGGACTTATAAACGGCGCCGCACTGATGTAATGCCAAGAGCGGTTCCAGGGTGGCTTGTAGGCCGTAAGCGGGGAGAGTTCAGTCTGTGAGAGTCGGACACACCAAGTGGTGATGGCCTACCACTTAACGGTACATCACGTATTCTCTCCTCTCTATAAGCCTTTCGACCTTACGAAAGCAACGCACGCACCAGAGTAATTGTGGTTTGGGCATAATCCTCTCTTCAAATTCCCTGCCCCTGATGGAAATGACATTACCTGACGTTTATTTGCAAAAGCGCTGTCCAGAGATAGCTGAAATTCCGCTTTTTATGCGAACAACTTAAATGCCTTTATAACGTCTGACATTCGGAATTTGTATTTTCATTGTCGTAATAGCTTGATTGTAAGATTAACGTCGGGTAAATAACGTAGAAAGTAGAAGCCCAGGGAATAGTAGTATGTATTAATTAGTAGATGCATTAAAGCAGCACTTCCAACAGCTGCTAAATGGGGAGCATGTAGGGAGAATGAAAGGACAAGAAGAGAACCCATATCCTGTCAATGGAGAACAGATTTCACCACCCAGTATAGAAGACGTAGGCTCAGCTATAAGAAAGCTTAAGGAAAATAAGGCTCTGCGAGCGGAGCTTTTCATATACATACTATGTTGTATGCGAGTATAGACATAGAAATTGAAGAGGGGACGGAAACAAAATACATTCATGCAATATATAGGCCCCCACAGCTAAATATTGCAGAATTTATTAAAGAATTAGATGTGCATATTAAGAACAGAAAAGAAATAATAGTTCTGGGTGACATGAACATTAATATACAAAATTTATGTGACTCACAAGCAATAACATATTTGGAAATGATGGCGGCTAAAGGACTGACAAATGTTATAAGAAAAAGTCCACGGATAGATCTGATTGCAAATAGTGCCACTCTGATAGATCATAATATTTGTTAGTATAACACATCGCGATATTATATCGGCAGTGATTAAAACAGATATATCCGACCATTATGCCACAATGTATGCTACAAATAAGTATAAAAATAATAAAATTGTCGGTCAAGTATGTGATCGAATTAATCAAAGTAAAGCCAAACAAATGATTGAACATACCAACTGGCAAAGTCTTTGTGATGAAACTGATGTGGAGCAGCTTTATAACAACTTTTCTGCATAAATTAATGAAATATATACTCGATCCAAAACCGTATCAACGAATAGAAACAAACGAAATAGTAAGCCATGGATAACGGATGATACAATCCAAATATGTAAGAAAAGAGACGAAATGTATAGATACTGCCATTTTGACTGTTTTCCAGTCAGATCTGACTGGAAACTGAAGGCTTTGACTGGAGAAAAAAAAATCCAGCCGACTGGTTTTTTGACTGGAACACAGACTAGATTTCACTGCATTTGAATGTTTATAAAATAAATAAAATATATGCATAAAATATTTTGCAAACAAAAACGCATTAGAAGAACCATTCACCAAACGAACACATTTTCTTGTACAACAAGTTCAACGTGTGAACAAAATGTTTGAAAGCTAGACTGTCAACTTTGTAAAAGTCTTACGAGATCTGGAGCTACTCATCTTGGTTTTAATAAACAAAGTTGTGAGAAGTGACGAAAGCCAATCTATTAACACAAAGCTTGATATCGATAAGGTTCAGCTGCAAATCAGACCTCATTTGGGTGTTAACTGTGAAGAAAATCTTTTAGAACTTCAAACAAAAAAGGTAATTAGTAATGAGCAACTTGAACCGCATGCCAAACTGCAAAGGCTTTATTGTTAAGCTCATTAACGAATTGCAGCAACGAATGCCCAAAAACTTAAATGTCTTAAAACAAATAAGTTTTTTATCCATCGAAGAATGCATGAAATTTAAAAAAACAGTTGCTTAGCCCAATACTACAAGAAATGCAAATCGATACTTTAACAACCGAAACAATTTGTAATCAGTGGAGCACTCTTTTATTCAACAAATGGCAGAACATAAAGAGCAAGAGCACTGAAAAATTTCCCCACAGGGGAAAGTCCCCTTTTCCATCTTGCATACTTTGCCATTTCGGTTCTGGTGTTACCTATTTCAAACGCGGAAGTTGAAAGGATATTCAGTCAACTGAACCTTGTAAAAACCAAACACCGAAATAGAATGCAATTGCGGTTGACAAACAGTATTCTACTTATACGGAATAATCTCCGCAACAGCAGATGTTGTCATAATTATGAGATTCCATAAGAAGTAGTCAAAAAGATTGGTACAAACGCAATATACAAGGTGGCGTAAAAATAACCTTCCGATATTTTTTGGCTGTAATTTAAAAAAAAATGAAAAACTTTGATTCTTCTTGTGGATTATTTTTATTTGGTCTTTTAATTTTTTTTACATCAAGTCGAGAATATGATGTCATGTAAATGGCCGCCGCCACAGTTGATTGTCATTTGAGCCCTTTTTATGGCATTTTCCATCACTTTGGCCAAAACTTCCAGCGATAGGTCCTCACATTGTTGACGGATATTGTCTTTAAGAGCTGCAAGAGTCTGAGGCTTGTTGACATAAGCCCGCGACTTCAAAAAGCCCCACAAAAAGAAGTCTGGAGCGGTCAAATCAGGCGATCTTGCTGGCCAGTGCAAATCGCCAAAACGGGAGATAAGGCGCCCGGGAAATGCATCCTTCAGCATATCGGTTGTGGCACGTGCAGTATGTGCCGTTGCACCGTCCTGTTGGAACCACATGTTTTCCAATCCCAATTCATCAAGTTGCGGCAAAAAGAACTCGATGATCATTGCTCTGTAGCGCTCACCCTTCACAGTAACCGTTTGGCCCGCGACGTCTTCGAAGAAAAAAGGTCCGATGACTCCTCCAGCGAAAACAGCACACCATACAGTGACTTTGAGCGGGTGTAATGGCTCTTCGTGGGTTACACGCGGGTTTTCAGTGCCCCAGAAGCGTAAATTTTGCTTATTTACGTACCCGCTAAGATGGAAATGGGCCTCATCACTCATGATTATTTTTGATGAAAAATCATCTTCCTCTTGGTGGTGATTAAGGATGGCTTGAGCGTATGTTAGACGCGATTGGCGGTCAGCAGCTAACAGCTGATGCACCGTCTGGACTTTGTACGGAAACATCTTCAAATCTTGTACCAAAATTCGCTGTAAAGACCGTCGACTGATTTGCGTGGCACGTCGTCTGGTCGATGTCGACGGCGGTTCCATGACATCTTCGGCTACAGCAGCAATATTCTCTGCAGAACGGCTACTCCGGGGTCTGCCACGCCTGGCAGCATCTCGTGTTGTGCCAGTCTCTTCGAGGCGAGCGGCTAAACGTCGCAGTGTTTCACCAGTAGGCGCTGGACGGGTAGGAAATCTCCGACGAAATTCACGTTGTGCCAAAGTCACCGACCGATTATTGCTCAAATATTCCGCGTTCTGGAGCAGTGTAGCGTAACATTGTTTATTAACGTGTATTTCGCATGTGTTTACTACGCAAATGTCAAAACAGAACTGACATTAGGGGCCAATCGCAAAATTTATAGCATTTTCTGATAGGAGGATTACTTTTGCGCCACCTTGTATAACGATGAAGAAGATGCCGAATTATTTGATGAGGGTGATGAAGAAGATTTTTGTATATAATTTAATAAATATAAAAAAGGAAACATTATTTACATAATATATATATGCATATCCTACTAATCTGTACCTTTATTAATTTTGAACCAATACAACAAAGTTCCTATAAATTTAATTTAAGCTAAGCACTCAAGAACTGTAAAATTTGATTTCTCAACTTATAATTTAATTTATTATATAATTTTGGTTTACATAATACATAAACATCTAGTTTGAGTACCTAAATTTAAAATTATCTGGAAACAAAATTTGTTTAGATACAATTAATATAAACGCAAGAACTGTGCAATTATCTTTTCATTAAAATAAAAAGTTGTTTCACTAAAATAAAAACTTTATTGTTTTTTTCATTTTCATTATGATAAATGGTTTTTGTCAAATTGATTGGTTTTTTGACTGGAAATGAAGAAAATGTATTTCAGTCAACCAGTCAAATTCGACTGGATTCAAATTTTGTCAGTGGCAACACTGTATAGAAGATGGAAAAACAACCCACTATGCCAAAGCTCAAGGAATGAATATACGCGCTACAGAAACACTGTAAATAAAAACATTCAAACAATGAAATCGAACTATTATAAGATCCAATTGTTCAGTGCGAAGAATGACCCCAGAAAAACGTCGAATATTTTAAATGCAGTTTTTGGACGCAAAAAGAAGTCAATAGATGAAGTAATTATGAACAACTTCAGCGCTACTAAAAAAATTACGACTGTTGTGGAGGAATTTGCCCAACAGTTTGCAAACCAAGCATCTTTTTTTTTTTTTTTTTTTTTTTATAATTCGCTTACGCTAAAGGGGCTTTGTTTTTCTTCCGTATGTACAGTACCCTTAAAGTGTTAAACACAGCGTATGCATTTTTTGTTGAACAGTAAGCACCTAGCAATGAAGTAGGTATTGTATTGCATGATTTTAGGTGCTACTTACTATTCGAAAGAATAGGAGGATAGGAAAGAAGTTTTGGTGCTTAGTATTTTTTTTTCTCCACGGGTAGCGCCTAAATTACTTATGGAGATCTCTATTTATGTGAATTCAAATAAAAATCATGGCACTGGCCGGGATTCGAACGCACGACCTGCCAATCAGTTAGTGAATACACTACCATCGCACCAATGCCACCCGCCCGCCGCACCATCTAAAATTGTTCATAGTGTTAATAAAAAAACATCAAATCATATTAATAGGAATCTCGTTCAGTCTATGTTTTTAGAAGAAGCCGGATAGATAGCAGTCTTTAGAATTCTTTATAATCTGCAGACAAATCAAAGTCCAGGAGCAGACAATATACGACCTATCGACCTAAAGTTCAACTCGTTAAGTTTAACACCAATTATTAAAGCCAAAATAAATAGAAGTTTTGAGCAGTGTTATATTCCTAGAATCCTGAAAACATCAATAATACGGCCGATTTACAAAGGAGGGGTTAAAAACGATATCGGGAAATACAGGCCAATAGCGATATTATCTGTTTTTGAAAAGTGTATGGAAGAGATCGTTGGACGTTTGACCAATTTCATTAAAAAAAAAAAAGTTTTACAACGCAACCAATATGGGTTTCAAAAAGGAAGGAGTATTGGAAGACTGTTGGGAGAACTGTCGAACTTAGTGGTTACTGGGCTTAATAGAAGCCATCACATATTGGCCATGTTCGTTGATTTCAGCAAAGCATTTGACACACTGTCGCATGAAAAGCTCTTAGATAGCTTATATACATAGAATTGGAGTAAGAGGTAATACAGCAAATTTGATGGAAAACTACCTATCAGAAAGAAGCGTTAAAGTAAAAGTATCTAACATAATAAGCAATGGAAAACGGACCCTCTCTGTTGTACCACAATGATCGCAGTTAGGGACAATATTATTCATTTTGTTCACCAATGAGCTTTTACGCGTGTTCAGCAAAAGTACGGCATTTGCCTACGCAAATGATATTGCAATTGGTGTTACAATAATGCAAGAGGAGATTGACAAGGCCTCACCATGGTGTCATAATAACAGTTTGGTAATCAACGCTGAAAATACAAAAATTATGCACATACGAACGCCACATAAGCCAACTACCGATATAAAAATATACCACAGGAATGAAGACTGCCCAACCACCAGAGGAAACGGAGCTATCCAAATCGTTAAAAGCATAAAATATCTGGAAATTATATTTGACGAAGATTTGGAAAGAGCAAATTCATCGATTGAGATTAAAATTGAAGAGTGCTGTTTTTGCAATGGCGTACCTAAAAAGATACACCAACGCAGATATTCAGAAACAGGTCTACTACTCTTTTGCCGAATCCCGTTTGAGATATGGCGTACTTGCATGTGGAAATGCATCCAAAACACACACGGATACAATTCTGAGTCTTCAAAGACGTTTATTAAAAACTATTAACTCTAATAATAATCATTTCAAAGTCTTAGATGTGAATTCTATATTTAAGATGACAGCAGTCCTGGAGTACTATGATGACCCTAGATTTCAACAACCGATAAGTCACAATTTAAATACTATAAGACGAGCTCAAAGATTCTTGGAAATTCCGGAAATCCACAACAATTATGGAAGAAAACAACTTGACTATATTATCCCAATCATAATGAATGCACTGCCAAGTGACTTAAAGAATATCTTCAACTTTAAAAAACGTAAAAAAATGAAATTGTACTTTCTAAATTATACTATCTAAAACTTCACATAAAGTTTCTTTGCCTAATTTCGAATACTCGAATATACAGAATTCTTAAAAAAATAATACAAAAAATTATAAAAGTTTACTTTCAAACAATGTTTAATTGCGAAATTTAACTACCTGCAGATAAGCCGTTATATTAAACAAAATATAAAATTAAATTAAACATGAGCATCAAGGGCCCTGGAGAGTCTATATTATAAATTTCAGCTCCCTAGCTCAAACTTTGTTTTTTTTTTTTTTAAATTGTGGGCGTGTCAGTGGGCGAATTTTGAAAATATTTACACATGAGCATCAAGGGCTCTGGAGAGTCTATATTATACCTAAATGTTAAGTATTTAAAATCAAGTATTTAAGCTTGGCAACGTCGCATCTATTATGTATATTATTCACTTCTTCTATGTATACCTATCACCTAGTTCGTAAGAAAATGAAATAAACCATTCATGTTTTGTCCACCGAACGATACGCGTCTTTTCCTGCTTCCACGATACACAACATAATTGGCGACGAGGACAAAAAAAAAAAAAAAAAGGAATTAAACATTTTTTTTCCGAGTAAATAATATGTATACTCCTTAATAAGGAGAAGTCAAATTTTGTTAATCGATTATAATATATCATACCAAGGCATGCAAGAACCAAAAATTACACCGGTGCCGGTGGTGTCAAACACAATGAAAACGGTGTACCAAACCGCTAATTTACCGGAATTTTCGCCAGCAATTGAAACGTGGTTCGTGTGGAAAGAAAAGCTGGACATTCACTTATGTGAAATTAATTGTGAGCAGGAAAATACAAAAAAAGCAGTTTTGTTAAAATCAGTTGGAGCGGTTCCATACAATTTGCTACATAGTTTGTGTTCACCAAAATCACCAGTTACAAAAACTTTTAAAGAACTGTGTGAAATTTTGGAAACCCATTATACACCTCCAACTATTATATTTCGTGAACGTCGTGCCTTTCATAATGCAAGAAATGAGGATGAATCAGTGGCTCAATGGTTTGCTAAAGTGAAGAAGTTGGCAATCAATTGTAAATTTGGAGATCATTTAGACGCATTTATTATAAACAAATTTATAATGGGCTTACAAGACAAAATATTTGACAAAATGTGTGAGGAGGATGAAACACTCACAGTTCAAACGGCGCTAAAAAAGGCATTAATTGCTGAGACAAAATTTGCAACTAAAGGAGAAACATTATATGATTCCAGTGTCGATATGATAAGAAAACGCGAAGGTGGTAAAAGCAACAAAAATAACGGCAGCAAATACAACAAAGGCAATAGCAATGGCAGCAGCAGCAGTAAGAACACCAATTATAGCGGAACAAAATCATGCAAGCACTGCGGGTGGCGAAATCACAGCTCCAGCACGTGCAAATTTAAAAACAGCACTTGCAATTATTCTGCAAAGATTGGACATTTAGCATCAGTTTGCCGTTTTAAAGTTAAGGAAACCGTAAATTGTATATCTGATTCAGATGATACTCCAAGTAATGATCTTAAATATTCAGTTTTTAGTTTATCTGCAGGTAATTCGTCTGACGTGTACTCGCTTTTGGTAGAATTAAACGGTACATCCATGAACATGGTGTGTGATACAGGTGCTCCGTGCACGTGCACATTGATATCAGCTTCAGTATACAGGAATTTGCACAGTAAAGGTAAATTAAAACCATGCTGCATACCATATGTCAATTACAATGGTGACCGAATTAAATTACTTGGTGAGTTTGATGCTGAGATTAAGTATAGAGGTACAAACAAGAATATTACAGTTGTGGTCTCTGATTCGAATAATCCGCCTTTGTTATGACGCTCATTTCTTAGAAAATTTAACTTTGAACTTAAGCAAATAAATTTGATTCAGCCAGACGAAAATTTTTCGATTATCATTAAACAGTTAAAAGATGTTAATGATGATAATGATGTTTTTGATGAACAGTTGGGTTCATATAATGGTCCAAAAATTTCACTACCAATAAGTAATGATGCAAAACCCATTTTCTTTAAACCTCGTGCCATTCCATTTGCATAGAACGAGAGAATTGAAAACCAATTACGCGATCTAATTAAAAAAGGTGTTTTGGGGCAGGTTGATAGCTCCGACTGGGGAACGCCATTAGTTCCTATTCTTAAACCAAATGGTGATCTACGTATCTGCGGCGATTACAAAGTGACACTTAACAAATATTTAGTTGACGTAAAGTATCCCTTGCCGAGAATAGAAGAAATATTTGCCTCTCTAGAAGGAGGTAAACTTTTTACAAAACTCGATTTATCAAACGCGTACAATCAGCTCATATTAGATGAGGAATCACAACGCTTATGTACATTGAGTACGCATATTGGTACTTTAAAAATGAAGCGTTTACCATTTGGTGTTAAGCCGGCTGCAGCAATATTTCAAAAAACGATAGAAAATCTCTTGCGTAATATTTCATATGTTGTTGTTTATCAAGATGACATTACTGTAACGGGTAAAGCCTTTCAAGAACATGTTCAAACATTAAAACTAGTCCTAAATAGACTTAAAACAGCTGGTTTGAAATTAAACAAAAATAAGTGCACTTTCTTTCAATCAAAAATACAGTACCTGTGTTTTTCAATTGATCAAATGGGGTTATATAAAACTGAGGAAAGAATTTCGAATATATTAAAAGCTCCAATTCCAACAAACGTTTCTGAGGTTAGAGCATTCATTGGCATGATTAATCATTATTCTAAATTTATAGATAGATTTGCCGATAAAATGATTCCTTTATACCACTTATTACAAAAAGGCGTTTCATTTAAATGGTCTAAGGATTGTCAGTATGCATATGAACTAATGAAAAAAGAAGTCACCTCAGACCAAATTTTTGGTACATTTTAATCCAGATTTGCCAATCATTTTGACAACTGACGCTTCTAATAATGCAGTTGCGGGTGTGCTGTCACACAAATATTCCGATAGCATTATAAAACCCATTGCGTTTATATCTAGGTCACTTTCGAAGAGCGAAAAAAACTACAGTACCCTTGAAAAGGAAGCTTTAGCTATTATTTTTTGTGTTACAAAACATAAACAGTATTTATTAGGTAATCATTTTATCTTGAAAACTGACCATAAACCCCTAATATCGATTTTCGGGGAAAACAAAAGCATTCCAGTGATGGCAGCAGCTCGAATGCAAAGATGGGCATTCATATTGTCGGGATTCAATTATACGGTTCAATATGTTAAAGGAAGTTCTAATGAAGCTGATAATTTATCACGCATCCCGCACTTAAATTCTTCTGATGATTCTACTAAAGAAGATAATTACATAAATTTTGTCGGAAAAAAAATCCGTTACGCTTAAGTTTCAAAGACATTGCCATTGAAACACGACGGGATCCGATTTTATCAAAATTAGACCATGCAATTCAGGATGGTACAGTTAATAATTTAGAAGATTCGAAATTCAAGTCATTTAAAAACAAATCTTTGGAATTGACAGTTGAACAAAATTGTATTTTATGGGGATATCGAACAGTTATTCCTCTAAAACTGCGCAGTGTAGTTTTGAACGAATTGCATTTATCACATCTTGGCATTGTAAAAACGAAGGCTCTAGCAAGATCGTATGTTTGGTGGCCAAACATCGATAGTGACATTGAGAATCTAATTCGAGACTGCAATCCATGTCAAGAGTTACAAACAAATCCAGAAAGAAGTTCTTTGATGTCATGGCAACCAACAGGCTTGATTTGGAGTCGTATCCATATTGATTTTGCTGGTCCAATAAATGGCTTCCATTTTTTAATCGTTATTGATTCATTTACGAAATGGGCCGAAGTTTTTAAAACCAAGGAATTAACATCAGCATTCGTAATCAAAAAAATGAGAGAATTATTTTGCCGATACGGTATAACTGATACTTTGGTTAGTGACAATGGTAGACAATTTACCTCGCAGGATTTCGAATATTTTTTGAAAATGAATAATGTTAAACATGTACTAACTGCACCAGGTCACCCAGCTACAAATGGCCAGGCTGAAATCTTTGTAAAGATGTTAAAAAAGTCGTTATATGCTAATTTAAAAATTGAGAAACACGCTGATATAGATATTATCTTAAACCGTTTTTTATGTGACTATCGCAACACAAGACATTGCACTACAGAAGAGTCCCCTGCAAAATTATTTTTCGGTCGAAATTTGAAGACTCGATTCAGTTTATTAAAACCACCATTAACTAAACATAACATCATTCAAAGTCAAAGTAAAAGTAAGCAATATTTTAAAGGAAGACGCGAAATAACATTTAACAAAGGTCAACGAGTTTTTATTCGCGATTACAGAGACCCCAACAAACCAAGTTGGTCACCTGCCACTATACGATATAACATAGGTCCTCGTACTTATTGCTGTATCATCTCAAGTAATAATAGAGTAATTAAAAGGCACTTAGATCAAATTCGAGGTCAAAATAGTAGTAATGTGCAGATTAATAATCCTGAAGTTGTTGATAAAACACCACCTGAGACAAGTACAATTGCAAATAATAATCCACCAATTGAAATTCCACCAGAGGAGAGTACACCTCACGGCAGTACTTTGGTTGAACCCGAACATACACTATTAAGACAATTAAGACCAAGATGCGAGGGTAAAGTAGTTAAATCCAACAAATTGTAATTTTATATTTTTGAAATCAATTCAAAAAAAAAAAAATAACTAATGAAACAAAATAATTATAGAATATGAAAACTTTTATATATGATAACAAACTGTTAATAAAAACTTTGAATTTGAATTTGGAATAAAAATAAAAAACTAATGGAGAGCGTGTTAAGTATTTAAAATCAAGTATTTAAGCTTGGCAACGTCGCATCTATTATGTATATTATTCACTTCTTCTATATATACCTATCACCTAGTTCGTAAGAAAATGAAATAAACCATTCACGTTTTGTCCACCGAACGATACGCGTCTTTTCCTGCTTCCACGATACACAACAATAAATTTCAGCTCCCTAGCTCAAACTTTGTTTTTTTTTTTTTTTTAATTGTGGGCGTGTCAGAGGGCGAATTTTGAAAATATTTACACATGAGCATCAAGGGCCCTGAAGAGTCTATATTATAAATTTCAGCTCCCTAGCTCAAACTTTGGTTTTTTTTTTAATTTTAATAGTAAGAGGGCGAATTTTGAAAATATTTACACATGAGCATCAAGGGCCCTGGAGAGTCTATATTATAAATTTGAGCTCCCTAGCTCAAACTTTGTTTATTTTTTTAATTGTGGGCGTGTCAGTGGGCGAATTTTGAAAATATTTACACATGAGCATCAAGGGCCCTGGAGAGTCTATATTATAAATTTCAGCTCCCTAGCTCAAACTTTGTTTTTTCTTAAATTGTGGGCGTGTCAGTGGGCGAATTTTGAAAATATTTATACATGAGCATCAAGGGCCCTGGAGAGTCTATATTATAAATTGCAGCTCCCTAGCTCAAACTTTGTTTTTTTTTTTAATTGTGGGCGAGTCAGAGGGCGAATTTTGAAAATATTTACACATGAGCATCAAGGGCCCGGAGAGTCTATATTATAAAGCTCCCTAGCTCAAACTTTGTTTTTTTTTTAAATTGTGGGCGTGTCAGTGGGCGAATTTTGAAAATATTTACACATGAGCATCAAGAGCCCTGGAGAGTCTATATAATAAATTTCAGCTCCCTAGCTCAAACTTTGGTTTTTTGCCGTCCGACCTGAAAATCTGACGATGACGTTGACGCTCGATATTTCCAACTAGCCCCCACAGAGAGCAAAGATGGTTTACACATCAAAAATAAAATAAAATATCCTATTCTATTATTTTAATTAACCACAACTTGGTGATCAATTATTGAGAAATACTATTTGGTTCATTGTTTTCATATTTTACAAAACCGTTTATCTGCCATTTCTAATACATGCACGAATTTCTTCATTCTTAACGTGCCTTTTCTGTTGTCTATCTGTCAACGCTAATTGAGAGTGAACAAATAGAAACGATCTTTTAATTCTCAATTCCCAGTATTATGTCGCTGTTCCTCCTTTTCGCACCACAAGCTTTAGAAATTCATTTTCCATTGTCTCATGCAAATTATTTAACAATCTCCCTGTTGACATACGAACCATTGTAACTCTATCTTAATTTTTGAAAAAAGTTCAACTTTGGCTTCTTGATTTCGAATCGATCATAATGAAATTGAAGTTTTGCTGCGTTATACGGTTTTATTATTTAATTATTTATTTGTTAGTTATTTTGTGTTGTCATGAATTTGCTCTAAAAGATTATTTTTTGCTTTATTTACTGCCCTTATTACTTATAATCATAATTTGTTATAATTTGCTCACCCCACATTTAATTGTTACTTGAAGTGGCATTAGCTCTATTTTTTTTCTTCTTGAAATACAAATGCCACTATCTATTCTCATTTTATTTGTAAATTAAGTTTAGTAAAGGGTTTTCCAATAAGAGGTGTAATTTTGGTATTCAAAGAAAAATGTCATTTTTTGAGATAAATGATCGGATGTTTATTTCATAATAAAGAGGAAGGTATGCCGTTAATGATGAAAAACAACATCAGCCAAATGGCCACCACGAGCACGCATACAGGACCATATCCGTTTCATGAAATTTTCCATAACCAAATCGCAAAGTGGCTGCCCTATCTCCTCGATAGCCTCACGAATTTTATCTTTGATGTCTTGAATCGACGCTGGGTTGTTGGCGTAGACCTTATCTTTCACGTGGCCCCAAAGGAAGAAGTCGCAAGGTGTTAAATCACAAGATCTCGGTGGCCAATTGTGATCACCTATTCGAGCGATAACACGGTCCGGAAACTTTTCCCGTAAAAGATCAATGGTTTCGTTGCTTGTGTGGCACGTAGCGCCGTCTTGTTGAAAGTAAACATTGTCCAGATCAATACCATCTAACTCCGACCGTAAAAAATCATTAATCATCTCTCGAGAGCGCAATCCATTCACCGTAACTGTTGATCCAACCTCATTTTCGAAAAAGTAAGGTCCAATGACCCCGCCGGACCATAAACCGCACCAAACAGTCACACGCTGAGGATGGAGAGGCTTCTCAACAATAACTCTTGGGTTTTCCGAGCCCCAGATGCGACAATTGTTGACGTAGCCACCGAGGTGGAAATGGGCCTCATCCGTCAAGAAGATGGAATTCCGGATCCTTTTCATGCATTTCAAGGACCCAATCAGCAAAGACACGACGTTGTTGATGATCGGCCGGCTTGAGTTCTTGTGTTAACTGAACTTTATAAGCCTTAAGACCTTTGTGCAAGATACGGTGTAATGACGTTTGTGGAATGCCCAATTCCAAAGAACGACGAGGAATGGACAAACCTGGGTTTTCTTCAACGCTTTGGGCTACAGCAGCAATATTCTCAATTGTTCTTGAGCGACGTGCACGGGTTTTATTCTTCACATCACTAACCAGTCCCAACAGCTCGAATTTTTCCACCAATTTCTGTATTGCGGTCCGACAAAGTGCTTCACGACGACCAAAAAATGCTTTAGTTTTGCGAACTGTGACTGCAAGATGTTCACCATTTTTGTAGTGAATTTTAATAATTTCAAGGCGTTGTTGAAGCGTGTATCGTTCCATTTTTAGTAATGGCGTAGCTTCTGCTTGTCAAATGTCAAAGAATAAAAGCTTCAAAAGTGACAGCTACCGAAATAGCGGGTCATTCACAAAAACACCTCTCATTGGAAAACCCTATATAAAATTGTATCTATATTATATAATTAGAATAAAGAATTAATAAAAAAAAAAAAATTAAATCGAGTTTTCTTAAATCCTTAAATTTCCCATTCTTAATTGAGTATTACAATTTGTCACAACTCAGTTAGTTTTTTCTGTATCGGTTGAGAATTTACATCGCCCTTGTAAGTTCAAGGTATTATTAACTGTAACGGGATGATAACGCTCCCACTTAATTGCAACCCTATCTTCTGAATGTGGGGTACACCAATCAAATAATGATGGTGTTGCTTTTGTGTAATCCAGGAGTATTTAGGGCTCCCTATTTTTTCATTTACGATTTCGTCGAGTGCATGCTCCCACGGATTTAAATGCACAATCGCGGCACAGTTTCAAAATGTTAAAAGTGTCGCTAGGCTCACATGTATGGTATAAATTCCTAGATTTGATTTCTCCCCTTAGTCGCCTTTTCCAACAAGCGCTGTTTTTTGGGCGACGCTGCAGTTATATTCATAGCCCGTCCCTACACGGGCAAAACTTCTGAACCAATGTTAGCAATTCTGGTTAATTTATAAAGGACTAATAAAAAACGAATCCAAATAAATCTATAATCCTCTGGGATACGTGCGTCCAATTATTATCAATCTAGATAGACCCCCATAAAATGACTTTATGATTTTATTTATTCAGAGACCAGCAATTAGTCACCCTTAATTCTTCACAATAATTGTACTCCTATGCGAAGCTTATGCTCGTCTTCCATGTATACCTTAATACCCTCATAATGTCATCTCTGCGCTTTGTAATAAACAACAATACGACTGCAAATATATTGTAGTACCATGATGTTGATGAGACTACAGCACCATGGCACCATCATATTCTTTTATAATTTACTTAATTATTTTTATTATTAACTTGGAAATAATTTCTCTCACGGCTCTACTTCGTTATATATGTACTTTCGATTTATTCTCTCTTTATCATCGCATTTGCACATTTTAATCATGTGCAAGGACCTTATCGGACAGACAAGGTTGACAAAGAAAAAAAAAGCAAGCAACCGACTAATGCCGCAAGGGGAAAGATGATAAATAAAAAAAATAAGTTCCACTCTCCTATGAAGAGACATGAAAAATATATTCCATGTGGCAGCAACACCCTGTCTACGTTAAGAGGAAAACGTCGATGGCTAGAAGTCTTTATTATACCCTATTCTAAGGGTATATTAATTTTGACGCATAGCTTGTAACATACCTTAATATTGCCCGTAGACCCCTAAAAGTTACTATATTTATGATCAGCATCGATAGTAATGTCGATCTAGCCATGTCCGTCCGTCTGTCGGCAAAAATTAGGCCTTTAAACTGAGCCTAAAGAGCTGAAATTTTAACCATATACTCTTTAGGGTCCCGAAAAAATCAAGTTTACGAATTTTTGAAATCCGCCCACAGACACGCCCACAAACTCAAAAAAAAAACAAAATTTTGGAAAAAATCGAATTTTGAGCTAGAAAGCTGAAATTTTTTATATATGATCTATGACTCCTAAAACTGCTCGGGATATACAATTTTCAAAATCCGCCCACTGACACGCCCAGAATTAAATAAAACAATTTTATTGAAAAACCAAAATTTGAGCTAGGGAGCTGAAATTTATAATATATACTCTCTAGGGGCCCTTTAAGCTCATGTGTAAATATTTTCAAAATCCGCCCACTGACACGCCCACAATTTAAAATTAATTTTTTTTTCAAATCCAAAGTTTGAGCTAGGGAGCTCAAATTTATAATATATACTCTCTAGAGAGAGTAAGACTTTTGTCACCCCACTTATGAGGCATAGGAATAAGAATAGGGTATCCAACAGTTCGCCCAAGCGGACTGTAGCCCGTCCCTATGTTTTTTTTATTTCCTTTCCGCGTTCCCTTTGTGCAAATTGCATAAGGTACGAAGTCGGTTGGTTTTATTTTTTATTCCTCGTTTCTTAAAGTTCTCATTCTGCGTATCGTTGCTTCTTTCAAGTCCCAACAGCTGGATATAATAATCCGAAAGATGCACATCATATTTTGCGACTAAAACTTTTTTCTTCACTCGCAGCACATTCATCCCGTGAAAGAGTGATTTCGACAATGTGCTTTTCAAGAACTAGGCTGCTCATAGTCTGGCCACTATGAACGGAGGGAGTGCCGAGTGGAAACGCATTTTGTGAAGAAGATAATGAGAAAAGTTACAGATATAAGTCACATGGATTTTGGGAAATGGATCCCAAAACCGATTGAATACCTGAGTTCAATTCTATCCGGTAGAGGTGAGTGTATCTAAATACATAGTCATGCCATGTGAGCACATTAAAAACTGCACAGCAGCTCAGAAGAACAGATCAGGTAGGTGCAATGAGATAGTCGACTTGGAGAGAGTCCCTTAATTTGCCCTCAAACGAAGAAGCAGCTGTAAAACGACTTTTGACTGTTTGCATAGTTTTTTGCATAGAAATCAAAATTAGAGGGTCACGCAAAAATTCTCAGTAAGAGTACATTTGCATGTGCGCCGTCATTTTTTAAAGAGAAAGATAATGCAATCGTGCTGAAATTTTTAACTCAACCTGAGTATGAGGTATGATATTGTGAATCTGAATATAGAGAATTCCAAAAAAGTGTGTAACGAATTTCCGTCCTTCGGTCTGTCTGTCACCGAGACTCCCACTCCAGCCACAATGACTGAACGGATTTACTTCAAACTTCGTATTTGGGGTTGTGAGCATCTTGCAGCCATTATGATTTTTTTATTCCATCATTTTAAATAACGGTACCTACCATACAAATGGTTTCTTCAACAATTTTCTTAAAAATGGTTTTAACTACAATATTTTGATCCTTTTTAAAATATAAAATAATTAAGGTTAGTATGAAAATTGGCGTTTGTGCGAAGAATGTCGAATGAGGGTAGGTACTTTACAAAAATGCTAATATGTAACTCAAAAACGAGTCAATTTTTTTTCGAAGGAAACTTATATTACTCTATTTGGAACGAGTCCATATATAACAAATTTTGAAATATTTCTTATAACTTATTTATTCATATAAATTTTTTTTAGTTTTGAAAATTTCTTTTTTCTCAAAAACGGCTCTAACGATTTGATCAATTTTAATGTCTTCTAAACTTCGATTGAGCGTCATCAGATGGCTTACTCAGTTTTTCCCAAAAGTCTCGATTAACGGTACTTAGGAAACCAACAATATCTTAAAAACGGGCGAAGTAATTTCAAGGAAATTCGAAGGAATAGTTTCTTGGTTTAATTGTTTATTGTACGACTTTGAAATAATTTGATAATCTTGGGACAACCGAATTCAATTATGAAAGAAGGATAAATTATGTTTGTGGAGTAAACAAATATTGGGATTAAGTATGTAAGGTTAGGTTAGGTTAGAAGGGAAGTGCACAGCAAGGCTATACTGTGCTTGCACGGGGGTCCCATTGGTCCATTGTTGTTTTTCGTGGTAAAAAACTACTCTTACAATAAACACTTACCATTCACAATTACATTGTTCTTGCTGGTTTTCCTATTGGAACCAACCTGTGTTCTTGACAAACCTGATTGTGTCCGTCGATGGTACCTGCGCTACGTCTTCTAGGTCTTCGAAGAATCTGTTACGCAGATAGCAAATTCGAGATGTCTGAAGGTTTGGAAACTCGCAGAGCAGATGTTTGATGATCTCGGTTTCTTCTATATCTTGACAGCTCCTGCAGTAGTGTGGTGAGCTGATGCCCAGCCTGTTTGCCATTACACCTATGGTGCGGTGGCCTGTCAATACGTCGGTTAAGATGCGTATTTCTTGTTTGTTCATTTCCAGAATGTATTTTGTTCTGTTTTCGTCGATCCTTGGCCATAGACTGCGAGATAAAACACAGTTGTGCCTTTTGGACCAGGTAGTGTTTTGTTCTGTCAGTTTTTGGTCAATTTTTATTTTTTGCTGCACTAATTGGGATGTCTATTGACGTAATGGCGTCCATTGCGTCGAGTTCTGACCCGATTCTTGCTAGCTCATCCGCCTTTTCATTCCCAACAATACGCTATGACCGGGAAGGCCAGCAGAGAGTGATCCTGTGTCGTTCGCCTATACTATATTAGGGACTCGTTTCATAGTGGGTAAAAGTGGAAAAGGACCAACTGTTGCTCATAGCTATCGTCAGGACCCTAAGAACTAATGAAAAAACCTTGAAAGGAAGAGTCCGCTTGGGCGAACTGTTGGATACCCTGTTCTTATTCATATCCCTCATAAGTGGGCGTGACAAAAGTCTAAGTATGGTTGAATTATTAAGAACGCTCTACATATTTTGTTATATAACATTTAAAGGATTTAATCGAAAAAACGAAGCTTTTGTAAAAAAAACGCTTCCTAGCTCAAACTTTGGTTTTTCAATAAAATTGTTTTATTTAATTGTGGGCGTGTCAGTAGGCAGGTTTAAAAAATATTTAAACATAAGTATAAAAGGCACGTAGAGAGTCTTTATTATAAATTTCAGCTCACTGGCTGAAACTTTGGTTTTTAAATAAAATTGTTTTATTTAATTGTGGGCGTGTCAGTGGGCGGATTTTAGAAATTTTATCTCCCGAGCAGTTTTAAGAGTCAAAGGTCATATATAAAAAATTTCAGCTTTCTAGCAAAAATTCTATTTTTTTGATAAATTTATTGTTTTGAGTTTGTGATCGTGTCTGTGGGCGGATTTCAAAAATTCTTAAGCTTGATTATTTCGGGCCCCTAGAGGGTATATGGTTAAAATTTCAGCTCTCTTGGTCCAGTTGTAAGGCCTAATTTTTGCCGACAGACGGACGGACATGGCTAGATCGACATTACTATATCGATGCTGATCATAAATATAGTAACTGTTATGGGTCTACGGGCAAAATTAAGGTATGTTCTTCGGCTCAAAATTACTATACCCTTAGAATAGGGTATAAAAAGATGGCTCAGTGATTGAATTAAAATTAAACTACTATGGAGCGCAGAAAAAAATGCAAATCAGGGACGTTGCTGAGTTTCCCTCACCTCCGTTTCTTTCAAAGATGGTAAAAAGAAAGTGCTAAGCTAATCCTATTGGGCATAAAAGGTGCTCAGGACAGTAAAAATCCAACATTGGGTAAAATTTTGATAAGAAAAAAAACCCGGGCTCAAAAAATAAAACTTAAACAAAGATTTATATAAAACATAAATCTGACTTTAAAAATTTACCACAACGAGGCCAAAGATGTCGACTTACAGTTTTCTTAAACCAATACCTCATAAACTCCCTAGATCCGTCGACCCACCCACAAAAATCTATAGCGTATTAAGTGCAATTTTCAAGTGATGAGGCTCCCCGTCTTCTTCGTCATTCTTTAAAGACATCCAAGGGTGGTGCTCGTTACAAAACTAATGTTGACTATAAACTGCTTAAATTTTTTGAGTTAAATGTAAAATGAAGCATTCAGAAACGCCCTTGTTGTCTTTTTCTTTCAGATAAAGAAAGATATACATATGTGTATGTATATGTTTCTCTGGCATGCTGTTGCATGCACCATCCCAATGCTTGCTGATTTAAAACCTTTTATGTACTAAGAGGAATTTGGATTAAAGTCACTTTTTCTCTTGAGATAGTTTCCTATACATGGGTGCTCCAATATGATAGTCGTAGAGAAGTGGCAGGAGCTCTTATTGTTCAGCCGATAGTTGTTGGATTGTTTTGGAATATCTAAAGGTTTGGCGAAAAATCGATTTTGCTTCCCATATGGTTGAACAAAGTCGACAAAACTATGTTGGGTGTTGGGTGTTTTGAGTTTTCATTTTATTTTTATTTCACTTTGAAAGGGGTGCGGCGGTCTACGACGCACGGCGATAGTACATTCATGATTCATGTAACAGGTGGAAACGACATCGGGTGGAAAAGCTCAAAACGTAAATCTCTTTCCGGACACATTTTGAAATGTTTCTTTGTAACCATAAATCTATCTTAGGAAGAATCATATCCTAATAGAGACCATACGGATGGAATCATTGTTGAATACTAATCACTTAGTATAAAAGTTGGATGAACCTCTGGAGTGGGTGGAGGGCAGAAAGGGAAATTCGTTCACACTCGAACGCATTGTTTTGCTTCTCGATACTTCTCGAATTCAAAATATATTTGTACGTTGAGTGTTTTCTTCTTTGGCCTTTCCCCGCAGCCCTGGGCGAATTTGTGCACACAGCTTCCCAAAAATGGTTACGTTTGAAATTCCGTTCATCGTTTGACGCAAGCATTCGCATCGGATAGTCGTAGTTGAGCGCACTAATTCCGTAAAACTAATCATCGGTATTATGGGATACGTGATCTATGAATTCCGCATAATTATAGCCAGTTGCAATTTTACATAACGATTCTAAATTGGGACGCCCTGGTATGCGTTGTAAAATGTTTTAGTGGCGATGATTTGTTTTGTGTGACTTGGAACGATGAAATCGAGGTTATGTCAATAAACTTTAAATCTAGATTAAAAAAGAAAGCGACAACTCGTGTGGTACAATTTATGTAAAATGAAATGAAATCATTGTGACTTGTATGTAAGTGGAGGGTATGGGGACTTGTATAGCCTTTGAAATAAGTTAAATGTCACGCTCGGAGAAGCTTCTCAAATCTTCCGATCGGAATCATCGTAAAAATGAAGGCCCCTTCCAGTCGTGTCAAAAGTATAACTTCGCACAAACAAATGGCTGGAGAAGCTAGGGCTTACCTATGCTGTTAGTTCCATTTGTATGTTTTTTTTTTGTCTGACATAAAATCCGTAAAAAAAAAATATAAAACATAGGGACGGGCTACAGTCCGCTTGGGCGAACTGTTGGATACCCTATTCTTATTCCTATCCCTCATAAGTGGGCGTCTAAGTATGGTTGAATTGTTAAGAACGCTCTACATATTTTGTTATATAACATTTAAAGGATTTTATCAAAAAACGCTCCCTAGCTCAAACTTGGGTGTTGCAATAAAATTGTTTTATTTAATTGTGGGCGTGTCAATAGGCGAATTAAAAAAAAATTAACACATGAGAATAAAGGGCCCGTAGAGAGTATATATTATAAATTTCAGCTCCCTAGCTCAAACTTTGAATTTTCAAAAAAAAAAAAAAATAATTGTGGGCGTGTCAGTGGGCGGATTTTGAAAATATTTACACATGAGCATAAAGGGCCCATAGATATACTATAAATTTTAGCTCCCTAGCTGAAACTTTGGATTTTCAAAAATTAATATACCCTTAGAATAGGGTATAAAAAAATTATTTTATTTATTTGCGGGCGGATTTTGAAATTTTTTTATCCCCAGCAGTTTTAGGAGTCATAGATCATGTATAAAAAAAATCTGCTTTCTAGCTCAAAATTCGATTTTTTCCAAAATTTGGTTTTTTTGAGTTTGTGGGCGTGTCTGTGGGCGGATTTCAAAAATTCGTAAAGTTGATTATTTCGGGACCCTAGAGAGTATATGGTTAAAATTTCAGCTCTCTAGGTCCAGTTTAAAGGCCTAATTTTTGGCGACAGACGGACGGACGGACGGACATGGCTAGATCGACATTACTATCGATGCTGATCATTAATATAGTAACTTTTAGGGGTCTACGGGCAATATTAAGGTATGTTACAAACTATGCGTCAAAATTAATATACCCTTAGAATAGGGTATACAAATTACCAATGAAGAACAAAAAGAGGAAGCCGGATAAGGGAACGATATCGTTTTATCAAAGGTCTTACGGAGGTAACTAAGCCAAAGCGGGCTTACACGAATAGTAGAACGCAGAAAAGATACACGAAATCTCAAACGTGACTGACCACAGGGTCTCTGAAGGTAGCATAGTTAATAGTTTATCCGGTAACATGTTTAGTCCTGATAAGGTTAAATGGGCAGTAGGCCATCTAAAGAACCCACGGATTTTTTCAACTCTAATTCAGAGAGTAATAGAAACAATAATTACAATTGGCGATACTCGTACATACCACTCAATTGGAGACGGGTGAAAGCGATTTATATCTCCAAGCCAAGCGAACTGTTGATATCATACATACCTATTAGTCAAACACCGTTTGTCCTTAAAACCATTAAAAGACTTATTATTGTTAATATAACAGACCGGATAGAAAGGGTAAAGGCACGGGTGAGGCTCTTCACTTTCTCGTTCAAACCGAGGCGAGGATACAACTCGATTACTCGATTGGACTCGATTGCAAGGGCAATCTTTTGTTAAGGTATCGAAGCTTCAACGAACCATGTTGATAAGCAGATCTCGTTAATCCTCTGGGTGAATGTCGGTGTCTGTGACGGCAGTCAAAGGATGCCCTCAAGAAGGAATACTCTCCATGACCGTACTCCTCTGGTTTCCACAGACAGTTGATTTTGGCATTAATCTGGATGCACAATGAGACTATTCATCAATTGCGTATATTTTTCCTCCCAGCTGTAATCACCGGGTAGTGATCATGTCTAGCGTAGAGTCATGGGTCCACAGGCCAAAAGTCCATAATTCACAAACCATTATGGGTTTTTGTCGCGTGGACTTATGACCCTGCACCGTCATGTCTACCCAGACATAGCTTGCAAAATTTTGAAGCGCGAGTGTTGAACAAGACGAATATAGCAGCACTATCATGATCTGTCGGAAAGACTGGCTGATGAGTCCTAGAAGTCGTTAATGGGCACCTCAGAAAGAGGTCTGTATGCATTTTTCTAGGCTATGGGCCAACGGCGGCTCTCATATCCCAAAAGTGGGTTACTGGTGCCGGAATATCCCGCCCGCTATCCTACTTTCAAAACAAGGATCGATTTTATCCACAGCGATACATGCTGGCCGCTAGCTATGTTACTTGGGATCGTTCTTTTGTGTAACAGTGTATATATTTTACTAAAAAACAGCCCTAACATCAATCAACGTTCCTTCACAATTGCGGTAGAAAGGCAGACTTAAAAATGTGATTCGAAATCGGGAGGCCCGTTGATACTTTTTGAGGTGAACACCATAGGCGGACTAGAAGGGATAGAGTTAAGTTGTAGCCTGGAGGGTTCTTGTGATCACTTAAGTCGTTAGTCGTTAAGGAAATGAAGATTAACTCTCGTCGAAATGACAGCAACTTTTTCGTATTTAGGTGATTCGACACGAAGCGATGTCTTTTATTTATTTATTTTTTATTTATTTATTTATTTAAGTAGATATTTGAAGGCTTACACAGTAAGATATATTATATCTTTTAAAATAGTGATAAGCTGATTAATCGATTTTTAGTGTGCTAAGTAGGGGAAGATGGGTCTCAAAATAACAGCTAAAAAAATTGTTCTCCTGAAAAGTAAGAGTCGCGTGAGAGAGATAAATATTAATCGTCTGCAAAACAAATGGCCAGCGTGTCAACTACTTACGATCAGTGCTGCCACCTTGTGGATGATTGAGTAAAGCGCAGTGCATTGCTATATAGCGCAGTCGATCTTAGAATACGCTTTAAAAAAAATGCAGCCATTTTAAAGAAATTTTATTAACCCAAACTTAGAAAAAAACCAAACAACTAATTCCAAATCTGCTTCTAGATAATGAAAAATCGCGGGTGGATGCGCTTAGAGTAAACTTTGGATAAAAGATTCGTCAAGTTGTGAAGAAAATAAACTTTGTTCAAAAATCTAAAAAGAGGAGTAGATTCGCTTTGCTGTGCAGTAGCTTTGGTGTGAGCCAGCACGCAGTAGATTTTGGAGTAAGGGTCAGCCCTTACTGCTTTCGTTGTGAATTGATCGTCAGTGAAAGAAGTTTTGCGTGAAGGTGAGGTCCACAAAATTGAGAGGATTGAAACCTTTTTTTTTGTATTTTTGGTAATCCTCTTCACACGCAAGAGATACAGTGGCCTTTGTTTTTTGTAGATATGTATTTATGCGTTGGTTTGGTTTGTGTGAAGCAAGCGATGTAATTAATATGTAGGGTGGATAAAGTGGCGGGAAAACGCATCCATCTAGCGTGACCGAAAAATGCCCCTTAAGCTGAAAGGAAGTATCTACTTCTACACCGCAGTTGTGTCCCTAACGCTCACATACAGTTAACAATGTTGGACAGTGTACAAAAACAATGACGGCACATAAACGGCAACCGAGATGAAGATATTCGGTATGACAGCAGGAGTAACAAAAATTTATTGAATACGAAGTTCGAAGATCCGAGGAAGCCTTCACGTTAAAGAACCTATCTCGAAGAAAATGGAGTGCGACCTGCTCAGTTGGTACTGTCATATTCAAAGGAGAGATCCTACGAACCCTGTCAAAGAGGTAATATCAATCAACGTTCCAATGCAAATTTGAAAGAGAAGCAGGCCTTAAAACTCCTGGATCTCACCTTCTTTCAGGGAGAAGAAGGTGTAGATTGTGTATATATTAGATCTATGTGCATATTCCGGTTTTCTTTTATAGCGTTCTTTCTTTACAATGTCATAGCCGTTCTAGTTGATACATTTTTGCGGCGCTAATTGTAAGATATTGAAACACCATTATGTTTCAGGTCTGCAATTCCTTGTCCGCATTTCTAACTGATTGACCAAACCCGACAAAGTCAGACCAAAAACCACTTGTTGTGGAACAACCTGCAGCATAGACCAGAGAAAAAAAGAGACACCCCCGAAGCTGAAGAAGCACCACTTGCTCCAGAACAGCCTTCAGCAAATGGACCCAGGCTCTTCGTCACTCCCTCAGCCTTCACTTCCTTCGTTACCTCACCAACAGGATTGCAAAATACATTTGTCCCAGAGGATATAAGGCCTTACTAAAAAGCAGGGCCAAGAATGAAAAAAGTTTCGCGGAGTTTAAGAAATCGGCCATTTTAACACATACTCCAGAGAAACGAGCGCTTCTTGAGGAAAAAATAAAGGTTATAGCCAAAAAGGAAGCCAAAATCAAATTAAAACATAGGGACGGGCTACAGTCCGCTTGGGCGAACTGTTGGATACCCTATTCTTATTCCTATCCCTCATAAGTTAAGAACGCTCTACATATTTTGTTATATAACATTTAAAAGATTTTATCTAAAAAAACGAAGCTTTTGTAAGAAAAAACGCTCCCTAGCTCAAACTTGGGTTTTTCAATAAAATTGTTTTATTTCATTGTGGGCGTGTCAGTAGGCGGATTTAAAAAAAATACGCATGAGCATTAAGGGCCCCTAAAAAGTATATATTATAAATTTCAGCTCCCTAGCTCAAACTTTGGATTTTCAAAAAAATTGTTTTATTTAATTGTGGGCGTTTCAGTGGGCGGATTTTGAAAATTTTATTTCCCGAGCAGTTTTAGGAGTCATAGATCATGTATAAAAAATTTCAGCTTTCTAGCTCAAAATTCGATTTTTTCCAAAATTTTGTTTTTTTTTGAGTTTGTGGGCGTGTCTGTGGGCGGATTTCAAAAATTCGTAAACTTGATTTTTTCGGGACCCTAAAGAGTATATGGTTAAAATTTCAGCTCCCTAGGACCAGTTTAAAGGCCTAATTTTTGCCGACGGACGGACGGACGGACGGACGGACATGGCTAGATTAGGGGTCTACGGGCAATATTAAGGTATGTTACAAACTATGCGTCAAAATTAATATACCCTTAGAATAGGGAATAAAAACCGGCAAAGAAAAGGTGTTAGTCTCTTCATCTGAGGAAGAGAAAGGCGAATATTTGTGCCTCATTTGCTGCGAATCATTTTCCCAGAAAATATTGAAAAATGGGTTCAGTTTATGTTTGTTTTTATTTTGTCCTGCAAGAAGAGCGCCCATGCCCAGTGTACAAAGTGTGCATTTTGATAACCTGATGTTGATTCCACCTCTTGAACTGTATCGTAGGTTAGGTTTAGGTTAGGTTTATGTGGCTGTCGGCAGAAGCCGACACACTTAGACCAATTTAGGTCCATTGTGATACCACGTATGTATTATCTACCTCAACTCTGTAGATGGGACTGGCCAACGACACGCGGTTGTTCTCAAACGGTCCCCCATCTACGTACTAACCGCGCCCAACGTCGTTTAATTACGGTGATCTGACGAGAACCGATTAACTCGACGTGGTATGGTCGTTGGTTATTAACTGTATCGTAACTTTATTTAGTTTTTTTTTTATCAAGTGAATTGAAATATTTTTTTATGAACTTTTATTTGTTTATTTTATTATTTTTTAGTTTATTTTTTTTTTCTTGTTAAGTGAACTGCGATTTCGTTTTTTTTAAATAAGCTTTTATGTTTGTTTAATAAATTATCTTAATAGATTAATTTTTGTTTATTAACACAGATGGTGCAAGATTTCAGAATTTTTGTTACAAACTATTACAGCCCCTCTTTTCTTTGAATGCAATTTGTTGGCATCTTCTGAGCAGACTGTGTAGCTGAAATATTGCTCGTTGATTTAAAATAGTTTTGACTCACTAATTTGCAAAATCTCATTAGCCGCATTAAATTCAGTCGAAAGTGTTATTCAAACCCCACTGTCCTCTACTTGCAAAGTAAAGGTATGCCGAAAGCTTAAAGTTGATTCCATATTAAACTGGAGCAGTAAAAAATGTCCCACTAATGGATCAATCTGGGAACATTTTCAATCAACAAACAATAGCCGTGTTTCTTTGCACGCGGATATAGGCATGGCATTAAAAAACGATCATCGCCGCTTAAGAATTCATCAAAAAAAAACTTGGCAGCACACATGCACCTATGACATGCACCGTGACACAGCTGTAAGTTGTAGTTAAGAAATTTGTATTGAAAATCCTGAAATTGAAAAATATATACTTCCGCCAATTGAAATTGATGCCAAGCATATTCTAAAATTATGAAAAACGATTTCACATTAACAGATCTGCTAAATTCAATTACCCTTATAATGAAGTTTGAAAAATAATAACAAAATCACGAAATAAAATATTCGGCGGGATGTGTCAGTGGTCGGCGGGATGTCAAACTTTGACTTTTCCTAAAAAATTCATCGCAACAATTCATCAGAAACGAAGAAAATGGATTTTGGAAGCACTGTTTATTCCCGCTAAAGGACCTAGCGGCGATAGCTATCCCCGCTATAGTTAGCGTATATAGGATAAGTTGTTGTTGTATTTTACATGCAAATTCCAAATTATCCCTACATCCGCGTGCAAAGAAACACGGCTAATGTCATGCAGCAAAACTTCTTAGATGGCATTGGCTCCTATATTTTGTTACACTTTGAGTCATGATCATGATCTTACACTTTATTTATTTTTTTATTAAACAATTTGCTAGTTTTCAAATACATAATTCTTAAACGTTAGGCAAAAAGGTCTTAAGTCAAAAAATTGCATTTTGGGTTTTTGATTGGGATTAACTCATTTTGTTTTTCTCTTTCGTTTGGTATTAATGACTTAAGTTTAGCACGACTGCTTCCCATCGTAATAATTAATCCCGATTTGCAAATAATTAAAATATTTTAAATTTGGTTTAAAGAAAAACTGCGGTTTCTGACTTAAGACCTTTTTGCCTAACGTCAAAGAATTATACCTCAACTTGGGAGAAGGAAATTAAAAATTGATTACCACTAACCATTTTTACGAATTCATTTTGGTAATGGCAATGTGATGGAATGTGCTTACACGAATTAGTATACAACACGACATGCATTTTTCTGTCTTATATAGGCTTGTTATATATACAGAGTGTCACAATGTTGTCTAGCGTTTAGTTTTAGAAAATATTTTCCATACTTAAGGTAAGTACAAACTTTGATGTAACCACACTTTGTTTAGCAACATTAGCATGCCACTCTTATCATCCCTTTCTATTTGAAGTTAATATTTACCAGGATATGCCCTCTTCCTTATTAATAAACTATATTAACACAATAAATTATTTCAATGATATCGTTAACGCTTTCCAGAGACACATTTTTTAGCCATTCATTAATTTTTATAACATAACTTACCTTCTTACATTTATCCTTGGACTTACACGACAGAGTTCGTCCACCTAGTAAAATAGCAGAACGTGGTACCAACATGAACCGTAAGCAATCACACTCTAGTGCTCAGAGGAGTGGCACAAGTTTTGCCGAAACAGACGGGTAGTTAGTAGGTTGCTCCCCATTGGCCTTTTGCAAATCCTTTATTTTCGCAAACACTCATTAAGTGGTAAAAAAAAGTCCTCTTAAGTACGCAGTGGAATTTCATACAATTTAATGAAGTTTCCAACTTTTATGTGTGCCTTGGTAGACCCAGTGCTACACAATTTGCCCAAGTACAATTACGTCCTTCCTTTTGACACAATTGCGTTTTTCCCATAATAATTAAATGGTATATGGTAACGATAAAACTTGAAATAGACCACAACGTAGGTGCAGGTGCATAATATTATGTGCCGTTAGTGAAGAATTATTTTCTCAGAAAGGCAAAATCCTTCCGAGAACAAGGTTCACGCTATTACAATATATTGAAATGAAATTTAAATAAAAGAGAACCTATAGGAAGAGATGGTGTTGTCAGATTTAGAAATGATGAGTGTTGGATACGGATAGTGAAGAAATCTTTGCACCACTTTTAAGTGCATACCAGGTCTTATTTCGTCAATAGTGCGTCGAATGTTAGCTTCTAAGTGATCAATCGTTGCCGGTTTATTAGCATAGACCAGTGATTTGACGTAACCCCACAAAAAGTAGACCAAAGGTGTCAAATCGCATGAACGAGATGGCTAACTCACAGGTCCATTTCTTGAGATGATTCGGTTACCAAAGGTTTGGCTCAACAAAGTCATGGTTGCACGCGTTGCATGGCATGTTGCACCGTCTTGTTGGAACAATTTCTTCTCCAAATGATTTCCAAAGACATGAGGAATACAAAATCACGATTCACGAATCATTTGCGTTCGCCATTCACGGTAATGTTGGCACCGGTTTCGGATTAAAAGACAAATGGGCCGCTGAGGCCTTCGGCATGTAAACCACACCAAACAGTAGCCGTGTTTCTTTGCACGCGGATATAGGGATGGCATCAGAAAACGACCATCGCCGCTTAAGAATTCATCAAAAAAAACTTGGCAGCACACATGCACCTATGACGTTTATTGGTGAAACAGCTGTAAGTTGAATTAAGAAATTTGTATTGAAAATCGTGAAATTCAAAAATATTAATTTCCCACAGTTGAAATTAATGTCAAACATATTTTAAAATTATAAAAAACAGTTTTGCATTCACAGATTTACTAAATTTTGAAAAAAAAAATAATAATAAAATCCCGAACAAAATTTTCGGGATGTCAAACTTTGACATTTCCTGAAAAATTCATCGCTTCGATTCATCAAAAACGAAGAAAATGGGTTTTGGAAGCACTGTTTATCCCCGCTAAATGACTTAGCGGCGATAGCTATCCCCGCTAAAGCTAGCGTATATAGGATAAGTTGTTGTTGTATTTTACATGCAAATTGAAAATTATCCCTATATCCGCGTGCAAAGAAACACGGCTAGCGATTTTTCTGGATGTAATGGACTCTCAATAGTCTCATAAGGATTGTGCTCACTCCAAAAATGACAATTCTGCTTATTTCCAAACCCGTGAAGCCAGAAATGAGCCTCATCGCTAAAGATGATTTGACGATAAAAATCTGGTTCATTTTCCAGTTGATTCTCAGCCCATTCACAGAACACACGACGCAATTGATGGTCCGCTGACTTTAATTCTTGCACCAGTTGGATCTTATATGGATGTAGGACAAGATCTTTACTCAAAACTTTGCAAGAAGTGTACGGGCAGAGACCAAGTTGCTGAGAACGGCGCCGGGTCGATAAATTCGGGTCCTCTCTCACACTCACGTTTACAGCGACGATGGGTTCTTCTATACACACGGTACGGGCTCGATTTGAATTAATGCTATTACTAAGAGTAAATGTGGTCATGAATCGATCCATAGTATTGGATGCACGATTATGCGCACCATAAACTTGACGAAGTGCTCTATAAGTTTGGTGAACAGAGCGCGGATTTAATTAAAATAAGGACTACGATCAACATACTACATTCTCTGGTGCTAGAAAAATTAAAAATATCACCAATTCTTTTTTCAGTTGTTTTTCTGTAGCATTATTATAGGCAACCACTTTTTTTTAACCAAGACAATATTCCTCCAAAGCAGACCTTAAAAGGTAACCAATGAAACAAATGTGATGGTCAGAGAAATTAGACGTGTTTTAAATATTAACATCTTTTCGCCTTTCATAATCTTCTCCTCCATTCGCCCTCCTCGCACACAGGACCAAATATCCGACAACGACAAACCACCAGTGAAGATAAAAAGGTCAGCACAAGAATGAACATATACAGTGAAGATAAAGCCTAGGAATGTAAAGCGGCCCTTACACGGTCAATCGGTTGACATCATGCATCGTGTATGTGTAGATTGACGCTACCCCTTACACAGTTCAATCGATTGACCTGAAATTTTTAGTTTTTTTGAGTTTTCGTGGTGTACGGATGTGCGATGAGTGAAACGGATGGTTGTATTGCATATCTTGCACATTGCATAAAGCGGAAAAGGAAAAAAATTTCGAGAAAAAAGAGAATTTGGATGAAGGAGTGGTTAAAAAAAAGGAATCAGTTCACACATGAAAATCTTTTGAATGAATTGAAAATATCTGCACAGGACTATTATAAAAATTTTATTTTTCTGGTGACATCCGCTTTTTATGCATCAGGATATTTTTCTTTATACTTTTGCAGTAAAACTTCATATTGTTGATTTTTTTGTTTCGGTCGCTATAATCTTTCCCTTTGACATCCTATAAACTCGGTAATGACCGTTACGTTTCAATTAATTCCGATACAATTGCTCGGTCTTCATCGTCCTTCAATTTTCCGCTGGCGCTAGACATGTTTTCGCTTCCGTGACACAAAACACAATGAAGTAATTATGTCAATCTAACCCTTACACATATCAATCAGCATGACGTTCATCATGCAAAATCAAACTTGCTCTGATTTTCGTCAATCAGACTTCACCAAATGTGTGAGACTCATACGGTGTCCGAACCCTACCTAAGATTTTCAATGTCTAAGCTAAGGTACAGAAATTAAATAAATTTACTACCCCGCAACCAACCAGACTCATTCGCTCACAGTGGATAAATAGTAGAAAGGAAAATTGATTTGGAAAGTAAAAATTAGATTGTTTGTACGGGAATAATAAAATCGAAACTTACTTTTCTGAATATATACGTCTGAAACACATTTCAATTTCAGTGAAAACCAGCTGGTTTCACAAAAGAGTAGATACAATGCCACCGATAGTTGAGTAGGAGCACAAATTTGACATTTAAACTTAACCCTAGAAAGATAATCATATTTTTTATGACGTAGAAGATAATCATACGTCTCAGAGACGTTTGGCACTTTGTTAGTTTATTTAATGAAACCTATGAGCTCTATAAGAAATATTAATGTTTTATTTATTAATATAGTTCATATTAAGAGAGATAAATCAATGATTCAGTAAAAATAAATATAAGTTAAAAAATAAAAACAATAAACCTAAACTCCATTACAAATCAACAAAAAAAAAATAACTTATTTTTTAAAGTAGGTAACCTTAAAATTGACTTTAAGTTCTAATAGTTGCCAAATTCGCATTTTTTGATTTAAAATAAGTCTACTAATAAGTCTTAGTAATTTTTAATCGCATACGATTAAATTAAATGTAAGAATGACAAACGTCACACACATTTATCAGACGTACGGTTTAGCTATAAATTATTACCGCAGGTAGGTACTTACCGTCGCACCATGACCCTCACGGGGAAGCTCCGATCACCGGCTGAGTTAGTTGAAGCAACCAACCCGATGCGGCTTACAGTTAAAAGGATATATCAATTTTTTCGGGCGCCATACGCCTCACAGACGTAGATTATCTTTCTAGGGTTAAGGTGGATATATTTCGATTTTGAAGATTTAACATTTTTTTACACATAAAAGTACCCGAACGGACCTAATATAAAAGGATTGTGTGCAAAAAATTAAAATGAAACCGAGAGAATCGAGAAAAATATTTTCATTTCATATGAACAATTTTCAATACATACATTTTATAATGCTACGAACAAAAACAATTAATTAATAGCAAAACTACACAAACTCAACATGTTCACTATTTTTATTGTTTTTTTTTTTCCTTAAACAGACTTTCTCAGGTTTTTTGTCTTTAAATTGGTAGTTTTCATTCTTCTAAGCTCTTGATTTCACTTAAATATACATTTTATTAACAATCGCAATGGTTTTTCCATACGTTTTCCCAATTTACTGAAATATTATCCTTCAATTAATTTGATGTTTATGAAAGAGTTTCGGCACTTCAAAAAAAGATAGCTCAGCGAAGTGCTCTATTGAATCCGGATTGAAACCTTCATGTAAACGGGATAGTTGTATACTTGGTAGATATTCGTTGTATTTTGATGGTTTAAATGGGTACCTACATATTTTGTTTAAAAGAAGAACACACATGAAAGAAAGAAAGTGTATTCAATTCGTTATAGCAAGAACGGGATCGAGGTCTGCACAGTTCTTTTTTGTTTAATTGTGGTACTCACTTTTGCAATGCATGACGTACAATGAAGTAATTTACTCGTTTGAAGAAAGGAAATGAATGGATTAAAAACTGTTAACGGACAAAAAAGTAGTTAAGTATTTCAAACACGATCTGTCAAAAGAAACTGACTTTTTGCCTTCTTATAACAAAATGTAGTAGAATCTTATGTTTTTTTACTATAATGGTTTTACCTTATTGAAACACAAACCTCGCTCATGCGGATATGATACTACATTATCTTTTCATTTAAAATGGATTTAAAGGAGCACCAAATATTTGACACACAGAATTTCAAAAGGTGAGTAGGTATGTAACCAACAGTCACAAAAATGAGAAAAATTGACAAAAAACGTAAGAAAAATTGGGGAAACATAACACAATGTAAGAAAAAATTAGAATCTCTTCGCATTTTTCTTTTTTTTTAGATTTTCGCATAATTTCATAATTTGGTTTGTATTGTTGCATCAGGATTTTTTTTTGTTTGAATATTCTTCGGAAGAACCATATAGGTATACCTAAAATGCACTTTATTGTTGCCTCATAACATTCCTGTTTGTGGATAGGATTCGAAAGTATCTAAGTATCTAATTAAAAGCAAAATTTAATCAAAAAAAAAATAAACAAATAAAAAACAAACAAACTAAAGCAACAGTGTTGTATTTGTCCTTTTCGCTCAACTTCTTTCTGTCTGCTTTATATTCGGCTGACTTTTACGCATTTGAAATGCATTTAAATTGAGGTCAAAATGTAATAGTATCATATCAGACTTAGAAGCACAATTGTTTTTAAATAAGAATTTAAACATCGTAGATTTCAGACAACTTAAATATTAAGCCAAGTTTAACCAAACAAGATCTGAGATACTGTTTTAAGAAAATCTAATAAATACGAGTGTTTGTACAATATATATGTATGTAAACAAATATAAATCATTTCAAAACATAAAGACGGTAACACCAACTCAAGTTTTCAACAAAAGTAACTACACGTTGGAGAACTTATCCAAAAAAATGTCAGAACAAATTCAACGCACCTCCTCTGGAGTATTTTCCCCACAATTTCACGGCGCTAATATTATTATTCACCTCATTGCAACTTTCCCCTGCATTTCATCACTTGCTCCGTTTTATTTTTCAATCCGTTCCATATTAAATCCACCCAACAAGAACAACTACAACAAACATTTCCTCACTCCCTTTTTTATGGTTTATTTTTATGCTGGAGAAAAGTATCACACCAATGCGAATACACCGACTTAATTTACCATTAACCACCATCCACAGCCATTGCCACTGCGTTCGCCGTGCACGTATTTAGCTTCTTTTTCTGCCTTGCCGTTGATGTTCCGTTTTGCCAACCAAAATCAAAAAGTCCGAGTGTGTGTGGTGAATTGAAGAAAAATCAAAAGCGGAATACGTTACAGTTTTCCAGCAGCGCAACATTTTGTTCAGTATAGTGTGAGCATTCTTAGCTGTCAGTTGTTCGAGCCTAACTGTTCATAGTAGTGGAAGTGCAAGTCTGTGTTCTCCTGTATTGTTTCTGTTATACAGATTTACACCAAATCTATACATATATAGCTCTATCTATATACGGATTTTATGTACACACAATTTGTATATGTATCAATTGCTCGGTCCGATATTAAGTGTCCTCTGTGCCGAAATTCGAATTCAAGAGAAAAAATTGAAATAAATCTGTTTTTCTAACGGGAAAAGTGAACCATCATAAAGCCGTTTTGTGCAATCTGTAAAAAAAAAAATTAAAAAAAAACACCCTTGTGCTCAAGAGAAATATTTTCTATCTTAGCTGTTTTTAAACTTTTGTATACGTAAAATTTATAAAATAAATAAAAAAAATGGCAGCTGAAGTAGCCACAAATCAACAACAGAACGCAACCGCTGATGAGAAAGCCGCTGCACCACCCGCCGCCGAGAATAAAACAGAAGAAACAGTCGGCAATAATGCAGGCGTTGAAGCTGTAGCCGCTGCCGACAAATCCTCGAGCGGAGATGCTACCACAAACGCTGCCGGTGATGATAAGACCGCTGCGGCTGGTGATGCCGCGGGTGGTAATGCTGCGGGCGGAGACAACGCAGCTACAACTCCAGCGGCCGATGGCGAAGCCAAGAAGGAAGGTGGCGGCGAAAACCACGAGAACGCTGCCAACAACACCACCGTGACCAAAACGGAAGCACCACCAAAGTACAACGTCCATAAGACAAACTTTGAAAAGGATGTCATCTACTTGTACCAATTTTCGCGGACTCCATTGTTGCCATCTCTGTCGCCGTACTGCCTGAAGGTGGAAACTTGGCTACGTTTGGCTGGATTAAAATACGAGGTAAGTTCCGTGAGAGGAAAACTGATTTCGGCCATATTGTGGAAAATTTAAATTATCTAGGCGCATCCAAGGAAATTGGAATTTGGATGCTCCACGGGATTATATTTGAAAGGAAGTTATTAATAAGTGTGGGTGTGGGTGTGTGTGTGGGTTGGAGAGCGTTGAGCTGTTTAGTACATATCCAGATATGTACATCGGGTAACTGGTTTTTCCCGTGACACATACACATTTGCATTGGAATATCCTTAAATGTTGAACAGAGAGGGGAATGGGAAAAGTCTTTGCCCGGTAGAGCGAGATGCGAAAGAAAATTGGAATTCAACATACTCTGGAAAGTGATGAGGAATTTTATTCCCATAGGAAAAATGTGTGGGAAGAAAATCCTTTTCTTTTTGAAATTTTATTAATTTAATTGATTTTGGTTCTGAGCCGAAGGCACAATCTGTTTTTTCCCCAACATATGGCAACAATATGTTTTGTTTTCTGTAAATTTCCTTTATGGACTTTTCTTTCTCGGCCGACTGAAGGAGTTGGCTGGCAGTATTGGGGAAGAGCATTTAATTTAATAGTATTTTTATTTATCATAAAATGGTGGAGTTGTATGCACTCGGCCGGTGAAGTGTCAGCAATATGTGTGCGTTTTTGCCCGTTGCCAAATTTCATTCGGCAATTCTAATTAGGTTTGCATGTTTTTAAGAAACAAAATTCATAATTTGCAGAAAGTCGTTGAATATGAAAATTAGAAGAAATTGGGCATGCATTATAATTTTTTTATTCTGCATTTGTGACTGACAAATGTAACCTTTTACAAATACGTAGAACATGAATTTAACATTTATCATGTCTTTACATTTCAGTCTGACTTTATTTTCTCACTTCTCTGTGGTGTGGACATGCATCGTATTTGAAGCTTGACAATAGCATTTGGACATCAAATGTATTTGTTTTTATTTGGCTGCTGAGTTTCAGCAAACAGGCAGCCACTCATACCTCTGGTGGGGATATTCAATGTTTTCTAATTTTTTGAAATCACAACGCTTTGAATTGTTTCGTTGTAGACGAAATGGTTAGGAATGAAATGACATGTTGTGGTTCATAACATAATTTGTCAGTTAAGCCTGCGTAAGTCGAAAATCCTTGCTGGAAAACAGACCCCATTAATGGCTGAAACACTGTGCAGCAAAACCCGCGCAGTAAGATGATTTTGCACATTTGTCTGCACTTTGCTTAGTCCGCTAGTCTGGCAGACACTTGTGTCAGCTTTTTTCGAATCAAACAGCAGCACAAAAGAAAGAAACTTCAATTTGTATTTTCATTTTCATTCAATCAATTTATTTATGCGCACGGTTCGATTTTCCTTGTCGTCTCTAACCTGGGGGCTAGGATTCGAAGGTCCTCTTCGCTGAAACATTATCGTCCATTCGCTTGATGTGGCCGAGCCAATGTAGTCGACGTATTTTAGCTTTTTGGACTACATTCACATCTTGGTACAGCTCATACAGTTCACGGTAATATCTTCTCCCCCCCATTCGCCCTCTTCGCAAACAGAACCAAATATCCAACGGAGTATTTGTTTTTCGATAGATCTCAAAATTAGCACTTATTTCCTCTCCTTCCGTACTCGGTGCCGTAAAGCAGAGCTGGCAGTATCGGTGTTTTGTTGAGCTTACACTTGGTCTTCCGAGTTAGAAGTTTTGAACCCATTTGTTTCGCCAAACCGAAGTAGCAACGGTTTCCTAGTGAAAGTCTGCGTCGGATCTCCATTATGGTGTCATTTGTGAAGTTGATGTTTACTCCGAGGTGGGCGAACTCCATTACTACCTCCACGTTGCTGCTATCAACAGTGACGTTGTGTCCTAGTCGGTTGACAGTTGTTTGTTTGTTCGTTGAAAGCAAGTAATTCGTTTTGTCCTCGTTGCTGAGATTGGCCGTGGATGTCGATATCGTTTTCCTATCCCAGTAGTTGGACGGATCTGTTAAAGATAGTGTTTTCCTTATTGACACCTGCCCTGCACATTATCTGCTCCAGAACAAGATTGAAGAAGTCACATGACAGCGACCTTTTTTGCCGGAATCCGGTACAGGTTTAGAAAAGCTAAATAAATGAAGATTATTTTTTAGTATTTTTTAGTATTTATTTATTTATTTAGCAGATTCTGCTATTCATAATTCGTTTACAAAAAAAAAAAAAAAATTTCACAGTATATAATATAAATTTGAAATTATAGTGGGTTGTAAGGAAATCTGTTTTTTTATAAAATTCAAAATGTTTCTTTTAGATCTAATTAAGTTGTTTTCAAGTTTAATTTCATTTGGTAGTGTATTAAATAACTGACAACCTTTATAAACAATACTATTCTGATTTAAATTTACAAGATAGTTTGGCAATCTGAAGTCATTTCTATTTCTTAGTTCGTATGGCTGTGTTTCGCCGACATATCTTAGGTATTTTCTTAGATAACTAGGCAACAGATCGTATTTAATTTTGAATATAAAACACAAAACATTCAATATAATTCTTTGTTTAATACTAAGCCACTTTAACGTATTTAACATTAACGCTATCGATGTAAATCTATTGCACTTTAAAATTGTTCTCATTGCTTTGTTTTGCAATCTTTGTAACTTGGACAACATAAAATCGCTACATAAAAATAACACTGTGGAACAGTACTCAAAGTGAGGCTTAATCATCACATTATAAATATTTATTGCACATAATACTGATATTCTATTTCGTATTCTCCTAAAAAAATATACCTTTTTGGAGACTTTCTTCAAGATGTAGTTTAAATGAAAGTTAAATTTAAGCTTAGCATCTATTACAACACCCAAGTATTTAATTTTTTGAACTTGTTCAATTACAATATTATCAACACTTAGGCTAACTAAAGAATCATTTTTGAATACTATACATTTAGACTTATTTATGTTTAACTTAAGCTTGTTTGACATTAACCAGGTACTTATCCTAACCAGATCATTTTGTAATTTTTGCTCGCAGTCATCGATGTTTTTCCCGCTTAAATATATGAGTGCATCGTCCGCGAATAGGGCAAGTTGAGAATTTTTTATCACAGTCTTTATATCGTTGATGTAGATGATGAAAAGCAGTGCACCCAATACTGATCCTTGCGGAACACCAAAAAACGTTTGAATACTATTCGATAATACTCCATTTACTTTTGTTTTCTGTGACCTTCCATAGAGAAACGACTGAAACCACTTTAATTCGTTATTCCTAATGCCATATTTTTGTAATTTCAGGATTAGGAAATTTCTATCGATCGTCTCAAAGGCTCTTTTCAGATCTAGAAAAACTGCGATTACGATGTTTTTGTTCGCGAGCTCTTCTTTCCAACTAATTATCACATTATTCAATGCCGATTCACATGAATGTTTTTTTCTTAAACCCGACTGGCATTCCAGAAAAAGATTATTTGCTTCGAAATACTCTTCCACTTGGATTTTTACTATTTTTTCGAGCACTTTTTCGTACACGGGGAGCGCGTTAACTGGCCTATAGTCTTCACACATGGCGGATTTTTTTATTTTTTGTATGGGGGTTATCACAGACTCTTTCCATGTTTCGGGAAATATTCCACTAATTAGGGAAGTATTAATTAATTTTAGAAATAAAGGTCCGATGATATTCAAGGATTCTAATATTAATTTTGCACTGATATAATTAAAATCTTTTTTTTTTGCTTATTTATTTCAGCACATTATTTAATTCGATGGCATTTACGCATCTGAATTTAAAAGACACATTCACGTTACTAGGGCTTATATTAAAGGGGACACAAGGAATAGACACATTGATGTCAGTTATGCTTTTCACAAAAAACGAGTTAAATTGCTCAGCTATTAACTTATCTTCACTTACATTCACGCCGTTAAAACAGATACTTTTAATGCGCTGACACTTTTCATTTAACACATAACATTTAATTACCCGCCACATTGATTTTTGATCCCTCGCGTCAATAATACGCTTATTGCACAGCGTGTTTTCCAGCGTCACGCGACACAACTGGATCAGTTATGCCATGATCCCGAATTCGGCCATCGTCTAGAAAAAAAAAATTCTAAAACAAAAGAGTTACCTATGATTTTTTTCATATTAGGAAGTCGCTTTTGGCCCACCCTGTACATGCAACAATTCTAATCAAATGAAAAAAATAAATAAATATTAAGCATTAACGGCTCATATCATATAGGGCCTAAAACCTAGCTTCTCCAACCACTTGCGGTAGTGCGAAGTGGAAGAGACCTACAATTTTAAGCCGAATCCGAACGGCAAATTTGAGAAGCTTCTCATGACAATTGATACTCTTGGATGTTTGTCAGATGTTCGCAAGGGGTGTTAATTGGTCCTGGCGGGATTTGAACCGGGGACCTTTTGATTAGTAGACTGACACACTAAGCATCAAAAACGAAATCGACCAACATACAAAAGTGAGAATCGCCACCTATCAGAATTCAACATTATTAATTTAATAATGATACAATGCAGTTTTTTGTAAATATCTCCAATTTTGCAACATTAGGATATGTAGTGACTAAAATGACATCATTCTCGTGTGATTGGAGTAATTTTTTGTGTCGCTCGTGAAACTACAAACAATATTCTATGAAAAATTGCATTCTTTATATTGCACAGTTCATAGTATTCTATTGGCTGTCATTTTTATGAAGTGCTTCATTCTGTGACATTCCCCCAATGAAATAGTAAGCTTTGAAATGCCCACCGTACACTTTATGGTATTCTTTATTTCTTTCTCTTTATGAAAAGTGACAGATAAGCTATGAAATATTGCTCGTAGAAACGCGGTGTAGTATACGTTAGCCTGCATTACACTCTTCCGATTGTCAATTGCAGTCGGTTGGTCCATGTTACCGTCTTGTGAAATACTACTCCTAAGGGTTATTTAATTTATCTCAGCAGGGAGCTGGGACATACCTATCCCGGTGGAAAAAAACGAAGGGATTAGGCTCTGTTCGAACATAGACCTTGTTCTAGCCCTTAGGATATGCTGAATAATAATAACATTATTATTAGTTCAATGAACTTTACACACACAACGTTCAAACTCCTTGTATTTATATATACGGTTATACATTGAAACATACAAAATATAGTACATATCTTTTTATAAACAAAACACTGCACAACCAGGAAACATAAGATGTAGCGACACAAATGACTTAGGAATTGTTTTTAATCAAATCCGTAAGTTTACGTTTAAACACCACAAAGCTTGATTCATCCCTTATTGTAGCTATTATAAAATGTTAAGCCCGTGTACATCAGGGAACTATTCGTTCGACTGAGGTTGCATCTGCTCGTCGTGATATTATTTGAGTTTCTCAGATTATACGGCTGCACATCACCAACATTTACCAAATTGGCCCGCAAGTATTCGGGGAGCATTTTGTTTTCCATTTTATAAATAAACATCATCGCACTAAATATTAATCTCTGCTCCACATTCAACCATTTTAATGTGCTGAGCATCACTCGAATTGGGGTATATAGGTACACTACACTCCAAAATTTCCCGTGTAGCTTTGTTCTGCAACAATTGGAGTCTAGTTTTTATTTCTTGTTGACTAGCATACAAAAGAGTGGAACAGTAGTCAAAATGTGGCAATATGAGAGCATTGTAAATTAAAATTGAACTCTCATATGTAAGTTTCTTTCTCACTCTTTTTAGGAACCCAATTTTTCTTGTGATTTTTCCACAAATGTAATCAACATGGTCCTTGAAATTTAGTTTCTAGTCTAATATGACGACAAGATATTTACTGTTATCCACACATTCAATAACGTCCCCATCCATGCGCAAAATGATAGGATCATTCAATTTAAATTTCATTCATTTTGACTTTTTCACATTTAGCTTCAATTTGTTCATTTTTAACCAATTATTTAAATTCTCTAAGTCCTCTAAGTCTTGCTGAAATAGTATTTGTGGGAAAATACGCAGTGTCTTATGGGTGTCTGGAGATAATCCAACTTTTGGTCTTGGATGAATTTAAACAGAGTCCATTTGACCGAGACCAGAGCAAATTTTTTTTTAGATTTTCATTTATTTCCTAAGCTCCATTTTCAATTTGACGCAGAGCACTGATATACCGAAGCTGCACAGCTTACACAGTGCAGACAGGAGACATTCGACGATGACTAAGAGAGTGGAAACGTTTTCCCGATATCTCGATCGCCAATAAGTTTATTTGCGCATTTTTGTATTCCGTCGAGTGAGCGTTGTACATAATTTTGGGCGAATAAGCGCCTTATAAATTGTAACCAGATCAGAAGGGGTAACATATTTTTGGATTGGCTTATAAGGAACAGATCATTTATTAAAATTAGAAAGAGAGTCGGCAATAAAACGGAGCCTTGGGGAACACCATCATTTACTTGTTGAGTTGCAGACCAACACAACTTGAATTGACGGTCCAAAAGGTAGTTTCTAATTAATTGAAGAAGATTATTATTGATTCCAAAAGCACGAATTTTCGACAAGAGAGCTTGAAGCCAAACTCTGTCAAATGCCTTTGAAATATCAAGCTCAACGATCTTACTTTTACGGACCTGGTGAAGAGACTGGTTCCACTTTTCGGTTAGATAAGTCATCAAATCACCAGTGGACCTGTTAATGCGAAAACCATACTGCCGGTCATTAAGAAGTTTTCAGGACTCAAGATATTTCAATAGCTGATCGTTGATCAGCGTTTCCATGCCCTTAAAAAGAAGGGATGTAAGTGAAATCGGTCGGTAGGAGGAGAAGAACATTCGCCTTTTTTTGGGACGGGCTGGATAAATGCAGTTTTCCATCGTCTCGGAAAGAGCCCTGAAGAATAGAATTGATAGAAAAGCTTACGCAGTGGTTTTGCCACCTTAGAGAACACCTCTTTAGAAAGATAGGGACCAGAGGATTAGTGTACATCAAGATCTTGAATTATATAAAAATATTTTTCACCACATATGTACAAAATGGCCACAGTTTAGTTATTCAAGCCATAAGCTACTTCAAAAATTGTGTTGTTTCCGGGACAAATTTCGTTCGTAAGCAATGTGCTGCGTGTGAATGTCCTTCGATAGAAATTCATAAGGCTACCTGAGTAGTAATGGATCCGATTACAAGTGGACTTGAATATAAAAAAGACAAACCCGATTAAGAGTTGAAACTAAATTACTCGGTTCACTCATTTTTAAAGAATTAAAGATCAATTATTTCTTCAGCATAAAAACCACAGCAAATAACACATTTTTTTAGGATGTAGTAGAACATAGTGAACCTCTTGAAGATTATTCTACTCCAAACACGGCAATTCCATTTGTTAATGAAACCATTTTAATCATAAATAAACCGCATAGCCGAATGAGAATCAGCTTACTTTTCGTCCATTCACCAAACCAACGACGCGAACAATAGTCTTGCGACTTAGCTGCTTAAACTAATTGGATATTATATATGGGTGTAGAACAAAATCTTTACGCTAAATTGTCCATGCAGGAGCATAACAAAGAGCAATGTGTTGGAAAATAAACAAATTAAAATCAACTTGTGTAGAGAACGACGACCAACGACACAAAATCGATTCGTCGTTAATACTTTCGCTTATTGTACTGATACTTCCTTCTGCACGGACAGTTCTTGTTCTACACGTTCGAGTTCTTTTGTTTGTATCTGAGAGAAATTCATTCCCCACTCATTGAAATTTAACACTTGATTGTTTCAAATTATCAGTTTGTTTTTGTTTTCAGAATTAAGGCAGCTTTACGGAGGTTGGCTATGTAAGTTTTGAGATATGGCAACATAGGCGTAGATACGTCAAATCGACATCAGCGTCGTAAAGTTTGACGATTTTATTGGTACACATGCTCAAAACGTTTTGTCATACGAGTGTTATTTGAGTTTTTACGGAGACTTGAAAAATTCATCTCAGCCAAAAAATTATAATAAAATTGTGAACGGCGCAAACAAGTGAATTTTTTCGCAATATCGAATTGATGGGTCATTCGACATAAAGCACAATTATTACGAGGTTAACGTTTTTCGACGCCTAACGAAGCGGTTAATGCGTTTAAAATCATGTTTTGGAGTTAAGAATGGAAAAAGTTATTCTAAAATTAGTTGAAACGCATGCAAGAACTTATTGATCTCCGTCTAGAGTATTTTGGAAAACAATATAAAATGGCAAAGTCAAAGGCATCAAAAAGTCGCCTGCATGTCAATTTACGACTTGTTAATTGAACGCTATCTGTTACTGACGGTTGAAAATAAACTGTTTAGAGCGTCCTTTTTGTTTTTATCGTGTTCGCCGCCAGGCATCGTACAAGAATTTACTATGAAGATTGCTTAGAACGTTTTTTTGTTTTTCAAAAAGAAACGTATGAATTCTGCACACCAATCCAATCCAATCATGGCGCTTACAAGATTCGTACAACATCAAATATTCCTCTCCTCTTCAATAAGGACATAACAATTTTGTTTCTAAATAAAACGGAATAATTTAGATATTGGGTTGAAATTTATTCCTGGTTAGTATACTAAAATACATAAATAATGCAGTAAAACCTAGCTTCAATCATTTGCTTGGTCGAAGTGGAAGGGACCTACAATTTTAAGCCGAATCCGAATGGCAAATTTGAGAAGTTTCTCATGACAATTAAAACTCTTGGATGTTTGTCGTTGCATTACGCAATAAGTGGTCAAAATATCAATTGCTTTCCGCGCCAATGACAGTCGTCAACATGCACATGCGCCGCCGTGAGTCTACTGAACCCTTACACCGTCAGTCACCTCTCGGAAGCACCACCACAAGTTGACGAGCCCGGTCTCTCCCAGAAACGCCCTAGAGTAACGCACCGTCTTGGGACGCCATGTTGACCCCTCCCCCCTCAACAAGCCAGCAAAATTCGGAGAATTGACACACTTACCTCTGCGCCTCAGGTGAAGGACACAAGTCTTAGTATGGCATTCGATCTTGTTCATATGACCACCGAGAGCACTTTTGCAGCGATCGATTCTTTGAAGCCAATTTTGCACCACTCTTCCGCACATATTCGCCGGAACGTTGGCAATTTTGTGTTCGATATTGTTCCTGAGTTGCTCGAACGTTGTTGGCTTGGTGGCATAAACCGAAGACTTAACTTAACCCCATAAAAAGAAATCCAACGGTGTTAAATCGCATCAGCGTGGTGGCCATTCGAACGGACCATTACTCGAGATTACATTAGGCGTTTTTCTTTTTTACCTCCGAGCGGGGCACTGAGCTGTCAAAAAAAGAACTGTGTTACTTTTTTAGCTCGGAGCGCTCTGAGCACAAAATTTGTATTTCTTTTTTATCTCTGAGCTAGCTCAGGGCTCGCTCGATGAGCTCGATTAAAAATGACCGAGCACATAGAGCGAAAAGCTGAGCCCGGCTGACTTCATTCGTTATTTGTGCTTTTTCCATAGTTTATTTACTAGAAATTATAATTTAAATGGAATAATCCTTGACAAACACCAATTTCAGAAGCAATCCTGACTATTTTCAAAATCAATAGAAAAAAAAATTATCTAATGACAGTTCAGTGCCCAATTCTGTTTCTTAATTAGCTCGGAGCGCTCAGGTTATGTTCAGCTCAGAGAGCTCTGATAGCTCGGGCCCCGCTCTGTTCCCCGCTGGGGGCTATAAAAGAAAAACGCCTATTATTGTCGAACTTACCCTTCAATAGATCAATTATTTGACCTGCTGTGTGGCAGTTGGCACCATCTTGTTGGAACCATATATATTTGGTGTCAAGTCCATTCATTTCTGGCCAAAATAACTCTTACATGGCACATTAGCGAACTCAATTGATCGTTACATGGTGAGCGTTTTCATCGAAAAAACAATCACACCTTCGGCATAAAATCCCCACCACACGGTAATTTTTTGTGAATGCAATGGAGTCTCTTGGAGCACATGTATGTTTGTTGCTGTCCAATCACATACGTTTTGCTTACTGACTAAGCGATGAAGCTAAAGATGAATTTTCGATGAAATTCAGGATTTTCTTCAAACTTTTTTAGAGCCCTTCGGGGAAGTTTCGGAGTTTCAATTGATCAGGCTTCAGCTCTTGAGTTTGTTTTCTCTTGCATACCTTCCCGTATTGGACATGTGAACGAAGTCGAATTCCATTCATAAATGTTGATAGTAATTCAAGATATCTCAAGAAGTTTGCATTTTATTAAAAAAACATAGGGACGGGCTACAGTCCGCTTGGGCGAACTGTTGGATACCCTATTCTTATTCCTCATAAGTGGGCGTGACAAAAGTCTAAGTATGGTTGGATTGTTAAGAACGCTCTACATATTGTGTGCGCTCTAAGGATTTTATCAAAAAAACGCTCCCTAGCTCAAACTTGGGTGTTTCAATAAAATTGTTTTATTTAACTGTGGGCGTGTCAGTAGGCGGATTTAAAAAAAATTAACACATGAGCATAAAGGGCCTCTAGAGAGTATATATTTATTATAAATTTCAGCTCCCTAGCTCACTTTGAATTAAAAAAAAAAAAAAAAAAAAAAAAAATTGTGGGCACGCCCACACTGGGCGGATTTTGAAAATATTTACATATGAGCATAAAGGGCCCATAGAGAGTATATATTATAAATTTCAGCTCCCTAGCTCAAACTTTGGATTTTCAAAAAAAATTGTTTTATTTATTTGTGGGCGTGTCAGTGGGCGGATTTTGAAATTTTTTTATCCCGAGCAGTTTTAGGAGTCATAGATCATATATAAAAAATTTCAGCTTTCTAGCTCAAAATTCAATTTTTTCCAAAATTTTGTTTTTTTGAGTTTGTGGGCGTGTCTGTGGGCGGATTTCAAAAATTCGTAAACTTGATTATTTCGGGACCCTAGAGAGTATATGGTTTCAGCTCTCTAGGTCCAGTTTAAAGGCCTAATTTTTGCCGACGGACGGACGGACGGACGGACATGGCTAGATCGACATTACTATCGATGCTGATCATAAATATAGTAACTTTTAGGGGTCTACGGGCAATATTAAGGTATGTTACAAACTATGCGTCAAAATTAATATAGGTACCCCTAGAATAGGGTATAAAAAAAGAAGTTGTCAAATCCTTAATGAAAGACTCTTTATATAGGTCAGTAGCCCAGTGGCGTTCACCAATCCGACTGAAAACTACATAGGATAGATGTCAAACGTCGTGGATCATTTAGAACATTGGCACACAGAATTGCCTAAGGCACACCCAAGGCTGAAACCCCTATCGGAAGATGCTATAATTTTTGCAAATAGCGGCAAATGTCAATTTTACTTTGAAATACTCTTTTTGGTGTAGAGGTTGGAGAAACAAGGTGTTATTCGTTTCTCTTCTTTAATGTGTCTCGTATGTTGTTGTTCCCCATTGGGATTGAACCTGCACCGCACGGGTCACAAGCCAACAACCTAATAACACATACGAACCTTAATGCAAAATGAATCAGACGGTTTTTGACAAATGTGCTTCACTGACGAATTAGGGTTGATTTCTTTCACTTGTTCGAAGGGGACATTTTCAGTGAACAGCTGATATTAACGTGAGCTATTCTTGCAATCACAGAGGGTTAACTAGTCCTGACTCTAGTTACCTTGCAATTTTTTTTTACTTGTCTCTCTCAGAACTTGAGTAGCACCCTCGTATGTATTCAAACCTTCTGGTTTCTCAGTATCATTGACACTTGCAAACAGCTAACGTCCCGGACAATTAATTGTGTAGAAAAACGTTTGGAGACTTCAACCTACATAAGTTCAAAATTGAAGTCCAAATTGGTATAGCTTTGTCATTGAAAATTTAAAGAAATGGTGGAAAATCAGGTCTAAATTTGGAAAAAAAAAACACTGAAATCAAAGTTTTGCACTACTACTAAATCTTTTTCCAGAGTGGAAAGATGTATTCATCATTATTATTGCGATTATGTCAAATTTCATTTTTATGATATTTTTGGTCAATTAGGTCATAAAAGTAGCCGCATTTTTTGTATCACTTGTTAAAGGACATATGGCCAGTTAAAATTTATTGAATGTTTCGTATTTTTCAATAATGGGTAGAGTCCGACCGAAACCGGATTTTTAAACTGAAATCTAAATTTGGTCATACACTTCGCTTCAACTGAATAAGCACAAACGTTTTCTAAGCCACGTTGTCCATTTTTTCAAAACCTTGTGCCGTAATATATCATTTGATGATGTTAACTGTTTGCTTATGATATTGGGAAAATAAATCGAAAAGAATAATTCAAAGATTACCGCTATTTTTTCCCTGGTTCTCTTGCAAAGCATTCAATATAATATGGAAAAATGCAGTTTTATTTTGCGTCAACTGAATAGACACAAATATTCAAATTGCAAATAAAAACTATTGTTGGGATTAAATGAAACAAGTTTTTCTTAAAATAGCAACAAGGGATTCTCTGTCCTCAAACTGACGGCCGGACTCATAAACTTTTTGTACTAACCATCCCCAAATGTTTTCTATAAGGTTCAGGCCCGGTGAGTACGGCGCCCATTGAAGCAATTCCCCATTCTGCTCCTCTATCAAATTTTTACTATGCTCGCGGTGTGGATGGGGGCGTTGTCCTGCTGAAAAATCCAGTTTATGGGTCCAAAAATGCCTGCAAATTTAGGAAAATTTATTTTCAAATTTCCTTTACAACTTAATGGAGCCATTTCTGAGGTTTGGAACTCAAGCTCAACAGTGCCGCCTTCTCGACTATGATGCCGCGCTAAAAATCTTTCTTCTTTCCTCACATCGTGGAAGTAATAATTAAACCCATCAGGGTCATCAAAATTAAACTTCTTCTCATCCGAAAAAACTACGTGACGCCATTCGTTTTCCAACTCATATGGAGTCTAGAGAATTCTAAGCGCATACACTTCCGTTTCTCGTTAAGTATTGGTTTATTTTTAATTTTCATCCGTTTTAGATGTTTGGCACTATGGGTAACCCTTCACACTGTTGAAACGGTGCAGCAACACCGGCTTTCTGCTTTATTTTTGCCGCAGAGTCGCAGGGTCCATAAAATTTATGCTGTCGTGACCTAACTTAACCTCATTTTCTCATTCTTTTGATACATTTTGCATGAAACTACGATAGTGCCGCTTGTGTGGACACACGGTTACCACTGCAAACAATTTTAATTTGGAACATCTACTTCGCGACACAGTGTCGATAATTTTTGGATACACAGATATATATATATGCACCAGTTATGAGTGGCGAAGTAAACGAAGTACAAGCCCATATCAGGTCTCCTTTTCCTCTTGCAATCTACGTTCATTGCGCATGGCTTCAGTTTGGTCATCAATGCCGAGTTTCGGGTATAAAAAATGCGTTAGGAACTATCGGTGCAATAGAAGCATTTTTCCACTGGCCGAAGAGACAAAGCATTTTAAAGGAAGACATTTTGAAAATGCCGAAAAAGAGTGACCGGAGAAAAGAAAAATTTAATTCTTTCGCTGTTACAAGATGGGCTCAGTCTCATGAAGCAGTTTCAACTTACCTCGAACCTTCAACCGGCCGTTATAGAAGCTTTGGAATAAATGAAAAAGTGGAAAGATCGAGAGACTTCACAAAAGACTTCTCAGCTTTTGACTGCGATTTTGACAATCGAATTTCAAATCTTCTGTCTTATAATGAAATCGATCGATCGTCTTGCCTCTGAGTCGGGAATTGCAGACGAAAAATCAAGATCTAGGAGAAGCCACAAAGCTAGCTGATGATGCTACGGAATGATATCAAGGAAAAGCCAGAAAACGTTGATTCAAATTTTTGTATCATTTACGACAATGTAGCTGAAATCTGTTCTTAATATGAAATTGCCTCGTCGTTGCAGTCAACAGAAAAACCGTTGCAACGTTGAAACACAAAATGTCGAAGATTATTACAGAATTGCCTTCTACATTCCATTCCTTGATACTTACATTTTTCATCTCCAAAGTCGGTTCGAAAAACACAAATCGATCTTCCACAGTTTCGGATCCGCCACTGAGATAAGTGTATTTTGGTCGGAACCGAAACTTCGGCAAGACTTAGCAAAACAAAACCGAAACTCTAAATTTTGCCGAAACCGAAATTTGGTCGGCCACTCATAATATTAGGATAAACTAATATTTGAGCCTATTGCTTAGCTTCTCCAGCCATTTGTGTTTGCGAAATTATATTTTTGTCAAGAATGAAAGGGATCTACAGTTTTATAGCGATTCAGTAGCGCAAATTTTGAGATGTTTGTCAGACCTTAGCAAGAGATGACATAGAGAAAAGAGTTCAGGTGCTATTGGATAGACTTGAACCTGGGACCCAACGGCCGGTATTCCCACACACTGCACCTGCAGTAATTCATAAAAGGTCCCTAGTTAGTTGATGGAAATTTTGGACCAAGCTCGTTTCAGTTATCTCTTTCATTGTATCCTCCTTCGCAAACATAGGTTAGGTTAGGTTTATGTGGCTGTCGGCAGATGCCGACAGACTTAGACCAATTTAGGTCCATTGTGATACCACGTATGTATTATCTACCTCAACTCTGTAGATGGGACCCCCATCCTTCGCAGACTTGCTTTGAAAGCAATCCACACACGTTTTCCATGGTGTCCAGGGCCCCGATTAATCACGAGACCAGAGTCACGACTTACGATTTTGATGTAACGATACCTATGAGCTTGTAGCAACAAGAACATGGACACTAACAAATTGTCATTCTAAATTCAATTAGGTACAATTTTCCATCATTTTGAACCGCATCCACCTTCACGTATTTGTAATCAGTGCACAGCTCAGGTTAATAAGGCGGCTTAGTAGATCATTCTACAATTTGGCTCTGAATTCAGGACTTTGTTATCGAAGCATTATCCTCTTCGAAATTCCATCGTTTCCACCAAAAAAAAAACCGAGAAAAATCTCTTTCCAGTATGGAAATGTATGCAGGTTGCTGTGGCCATTCTTGAACTTTGAAAATCCAGTTTCACTGTACCGTTTAAGCTTAATTCGCACTCGCCCTTGCATTTTTTTCACAATTTTCGTGTTTTTTAAGGGAGATGTGTAAATTTTGGAAATGAAACGGTCCTCGTAAATTCGACCTTGTCCTTTTCTTCTTCATTTAAAGTCTTGCCCTTTGGCTTATTTGTTTGTGGAAACAATAAAGAGGTGTCTTGAACTAATGCACTTCTAATTCGTCCAAGCACACACATTTGCAGCTTGCATGGACGAATATGTGAATGAAGTGTTTCCTTTGTTCCTATCTGTAAATCATTTTAGGTGATACTCATATAACAATAAAAAACGAACTACAGCGAGGACATACTCCTTAAGTTGGTGCCTTACCCCGACGACATAGGTACCTACTTTGCAAATAGGTATAATCTTTGACGAAATCCATTAACCCCTAAAGGATATCAAACTTAATCATCTTGATTCAAATCTAAATTAAATCAAATTAAACACAGGAATGTATCATATTTTAGGGAGTGGCGTACAAGAAACGAAACGGACATTGGTGTCTCTCTCTCTCAATACATCACTCCAATGTCACGTCATGATTTAAGGAATTTCAAATAGTTTGACAGCTAATTAACGACCATCCCCAGCCATCCAAATACACTTTAATCTTTTGAGAATGTTGAAGAATACGAATGACACAAAGCAACCACTATGCGAGTACATAATCCTCTCTTGTATGATAAATGATTGCGGCTAGTTTAAAGATTTATTCCCTACCTGAATTTATAGCCTCGCGGCCTCTACCTACTGATGGCAACCAAATTGCCTGTCTTCGCTTATAAATGTATAATCCCTACGACCGAGGGAGAGAGTAAATAAAAAAAGTCCCAGTGTACTCAACCTAAACTGATCTAATAAAACAAAGGGAAAGTTTACTGACCGACTCAGAACGCAACAATAAAATTAATAAAAAAAAAAAAACCAAAACACAAACTGGACTTGGGCTATTGTCCCGATAACAATCCAAAGGTGATACTAGAAAGGCGAGAAAACAAGTTTTGGCTTTCGATTTGTTGTGCGTGCAAAAGAAAAATACAACTCCGAACGTTGTATCTGACACGGGCAAGAGGCAGACCAAAAATGTATAATAAAAAAGATAAACGAAAAAAAGGATCCCAGATACATAGATATTGTTTTTTGTTATTATTCCAAGGTAACACTGGTGCTAAAAATATACATGTGCTGCTGCTGCTGGGGAAAATCAGGTAAGAGATCTTTTCCAGTGGATACGTGCTGTCCATGTCGATGCATTGAGAGCTACGAGGCTATCAAGACCTTCCATATGCATACATATCTACCCAAAAGTACAGGTTTTGTGTTTTTTAAGCGTCAACTTCTGCAGTCGAAAACATACATAGATGATGAACAAATAAGGAGGACACAAAACCTTCCTGGCGCATGATTGCCAAATTTTCACTCTTTGAATACAGAAAACATCCCTTTATGGCAGTGTCACAAATAAAACAAAACAAAAAAGAAATAAAACAGATACAATGACCGCGACCATAAAGATGAATTCTCGGTGTACAGGAACATGATATTCCTCAGCACAAAGTAAAACACTCTTTCGTTTTACGACTGAAACTTGCATAGGCTTTTGTTGTTTTACAGTCTTTTGTAGGAATAATGCCCCATGCTTTGTCAATGTGTGCTGTAACTGATATTTAGCATTTTTTTCGGATATCTTCCCCTCTTGTTGTTTACTTATTTATTTATGCAACAATAAGGAATTTTTACGCTCTCCCCCGAATGGAAGAATTTAATATTGTGAAGAAACAAAAGGGGACTTCAGTCGATGGGTGCCGAAGCTGATTCTTCTTTGTTCTAAGAACGAAATGTAATGAAGTTTTTTGGTCTCATGGATGCAGTCGATTACGAAATAATGTGTAAGCGTACAATGAGCTACGATTTGCAGATGTTTGTAATTCCGTAAGAGAAAATCAATGTTCTAAAAGAAGATTTTAGTTGGGAATAAAAATCATCGTGATGCTGACGGTAACTCCCAGTAGGAAACTTTGGCGATTCCGCAAGTCCTTGCCGAATCACCAAATCTTAAGCACAATAAATTGTTGTAAACAAAAGAAAAAAATTTTCAAAATACAAACAATAGCGAAAAATCGCTCAAAATATAAGCGTTTGTATGTTGGCAAAACTGAAAACATCGCCGCACGGTTGGTTTAATTTGCACTTCAACTTCTAATTAAGGATTAAGTTCCAACGTTGAAATCAAATTTGAGGTCAAAGTGCCATTGAAAAGTATTGGCTCTAAAACGTGTGGCGTTGTTGTCAAAGCCCAAGTTGGAGTGGCTGTGTTGATCTGTTTCTGTGTCGACCATAAAGCTTTAAATAAGTCGGAGAAAAGCTTGCTATTTTTCTCATACGAAAGCGAGTGTAGAACAAGGAGTCAAGGTAAGTGGTGGAGGGTCTCCTTTTTCACTGGATCTTTGCATGGGATGCATAACCCAGCAGCGTGAGTACCGACAGGCCAATGTCCAGTGCTGACCGCCACAATTCTGCCAATCTCCTGTCGGGTTCTGTTTGTTAGGTCGTGGGTTCTTTTATCATTGAAGCAGGGCCACATCTTCCTGGATATGATACAGCTATTTAGGCCGCTCTATCTGATGGAGTTCTCCTGAAAAAGAAATTACTGGGATATTAAACCCTTGACAGCTCCAATGGGAGGATATACTGTATCTGCAAGGGAACTATCAAGAGTAGAGCCGTGTCTTGCCAGCGCATCGGCCCTTTCATTTCCCTCTATGCCAGTATGCCCGGGAACCCAGAGGAGAGTAATGTTGAAGTGGCCGCTTAGACAAGTGATTGCGTCTTTACACTGTGCGACTAATTTGGAGTGTGAGTCGAGAGCTTTAATAGCTGCCTGGCTATTAATGAAGATGGCAACGTCTCTCTTGGTTATGGGAAGAGTGTGAGTATCCTACACGCCTCCCGGATCGCAAGTATTTCCGCCTGGAATACGCTACAGGAGTCCGGGAGTCGGAATGATTTGAATATATTCAGTTCCGCTAAAAAGATACCCGCTCCGACTCCGCGTTCCATCTTTGAACCGTCGGTATAGATGGCTACGTGGTTCGATGGGAACGCTTCGTTTTTCCATTCCGTTCTGGATGAGAAATAGACTTGAGAGTCTTTGTTGAGGTTGTGTTTGGGCGTTGTGTAATCAGTCACAGCAAGGTTCCTGGGTAGCAAGTCAAGTACCTTACTATGAGAAGGAGTCAAACACAAGGGAAAAAGGGATATAAATAAAACAAGTTTCTTCTTAACAGCAACTATCCATCCAGTGAGAGATTTTATAACCCGACATATTCCGGGTTGACTTTCCTTTCGCTTTTGCTTTCTCGCGACAATGAGTGCGTGGATGACGAAGATGTGGATACACACAAATTTATTCTCAACATCAACATTTCAGTGAGAGATTTTATAACCCGATAACTTTGTTCTTGTTGGCACCTCTTGCGAACATCTGAGATCTGACAAACATCCAAGAGTACCAAATTGTCATGAGAAGCTTCTCAAATTTGCCGTTCGGATTCGGCGTAAAACTGTAGGTCCCCTCCACTTCGCATGAAAGTGGTTGGAGAAGCTAGCCGCCTAATATGTATGTGTGAACGATGAGCATTAGTATTAGTTCCGGATGGAGATCCACACACAATACTAAGAATTTTCGATGTGCGTGCGCAGTTTATATGCGATTGCGAATATCAGGTTCGTTGTTGGTAGGGTTTCAGGTGGATTAGGTAGGCAGGTACGTTTACAATTTTACATGACCAAATCAAAAGATCGAATTGAAACTGAATTGGTTTTCGAGGCGGGTTTTCGCTGTCACCCAAATAAGAGATTAAATTGAAGTAGAATTCAGTTTGACACCTCATACTAAATACGTGTTTTGTAAAGCCTTGCTTTAGTGGCGAAAAAAATCCCAGTCAAATTAACACAACAAAGGAAAAGGAAGAGGGCGCATACACATTCTCTCACTTGTCTATCTCGATTTTTCAATTCGCTTTTACATGCTGATTTTCAATCCAATCACAGAAAATTTTGTGATCAGATTGACTGAATCCTTCAATCCTTCAATCTGCGTTTACATGGAATTCCATTCGGATTGAAGGCGGATAGGAATATAGCATATCCGCAACAATTACCTATGCACCGCATTTTACATAGAGGTCTTGGCCTATAACATTACGCAGAGCACTGTACTTTTGCTTATTGGATGCTGAAAATGAATAAACAACGTCATGATTTTTTACACAAAATTATTCTGAGTGACAAGGGTCATTTTCATTTGTCCGGGTACCTACAAAAAAGAAAACGGTGGCTCCGGAACCCAAAAAAATAAAAAAAAATAGGGGAACAACCTCTCCATCCACAAAGCGTGACTTTTGGTGCGGTTTTTGGACTGTCGGTGCCATTGTGTGTGGATGGATTGCGTTACCGAACGAGGTTGACTGACTTTTTTGTTTGCCTGAAATGAATGAATAAGGTTTATTTTCAGCAGGACATGCCACTCAGCTGGTGAAACGTGGCTTAATTGCGTGACAAAGTTGCTGTGCGTGTAATTTCTGCAAATGGAGGTTTTAATTGGTCGCCGAGATCGTTGGATTTAACACCATAAGACTTTTTCCTTTGGGCTATATTTAAAGATACGCATTCTCCACCAACGATTCATGTAGGTATTTGCGAAATACAGCTTGAAGTAAATTTCCAAAGCTATACATTTTGGAAATTTTAAGAAAAAATATTTGCAGGGTGTTTCAGAATTTTCTGATAAAATACGACTTTCTCCCAATAAGAAATGGACTTAATATTTTACCTCAAAAAATGTCAATAGTAAATAGCTGAAGTAAAAATAGGGTGTCAAACAAAGTCACATTGGTGCATAAAAGTAAACAAACAATAAATCTTTTAAATATTACTGCATGTATATCAAAAGCCTTTTTTTTTATTTTTGCTGCACATTAGAGTGAAAATATACTACTTCAGTTTTACTTTTTAAGTCAAGGTATAGAAAAAGTATGTTAAGTGCTATAAAATAATAAAATTTAAGAAAAATGCTTGACAGGGTGTTCCAGAATTTCTTGTTAATAATATATTTCAAGTCTAACAGTTAAGAATAAATAAATTTATAAATGAATGAAAAAAAAACAAAAAACTAGATTTCATAGAAACTTTCGTCAAAGTCCGAGGTAGTTTCTAATAAACTAATCATTTCTGAAGAGTATCGTTCTTTGAGGTCTTTTTCAGTTCTAACATGCCTAAGCGAAGAAATAAGCGGGTCCGATGAGGCTGCAGGCATGTTAAATAGGTCTTCATTCTTATACTCGATTATACTTTGGCCATGAGCCAAAATTGTATAAAGAGTAGGTGTAAGCTGCTTTTCGCGATACTTTTCTTTCAATAAATTTTTGTTTGCATTGCAAAAACTCCAAAGTTTGAACGGTCAACATTTTTTCTGCAGTTTAGAACGATAAGTCTACTTGAAGCCTTCTTATCACCTCCATATTGACTCCAGTTATACGAGCTGTTACATCTGGTTCTGCAAAAAATCTCGATTTATTTCCATCGTTAGTGTTTCCAAATCCTTGTTTTGGTTTATCCACATCGAGTGCCATTTCCTCGCGAAATTTCCTTTGGATATCTTGCTTCCTTATTCTTTCTGCCTCCTTAGTTCCAATACTTTCATCAATATTTTCTCCATCTTCTTTGAGTGTATATGCAAGTTTCAAAATGAATTCCATACATCTGATTCCGGCATGTAATGGAGATATTTCATATTCGTAATTATGCTCGTCATTTGTTGACTGGTCTTCATTGTTAAAGTTTTTTTGCGTTCTTTTACAAATGGGACAAGACCGTTTAGACTTTGTTTCAGTGATTTCATTCAACACTTTTCCGTCAAACATCGTTAAAAATAGTTCGTGGTTTACAGCAATAACGACTTCGTCCTTAACCTTATATTTGAAAGGAGGAAGATCAGCGATTTGGCTTCTGATGTCATTCACTGTTCTTTCCTTTGCATACTGGAACATTATTGGTGGGCAGAAATGAACTTATGATGGGCGAGGGGTTTTCCAATATTCACTATTTGAACACTTCAATCTCAGGGGAACAATTGAGGCCATAAACATGTTTGCATCCGTTATTGTTTCACCATCATTTGTTACTATTTTTTGTTTATAGGCACTTTGCCCAGGTGATCCATCACTGCCCCACTTGCTTTGTAACGTCAGACTTCTTGGAAGTCCAATTAATTCCTGTTCACTCTTGGTTAACAAAATTCTTCTTGTTGTGTAAAATATTTATTATAATGTAGTTAAGAATACATTTTTATATGTAAAAATAATGTTTTTGTGACCACTTGCATTTTTAAGGATATAATAAAAAAAAGCCATAAATGAATAAAAATAACCTTCTTTAATAAAATCTCTCTAAACCGCAAATAGGCAAAAACTGGCAGCTGGTTTACTAAGTAAATGTTTTCGAAATAGTCAAAGAATAAATGTCCGTTGAGTTTAGACCAAAGACTCAGGATTTTTTATAACTCAACTCAAAGTCAAAAAATTGAACCAAAAACAGTTTTAAGAAAATCTTAAAATTTTGGTATTAAAAAAAAAATAATCATAATTGTAATACAAATAGTCATTTTTACAAGCTCAAATAAAAAAAAATATAATTTTTAACAAGGTTCTTAGATTTTAACTCCGAAACTCTGAAACTTTTCATAAAACAAATATTTTTTCTTTGATTTTAAAAATAAGGAAACTTTGACTACCTGTATCATTCGAATCCTTCGACCGATTTTAAAATTTCTTATGGCTTTTGAAGCTGCCAATATTTCCTAATCCAGTAAATAAATTAGTTTTGGATTTTAAGCACACACGAAAATTGAATTTTGCAAACACTTTTGCGGCGCTTGATCAGGGGAATACGCGGTATGTTTTTTTTTATATATATATAATATATATATAATAAACACACACTAAAGGGATTTGTTCTGACCCTTATAGTGTAATAGCTACAACAAAGCGCAGGCGTTAAGGAAATTAGTGTGAGAAGAAACGGAGAGATGCCGATGCACGTTTGTTTTGAATGTTTGTAGGTTATAATGTGAAGGAAAAACAATGCGTGGAAGAGTATTCCACATTCGTGTTGTACAGGCTTGAGGGTGAACTGATGAACATTCCTTGCATGGCGGGTATTGCGGTTGAAATCTTCAAGGGGAGAAATGCATTTCGTTTGAGCACTTATGGTGGAAATAACTATAAATGAACTTTTGTTACGTTGGGCGTTTGGGGTCAATTTGTGTTGCTCTGTCCGCTGTTTTGGGACCCAGCTTCCACATAGTTTATGAAATCCTAGTGTTGCTGTGATTGTTGTAGTGTATCAGAGATCTGCAGATTTGTGGAAACCACCGAAAGTTCATACAAAGTCGATCTGCGGTGGCCACGAATAGCTTCCTCAATTTTTCCAACAAGCGAATCAGTCAAAATCGACGGTCTTCGACTCCTTTGCTGGTCGTGCACACCAGTACAACCGTTTTTAAATTCACGACACCACTTAATCACTTTCGTACGATTCATAAGTCCTTAGCCATAAACCGATTTGATCTCGTTAAAAAGGTTGATTTTCCCATCACAACGAGTTTTTATCGACATCGTTCACGGCAAACGTTGCTGTGACCTTTTGGTCGTACCGACGCGTGACCAACATAGCAAAAAAAAATCCGTTTGCCCGTGAGGGCTCTAGTACTCTTACTTTCTAGACATACCTCGTATATGCGATTCTTTCAGCGACCAAATTGAAATACTCCCAAGTAGTGTTTCTTCCGTGTGGCCACTAAAAGCAGTACCGTGTATACAGCCACTTAACTGCTCGTCGCCTGAGAATTGTTTTGTTCCATACGCCACTTTGTCGTTTTTGAGTTAGGGACGGATTCTATGGTAATTTTGTATGCTCTTTTTAATTCTGTGATTCGATTTGCTCTAAGTCTTTCCAATCCCGAGATATCGAACATCGACTTTGTCCCATATCCACCAAAATCAACAGTTTGTAGAATTGTTTTGTGCCATAAACCATTTTTTGGCGTTTGGGACAAATTTTCCATATAATTTATCGCAATTTTTTTGTGAGAATTGTTTTGTTCCACGTGCATATCACTGCGACAAGAGATACAGAAAATATTAACAAAGTTGAGAATTGGTTTGTCGTACGTGCACTCGTGTTAAAGAAAAGCTATGTATGTGGACCAATGATCGCAAACAAAATTTTAGTATTGGTTTGTTCCACCTCCATTACAGTTGTGTAGATAATATTCGATATTATGAAGATATGAATTCGCGGTAATGAATAGTGCTGCAAACGCAAAACCTAGTTGCAGACGTACGAGCAGTCAATCATTGAATACATATAGTTTCAATAGATGTGTTTAATGCACCTTAGCTGCACAGTTAAGTACAGAAAAATTCTGAAAAGTGCAAGATTAGGTGTTCCATGAGTAAAAAACTTGCCGCAAAGTGTTCTACATTCTGTCAATTTGTGTTCCTTGAAGCAGTGCAGATCAGTTTAGCACAAGTTTTTCTGTACCTAGTTTTGAGGTAGGGCAAGTGAGTGAAATATGTCAAATTTGAAAATTCAAATTGTACCTTACCTACTGATGCCAATTGATTTATTTGTTTGGCATGAGATATCGTGTTTCTTAGTTTAATGTTACAAATATTCGCATATATTATGTATATGAAAAAAACGAAAGAATAACATGGAACGAGTTCAAATTGTGATCAAATCGACATCAGGCTAAACATTGACGGTACAATGCTCACTCAAAACCCGAAATTCACTAGAAAACAAAGAGGAATATCTATTTGAAATTTCGCAGCTGAGAAGAGAACATTATGATTCGAAGCTGTACTTTTCTGATCTGATTTGATCTGACATTTTTCACTCACTGGTTTAATGCTAAACACTTTGAATAATTTTCTTATTTTATTGTATTTTTTGAATAAAAACTTTGTTAACAAAAAAGATAAAATCGATTTTTCTTTTCAAATTGTAGCATCCAACTCCATGCTTTCTTGCCTTTCAGATATTTTGGATGAGAATTGCTTTGTGCCATATCTATTTGTTTGTGTTCCACGTGTATGAAAAAAAAAATTTGTTTCAAAATGTAGGAGGTGGGACACAAGTCAGATAAGGAGACTTTTACGTCAGTTAACGTGGCTTGTTAACGGTTTGGCAAAACACTTTGAAAATTGGTAGGGGAACTCTTTATAAGACTAACTTCAAATAAAAAAAATCAAAAAAAAATCGTATCATACAGTTTCAGAGTACCAAGTACGCAAACCCTTAAATGCGTTTTTCTCGAAAAAGTGCCAATGGCATATGGAACAAAACAATTCTCAGGCGAACCCCACAAATAAAACAAGATGCTCCCCTTGTTTTGAGATCCTCCATAAAAAAAAAAAAAAACTTCTAATGTGAGTTTCAGAAAATAAATGTTCTTTTCATCACTTGATCATTTTCAAAACTACTTCAAAGTGTCACAGTGAATCAGAGACTTCTGTTTTCAGCCATTTTATGTACATATACAATAATGTAGACATAAAATCAATTCAAAGCAATAAAAGATGTCACACTTGAAAAATAAAAAAATAAAATGTATACTTTTCAAACTGCGTACGAAAACTGGCTCTGCGTTTATCATTGTCACGTCACTTGAAGTATTTTTCTTCAAATTGACCTGCTGAAAGAAAACATAAAAAAAACATAGTCCCATTGACATATCCGGTGATGAAAAGCAACAAATTAGGTTCCCAACAAAATGAAGTGAAACAGGAAGGTTGCAATAAATTTGTATAAATCAATTTCAAAGTATTTTGGAACTGACATTGACATTACGTTTTTTGTATATCATACTGGAAAGCAAGAAACCTTTTCACTTGTTTTATATTTTACTCTTTTTAAAAACAATACCAAAGAGTTGTTATTTTCAAAGACTTGCATTATTATTAAGGCTCGCAACAATGCCTGGCTATGATTTATTTTTAGGAATAATGATGGGCTTATCATTTATCAATTTAACAAAGAACGACGCGCGGCATACGGAATTCATTATAATTGCACTTGCGTTGATTGGATGTCATAAACTTTGTTGATAGTGTGCACGCTCAAGGACGAGGAATGTATTCAAGGCACTGTGTGTGTATGTATGCCAGGGAAGGTCGGACGGGTTAAATGGGAAATCATCATTCCGGATGACATTCCGCCAATCTAGATAGGCATTTTGTTTTTATGACTTCAAATGAGTGTTTAATGATCGAAATCTTATGCTTTTAGGAGGTAAATTGTTTTTCAAAATTGCCTTATCATGCTGGGTCTGTTGCAAATAGGCGGAATTTTATGGGCAATTAGTTAGGGAAATGTCAAACAATGATAGGGAGTAATTTGGTGAAAGTTGGAAATGGTGTTTTTAAGATAATACCGTGTGCCAAATGGGTTAACAGTTGATAAGGTTCGACAAATGCTTTTCAACAATAAAGTGGCATGAGGAGTTGGTTGCAATCAGTTATTCCCAAAGTGGGCACTATCACTCCCTTGGGGCGGGCGGTAGAAAACAAGCTGCGAGCGCTTGGTTGGCGCTAATAAACTTTAATGACCTCTTCATAGAAATGAAACCTTACTTTCAATTTACGTCCAAATTATAAAGGGGATACAATAAATAGGGAATTTTTATGGTGCTCAGATTCTGTGGGCTTAATGGTTCAGCGTTGGGCGACCGAACGAGGGTTCTCAGGTTGAAATCGTGCCGGGACACATTAACACCTAAATTTTTTTCCCACTGCCGCACCTCTTGCGAAATTTTGGCAACCATCGAAGAGTATAATTATGGCATGAGAAGCTTCTCAAATTTGCCGTTCGGAGTCTGCATAAAATTGTAGGTCCATTTCGGGCCAAAAATATAGCTTCGCACAAGCAAATGGTTGAAGGAGCTAGGTGTAAGAATCTGTATTAATAAAATATTTAGACAGCTGCTTATTTTGTTTTGTGTACGATTTTTTAAGGGGAGGGATACTGTTCTTATGAATATGTATTGGGCTATGTATTGCATAACAATATTTAGTAGCAAACTATCTTAGCCAGTTTCTCACCGCACAGGGTTACTTTGACCCTTTGCTCCACGAGATCGGCATAAGAGATAGCCCAACCGGTCAGTACGGGGCTCTCCACCAGAGGACGCAAACCTCACCTTCTAGGCCGCGATCTGGAAAGGAGCATCATTGTCATTACTCCGCATAACGTCACCGGAAAGATGCTTACATGCGACCAGAACTGGAGACAAACTTTTTTTCTTTTTGTAGAACACATAATGTGTTTGATAAAAAATGTTGAAGAAGAACGAAACAGAAAGAGACAGATTAATACGGTTCACAAGGACAGACGTCTTAGGCTACAGACGATTTAAAAGACGACGTCCTCTTATGGGCATAGAAACGGTTTTACCCTGACCTGGAGAGCGTGGAGAGTTTAGTCCGCGAGTGTCGGACACACCAAGGGGTGTTGACAGTGATGCAATTTCTGCACTTTTAATGCTAGATCTAGCATTTTAGACGAAAGAAACGCATTCAGCAATCTGGAAACATTCACCTCGATTACCGTTGTCGTTTTCGACTCTAAAATACACGACTCTTCCAAATCTGTATTATGCTTGTCGTTTCACACGACAAAGGTCGGATGAAAATGTCAAATGTCTTTTTGTACTAGAATTGAAGTCGTCTCACGACTTTACTTTAATTACCTAAGAAAACTCAACCCCACTAATGACCTAAAAAACGACATTTTTTGTCGTTTGCAATTTTGCTCCCGACAGGTAGTCGTGTGATTCAATTAGACTGTATTTCAGCGTTTGTAACTGATTTTTTTAAGCAGAATTCATTTCTTTTGAATCGAAATACCCACACCATTAACGCATTCGTTTTTGAGTGGAAAATATTCAGTTTATTTGCGTTTTTCCGTTGATCAACTTCAAAAGTTAGAAATACCTAAAAATGGAAAAGAATTAAAAATTACAAATAAAAGACAGTCAGAAGTTCTTATTTCATTAATGGAGTAGAATTTACATCTGGCAAAAGGATTCAGCAGAGGGTTAAATAAAATCGATTTCGAAAAATCTTGGATTTGTATGGCTACAAAAATTAACAGCTATGACCCTCCAACAAGAGATGGAAAAGGTTGGCAAAAGGTATGTACCGACTTACAAACATTTGGGTAATAAATGTTGTAAACATATTTTTTTAAGGTTTGGGCCGATTTAAAATACAAAGTAAAAAAAAAATTAGTGCACATCAAAAAGGAATCACGTGCAACTGGAGGAGGCAACTATAAACAGGCGATACTTTCGCCTCAGGAGGAAGCTATTTTGAATCTGCTCTCGTTCGTAAAAATTTAAATCCAAAAGGTTTTGGGGCTCCAACTATTTCAATAGTTCAGTCACAATCGCCTGATTGTAATTATTGATAATATCCGTCGACATCGCAGACAGTTTCCACACCAATCCCTTCTACGTGGAACGATTTTTCGGAATCAACATCCATAGCTCTCTTGCCAAACTCGCCAACAACAGACATTCAATCCGCTCACTGGTCACATGAGGCTGAAATGAATCCAACTCCAACTAAATCAAATATTCGAAGTCATTCAAGGAATCGTACTAAAAGTCACACAGGAAAATAGAGAAAATTTGTTAATTAAACAAACCAAAGTGCAGGAAAATTTGTACTCAGATGTCAAAAAAAAGTTTAAAAAACATTGAAAAAGTGTTAAAGGAGAGCGAAAGATACAATTTTTGACAGTTCCAGAAGAGTGATACCAATCTTTCTCAAAGATTTTACTACATTCTAGTCGTGTACACATCTGCTACGAATTTGACGGGTCGTGTGCGTTAGGTAATAAAGATTGAAAACGAACACGACTCGGGAAATGACAAAAGACGTTTTCGACAAATGACAACGGTAATCGAGGTGAATGTAAAATTCTTTTTGGCATTATCGGCTTTTATCTGTGTTGCCACTTGTCCACCTAAGGTTTTTTTTTTCTGCGATGGAAGGTGGAAGCCTTGCATGAGGCACCAATGGTCCGACGTCCATTGGTAGTGTCGGATTCCTACCGGCTAAAACCACCTCCCTTCCCGAACAGGCCGATTCGTTTCGCCCGCGGAACCGTCGTAAGACATTACTTCGCGGGGGTCGGTTAGCTTGTTGCTCTATTGTTGGAACTATTAGCTTTCCGTTGGCGTTCTAAGCGTTTAAGATCGCTGAGTATACGCACCGCCACGTTACTTACAGTGGTCTAGTTTTCGTCATTCCGAAGCATATCCACCTTAGGTTGGTTCTCTCAATGGCCTCCTTCATAAACATGAGTTTGCATGCAGCAATTGGAATACCTAAGGGACCTTTATCAGGTAGAAGGGGCAGTATGGTTCCTTCTCTATCGAGTTCATCAGCCCTACAATTCCCTGGAATATCTCTGTGTCCCGGCACCCAGCATAGGTGAATGTTGAATTGCTCCGCCATCTCCACGAGAGATGATCGGTAGTCTAGGACTTTATCGCAGCTTGGCTATCTCAGAAGATTCGGATGTCCATAGCGGATATCACGTCCGCCTTCAGCCACGATAGGACTTCTTTAATCGCCTTGGAATGCCTAAGGGTCGTGGATGTGTTGTAGTTTATCCACTGACGATCTTACTCCTACACCACCACATCTTATTATATCAACGCATTATAGCAAATACAGGCTCGACTAATACAGCGTCCTATGTAGGAAACAACATTTTGTAATAAATCCCAAAAGAAATATCCTTTTGCAAAATGCTCGATAGATATATTATGGTGTCATCCTGTCGAAACGCTTCAGATATACACTGTAATTATAGTTTTGTCCATATTTTATTTATTTTTTCTGAAAATAGGCTAATTTATAATGGCATAGCACGGTCATGTGCCTGTGTACATGGCTCTTTTCGACTTCAAGATCGCGGTAGCCGAGCATTTGTGCAAGGTTGGCAAAACGTACAACAAAAGAAAGTTCGTCCAGCTTTCCACAGTGGTACTCCAACAAGTACGAAAAGAACTTCGGACTCCCGTCAATCGACCAGGACTTCTATTCAGCTAATAAAGCTAAGAAATCATCGTACACCTCTGATTGCAGTCCGTAAAGATTCAGTGGATCATCTTCCAGAATGGAAAAGTGGCAGGCAGTAATGCCATTATCATTGCAAATTTCGAACTTTCGTATTTTGTTCCAAATGCGGAGTTTATCATTGCTTGAACAAAGACAGAAACAGTTTTATGTCTTTTCATGATTGATAGCATTTTGTTCTTTATTACTATTTCTATAAAATGTAAATATAATGAATCAGTAAAAACACCAATAAAATTGTGTGTAAAAAAATCGTCACTGCATAAGAAGCCATAAATGGCAAGAATTTTTTAGGTTGAAAAGATACAGACTGCATAAGACGCCGATTTATGGCGATTTTTTTTTCAAAAACTGGCCTACTTTAAAAAAAAAAAAAATTTCATAGATATCTTAAGCAAGCTGCATAAAACTAAATCCAACTGTTTTTTTTTTGTTTTTTTTTTTGTTTTTTTTTTTAGTGAGTCACAATGCATGCAGTAGAGGGTTAACGTCACTGACATTGACTGGACAATAACTTTGTTAGACAATTACTAGACGTAGTTAAAGGTAGTTTACGGTGGAAAGTAGTTTCCCTGCTAACTAAGCAAAGTTAAGCGTGAAAATTACGTGAGGTAGTTTGCCCTGTCATCTCTGGTTTTCAAGCTTAATTCCCTCATTTTGCACATTTGTGTTCCAAATATACCAAAAATTTCCATCTGCAAATGAAGACTGGAATAATGGGTTCAGAGCGGCTGGTTGTACAAAATTGAATACAGTCGCGCTTTGTGTAAACTTAAAACAAATACGAGTAGATGTGTCGATCGTTAATTGATTGGTTTTTTTTTTTTGAAAAATACAGATTGCTATAAAGATTTCAAAAAATGCAGATTGATAAATTGTATCGAATAATGGCAAATTGTACTTTTGTACCTGAACAAATTTATTTGCATTGAATTCGATGCAATTGTGTCGACTTTTCCATCCCTGCTTCTTACTAGCCATGGTTACGAGTATATAGGTTTTTTTTTAAAGCTAGTACTGATTTTTTTTTTTTGATTTTGAACAAAACAAATTTGAAATTTCAATGATTTTATAACACTTGCACTTACGCTGCTTCCGTCAAATTATTTTGAGTTGTTTTGAATGACAATGAAGTCCGGCGCAGTGGCTCAATGGTTAGTGTGTCGGACTACTACTCGAAAGGTCCCCGGTTCAATTCCCGCCGGGCCAAGTAACATCTTGAGTTTTTTTTCCACTGCCTCACCTCTTGCGAACGTCTGACAAACATCCAGGAGTACATATAGGTCCCTTCCACTTCGCAAAGAAAGAGAAGCTAGGTTTTAGGCCCTCTATGGGCCGTTATTGCCTAATATTTACATTTTTTTTTTTTTTTTTTTTTTTTGAATGACAATCGCATCTTGTAATTGCTACTACTTGAAGTGGACGGCTGGAGTACAGCGCTGTGGTGCTTTTTCCTTCACTTGGACTAGGAAATTTCATTAAATAGCCATTTATTTGTGTTCAATCGAGAGAGCATATTCTGCAATTAATTAATTAGTTGGAACACTCGGTGTGCAAAAACGGTGAACAATACGGCTAATGGCGGTTTCAGATGGTCGATTATGTCGGCTGTTATATGGTGCAAGTTCTCAAGTTTGGCGCACAGACCCGTTAATTTTGGGCACAAATTTCTAAAATTTGGTAACGTAGTTGAAGCGTGGATCAATCACCATAAAATTGCAAAGACTACTGGATTAAAAATGACACTGACAATTGGTTTGCCAGATGTATCTGCCTGAAGTTAGTACTTTTTTTAAAAAAATTACACCTTTTACATTTCAAGCCATTTGTGATCAAAGTCAGGAACACCTAACCTCTAACCTGTTGCAAGGACACATTATTTTAGTTTCCATGGCATCAATTTAATTTTTTTTATTTAATTTCACAAATTGCATATTTAATTTAACAATTGATATTGAAATATTTGTTCGTGACATTTGTACACGTTACGTAGTTCTTTACTGTTCAATAAAAGACCAAGTCTTAATGTACACCTTTTTTTCAAATAACTTAACTAAGCTGTACGACCGTGGTGGTGTGCTTTGTATTCAACGAACTTATAACGTCCTATGGGGACCAATATTTTTATAGTTTTCTATAAATTACGTTTTTAGCACGGAGAAATTATTAAAATACAGTAGACGATCGGAAGAGTGAACTATGCAGTAAAGTGAATACGCACAATTTTATACACAATAGTGAACAATAAAACTCTCGATAAAGTGAACACACATTTTTGCTCAGATTTAAAAAGCTGCAATGCGTCTTCCGCATGTTGACTCAAACAACGTTCAAAGAATCTCCCTGTTGGTGGACAGATGGTAACAGATATGCCTTCGTCGCTAGCAGTGGTTAGCTACAAACATTTAAGAATAGATATGGGGTTCGATATTTAAAACATTTAAATATCCGGAGATATTTAGAGGATATATGTTAGAGGATAACTTTGTTGGCTTGCCCTTAATGCTAAAAGCAAAAAAATCCTAGTCTGTTCAGAAATGTATCTTTCCCTGTACATTGCAGGAACTCAAATACGCTTGGATGAAAAAAACTTCAAAACTTTCTAAAAAAAAGAGAAGATTGGCTACTTAAAGCCCTACCTATTTTCGATAACGCTTCTAGCCATCCAGCGGAAAATGTGCTACAGACATCAAATGTCAGCATAACACTTATCTTTATGCCACCAAACGTAACTCCACTTATTCAACGGATGGACTAAACCATCGCTGTTGTTGTTTTTTTGATTAAGTGATTAAGTGGGCAGGACAAAACAATGTAGATTGTTCTGATATCACAGTTAGAAAACATTTGCAAGAAAAAGCAGTGCAAATCAATTTATTTTAGGGAAGACAAAATTAAGTTTTTATTTAAAAAAAAGCTTTTACCTCATGTTAATTATGTAATGTTCCGTTTTTTTAATGAGTTAACATTTCTATTTTGTGTTTTTGCTTTTCTTAACCTGATTTCTTCTTTTATTTGTTTTAAATGTTAAGTTGTTAATGGTGAAACATACATATTTTATTTGTTAAGACTGATTTCTACTGCTTTCTTTGTAAAGGGTTTTCAAAGTTGAGGTACGAGTATCATTTTTAATTTTGAATGAAAGACATAAATTGTGTGAAATCTGTATTTATTTTTATTGGAAATTAATGAACATTAATTCCGGTTAATAATGAAAAAGAATGTCGTCCAAGTGACCTCCTCTGCTAGCTCAGCAAACTGTCAACCGTTTACCAAAATTTTGAATCACTTTTTCGCATAATAAGTGAAGTTTGAGGTGGTGAACAGTGTGAGGATTATCGGCATAAGCTTTACTCTTCAAGAAACCTAATAAGAAAAAATCCAGTGGTGTTAAATCGCATGATCTTGGTGGCCAATTCACGTCTGTTCTTCGGGAAATTATGCGATTTTTAAAGTTTTCTTTCAAAAGATCGGTTGAGTTCGTTGCTGTGTGGAATGTTGCACCATCCTGTTGAAACCACATATTCTGCACATCAATATCTTCCAATTGATTCGTCAAAAAGTTTCCAATCATCGCTTGATATCGAACTCCATCCACAGTTACTGCATTGCCATTTTCATCTTCGAAGAAAAATGGACCAAATACGCAACCACACCAAAATTCACACCATACTGTAACTTTTTTCGGTTTCATTGGCCTTTCAAAAAATCCTCTAGGAGTTTCTTCAGCCCAAATGCGACAGTTTTGTTTATTGATATAACCGCCAGTTTCAAAATGAGCTTCATCGGTGAAGATAATTTGCTTGAAAAAAGTGTCATTTTTTGTTGTTGCTTCTCTACACGGAGGAAAATAACATCCTAAAAACAAATAGAACCTGCATGAATTCAAATAGATTTCAGCATTGTTTTTTGCCAAGCCGACTATCGGTTTAAAACAAGTAGAAACATCTATTTAATTTATTGTATATGCCTTAAGTTTGTTTTTAAGAGATTCCGTTTCATTATACCCTATTCTAAGGGTAGGTATATTAATTTTGACGCATAGTTTGTAACATACCTTAATATTGCCCGTAGACCCCTAAAAGTTACTATATTTATGATCAGCATCGATAGTAATGTCGATCTAGATATGTCCGTCCGTCCGTCCTTCGGCAAAAATTAGGCTTTTAAACTGGGCCTAGAGAGCTGAAATTTTAACCATATACTCTCTAGGGTCCCGAAATAATCAAGTTTACGAATTTTTGAAATCCGCCCACAGACACGCCCACAAACTCAAAAAAACAAAATTTTGGAAAAAATCGAATTTTGAGCTAGAAAGCTGAAATTTTTTATATATGATCTATGACCCCTAAAACTGCTACACAAATAAATAAAACAATTTTATTGAAAAAACAAAATTTGAGCTAAAGAGCTGAAATTTATATAATATACTCTCTAGGGGCCCTTTAAGCTCATGTGTAAATATTTTCAAAATCCGCCCACAATTTAAAAAAAAACTTTTTTGAAAATTCAAAGTTTGAGCTAGGGAGCTGAAATTTATAATATATACTCTCTGAGGGATAGTAATAAGAATAGGGTATCCAACAGTTCGCCCAAGCGGACTGTAGCCCGTCCCTATGTTTTAAAAAGGAGTTCATTTTCTTTTTAGACTTACCAGCAGTTAGTATTACGATGGGTCCCTATTGATTAAAATATGCATTCGTATAAAATTAAGATGCTAAGCAACTTAAAATCGCACGTATCTGTTTATACGAAAATGATGACACGTTTAAAATTAAGACGAATTTCTCATACTTTGCACTTGAAACATTTAAATTTAAGACTTCCCAGCTATTAAAATGAAGCATTAGTCTGTGTTGATTTAAATTTACTTTCTCATGAAATTAAATTGCTCAACATCTTAAAGGTGCACATATCTCTTTAAATAAAAATGGTAAAGCGTGTCAAATTAAGGCGAATCAACCTATGATTTTTGCTTGAAGCACTTAGTACCTATAGCACACAATCACACATACGCTGAAAAAGACACATAAATGCGTTATTGTGGTATATTAGCTTACCGTCCTTAGTTTCCAATTTATACTCACAACTGCGAAGTAGGTAAAATCTCTTGCCAGGTGAAATATTTTAAAATAATAAAAAAAATGTGTTTGTTTAAATTAGCGTATTCAGTCTTCACATTCCATTTTTTTTTATTTTAACATTTTGTGGTTACAATATTTTTATTTCTTTAAAAAAAAGTTTTGGTCAAATAACTTTCAGGCCATTATTTAAGACATTAAAATGAATAGGTGGGCCATCAACATTTTTAATGTTCATTGTACAGTAATGTGAATCTACATCAACAAATTTCATATGACAAAAAATGAGAAGAATATTTAATTAATTTCCATCTCTCAAAAAATATTCATAATGTCCCAACAAACTATTCGATTTGTTTGGATAAATGTTTTCAAAGTCGACGTCAACCTGTACACAAAAACGAAAAACACCTCTCAATCTTTTATAAATACTCGTATTTATTACGATAAAAACAATTACCAATGCGTATCCTAGGTCGTCATTGTATCGGGGCCAATCCTTTAACAGTTCGCTTAAAGTTTTTTCCTGGTTTTTAAAGCTTTCAATACGCAGTTTACTTGTCTTTTTCCAGTACTCTAAAACTTTTTCCCATGGAGAAGCGTTATTTGCCAACCAAACAATGTATTGTCGTAGGTCTGTTAGCTGATGAACAAAATAAACAAATAATGCGTATCTAACGTAAATACATGCATACAAAGTACCTTCTTCATTATAGCTAATTCTGTCCAACTCTGATATTTGACTGTCATAAGACTCGTTGCATCCAGAACGTTTGTTAATTTGCAGCCTTAGTTTACTGTTGCACCATTTTGAGTGCAACTTTCCTATTGGGTTCTTAGCTCCTTTTTTTCTTTTCATATAATAAGTTTCCTAGTTTTTAAAGTTTAATTTGCATTACCGTGTTTGGATGTAGGTGAAAATAAGAACAATACCGTTTTCTCTGCTGGAAAATATTTAACAATATTTCTGATTTCTGCTGCATTAAAATATAGCTCAAAACAACTTTTTTGTTAAGGCATTCTTGGACTTCGTCGGGTGCAGTGGCTCAATGGTTAGTGTGTCGGACTACTAATCGAAAGGTCCCCGGTTCAATTTCCGCCGGGGCCAAGTAACATCTTGAGTCTTTTTCCACTGCCCCACCTCTTGCGAACGTCTGACAAACATCCAAGAGTATCAATTGTCATGAGAAGCTTCTCAAATTTGCCGTTCGGATTCGGCGTAAAATTGTAGGTCCCTTCCACTTCGCAAAGAAAGTGGTTGGAGAAGCTAGGTTTTAGGCCCTCTATGGGCCGTTAATGCCTAATATTTATTTATTTATTCTTCGACTATACACTGCACCAGATCTTTTTGAGATCTATTGTCCAAAATACTTATAAAAATCGATGACTGCGAAGAAAGCTTATCAATGTCTGCTCGCTCGATTTTCTCGAGCACATTTAAGTCGATTGATTGTTCCCGAAATAACATAATGGTGGCTGCCGAAAGACCCCACTCAAGAAAGAGACTTTCGACTTCTGCACTTAAATTTGAGTTTGTGTATATTATCTCATAGAAAATGTTCGGATCGGTGTTTTCCGACATTTTAGCAATGAATAGCTATTGTTTATCTTTGAAGCACTTACCTAGGCTTCTAACTTTAAATGATTTTTTCAATAACTTTTCACAGAAATAAAACCCTTTGACATCACACACGCACTTTGACACGACTTACGCAACTTTACTTACACTTTGAACTTTAAATGTACTTTCTTAAAATTTTCACAAAGAAAACCCTTTGACGCGATACAACATTTCACTAACGACTGCGATCAACGATTGAAAATTTGTATTACGAAATGTTTTGTCTACTGCGCAAGCGAACCGAGCTTAACGAAGAGATTCTCTTTGAATCAACGTGAATATCTGCTTAGTTCTATTCTCAGTTCCTGATTTAAAGAGACACTGTTAAGAACAAAGAGACTTCGCTTTTAAACTATGAGAAATCAGTTTGTTCTAAGCTGATAAAGTCAGATAAATTTAAAGAGAAATTTCTTTTGAAAATAAAATGAAGTTCATTTTAAATTCTGTTGAATTTGAATAGAATCTATTTATTTTGTGATGAAATCTCGTAGTTTTAAGAAGGTTGGTATTAAGATGAGCTTCAAGTTATTTTTGAGGTGACCCTTTTTTCTCCGTGTATGGTCCAATGAACGAATTGCCGACGCGATGCGTGGTCAATTGGCCTTAATTCTTGTGTTAACTGTATTTTGTAAGCCTTTACATGCAGATCTTTGTGAAAAATGTTGAACAAAGTTGTTGGTTTGAGGTTTAATTGCTGTGAACGACGACGAACTTATAGTCAACAGGTCTGGTTTTAATTAGTTCACTTTATTAGCGTCTACTGTATAACAAAATTTCCATTCTTACGATTTCGTGGTGTTATAAGAATTGCGAATTTGCAGAAACCGTCCTCTTTAACAACCAAACATTTTCATATATCTTTCTCACTCATACATTAAATATATTTTTCCTTCGAAATGCTTGCATTTGTGTAGAAATGTCGGGTCAGAAAATACACCAATGCGCATTGAAGTAAATAAAAATTTGTAAATAAGTAGCTTTTTGTTTAACTCGCTGATGATAAAATGACATTAGCGGTGCAATAAGATAAAGTCCAAATCGATTTTGGGCTCTATTTCACTCTTAAAAGTGCAAACGACACCCGTGTTGTGTTTGTGGTTGCGCCGTCCTGCAGGTGGAACCACACGTTCTCTAAACCCTTTTATGATGCGATAAATTTCAATGAAAAATCTTCCTTATTGACGCCTCTATTTCGCGTTCTTGAAGTTTGTCCACTTCTGCTTGTGTTTATTTCACAAGTGTTAAAATCGCGATTACTGTCCGTGATAGAATAGCACAAAGTCCTTTGTCCGATAAACGAAAAAAGAAGTGGTTATAATACTGAACCCTGTGGGACGCCATCGTTGATTAAAGATTGGGATAAAATAGGAACATACTTAATAAAGGTGTAATCCTAGGGAGCTTGATCTTGGTCTTTTGCAGAACTCTTCAACATTCTACGCCACGACATAAGCCTTGACCATAGTAAATTAAGGAAGTAGGATTTTCAATGATTTTTCTACAGCCGAAATCCTTTTTAGGCAATTCAGTTCCGCAAACACTATCGTCTGTCGTTAATGCTCGCATTCGATCCATGCATAGTTCATGTATGTTTTTACCGAGATCGTAAAAAAAGAAGCCGACCTAAAAACTCCTGGTGCATGCTTGCCTATAATTTTTAAGATCGAACCGGCAAACCTCACAGGGTGATCAGTAGGGCTACAGTTAAGTGAAAGAAAAGGTGTTAAAGAAGAGTAAGATGAAGTAGGTAGTTATTTTGAAAACTTTCTCAAATACTGCCAGTTTCAAAGTACACATCATCGAAAGTGTACTCCAGAAAATTGTTATTGAAACAGGTCCTCAGGGGATAACCGAAAACCATAAACCTTAACAGGAAACTAGTAACATCAAAGTTTCCCATTCACAATACTTTCTATAAAAGTATATGCGCTGTGTGTCCTTAACGGATATAACGATAAAGAAATAAGTTTCGGGCACGTATGACACTAGAGTGTCAATGAGGAGCTCTGACGGATGTCCGAAACATCTTGCCACTAACAAAGGATGCCACCTCTGTAATAGGTGTACAGAACCTCTTTGCGACCCACCCCTACCTACAATGGTGATTGAAGTAGAAAGATGTTATCCATACTTTTATGTTCAGGTGAAATCGATTTTTAAATGACAAGACGACACGGTTCAACGCATGGGAATGAGAGAGGAGTGTCATAAGCAAAGTTGAGAACAATGTTGTGCTTCCTTTTTGCTCTCGTTGGTAATTTGTATTTATTTACTGTGCGCAAAGAAACATAAAACCTCCTAACCGCACATATTAGTATACCGTTCTTTTGGTTCTAGAAGAAGCATTGTGCTTGATGAGATACAACAGACTCCTCCTGCTTTTGTGGTACCAAAGGAGCGGCATGGAGACATAGTAAGAGTCTTTCATTCGTGTCCTTGGATAACGTTAAGTGAACGTGATTGAATGAAAAGGTTCGTGATCTTGTTTGGCAGATAGATACAACCCCCACACTCTACAGTCACCACGTACACGGTCGCGTACAATCGCACTCCAAAAAGGGTATGCCCATCAATTGTGTCGCATTTCGTTCCCCTTGAAGTAGTTCTTTTCGCTCAATAAATCACTGATTTATATATTTTGGGTTCAATGAAACGAAAAGGAGGCTTTCACTGCTGCTCGCTTCCCCCTTCGTTGTATCTCCGTGGGCATACATCGAATTATCCACAAACACACACAGCCACTTAACCAAACCATACTCAAGAGCGAGTCTCTCTCACTCTCTCTTTCATTCGAGGATACCTATAACTTATAAGGGCGTGGGTGTGAAATTCATATCTTGTGCGGCGTCACACGTTATGGATTTTTAGCCTTTAGACGTTTATCTTCTGCTCATAGATATACATAGTCATGCAGATACTCGTACATTGTGAAAATGAAAGCTACTAATAATAAAAACTCGTCTACGAGTATTTGTCATGGCGGCTAAAAATAGTCACATAAACTGCAATTAAATGCATTTAAATATTTGCATGCACTCTCTGGCCTGGGCGATAGTAGGTAGGTAAGTTTGTGTACGTTACCCACTTTCACGTCTAAAGCGAAACCGGTAGCCGCAAAAACCAATGACCACAAGCCTTACAGAGGACATGGAAACGTTGGCTTTATTTAAACCGGGGGAATGTGTGACTATAAACGGTCTTTGAAGTCTTTTATTTGGCTTTGATAGTTCAAATAGAGCTTGCTACATTTGAAAATAAATTTTCATTACATTATACTTCAATTAGTCTATTAAATGTGAATAATGTTTTTTTTTCTTTCCAGGTATGTATCACTTGTGAATAACAGTAAAATATTATTGTATGAACCGTAAGAGGTATGTAAATGATTCATTTGGAGGAATATGCAGATACAAGCTCCGCTTTATGATTTTTTTTATGGCAAAATGTGACACTAAAAGGAAGACTGAAAAATATGAACATACATTTCTGCTTAAGACTTCGGATCAGTAGCAAAGAGGCAGAATAAAATATTATGAACAAATACAGCTTTACTGTTGGATCGTACGTCTTTTACCTACTGGCATTTACCTAAGCAAAATAAGTGTTTTGTTTAGCTATTCAATTTGCATCTCATTCAATTTTGAAAACATGGCAGGGATGTTTTTGTCTTTCTTCTGAATCCACTCATACGGTATTTAAATTTCCATTTTCCTTATAAGGCTGAACATTTATAAGACGATGAAGATGGAAATTTACATTTGTTCTATTATTAGTTTGTTGTAAATTGAATTATTCTGTTAAGATGTCTCTCGGAAGCAAACTCTTAAGTTGGTTTGTTCTATATAAAAATACAGGGTGGTCCATAATGTATGACCTTATTTTCCTAGGCTGTATTTTTAAGGAAAAATTAAAGCGTTTTTTTTTTAATGTTTATTTAGGCATTCAAATTTTTGTCCCATTATGTTTTGAAAACGATTTTGCCGTTGCCATTTTTGAGGTCTTTTTATTGCGTTTTCCATGGTTTGACAATTGACATTCGACGCCATTGGTAAAATCTGGAACTTTCCGATACGGCCCACCCTGTACTGCAAACCCTACCCAACTCGGCTCGAAAAAAACAAAAATGCAGTTATGTTTTATTTGTTTGCTTTTGCTAAAATTTCAATAAAAAACGTTTACTATTTTTCTTATTTTAAATTGAGCTGTGAGCTAACTTTGGAGAAAGCCGCTTTCAATAAAAAACATTAGCTGTTTTTCTTTCTAATTTCAAATTGGACTGTGCGCAAACTTAGGAGAAAGCTACTAAAAAGGCGAACGTGGTGTTATCACTAATTAAAGGCCTTTTCAAAGTTTAATTTAATATCCTGAGCTCTTTGAACAACTTGTCTGTGAGAAATTAATATTGCATGTTCTAATGCCTCAGAGAATAAGGACAAATTGGTTTGCATATACATATGTACAGACTTTCTCTAAATTATCTCAGGAAATAATCGAATTTAAGCTCAGAGCTTACGTTTTCCCACCGGGTCATAAAATAGGTTGATTCTTACCCTAGATCAAGGGTTTTTCAGTTCCACCTACAGGTTCGCCAATTTAAACAAACTTCAATGCGAGAAGGAATAAAATAAAATAATTTCTAGAAACGCATATATCTTTCGTTCTTCTCCGTCGAGCAATGTTCACCATCTTGTCATCTGCCAGGACAAAAAAAAAAAATTATGTTTAGAAAATATAAAGAAATATTTCCCCCCTTCGGGTAGGACTCAGAAATTAACCCGAGGTAGACATGCCTGTCGAAAGAGACGACTAAAGTCCAAATTTTTAAACTTTTTGACAAAAAGTTAACCAAAAATAGAATACATGCAGTGAACAAAACTAAAAATATAACTACCCCAGGTGGCACGCTAGGTAAACTGGTAAATCCACCCTCTTCGGAGGCCAGTTCCATGGATTCTGGGGGAACCATTTATTGCTTAAAGATGACCCTTTCATAAAGAGTCGTAAATTGGTAAGAACACCACGATCCCAACCAACAAGAGAAAATACTATGTATGTTGGAAGCTTATTACCAAAAAAGCCTGTGAAGACAGAGACAATTTTAAGCAACTCAGTGAAAAACTGGCAAGCGAAATTGATAAATTAAAGCTTGAGCTGCAGCAGCTTAAAATAAGAACAATAAAAATGAGCAGATACCTAAAACTGTAGTGTACTCTACGGCTTATAGAGGAAAATAAAATAAAAGCTAATACAGCTCTCCTAAATACTCGTAGTAATGATGTTTAAATTAATGTGGATAACGAAGAATCCTACATCAGAAACTTAACAAAATTGCTAAACCAGAAAATAGTTACCAACAAGAAAAAATAAACAAACAAGACCAATAAATGTTGTTGCAAAGAAACTGCACTATTCAAGTACACCTGAACGCAATGCGAATGACCTAAAGTAGAAAAACTTCAAAATCACCCTTATCGTGGAATCCGTCGAGGGGAACGGTCCGCTAATAGTGAACAATTTGCATCGTACAATCCGCAGGCGTGAACCATCCACATGTCGGTAACGTGAATTATTTTATTTTATTTTCACTTAATTTAATTTTTACAAAACAAATGTGTTTGAAATGAGCTGTCACAAATGAATTTTGAATAGTTGTCGGTTAGGGAGTGTATCCGACGGATCCCACGATAGCAATTTTCTGTTCACGTGAATCGATTAAGTGAAGTGAATCTCAGATCCGACGGATTCCACGATAGGGGTGAATACTTGAAGTTGTCACCACGCTCAAGCACATGTGGAGTAAAGCACCGCTCCCAATGTTCATGCTTACTTTTGAGCAAGATGAAGACATCAAGAAAATTTATGAAATTAAAGATACTCTCCCCCCTCCCAAAACAAAACGCTTTTCGTAAAAGGTGTCTAGTGGAAGAATTTACATCTAAGCCAGGTTTATCCTTCAGGAGAGCCTAGCGAAACATTTAACATCTTCAAACTGTCCCACAAGACGTATGTATGCAAATGCGTGGATTGAGTGATCTCTAGTCGTAGATCACTGATGTCGTAAAAGGACGATCAAACAATAATTAATAAAATGAGCATGCATGTGTCGAAATCGTACAAAAAAAGACGCAGGCCTAAAAATGACACCAGCATTTGATTGGCATTAAAAAAGTTATCTGAAAACGAGAGGCCTGTCGACGGTTATTAAGGGTGGTCCGGTAGAGGTTTTTCTACTCGAGAACTTGGGAAAATTAGATTTTCTTTTGTATCGATAAAAATCCCAGTTCTAGTTGTTAAAGAGCGAAAACGAATAAACCAGCTGAAAGAAAGTCGACTATGCAAAAAGCAAACGAAAGCGACGAATTAAAGACTTTGCAACGTGACTGTACGATAACGAGTAACTTCAATTTTATTCAATGTTCTTTACAATACCTCGGTCTTGTGGTAATTTACGTTATACATAGTTACAAATCTAAAAAATATGGCGAACCTTGGTACTTAGGCGCGAAATTCAAATTATTTATTTAAGTTTTAGTACAATTATGGGAATGCATTAAAAACGATATAATAGTGTTGTGGCAATAAAGATATTGAGAACTTTTATTGCAACGATTTAAGAGTATGTGACCCAACAATGGGCAAACCGGCGAACTTCACATGCGAACCAGTAATGAAGCAATTATGTAATAAGGCGTCCCTTGAATTCTGATCATAACCTCGCGGTTAAGGAAGAAGAAGATGAGGCACACCAGAAACTGTCAAACGGTTAAAAGTAACATTAACATGTCATACGCAAAGCTTAACTTGGAAATTCAACTAAAATATTCAAAATTTAAGCCTTAAAAATAGAGCACTTCTCAATTGGTTCCAATACACGTTTAAGTAAAGTTTTGATTTGTTGACTTCGGGCCCATTCATAAATGCAATATTGCGCAAGATATGCTAAGCAGAGAATTCACAAATGCATAAATTTTCATCACTGCTAAGCAGAGAATTCATAAATGTAGTAGAGTTTTATTTATTGCGCAATTTTGAGCGCAATCGCGCAGATTTCAGAATCGTATTGCTTTTTAATTTCTTTTTGTTGTTGTCATTGCGCTGTAATTTAATTTTTAATTTTGTTGAAAATGGGTGAAAATACAACAGATACATAAGTAAGTTTAGTTTAGTTTTGAAAACAATCTATCAGATTATTTATTAAAATGACAGCGGTCGACGTAAATTCCATTTTTTCGCAGTTGTTTGTTCATAAACATCTAATATATGCTTTGCAAGCGCATGCTTTGCAGGAAACTTTCGTTTCAATTTGCGCAGTGTTTCCTGCTTTGCAGTACGTTTGCTTTGCAAACCTTGCATTTATGAATGGGCCCTTCTTATGAATGTGGAAACTACCTACCTTATCGCCAAAACGGCATAGATACAAGCTAGGTAGAATTTTGATGAATTTGGACCATGTTATGTGGGAAAAGTATTTATCCACACTTTAGTTGAATTGCAATGCAAATTAATTCTTCTTCCATCGCCTTGGATAGGATCTTTTTGTTCTGCTGAACATTTTCACATCACATCAGTCTTTTACCTCTCGTCCTTGCATAACAAACAATAAACAACAACAAATATAACATAATTTATATGCATCAACGAAAAATAAACCGCAAAACTTCCCAGTATGAAAATAACTTACTAAGCAGGGCCCCGACCCGTGGAGAGTCCGCCTAAGACGCTGCAGCCGCCCATTCTCTGTGATCCCCTGCACGCTGCTTCCAGTAGTGAAGACTAAGAGCTCTGGCATCCGCAACGACTTGGTCTTTAAAACGGAGTTTCAATCTTCCTTGTACGATCCTGGGGGCTGGGAGTCGACGATCCTACACTCAGAGAAAAATACCATGAAAACAATAGGATTTTCGATTAAATAAAAAGTTTTTAACAATTGTTTTTAGTCAATAGGATTGGTACTATTGAATCAATAATTTGTAAACTATGATTGTAATGGTACGTTCTTACTATAAATTAAATGGTGTACGACTATTCGTTTAATAGTGTGTCTTATTAAAAGGTTAATAGTTTGAACCATTGTTTTTCAGTCACACTATTGAATTAATAAGATTCACACACTATTGCTTCAATAAGATTCCTATTGATTTAAAACCGTTCATCCTATTGAAATGATAGTATTTACTATTAAAATAATAGGACCAAGCTTTTTAAAACAATTAGATTATACCATTGTCCTAATAACCTTTAAACCATTGTTTTTTGGGATAACTATTGATTCTATGTCGCTGGTCCTTTTAAATCAATAGTATTTACTATTGAATCTGTTCTATCATATTATTGTTTTAAAAACTATTATTTCCATGGAATAACTATGGAAACAATGCGGCTGGTCCTTTTGAAATGCACGGTATTTATGAATGGCTAAAACCATTAATAGCGGCAGCCCAATGTATAGGTTCTCATATCTGAAATAATCAATCAATGTTGTTGCAGCTCAATCTGAAAATTCGTCAGTAGAAAACGAAAACATCTGCGTTTATAAAAATTAATTATTTTAAAACAAAATTACATTTTTATTGAAACATTTTTATGTTTTACATCAAAGCAAATCAAATTTATTGAATGGCTTTCGGATTTTGTAGTCTATTTCAATCTGGAATATTAGAAGTTTTGTTTTTTATTAGAAGGACATATTTTCGTATTTTAATTTAAACTATTGATAAATATACTGAAATTGTTAATTTTAATAGAATTAAATTACTGAAGAATTAATATTTCAATTAAAATAATTAGTAAACTAACCAAAGCATGTACAATAGCCTGTTTGAAAAGGGCCCATTTCTTAGGGACGTTCACATTTCCGATCTTTATGTCTTTTTGCCTTTGCCTTTCTTTTAAACATCACTCCATGGCTCATTGTTATACATCAGCCATATGATGGTCTGCTCAACATCTTTATCCAACGGTTCATGGTTTATTCTTCCACCGAATAATATTACATCTGCACTATAGCCGCCTTCTATCAATATACAATTCTGTATATTTTGCCTTTCCATCTATAATTGGTAAAAATATTGCAACAGTCAAGGTCGAAAGAATAAAATAAAACAAACTTTTGACTGAAGCAGAAATCATATTTCCTTAAAGTCTGGACATTCTTAAGATCTATGTTTATTAATGGAACATACTATTAAAACAATTAGATTCCGATTAAAAGAAATGCGTTTCAATGGGATGTGTACCATAAAGGCAAACGCTTGCCATTAAACCATATGAATGATTACATTTTGTTTTTTCTTCTATGGCACTTATAAAAAAACAAATTATAATCACCGTGAAACATCAATATATATAATTATTTCTAGATAGCGTACCTTGCTTGCTAATTATCTTGCAAATATTTTGTTATTTATGTTCTTTTCAATAAATTGTTTTATTTGCTTGCAATAACATCCTACTGCTTTCAATCGCGACACTGAAACTTATGACGAAATCATTGAAGCTTGATAATTTCCAAGCTCGATCTGCATATACAAGGTGGCGCAAAAGTCATCTTCCTATCGGAAGAAGCATAATTTTTGCAAATGGCGGCAAATGTAAATTCTACTTTGATATTTGTGAAGTTAACTGATACAGAAAAAACTTAAGACACCAATTAACATAATCCAAAGTTTTTCATTCATAAAAAAAATTACAGCGAAAGAACATCGGGTGACAACTTTTGCGCCACCTGACAACTTTTGCGCCACCTTGTATTAATGGTACATGTATTAAAACAATGGGATTCCGATTAAAATAAATGCATTTCAATGGGATGTACGATTAAATACACTAGAAATCATATTGAAACAATAGGATGTGTACCATTAAAGTAAATTTTTACCGAACTGCATGAAAAAAATATTGGCACTTATAAGTAAAAACAAATTATAATCATGTTAATCTATAAACTAATTATTATTTCTTGATAACTTACCTCGTTTGCTATTTATGTTAAAATATGTTGTACCTATATTTATATTCTTTTCCAATAAATGTTCTTAGTTGGTTTCACTTTCACTCTACTTTTTATCACAACACTGAAACTTATGAAGAGATACATATTTACAATATTTGCGAAGTAATGCGAACATTAATAATGAGCCTTTTTTCCTAATTTTGAACAATAGTATCAATGTTATTAAATTAAAATCAAAAACTATTAAATTAATGGTCCGCCCCATTGAACTTATGAGACACAGTATTAATACTATATTTTTTTAATGGTATCACAACTATTAAAACAATAATAGTATTTAATAATGGGACAATAGTATGCATCATAAAATATTAATGGTGAAATACTATTAAATCGATAGTATTTCCCATTAAATTAATAACGAATACCCTATTAATAATAAAAGTATCAATACCATTATGTTAATAGCCTGAATCTCTTTGATTTTATTAGAAAACTATTGTTTCAAAAGGAAATTCTTATTAAAACGCGTCTTATTAATCTAATGGTCGTACCATTGACGATTTAATGGGATGCTTTTCTCTGAGTGTATTCGCTGGAGCGAATAAAGTCGACGTGTTTAGGTTATGGAGGACATTTACATCTTGGATGTAGCTCCTAGAGTTTGCATTTGTATCTTCACCTCCATTTGCCCTCCTCGCACTTACATCAATTCTTGTCCGGATTGGCACAGAGCTCAAATGCTTAAAACAATTCTGACTTAGCAGGTGTTGCACCTTTCGTGTATGCAATACAGGAGCGATGAGAGGAACTCCCACTGCTTCTACAGAAGTTCTGATCTGTTAACCTCCTTTGCAGTTCTTTGTTGTAGGTAACCCAACAAAATCTCTATACCGTATGTGTGCAGTACTTGGACAGTAGGTCAACTTCAGTAACGAAATCAGAGAGGGAGCACTGCGGGATGGAATAGCTTCCGGAGACTGAAGTCTAGTCTAGCGACTGTCGGATAAGACTATCTGCAGCCTTAGGTGGAACAACTACGGTTTTTCATGCAGAGATATTCGCGATTGCGCCTGCCGCTAATACCCTTCTAAGGAGAAGAGCAAAATGCCTTATACCTTATATATACATTTGCTCAGATAGCTAAGCTGCTTTCAAAGCCTGTTTGGCTGCTATGATCACCTCCAAAATTGTTTAGGAACCCATCGGTAGGCTCTCTAACACTGGCATGCATTCCTGGGCACACAGGCATCCAGGGTAATGAAAGATTGCATGGTCTGGCCTGTGCCCATGTTCTGTAACTCATGCGATAACTCTTCGCATCGAAAACTTTGGAACACAAAATTGTGGAAAGAATTGGTGTTCTGTAACTCTATGCGATAAAATATACCTTGGTAACTTTTAATATCATGGGAAATTGGAAGGATTGTCAAAATACTGGAAATCGAAGGGTAGTTTGGCGAGGAAATTCATGTGTATTTACATGTTGTTGGGATAAGAGTGGTGTAGAGCGACTTTTTAGCGGATTATCGGAAAATTACGTGCTTCTGTTGCATTTTCAAAAATACGATGATAGCTCGTTCTGCTAGACTCAGACGATTTTTTTTGAAATTAATCTGATCCTAACGCTGATTTAAGACAACATTATGTTGATGAATTTAATGAAGTTAAAATTTTGCATTTATTTTGTCTGTCTATGAAAAAAATAAATGGAACAATTTTTTTTTTAAAACAAGAACCTTTTGCTCTCTCTTGTTGGATGTACCAAATTGTTTATTTTTGTAGCAACACAGTTCCAAGAATGTTCAAAATCGATTTTATTTAAGTGCTTGCTGAATTCTTTCGACAGAATGTAAAATGTAGATACTTACATTCTTCTCCACTAATTTTGACTGTATTCATTAGTTATGTTTTATTTTTTTTTGCATTTTTTTAAACGTTGAACTTGATCAAGAACTGTATATTTTGTTAAATAAAAAATAAAAAATGTTCACTGTCCACTCTCCGTTTAAAATTGTTCAATATCCCTTTCTCGCAAGCCAATTGAAATGTGATAAATTTTGACAGTTGAAGTGAATAATTTATCGCATTCGAAAGTTACAGAACACCGATTTATCACATATTTCCAGGAGTTTCATTTCACAATGTTCCATGTGGTATAGTTTTCGCATCGTTCATGTGATAAATATAACGATGCGATAGTTACAGAACACTGGCACAGGCTTAGAAAATCAAAGTTAGTTACTGGTGGAGTCCCACCGCTTCCTGGGCTTTGGAACGCTCCTTGAGTTATTGTCATGCTCAAAACCGAGGCAGATCATTATGTACGTTTTTCAATGAAAGATGTTTCAGGAGTTCAATGAAATTATGCGTGGCTATTTGAAAGACTTTCTTATAAAATCAAGTCCCATGTTAAGATGTTAGCTAGTAAATTCTGTTTTATTCTTCCAACGCATGAATGTAAATTATACTAACTTTACTTAATGGGCGCGCTGAGGCACTGCAGCCTTCCATTCTCTGCGATTCCGAGCACGCTGCTGCCAGTTCTCCAGACCAAGCGCTCTGGCATCGGCGATGGCTTGGTCTTTAAATCGGAAGTCTTCCTGACCTCGAACCTGGAAGCTAGGAGTCGAAGATCCTCTTGGCTGAACCATCATTGTCCATTCGCTCACGGTAGTACAGCCAATGCAGTGGACGTGATTTAGCCTTTTGGACTACAGCCACATCTAAGCTCATAGATTTCGCGGTTGTATATTCTCGTTCATTCGCCCTCTTCGCTTACAGGATCAAATATCCTATGTAGTATTTTTCTTTGAAAATAACCCAATATTAGCTCCCGTTTCCAATTATCAACCAGCACTCGGCACCATAAGCAGGACTGGAAGGATTAAGATTCGATAGAGCATGCATTTTGTGCTTCGAGTGAGTAGTTTTGAACCCATTTGTTTATCCACACCGAAGTTGTAGCGGGTTCCTAAAGTAATTTTCCGTCGGATCTCCACTAAGGTGTCATTTGTGGAGTTGGCGTTTACGACGTTATTGATATCAACAGTGGAGTTTTGTTCTGCGCAGTAGACACATGTTTGTTTGTTTGTTGATAGCATGTACTTAGTCTTGTCCTCATTCACTTCAAGACCAACCAATTTCGCCTACTCTTCAATCGCCGTGAAAGCCTCCAACACGGTCCATTCGCCCTCCTCGGAGAAGGAACGGCCGATGATGTCGATGTCGTCCGCATACCCTAGAAGCTGGACGGATCTATTGAAGATAGTGCCTTCCGTGTTGACACTGCCCATCGAACTATTTTCTCCAGAACAAGATTGAAGAAAAGGCACATGATAGCGGACCTATTTGCCGGAATCCGGTTCAAGTTGGAATAATTCGAAAAAGCTGCTTCCAAACTGCACATTTACCGCGTGTTTTCAATTGTCACGCGGCATAACTGGATCAGTTTTGCCGGGATTCGTCCATCGCAGTGTAGATCTCCTAACGATGAATGTTGTCATAAGCGGCCTTGAATTCAATGAAAAGATGGTGAGTCTCGACTTGAAATTCGTTAGTCTTTTCCAGGATTTGCCTCAGTATGAAAGTTTGGTGTTTTGTCGATCTGCCGGGCCGGAAGCCACACTGGTACGTGCCGACTAGTGTGTTGAGACGTTCACACAGTACGTTACATAAGATCTTATATGCGACATTTAGCACGGATATGCCTCGATAGTTCTTGCAATATTATCGGCTTTCTTGTAGATGGGGCATATGGAGCTGATAGTCCAGTCATCGGGCAGGCTTTCTTCCACACATACATACTTGGTCGATGATTTCGTGCATGCGCCCCATCAAAAAATCTCCTCCCTATTTGAAAAGCTCCCCTGGTAAGCCATCGGAGCCGGCGGCCTTATTGTTCTTAAGCTTTCTTATAGGTTAGCCAAGATCTTCTATACTGGATGGATAAATCTGTTCTTCATTGACAGTGCGTGGGTTCCCTTTTTGCCATATCACTCTCTACGGTGACTAGGTTTCCGTTGCTGTTTGCAAGAGCCTGCGTCCCGGTCTTAATGCCAGCAGCCAGTTGTTTCGCTTTCTTGTAGAATCTCCGGATGTTATTTTGACAGCGAGACTTCGAATTTGTTTGAGTTTGGAGACTGCGTACGCCCTCTTCTTTCTACTCAGGATCTTCTTCTCCTCCCTTCTATTGGCTCGATACTCGTCCCTCGCTGCCCTTGCTTTGCGCTGCAACGTTTTTAAATGTGCATCTTCTGTCACCTTCCTCCGGTAGACGCATACAAACGACTTGCTTCTTGCCTCTAATTAAAAGGCTTAGGTGTGTAACGAAAAGAGTATTTTTTGTACTCCCAGAAACCTACATTCCTCATCAAAACCAAACATTTATCATGTGCTCGTTGGCAGTTACATTTGATCCACGCCTTTAATGGCTTCATCGTAAGCAAATAAACAACCGATGTACTTTGGAAGTCCCTCAATTTTCCTTCACACAGATAATTGAAGCAAAGGGCCCCTGAACCCTTCGCTGGTAAACCAATTGATTGGAAACTATTCGGTGGCTCAAGGGTCATAAATGTCTATGGTCATCTGTACGTTGGTTTCTGGAACTTTTCGTTGTCTGAGCGCCATCCATAACAGTTCTATTTGATGTCTTTTAAAGGCTTTTTCATAATCAACAAACACCATATAATAATGCAAACCTTTTATGAAATCACGGTGTTTTCCATTATCCCTATACTTTGGGGGTATGTGGCCGATTTATCCGCAACAAACCCGCAGTGAGCAGCAGCCGCTTTGTGTTTATGTTATACCTGCTCAACTATTTTCATGGTGTGTGTCATCTGCTCTGAGCTGTTTGTCATGTCGGCTTTTCCTTTCTGCGAATGAAAGATAGCATTCCCTCCACCGATTAGGTATTGAATCGCCTGTCATGAGTTTGGAGATGAGAATCACGCGCCATCTGGACCCCATTTTTCCAGAACTCCGAGGGTATCTCGGTATCTCAATCAGTCAACACCGCTTACATTCTGGCTATCCAGATGCATACCAGCGGCATCTTCTTAAAATAGAGACATCCCTCAAGTTGCTTTGTATTTGAATCAATATCAGTGAACGAATGCAATTGGTCCGGGTCTGATGAAGCAGAAATCGCCTACGTGAACTTCTTACTTATATTTATGAGAAATGTCTTCTACAGAGCTACTCAATCGAACAAAAATAACTTATTTCTTCGTATACAGACATTGAAAGTAGTCCCCAATCGATCCTCTTTTCCATTACAACGGTTATTGAATGATGATAGAAAATCATTCTTTAGAAATTGGCAAAATCTATCATCGCACTGTCATTACTCTCCGGGCGTGATAGTCTGCTGAGCGTGGGGTAACACACTCAGTAATAGACAAGCACGGACTCCTGAAGCAATCATACCCATCCAACAGCCAACCGAAATACATCACATTTGTTTGTTACATTACAACCCCTTTTGCCTTGCTTATGTCTGCCTCCTACAGACTCTTTGTTATTTATGAACTGAACTCAAGTCAAACATTGATAAACAGAAACCTTTCACATCAAGACAAGTCAATCAGACAGACTGGTGGCTGGTGGTGTTCCCACAACCAATAAGGAAATATCTCTTCCAAGAAGGCAGTTATCCACAAAATCTGAACCTAAACTCTCGTTTGTTGCATGCAAATAATATCACACAGATGTCATAAAATTACCAAGAAAAACGTCGCAACTTATGATTAAAAATCTCGCGCGCATTCAACAAACTGCCGATGCACATGTCAATGCCGATGTCGATGTCCATGTAATAGAAGGTATGCCTATACTAGTCAGCGTTTCTCAGAGATACTCAATCGACAAAAATCTAACTACTCGCCGATGTATACATACAGACAATTGTTTCTAATCCATTCGAAAGTTCTACGTTTGTAAACTTGTGTATGTGTGTGTGTGTTGGGCGGGCGGGGTGGGCGATGGAGAGGGCTTACAGCAGCGACCCGGAGTATATTGACCTCTGTCATTTTATCTCCTCTTCCATTGAACCAAGTTTTCAGTCGAGTTCCACTAGCAAACCGTTCCACCAAGAGAATGTGCAACACTCGTGCGAGAGATTCCAACTTGTAGTGTTTGAGTGTTGTTTTTGTTGTTGTTGTAGTCTTGTCTTTGGCATTGTATGACATAAAACATAAATCATGCAAAACAAAGCGAAAAAAAAACACTGTTTTTGTTTTATTCTCAGAGCAGGGGAATACAGAATTGCTTAATCGGGTTGTTGGTTCGTTTTTTTTTTTGTTCTTAAAGAATTCAATTGAACTTGTGGAGAAGGACGACAGAGGAGGAAGGGGTGTTTCTTTTTATTTCTGTGGAAATGTTATTACATGTGTCATGCACATGTTTGTCTTTACATACACATTTACTCGTAGCTCGTAGCATGCCGCTTTGGATAGCATGCTGAGCCGAGAGGTTAACTCATTTAATCTTATTGAAAACTGGAATTTTAAACTAACCCAGATCTAGTCTGTTGGTCAGTCAGCAGCTATAATTGGAAGTCCATAAGAATGGTTTCTGGTAAAGTTGTTTGTAGAAAATGAAAAGAAAATCGCAAGGCAAACATAATCTTGGTGAAAAACAAAGCAAGTTTTTGCTCTGAGTTAAGTTGTGGGGTTAAAAGGTGGCATGTTGTGTCAAGAGGCAGAAGTTTCTTGAATATGGAGTTATGTAGTTAAGCAGGCGGTAAAGGAATGTAAAATGCAACGAATTATACAGGGTCTTTCATTTGCGACTTGACAACTTCAAACTTTTAGTGCGAACGCACCCTTAAACCGATTACCAAACTGTCATGTCAAAATATGTAGTAAAATCAACAGTTTCATCATGCTGAAGTACTCGAAGGAACAGCCAAATCAGTCAATTTCACGGCGTTCTCCGTTCTCGAGAATTGGGCCTCTCCCAGACCACATTATAGCGAATTTTGCGTAAGGATCTTGGCCTACACGCTTACGAGATCAAGCTGACTCAAGAACTAAAGCCACTTGATCATATGAAGCGACGTACGTTCTCGAATTGGGCTCTGTACATGATGGAAGAAAATGAAGAATTTCATAGCAAAATCATCTTCAGCGATAAAGCGCATTTTTGGTTAAACGGCTTCGTCAATAAGCAAAATATGCGTCAGTGGACAGGTGAGAACCCTCATGTGCTTCATGAAACAGCACTTCATCTCCAAAAAGTCACTGTTTGGTGCGGTTTTCATGCCGGTGGCGTCATTGGGCCGTTTTTTTCGTCGATGAAAATGACCGTCACGTCACGTTACGGTAAATGGTATTCGCTACATAGGCATGTTGGAACTTTATTTCTTTGAGAAATTGCATGAATTGGACATCATTGATATGGGGTTCCAATAAGACGGTGCCACAAGCCACACAGGTGCAACAATCGAGTTATTGAAGTCTCGAGTCTCGAGAAACGGACCCGTCTTGGTCTATGCCAACAAGCCGGCGATGTGAGAGGAGCGCAGAGGCAATATTGAACGAGAAATAGCGGCCGTATCGGTCGAAATGTGCGGCCGAGTCATGGAAAATTGGGTTCAACGTATCGACCGCTGCATACATTTCCGTGGGGGACATATGACCAAAGTCGATTTCCATTCATAAATGTAGTAATTCAAGGCAATAATTTTTTTTTCAGATATCTCAAGTAGTTTGCATTTTATTTAAAAAAGTAGTTGTCAAGTCCTTACTGAAAGACACTTTATAGAAATCGAGATTTCCATCGATTTACCCGTAATACATATTTTCCATTTGATGTTTTATTAAGTTTCAGAAAAAATACAGAATATGAAATACACAACAATAATTTTGTGTAATCACTTTTTTTTTTACTTCGACCTAAAAGATCTTTTGTACCGTATGGGCCAGGAAAGTTTAAACTAGTAGAATTTCCACTTTCCGTGTAAAGCGGACAATTTTACCAGTAGAAGAATTCTTTATGTCCTCGGGGCTCATTTGCTCCCTGAAAAAGATCTTCTTTCTAATTCCATTAAGGGCTGGACATTCACATAAAATGTGTTCAGCTGACTCGTCCTCTTCCAGACAGAGTCGGCACTCAGGAGAGTCTGATATTCTCATTTTGTGTAGATGATATCTTAAACCATGGTGACCAGTAAGGTAACCTACTAGGTTTTTGATATCGTGCCTGCTTAGGTTTAGACATTTGCTGGCATTTTTATTGAAGGGCCGAATGGCACGTTTGGCCTGTCTTAGACCTGGGATGCTTTCCCAAAGATAGATACATTTTCTATGTTCCCAGCTTTTAATTGCTGCCGTTGCTGCTGATCTAGGAGTGCAGCAGAAAGGTTCGGGACCTATGAAAGGTGTTTCTGAACCTTTTCTGGCCAGTTCTTCGGCCTTTTCGTTACCTTCTACCCCGACATGACCCGGAACCCACCATAATTTGGTCTTGTTTCTTATTCCGAGTGTTTGTAGGGTATTGAAGCAGTGCATGACTGATTTGGAGTCAATGGTATACGAGCTAAGGGCGTTTATAGCTGCTTGACTATCCGTGAAAATATGGATGGTTGCACCTTTTATGCCAGACAAAGTAATATGGCTAGCGCATTCTTGAATGGCGTGGAGCTCTGCTTGAAATACGCTGGGACTTTTTCCCATGGGTATCGTAAAGCGTTTGTGTGGTCCGTATATTCCCGCTCCTACCCCCGTTTCCATTTTAGAACCATCCGTATACCACTTTATGCCGTTGTGGCTGTTTGGTGGGTTATTGCTAACCCCTGCTTCTCTCTTGGGGATCTCCGTGGAGAACCGTTTGTTGAAGCATAGTGTTTTTTGAATGCGGTCTGTGACCGCGCAGTTCATGTTAAGTTCTGGTAGTTCATCGAGAAGGGTCTTTAGATCCGGGTGATCATTAAGACTTATCTCGTTTACCTGTATTAGACTTATTGCACTGCGGATCGCCACTTTTTGAATGTATATGTGGAGAGGTGTGATTCCTGTTATTGCCTCTATGGCAGCTGTTGGACAGGTTCGCATGGCTCCGGAGATACCAAGGCACGCAAGCCGCTGTACCTTTTTGAGCTTCTCTATTGCGACCTTTTGTGTGGATTTTGTCCACCATACTATGGAGGCGTATGTTATAATGGGTATTATCATCACTGTGTAGATCCAGTGGACGATCTTTGGAGATATTCCCCAGGTTCTGCCATATGTGCGACGTTGTGTAATCACTGCTCTGCCCCCTCCCTTCACATTCAGGTTAGCGATACCCTCAAGTGTTGACACAAATCCGTGGGCTTGCAGGACTGGAGATAGCCGGTGTCATTAAGGGAAGATTAAACAATACACCCTTGAAAATCCTTGATGTTTGATTTAAAGATAAATGGATCGATTTTTTTTTCAAACTTCTGGCTCGCCAAGGCGATTTTATAGGGGCGGCACTTCGACCTTAAAGATCTTTTGTACCGTATGGGCCAATCATGTGCGAATCGGTCTGTCCTCAGGCAGAACAAATACTAAACCACATTGACCGATGATTCACTTGGGAGTAGCTCTATCAAGAGACAAGCACAAAACAACGGCGAACCCTTCACAACGGAGTCCTTTCCCCTTTGATCTGGAACCTTAGGTTAGGTTAGGTTGAAGCTGCTAGCTGAAAGCCAACACACTTAGACCAATGAGGTCCGTTGTGATGCCACATGGATCGGGAGTTTCGACCCCTACTCGTTAAAACCATTTGGAGCTTCTAATGAAGCGCGATAGACTTCTAACATCTGTGTTAGCTAAGTCACTGAGTTCGTTGACGAAGAAGGCTCCTAGGTAGAGATTTCTTTTATGGGAGAGTGCAGGACATGCGCAGAGTAGATGCGATGTAGTCTCCTCCTCCTCCTCATCCCTGCAGCTTCTGCAGAACTCATTTGAGTAAACGCCAAGCCTTGATGCGTGCCTGCCTATTAGACAGTGTCCTGTGATGACACCTATGACGTAGCCAATGTGCAGTCTGTTGAGTGAGATCAAACTCAAAGAGCGTCGCAGATCCAGCTTTGGCCAGATTTGCTTAGTCGCTAGACATGTATCACTACCTGTCCACCTGAGGTTTGTACTCTCGACTGCGGATAGCTTGAACATAACTTTGCAAGTAGCGATAGGCATACCTATAAAACCTTTCTCAGGTAGAAGAGGTAATGCGGTTCCGTTTTTGGCAATTCCCTGAAGATTGTGCTATCCCCATAGCTGGCAACTACCTGCAGACATAAACACTGGCAGACGTCCCACATATTATACTCGATAAGCTAGTAAACTGGACAAAAAGCCTGCGGTCTTAGTGTTAACCTGTTGCCGTGTAACTAGGATAAATGAAATCCCACGCTTATCGCTGCCAATCTTAAGATAACGCACTCTTAATTTCTCAAACAGTGCTAGCTACTTCCGACTAATGTTAGACCGGATGCTCATCATCAGATCACCGCAATTAAACGACGTTGGGCGCGGTTAGTACGTAGATGGGGGACCGTTTGAAAGCAACCGCGTGTTCATCATCTACAGAGTTGAAGTGGATAATACATACAATGGACCTAAATTGGTCTAAGTGTGTCGGCTTCTGCCGACAGCCACCTAAACCTAACCTAACCTAACCTGGGTGCCTTTATAATAAAGTAACACAGCAAGGGTTAACATCCACCTCTGGATGAAGGCAATCTCCTGATCATTGCAGCGTCTTTCAAGTCGAAGTTACAGTTTTCCCCAAGCCGCTAACTGGTTGCCGGTAAAGACTGGAACACAAGTGATATCGTTATATATGTATATCCGTCTCTACCAGCTGGCCCAGCGTAGTAAGACCCAAGGGACCACCATGTCTAACATTACGCTTTGCTGAGTGGCAGGTAGTAACCGTTGTCCAAGGGAATTTTGAAGCTGGCGAATTTGTTGGACGATGCTTCTGCTTCTTGATGTACCAAGGTCGTCTGCTAAATACCTTATAATCTTGATCGCTAATGCGCCAGAACAACTCTAGATGGAGCCACCTTAGCTTGTAAAGTATTGCAAGAGAATTATGGCCAAAGTTGAACATAATCACTGGACACTGTGCAAGGGTTTTCTGAAAAAACTGAAGATATGAGAAGGAAGAAGAGACAGACCTGCACTTCCTATGCGCGTGTCGCGCACCTGCCAACAGTAGTAGGGATGCTTTAGGTCAATACACTTTCCACGATCCTTTCAATGCCATCACGGTACATTTACAACGTAGTAAGCAAAAGCAAGTGGTTCTATGAGCTGGTAGCTTCAGAATGGGGCTATTCTACATACAATTTTAAATGTATTAAATCGAGGACCATTTCAAACCAACCAAGATCGAACACGTATACATGCACGTTTTAAAATTGTAAAAAAGGAATCTCAAAAACTCCTGCAAATGCAATAACACCAGTATTCGATTTCCCTTAGTGTCGAAGTGATCCGAAACCGGTGCGGCTGCTGATACTTTTTGGATTCAAGCTGTCAAACGGCATAGGAGGACCAGTGGAGGATGGAGTAAAGTGAAAGGATTATGATCCCTCTAATCCAGATCACAACCTCGCCTTTAAAGAAGAAGAACCAGTTTCTATCCTTACAATCTAATGCCGTATACAATTGGCAGAGTTTTGTTGAACGTTCACAGGAGGTTAGCCAATGAAAACGTTTTATGGCTCCTTAACAGTTACTAGGTACCCGAAATTCATAAAGTTTTTCTTAAATTACTTCATAAACGCTTCCACATTCCGTATGAAACCGCCTTAAATGTCAGTCCCTCTAAGCATCCCAACCATCTAAACTCCACAAAAACACATTTTTTTTTAATTGCAAAACTTTGTCATTTCAACGAGTTTAATGGCTCCACGTTGCCGCGGGCTAGGAGAACTTTTACTATCTCCACAAAAGCTTTTGCAAAAACGTAAAAGTTTATTTAAAGTATTTGGATCCTTAAAAAAAATTGAAATGCTAAAAAAAAGTCAGCGCATGTGCATGAGTGCTGCTCGTAAAATGCATCCTTAATTTCCACCATCCGACAGATTCACCGGAACTCTCCTTTCATCCGCACACAATAGTGTCTGTGCAGGGCTTCAAAATACGTGCAAACAATTTTCCATCTCAACCACGAGTATCCTGTGTGAGCGCTGATATGCCGGCAAAATGTGTTTTTGTTTTTTTTTTTTTCTTCGAGATAGGCAACAGACTCTCTGTTCCACACCCAAAGCAAAGACCGAAGGAAGAAATACAGCAATTTATTTTGTATCTTTCACATTTGTATCTGTCGTTGTCGTCATCGTTATACGAACGTGATGAAGATAACATGTGCGACGAGATTGCATTGCATGCTCTAGCTCTAGGGTTGGAAAATAGTGGTGTATAGATAAATTGAAAATTCCCCTTACTCGTTCCCGTTCAAATCGTAAGAGGCAGTCGTCCTATCTGGTGCGCTTCTGCATCATGCAACTGGGGAACGAAATGAAACTCAACCAGGTCTGGGTCGTCAACTAAACTCTCAAAATTACATGAGACACGAGTAATCCGAAATAGCATGCCATCATCAGTGTAGAACAGCGAGACTGTTCCGTATCTCAGCTCGTTGCTTAGGGTAGGAGCTGCAGCAGTAGTACTACCCTGGGGGTGGGTGGTGTTATTTCGAAAAGTCAATGCACTTGGAAAAATTAAATGTGTGAATGTGTTCGTGTCTGTTTCTGTATTGTATGAATGTATGGCTCTTGTTCTGTTTTTTTTGTGCAGTACGAATAAGGGTGGGGTTTTTCTTTAGCAGTTGACGACAAAGGGGAAGTTGTAAGTGTGCGCGCGGGATACGAAGAGAGTGCAGCACAAAGAGACGAAACGATTACTATCGTTTGCTTACTTACATATAATTACATTTGTGAAATTTAAACTGAACATCAACCCCGATCCCCAACATCAAACTTGACACAACCCCTTCAGCCCCCATGTAACAAAATGACACCGTGGCAAAACCCATTTCGTATAGAAACGACGACTTATACTTTCGTGCACGCTCTCTGAACCAGACAAGGGTAGGGTATCATGCATTTAGCCCTTAATTTATTAAAAGTACACAACATGAATACATTTAGAATCGAACCAGCTATCCAAATATGTTCATAACAAATAGGTAGCTAGTCGAAAGGGAGGACACAATAAATGCTTGTCGATGGTGGCTTTGGTTTTGGTACCCGCACCCATATTTGGGTCCCTTTTGAGTCATCACTAGGTTCATCATTTACCAGTTTACAATTGGAAAATATGCGGGAATGAGGGTTTAGAGAGAACACACCTAGTACATTGCCGCAGATGACGGTACTCACTTACTCAACTCAATGCCATGATGAGGATTAAAATACTTTAACCCGATATGATTGGAATTTGACATGCGCACAAATTCGTAAGTGTATTCCCTTTAGTTGGTTTGTTCTCCTATGGGAGATAATTGATTGATGGGAAGAGGTATTTGTCGTCCAAGCTCAGAGTGAAGATTAAAAAAATCTAAGATCTGTTCTGTCAATGACTGTTAATTGGATTAAAACTTCTACTTTGGCAAAAAGCCGTTTTTTTTTTCTTCTTGTTGTTGTTTTCCCAAGTGAGTTGTAATTTGCAAATGACTTACATACGAAAGTTGAGGTCGTGCCTACTGATTTTTTTCTATTTGTAGTTTGTAATCTCTTTGTCTGGTGTTCTCCAGCAAATTCTAGTGTATCAGAGAGCAGTTAGGAGATGTAAATTTATCCGTAGCTTCACTGGCATGGTCAAAGGGGCTTTTGACTTTTAATCTGTGTTTTGCAAAATGCCAAGCGGGCTGAGTTGCTGACTGAGGGTTTCTGCGAAAAAATAGAAAAAAATGCTCGAAGATGATTTAAATTTGCTAAAAGAGCAGGCTTCTTTTTGGCTTCGTATTTGTACTTTGCTCGCACAGTCGGGTAGGTACCAAAAAGATCGGACAGAATTGGTAAATATATATTACCAGGGGCCGGACCGATCTGTCTACATTTGAGAGAGCTTTCCAAATGATGCTTGGGCTTTAAGTTCAAACTGCAATTTTGACTCGTTTGAATTCCAATTCTTAAGTGAGTTGAAAAAATTACTTTCCTCCATTAAGGATTCGGCTGCACATAGGATCATGAGAGGGTAATATTGTTTTTTCTGCTCCCAACAACGGCCACTTGCTTAACCTCACTTATCTTCTTAAAGCGACTATGAATATTAAACATATATTTATTAAGGTTTTTGCGGAAACACTTATGGAAGAAAAAGCGCTTAGCTGTTGTTTTTTGTTTACCCTATTCTAAGGGTTTAATATTTGTAACATGCCTTAATATTGGTCGTAGACCCCTATAAGTTACTACAGGGTGGCGCAAAAGTTGTCACCCGATGTTCTTTGGTTGAAATTTGTTGCAACTTTGGTTCTGCTTTTGGATAATGTTTATTTATGTCTTAAATTTGTTGTGTTTTGTTTCTTTTTACTTCACAAATGTCAACGTAGATCTATGTTGATCTAACCATGCCCGCCCACCATCAAATTTCAGGCTTTAAAATCGGAGCTAAAATCTGAACTTCGGACCATTATGTGTATGATTTTTAAAATCCTCTCGCTATTTAAAAAAATAAACCGTGTTATCGAAGAAGTTGAGAGAAATGAAGATTGTTGTCCTCTCAAAGTATGAATGCAAAGTCCTTTTTAACAATCCTCGCACACAAAGGTTTTCCACTCACTTTAGGGGTGTTTTTGACAGAACAGTTTTTATGGTCGATTGATTGCCTAAAAACGAAAGTAACAGTGTTAGCAAAATACGTGGACAATGACCTTCCTCAAATGTCGCCTTAATAACTTTTTTGCCACCTCAAAATTTGTCAAAATGACCCCAAATCGGCAAATTTCCCATTCCCTTCTACGACGACAAAAAAAAAACTACTGAACGCTAGAAGAACAAGCATCAGCTTGGCTTTACGGGTGATGAAACCTTGGCCTCGGACGTAATTGAAAATGAAACTCCGAAAAAATTTGCGGAGGATTTTCGTCTAGAGGTTGCAATGGTGCTGTGTAAGTTAAGCACCAAATCGAGCATTAAGCGCCGCAGCAATATTACACCAGAAGATCAAGCAAAAAACTGTTCCTCCAGTTGCTGTATAACAGGATCAAGTCGGACATTGGCTAGAATGAACTGAAAAGAGAATACGCTGCAACCGTACGACCTGTTAAGGCGTCTCCCAAACGCTGTTAGGTAAATGTGGTGTGGCATTATGCTACAATAAGCAAAAAAAAACTCCTTCAAACTGTTTCATACATCATAGGCTTGTATATCCTTTGTAACTTATTGTGACATACATATATGTCATAATCCGTTTGTTCACTTATTTAACATTAAATAATAAAAATTTATATTGTCTAAAAAATACGCGTTTCTTTATTTTCGGTAAGCTATCCAAAAAACTAATACTTTGCTATGTTTGCAATGAAAAGATATAAAGGGTTAAGTAAGTACAAGGTGGCGCAAAAGTAATCCTCCTATCAGAAAATGCTATAAATTTTGCGATTGGCCCCTAATGTCATTTCTGTTTTGACATTTGTGTAGTAAACACATGCGAAATACACGTTAATAAACAATGTTACGCTACACTGCTCCAGAACGCGGAATATTGGTGACTATATATTTGAGCAATAATCGGTCGGTGACTTTGGGACAACGTGAATTTCGTCGCAGATTTCCTACCCGTCCAACGCCTACTGGTGAAACACTGCGACGTTTAGCCGCTTGCCTCGAAGAGACTGGCACAACACGAGATGCTGCGAGATGTAGCCGAAGATGTCATGGAAGCGCCGTCGACATCGACCAGACGACGTGCCACGCAAATGGGTATCAGTCGACGGTCTTTACAGCGAATTTTGGTACAAGCTTTGAAGATGTTTCCGTACAAAGTCCAGACGGTGCATCAGCTGTTAGCTGCTGACCGCCAATCGCGTCTAACATACGCTCAAGCCATCCTTAATCACCACCAAGAGGAAGATGATTTTTCATCAAAAATAATCATGAGTGACGAGGCCCATTTCCATCTTAGCGGATACGTAAATAAGCTAAATTTACGCTTCTGGGGCACTGAAAATCCGCGTGTAACCCACGAAGAGCCATTACACCCGCTCAAAGTCACTGTATGGTGTGCTGTTTTCGCTGGAGGAGTCATCTGACCTTTTTTCTTCGAAGACGTCGCGGGCCAAACGGTTACTGTGAATGGTGAGCGCTACAGAGCAATGATCAACGATTTCTTTTTGCCGCAACTTGATGAATTGGGATTGGAAAACATGTGGTTCCAACAGGACGGTGCAACGGCACACACTGCACGTGCCACAACCGATATGCTGAAGGATGCATTTCCCGGGCGCCTAATCTCCCGTTTTGGCGATTTGCACTGGCCAGCAAGATCGCCTGATTTGACCGCTCCAGACTTCTTTTTGTGGGGCTTTTTGAAGTCGCGGGTTTATGTCAACAAGCCTCAGACTCTTGCAGCTCTTAAAGACAATATCCGTCAACAATGTGAGGACCTATCGCCGGAAGTTTTGGCCAAAGTGATGGAAAATGCCATAAAAAGGCTCAAATGACAATCAACTGTGGCGGCGGCCATTTACATGACATCATATTCTCGACTTGATGTAAAAAAAATAAAAGACCAAATAAAAATAATCCACAAGAAGAATCAAAGTTTCATTTTTTTTTAAATTACAGCCAAAAAACATCGGAAGGTTATTTTTGCGCCACCTTGTAGGTGTGTTTTTTTTTACACAAGCGTGTATAGGCTTAAATAAAAAGAGTAAAATAAAAGTTCGAGTGTGACTTGGCAGCACTACTGGCTGCCATTTGACATTTCGGCTGTTTTCTCAAGTCAAACTAGAGTATATTGAACCGGAAATTTAATTCCAAAATACTACTCTGATTAAAAATCTAATTACATATACATACCACCATGTAGGGCGAGAAAATTGCAACTTAAAAGTATAAAGTTGAGCCCTAATAGGACAAGTGGTTTAGAAAGGGCAGCGGTTCAATATACACTCGTCGCCACTTGAATAGGACTTCCTGTACACTCTATTTGCAATTGCTCATGTCATAACTCGAAAGCGGAATGATAAAACAATGATATTAGGCCCGTTATCTTTGTCCAACTCTTCTTCTTTCTCTGTGACAAAATTGCAAGTTCTGGAAAAGAGCCGTTATATTTTTCTTCACTTTAGGTTAACATTCGTTGGAATTAAAGCAACATTTTTGCGCCACTTGAATAGAACATGCATTTAATTTGATTGTTATCTTTGGCACGCGGACTCATATTCTTCGTTGATCGATTTTTTTTGTTTTGTTAATTTCGACTATTTAATTTAAAAAAAAAAACCTAAAATGGGTCGAGGAAAAGCATTAACCTTAACACAAAACAGAGGCTGAAAAAGGACAAATCAAAGCTTACAAGGACGCTGGCTTATCTATTGCCAAAATAGCTTAAAAAAATCGAGAGAAGCCGACACGTTATATCCACATTTTTAAGTAATGAGTATGAATATGAAAAAAACATGAAAGGCCGGACACACAGCGTGCTTACTAATGCGGAAAGGCGACTTATTTTTTAAAAAAAGCCTTAAATTCTCACGACTCCTTGGCAAAAATCAGGGATAAATGCGGTGTCACGGCAAGTCTTACAACTACTTATATATAATATAGGGACCGGCTGCATAGCAGAGTTGGAGGTGTGATGGTGTAGGGGGCCATTTTCTATTATGGAACCTGCCAACTACAATTTATGTCAACCACAATAAATGCGTTGTCTTACAATGGCATATTGAAAAAGGCCTTTCCATGCTTTCATACCCTTTTTGGACCTCTGCCGTGGATTTATCAACATGAGCTCAACACACTATTAAACATTTTTTTTGAATGTAAAATACTCCAATTATCTTAAATTTAAGTTATTTTTGTAATAAAAAGAATCAGAAATCTATAAAATGTTTTTTTTATTAAAAAGTGTCCTATTCAAATGGCGCATATTTTCGTCCCCGCATTTTGCCGGTTTTTGGTTGATAATATTTTGTTAAAACTTAAGGCTTTAGCATTGAATGTTCCTTTTGATCAAATAACAGCAATTAAATAGGTAACCTTCAATTTACAAAAAAAAATTAAGTCTCTAGCATGCTTGGTTTGGGAGGAATGAATTATACAAGGTGGCGCAAAATTAATCCTCCTATCAGAAAATGCTATAAATTTTGCGATTGGCCCCTAATGTCAGTTCTGTTTTGACATTTGTGTAGTAAACACATGCGAAATACACGTTAATAAACAATGTTACGCTACACTGCTCCAGAACGCGGAATATTGGTGACTATTTATTTGAGCAATAATCGGTGGGTGACCAAAAAACATCGGAAGGTTATTTTTGCGCCACCTTGTAGAAGACAGACGTAAGGGGGTGTCCTATTCAAGTGGCGAGGACTGTATTGTTGGTACACGCAATTTAGAGATATGTCGATAACATGACTTATCGGAATACGTAGAAAACGGTGTTTGGAACACTGATCTATATCCCCGCTAAAATTAGAATATATAGGCTAGGTTGTTGTTGTATTTAACATTCACATGTAAATAAGCGTATATACGCTTGAGTAAAAAAAAAACATCTAGCTATTTTGTTAGAAACGAAAGGTCGACAAGGACCCTCAACCCAATGCCATGCTCACTTAAGGTGATGGAAATGATATTAAAAAGTTTGTCTAAGCGGATTGTAGGCTTTCTTTTTGTTTTTTGGTTTTAATAAATTGCCCATTTCCAGTTGTCGTCTACGAAGATGTAATAGGTGCATAAAACTCGATAAATTGTGTATCGGCCCTACGAACAAAGTCCCGCATATAACTGACACTCACACAATTTGGGAATTGGTTTTTAAAAACGATTTTTTAAAGCCCAATTCTAAAAAGAGGTGCGGCGGTGGAAACAAGTCCAGATGTTACTTGACCCCGGCGGGATGAACCGGGGACCTTTCGATTATCAGTCCAACACACAAACCAATGACCTAGGGCCCCCACTGAATTATCTCCCAAACTTATGAACTAAATCTCCCTGCCAAATTAAGTGTATTAAGCTAGTGGGACTTAATTCGTAAGGCCTTATGGCTCCTCTGATGTTCACGAATGCGCGAAATGCACATTGGGAATATCTGAGCATCAACGTTTTGAATTACGCCATGTGAGAGCAGGTCCTCAACCAATATTCACAGGTTTACACTCTTCACTAGGTGTTGACCGATTTGATAAATTTATCGGTTGTTCTGTCAAATCTACTTCTAGCATAGAGCTCTTCGGGTGACAAAATGTCTTCAAGCGGCATTCCTTTGGTAAATAAAGAAGATGTTGTAAGTATGGCCCAACTTGGCGAACCATTGAAAAGGACTTCAAGTTTTTAGCCGATTCCGAGTAATTTGAGAAGAATGCCACTCGGATGTTTGTTAGACTTTCGCAAAAGATGGGAGCTCGAACCGCTAACACCTCGTATGCTTTTCCAAAGCAGTAACCACTGACACTGCGCCTACAATAGAATGCTTCGTTTGACAAAAATCTATTCAATTTAGTCTTTTCAACTGGCTCAAGTGAGCAATATTGGAAATTAGGCATTATAGGATCATACAGGGTCCAAAACCTAGCTTCTTATATTTTTGGCGTGAATGAAAGAGATCTACATTTTTCTGCCGACTCCGAACGGAGAGTTTGAGAAGACTGATGTTTGTTAGACATCCGCAAGAGGTGGCGCAGTCGAAAAAAGCTAAATAAGTTACAGCGCAACGGCTTGATTTGAACCTGAGACCCATCGGTCAGTAGTCCAACGCACTAAACACTGAACCACTGCGTCAAGCCAGGAGAACTTTGTAAAACCCGAGTATTATCAGACATACCAATTATTTTTATACCCTATTCTAGGGGTATATTAATTTTGACGCATAGTTTGTAACATACCTTAATATTGCCCGTAGACCCCTAAAAGTTACTATATTTATGATCAGCATCGATAGTAATGTCGATCTAGCCATGTCCGTCCGTCGGCAAAAATTAGGCCTTTAAACTGGACCTAGAGAGCTGAAATTTTAACCATATACTCTCTAGGGTCCCGAAATAATCAAGTTTAAGAATTTTTGAAATCCGCCCACAGACACGCCCACAAACTCAAAAAAACAAAATTTTGGAAAAAATCGAATTTTGAGCTAGAGAGCTGAAATTTTTTACATATGATCTATTTCCCATAAAATTTTCAAAATCCGCCCACTGACACGCCCACAATTAAATAAAACAAATTTTGGGAAAAATTGAATTTTGAGCTAGAAAGCTGAAATTTTTTATATATGATCTTTGGCCCATAAAACTGCTTGGGACATAAAATTTTCAAAATCCGCCCACTGACACGCCCACAATTAAATAAAATATTTTTTTTGAAAAACTAAAATTTGAGCTAGGGAGCTGAAATTTTTAATATATACTCTCTAGGGGCCCTTTATGCTCATGTGTAAATATTTTCAAAATCCGCCTACTGACACGCCCACAATTATTTTTTTTTTTATTTTTGAAAGTCCAAAGTTTGAGCTAGGGAGCTGAAATTTATAGTATATACTCTCTAGGTGCCCTTTATGCTCATACTTAATTTTTTTTTAAATCCGCCTACTGACACGCCCACAATTAAATAAAACAATTTTATTGAAAAACCAAAGTTTGAGCTAGGGAGCGTTTTTATTTACAAAAGCTTAGTTTTTTCGATAAAATCCTTTAAATTTTTGTCACGCCCACTTATGAGATATAGGAATAAGAATAGGGTATCCAACAGTTCGCCCAAGCGGACTGTAGCCCGCCCCTATGTTTTAAATATTGATCAATCAAACAGTAATTCCTCTATTCATATTGATACCATACCAGATACCCATTTGTCTCAAACAAATCATGAATTTTCATTTATTCAGTAATTCGGCGGAATGAAGTCGACTCATTGACTAAATTTTGTTAGTCGGTTATTTTTTGCAGTCAAGCAAGGCACTACCTGATTTAATTCGGATTTTTGAAGTACTTTTTCACTGTCCCTTTTATTCTACTAAAATAAATCAATCATGAATAATAATCATTGAACCTAGTAACTAACAACTTTTGTTTTTTTTTTCTTCTTAGAAAGTCTGACAATATTAATTTTCCTGAGAAGCTTTTACATTTTCCGTTTGGAGTCGGCGTATACTTGCGAAGCTAGCTTTAAGGCATTGTCTGGCCCGTTTTTTTTTTTGGTTCAATCAAATTCAATTCGCAAAGGAACTGCGACTTCCCTAATAGTTATTCAAACACACGACCATACCACGTCGAGTTAATCGGTTCTCGTCAGATCACCGCAATTAAACGACGTTGGGCGCGGTTAGTACGTAGATGGGGGACCGTTTGAGAACAACCGCGAGTCGTTGGCCAGTCCCATCTACAGAGTTGAGGTAGATAAATACATACGTGGTATCACAATGGACCTAAATTGGTCTAAGTGTGTCGGCTTCTGCCGACAGCCACCTAAACCTAACCTAACCTAATAGTTATTCATCTCTGGCTTCCCAAACGATAGTCACGTGAGTTATTCGGTGCAGGGAAATAAGTCCACGGGAACTAAGTCCACTGAGGGACTTAGTTCCCACTTAGTGGGAAATAAAACCACTTTCGCGAAGTGGACTTAGTTCCCATGTAAGGTGGGAAATAAATTCCCAAAACTCTTGAGTGGTTTTAGTTCCCTTTTAATGTGAAGTAAATTCTCACTGTCGACTAAGAACAAAATAAAATTAAAGAGGCAAGTAGGTACTTTGCAATTTTTATTAACAAAATAGAATTAACTTCTAACTGAGACAGAGTAATATAGGTACCGTGACCTCGCACCTACTCCAAATCAAACAGTGACCCCAAGCAGGGTGGTTGCAGGGGGGCAGCATGCCCCCACATATGCATTGCACTGTTTATGAGAATAGTTACGAAATCGCAAATAGATTCCATAAATAGTGTAATGCATATGGGGGGCCATGCTGCCCCCCTGCAACCCCCCTGCTTGGGGTCACTGTTTGATTTGCAGTAGGTGCGAGGTACGGTTTTGAAACTTTGGCTTTATGTCACCATGATAACCTTAAGACTTTGCTTAAAGAGTGTGATAACTAACTGCACTTTGCACAGTTTTTTGTTCAATTCTAAATGTTGGATGTTAGTTCCCTCTTCTTATATTTGAATGTGGACTAAGTTCCCATAAAAAAATGGACATAGTTCCCACTTAACATGGGAACTAAGTCCACTTCGCGAAAGTGGTTTTATTTCCCACTAAATGGGAACTAAGTCCCTCAGTGGACTTAGTTCCCGTGGACTTATTTCCCTGCACCGAGTTATTCGATCAATCACAGGACTCGTACATAGTTGCCATTCAAATTGAACGCCCTCAATGTCTTGGCAATTTATGCACTCCGGTGCACTCTTAATGGTTAGTCCTGGAAAAGGTTGGTTATCAATCGGTTATTTCTACAAACTTGTCCAAATACAATCGAATAATCATAACTCACAAACTCCACACACCGACCTATTTCACATCTCATGGCGTTAAATTCGCTTGATTGTGTGAAACTTTTTAAAGTCAAACATGAAGTGAAATTGCCAAAGAGCTCAACAACTTAATTAAAAGTCAAATATAATTGCAGTTGGTTTCCCAGACACGAACCCTGACATTGGCCAACGGCAATGACAATAGAGATCTGATACCACAAGTGAAAAGTAAGTATAGTGCTTTCAGATATTACACTACAAAAGAATCTAAAAGAAGTTACAAATAAACTTTTAGGGTAGTTAATGTAATTTAAGGGCAAAGAGAGTTGTTATAAATCAAAAATCTATCAACCTTTACTGTCAGTGGCTGCCACAACGCTCTGTCATGCTGACATTATTTGTCAAAGTGAAAGGTGAAAACTACTGCCTTACTTAGCAGAAGCTAATTTGACTTCCTGCAAGAAATCTATGACCACAACAATCGTCGAGAATTTTAATTGACTTTTATAAGTAAGTAATTTCATAAGTAAACAACGAATATTTACTGGGACGGGCTATTTAAAAACATCAACCCAAAGATAAGCGGCCAGTAAGATGTTTGTTTTAATTGCCTGTCAGACATGAACACGAGTATGGGTAAATTCCTCAGCGGTCAGTGCAGTGGGAACCAATGTTTAGTTAATTTCATAATCTTATCGCTTTTGCCTCATCGGCATGCGGCATACACATGAATCGTTCTTAAGAGTGAATTAAGTTTCGTCACCCAATTACTCACATCTGAATTAAAAAAAGATAATTTCTTTTGCAATCAGCATAAGAAAAATTTCTCCCATGAGGATGCCCCCAAAACGGAAAACTAGAGTAAAACGCTTGCTTGAGTTACCGCATGAATGGCTGCTTACAGAGATAAACCGCGTGCATGGGGTTAATTTTGACCGATAAATTTTTATTGTCTTTGTAATAATTGAATACACAGTGGCTGTGTAATGGCTATGGTTAGTTTATGGCCATTCTGGGTGCTGGGTGAAGTGATTAATGGCATTTTTATGAGATAGGGTTCTTTGCAAAGATTCACAAATGCAGGCAGCGGTGGCGCGTAATTCTGCTTTAAGTGTTGTTATTGTGGTCACAACAATACGGGATATCATGGATGGAGAAATATTTTCGAGTGGTTCTTGTATTAGGTGAGTAAAGGCTATGTTAATATTTTATTGATTAACTTAGGCCAAAGGCATTTGCATTATTCCAATCAAAAACTTTTTTTTTGTATTAGAAAAGAACTTACCACCGTGAGGGTTTCTCATTTCAAATTAAACAAGTATGTCGAAATAAATGTTGGAAATGATGTAACCAAGTATACCCAGTTCATTACAACATAACGGGATCCACTGGTAGATTTCGATCAGTTGTCTTAAACTCTTAATACAAAAAAATACAGTGAGCAACTTGGGATACCACAAGGCTGGCAGACAGTGCCGATTCTATAAAGCAGCCTTTCGACCACCTAGCGTTTTCAAAATTGTTATTTTTCACGGGAACGATCCGCGAATAGTAAACAATTTGCATCGCGCAACTGCAGACGTGAATCATCCACATGTCGGTAACGTGAATGAGATAATTTTTACAAAACAAATGTGTTTGAAATGAGCTGTCACAATTGAATTTCCTAATCACCAATAGTGGTCGGTAAGGGAGAGTATCCGACGGTTCCACGATAGCAATTTTCTGTTCACGTGAATCGAATAAGTGAAGTGAATCTCAGATCCGACGGATTCCACGATAGGGGTGTTTATGTACGTTCTGATGGGATTGATTTGCAATTACGGAAGACTTTGTCAAACTTTCATGACGCATAACAAATATGGAAAAGAGTTTGCTTTGGCTGGAATTTAAAAATTACATAGTTTACCTATGAGTTTTAAGAAATCCAATCTGCAGGATCAGCAGTGAGTGCGATGGAATCCTGAACTAGGGTTACGATATTCCAATTACAGAAATACTAGTTAATTGCTTACTTAAAGGGCCCCTGACTCGTGGAAAATCTATGCCGGAGACACTGCAGCCTCCCATCCTCCGTGATCCCATGCACGATGCTTCCAGTTGTCCAGACCAAGCGCTCTGGCATCCGCGGTCGTTCCTTAAAACGGAAGTTTGCTCTTCGTTGTTGTCTCGAACCTGAGGGCTGGGATTCGAAGATTCTTTTCGCTGGAACATTATTGCCCATTTGCTCAATGTGGTCGAGCCAATGTAGTCGACGTGATTTAGCTTTTTGAACTACATCCACATCTTGGCACAGCTCATAGCATTCGCGGTTGTATCACAGAAATACATAAACCTACTAATACATACCTAAACATCAAATAACCATAACTACACATTCCTAAACCTTTTACATACCTAAACATACCATACCTGAAACCTAGCTACCCCATCCATTTGCGTATGCGAAGAGGAAGGGTCCAACAGTTTTAAGGCGGCTATCAGTTACAGGTTTGAGAAGATTCTCATGACAATTGACAACTTTGACTTCCTTACATTTAGGGAACATTTGACATTCATCCGAGTATATTATTGACATAAGAAAGTATCTCATATCAATCTGGTGTTCGTGCCAAAAATATCACTTTTGAAAAATGATTGGACAGACTAGTGTTGGGCCCTTTAGCAGATATTTCGATTTGTTGCCAAGATTTGCATAAAAGTGCATTTAAAGGTCGATTTCGAAAACGTCAAATTATCGCCATTTTATGACGCAGAAGCTGAAATCGTCATGTTGCACACATGCTCATTGTCAAATCACTGCAAATTTCTGCAAGCAAATTTGACGTTTTCAAACACAATCAAAATGGAGCCCTTAAACGAGCAAATCTTGAAAATTTTCTTCTGCTTCTGCTAATGCTTCTACAATTATTATATAAAAAAAATATTCTTAAGAAAAAGAAAGTTGACTGTTTTTTAACAAAAAATACAAGGAGAAAAATTCCAAAGGTGCAAAAGATGTGACAATAAAACAAATGACTTTTATTTCCCACCTTAAAATAAAGGAACATACTTAATAATTTAAATTAATCCTTTTCAACATCAGCCATTCAATTTTTCCCACTATCAAAACGTCTTGTAACCTCGGATTTTATACTTGACTTTCGCAAACTGCATTATCGAACATAATGCTAATGCAGTTTAATTACTTTACTTTTAATTTAATTTTTTAATGGTTAACATACTAGACAAAAATCATTAAATCTAACTTAAAATTAACAGGATACTTCTTCTAGATTATTGTTCCTTATGTGGACGCCCTTAATTTAGCTATATCTTATAATTATTGGGTTTCGGCCTAAAAACTATTTTACGAACTTATCTTACATAATATATAAAATTAAATAAAACTCGGCATAATTATCGCCATTATTTTCTATTTTTTATATAAAACAAATTACAAACTACATATTCTAGTTACTTAAACTACTTAACGTATTCTAACTATAATTAGGATTCTGAGCACTCGTTGCCTTGCTCAGCAACTGGTCAAAATCCCAATTGCTTTCCGAGCGCCTGGCAGCCGTCAACGTGCACACGCGCTGCCGTGAGCTGACTGGAGCCTTACAGCGTCAATCACCTCCCGGAAGCACTACCTAGTGTTGCCACTGACAAAATTTGAATCCAGCCGAATTTGACTGGTTGACTGGAATTCATTTTCTTCATTTCCAGTCAAAAAACCAGTCAAATTGACAAAATTCGTTTATCATATATGAAAATGAAAAAAAAACAATAAACTTTTTATTTTAGTGAAACAACTTTTTATTTAAATGAAAAGATAATTGCACAGTTTCGCTTTCTAACATTTTGTTCACACATTGAATTTGTTGTACAAGAAAATGTGTTCGTTTGGTGAATCTTCTAATGCGTTTTTGGTTGCAAAATATTTTATACATATATTTTATTAACTTCCCAGTGGAAGTTCTTGTAATGGGGCCGATTTTGCGAATCGCGGATTTTGACATATCTCCACGTTTCAAGGTCACCAGAATCCAAATTCAACGTTTTTATAGAGATGTCTGTCCGTGTGTATGTACGTATGTGCGTTCGGAATTATCTTTCGCACGATTATCTGGAGAACCAAAGTTGATATTGACATGGGACCGGGTTTATTCGAAGCGATATTACGTAACTCAGAACTGATTAAGTTTCCAGCAAAATCGGTCCATCCGTTTTTTGTTAGTAAATAAACAACTAAAATAATTTGCCCTTATTTGTACTATTTATTGTCATTTGTCATTTGTCATTGAGCAAAGCATTAGGCGTTTTTCTTTTTTAGCTCCGAGCGGGGCACTGAGCTGTCAAAAAAAGAACTGTGTTACTTTTTTAGCTCGGAGCGCTCTGAGCACAAAATTTGTATTTCTTTTTTATCTCTGAGCTAGCTCAGGGCTCGCTCGATGAGCTCGATTAAAAATGACCGAGCACATCGAGCGAAAAGCTGAGCGCGGCTGACTTCATTCGTATTTGTGCTTTTTCCATAGTTTATTTACTAGAAATTATAATTTAAATGGAACAATCCTTGACAAACACCAATTTCAGAAGCAAACCTGACTATTTTGAAAATTAATAAAAAAAAATTATCTAATGACAGTTCAGTACTCAATTCTGTTTCTTAATTAGCTCGGAGCGAGCTCTGATCGCTCGTGCCCCGCTCTGTTCCCCGCTCGGGGCTAAAAAAGAAAAACGCCTATTATTACATTGTGCTCCGTTATTTCGTTACATGTAAATTTACAGGACTCCGTGTTCATAACAATGGTTGCATTAATATATTTGACACTTCTCTGTTATTAACAACATTTAATTTCCATGAACAATATTAAAGAGCATTTTTTAATAATAAATAATTCTTAATCATATCTTATGGTTAACCCATATCAAAATTTCCCACTAATTGCATAAATCATATTGATCCCACTGGGAAGTTAGTCGTCTGGATCTTTCGGGTCGCACCCAGACCACTTTTTTATTTTATAAACAGTCAAAAGCAGTCAAATCTAGTTTGTGTTCCAGTCAAGAAACCAGTCGGCTGGATTTATTTTTTTTCTAAAGTCAAATCCTTCAGTTTCCAGTCAAATCTGACTGGAAAACAGTAAAAATGGCAACAGCCCACCACAAGTTGACGAGCCCGGCCTCTCCCAGAAACGCCCTAGCTAACTTGTAAACTAAGAGGATGTTACCTAATAAAAAAGTTAATTTTTTTGAATTTTAGTATCCAGATGCTGCACGGTTTCTTCGATATCTCCTTAGCGACAAGTTGTAGATCTACAGTAGCCGCAGAATTTACATGTGCGAATGTTATTTTTTAGAACATTCTGGAAACGCATTTTTGACGCAGATGACGTTTTCGAAAACGGACCATTATTGCCTGTTTGGTTTTGGTTTTTTTGGTTGACGAAATGTAACTTAAATTTCCAAGCTTAATATTGAATTTGGAGTATACATTTTGGAATGTTACTTTTTGAAAACTATTAAGAGGTCAAATCGTGTGCTCCTTGAACAAGGTTATCCGTGATTGAGTAAGCATTGGATACAATCGATTCGCTTTTGGAATCTACTCGTAAACGTAGGACGCGCTTTGACCACAGTTCAAATTTTGCGGTCTTAAGTCAAAATTAAAGGCCGATCATTAAGTTCTTTCTTTCAGAATGGACTTTTAATTTCAAAGATGTAAATAAAGATGAAATTTGTACTGATTTGTCTTTGTCAACAAAGTTCCGGTCTACAAATTTGACCTATGAAGATAAAATGTTTGCACAAGTATAAAAATTGGGTCCTAAAATGCAACAACATCAACATTTGATAGCCTCATTGACGAAATGTTGAAAAACCGGGAAGCCTGTCGATATTTATAGAGGACGAACAGACGGAAGAGTAGAGATGCATTTAAAGTGGGGAATCACATCAAAAAATAACAAAAGAAAGTGTAAAATTAGCTTTGGGGCACCTGAATCGGAGTCATATTCGATTAAATTTGAAACAAATTTTAAATTTTCTAAAAATTATTTTTGACTACCTATCCGACTGAAATTTTTACCTGTGAGCGTAAAATTTGGAGAATACATTTTAACTTGTAACCAGTTAAAGGAACGTTTATGCCACTATTAATTTTTTTTTTTTAAGTTTAAAAGATCAAATTTAAGTCCCTCGAAACCCTAATTGTGACCTTTCTTTCGGCCGTAAATTTAAAGATCCAAATTTTAAAATGTTAGGCCTTTTATGTTGGAAAAATGCCAAATTTTAAATTCAAGCATTAGTCTTCCATTTTGAAAATGTTGGGACTTTTAAAATCCCAATTGGTACAATTTTAGGCAGCTTTCGAACTTCTTCTTTTAATTTCGACCTAAAAAAGAAGAAATTTACGATCTCCAATAGTGTACACAAATTTTTCCAATTATTTAGCTTAAAATTTGGACAAGTTTCGCAATTCGAAAATTCGTTTGGCAACTTAGGCAAGTCAATATTGGCTTTGTATATGTATTATCACTTCGTGAATTCGACAATACGCCACCAAACGACGTAAGTTCGTCATTAAAAAAAGCTACATCTATACCTATCTATATTGTAGAACCTTTTCTACACCTTTGTTGTCTTCCATAGTCTTTCATTCTCGTGACTGGGAATATGAGGATGGTGTGGCTGATGTTTGATGTAGCATGACATTTTCATCGGGTAGTTTTATCGTATTTTATTTGTTGGCTCTGAAGGAAGTATCAACAGAATTTGTATACCCTATTCTAAGGGTATATTAATTTTGACGCATAGTTTGTAACATACCTTAATATTGCCCGTAGACCCTAAAGTTACTATATTTATGATCAGCATCGATAATAATGTCGATCTAGCTATGTCCGTCCGTCCGTCGGCAAAAATTAGACCTTTAAACTGGGCCTACAGAGCTGAAATTTTTACCATATACTCTCTAGGGTCCCGAAATAATCAAGTTTACGAATTTTTGAAATCCGCCCACAAACTCAAAAAAACAAAATTTTGGAAAAAATCGAATTTTGAGATAGAAAGCTGAAATTTTTTATATATGATCTAGGACTCCTAAAACTGCTCGGGATATAAAATTTTCAAAATCCGCCTACTGACACGCCCACAAAAAAATAAAACAATTTTATTGAAAAATCAAAATTTGAGCTAGGGAGCTGAAATTTTTAATATATACTCTCTAGGGGCCCTTTGAGCTCATGTGTAAATATTTTCAAAATCCGCCCACTGACACGCCCACAATTTAAAAAAAAAAACTTTTTTTGAAAATCCAAAGTTTGAGCTAGGGAGCTGAAATTTATAATATATACTCTCTAGGGGTCCTCTATGCTCATGTGTTAATTTTTTTTAAATCCGCTTACTGACACGCCCACAATTAAATAAAATAATTTTATTGAAAAACCAAAGTTTGAGCTAGGGAAAATTTTTTTTACAAAAGCTTCGTTTTTGTTTGATAAAATCTTTTAAATGTTATATAACAGAATATGTAGAGCGTTCTTAACAGTTCAACCATACTTAGACTTTTGTCACACCACTTATGATTGATAGGAATAAGAATAGGGTATCCAGCAGTTCGACCAAGCGGACTGTAGCCCGCCCCTATGTTTTTATTTGGTTTTGGGCAAACAGCTGATTTTTTGTTCTCCTTCATGCTCGTGACTAGGTATATGAGAAGGAAGATGACACAGGTAGTGTTGGTGGTTGACGGTAAGGCGGAAAGGTGAAGGAATTATTATCGGGTATACTTATGCCATATTATTTGTTTGCTCTGATGGAAGTTTCGGGTAGGTTATGTTTTCTGGTATTTAATGCAATTGGTAATTGGTATGTGATGATCGTTGAAGGAGAGTCGCATTCTGCGGTGAGGATTCTCAAATGATTTTTTTTATAATTCATATTTGCAAGTGAAAAATCGATATTCATATTTAAAGGCAGGGGCGATGGTGGATAAAGAAAGGTGTGAAAATTGTCGTGGAGTAGATTGATGGTATATTATTTGTTGGCTTCGATGGAAGTTTAGGGTAGGTTATGGCATATTGCAATTAGACTATCCCAGTCACCTGTAACTTGTTTTTTTGTATTCAATGTGAAAAAATATAAATTGAAGCAGAGATAAAATAAGATCAGACAAGTTATAGTGTGTGTACGAGCGGGTGCTCAGCTTGTCATAATAGCTGCGGGTATTCATGAACAACTGAAATTGGTTTATTTATTAATTGGTTCATCAAATAAAAGCGGCATTCATTCATAATCGGTATTAAAAATCATATTAGGTACATATTTCGTTTGAATTAGGTTACACAATGGAATCTCCGAATATAGCAGAATTTTTTCATTTGGTTTTGCATAGACAGCTTAGTGAATGCGGCTGACCACTGGCGCCTGATATAAAGCAAATTTCAATTTCAGGAAGACCGAGCACCATAGTTATGGATTTGGCCGGGACCTTCCAATCACTAAGCGAATACACTACTACTGCACCGTTACCACCTGCCGCCCAATAATGAAAGTTAGAGGTACGCACCCAATTTAAACTATTGAACTTCATCAAGCGCATGGTTAGGCATATCACATTTTAAAGAAGCCCACATTTTTTATCCTATCCGAGAATAAAATAAGAAAACTATTGTTGGTCCGTTTCAGGAAAATTAAAAGAAATTATCCATCTTTAAGCTAAGAATAAATCTTCATTTTCGCTTATTTATAAACATACCAAGGTGGTGTATTATTTGTTTGTTTTGATGGAAATTTGGGGTAGGTTATTTCAAGTAGGTGTATATCAGAGTATACCTATCTCCTTACAGTGACTAGGGACACTCTCCACGTGTTCCTCTTTTGTTTTACAATTTTAGTAATTTTAGTAATTTCTCGAGTATTGCAATTCGTGCTAGCGGTCTACGACTCATTTTATAAATAAAAGCAGTATTACAAGCTTAATTCGATAACATTGGGCGATATCCAAAAAAATACTATATCGCGTTGAGCTTCGCGCGTAATCTTTTCAACGACAGGCGCGTGGTGTGCTTTCGACGCCTGCGCCGCGTCTAAAACAACAGCGATCTGTGTGGTGGGGGATCACGGCTTGCGAAGGTAAACTCTTTATTTCGCTCTCAATAACAAATCGATAGGCTACTAGGAATGATAAATACATGTGACAAGTATTAATAATATCATGAACGAAAATGTATTGAACACGGTCGATTCGACACAGAGCGCCCGCTTGAAGGTTAATAAACAAAAATTAATTTAAATAGATTGATTATTTCTTTTAATGTCTATGTTTTCCTTTTTGACGGCATTTCAGAAATTTGTTTTTGATAAAAAGAAAATATTATAAACAGAAGGCGAGGCTACAGTCCTCTTCTTCAAGTTGGTAAGATTAAAAGAAGGTACCTACAAGTTCAGTAAAGTAAATGCTAAGATCGAATTTCCAAACTCACTTTAGAAATGAAAGACTTCGTTCATACCGTACTGAAGCAATTTGTAAATGCTTTTGCATACTAAACTGCTGCCTTTTACTCCAAGGAACTGCTAGTTCGTATTCATACGAACCATTGGCCTAAGCATTTTAAAATAAATAAATATAAATCGTACCTATAGGTAGGAACCTATTGACCCATGAGTGGTTGTGCAGCATGGCGCAATACTGACACAAAGTAACATAATTATTTCTTAATTAATTAGATTGAATATTTCTGAATCAATTAAAAAGAAATGATACAAATCGGAACATTTTTCGACAAGATATAGCCAAAATAGTGACAGTCTTAAAAGCGATAAATTCATAATTTCTTATCAGATTTTATTAAATTTTTCATTTTAAAACTATTCGTCCCTTCCATCATCCCCCTCATCATACATGCTACTTGCCGACGCGACGATGCGAATCGTCAAAAAATCTCCTTGCTCATGCTCCTTCTTACAAAGAAACATAGGGACGGGCTACAGTCCGCTTGGCCGAACTGTTGGATACCCTATTCTTATTCCTATCCCTCATTATAAGTATGTGTGACAAAAGTCTTAGTATGGTTGAATTGTTGAGAACGCTCTACATATTTTGTTATATAACATTTAAAGAATTTTATCAAAAAAAAAAACGAAGCTTTTGTAAAAAAACGCTCCCTAGCTCAAACTTTGGTTTTTTAATAAAATGTTTTATTTAATTGTGGGCGTGTCATTAGGCGGATTTAAAAAAAATTAACACATGAGCACAAAGGGCCCCTAGAGAGTATATATTATAAATTTGAGCTCCCTAGCTCAAATTTTGGTTTTTCAATAAAATTGTTTTATTTAATTGTGGGCGTGTCTGTGGGCGGATTTTGAAAATTTTATTTCCCGAGGAGTTTTAGGAGTCATAGATCATACAAAAAAAATTTCAGCTTTCTAGCTCAAAATTCGATTTTTTCCAAAATTTTGTTTTTTTGAGTTTGTGGGCGTGTCTGTGGGCGGATTTCAAAAATTCGTAAACTTGATTATTTCGGGACCCTAGAGAGTATATGGTTAAAATTTCAGCTCTCTACGCCCAGTTTAAAGGCCTAATTTTTGCCGACGGACGGACGGACGGACATGGCTAGATCGACATTACTATCGATGCTGATCATAAATATAGTAACTTTTAGGGGTCTACGGGCAATATTAAGATATGTTACAAACTATGCGTCAAAATACCCTTAGAATAGGGTATACAAATAAATACTTACATAATACGAGGGCGGGTCAATAAGTCCGTGACTTTTTGAATTTCTGACCTCTTTACTGAAACGGCAACACTGCTCCTGTCAACAAGCATCTGTCAATTGACTCCTGTCAAAATTTAAACTTGCTGCGTCAGTTAGTTTGTGTTTGACAGCTATTTTTATCAGACTACTCACTAATTTTAGCAGAAAATGGAAAAAAGTGAATTTCGTGTGCTCATTAAGCATTATTTCTTGCGAAAAAAAACCATTACCGAGACCAAGGCTAAGCTTGAAAAATACTATGGGGACTCTGCACCATCGATTTCAATGGTAAAAAGTAGTTTACTGAATTTCGTTGTGGCCGTACAAGCACTGAAGATGCCGAACGTCCTGGACGCCCAGTTGAGGTCTCTACACCCGAAACAATCGAAAAAATTCACGATATGGTGTTGGCCGACCGAAGATTGAAAGTGCGAGAGATTGTGGAAGCCGTAGGGATCTCGCATGGCTCAGTGGTTTCAATTTTGAATGATCACTTGGGCATGAGAAAGCTTTCCGCAAGATGGGTGTCGCGTTTGCTCACAGTCGACCACAAACGCAATCGTGTAACAACTTCACAGGAAGGTTTGGCGTTGTTTAATCGCAATATGGAGGAGTTTTTGCGCCGTTTTGTAACCGTGGACGAAACATGGATCCATCACAACACACCAGAGACCAAACAACAGTCAAAACAGTGGGTTTCTAAGTGTGAATCGGCGCCAAAGAAGGCCAAGCTGGGTTTGTCAGCCAATAAAGTTATGGCGACTGTTTTTTGGAATGCACGCGGGATAATCCACATTGACTACCTTCAAAAGGGAAGAACAATCAATGGGGAATATTATGCCAACTTATTGGACCGATTCAATGACGATTTGAAAAAAAACCGACCTCATTTGGCCAAGAAAAAAGTTCTTTTCCACCAAGACAATGCAAGGGTGCACACATGTGCAGTTGCCATGGCAAAAAACCATAAATTGGGCTATGAATTGCTCCCTCATCCACCCTATTCTCCAGATTTGGCTCCGAGCGACTACTTCTTGTTCCCAAACCTGAAGAAATGGCTTGGTGGAAAAAGATTCGACTCCAATGATGAAGTCATCTCGCAAACAAAGGCTTATTTTGAGGACCTCGACAAATCATTTTTTTTGGAAGGGATAAAAAAAATTGGAGAAGCGTTGGACAAAGTGTATAGGGCTCAAGGGAGACTACGTTAAAAATAAATTTTTTTTTTTATCAAAAAATCTGTGTTTTATTTCAAAAGTCACGGACTTATTGACCCGCCCTCGTATCAAAATGATTCGATGAAAAGAAACGAACCAGTTTATTTGGTTTTCATTCTTCGTTTTCCTTTACCTGTATCGTCATACCATCATCAATTTTAAGACACAAACCTTCAATCGCTACCATTCGCTCCCCATTTTGTTGCCATTTTCGTGGAGGTCGACGTTTTCAAATTCGTGTTGATGATATTACTATGGAGTCTATATACAAAGATTAAACCGATCTAGGTGTGCTTCGTTTTTGCGGGCAGAGTATTAGGATGTTATAAATTACCAGGAAAATGATCTATTTAATTCTGATTTTAAGATCGTCGATACAGATAGGAGAAACATTAGTTTATGTAGTAAGTTTGTCCTTTATTTAAAGTCAATCCTTAAAAATCATCAGTTCCTGAAAAATAAATGCACAGAGATAGTCATAAGCTCAACTAAGAATCTTGATTTCATTGAAACTACGAGTACCAAACACATTTCTCCTCGCGTTGCATTTGTGTGATCCAGGAGTTTTTAGTTCTGTCTATTTTTTTTAAATTTCGACACGTGCATTCTCCCATTATTCATTAACCCGTCCCCGTGCGGGATAATTTGTTTTTTAGATGGTAAATGTGTCGCTTGACTTACATGAATGGTAACATTGCCTGGATGTGATTTCTCCTCTTAGTAACGCCAAGTGCTGTTTTTTGGTGGCACTGCAGTGATGTATGTGATCGTGATGTACACTTTAGCTTCTATTGAGGCGTATACAAGTCTAAGCTTTTCGTGGGTTGAGAATGAAAAGGATGATAAATTAGCGACGCACGGCGGAAGCCATCAGAAGAACTATTGCTGCAGTTTTGAGAGTCGGTTGCAAACCCAGACTTTGGTACTCTTGAAAAAATTTATAAGAAGCCTTATATTTATAAGTCATTGGATGCGTTCAATTTGCAAGGCAACTACGTGGACCTACTATTTTACCCTTTCTCATTGATCGAATAAGCCACGTGACTATAATTTGTTAGGGGGTTTAGTAGTAGAATACTCTTAGTTGCCTTGCAAATTGAATGTGTTCATTGTCTTCATTTTCCCAGACTTTTCCACGACATACGTTCAAAGAATTTCTGTTGCAAAAGGATCACAACTAGAACATAGGGTTGGCTATTACTGAATTTCTTTCAAAATCTTAGCTGTAACTAAACATTTATTTAAACATGCTTGTTCGTCCCTTTGTGAATCGAAATAGAGTAATGTACTTCATCCTCTCCACACGATAACACATAAATGATTCTTTGCTCGACCCAATTTTTATATTTCTTTGTTATCATTTGTTCGCTCACGTTCATTGTGTTTTTGGGTGTCCCCCTGCTTTGGTAATTTATTTTTAATGAACTACCAACGAATAAAAACCATATGGTCCTTCAAGTACTTGCATCAGATGGATAAAACCATTTGGCATGATTAGTCTTAAAAAGATCAATCCAAGGGCCACGAGCAGTGGGAACAAAATGTGTTTGATGACTCTTCGTACTTGGGGTATATTCTCGTACCTGCCACTGCCACTATTTGAAATTAAATTGGATTCTTTCTTTAATTTGTATACAATGACGTTGTTGCACATAATTTGTTTATACTTAAAAAAATAGGCACTACGTTAGAATGTGGTTTGTATAATTGTTTATATTTAACTTTATTTTTTGTTTATAAAACACTGTTGTAAATCAAACTGTGTACGTTATGTAGCTGACTTATTTGAAATGGAAGGCCCTTTCTCTATGGCGCTTCAGGCATTATTCATAAACAAAAGGTACTGGATTTTCGGTTGGAAAATAGTGTTTAGATAAACATTGGAAATAATTTTTATGGAATGCTTATTGCAGCCGCAAATGCTGCTTTTTGCTTTTATAAACAAAACTTTTTTTTTTATTTATTTAAGAGAAACTCAAATATTTTTGTCTTTTTCTTTGCAGGTATGTAAATGTTTATTAATGGTTGTGAGTGACGCAGTTGAGTGAGTATTTGGTTGGTTTTGAAATAAAAAGATCAGAAACACATCAATAGGTGTGACTGGGTATCCAAATTCGAATCGTTGTTGATGCCGATGGGAAAGGTTTATGACGTGGGAAGTCATTTCTAAAGTAATAAAGGGTTGGATGAAGTTCGATTTTTGACGAGGAGATGATCTATAAGTAGGATTTGAAACCGTTCACGTCATGCGGAATATAAAATGGTTTTATTAATTACAATACATTTTCATCCCATCCAGGGTCGGGCTAAGAATACCAATGCAGCGCTCTCCAAAAAACAGCGCTTGTCGTGAATGGCGACCGAGGTAACGAATCACATCTAGACAGTTTTAACATCTTGAAAATCCCGCAAGTGTGCCTACAAATCGTTTGGTTGACACGACTGGAGATCACCGGTTTCGTAAAATAACGATCAAACTAAAGGGTCTTACATTAAGGACTTGACAACTTCTTTTTTAAATAAAATGCAAACTACTTGAGATATCTCAAAAATTGGCTTGAATTACTATGAAAACATTTATGAATGGAATTCGACTTTGGTCATATGTCCACCACGGGAACGTATGCAGTGGTCGATACGTTGAACCCAATTTTCATATTTCATATTTCAATTTTCGATAACTCGGCCGCACATTTCGACCTATACGGCCGCTATTTCTCGTTCAATATTGGCTCTGGGCTCCTTTAACGTCGCCGGCTTGTTGGCATAGACCAATAATTTAATGTAGCCCCATAAAAATAAGTTTAGAGGCGTTAGATCATCCGATCTCGGCGGCCAATAGACGGGCCCGTTTCTCGAGATAACACGTTCACCGAACTGAGACTTCAATAATTCGATTGTTGCATCCGCTGTGTGGCTTGCGACACCGTCTTGTTAGAACCACATATCACTGATGTCCATTTCATGCAATTGCTCAACGAAATAACGTTCCAACATGTCTCTGTAGGGATTACCATTTACCGAAACATGAGTCATTTCCATCGACGAAAAAAAACGGCCCAATGACGCCACCGGCATGAAAACCGGACCAAACAGAACCCTTTTTCGGATAAAGTGCTGTTTCATGAAGCACAAGAGGGTTCTCACAAATCCAGTAACGCATGTTTTGTTTATTGACGAAGCCGTTTAACCAAAAATGCGCTTCATCGCTGAAGATGATTTTGCGATGAAATTTTTCATTTTCTTCCACCATGTCCAGAACCCAATTCGAGAACGTACGTCGCTTCATAAGTGGCTTTAGTTCTTGAGTCAGCTTGATCTTGTAAGGGTGAAGGCCAAGATCCTTACGGAAAATTCGCCATAATGTGGTCTGGGCCAATTCTTGAGAACGCCGTGAAATTGACTGATTTGGCTGGTTTGCGACTGACGCCTCTACGGCAGCAATATTCTTCACACTTCGGACAAAACGTAGTCTCACTGGCACGGCAACATCAAGCAGCTAATATTTGTTCACTAGACTATTGCTTGTCTACTGGGACGAGAATTAGGGCCGATTATTGGCGTTAACGCTCTTTAAGTTGCGGAATTTCTGTAGTAAATTGTAATTGTTTATAAACGTCGTTCCTTCGTGTACTTCACCGTGTTGATTTTATTGAATATTTTGACATTGACAGTTCGGTAATTGGTTTAAGGTTGCTTTCACACTGAAAGTTTGGTCGGGCGCAGTGGCTCAATGGTTAGTGTGTCTGCCTACTAATCGAAAGGTCCCCGGTTAAATTCCGGGGCCAAATAACATCTTGAGTTTTTTTTCCACTGCCCCACCTCTTGCGAACGTCTGACAAACATCCAAGAGTATCAATTGTCATGAGAAGCTTCTGAAATTTGCCGTTCGGATTCGGCTTAAAATTGTAGGTCCCTTCCACTTCGCAAAGAAAGTGGTTGGAGAAGCTAGGTTTTAGGCCCTCTATGGGCCGTTAATGCCTAATATTTATTTATTTATTTTTTCACACTGAAAGTTTGATGTTGTCAAGTCGCTAATCAAAGACCCTTTACAATCAATAACAGGATTATGCACGCTTCAAAATCGTATAAAGAGTTAGACCGTGATCATAAAAATGGAATAATACCAGCATATGACTGTCCTCGGTAAAGAAGTGATCTGAAATAGAAAAGCCTGCCGATGTTTGTTGAGACCGAACCGCCGAATAAGCGGACTAGTAGATTTGCCATAAAGTGAGAGGGTTACGATACCTTTAATTCTGATCGTTTTCTCGCCGCAAACGGACAGATGAAGATGAGTGGTATACTTAATACAAAACTCTCCAGATACCACATCCAGGGGCCTGTAACAGAATGCTACAAGTACTTGTACTGAAGTGAATTCATAGAAGTGTATCACATTTCTGTAAACTACAAGTCGAATGGCAGGTATACAAGTGTAATGGGCTAATGCTACAAGTGGGAAATTGCCCTACTATCCTCTTGCTGTAACTCAGAGCCACAAGTGTAGATAAAAAGTAAATCCCACTTGTGGACTAGAAGATGAAATCTTACATGTGATTTAAGACTTGTTTGATGCAGACGTTTTAATTTGGCATAAAGATCTTTTTAATGAATCATTATTTCAATAAGTTTGTTCATAGTGATTGTGACTAATTTTTAGCCCAAAAAAGTGTGTCGATTTTTATATATTTGCGATCCCTGTTTTAGGATAAGTATAGCTGCTTTTAATAATTTGGCATTCAATAGAAAACAATTTTTTAATATTTAAAAAAAATCCTTGATTTGTCATTCCTCAAAACCTTGCGCAAAATTTCATCTCTTTATTGAGAATCAATCTTATCGCTTTTCAAATGAACACTTGAGTCTACAAGTCGAGCGACATTTTTATTTCTTACAAATGTAAAGGTTTTTTTTTGTGCTACAGAATAATCAACATTTATCAGACTAATAAAATCCTAGTTACTGTAATAATAATATCTAGTTAGGGTATATTACACTGCGACCTATTGGTCTATTGTGTCCCCTGCTTGTGTTGTGCCTCGGAGAGGTTCATGCCCTCTTTCAGAGCCCTCTCTAGATACTTCTCCTTTTTAGTTACTGTAGACTTGTGTAGCTTTGTGTTACAGGCCCCTGACCGTTAAGACCTAGAGAAATGGCTCATTGATGTTTCTCCGGATTGAATAATTTGCTCATCTAAAGACCAGATTTGCCGCGTAAATAAAAAATGTGTGTAACCAGTGGCCAAAAAACCGTTCATTTGAACAGTTGGGTGCCACAACCGATTTGAAATTTTAAACGAAAAATTAAGAACTAAAAGTATTTCCCCGCTTCCCGAATATATACATATCTGGAACTGATTCTGACTAATTTTCAGAAACAAAATGCATATGAAAAACATAGGGACGGGCTACAGTCCGCTTGGGCGAACTGTTGGATACCCTATTCTTATTCCTATCCCTCATAAGTAGGCGTGACAAAAGTCTAAGTATGGTTAAATTGTTAAGAACGCTCTACATATTTTGTTATATAACATTTAAAGGATTTTATCAAAAAAAAAACGCTCCCTAGCTCAAACTTGGGTGTTTCAATAAAATTGTTTTATTTAATTGTGGGCGTGCCAGTAGGCGGATTTAAAAAAAAATTAACACATGAGCATAAAGGGCCCCTAGAGAGTATATATTATAAATTTCAGCTCCCTAGCTCAAACTTTGGATTTTCAAAAAAATTGTTTTATTTATTTGTGGGCGTGTCAGTGGGCGGATTTTGAAAATATTTATACATGAGCTTAAAGGGCCCCTAGAGAGTATATATTATAAATTTCAGCTCCCTAGCTCAAACTTTGGATTTTCAAAAAAAATGTTTTATTTATTTGTGGACGTGTCAGTGGGCGGATTTTAAAAATATTTATACATGAGCTTAAAGGGCCCCTAGAGAGTATATATTAAAAATTTCAGCTCCCTAGCTCAAATTTTGGTTTTTCAATAAAATTGTTTTATTTTTTTGTGGGCGTGGCAGTGGGCGGATTTTGAAAATTTTATATCCCGAGCAGTTTTAGGAGTCATAGATCATATAAAAAAAATTTCAGCTTCCTAGCTCAAAATTCGATTTTTTCCAAAATTTTGTTTTTTTGAGTTTGTGGGCGTGTCTGTGGGCGGATTTCAAAAATTCGTAAACTTGATTATTTCGGGACCCTAGAGAGTATATGGTTAAAATTTCAGCTCTCTAGGTCCAGTTTAAAGGCCTAATTTTTGCCGACGGACGGACGGACGGACGGACATGGCTAGATCGACATTACTATCGATGCTGATCATAAATATAGTAACTTTTAGGGGTCTACGGGCAATATTAAGGTATGTTACAAACTATGCGTCAAAATTAATATACCCCTAGAATAGGGTATAATCAACGGAAAGATTGCGTCGATTCATTTCAACTATTTTATTATTTGGGTCAAAGTAGGAGCACTGAGTTCATGCCACTGTGTCACTTTTTAGGAAAATGCACGAACTTGCACACCGGCAACGCTGCTGACGGACTAATGACTGAGAATAGGCATACAGAGATCGACGTAATACACATGTGCCAGATTTTTCGGATTTGTGGTAATGTGATCGCTTCTTGAAAGGACACACATTGTAACTTAAATTGTTGGAGTTGGATGAAAACACAAAAATCCATGAATATTATTTCCTTATTATCAAGAAAGTCACCCGATGAGAAAATTCAGCTTAGCCTTTACTACCTATACCGTATGTCAGGTTTCGGAACGTCGTTTTCTACTTCTTCTTTCTTTATGACGCGGCTATGTCAAGGATATAAGGGATCATAACCCTCTCACTTTATTGCATCTTTATCCCTACTGATTCATCTATGAGGTTCGTCGGTACGACCTCAGGGAATATTGACAGGCTTCCCGGTTTCAAATCGATTCATTATTGACGCCAAACGAACGCCAAAAATTTACATGCTCAGTTGCGGGACAGTTTCGACAGATTAAATGTATCTCTTGACTAATTTGAAAGGTTAAATTGGCAGGATGTGATTTCTCCCCTTTGTCGCTTTTTACGACAAGCGCTGTTTTTGGGGGAGCTGCAATGATATTCTTAGCCTGTCCCTGGAACGGAGTTTAGAAAATTCCTTTAAGATATTGAACATTTACTCTACTTTATTATTACATAGCCTTTATTAATACTACTCTTTTGGCGCATTCCATATACGGCCTTAAGCCTTTCTTTACAGCACTTTTGTGGCGCGAAGTAATATTTGTTGGCATGACTGAAAAGGCTGATGGCTGATTTCGAAAGGCAAATTTTGAAAGGCTTCTCAAGCCCATTTATATTCAAGGATGTTCGTACTTTCATTAAGCTACACCAACGTTTAGGTAGTCCGGGTGGATTTTGTACCTCGAACCTGTCGCGTAACTCCAACGCACCATCCCACTTGAAAATTGGACAAGTTGCGAGAAATGCGACATCGAAAAACCCACGAGATGCGACACATTCTGCTCGCACTCTTTTATATACTACATATTTAAATTTGACGGCGCGGTGCTTCTTCGACTACATTGTGTTCTGCCAGCTAGGCAGTGGCTACGATTAATGGAAAATATACTTAGACCAGCTGCTCTGTTTAGCTTACCATTGACGGAAAACTTAATAAAACAGATTGGGTTAATTTAAACAGTATTTTCCGCTTAATTGACTCTCGTTTCATTGATTTTCCGCTAATTTTAAGGAAACAAAAGGGCCGCATAAATTTATTACAACCAAGAATCAACTATGCGGATTTTTGTTGGCTGCAAGCATGGATAATTTATGTGAAAAATCCGACACAACGGTGATCGCAATTAAGCGGGAAATATTGAAAAATTAAATAAAAATTGACTACAACTGTCCCCGACGCCTAACTATAAGACCCACAACCACCACAGACCGAATCACAAGCCGCCAGATGATATACTTAAGCCCCATTTAGACTATCATTTCAGTTTCAGTTGAGCTATCAGTTAAGATTTCAGTTAAACTGATCTCTCCACTGGGAAGCTGCCTGCCAAACGCGTAATTTATAGTTTAAATAAAACTAATAGATAGGAATAACCTAGTTGTAGTATGCAGGTTTCGAAGGGAGGTGGTTTTTGTTTTCTTATCTTAAGTGAGAAAGAGTCGCATGTACGATTTTCCACCTACCCCTATTATTCGTCCGAGCCTAGTTCTGGTTCCAAGTCTCGTGCTTTTAACCAGGATAGGTAACTCTCAGCTTGCTGAGAGTAACGATAATATTACTATGGCTTGGGAGTAATATTAGAAACTCTATAAAAAAAAAAAAAAAAAAAAAAAGTTAAACTGATGTCTAAATGCAAAAATTGAAGCGTTTAATTGAAACTGAAACTGATGTAATCCCTATAAGTTGTCAGTTGAGTTATCAGTTAAACTGATGTGTTAATACGTTTCAGTTCAGTTGTCCAATCGTCATTTCAATTGCAGTTGGCGATCAACATTTTAGAGTTCCTGTTTTTTTTTTATCAATATGTCGAAACGGATTGATAATATGGTCGTTTTCATTAAAATTTATCGACTTTCATCGTCCATTACACAATGTATTTCTTCTGAGTTTCGACTGCTCCCAAGAAAAATGAAAGCTCAACTGAACTGACGTCTAAATGCAATGTCTTTTTTAACTGAACTGATAACTGATCGACTAAAAGGCCTTTAAGCGAGTCTTGGAACTTTTTTTCCCCAACTCATTCACGACTTGCTATCATCATCATAGGTACATAGGGTGCGGCAATAACTTCCTTTTTTGCTGAATGGCGCGCATTTAAAAAAGAGGAAGTTACCAAACACTGCATTTTCCAGGGTGCATCGGTAGCTAATAGATCACCTTAGGCAATTTTGTTTCTTAAAAAAACAAAGCCACTGAGACAGAAGTGAGCCCAATCACTGAACTCACGAGCAAAGGATGACCGTCTGGCTACAATTCTTTCAGCAATTGAATCTTGGACTCGTGTAAACCAAAATGATTGCGCAAAAGCTTCCACAAACTCGATGGACACAGCCTAAGTCCCTGGGCACGATGACGAATAGATTAATTACGATCTTCCACATCACTGGAGTAGTTTGTCCCCATCTTTCTGGATATGGCGCATGTTGTTAGCTTTCTCCAGCTGTGGTTGGCTTTCGGGAAGGTTATGTTTGCCTTAGAGCGGCACATAAACTGGTTTTGCGATTGAACAGTGGTGGGCTGGCTGAGCCTTGCCTGGTCAGTTCGCAGGCATGTTAACGTTACTATGCGCTAAAACCCAGATCAAGGTTGCCAAACAATACTGAATAAAAAGATGGTGTCACCTGTTGAAACACGCATTGTTTTTCCTTCACATTATAACCTACAAACATTCAAAACCAACGTGCATCGGCATCTCTCCTTTTCTTCTCACCCTAATTTCCTTAACAAATCTCTTTAGTGCGTGTATATTGTATAAAAAAAATATGTCTGGAATAGATTTTTGTTAGTTTGTTTGTGTGGATTTGTTAGTGTGGTTAGTGTGTCAAACTACTATTCGAAAGGACCTCGGTTCAACTCCCGCGCGCCGGGGCCAAGTAACATCTAGAGTTTTTTCCACTGCCCCACCTCTTACGAACGTCTGACAAACATCCAACTGTATCAATTGTCAAGAGGAGCTTCTCAAATTTGCCGTTCGGGTTCGGCTTAAAATTGTAGGCCCCTTAAACTTCACATAAGAAAGTGGTTGGAGAAGCTAGGTCCTGTATAGGCCGCCGTTAATGCCTAATATTTATTTTATTTTTTGAATCAGATAACGGGCAGCACAAAAACTCTTTTTTTTTTACCCTGTGGAATTTTTAAATTTTATTTTAGCATTTTTATGCAAATCCATTTAAAGCTAAAGCCCTTGGGTACTTCCCACCCCATATGCTGCGTACAATGACAAAGCCACATCTCTTCATTCTCTAATCCACTTCCATACTGTCACATCAGTCATGAGGATGAGGACAACCACACACTGCACACTTGGAATAAAACTACATTTCCCTATCTAAATAAGAACGCATTTGCATTTACAATTTGATTAGAAACATTTGTCTTGCAGATGGTGCAAAAATTATTGTGCATCTAGAGTTCTGTCACTCGAGTCAGAGATTTCAATTGAGCGGTTGTGATGGTGGTGCCTCTGGAAACATTGTGTTGCAATTATGTTCGTATCAACAGAAGCTATTTTTCACTTTTAAATTTTTCTCAATCTTGTGGGAACTTTTCTCCCCTGAACAAAGTCAAGTTCAGGCTACCAACGAAATTGCTTTCGACGTCAGTAATGTAAGGCTAAGTGAATATTACTTTGTCGGCGGTTTTATGGGAAATTCTCAAGCTCTAAATATGATGATGATGAGAATAACTAAGGAGGTACCTTGTCATTAATCGCTTAAATAAAAAAAATAAAAAAAATCAATCCCATCAATCACACAATCAGCCGCCAGTGTCGCTGTACTAAAAATAATAATCCCGCTGTCGCACATTGACCCTTGGATCAAATTCAGTTTTTCTTTTCTTTTTCTGTTGACGTTGTGCCGGCAAATGTCATTATGATTAATACGAAAACTATTTCTGTATACAGATAAAGTGCCGCCGCCTGGTGTTACATGAATCGCTCGTCATTTTACACCCGGCCAATGTCGGTCGTCATGTTATGATTCATTTTACACGCAGAACAAAAAAAAAATGTCGCACGACACTTTCACAACCGCTTGAGCTTTTGCTTATTTTTTCGTTTTCTTTTTGTGAGCGGTTCGGGCAATGAACTTGATGATTTTTATTTAGCTTTAAGTTGTTTTCATGTCTAACCTTCACCTTAGTATTGCTGTGTGTTATTTTGTTGATACAGTCTGCCGGTCTAGGTGGAGCGTTAGTAGTCTGTTGCGACGACAAAATTAACTTTCACTTTCTATTCAAATGCGGGCGATAAATACTCGTTCGCGTACTCATTCTCGTACTACACGTGTCATTAAAAAAAAAAGAAACAAGGCATCGTGACATGGCAGCAGATTTTTATCCAATTACTGGATAAGCTCAAGTGTCCACTTGACAATTTCGGTGTTTTTGACTCTCGAGAGAGCAGACAAATAATGATATTTACCACCCCGGCATTAATACTGGCGACGCCGGCCGTCACCGCTGCCGCCAGCGGAATCTTTTGTAAAATTTATTTTATTTTTAGGGGGAGGGTGATAATTTTCGTTTTACTGTTATGCATTTGCTTTTGAAATCATAAATTTTATTTATTGAACATATACGCGTACGTTAGAAAGAGAGAGAGAGGCACGAAGTGAGTGTGGATTATTTACGCTTAGCAGAAGCACACATGTGTCATGGCGGCTATGCACTTTGCATGACATGTCATTAAGTAATTAAGATGACAAAATATGATTGTAGTGGTTAATACATCGTTATGGGTTGGCCCTTAATAGCTTAGACTGCCTTTTAAGGAAGACAAATTAATGTTCCCTCATGTCGGCAATATAATGGTTGTGGTGGATTATATCTCAGAAGGAAGCTATTTCTTATGAGTTTTTGTTTCGAAAAGTCGATGGAAGAAAACGATGATGTTGTATCCAGAGTGACAACCTAAGAGGACCATATTTAATGAGAATCATGAATTCCATTAATATTCTGTGGCCTAATTATATTACATATATGCTTTGTCGTCAAATGCAGTTTCACATCAGATATGATGAGGGGTTCCACAAGGTTGGCGGTTGTCAACGCTGCTTTTGCAATTGGCGGAAGAGCTTTGGTTCCTATTTTCTTTAACTAATACCAATTTTAATGCAAAGAAAAAATCTTATGCGGTTCAATGGTTTTAGTTTTTGAAGTAGTGTCGACAAATTTCTGTGCAGCGACGGGCTTACAATAACATTGCTCGCCCATAAAAAGCGCAAATCTAGGTGAGTCCAGCGCTACATTAAACACATTAAAGATGTCCCGCAAGTGTACATGCAAGTCCGTGGATATTGCCGATGTCGTAAGAGAAGGATCGAGCAATGAAAGCAATAAAAGGGAAGCATGCACTGCACGTGTCGAAACTGTTGGAAAAAGAGGTAGGCCTAAAAACTCCAGGATCATAACATCATTTGATTGACTTAGTCATCAGTGACTGTCAGGCCGGCGATACTTTTTGAGTACGAATCGACGACCATTAGAGGCGGTCGAGTGGAATGGTTAGGCCGCTGTCTCGTTTGCCGGTGCGGTGTTGTTTCTCTTGGCACACATTCGTACCGACCACTGGTGTTCCAATGAGTCTCTCCTGATTTGAGGATACCGCAATTAGGCTTATAACCACGCAGATAAAGTACAAGAAGAGGAAGCGTCGAACAAAGTTTTCTTATTAAACGTTTTCCAGCAGACGAATTTTGAGCTTTTAACTATTTTCCCTATTCGAACTGAATGGAATTGTTATCGGATCACGAAATGGGAAAAATGAGCTTTTTTCCGTCAAATGAACAGTTCCCAAATTAAAAATTTTATATGTCAAACTTGTTGCATTCTGTTTTTTTTTTTAGCAAAGTGGATGAATGACATTTTTTTGGTCCGTTCATGGTAAACTTTTTTCCATTTGAATTTTTGAAAGTCGTTTTCGTATGGGATTCCAAGGGTTCCCAACTGTTAAAAATGCTCTTGCAGAGAGTAGTAAAGTGTCTGTCAAGGTAGTTGACATTTCACGAGTTTCGAATGAATTTCGTAATTGGTGTAGTGAATCTTATATGACATTTGGTAATTGTAATTGGCCAATGTTTAGTGAAGAGCGCGGTTACACTCTTAAGGTCCAAGGAAAGCAATACAGAAGCATTATGGCCGCCATTAAATGTAGTTTTTTTTTGTCACAAATTGTTGAATTGTACTGGAAAGAGCTAAATTTCTGGGTCTAATATTCGATAAGAAGTTAAGCTGGAAACCCAATGTACAAGAAAGAGTAAGGAAAGCTACAGTAGCACTTTTCTCTTGCAAAAAAGCCATCGGAAATAAGTGGGGCCTACAGCCCCGCATATCACACTGGCTATACGTATCGGTAGTTAGACCCATCCTGACATACGCGGTGGTTGTCTGGTGGAATGCTCTAGACAAAGCGGTAAACCGTGATAAGCTGAGCAAGGTGCAACGCACAGCTTGTCTGTGTATCTGCGGAGCACTCCGTACGACCCCCTCCGCTGCACTGGACATTTTACTGCATCTAACACCCCTGGATATTTTCAGCAGGCAATCAGCTGCCTGCTCCGCTGTCCGCTTAAAAGCCACATCACAGTGGATCAATACGAATATTGGCCACTCTATCATTCTGGACTCACATGGGTCCCTACCAAGAAACATCGACTACACTATACCTCAGCTACAGTTCGAAAAGAACCTCCAGATCATTCTGGGAGGAGGCTGATTGCATGGAAGATAATTCGATCCACTTTTACACCGACGGATCAAAAACTAGTGATGGGGTCGGAGGTGGTGTTTTCTCAGAAAGACTAAATATCAGTCTCTCTTTCCGTCTTCCTGATCATTGTAAAGTTTTCCAGGCGGAAATCATGGCGATTAAGGAAGTCTTGTCGTGGCTAAAGAGAAACGTGATATCCGCTAAGGACATCCGCATATTCTCGGATAGTCACGCCGCACTGAAATCCTTGGATTCAGTCTCTTCAAACTCCATCGTAGCCATAGACTGCCGTTCGTATCTTGAGGAGATGGCAGAGCAGTTCAACCTTCACCTCTTTTGGGATCCCAGGGAATTGTAGGGCAGACGAACTCGCCAAAAAAGGAACAGCATTACCTCTTCTACCTGATAAAAGTTTCTAGGTATGCCCATCGCTACTTGTAAACTCATGCTTAAGCTAGCCGCAGAGTACAAACCTCAGGTGGACAGCTAGATATGCTTGGCCGCTAGACACGTATCACTGTGTCTAGCGGCCAAGCATATCTAGCCAAAGCTGGACCTGCGACGCTCTCTGAGTTTGATCTCACTTAACCGACTGCATATTAGCTCTGTCATAGGGCACTGTCTAATAGGCAAGCACGCATCAAGGCTTGGCGTCCATTCTAACGACTTCTGCAGAAGTTGCAGGGATGAGGAGGAGGAGGAGACTACACTTCATCTCCTCTGCACATGTCCTGCACTCTCCCATAAAAGAAATCTCTATTTGGGAGCCTTCTTCCTTAATGAACTCAGTGACTTGGCTAACTCAGATGTTAGAAGTCTATCACGCTTCATTAGAAGCTCCAAATGGTTTTAGCGGGTAGTGGTAGATACTCCCGATCCTAGTCAGTGGCATCACAATGGACCTCTTTGGTCTAAGTGTGTTAGCTTTCGGCTAACAGCCACCTCAACCTAACCTAACCTAACTGGAAAGAGCTCTGATTCCAGAAGGATAGTACCGATCGATTTTCTGCGTATTTTTAAAAATCGTGTTCTCAACCGTTCTGGTGGTGTTGCTTGTCCAGCACGGAGCTGCCATTTAACGCCTTTCGACTTTGGACGTTGGACGACTTCAATCACATGACGTTTGTTAGTTGATAAATTTGTACGTGGAGTAGTCACGTTCGACGTGCTGAAAGGTTTCAATTGTATGCCAGTTCGGGTTCCTCCTTAGTAATACGGCTTAGTTCTTGATCCTGTACTGCTTGATCAAGTACTGCTTACATCTTCTATCAGACTAAAAAAACAAAAAAAAGCATTAACGTCCCACGCGGGCCCTAAAACCGAGCTTTTGTAGTCATTTGTGTGTACGAACTTCAAATACATAACTTTGCATGATGGGATGGACCTACAATTTAATGCCTACTCCCTAGCGGCAAGCTAAAGAAACATCTCATGACAATTGATACTCCTGGATGTTTGTCAGACTTTCGTAACAGGTGGGGCAGAGAAAAAAAAAGTTAAGTGTTTGGTTAGGTTTGGAACAGAGTGAATCTGTTACACCTCACTTAGGTCCATGTGGACCCATTTTGATACCCTTCGTTGGGAGTGTTGGCCTCGTCGTTCTGACCTTTGTCTTACAACCATAGTTTTCTTTCCCTACTCCAAGTTGTCCAGTCATTTTATTGTCCTTATAAACCTGTAAGGATTTGAAAGTGAGAAATCAGACATTTCTTGAATGTCTTGGAAGAAGTATCTTCCAATTGTTCTGTTCTTCAGGTGGTGTAAGATTGGACAGTGGCAGAGAAAGTGAGGTGTATCCTCATATGTCTCCTCGTCACCACAGCCTCTACAAATGTCGTCATCCTTGAAATTTAGTTTCATTGTGTGGTTCCTTAACAAATTGTGGCCGGTAAGACTTTCAATCAACTTCGACAGTGATGTTCTGTCATAACGTCAAAGTTTGTTGGTCCGGTTCTTATCATATTTCGGCCACAGTTTGCGTGATATGTCACAAGTGGTGAAAGACGTCCACCTGTTGTTGGCTTTCATTTGGATCTGGTATTCCACTCTTTCTCTGAGATTATAGAGTGTTGGTTTTACCGACAGAAGTTCCCGTTCTTGGTCCTACGCAGACCCTTTTGCTTGCTAGTTCATTAGCTCGCCCGTTGCCGGATTTGTCCCTGTGTCCCTGGACCCAGAAGAGACTCGTCTCATACTGCGAGCCAAGAGCTTTGAGCTCCTCGCGACAGCGGCCAACAAGCAGAGACTTAATTTCGGTAGCAGATACCGCTTTAATGGCCTCCTGGCTATCAATAAATATGGTAACATCACTATGTTACGGGGTATCGCCATCATTTATACCATACTTGCAGCTTCAGTGATTGCTAGAACTTCTGCATAGAGTAGACTACAGTGATCAGGTAATCTAATCGGTCTGTTTATGTAAAATTCCTCCGAAAATAATCCAGCACCCGTTCCACCGTCCATCTTTGATCCGTCTGTGAAGATGGATATCGATTTCCTTTTCGTGGGTTAATTTACATTGCATTCCTCCCTGCTCGGAAATTAACAAGAAAATGGTCTTTTAAGGTTAGAATACATGTAGTCAGAGTTGTTATTGTTCCCTACACTGAGAAAAAAAATCAAATAGATTCATTGTAAAATCAAACAGAAATGACCCCGATTTGGCATTGAATCGATTTGAAATTAATTTAAAAGGAAATGTATTCAATTATTTTTGAAAAAAATTTTAACGTAAAGAAGTTTCATTTAACTTTTCTTTATTTTAAATTGAATTTGTTTCTATTTCCCTTAATTTACTTCGTTCAATGTTGTTTCAAATAGAATTATGATTATAATTTTCTAAATATTTATATGTTTGAATTCAAGACGTTTATTGTTAGAAAATAATAACATTAAAACCAGTATTACCAATATTATTTTTATTTATATTAAACTCATTCTATTCAATTTAATTGAATAGTTAGTTGGAAGATTGAAGTTTATTTTTTTTTTTATAAATTGATTTTTTGATTGAAATTGATTCTTTTGACTGAGGCTCATCGATTGAGTCAAAAACATCGGTCAAAACTACAGTTAATAATAAAAAGGTTGTAATTTTGACAGAATTGTTTGACTTAATCGATAAGTCTTAGTCTAAAGAATCATTTTCAATCAAAATATCAATTTACAGGAAAAATATAAACTTCCTTCTTCCAACTGACGATTCAATTTATATTAAGGGGTTTCCTGTTAATCTCCGCAATGCTTTATTTTAAGATCCCTGAGAAAAAAAAATTTATATAATACTTATCTATCCAAACCTTTTCTTCTTACATAGCTCTACAAATGTGAGTTAAATAGGGATGTAAAAAATACTTTGTCAATAAGTAAAAAAAACAAATTTTATCATTTTGTTTACAAAAATTTATTTCTGAAATAACATTTTCCATTATTAATAGTGTAAGCGTGTAAGGGAATATTTTTTACATGACAATTTTGAAGCTTTTTACCAATTTCATATGAGAATGAGAGTCAATTTTTTTAAATTTCAATCTGATAGTAATATACATACACATCGTTACCATCAGTTAAAAGTAAAATTATTTTTTATACATTCATGACATCTTGTGAATATGAAAAAGAGGATAAATTATAGTTTTGTTTATAAGTCGTTCCCTTACATTCGACTTGATTTAAGGACTTGTTCGTTCTATCTTTTAAATCGGATTCAATAATTAACTCTGATTGTGGAAGTGAGATTTGTGAAGTTATTTTGAATTAAGTGAAACGTATTTCATTTATATCTATTCCATGTTTATATTTGACAATAAGTTCCGAAAATTTCAAGCAAGCTTTTTTGCTAAAGTTAATGACGTTATACTTTTGCAGTATATTTTCGATGGTTTATGTTTTGTTTTCAATATTCATTACATGCCTACATATAACAATGTAAAAAAAACAACAAACTTGATGGTTATCTTTTCTTTTTTACAAATTAATGGCCCAACTTTCGGTATGAAATCCTTCATATCCTCCGGCGTAATTTATTTAAGCCTATCAACTGCAATATCGTTTTCTAGAAAAAATTACACATGACATCAAAATAATCCAAAAACAAAATCTAATTGTCTCAGAAATACTTACGATAAAAAAACAGAAAACAGGTCGAGCAAATTCCAGTCCCTTAAAGATTCCAATAATCCTTGATAACCTGGCAGCAAAGGATCTCTTTCAGGACCATCAATTCAAATTCTGTTGACATTTCTGTCGTTGTTGAAATTAATATTTTCTGCTGTAAACAATTTTAAGTTTTCATTATTTAAATCGATGTTTTCCATCGCGTCTTTGTTTTTTTCTTGTTTTTCTTTGCTTTGTTTTGACTTACAGAGTTCCCGATAAATTTTCGATTTAGATTTAAATCACGAACACCATACCTGACCGAACTCGCATGAAAAACTACTTAGAATGATGAAGATGCCAATTCACCGACGCCGCCGGTAATTTACAGTATATATGCTTTGAGTTTAAAAATAAATAAATAAATATTAGGCATTAACGGCCCATAGAGGGCCTAAAACCTAAGCTTCTCCAACCACTTTCTTTGCGAAGTGGAAGGGACCTACAATTTTAAGCCGAATCCGAACGGCAAATTTGAGAAGCTTCTCATGACAATTGATACTCTGTGATGTTTGTCAGATGTTCGCAAGAGGTGGTGCAGTGGAAAAAAAAAACTGAAGATGTTATTTGGCCCCGGAATTGAACCGGGGACTTTATGCTTTGAGTTTGAATCAAACATAATAATTAATTCAATTTCACTTTTTTCAAAAAATCTCAAGTTCGTTCGTTTGTTTCAAATGGACTTGAGTTTGAACTTACTACTACTGTTTGGTGTTATTGTTTTGCAGATATTTTAAATGCCTTCTTACTTGAAACAAACTCATTTATTGTCATTTCATGTTCAAGAAGTAAAATAACTATGAATACTGCTGTTTAAATACACTATACTTAAAAATAATTGTTTTTTTTTGTATTTAAATAGATAAGAGGTTGGATTAAGCCGGTTTCTGTTTGCCATTTTTAACTAGATTTAAAATTTGCTTCTATTTGAAAAAACTCATAGTACATTTTCTCCGTGTACGAACATGTTCAGCATCATTGCATGCCCTAAATGACTCGGGTTCCAGCTTTTTGTTTTGCTGATCCTAAAGGCGCCTTTTGCAGCCGATTACTGCATGCATAGATCCAGAGTGGCAGATTTTGAATGGTAATGGCTTCCAAGCCAGCGGTTGGTGTTGTTCTTTTTGCGCTAGTTGTTCCTATACATGTCAGTCTTTGTATTTTTGAGATTGGTAACGTTGTCCGTTGCTTGCCACCAAGCTAAGCTGCCGAATGTGGATATTGGTCGCACGATTGCCGTTTGCATCCACAGAATTATTTTGGGATTTGGTCCCCATTTTTTGCCGAAGATACGGTTGCATTCGTAGAAAGCATACGCTGCTTTGCTAAATCTGGCATCCATTTGCTTCCAACTCAGCTTGCTGACGAGGATAATTACTAGATAATTCGCACTCTCCGCCATCTTTAGGGGTATTCCCTCAATCGCTGCTGGCTTGAATTGTTAGCGAACAGCACCAGTTCAGACTTTTGGGGAATGATCCCAAGACCGCATTGTTTTGTCCACGTACTAAGTGTCCGTTGGAAGTCTTCTACCAGTTCGCTCAGATTTGAAAGGATTTTTCCCGTCGCAAGCAATACTACATCATCTGCGTATGCAATTGCTTTGACCCCTTTGTTTTTGATCTTCAAGTGCATTCCATTAACGACGAGGACCCAAAGTAAGGGGGAAATAACTCCACCTTGGGGTGTGCCTCTGTAAGCAACGACTCTAAGGTCAATATCGCCTACTGTTGCATCGATATACCTTCCGTTGAGCAGGCTCATAGCCAACTTAGTGAGAGACTGATTGCCGTGAATTCTGCATTGCTCTTTCCAACGCACACGTTTTCACATTGTCACATCGTTAGGAGTTATTAGTCCCCGGCAGCGTGTAGTCTAAGTAGTTCAACGTTGCTACTGGGACCACAACTTCTATCAAGCAGCCCAAACAATATATCTATTGCGGGATTGTGACTAGCATGCTTCTAGAGAAACGTTCTTGGCACACAATGAAGTTCTTAATCAGGGCTCATTCAATTTCAATTTCAATTTAGTTATTTGATCTTCTTTCACACGACTATTCGTCCAACACTACAAAATTCGTTTCCACAAGTATGGCTATAGGTAGGCACTAAAAGATTACTATTAACAGCTTGAACTCACTTTTTGTGCTTCTATGTTCTTCTTTTTCCTTAACGCCGAGGCTATGATCAAGATTAACATGATCATCATAATCAATCCCACTTTACTGCATTCCTACTGGTTTGCCGACTCGACTTTTCAATATATTGCTAGGCTTACATGAAGGGTAAAATTGCCAAGATGTGATTTCTCCCTCAGACATCTATTATGTCAAGCGTTTTTTTTTAGCGCTGCAGTGATATGTCTACTCCGTCCGTGCCTGCACGGAAAATTTGTTTGCATGTTCATTTTGTTGTGCATTAAATGAAGCAGCTCGAAAGAATTATCTGTTACAATTAATATGCAATTAAAAAAAAAAAAACAAAGAAATAAATTTATAAATCCATTCGCCATTCCCAATCCGCAAATACTACTTGAGCAAGAATTGGAAACCGCAGAGACAATTGAGACGGCGGATTTAATCTATATCTGTTTTTTTTTTTTTAAATTTATTTTCAACTCGTACTGATAGAGATAAAGACGCAGAATAGCATCGCACCGTACCTAGTTTCAGTGAAAACAAACATTTCAATACAATGACCGTCTTTGTATGAATTCCAAGTACCAACCACTCAGCGCATTATCGACATAACTAGCTCCCCAAGTTCGTTTATAAAAACCAAGCCAATTAAAGCTTTAAGGCAAGTCGTTGTCAGTTTTAATTTCAACATATTAATAAAGCTGCATTCCGCGCATTCCAACGCAATCATTAAGCATGCCTTTAGCTAAGTAATTGCGCATTCGCATTGCTGCGTTTGCATGTGCATTTGAATGCACATTTGCATGTGATTATGCAAGTGAAATCACTTAATCACAATTTTATTTCAAAACAATTCATTTATCTACATAAAGCTTAAGAAAAAGAACAAAATGGAGAAAATTAGAAACGTGACCCGTGTGTGAAATACTAAAACCACTTGACTGCGAAACGTTGCACGAAGTCCATTCATCATCAAATGCACCATGATGGCGTTCCGAGACGTGTTGGAGAAGGAATTGTTTTCATCAATACTTCCGGTTGGGTGTAGAAAGAGAAAGGATGATACGTATATCTATATAATTTTTGTGGATTCAATCAAAAATGACAGTTGACTGATGGGAAAATGTGATTCTTAAGTATCTGAGTCTGAATTTGAAAGCTGGAAGAATAGTTTTTTTTTTTTTTTTTTGAGATTGGAGAGTTAAATTGTGGAAAAGTACTTCCGGCTTTAATGTTGCAAGGGGAGGTTACGTTAATAAGGAAGTCTGGGCAATGTAAGAAAGTGAAGATGGAATTTCCTTTTTAGAATATTTAAGGAGGTAGGTATTTGCGATTGAAGAAGTTGATGTATGTTGTCCAGCGATGATGAAACTCCTAAGTTTCGTAATTTCAGCTTTGATGTGGGTGAGACATTTTTAATTTGGAAAGTTTTGGCTTTATAAAATTTCTGTAAAGCTTTTCTAATAGGAACAATCTTCTGCTTCTTCTCTAACTCCGAAGTTATGATCAGAATTTAAGGATCCATTGCACTCCCACTTTACTGCATCTGTATTGGTCTGTCTGTGCAAATCGATCTCAATAAACAGACCTCTCGGTTTCGAATAAATTTTATTTTTATATATTTTTACTGAAGCCAATCAAATGCTGGTGCTATTGTATTTATGTAATCCAGGAGTTAATCCTCTTTTTTCGATTTAAACACGTGCATGCTCTTGCTATTGTTTATTGTTTGATCGTCCTTTCGCTACACAGATGATTTCGAGTCATGTCAACCCACGGGTTTGCATGTCGCTAGGTTCACCTGAATGTTAAAACTGCCTAGAAGGGATTTCTCCGCTTAGTCGCCTCTAAGGACAAGCGCTGGGTACAAGAATTTATAACTTACTTACTTGGCTCGGGCACGTTGCGTGCAGTTGCCCAGACCAAGCGCTCTAGCCATCATCTAGCATCCACGACGGCTTTAAAGCGGAAGTTCGGTATTCCCTTTCGTCTTGAACCTGGGAGCTGGTATTCGAATATCCCATTCCGTGGAACATTAGTGTCCATTGGCTTTTCGTGTCGAACTGCATCTTTTTTTATATTAAAAAAAAAGGAAATCCAAATCCTAGAGCAATCAGACTCGGTAATGGTCCATAGTACCTACCAGGCACAAATCCTTTTTTTTTCGTGTAGAGGCTAGAGAATGGGGGGCGTATGTTGTTGTTCCCCATGAGGATTGAACCTGCACCGCACGGATCACAAGCCAACACACTAACCTCTACACCGTCGCCACTGTATCCGTATCTTGGTACAGCTCATAGAGTTTATCCACCAGCGCAAAATACCTTGGAGTCATGCTTGACCGCAAACTCAACTGGAAGTCCAATATCGAACACCGAGTGCAAAAGACAAGCATTGCTTTCTACGCCTGTAGCAAAAATTTCGGCAAGAAGTGGGGGTGTCAACCAAAGATGGTTCGTTGGATGTACACAGCGGTGGTACGTCCCATCCTCACCTACGGATCACTGGCATGGTGGCCCGCCTTAAGCAAAGCCTATAACGTCATTAAATTAAGTAGAGTCCAAAGAACAGCTGCGATTGGAATCACAGGATCCCTTCGATCAAATCCGACCGAGGCTCAATGTGATTCTCAATTGTCTGCCAGTTGATCTGCATATAAAAAACATTGCAGCGTTTAGCGCTGTTAGATTGAAGGAATCTAAATGTTGGTCTGAAAGGCCTTATGGCCTTACTAGCATCCTACTTTCCCTTCTCGAATATCGTCGAATATCTACAGACAGGTCGAATATCTACAGACTACATGGCACCCAAACTCAACTTACATAAAAACCTCTCTGTGAGATTCCCATCTAGATCAGAATGGGAGGAGAATATCTTCACAGATGGTTCCAAGATGAACTGTGGAGTAGGAGCTGGCATTTTCTCAACAGAGTTAGATATCTCCAAAACTCTTCGCCTTCCCATCGCAGCCAGCATCTTTCAAGCAGAAGTACTTGTAAGTAAGGAGGCGTGTAGACTGCTCCTCAACATAGTGACACCCAGAAAAAAATAGGCATCTTCGTCGACAGTCAGGCCGCGATTAAGGCAGTCGGTTCAACTAAGTCAATGTCCAAGCTTGTTGTGGAATGCAGGGAGACACTAAACAGGGTTTGTCATCGGCTTGTTATAACTCTCGTCTGGGTTCCCGACCATAGGAGCATTGAAGGAAATGGAAAGCCGATGAACTTGCCAGACATGGCTCTACTCTGTGCGTATTTCATGCGGAGGAAGTCTTCCCTCCACTGGGATATGTAAACAGAGAAATCCTCCTGCACTTCACCTCAAGGGCTCAGACTAGATGGATGAACCTTACGAACTGTGCATTACAAGGAAGATCTGGCCAACCTACGATGATGCCAGAACTAACAACCTCTTAGCCAGAACGCGTGTAGATGTCGCCAGACTAACGGCAATAAGTACGGGTCATTGACCATTAGGAACTCACGCAGCCAAGCTTGGCATCCTCCACTGTCGTAGCTGCGCTGACACATACAGGAGTGAAACAGTGTTCCATCTTCTCTGTGAGTGTCCGGCCCTAGCCAAAACCAGGCGCAGCGCACTAGGTCATCCCTTTTACGATGACCTTTCGGCCAGCCAAAGCATCCATTTCAACAATATCATAAAATTTATCAACTCCACAGGCTGGCTTTGAGCTCCCTCAACATCCTTCTCCCCCCTTAATTTCAGGTTCCGTTAGTTGTGGTACCAAAACGGCGCTCGATGCGTTATTTGTGTTTTTCCCTCGTCAGGTAAACGGGGAATACAGCCACTTAAACCAACCATAAATTTCGCGGTTGTGCCTTCTCCTCCATTCGCCCTCCTCGCACACAGGACCAAAGATCCGTTTTTCTGTTTTTAAAAGAACCCAATGTAAGCTCTCCTTTCCTGCTTATCGTCCAGCACTCGGCGCCATAAAGCAGAACTGTTAGTATCAGTGTTTTATAGAGCTTACACTTGGTATTCCTGGTAAGGAGTTTTGAACGCATTTGTTTTGTCAAACCAAAGTAGCAACGGTTTCATAGGTTACTCTTCGTCGGATATCCACTAAGGTGCCATTCCTAGAGTTGATTTTTATTCCGAGGTAGGTGAATTCCATAGCCACCTCGTTTTGTCCTATTCGGTGGACAGATGTTTGTTTGTTTGTTGAAAGCAAGTACTTTCTTTTTGTCCTCGTTGGCAGCCAATTTGGGCTGCTTTTCAATCGCCATGAAAGCCTCTTACAATGCACGCTGAGATGGGCCGATGATGTCGATATCGTTCGCGTATCCCTGTAGTTCGACGGATCCATGTTGATATCTGACCTGCGCCTGCGCACTATCTGACCCAACAACAGAAGAACTCGCATGATGGCGTATCTCCTTGCCGAAATCGGTTGCAGTTTTGGAAAAGTTCGGAGACTTGTTTCCATTCCGCACATCGCACTGTGTGTTTTCAAGCGTCACGCGACACAACTGGATCGGTTTAAACCGGGATCTCGAACTCTTGTCTTGCAACCAATACCAAGGAATGATTGCTCGCCTAAAAATGAATGTTTTGTTCTATTGGAATGGAAATACATCGCCGATCGTCTTTGAATTCTTTCATTACCGACACATTTTTGTCAAACTCTTTCTGCCGTACCAAATGTCTGTTGTCATCTGTTTGCTGTGGAAAAAACAACGAATGTCCTGGCTGTGGTAACCTGAACATGTTTAGCGTTCCTTTCTGCATTGTTGCTTGTCTTTCAAGAGTGTTCCTAAATCAAGACCGTTGGATCACATACACTTTCTTTTGCTTGTACTCAACGACTACACCAAATCCACATCTGTACATGTTGTGTGCACTCATTTATGAAGAACACACATAGTTTGTTATGGAAAACAAAAAAATAATAATAATACAATTTGGATTCAATGTGCCGCATCGTTCAGTTGGGGAATACCTACACGAGAGGATATTACTAGAAATTTACATTTGAATGGATTTTATTGTATTGTTCCCGACACACTGTGGATGCAGTTACATTCAATAGTTACACGCAATTACCGTTTTTGCAGTAGTTTAATTAAACAATTTTTGGGTCACCAGTCCACCAGACAACGTCGACGAAGACACGGCGAGGGCATTAGTTTACTTGTATGCGCGCACCCGGGAACGAATCAGCGGATATGAAAGGAATTCGTTCGAATTAGCGAATTATCCACAGACTATTAGAAGTAAAACCTATTAGTCCCGTCGAGAAAAAGAGCTTGTAAGGCTGTCCAATGAATGTGATTAATTTCATTGTGTTTTTGTTGTTTTTTTTTCTCTTTTTTAATTAGGATGAAGTCCATAGAAGACGGTGTAAGTGAGAGATTTAGTTATAAAAGTACTTTAATGTTTTTTTAAGTTATCTCTAGTGGTTTTGAGGCCGATAACCTTGTGTCGGGCTCTTTAAAAGCAACAAAAACATTTATAATTGGCTTGGACAGGTTTGTTACCTTCTGAATTTCTTGTATGCCTTTGAGATCTGGTACATATTCCTCGGGCTTAGAGAGAAGTAAGTGTGTTAAGTGTGTAAGTGTTTTTTATACCCAAACCTGGCAAATACTCCCATGTGAGTCTCAAAGACCTTACAACTTATAGTCTATCATCATTCTTACTTAAATCGCTAGAGCGACTGATTGATATCCATCTTCGTACCGACATAAACACCCAACTTCTGTCTGCGGCTCAACATGCGTACTGCAAAAGCAAGTCGGTGGAAACCGCCGTTCACTCTTTGAATGCTCCCTTCATCACAAGGAGTGCACTATGGCTGCTTTCCTATATACAGAAGGAGCCTTTAACAACGTCAACACATCTGCAATTTCCAGAACTGAATGTTTATAGCTCGCTTGGTCCAATCTACTACTCACAAGTCGGATTATCAACTCAAAACATTTGCCAGGAGGTCTGTCAGCAGAGGTACATCGCAAGGTGGCGTTCTTTCCCTCTTCTCTGGATCTTGGTGGTGAATGAACTACTATTGCTATCTCTGGAAAACACCTCAATACCTTAAATTAACTAATGAAAAACTGTTATCAAGCTAACGAGATGGGCAAATCGTTGTTGTCTGGGTGTAAACCCCCACAAAACCGAACTTGTCATCTTCTCCAGGACTTACAAAATCATACAAATTACCCACCCTCTGTTTAACGTACAAGCTTAACTTTTTCTAACGAAGCTAAATTCTTGGGGCTTATCTTCGAAATGAAATTAAGCTGGAAACCCAATATACACGAAAGAGACAAAAGAGCAACAGTAGCACTTTTCTCTTACAAAAGAAAATTGCCAACAGGTAGGGTTGCAACCAAGGGTGGCGACGATGTAGAGGTTAGTGTGTTGGCTTGTGATCCGTGCTGTGCAGGTTCAATCCCCATTGGGAACAACAACATACGCCACCCAATCTCCAGCCTCTAACCCAAAAGGAGGATTTCTGCCTGGTAGTACAATGGACCGTTACCGAGTCTGAGTGCTCTGGGATTTGGATTTCCTTTTTATTTAAAAAAAAAGAAAAGGGTTGCAACCCCGCATCACTCACTGGCTGTATGTATCGTGATAAGCTGTGCAGAGCCCAAGGTACAGCTTATTTGTGCGTTAGCGGAGCAATACTTCATCTAACACCGCTCATTATATTCAGCAGGCAAACAACTGCATGTTCCGTTGCCCGCTTAAAAGCTACCTCACAGTGCATCAATAAGAAAATTGGCCACTTCATCATTCAGGACTCATTTGGGTCTCTACCAAGAAACATACTCGTAGACTACACCATATTCCAATTACAGTTCGGAAACAACTTCCAAATCACAATACCCATCAGATCATTCTGGGAGGATGATGCATTTACGGGAGATAAATCGATCAATTTCAACACCGGTGGATCAAAAACTAGTGATGGGGTAGGTGGGGGCGTTTTCTCAGAAAGACTAGTCTTCTGGCAGAAATTAAATAAAAAAATAAATATTAGGTATTAACGGCACATACAGGGCCTAAAAACTAGCTTCTGCAACCACTTGCTTGTGCGAAGTTTAAGGGACCTACAATTCTAAGCCGAATCCGAACGGCAAATTTGAGAAGCTTCTCATGACCATTAATACTCTTGAATGTTTATCAGGCGTTCCCAAGAGGCGGTTCAGTAGAAAAAAACTAGGTGTTAATGGGCCCCGACGGAATTTGAAGCGAGGACCTTTCGATTAGTAGTCCGACACGCTAACCGCTGAGCCACTGCGCTCGACAGGCGGAAATTATGGCGATAAAAGAAGCCTTGCCGTGGCTAAAGAGAAAGGAGATATCCATTAAGGACATCCGTATGTTCTTAGTTAGCTAAGCTGCGATGAAATCTTTATAAACTCCACCGTAGCCCGAAAATACTACGCTGTAGCTACCGAAGCATAGTTTATTCCGGTGAACTGTAGGGCGGATGCACTCGCCAAAGAAGGATCAACATTACTTCTTTTAGCTGAAAAATGTACCCTTGGTATGCCTATATTTACATGTAAACATGTTTTAGCAAAATGCAATCGAAAGAACGAACCTCATGTCTAGCAACAAAGCAGATCTGGCGACGCTTTAAGTGTTTAATCTCGCTACACCAAATGCGTGCGAGGTCCGTTTTGCCATTACTGGGCAAGCACAATTTTTGCAGAAGCTACATAGACGAGGAGGAGGAGGAGACCACAATTCACCTTCTCTGTACTTGCCCTGCTTTCTCCCATAAAAAAGCTCCATCTGGCAGCCTTCCTACTTTTTTTTTTTTTTTTTTTTTTTTTTTTTTTTTTTTTGAATAAAAAGGAAATCCAAATCCCAGAGCACTCAGACTCGGTAACGGTCCATTATACTACCAGGTAGAAATCCTCCTTTTTGGTGTAGAGGCATGTGAATGGGTGGCGTATGTTGTTGTTCCCCATGTGGATTGAACCTGCACCGCACGGGTTACAAGCCAACACACTAACCTTTACACCGTCGCCACCCTTAGCCTTCCTACTTAATGATCTAAATGACTTAGCTAACAGTAATGTAAGAGGTCTATGTCGCTTCATAAGAAACTCCAAATCAATGCTATCATGATTAGGCTTATGCGTTCCCCTAGATCCACGTGGTATCACAATGGAACTCATACTCCATGGTTGCGACTGGGCTGGAATGTCAGCGAAAGTCGGGGAACGAACATTTGGTCAGGGAATGTCAGGGAAAGTCAGAGAATTTCGAAAACAGTCAGGGAAAATTTCCTCTGTGCGTATTTTTTTTTTATAATATTAAAAAAAATTATGTCGAGCTCTGAAGTCTACCCACACGTTTACGCAAAAATATAAAAATCAAGGCGCCTGAACCATCGACTTGTTCGCAGTCACAGAAAATTTCATATGTGAAAGAGAGACAACTTTATATCTTTTCTGTTATGTGCAATATTTTTGAATTAAATTTATGTGGTTTTCCATTGGGAGCAAAAATGTTACTTTTTATGAATCCATCTTTTTTCTTATTTTGGGATCACATTTCCCAGATCTCCATATCTTTCGAGATATACCTACGCACCATTTCACTAATCCACCATTATTATCTGGACATTTTTTTTGATTTGATTGATTGAGACGATTTTGGTTTCGAAAAAGTATAGCGTTTGCACGCAGTGTTGTATTAATTGCTAAACAGCTAATGGAGATGCCAAGTAGCATTGAAAAGCATATCAATCCGCTTAAATGGAAAACCACATCTTCATGCTTTCCGAAAAAAGACATGCAAACTTATATGTAGGTACATCAAAAATTAAAATAGGCTATTTCGATTGACTTTGTTTGGCGAAATTTGTTCCTTTGCTAAGGAAGATTTTGTATAAAAAAGTTTTTATTTTAAGGCAATAACGGCAAAGCAAGATGCAAATAAGAATTTGAGTTAATCCAAAGGGCTTTAGTGTCGCATAAAAATGGACTAGCGCATAAGTCAAATTCTAAAGCTTTGACGTCACAAACAATTGATACTTTCTCCACTGCGTCTGATTCATTGGTTGCCTCTAGTAGCCAAAAAACATCTCAAAATACACCAGAAAATATTAACGCTCAAAATACAAAAACAAAATATTTTACTTTCGACAAGACAAATTGATCCGGATGGTACGCAGCTACTAGAATGTGGTGTGTGTGGTCTACATGTAATACATGGAGCCATGAAAACCGGACTTGCAAATGTTTCATGGGACCTGCATATTTTTTTAAGGCATCTTTATTACGTTTTCAAAGACAGTCCTTCCCCTGAAATATTGCGGTGTACGTTGGCTCGAAAACAAAATCTGTTTAGAAAGATGCCTGAAAATTTTTAATGAGTTGAAGCACTTTTTTCTATGACAAATTCAGATTTACCAAAAACAAGGCCAATTGAAAACGTAAAAAAATACTTCCAAGACAAATTGTTAGACTGCAAACTTGCATTTTTCCATACAATTACATCTGATTGTAATTTTTTAACAAAATTTCAAGGCTTGAAACCATTGATATTTTACCTTTATGAAGATCTCCTCATAATGGTTAAAAACTTATTGCTCCATAGGATCTCAACTTTTGCCCATAGATCTTTCAAGTGAATCCAATCTTCTGGAAATAAAAAACGTTGACGTTTTCTTCAAAGCAACGAAAATCATCAATGCATAAAACACAAAAAGACAATTTTTCGGAAAAAGATATTTTAAAATTTAAACTGGATTGCCGCAAAATTATTATAAGCATAATATTAAAAATCGAAGAACGAAGCCCATTAAAATACGATTTGATTGTAAACGTGAGCAGTCTTAAACCTAGAAATATTTTGCAGAACAACGGCAAAAGATTCAAAAATTTGCTTAAATTTTTATATAATGCCATGTTTGATACATGCGCGGAAAGGGCGAAATTGCAGTACATAAATGCATGTACAGATGCAAAGACAGGCCTAGAAGAGGAGTACAAAAGCTTTATAATCAACGAATCTACTAGTAGAGTTGATGAGTTCTACTTTCAGCTTTTTGGCAAAAATGAAAATTTTAAAGTTCTTTGGCATGTTATACAAATGTGTTGCATTTTATCGCTCGGAAACGCCTCAGTTGAGAGTGGCTTCTCAATTAACAAGACTCTTTTGGTCGAAAACCTCCTTGAGGAGTCACTAGTCGCTCAGAGAAGAGTCTTAGATGGCGTGAAAGAGGCTGGGGGAGTATCGAAAGTGGAAATAAATTCAAAATTAATATTTGATGTTCGATCCTTTCACAGCAGTTAGAAGAAAAACTTAAAAAACTTAAAAAAAAAGATGGAGTAAACGTATTAAAAAGAAAAAGGGAGAAAGAAATAAAAAAACTTCATAAGGAAAAAACAAAAATTCGCATTCAAGCCCAGCTTTAGAAGAGAAAAAAATTTATCAACTCTCCCTTTTGAAAAAATAAGGCATGTTCTGTTCTCAACTGATTGTTTCATTGATATTTTTTAAAAGGAATGTTTAGAAGTATACAATTTTTCTGTTCTTTAAATATTTGGGACTAGTGTTTAAATGCGTCATTTTTGTTTGCTATATTTGCAAAATTTGGTCAGGGAAAACTTCAAAACTGGTCAGGGAAAGTCATGGAAATTTTTTTTTTTAATAATAATGTACTGGTCTAAGTGGCTTTACTTTCAAAGCTGGCGGCCACTTCAACCTAACCTAACCTAACTGTCTTAACCCAAACAATAACAGTAGGTACGAAGAAATACGAGTAAATATTATTGTTGAAACGAATATTCGGTTACTATTCGGTATTCGGCCTATTCGGTCATCCATCCATTCACGGACAGTCAAGCAGCTCTAAAAGCCCTTAGCTCACACACAATTGACTCCAAATCAGACCTACACTGCTTCAATACCCTCCAGAAAGTCAGCCAAAGAAACAAAACCAAACTGTGGTGGATTCCTAGCCATGGAGGTTTTGAAGAAAATGAAAAATCTGACGAACTAGACAGAGGTTGTTCAGAAACCCCTTTCACAGGACCTGAACCCTTCTGCTACACACCTAGTTCAGCTACTAATTTAGCTATAAAAAGCTGGGAACACTTAAAATGTATCTCACACTGGGAAAACACTCCAGGTCTTAGACAGGCCAAACGAGCCATACAGCCCTTTAAAAACAATGCCAGCAGGATCCTACACCTACGTAGGCATGATATTAAAAACCTAATAGGCTACCTCACAGCTTACCACGGGTTACGAAACCATTTTCATTAATTTAGCCGACTCTTCAGAGTGCAGGCTGTGCCTCGAGAACGATGAAACTACGGAGAAAATATTGTGCGAATGCCCAGCCCTCTGCGGAATCAGAAAGACGATCTTCTTCAAAGAACTCTTAAGCAATGAAGACGCACTAGCCTAAAATCTTCTCTGACCTATGGTACAATAGATCTATTCAGATCGACGTACCGTTTTTCTTCGCCGAGGTTGGCAGAGCTTTAAAAAACAAAGAAAAACATAGGGACGGGCTACAGTCCGCTTGGGCGAACTGTTGGATACCCTATTCTTATTCCTATCCCTCATAAGTGGGCGTGATATAAGTCTAAGTATGGTTGAATTGTTAAGAACGCTCTACATATTTTGTTATATAACATTTAAAGGATTTTATCAAAAAAAAAAAAGCGCTCCCTAGCTCAAACTTGGGTGTTTCAATAAAATTGTTTTATTTAATTGTGGGCGTGTCAGTAGGCGGATTTAAAAAAAATTAACACATGAGAATAAAGGGCCCCTAGAGAGTATATATTATAAATTTCAGCTCCCTAGCTCAAACTTTGAACTTTCAAAAAAAAAAAAAAATAATAATTGTGGGCGTGTCAGTGGGCGGATTTCGAAAATATTTACACATGAGCATAAAGGGCCCATAGAGAGTATATACTATAAATTTCAGCTCCCTAGCTGAAACTTTGGATTTTCAAAAATTAATATACCCTTAGAATAGGGTATAAAAAAATTATTTTATTTATTTGTGGGCGTGTCAGTGGGCGGATTTTGAAAATTTTTTATCCCGAGCAGTTTTAGGTGTCGTAGATCATATATAAAAAAAATCAGCTTTCTAGCTCAAAATTCGATTTTTTCCAAAATTTGGTTTTTTTGAGTTTGTGGGCGTGTCTGTGGGCGGATTTCAAAAATTCGTAAACTTGATTATTTCGGGACCCTAGAGAGTATATGGTTAAAATTTCAGCTCTCTAGGTCCAGTTTAAAGGCCTAATTTTTGGCGACAGACGGACGGACGGACGGACATGGCTAGATCGACATTACTATCGATGCTGATCATAAATATAGTAACTTTTAGGGGTCTACGGGCAATATGTTACAAACTATGCGTCAAAATTAATATACCCTTAGAATAGGGTATAAAAAAGGGATCATACATAAACTTCCCACTTTACTGTATCCCTACTGGTCCACCTGTGGGTTTCGGATCACTTCATAACCGAGGCCAATCAAATGTGTTTTCCAAGAGTATGCCTATTTTCTGGACAATTGCATGCACCCGTTTTTTCTTACTTTTACGACACCGGTGATCTCCAGTAGTGTTTGCATGCACCCTTGAGACAGTTTTACTTACTTACTTACTTAGGTGGCGCTACAGTCCGGGGTGGACCTGGGCCTCAACCAATACGCCTCTCCAGTTAGCACGATCTGTGGCTAACTGCCTCCAGTTACGCACTCCAAGTTGATTGAGATCCCCTTCCACTTGCGCGCGCCACCTAAGGCGAGGTCTTCCTCTACTGCGTTGTCCCTCCGGGTTTTAATCAAAGACTCTTCGGGCCGTAGCGTTGGTGTTAGTTCGCTCTACATGTCCTAGCCATCTTAGTCGACTGATTCGCACTTTTTTGACCAGGTCGATGTCGCTGTACAGCTCCTAGAGTTCGCTGTTAAATCTCCTCTTCCAAAGCCCGTCAACGCAAACGGGACAAAAAAAGAGACAGTTTTAAGATGTTTAATATATCGCTAGGCTCACATGAATGGAATGGTCAAATGTCCTAGATGTGGTTGCCCTTATTGGGCGGTGCTGTAGTGATATTCCTAGCCCGTCCCTGCACGGGCAATTTAAGTAATGTAATTCATAAATACTCGTATACATCGCAATGAATTACATTCAAGCATAAAAAGTAAATAGTTGAACAAACATTTCAAACCATTATATTCAACAAAAACTATGGAATCCATGAAGTAGAATTAATATTCCAAAACAAAAACTATGGAGAAAAAACATCACTGCATTCCATGGAGTAACATTAATATTCCAAATGCATTTAACAAAATGATTCGTGCCTTGCCTATACAATTTATTGTAGGGAATGCATTAAAAAAAAAATAGATTTTCATTTGCCTAACTTTGCTGGGCGGGAAAAACTTTTATTTTTGTCATTTCACAATTTAGTAGATACTTACTTGTTATATGATTTTATTTTATAGCTTCTGATTTTTATTTATTATTTTAATATGCCATGCGTACGAGTGAACGAGGTGAAAAGAAGCTTTGCAACCAACTGGTTAGGTGAAGGCAACCTACCAAGTCGGAAGTCAGTATGGGCTGTGAACTGTTGGTATGTGCGCATAATGCATCTGCCATGGATATTAAAGTGGGTGGACAACATTTTAGACAAAGAGAAAAGCCAGAGGTTCAACTGATTGCTTTCATGTGTTGTGTGTGTCTTGTTGCAGTTTGTTTCGCCTCATTTGATGGCAACACCTTCATAGAATCCATTAACTTTGGATCGAATTATTAGAAATTATGATTAGTTAATGGTTTGGAAAAACGGAACAATAGAGTGGGTTATGTGTTTCTATTTATTATTTTTTCCATTGTTGGATGAAGTTGAAACCTTCTCCCGTTTTATTTGTGAGAATACGTTTTATGGTGACCCTAATTTATAAGGGGTTCATTAATCACGTGTCCAAAGAGCAAAGGGTGGAAAGAAATGTGAAAGGTGGTAAACTGGTAAACTTTTTTTTATTGTTAGACAGAGAGATGGATGGAAGGTACATAACGGGTGTGTTTGAGGAGCTTACATTGCGACTTGGGGAAGACTATTTATCATGAGTTGCTTTTGTGGACTAACGAGTTAAGACGATTGTGATACTTTAGATAGCCCTAGGAAACAACATCGGACGTATTTCGTAATTTATGTACTTCAGCCCTTCCAGCCCAAGATAGATAGATATTTGTTTTCTTTTTGTTATGAAAAGTTTGAAATCATTTTTTTTAAATTAAGCCTATCTGGCATAAGGATGTGACAGTTAATATTTCACTCCTGAAAATACAATTGATCTGTGGTGTTTTCTGTCTAAGTAGGTAAATTTAAGGTTGAACCTTCTGGCGCCCCCAATATGAAAAGTATATGGAGTCCTGACCAGCAGCCCAAATCATCACAGCTCAAGTTGCTATTCTTTGATTTTTGTTGAGTCAAATTTACTAACAAACATCCATATTTCCTGCAAATATCCCACGGGTTTACTCATTATCGAAGGAGACTTTCTTCGCTTATACTGTGCCCAGTTTTTCAGTGGATATATTCAGGAGTGTAAGCCCCCAATGACTTAGATTGGCAATTCTTTGGCTACGCTAGTTTAATTATTTGGGAGAGAACAATAGATTTTTGATTGTTGTGACATTAGCAAAAGGAAAAAAAGCTAGGGCTTCCAGGATTCCAGACGCAGGAGCTCCACTTAAACTAACGTTTTCTTCTTCTTCTCCCTTAATGACGGTGAGGCTATGATCAGGATTAAAGGGATTATAACCCTACCACTTAACTGCATCCCTACTGGTTCGCCTGTGGGGTTCGCCGGTTCGACCTTAGAAAATAATGGCAGGCCTTCCGATTTCGAATCACTTAGTCGCTGAGACCAATCCAATGCTTGTGTTGCTGTATTTTTGTGATCCAGGAGTTTTTAGGCCTGCCTCTATTTCACGTTTGTATTGGAACGTTCATTGATATTGCCTTTTTGACGGGGTTCGTAGGATCTCTCCTTTGAACATGACAGTACCAACTGAGCCGGTCGCGCTCCATGTTCTTCAAGATAATAGGTTCTTTGAAGTGAAGGCTTCCTCGGGTCTTATAACTTCTTATTCCATCAATCTTTGTTACTCCTGCTGTCATGCGAGGCATCTTCATCGCAGCTGCCGTTAATTTGCGTTCATTCTTTCAGCACGCTGTTCAAAATCGTGAACCGTATGTGAGCGCCGGCGCACAATTGCGGTGTAGAGCGTTCCTTTCAGCTAAGGAGGCACTGCGACAAACCCGCACTGGTCTTCAGATGGCCGTATTATTTTCCGCATTCGGCTTTCTAATACTCGCTTAACGATCTTCATTTTGTGGGACATCAGCTTGATTCAACTTAAACCAACGTTTTATAAAGGGTCTTTCATTACGGACTTCACAACCTCTTTTTAAAATAAAACGCAAACTACTTGAGATATCTCAAAACAAAATAATTGGCTTGAATTATCTACTATCAAAACATTTATGAATGGACTTCGACTTCGTTCATATATCCACCACGGGAACGTATGTAGCGGTCGATAAGTTGAACCCAATTTTTGATGACTCTGCTGCACATTTCGACCGATACGGTCGCTATTTCTCGTTCAATATTGGCTCTGAACTCCTCTAACGTCGTCGGATCGAGATCCGTCATGAAAAACACAAATTGCACTTGGCGCTTCACAGTCACCCATTTTATTACCGCAAAAAACAATTTGCAACTAGAGCTATAATCATACCACAATAGACCAACTAGTTGTTTCTAAAAATAGATTATCTCAAACTAACGGGAGGTAACAAAATTATTAGGACTTTGTTTTGGAAAACCAAGTGGAATAGAGAAAGTGACGATCGATCCTTTGAAAGCGTCTGGCAAAGACTTGCCGACAAGTGAAGCGTCTTGGACTTATGCAGTTTTGTTTGTGATGTTTCATTCTATATGTAGGTAAGATTTTGTGTGGTTGCGTCAATTTTATAATGTTGAGTTGCAAGTTTTTTTTGTATAAATAGGGTATTTTCAGCGGATCTCGATCCTTTGAATGCGTCTGGCAAGGACTTAGCGACAAGTAAAACGTCTTGGACTTATATATTTGCTATCAAGGCATTTTTCTCTAAATTCTAAAACAAAAATTAAGTGGTTGCATCAATTATTCCAAATTGGCTTTTTGTTAATATTTCGACTTCGTCTGGCAAGCCTTTGGCGACATCCAAAACGTCTTGGACCTGCATATTTGTATTCGTATTGTAATATCCTACGTCTTAGGAGAAATTGGTGCGGTTGCATTAATTATTCAAAATTGGAATTTTTAACGCACTTCTGGCAGTGTTTTGGCGACACCTAAAACGTCTTGGATACATTTGTTTGTACTGAGGTATTCATATTCTCTTATTTGCCACAAAATTCAAGTGGTTGCACCAATTATTCCTATTTTGCATTATAACGGATTTTTAACATGCCGTTACACCCCTCAGCTGCCATTACGTGCTGCCAGACGGCCCAATTTGCAATCATGGACATCAGAGCTATATATTTACGCAAAATTCATCCGGTTGCCTCTCACGTCCAAAATTTACTGCGGGCTCTTGGTCTATTAGTTCTTAAGTCAGCTTGATCTTGTAAAGGTGTAGGCCAAGATCCTTACGCAAAATTCACCATAATGTGGTTTGGAAGAGGCCCAGTTCTTGAGAACGCCGTAGAATTGACTGATTTGGCTAGTTTGCGACGGACACCCTTTACGGCAGCAATATTCTCCACACTTCGCGCAAAACGTAGTCTCACTGGCACGGCAACATCAAGCAGCGAATATTCTGACTCAAATTGTTTTGCTAGACTATGAATTGCTTGTCTACTAAGACGAGAACTACGGCCGAAAATTAGCGTTAACGCTCTTAAAGTTGCGACCACCGACTCGGAATTTCGGTAGTAATTTTCAGTTCGTGTACTTCACCATGATGAAAATGTTGATTTGACTGAATATTTTGACATTGACAGTTCGGTAATCGGTTTAATGGTGCGTTCACAATGAAAGTTTGAAGTTGTCAAGTCGCCAATGAAAGACCCTTTACATCAAATATGCACGCTTTTCTTTCTTCATGCTGACTGAAAATAGTCGCCTTGAATACATCCAAGGCGTTAGCAAAGCTCATGTCGGCAGGCATAATTTCTATTATGTGTTTTGTGGAGTTCCGCAGGGTTCAGGCCTCTACCCCATAATATTTCTTATATACGTTTATCCCATTGATTCTTTCTTTGATTTATTAGTGTTTGCGAAGAGAGGATGATCCAACCGCAAACTCTATCAGCTGTTTCACAATTATGTCGATATAGTCCAGAAAGCCAAAACACTTCGACTACATTGTCTCGGTCACATCGAATTAATGGGTTATTCATAATACTACATCCAAGAGCATCTTCGAGCCCCAGACCCAAAGGTTAGAAACGACAAGGAAAACTGAGCTTCCATTTGAAAGACCAACCCATCGCGGATGCCAAGGAGTACGGCCAAGGTCGCTGAGGATAGAAGGCTTCAGCTTCCTTTTTGATAGGTCCGTAGAGAGCCGGTTAAGTATCGTTTTATTGATGGCAGCAGTCTAATTTTGGCTTATTACCTTCCGACTTTAGGCGAGTTTTATGTTTCGAGTTCCATAATGAGCCCTTTCCAAATCGGATAGTGTCCGCTGATACGTATAAACATTTAGGTAAATGGCTCTTAACATAAGGGAAAGAATTAAGAAAGCATATAATGCCCTCTTTATTTGTAAAAGAACAATAGCCAAAACATGGGTTCTGAAACCGCCATGGTACACTGGATATATACAGTAGTGGTGATGCCCATACTTACATATGGCTTACTTGTGTGGTGGAGGGCAACAAATAAAAGAACCATAATTGGAAAACTAGCAACGGTGCAGAGAACGGCTAGCATAACCATCAATGGTGCAATCCGTACTACTACATCGGCAGCACTGGACACCTTCCTGCACCTTATCCCGCTAGACTTAAAAATAAAACAACTTGCTGGCAAAAGAAAAAACAACTTGATGATATTTGCCCCTTGGTCGACTTTGACATCCCCTATGAGGTGTCATATCCGCGAAGGGAGGAGTGGCAAAGAGATGCCGTCACAGTGGCAATTGAGGTTGCTATCTACACTGATGGCTCTAACACGGGGGAGGGAACGGGTTCTGGCATTTTTTTCTGATGATCCAGACCCTAGAGAGTCTATTCGACTCGCGGACACAAGCAATGTCTTCCAATCGGAAGTTCTGGCTGTTTTAAGGGCGGCAGAGATATATCGCCATCTACGTTGACAGTCAGGCGACACTTAAGGCACTAGAATCTGCTAACATTAATTCTGAGATAGTCAGAAACTGTCGCAACCACCCCTTGGCGTTATTAAGGGAATAATCAATGAGAAGATCTTAAAAATGGCTGACCTTAGATGGCAGAATTTAGAGGGACATACGGTGTCTAGAGCGCTTTGGGCTCATTTGGACAAGAGAAGATCTAAGTCAATTCTCAAATTGAGCAGAGAACAGCTTAGAACAGTAGTTGGGATTGGGATTATGTCGGGGCACTGTCTTCTAAGTAAGCATGCTAGGCGGCTTGGTTTGGTGGAGGTGGACACGCGCAGGTCCTGTGGTGATCTACAAGCCGAGGAAGACAGAAGGCACATACTGTGTGAGTGCGAGGGTATAGCACGGAATCGTAGGAGGTTTCTAGGAGAATACTTCTTCGAGGAATTACGAAACTGAGCGGCACAGACCACAGGAAGCTGGTAAAATTCTGCAGGAAGATTGGGCTTTGTCTAGGAAAAGTTTTTTAGGTTTATCTCTAATTGAAGTATTGGTTTTAATTAGTTCGCTAGGGATCGCGATGGGCCTTCTGGTCCCTAGTGCTGTATGCGAATTGCATACCCCTTTTCTAACCTAACCTAACCTAACCTAGGTAAATGGCTCATATCGTTCATCAGATCTGTTTGAAATACCGAACTACTGGCTCTTTAATAACATCCTGGCTTTCTTGCAATTGCTGGAAGGTATTTTAGACCCATGTTGAGGCTTTTCCCACTGAGATATTCTCCGTAAAAATCGATTCCCCAAGAAATACCATTCTTCAAGCGAAATACTAAGTATAGGGACAGGGTAACATTTTATTCATGTTTATCAAAGACTGGGTTTCTGAGAATATTTCAAGGGATTCGCAGTCCCTCAAAGTTGATTTATAAGTACGAACAAGGCTTACATTTGTTGCTTGCATGATTTCAGAGCTTTTTATTTGAGCAAAAACTTCGGCAAATGAATTATTTTTATTTAACATCGGAAAACACTACAAAAATATTGATACTGTAGATCTTAAGTACACCCGCCATACTTGAAGATACTTTGAGAATGATTATTTGTTCATTCATTATTCGAATAGTTGCATTATTCTTTGGAACCAACATTTTTCTATAATTTTTACTGTTAAATATTTCTCAGACAGTCCTGTGTGACATTCGAACACAAATTATCGGCAATCGAATAAATGAATGAATAAATGTCTATGCCAAATGTACGATTACGAATTATTCGAAGCAAATGAATACTTTGTAATTGGTGGTGAAATTTATTGCAGCGGAATACATTTTACCATGCATTTTTGTAGACCTGATCCAAACCAATTTACAGAGCATCAAATTTTCTCATACTTAATGGTCGGTTGTTCAGTAGCCAACCATTAATTACCCAACTTCAACACAATAAACTAATTGACTGAACCAAACTCAACTCAACATTATGTCTATACCATTAATTCCGCTCAATTCTGACTTTGTTTTAAATAACACACACACACACATCTGTGGACATGTGCACAGTGTGTAAACAAATAATTCCTTCAACTTAATAAAATTAAATGTAACAGCACAGCAATTCTTCTTAATCGAAATGGAATTTTTTAATGATCCGACAATTTGCGAAAGATCAAGATAAACCATCTTCCAGAAGAGATATTGTTTCGCTGATAACCGTCCTCTGTTGCATTAGGAAAATAACAACAACAACAACAACAACAACAACAACAACAACAACAACAACAACATTGACGATGAAGACGAAGAATAAGAATAAAAACGATAAATAAATGGGATAAGTGCTTGATGTGTAACAAACCCTTGCATTGTGTGCATTATTTAATTTTGTTTATTTCACATCCTAGGGAACTTGGACTTCTATATAAATTGATAGCGTCCGCGGACGGCCGGCGTTCAATTGCATTTAAAGATACGCAAACACAAACTCAAATACCAACTGCAACGCCTTAAGGCAGTAGGCAATCACCAAAAGCGCGGGGTGATCGCCATATCTGCCTTTTTATTTTGTTAACGACATTTTTATAAAGGCAATAATTTACAAGCCTTTGCGGGGAAGAAACGTATCTTTATGTGCATATCCCTTTGAGATAGTGATATGAGTCCGTCCAGAGAAACTTAAGCAGTTGGTATCTATCTGCAGCACTGGCAATGCAATTTAGGTTGCGCGTAGGCGTAGCGCGTTAAATTGCAATCAAGTGAAAAATAGCTACCAAGGAGTACAAATGTGCACATTCCCCCTAAATTGTATGTGTTGGTATAATAATTGTCGTTACTGATAAAGAGAAAGGTTCTTCTGTTGTTTAGACGAGTGAAGTTGGGGTATTTATAGCTACACAAGCGGATATCTCAGTACAATCTTGTAGGACGGGTTCATTTATGTCACTGCGCATTTAATAGAGATTACAAACGATGGTAAGTGTGTGCGTCCAGAGTGGATAGGAGAATATAAAGTCAATGACTTAGGTCAAGAGTGCAACAAAGCTACAGCACACTGGCGTGTCGCTTTATCTTAGATCTTTGGACAGAGATACACCAAACAGACTAACGTACAACCAGAAGGCATTTCACACTAAATATTTGATGAGTATGAAATAGTGTGTTTGAACAATGTCCCTAAATTTACCGCACGTCGCGGTTAAGTAAATAGAACCGGTGTTGTCTACAAATATTTGGAGAGGGCCTTCGCGGAGATAACTCTTATTTGCACGACGGCAAACAATGGATTGGTTCGGGTGTTCTACACACTTAACGAGTATGATCTGATTCACACCACCGAACACCCTTTCATGGGGCTTTACATATTTATATATCAAAATATGGTAAATCAAGTGGTACCGATGTCGAAGGTACTCTTGACTTATGAGTCCAGGGACTTTGGTGCATACATATTATGTGTAAATGCTTTTAAAAAAACTATTAAGGTTATCTAATTTCACATTGACATTGCATACTCTATCCATTCATGGAGACGAGTGCGAGTTGTTTTCATACCAAAGGCGGGAAGATGCGGTCACGAAAATGCGAAAGATTTCAGACCATTCAGCCGGCCCTCCTTCGTATTGAAGACTCTCGAACGTCTCCTAGACAACCACCTGAAAGGTAAAATAGATGTCTCATTCCTCTCCAAATCTCAAAACGCATACTTTAGGAAGATCAACAGAAACAGCTCTTCACGAGATAGTGAGTACAATAGGAAAATCCGTATACTAGAAAGAATACACCTTGGCTACCTTTTTAGACATAGAAGGAACCTTCAACAACGCACTTCCTGAAGTAATTCTTGAGCCCCTGAGGGAGCTGGAAATAGAAAACCATCTAAGTCAATGAATTGTTTCCATGCTCAGTACAAGAATTATTCAAGCAGCTTTAGGAAATAGCAATAAAGCCACATATGCCAGTAGCTGAACACCTCAAAGAGGAGTCATCTCACCTCATGTCTGGCTCAAATTAATGAACAAAATCCTCTTCAAGCTTAGACAGAGAAAGAATCAATGTAGCCGGGTATGCGAAGAGTATGGTGGTATTGGTCTTCGGAATGGATCCCTCGGTGATTAGCGAAATCATGGGAAACGCTCTCAGCAAAGTTAGCAGATGGGCAAAAAAAAGTGCGGTCTTGGAGTTAACCCGGGCAAAATTGAACTGTTGCTCTTTATCACCAAAACCAAAATACCTGACTTCACACTTCCTCGCCTAAACGGCACACCCCTCTCCCCATCCCCTATCCAAGATACTAAACTCAACAGAACAATAAACATAGAACAACGGTTAAAGAAGGCATATATAGCCTTCTATGCCTGTAGCAAAACCTTAGGCTAAAAGTGGGGCCTGCAACCAAAAATAAACCTGTGGGTCTACACAGCCGTCGTAGGACAAATCCTTACGTATGGGTCGATAGTGATGTCCCGGTCTTAAGACAAATTACAATAAAACCAAACTTAATAAGGTACAGGTGCTCTATGGTCAACACCATCTTACAGCCTTACAGCCTTACTGCATTTTTTTACCTTAGACCTACACATTTCAAACATCACAGCCCACAACGCGATCAGACTCAGAGAGTCTGGATGCTGGACTGCGAAACCCTACGGCCACAGCATTAATTTAGATTCTCTACCGAGGGAATTCGTACCGCCCTTAACAGATGATATCAATCCCAGAATGTCTTTCATAAAGCATAATGGACAAATGACTAAGGACTTTGATCTAACAATCTACACCGACGCGACGTTCAAAAACGGACTGCGGCATGGTTGCGGGAGTTTTGTCGGAATCCTTAAACATTTCAATATTCTACAGACTTCCGGATAGCGCAAGCGTTTTCCAGGCGGAGGTACTAGCTATCCGTTAAGCCTGTCGCCAGATCAAACTACCTCAGGGCAAAAGATCGATATAATTACTGACAGCCAGGCTGCCATTAAAGCGATTGCTTCAGTACTAGATTTCGTTATGAAAAAGAAACCCCTTATTCACTTTTTATTGCACCCGTCCGTCACTAGCTTGGACCAGACTACGAGCATTAGGAAACCCTTTTTTCAATACACCTGCGGAAATCTCCGAGAAAAGTATCAGGGAACTTATCTTAAACTCCACAGGTTGGATTTAGGGACTTCTCATCATCAGACGAAAATATCTAGGTTTACGTGAGTTTGTGGTAACAAAACGGCACTCGTGCTAAATTTGTTTGCTCTATAACACACCGCCACACCTACCTACCACCCCTATCCAATTTCTAGCATATTCATACAAAACACACAAATCGACAAAGTACATCAATGCTTCGATTATATGAACAAATGCTTGTAAAGTCAGCAAATGAAATAGAAAAGTTCATATATTGGAGGTTCATATTATTTGCGTCTTAAAAATATAAACAATGTTTGAGTGCGTGTTATTTTTTTTTGTTCAATTGTTAAAAGTTAAACACTTACGAGCTTTTCGATTTTTTTATAAGATATTTTTAGCAATTAAATCCGCAGATTTAAACTGCCATATTTAACGACTTAACACTGTATGTATTCGGCTGGGTCGCAAAATTGAATTTCGTCCGATCGTTTTGATATAGCAACCAAAGTTAAACTGAGTAAAACAACTTAACCCAGCTTGTAAACGAGCCTACTCGGATTCCAGACATTTCAAATCATACCGCCAACACCTTGGATATGTTTCTCACCTCTCATCCTGATAAGTACTCTATTCAGATATTATCGCGTCTAGATTGTCGGACCATTATATCATATCGTTCAATTTCTCGTACCGTCCCCATACGATTAAAGAAAAAACTCCTTCCGCCATACGGTACAGCAATACGAGAAAGCCAATTTGGACCGCCTTAAGAGCTGCTTTAGGAACTTAAATTCATCATTATGCCTCTTCGATAGTGACGTAAATGCTACCGCCGATATGGCATCTCATAATATTCTCTGAGGCAGTAGCAGCAGCAGGACTGGCAGGATTAATTTAGGATAGATCATGCATTTTGTTCTTCGAGTGAGGAGTTTTGAACCCATTTGTTTGGCCAACCAAAGAAGCAGCGGTTTCCAAAGGTAATTCTCCGTCGGATCTCCACTAATGTGTTTGTTCTGGAGTTGGCGTTTACTTCAAGGCAGGTGAACTCCTTAACTACCTCGACGTTATTGCTATCAACCGTGACGTTTCGTCCTAGGCGGTGGACAGATGTTCGTTTGTTTGTAGATACCTTATATTTGGTCTTCTGTTCATTAACTTTAAAACCAACCAATTTCGCCTGTTCTCCAATCGCCGTGAAGCCTCTAACAGGACGCTGGGAACGGCAGATGATGTCGATATTGTCCGTATACCCCAGTAGTTGGACGGATCTATTGAAAATGGTGCCTTCCGTGTTGACACCTGCCCTGTGCACTATTTTTTTTAATCTGCCGGGCCGGAAGCCACACTGGCACGTGCCGATTAGTGTGTTGCAGAACGGCTTCAGACGAACGAAATAGCCACTTACATTCCACCCCTAGAACATTTCAACCGCAATACCCGCCATGCAATGAATGTTCATCAGTTCACCCTCAAGCCTGTATTCGGACGTACAGTGAAGTTCAAAGAATCTTTCCTGAGCCGAACAACACGAATGTGGAATACTCTTCCACGCTCTATTTTCCTTCACATTATAACCTACAAACATTTAAAACCAACGTGCATCGGCATCTCTCCTTTTCTTCTAATCCTAATTTCCTTAACGCCCGCTCTGTGTAGCCAATACATAATAAGGGTACTAAAAAAAAATCCCTTTAGTGCGTATACATTATAAAAAAAGACGTTCACAGAGTACGTTGGATAGGATTTTATATGTCACATTTAGCACGGATATGCGTCGATAGTTCTTGCAGACATATGATTGCCTTTTTTGAAAATGGGGCATATGGAGCTGATAGTGCAATTTTCCGGCATACTTTCTTCCACCCATACCTGGTTGATGATTTGGTACATGCGCCCAACCCAAAAACATCAGCTCCGTATTTGAAAAACTCCGCTGGTAAGCCATCAGAGCCGGCGGCCGTGTTGTTCTTAAGCTTTCTTAAAGCTAAGCCAACCTCTTCTATACAGGGTGGTGAGATCTGCTCTTGATTGACAGGACTCTCTACATTATGCCCATTTAGCGGCTGTTGGAAATACTGCTTACATACGTCTACTATTCCCTGCGTTTCGGTGACTAGGTTTGCGTCGCTGTTTTGAAGAGCCTGCGTTGCGGTCTTAAAGCTAACCGCTAGTTGCTTCGCTTTCTTGTAAAAGCTTCGTATATTTTTTTCTATCGCGGATACTGCGATTTCCTTGAGCTGGGAAACTGCGTACGCCCTCTTCTTTCTACGCAGGATCTTCTTCTCCTCGTTTTTCTTGGCTCGATACTCTTCCCTCGCTGCCCTTGTGTTGCGCTGCAGCGTTTTTAAATGTGCGTTTCTGTCACCTTCCGATATGCGCAGACATCATCATACAACGGGCTTTTTCTCAGATGTGGCTGGTAACCTCGGCTACCTCTTTGATGATGTCTCGATATCGGTTCCATATATTGTTGGCGCTTGTGAGTGGCGAATGCACAGATGAGAGTCTCTCGCTCATTCGCTCGACTCTGGCGACTCCAAGTGTGCTTAGAGGTCCAACGTCGAACTTCTTCTTTTAGACAATTCGCAGCTTCTTCCCGTTGGACAGCCGAGCTCTAAATTTAGCCGCAACAAGAAAATGGTCAGAGTCGACGTTTGCCCCTCGGAATGTGTGCACGTTTAAGATGTTGGATGCGTGCCTCGAAACGATTAGCTCATGGTCGATTTGGTTTGTGGTTCGACCATTTGGAGAGCGACAGGTTGCTGAGTGGATCCTCAGCCTTGGAAACCTAGTGTTCTTTATCACCGTATTACGAGCTGCTGCAAGATCGATTGATCGGTTGTCGTGTCGTGGAGGCTGTGCTTATCAACTAATCCGCCGAAGATGCTTTCCTTACCGTTTTTGGCATCGTACTCCGGACAGGCTCCCTAGGCTCGCTCCGTCCGGAGATCATAAAACTCCTCCTTGATCGGATCTTCAGCCTCATCGGTAGGGGCGTATGCACATATTAGGCTTATGTTTTGAAATGTAGCTTTGATGCGGATCACAGCCAGGCGATCACTTATCGACTTGAAGTCAATGAATTTTGTCCTAAGCCGATTTCCCGCCACGAATCCGCACCCTAACATATGCAATCTTTTATGGCAGCTGTAATACATATCGCAATTTTTCTTTTTCATCATTTATTTTTAGTTTTTTGTTGAAAAAGGGAATCCAACTCCCAGAGCACGTAGACTCGGCAACGGTCCATTGTACTAGCAGGCAGAAATCCTCTTTGGTGTAGAGGTTGGAGAAAGGAAGTTGTCTGTCCATTAATGGGTGGCGTATGTTGTTGTTCCCGATTGGGATTGAACCTGCACCGCACGGGTCACAAACCACACTGACCTCTACATCCATCGTATCTCCTGGATCGCTGTAATATCTGCCTTGTACCGCTCTAGTACAGACTCAAATTTTTGAGTTGAACCTGGAGTGTACACTGTACAGCATCCGTACGTTCCAGGTACACCTCGTATCGTAGTCCTTTGACGTGCCGGGTCTGGTGGCCATATCAGGGTATTCGTTATCCGCCTCGGATAACTCGTGTCCTTCTCATAACTAAACTTGCTTGACGTTGTCAGGAAGCTATTTGATGGCACAAGCCAAGACCTGGAGGGTCACGCATTTGTTTTTTCCCTAGGACAGGGGGGCGCATTTTCCGATGCCAGTGCCCCACTTCGGGGATTTAAGAGCTGCCGTTGGCCCATAAAGGGTTCATCCGAAACCGTCTCTTTTTCAACACCCTGACTAGTCTTGAAAAATTCCTTACTGACCTCAGCCGCAAATAACTCTTAATACACAAGTTCGTTAAATATTGTTCAGTACGCTTAGATGTTAAACTCGTGTTGAGTGCCTTGGTGTTAAGCAGCCGCTCGCCCACCATCAGAACTAAATCGAGTGCTTTGTATTAGTTAGTGATGATCGTTCAGATATACGACGCTGGTCAAATCCTAATTGTATAATGACATCGAAAAAGCCATTAGTTTTGTCGTACAGAATTTAGTTGCCTGAGATTTCAACTATTGCTCCCCACTCTCAAAGTGCGAACTCCTTTTGACATCGCTCTCGACAGGAAGTCATACATTCATGTTATTTCGATGACCAACCCAAGGCCAATAATTAGTCTGCAACTTATTGCTGACGTCATTTCATCAAAGTACAAAATATAAAATGAAATTTCCATTTAATTAATGACTCAACTATTATTAAAATGAATAATACACCAATGCTGCCTTGTTGTAAACGTTTTCAATTTATTTTATTGGAAGTCCGAAGAGAACTAATCACCGGATATGCCTCATTTTCATCTTCCTTGCTTTTCCTACATAAGTTCCTATCTACACTATTTTCATTGCCAAACTGTGTGGATGCATTCGAGTGGCAATACACATTGACTGTTGTACGAGTAACACTGCGATGGGAATTATTGTGTTGGTAAAAACGAATTACCATGAAATTGTTTTTTTTTGTACAGTATCGAACGCTATCATCCATTTTGTTTTTCTGTGAAACTAAAATATCTTTGATCGTGTTAAACATAAATAAATCATTGTAAAAAAAACAGCATATTTGATGAGACTATTATGAATGACGAACGGTTATGATATTCAGATATTTTCACAGCAACCGCGAAGCTATATCAATCAGACCGAAAAATTAATCCAATTACTTTGTTTTCACACCCAATTTGATAAATGTCCACGAGCATTGAGGTATTTTGCGCAGTAGTGGTACTAATTGGAACTAACTCGGAGCATATTTAGTGGAACGAAACATTTTGATGGAACATAAATTTGGCAAATTAATTGCGATTGCGTGAAAGTGATTGATTTCACTTGGTATCTCGAAAGACACTTAATAAAATGAGCTGTTGAGAGTGTCTTGGATTTATTTCCTTGAAATACTTGTATATTAGGAAGAGAACTCGTGAAAAGTTTTATTCGAAAGAACAATAAACAATTCATTTATGAAAATGGTATTGTTATGAATTTAAGTATGTACTTCCATTTCACGGAAACCATTGTTCGTCTTGGTCTCGCTGTCAACTCGAAACTGATTTGGCATATCCACATATAAAAGCAATATCATGCAAAATCTGCTTCAGTAAGGTGCAGAAAATTTTCCGGTAAAACTTAATTCCACGGCAGACTTCTATTCTGCAGAGAAGCTATTAAGGTGTGTATCAGGCTTGCAGGTTGTCATCTTAACTTACACTTGCTATATTTGACAGCATACAGAGGTTATAGAAATACGAGTACTGTCCTCCTTGCCAATTTTCATCAAATGGCCCATCAGAGTTTTACCGATCTTCTCCATCTGTTACTTGAACCTCGATTGAATCACTACGCCACTGTGTATGGTCTTAAATTTATCATACTTAGAATTACTGTCTAAAAACTCCTGGATCACACAAATGCAACAACACCAGCGATTGATTGGTCTCACGGATGAATTGTTACAAAATCGGGAGGCCTGTCAATACTCGTTGAGGTCGAAATGACGAGCCCCACAGGCGAACCAGTAGTTATGGAGGGGTGCAGGAAATTACCCCCCAAATGAAAGTTGAAATAACTCCCCAAAATTTGTATGGAGGTGGGGATTTATTTCATATAAAATAAGCCCCCAAAAACGGGGACTTATTTCATACTTCAAATTGGGGAGTTATTACATAGTGAAATAAGTCCCCAAATTTGGAGACTCAAAGTGCAATAAGACCCATATGATATACAGACAGTAACACTGAGAGAGCCCTCTTTGAAGACCACAGGCGCCGCTAGGCTCCTACATTAAATGATGGCCCACCCTGTAGAAAGCAATTGATTATACCCTTTTCTAAGGGTATATTAATTTTGACGCATAGTTTGTAACATACCTTAATATTGCCCGTAGACTCCTAAAAGTTACTATATTTATGATCAGCATCGATAGTAATGTCGATCTAGCCATGTCCGTCCGTCCGTCTGTCGGCAAAAATTAGGCCTTTAAACTGGACCTAGAGAGCTGAAATTTTAACCATATACTCCCTAGGGTCCCGAAATAATCAAGTTTACGAATTTTTGAAATCCGCCCACAAACTCAAAAAAAAAAAAAAAAAAAAACAAAATTTTGGAAAAAATCGAATTTTGAGCTAGAAAGCTGAATTTTTTTTATATATGATCTATGACTCCTAAAACTGCTCGGGATAAAAAATTTTCAAAATCCGCCCACTGACACGCCCACAAATAAATAAAACAATTTTTTTGAAAACCCAAAGTTTGAGCTAGGGAGCTGAAATTTATAATATATACTCTCTAGGGGCCCTTTATGCTCTTTTATGTTAATTTTTTTTAAATCCGCCTACTGACACGCCCACAATTAAATAAAACAATTTTATTGAAACACCCAAGTTTGAGCTAGGGAGCGTTTTTTTTTTGATAAAATCCTTTAAATGTTGTATAACAAAATATGTAGAGCGTTCTTAACAATTCAACCATACTTAGACTTTTGTCACGCCCTTTTATGAGGGATAGAAATAAGAATAGGGCATCCAACAGTTCGCCCAAGCGGACTGTAGCCCGTCCCTATGTTTTTTATATACGAGTACATATAAGACTGAGGTGGATAGATTTAAGATGATCTTTTTCTTTCGTGACCTTCCTACTTCTCTCCATACCGGCTCCGGGAAATAACCCCCCAACTGAAAAATTAAATAACTCCCTCAAAGATGAAATAAGTCCCCAAAATTTTATGAAATAAGTCCCCAAATAAGTATGAAATAATTCCCCAAAATGGATTTCAAGTGTTCAAGGTGTTATGACTCACTATGGCTTTCTGAAAGTGAAATAAGGCCATGCGAATTCATTTACCCAAAGTGCAATAAGGCTAAGTTCTAAAATAAAACCTTGCACCTACTCCAAATCAAACAGTGACCCCAAGCAAGGGGGTTGCAGGGGGTTGCAGGGGGCAGCATGGCCCCCCATACGCATTATGGCCCCCCATACGCATTATGGGATGGGAATCTGGGATCCCATAAACAGTGCAATGCGAGGTTTTATTTTAGCACTTAGCCTTATTGCACTTTGGGTAAATGAATTCGCATGGCCTTATTTCACTTTCAGAAAGCCATAGTGAGTCATAACACCTTGAACACTTGAAATCCATTTTGGGGAATTATTTGGGGACTTATTTCATACCATTTTTGGGACTTATTTCATCTTTGAGGGAGTTATTTCATTTTTCAGTTGGGGGGTTATTTCCCGGAGCCAGTATTGAGAGAAGTAGGAAGGTCACGAAAGAAGAAGATCGTCTTAAATCTATCCACCTCAGTCTTCTATGTATATAAAAATCAATCAAATCTACAGGGTGGGCCATCATGATATGTAGGAGCCTAGCGGCGCCTGTGGTCTTCAAAGAGGGTTCTCTCAGTGTTACAGACAGCTCATACGGGTAGACGCATGAGCATTCTTAAGTTACACACCAGTTACATACAAGGTGGCGCAAAAGTTGTCACCGATGTGAATATTGAACTGCTCTGCCATCTCCTCAAGAGATGGACGGCAGTCTATGGCTACGATGGAGTTTAAAGAGACTGAGTCCAGGGACTTTAGCACGGCTTGACTGTCCGAGAATATACGGATGTCCTTAGTGGATATCACATTTCTTTTCAGTTACGACAAGACTTCCTTAATGGTCATGATTTCCATCTGGAACAGGCTACAATGATCAGGAAGACGGAAAGAGAGAACAATATTTAGTCATTCTGAGAAAACTCAGTAGGTAAAATCAGTAGGTTTTGATCAGCCGGTGTAGAAGTGGATCGATTTATCCTGCGTGAATGCATCATCCTCCTAGCAGTGGCCAATTTTCGCATTGATCCACTGTGAGGTAGGTTTTAAGCGGAACAGGCAGCTATTTGCCTGCTAAAAATATCGAGAAGTGTCAGATGAAGTAAAACGCATTCAAGGAAGCTAACAGTATGTGGAATGGCATCGTTATGCTTCCAAACAAATTTGGCCGGGTAATGAGTTAAAACAACTAATATACTATACGAGTACATGCCAAAGGATTGGGAGTAATTGCCAATTTTTCAGCAGCAGCTGCCGAGATGTCAAGGTTTCTTTTCCTCTACTCTAAACAAATCTCTGACTACAAAAAAACACGAAAAATCTGTTCTTAACACCATCTTAGACTCAAACCACACTTAGACAATTTAGTTTTCGCTTCTTCTTCCCTTCCTTTCTCAAATGAAAAGTAAACCGATTTTTATTACACGAATAGCTTATCGATACAGAACAGATAAAAAAAGTCCTCCATAGATACAAGCATATCCCATCCACCCAACTTAGCCAAACATCCCGCAAGGCCTGTCTGTGTAATCGAAATTGTTTACAAAGATGGAAAAATTTCCAAAACGGTACTTGGTAACCAATCAACTAGCAAAAACTGCCCAACAAAAATAAATCAATCAGTCTTAGTCACTCGCATTGCCTTTTAGCCCTCAACATCAGCATTAATGGCGTGGTTTCTGCTTGATGTAAATACAAACTCATGCGAATCCATATGCTCGCACTTAAAACATATTCGTATTCTTAGATTCCGCCGCCCAAAAGGCATTTATGGACATACTTGGGCGTAATACAGAAAAAAAAGAATCTTCACTCCCTGTCTTACACGGTGCTTTGAATTTTTTTTTGGAAAACGGAGCGGAAATCGACGCACGGTACTACTGCCATAATCGTAAAAAAACGAAACGATAGACGCGCGCGAAAATTCTCCGCAGAGATACGTTTTATGTTTTTGCAGAATACTAAGTGGAAAATAAAAGAGTGTACGTTACGGTATTTTAATTATACATATTTCCTCATCCCAACGAATATTAAATTGCTTTTCGAGCTGTGTTAAATGTGCTTGGGCTAGTCCCACTGACAAAGGAAAGTTTTCTCCAGGCCTACTGGAGATAGTTCGAAGACGTTAAAGCACGTTTTGCTGCACGTCTTAAAATGTTGCTTTGTTTTTTTGGCGCGATTGATTTCTGTAGGCACGTGGAATGAGTGCGAGGGCGTCTGTTACGTGTTTCATTGATTACTTACAATATTTATCTGTTGGAATATGTTTTTTTTTATTTTTTAAGAAAACAATTTCTGATTGTTAACAACTATGGCTAATGTTTTTCTTATTTTTTTTTGTTTCTTTTTAGGTATGTACTTGAGATGAACCAGATAAGTATAAACAATTAAATTTTGTGGGCAGATTATTCACGCCATTAGTAATACAACATTCTTTGGGCAATGATAATTGAATCGAAAATAGCCGCGAATTGGCTTATGGAGGGAATCCTGTGGTTTTACGTCAGATCCACTTTTCTGCTTCAAAGCCACAGGATAGATGAAACATAGATACTTGCAGATGAAAATAGTTTAATGGCAACGGACTATGGCGTTGTTACATCATGTCGATGCTGATGTTTTGCTTGCGACTGTGAAGGAAGTTAGTAAAAGTCCTAAATTTAAAAGGTCTTCTAAAATAGTTGACGGCGTTAACAAAAGTTGAGAAAATGTTAGCTTTAGTGTCAGAAGTAATGATGTTATCGGAAGTAATTCTTTTCTATGGCCTTATTATCAAAAGGTTTTGTATTCTTTATCTAGCTATTTTCATGTGTTTGAACCTTCAGGGGGCCTGTAACTCAATGCAACAAGTCTTCAGTATTGAATTTTACTTGTTTAAATCTTGCGAACGTGAGACAAACATTCAAGAGTATCAAATGTCATGAGAAGCTTCTCAAATTTGACGCTCGGATTCGGCTTAAAATTGTAGGTCTCTCCCACTTCGCACATGCATGTGGTTGGAGAAGCTAGGTATGGGAAGTTAATGCCTAATATTTTTTTTTTGTTCAACAAGACTTGTTGTATTGTGTTTCAGGCCCCTGGTTTCTTAATATGATAGCTTTCTATTAAGGAATGTGGTAAACGTTTGAATCGTAAGATTTTGAACAGCCTTCGAAGCGGAGTATATGTAACTTGAGCAAAAACTGGCGGGTCTTAAAACTGCCACCTCATTCGAGCAATTTTCGACTTTGTAGTGGAGATTTTAAATAAGTTATTCATGTATCAAATGTCAAGACCGTAGGGTCGGTTGAAAGAGAAGCTCACAAATCAGGATTAACTTTAATTGAGGCCTAATTGAATCTCTGTCCCATTCGAGAAAGCACAAGAAGTTCTCGATGGAACAAAAGCAACCGTCAACTTTGGAACTCGCTTTCGAGATACACTCTATTTTAGTCCTAGACTGTAGTTCGTCTCTTAAGGAGATGAAGCAGTTTAACATTCACCTCTGTTGGGCCCGGAGCATACGACTGCTGTGAGGCTGATGAACACGCCAAACATAAAAGAAGAAAAAGAAGGTATAACAATCGCGTTAAAGTCAGATGCAATCGAAAGAACAAAGCTAAGGATACAGTGGACAAACGGAGCAGGTCCTGCGACACCCTAAGAATTTGATCTCTCTAAATCAACTGGATATTAGCGTCACAAAAGGCGATTTCATTCAACTGATTTTTGTAGAAGCTGCATGGTCGAGGAGGAGGAGGCTATTCTCCGCATCTTCTGCAAATGCCCTGATCTCTCTAATCAAAGAAGAAGACTGTTTTCAACTTTCCAACCTTTTGCGAAATTCTAACAAAAATCCAAGACATTCAATGGTCATAAGAAGCTTTTCAAGTTCGCCTTACTGAGGAAGCGTTCAATTAAATGTCACTTCCATTCATACCAAAAACATACCTTCGCGCACACAAATGATTGAAGAGGCTAGGTTTTAGCCGTAATGGCCGTTAATTACCAATAATTTGTATATGAGCGTTAAAGGTTCCTCTTTTTGAGAGAAGAAATAATACCAAACAAAAACCTCCAACTAAATTAAGTCCTAATATTAGGATCTGAGGCTAACCCATGCAGTGACGGGCTAAGAATATCTCTGCAGCTCACCCGAAAATCAGTGGACAGTTGTCCCATAACTTTTTTGCATCCAGTTTTAAGAGAATGATGAATGTTAGGGGTAAAATCACATCTAGGCAATTCTATTATCCGTGGGTTGACACGACTAGAGATCACTGGTATCGTAAAAGGTGGATCAAGTAATTATCAATAATGGAAGCATATACGTGTCGAGATTGTAAAAAAGAGGCAGGCCAGTCCGGGATCACGTATGCGCAATAACACGAGCATTTGAATGGCCTGAGTGATGAAATGAACCGAACTAGGAAGCCTGTCGATGTTTATTGAGGTCAAATCGGCGAATCCCACAGGTGGATTAGTAGGAATGAAGTAAAAGGGCGGGTTATGATACCCCTAATCCTGATCATAACCTCGTTAATGGAAGAAGAAGAAGAGGATTTAGATCTGAGGCAAGTGTCGAAAGTTTCAAGAGATTTCATCCGTTAAGAGGTTTCTCATCGCACTCTTTGTGTGGAATGTTTTGTGACTTAGGCCATTCACTCCCAATTTCGCGCACAGTTTTTTTTTTATTTTGTACATCACAATTTATGAAAAGTATTTTTTCTTTCAAAGTCAACACCTTCCGTTTTGCGACATAATTACAAAAAAAAGTGAGTGGTACTCGGGGACTGCCGCGGTAAAGCTATTGCATAGAATTTTTAATCTTTTTCTTTTTAGCTCTTTAAGTTTTTCTTCTCTATAAAACGAAAATAGCTATGTATAAATAATAGATATAAATAATTAGGTATAAATAGTGTACTTACACACCAAAAAAATTATTCATTCAAAAAATTTGAACAAAAAGAACGTTATTAAGAGTTTGATCATCGAATTTCGCGCGATGTACATTTATTAAGATATACTCGTAACTAGCTGACCCGGCAAACGTTGTTTTGCCATATAAATTATTTCAAGTGAATATTTTCGTAGGGAAATGAAAAATAACTAACTTATTGTAAATGTGTGGGGATGTGGTCTATGACTGAAAGAGGAATTGAGCGCTGTGGACGTTTTGTCCCTTTCAGAACAATAGCGGATATTGGAGAGCGTCGTATGAACGGTGTGTATCAGCAATAAACTCGAACTTCTTCAAATCACGATTTGTCGCGTCGCTGTACGGTCGCCAACCATGATTCCAGCAAAGTCGTCAATAACAGGTGCATGAAATCCACGCATGTGCTCTCCAGCTGATGTTTTATCAGGATTGATGACAATAGCGTGATTGTCAGTTTGTAATTTGTGCATGTGTGATTTGAATAATTTGAACAATTCATTGTGCTCATTCAATAGAGTAGCTCACGACAACGTCAGTGGCAAATGAACACAAAAAAAAAACCAACAGGTGAATGAAATGAAGGAAAACAATGACGAATTCGCATGGCGGGAAATACGTTCTTCGCGAATATTTCCAAAAAAGTTTATACCAAATCCAATTTTAACAAAAAAAAGTTTCGGAACTAAGAAGGAGTATCCAAACCACGTTTTGGAATACTAAAAATCTGACAATATATTAAGATTCTGTACGAAAAATAAAAGTGAAACCATGACAATCGCGTTGTGGCAAAAAATTTTTTCGTGTGGAAGCAAATAAGTTGAAAAGTTTTCTAAACAAACATTTTAAATATCTTAATACAATTGAACAGGGTTTTCGGTCAACATATTAACTGTTTTTATTCCCTATTCTAAGGGTATACTAATTTTGACGCGAAGTTTGATATTGCCCGTAGACCCCTAAAAGTTACTATATTTATCGATAGTAATGTCGATCTAGCCATGTCCGTTCGCCTGTCGGCAAAAATTGAGCCTTTCACCATATATACTCTCCGGGTTCCCGAAATAATCAAGTTTAAGAATTTTTGAAATCCGCCCACAGACACGCAAAATCTCAAACTACAAAAAAAACAAATTTATCGAAAAAATTGAATTTTTAGCTAGAAAGCTGAAATTTTGTATGATCTTTGACTCATAAAACTGCTCGGGAGATAAAATTTCCAAAATCAGCCCACGCCCACAATTAAATAAAACAGTTTTATTGGAAAGACAAAGTTTGAGCTAGGAAACTGAAATTTATAATATAGACTCTTTAGGTGTCTGATGGGAATAAGAATAGGATAGAGGATAGTTTATTGTTTGTTTTGCTTTAACATACTTTCTCACGTTTTTTCTCTATAATTTGTTACTTTTTACCCTTCAATAGCTTCTGTTTGCACTTTTATATTCAGTTTATTAACAATCACAATGATTGTTCCATACGATTTGTGCAAATTTCTGCAATTTTATCATTCAATTTGTTTCTGTTGTTTAAGACAGGAATTCCGCACTTCAGAAAGAGATAGATTGGTGAAAATGTCTATAGAGCATCCAGCTCGCCGACGATGCGTCTGGCATATGGTGAATTGACGTTATTGTAGCCGCAACGTGCATCCACGCGATTGGCGAGTGCGTTTTCGGAGTCCCCACCGCCCATAAAGTAAATTTGTAAAAAATTATGTGATTTATTCGGCATTGGCAGCAATTAGACCACTTTGTGATAAACTTGGCCTTTGATTTTGAATTTTGAATGGAATTGTTGACCATTATTATGCAGCATTATTTTTAACTATTTCTGTTGCTCCGAACGATGTCATTTGGAAACATGAATTAAATGTTGACTTCAGGAACAGGTTAGAATCTGGATCCGTACCGATAAGTAAGCCTTTCAATTCAATTGTCTTTGTTGATTTCGTTCAGCTCGTGGCTATTGTGATTGTGAGTCTGATCTTTGATCTCTTCTATTTCGCATGTACATATGTCGTTCTATTCGTTCGACGGTCCAAATTGTTCCCTTTGCGTCTTGCTGGCATTGTTTACTACACACATAAATAGATTAAATTGAAGTACTTAATGATGGAAAACAGTATATGTACTGACAATGTATTCGTTCTTTTATTATTTTACCTACCTTTCACAATCATAAGACACGTATATATTTCTCTTTTATTTTAAATTGTTCCCCTTAAGATTTTGCACGCACTGAATAATAAACAAACTAATAAATGATAAATCAGTTATCGAACATTGAGAGTTGAAGATTATTACAGTACTAATATTGCTATTAAAAAATGGGGGTTGGTGGTAGAAGTTTGAAAATTAAGGGTTATATGTATTTTTAAATGGTAAATCATAAAAAAATGAAAAAAAAAAATGTTGTAAAAAAAAAATGTTTGTGGTGACCACCATTATCACTTAGTGGTATAAAAATTAGTTATAAACCTATTCTCATACCTACGGAATAGATATACATATAAAATTTATAAAAAAGCCGTTTCGGAGGAGTATAAACACTAAAACTGTGACACTCAAATATATTAGAAGAAGAAGATATCATATATACTTTCTCTGCGCAGCATTAATGTGTATTACCTATACACAAAAAAGGTGTGGCCACGCTGCACTCACGGTATAGTTGATGTGTAAACATGTAGGCTCGTCAGCGTTGCATTAATTTAAATTGTGGGCGTGTCAATGGGCGAATTTTGAAAATATTTACACCTGAGCATCAAGGGCCCCTGGAGAGTCTATATTATAAATTTCAGCTCCCTAGTTCAAATTTCCTTTTTTTGTTGTCCGACCTGAAAATCTGACGATGACGGTGACGCTCGATGGGTGTTAGGTTTTATTTTCGTTACGGAATTTCTTGATTCGGTCGCCGCGCTCAAAGCCCGTGATAAAAGCTATGCAATAGCTTAAAAAGTTTTTGTCCGCCTAAGGGAATTAAATTTAACATATTGATATTCTTGTCCGCGTCCGATCAAGGGAGTATCCGCTTAAAGCAACATAAAATGTATGGAATTTAAATCGTAGATCCAAGGTCGCGAGAATTTGTCCGCTGAAGAGATCTGTCCGCTTAAAGGAGCTGTCCGTTAAAGGAGGTTTCACTGTATATTCTATTTAATTAAATTTTCTGTTATAAATATTTTTGCCCGTATTCTTTTTTTTCAACTTCACTGTTTGACGTGAAATGTATCATTAAACAAGTTTGTTGAGTTCTCTAATGTACCGCAAAATAAAGAAAACAACTAACACATATAAAAACCAACTCAAAAAATGGTTCGTTTGCTTTATCCTTTCACTGTTGTGCTCAGGTTTGCCTGGTTCAGCCATTTACACAATTCATCAAATAAGAGATCGGCAGTGCTGGTCTGTTTTTTATTAAAATAGAGGATCCTGAGAAATGGTTTTTGTGTGATAACACACTTGCAGTGGGGCTTTCAGTTTCCTTTGAGTTTTTTGAATGAACAACCGTATCTTGTAGTTGCTACCACATGCAATGTAGCAGCTGCAATTACAACGCTGTTTCACAGTTCTCCAAAACCGATCATCAGACTTCTTCTTGCTGGGCTATTTTTCTTTTAATTTTTTCCGAAAAAGCCCTCCACTGGGACTCGAACCTAGACCAGCATCTTCTTCAGGCAAGCACTCACGTATTTCGCCATTGAAGCCATAAGTTTCAGCTCGTCCTTAATGAATTATTTTTCCAAGCGCCTACGAGTATACATGCATTTCAAGCAGTTTCTTTCTATTCATCCAATTGATTCTACATTTGCAAACCATTCGTTGGACAGAATGAGAAGTGAGAGAAGGTAAAAGATTTGACACGAGTTATGAATATTACAATTGAAATGGTTTTTTGTATGACAACACACTTCTAGTTAGGCTGCTTCCGTCAACTTCTTTTGACTTGTTTATATTTGTTGAAGCATTTTTCCTAAAATGTTCCAATTGCATCTATAGTTTTGGGAATTTCTTTTAAGCAAACAAATTTTACCATTATCTTTATTCGTTCAACAGTTATGCATTTTGCCCCGAAAAAAGTCGGTCATTGGCTTGGTACGTTCAACTTATGAGCCCGGAAAGGGTGAAATTGGACGAATCTGCTTTCGAATGTTCCAGACGCCAAATCTTTTCAGTCCTGAAATGTGAATGTGAAGGCGTCAATTTAGATTGGCGTAGCTTCCGTAAATTAATATTGAATGGTTGACTGACCAAAAAAACTGTGATTGCTACCACGAGTGAGCGCTGGAGTTACCAGATTGGCACAGCCGATCATCGAGCCATTTTATTTTATTCATTATTCTCAAAAAACCAGCGTCTTCTCAGGCAAGCACACTACGTACTCCGCTATCAAAGCCATAAATTCAGTTCTGCCTGAAATGTGCTTTGATTGTTTATGGATTTTAATGAACAGACATTTTAATAAAAACCGTTTCTAATCTTATTATTCAATTCTGTCTGTGTTGTCGTTCTTTGAAAAAAAAAGATTAAATAATATTAAGCTCCACGATGTGGACGCCGAAATTAATCCTTTTTTGAAATTGTACCTCTGTCATCCATAGCGCCGAAAAACAGTTTCATTTCCTTTCGAATGGATACTTTGTGCTTCGGCAATTAGTCAAACATTACCTACCTCAAACTGAGCAGACTTATTTAACCACTAACATTTACACTTCCTTGCAACTTACTCATAAATTCTTAAATCGGGATAAAAGGAATTCACTCTGTTTTCTCCGTAACCAAATATTCCCAAAGTAACTCGCACTGGTTATTCAACATCATTTTGTCTACTGTTTTCTTCAGTGAAAAAAAAACAACAATAAATACCAAGCAAATATAATTAAATATTCATTCACTTAAATTTGGTTTATGTCCTGCGGCATAGAAAACTTCAAAAAACTCAACCGAAACAATTTTTTTTTTTAAAAAAGTTTTGTGTTCCCTTAGATTTCCTTCTGTCTTTCGTATACCTACTCGTATTTCCTTCAATTGCTATTTTTCTTTATGTGTTTATTTTTTGCCCCTTGGCCACTAAAACAAGAGAAAGGCGAAAAACACTCAACATATTATTTCGCTTTTATTTGTGAAATACGAATAAGGACGAAATGTCTTCTTCTCTCTCCCGGTCTGGTCTGGAGTAAGAACAAATCTTTCTCATTCTGATCAAAAGAATCTGCCAAAGTTGTAAAGTTTCTTTAAATAATTCAATCAAGTGTGTACTTTGAATAAAGTGGATAGAATAAGAAACATTGAAGGTGTCTCTCAAGGGAATGGAATCCCAGCAACTCGCATCACCACACCCTCTTTGGTTGATGAAAATTCAATCAATTAATTTCATGCATCATTTCATGTAACACGTATGACGGTTCCGGTACCGTTCATTCTGAATCAATAGTCATACACATTTTATTGGCCAAGAGGGATTTATTCCGACAAGCGCGTTGAAGGGATTCCTTCTTAGCCAGGAACAATAAATACAACAAAATACAAGGGAACATTATTTTATTGCGAGAACATTTTATTGCCTCATGTAGTTGAAAGAGCTCGCTCTCTATTGCTGATGGCATATCATTAGACCTACCACCCGTATCCTTAAATGGAAATGGAATTGAATTTCCTTGTAAGCTTTTTCATATTTGGGAAACTTCACGACTAAAGGCGGAGTCGGTATTTCAATTAGAAAAATTCTTCGAATGAAATTTTTGCACAACAAAGACGCTCGGTTGGGAAAAGTAAGCCATATTGGTACACTGGTTTTGCGAGGCATTAAAGTTTAAATGATATTTATGGTAAAACTGTTTAAGAAGTGTGGACGTGTCATTTCAAGCGAATTGAACGTCCTCGTGGGACTTCTCTGGACAAGGAATTGTCTTATCCGTTAAGCGATATTACGTGACTAAATTGGTTACTGTGGCATTCGCGAGTTAGTCTAGAATGTTCAGTCTCAGATTTCAGGGTTCTGGCATTGTAAGAATGCGGAGAAAATTTCAGATATAACTCTTTATTCTGCATTGTTGAATCATTTGAGTGTGAGATTTTTTGCTTGTTAATTAGGGCCTCCTGTTGGGCGCCACTTATGAGTTAACATAGATATTGCTCTTGCCTCACTAATCTCGGTAGAGACAGACGCAGTATGAGCCTGCAGCGAACATTTCGTACTGTTTTCTTGTTGGTCATGTTTTTGAAATCCTGATAATGATAAGATATGCTTTTTTACTCTTTTTGTTTCTCTTTCACGACGATGTTATGACCCGGACCTGGACTAAGGGGATCATAACATCGCCACTCTACTGTATCTATTGGTCCTCTTATGAGCCTCCCGATCTCGAATCACTTCATTATTGAGGCCAATCAAATAATGGTGTTGTTGCATTTGGGTGATCCATTACTCGCGATTATATTTCTATGAACGTTGATGGCAAACATGACACCTGGAGCTGGTCGCGCTCCATTTTATTTAAGATAGTTTCTTTGAACGAGGTTCTCCGCATCTTGGAAATTCGTATTCGATCAAGGTTTGGTACTCCTGTTGCCATACACCACATCTTCATCTCAGTTGCGGTTAATTTGCCCTGATACTTTTTGTAATTTTTTCCTCACGGTCCGACTTTTCCCGCCACTTCATTCATCCTATGCTTACGTGATTTATAATGTCGTAAACACAGTTTCAATGATCTCAGAGATTTGAACTTTTGGCACTTGGAAATCATTTTTCCATTCACATATATGTCAGACCCACTCCGAGGTCAGAGAACGGACAGCATAGACATTTTTCGAACTAATGCGATACCCATTCACCTTTAAAACATCCACCCATATGTTAGGTGCTCTTTGCAGGGACGATTTGATCTTCGCCTATGATGGCTCTATTTTCGGTAACTCTAATAAAGGTCTTTCATTAGCGACTTGACAACTTCAAAACTTCAGTGTGAACGCACCCTTGAACCGATATTCGTTGCTTGATGTTCCAATGACGTTTTGCCCGAAGTGTGAGGAATATTGCTGCTGTAGAGGCGTCCGTCGCAAACAAGCCAAATCATTGCAGCGTTCTCAAGTCTTGGGCCTCTCTTAGACCGTATTATGGCAAATTTTGCGTAAGTACATTGGCCTACACCCTAACAAGATCAAGCTGACTCAAGAACTAAGCCACTTGCCATATGAAGCGATTAACGTTCTCGAATTGGGCTCTGGACATGATGGAAGAAAATTAAGAATTTTATCACAAAATCATCTTCAGCGATGAAGCGCATTTGGTTAAACTCAATAAGCCAAATATGCGTTACTGGACAGGTGAGAACCCTCATGTGCTTCATGAAACATTACTTCATCCGCAAAAAGTCAGTGTTTGGTGCGGTTTTAGAGGAGCCAGTATTGCACGAGAAATAGCGGCCGCATCGGTCGAAATGTCCGACCGAGTCATCGAAAATTGGGTTCAACTTACTCAACAGATATTTCCTTATAAATGAGCTCGAATGAGACGGATATGAACATGATATTAGTTTTGTTACTGATGGGGTTATTGAGAACACTGATTAAATTGTCGCATTCTTAAAGGTAAGAGTAGAGGGCATGTCAATTGTACATACAAATGACCATGGACAAATGACCAAACTATCTATCAAATGACCTATGTCACCATAACGACCAAAATGGTCATATTTGTATGCTGATCATTTCAATCCATTTTTAATCCTTTTTTAAAAGTGAATTATGACAATAGAATACATAAACATAAAAGAATATTAACAAAAAAACAATAATTCCCACAACATAAATCAACAATAAACAAGGTTTGGCATAAACAAAATATCATAAGAGAAATGAAAAACAATTTACATGAATCAAATAGGACAAAACCAATAATTGACACAAATAAAGACACTTAAAAAATATACGATACAAAAATAAGAAGAAACCAACATTTTCTGCAAAATAAATCAGGCAATGGAATTATCAAAAATGACAGATATGCCGTCACCAAATTTCAATGATGTGTGGTCATTCGAGATATGCCCATTACATTGCATGCCCCTATTTTGACAGCGATAACTGTCAAAAATAGTCATTATTTGCCCACTTAGCATAAAGCACAAGAACCCATCAATGTATTCACGGAAACGAAAATTCCAAGTCACTTAACTTTGTGTGGCGCCCAACGTGAAGCCTCAGTTAACGTCTACGAGCAGTTTAAAGGGTCTTTCATTAAGGACTTGACAACTTCCCTTTGAAATAAAATGCAAACTACCTACTTGAGATATCTCAAAAAAAAATGATTAGCTTTATTACTATCAAGACATGTATGAATGGATTTCGACTTCGTTCATATGTCCACCAGGGGAACGTATGCAGGCAAAACAGGTTTTTCTTTCGAAGTGTTTCGGTGGTGGTTGTCGAAATTACATGCCATTAGATACGAGCAACACACACCAAATGCAACAAAACTGTTTCGACCCAGCGTCGTTGACGATAACTGCCTACTTTCTTATGGGGCAACACACACCAAATGAAACGAAACATAAAAACAAAAGCAAAACAAGAAAACGTGCTTCGTTGCCGATAGCTGAGCTGTTGTTTTCTGCAAAACATGAAGGGGTTTTTCTTAATACTTTTTTAAAGACGCATGACTTGATCCTTTTCAATACGTGCAGTGGTACCTGATTTATTTTTAAAATGGTTTATGGCTGGTTTTTCTGATTATTTTTGTTAATGATTACACCTAATTATGAACCTCTACAATAACCCTTCAGTCAAAAATATGAGAGTGTCCCTACTCATTATATGGATTATACTCTGGTTTACTCTGTGCACAAATTTTAACAAATATTAGTAGATGGAGAAAAATTGATTTTTTAATTGAGGCAAGAAGCCCTATCTATAATTATAAAGATAAGGAACAAGCTAATAAAGTTACTATTGATAAGCTGTGGATAGAAATAGTCTGAGTCCGACCACATGTTGAACAACACTAAAAGCAAGTTGCGAATTCAATTTTGTTTTATTTCAACACACCAAATGAAGCAAGAAAACAAAACGTTTTGTTTTGTTACATTCTGTTTCTCTTGGTGTGTGTTGAAATAAAAAATGTTTTTTTGACTAACGTATCAAAAACGTTTTGCTTTATGCGGTGTGTTTTCAGCCTAAGGATACAGAGCGTCTAGCTCGCGCATCATTCCTTCCCATTTTCATTTACAGACATTCAAACGAATCTTAAAACCGATGTTTTAAGTGTTGAAATTACCTTGAATAAAGGAAATTTCCTTATACTCTTGGTTTGACAGTTTAGTCTAGTTGTAAGATGAGTTTTTAAGCGTCAACGGAATCACAGTGGCATTTCCAATTCATATCGGTTAATACATGGCTAAGCCAATCTTTGCATTATGCTGCATATCTTTATGCAAAAACCAAGACTACTAACGCAAGTTGGTGGCGTGAATCCACCCATAGAAACATGCCCCCAACTAATCTTGCATTTCGAATAAGATCGAACTATGGCACATCACTCGTTCGATCGCGATTTATGTTAAACTTGACTTAAAATATCATTATATTGCATATCCTTAGGCAATAAGCCTACTTTCTGTAACAGCATATTGGTTTCCGCTCAGATACATGTCGGACATCTGGAGTAGTTTCGAACTGTCGCATCATTGCCTTAAATTCGAAAACAAGACACACAACAAAATAATAATATAGCCCACTTTTAGGCGTAAGTAAATACCAAACGATTGTTCAACAGCACGAAATTGTTTTCGATGCACAAGTTGACTAAGTAAGTCTACGGTATTAGCTGCCGTCTCTTTTTCCTTTGTAATTCCCTTTCAATGATTTATTCCCAAACCAATCGCACGAAGTTCCATTGCAATGCATAAGTTGAATCCACTAGTTCAGTTTACCTCTGAATTTGGTACTTAAATTGAAAATACATTTTCCAAAGGACCCAACGAATGTTCGTCCATACTTGATTATGATGAGGTAATAAATCCGCAAAATTTCGTTGAAGCACTGAGCATCTATTTGTGGTAGAAAATTCAGCATTCACATGTGCAAGACTGGGATATTATGTCGAGGCTTGTGATTGAGAGGAAACGAATGTGCGCCAGTTTGCGTAGCAGAGGTTTACTCAAAGCTAACTTCATTATGTTCACTTTGAAAGGAGGAACTTAAGTAAATTGTTTTGGAAATGAAGCTCACTACAATGCCGACAGATTAATACTTGCAGTCTATAATTTTCATGTAGCTTCGATACTATTCAACAAATATAACAATTGTATTTAATTAAATTCAATTGCCAACATCAAAGGGTGTCTGAAGGCGTTTTAACTTACCCTTGCGAGTGTGCTTAAGTGAATAAGAAATAGGAAATTTTGTTAATCTCTTGCGTCTTTGAAGCTAATTTCACACTCCACCCAAGCTCATTTCCCACACCAATAAAGAACCCCTTTGCATCATGCCGTACCTACTTAATACGTTTTGTAATATAATTTTCCATGTAACTTTGTGAAAGAATCAGACTTTTCGTAATCAAGTTCAAGGAACCGCACCTAGTGTTTTTTTTATATCCGCTCCCTTGAAATCAACATTGACCGCTGTCGCCACCGGTCGACGCCACTGCCACTTATCATCGGAGCATACATCTATAGCCTACAAGTACCAGCTCAGCCCTACCCTTGTGGGCTATGATTCATTTCAATATAATTAACGGGCGCACAGCAACACTTTGGCGGCCTTAATTTATTCCAAAACTACTGATACAACTCAACTCAATTTGACGGTAATCAAATCAAAGGCAAGGCACTTTTGAAAGCCAAATAAGTGTATACGGATAGCAAACACGTGTCAAACCTTTTATACGTCGAAAGAGCGATATTTTAGTCTAATTTACAGGCAAAGACAGTACGAACCAATAATAGTTCTATTGAGACTCTGAAATCGCTGTCCTTGTTGTCGCCACGGCGCGGCGTAGTAATTTTATCCGCTTTTGCCGCTGCTGAACCTATCAACAGCCCTTAAACGGATTTGCACCCCTATAGCGTATAATATGGAGGAAGTTTATGACCAGTTTTTTTGTTTATAAATGGCGGACTTGTGTTCTGCATGGCGACATTGAGGCAACAGTTAAAGTTGATTACGAATAGAGAAACGTTGCCTTTCCCCGCTAAACTCTGTCACTAATGAAATGGGTACTTAGGCTTGCGTGAGGTGCCATAAAGTCTGTCTGTGGGTTTTTTCGCCTTTGTTTTTATTTTCGCTATTCAATGTTTTCCATTGTGTCTGCCTTTGGCTTGGTTTGTTTCCTTACTGCAGTAGGAAAAGCAGCACACGCTATTGAGGAAGGAAAAGGACCTCATACTGTGTCCTAACCTATTCGAAGTCCTTGAAATTGACATTTAAAACGATTATGCCGCATGCAGATGACAGACCAAAGAAAAGACATAAAAAAAGAATACTCATTCAAGGTAGGAATTGGCCATGGGTGGTAGGGAAAAACGGGAATTTTATTATCATGATCTAATTGGAAGCGAGAGGGTGTGACAATTTGAATTTACTCTTTTAAAGGTCCATAAATAGTTAATTAAAAGGGATTTTAATTGAGGTTTAGGTGTTTTAATGAGATCTTTTGTTTTATTATTTAGGAATTCATTTTATATGAGGGACAACTTTTAATTTTCTAAGTTGGAGTGTGGTGAGAATTCAAATGGGTCTTCAAAATAAATTCCTATTTTTGTATTTTCTAAAGCTGTCAAAGGTTAATAGTGTGGGCCATTAAAAAATCGTAAAAAACTCCGTTTTACTCTGAGTCATTAATTGGCACCCTATCTGAGTTCTCAAATCTTTAACCGTTCAATCAAAATTTATCCAACCATCTAGAGCTTCATTAAATATAGTTGATGGGTCCTGGCAGTAGTGGAACTTTAATGTTATGAATTTTTTTACCAATCAATGGACTTGAGAAAATTTGTTCATTTTAAATAAATGAATATTAGGCATTAACCATACAGGGCCTGAAACCTAGCTTCTCCGACCACTTTCTTGTGCGAAGTGGAAGGAACCTACAATTTTAAGCCGAATCCGAACGGCAAATTTGAGAAGCTTCTCATGACAATTGATACTCTGGGATGTCAGTTTGCAAGAGGTGGGGCAGTGGAAAAAACTCTAGATGGTACTTGGTCACGGCGGGAATTGAACCGGGGACCTTTCGATTAGTAGTCCGACACACTAACGACTGAGCCACTGCGCCCGACATTGTTCAATATTTATAGTTTGAAATAAACACTTATCTTGAGTGGATCAACCTTTGTCTAAAATTGTTTGTTTGTTAAAAAAAATAGATAGATCTTACAGTACATCCGTTTTAGATATCAACTGAAGTCTTGACTCGATCGGTCGAGCTTGGAATTTGGCAATACCTCTCGAATTTGGGTTCTCTCGCGGTAAACTACATAAACTAACTACTCGAACCAGTTTCGCGCTTTGTGGAGGTTTGGAGCCTAAAACTATGCAATACAAAAACAAAAAACACCTTTTCACGAATTTAGAATCCCAATCTACCTTTTCCTAACACTAGTTCTGTCGATCTAGCCATGTCGGTCCGTCCCTTTGCCAGTCACCAATTTCGAGGCCATTAATGTTGATCTTGAATGCTGAATTTTGGAAAATATATACTCTGGGGGCCCCAATTGTTCAAGGGTAAAGATTTTAAAATACCCCCATTAATAAATTGAGGATTCTGTTGTTAGTTTGTTGATAAAGTCGTTTCTAACCATTCTCCATACAAATTTTTTTGCCTCGCCGACTTTTTAATGCGTTTTTGTTTTAACACAACATTGTTGTTTCAATAAAATCCTTTAAAAACGTTAAAAACAGTTTTGTTTAACAAAATATATAGCCATTATCCTTCTTAACAATTCGCCCATACTAAGTTTTTTGCCACGTTCACTTTTTGGGGAATAATAATAGGAATAGGGTATCCAACAGTTCGCCCAAGCGGACTTAGCCTTTTCTTGTGTTTTTATTTTCAAACGAATCCTTTTCTTTTTTTGTGTTAATATTTGTTTACAATCATCGAGACAAGTATATACATACGTTACGTACTTATTGTAAGACCCACCGAATCTGAGAGGCATTCGCCTTAATCTCTCAAACGAAGTACCAAGTACCTGGGCTTAATATTGAACTACAAACTGTCCTCGATCCGGAATATGGAATAGAGAATGATGAAACGTCTGTAGCAAAGTGTTTGAGAATAAAACAGGGGCTTACAGCCGAACGTAGTACACTTGTTGTACACAGCGATTGTGAGACCGATTCTTACCTGGGGTTCAATTGTTTGGAGGGAGGTGGCTAACACCAAATCCTGTATCAAGAAACTGCGGAGTGTCTGGTGATAACTGGTTCAATAAAAACACAGCCAAACATTACTGAACTAATTGAACTCTTCACGAAGATCCTGACAGCCGATGTGCTCTCAGACTGAGTGAGATGAAATTTTGTCGTGCACTTTGGGATACTCGCGCATACTGGACATCTTTAATCAGACCCCTCTGAAGTTGTCGATTACGAGAAACCAAAGTTTGACTTTAAAGTCTATACCTTCTTGGCAAGACTGGAATTCTCCTAGCACAATCTTCAAAAGTATATCCATCTTCATAGATGACTCGAATATGAAAGGAAGAATTTTAATACGTATAGTATAAGAAATACAAAATGTCAACAATCAATTTCAAATAAATAATAAATAATAAATAAGGGAGCAGGAGTCCTCTCAGAAGCACTGAGTTAAACCAGTCCTACCTGCTGGCAGATCTTTGTATTGTTTTCAAAGCAGACTGTCCAAGCGATGGCACTACCGGCATCGAATTAACAATTTGCGTTACCAGGCAGGACAGATTTAAAACGTTCAAAAGCAATCTCAAAAGCGCGAAAGATGTCTGCGCAATCAGCAGTCGGTACTGGTGTGCTGGATTCCGGGACACGTTGCTGGAAAGGGAACGATACAGCTGGACAGATGCGGCTCTATTCTGGACTCATTTTTTGCTGACATGCAGATGTTTACCCGCCTACGACACAGCTAAGAACTTCATTAACGGTAGCGTGAAAAAAAGCCAAACGAAATGGGGTCGAATCCACTGAATTGACAGTATCATCCCTCCCCTTTCCTACCTATCATCCAACAATCGACACCAAAAAACAGGACTGGCAGGATAAATGTTCGATGTATTTTGTTCTTCGAGTGAGGACTTTTGAACCCATTTGTTTGACCAAACCGAAGTAGCAGCGGTTTCCTACGGTAATTCTCCGTCGGATCTTCACTAGAGTCTTTTGTGGAGTTGAAGTTGACTCCAAGTTAGGTAAACTCCTTAACTATCTCGAATTTATTGCTATCAGCAGGGACATTTTGTCCTAAGCGGTGGACAGATGTTTGTTGGTTTGTCGATAGTATTGTCCTCATTAAAATCAAGACCAGCCAATTTCACCAGCCGATTTCATCTGCTCTTCTCCTAACATGGCACGCTGGGAATGGCCGATCCAGTAGTTGGACGGATCTGTTAAAAAAATGTGCCTTCCGTGATGACTTCGCAGCTGTTTATTCCGAAATCCGGTGCAAGTTTGGAATATTTCGGAAGAGCTGCTTCCAAACTGCACATTACACCGCGTGTGTTCAAGTGTCACGCTACACAACTGGATCAGTTTTGCCGGAATCCCATATTCGGCCAGCGCCATGTAAAGCTCATGACGATGAATGGTATCCATATGCCGCTTTAAAGTCAATAAAAGGTGGTGATTCTCGACTTGAAATTCGTTGAACTTTTCCACGATTTGACTAAGTGTGAACATTTGGTCTATTGTCGATCTGCCGGGCCCGATGCCACACTAGTACGTACCGATTAGTGTGTTGCACAACGGCTTGAGACATTCACACAGTACTTTAGACAGGATCTTATATGCGACATTTAGCATTTATATGCCTCGATAGTTCTTGCAAGACATATAGCGCCTTTCTCGTAGATGGAGCATATGGAGCTGATCTATACAGATCATTACTTTTGACAACACTGGATATGAATCCATATCAAATGCTTTGTACCATAGAAACATAGACAAACCAACTATTAAATGGATCAAAGCGATGCTGGAAAGTCGCGAAATAACTGCCTCGTCAGGAACGACCTCAGTATCAGTAACAGCCGTAAGGGGCTGCCCTCAAGGGGGAATACTTTCACCCCTTTTGTGGTCATTCATCATCGATGACCTGCTACACAAGTTGAGCAATTTGGGCTACACTACAATTGGGTACGCCGATGATATTGTCATCATAGTCAGGGGCAAAGACTCAATTGGAGTCACATCAAAAATGAAAAATGCTCTTAAGACAGCCAGAGACTGGTGCATCAAGAAAAATCTTTCCATAAATCCCAGTAAAGCCGTCATCGTTCCTTTCACTAAAAGGAGGAAATTAGACCTAGGCCTAATGACAATAAACGACACGGTCGTAGAGTACTCCGACGAAGTCAAGTATCTTGGAGTAATCCTAGACAAGAGGCTTAACTGGAACTCTCACATAAATAACAAAATCACTAAAGCTAATAGAGCTTTATGGGCCTGTCGTCGCACATATGGCAAAACCTGGGGAATCTCTCCAAAGATCGTCCACTGGATCTACACAGTGATGATAAGACCCATTATAACATACGCCTCCATAGTATGGTGGACAAAATCCACACAAAAGGTCGCAATAGAGAAGCTCAAAAAGGTACAACGGCTTGCGTGCCTTGGTATCTCCGGAGCCATGGGAACCTGTCCAACAGCTGCCATAGAGGCAATAGCAGGAATTACACCTCTCCATATATACATTCAAAAAGTGGCGATCCGTAGTGCAATAAGTCTAATACAGTTAAACGAGATAAGTCTTAAACGGGGGTAGGAGCGGGAATATACGGACCACACAAACGCTTTACGATACCCATGGGAAAAAGTCCCAGCGTATTTCAAGCGGAGCTCCACGCCATTCAAGAATGCGCCAGCCACATTATTTTATCTGGCATAAAAGGTGCAACCATCCATATTTTCACGGATAGTCAAGCAGCTATAAACGCCCTTAGCTCTTATATCATTGACTCCAAATCAGTTAAGTACTGCTTCAATACCCTACAAACACTCGGAATAAGAAACAAGACCAAATTATGGTGGGTTCCGGGTCATGTCGGGATAGAAGGTAACGAAAAGGCCGACGAACTGGCCAGAAAAGGTTCAGAAACACCTTTCATAGGTCCCGAACCTTTCTGCTGCACTCCTAGATCAGCAGCAACGGCAGCAATTAAAAGCTGGGAACATAGAAAATGTATCTATCTTTGGGAAAGCATCCCAGGTCTAAGACAGGCCAAACGTGCCATTCGGCCCTTCAATAAAAATGCCAGCAAATGTCTAAACCTAAGCAGGCATGATAACAAAAACCTAGTAGGTTACCTTACTGGTCACCATGGTTTAAGATATCATCTACACAAAATGAGAATATCAGACTCTCCTAAGTGCCGACTCTGTCTTGAAGAGGACGAGTCAGCTGAACACATTTTATGTGAATGTCCAACCCTTAATGGAATTAGAAAGAAGATCTTTTTCAGGGAGCAAATGAGCCCCGAGGACATAAAGAATTCTTCTACTGGTAAAATTGTCCGCTTTACACGGAAAGTGGAAATTCTACTAGTTTAAACTTTTCTGGCCCATACGGTACAAAAGATCTTTTAGGTCGAACTACCCCCCCCCCTTATAAATCGCCTTGGCGAGCCAGAATTTAAAAAAAAAAAAAAAATACATATATGCTTCACAACAAAATACACATGATCTTGCTATTCAGACGGATCACATTTTATGATCTATGAATAAGTTCTGCCTATTTCCCTCTAGGTGTCCTAGGTGCCAATACGTTGGCATTTTATTCCTGAATTTATGTTATATACATGTCCAGAAAACCAGGGCTGATGGAAGATTGCGTGGCTAGAGTAAATGAAGATTTGTCGCGTATTCAGATGTGGTCTGATCTAAATACTCTAAAACTAAATCCTGCTAAATCGTTGGGTATGGTCTGTTCCAGAAGTGAAATCTCATTACTTTATGTACCTCCTCTTGTTGTGAGCGATGTCACTATTCCCTACGTGGAGCAGGTCAAATAATGGAGATGCCAAGTAGCATTGAAAGGCATATCAATCCTATTTTTCGATCCATGCGCTACGAAAAGATAGATAATGCTTAAATGGAAAACCACATCTTCATGCTTTCCGAAAAAAAGACATGCAAACTTATATGTAGGTACATCAAAAATTAAAATAGGCTATTTCGATTGACTTTGTTTGGCGAAATTTGTTCCCTTTGCTAAGATTTTGTATAGAATAGTTTTTATAGGCAATAACGGCGAAGCAAGATGCAAATTATGCAAAAAAGAATTTGAGTTAAGCAACATGGGCCAATGGGCTTTGGTGTCGCATAAAAATGGACTAGCGCATAAGTCAAATTCTAAAGCTTGGACGTCACAAAAAATTGATACTTTCTTCACTGCGTCTGATTCATTGGTCGCCTCAGTAGTCAAAAAACATCTCAAAATACACCAGAAAATATTAACGCTCAAAATACACAAACAAAATATTTTACTTTCGACAAGACCGATTCCATTGTCGCAGAGATAAGGTGGTGTCTCTATATTATTTCCACCAGAGCGTCCTTAAACTCGGCTGTGGAAATTAGTGATCTTTTTCGATTGATGTTCACAGACAGCAAAATTGCTGAAAATTTTAAGTTAGGAAGAACTAAGAGTTCCTACGTTATCAACCACGGTATCTACCCATATTTCCATAACAATATTTTGGATAAAGTAAACAAGTGTGACGACTTTGTTATATGCTTTGACGAAGCACTGAACAAAATAGCTCAGAAAGGACAAATGGATTTAGTTGTCCGTTTTTTTGATGAGTCAAAAGGACTTATTTGCAATAGGTATTTAGAAAGCGAGTTCATGGGATCTTCAAAGTCAGATGACATTTTAAAACATTTTGACAATGGAATCCGATTTTTGAAAAAGAGAAACTTCTTCAAGTATCTATGGATGGCCCAAGCGTAAATTTATCTTTTTTAAAGAAATTATAACAACAGCGAAATGAAATTGATCCGGATGGTACACAGCTTTTAGAATGTGGTGTATGTGGTCTACATGTAATACATGGAGCTATGCAAACCGGACTTACAAATGTTTCATGGGACCTGCATATTTTTTAAGGCATCTTTATAACGTTTTCAAAGACAGTCCTGCAAGAAGAAGCTTATTTATCTCCAAAACTGATTGTACTCGATTTCCCCTGAAATATTGCGGTGTACATTGACTAGAAAACAAAATTTGTTAAGAGAGATGCCTGAACATTTTTGATGAGTTGAAGCCCTTTTTTCTATGACAAATTCAGATTTATCAAAAACAAGGCCAATTGAAAACGTAAAAAAATACTTCCAAGACAAATTGTTAGACTGCAAACTTGCATTTTTCCATACAATTACATCTGATTGTGATTTTTTAACAAAATTTCAAGGCGAGAAACCATTGATATTTTACCTTTATGAAGACCTCCTCATAATGGTTAAAAACTTATTGCTCCATAGGATCTCAACGTTTGCCCATAGATCTTTCAAGTGAATCCAATCTTCTGGAAATAAAAAACGTTGACGTTGGCTTCAAAGCAACGAAAATCATCAATGCAAAAAAAACAAATAGACAATTTTTCGGAAAAAGATATTTTAAATCGAAGAACGAAGCCCATTAAAATACGATTTGATTGTAAACGTGAGCAGTCTTAAATCTAGAAATATTTTGCAGAACAACGGTAAAAGATTCAAAAATTTGCTTCAAATTTTATATAATGGCATGTTTGATACATGCGCGGAAAGGGCAAAATTGCAGTACATAAATGCATGTACAGGTGCAAAGACAGCCATAGAAGAGGAGGACAAAAGCTTTATAATCAACGAAACTACTTGTAGAGTTGATGAGTTCTACTATCAGCTTTTTGGCAAAAATGAAAATTTTAAAGATCTTTGGCATGTTATACAAATGTGTTGCATTTTATCGCACGGAAACGCCTCAGTTGAGAGTGGCTTCTCAATTATTAACAAGACTCTTTTGGTCGAAAACCTCCTTGAGGAGTCACTAGTCGCTCAGATAAGAGTCTTAGATGGCGTGAAAGAGGCTGGGGGAGTATCGAAAGTGGAAATAGATTCAAAATTAATATTTAATGTTCGATCCTCTAATAGCCGCTATAACAGCAGTTAGAAGAAAAACTTAAATTTAAAAAAAAAGAAGATGGAGTTAACCTATTAAAAAGAAAAAGGGAGGAAGGAGCAAAAATTCGCATTCAAGCCCAGGTTGAAGAAGAGAAAATAAATTGAAAAAATAAGATATGTCCTGTTCTCAACTGATTGTTTCATTGATATTTTTTAAAAGGAATGTTTAGAAGTATACAATTTTTCTAAATATTTGGGACTAGTATTTAAATGCGTCATTTTTGTTTCCTATATTTGCAAAATTTGGTCAGGGAAAACTTCAAAACTTGGTCAGGGAAAGTCAGGGAATTTTTTTTTAAATAATAGTGGCAACCATGTAAAATTTTTAAAACCTTCCTTTTATCATTCAATATTAGTTTTCTGTAATTAATATAAAATTCAATACTTAATTTTAAGAATTATTTTCTTGAAGTAATCATGTAAGCTTCAAACAAAATAAATAAATGAAATGAAAATGAAAAAGTGTTACTATACAAAAGTTGAAATCATTTAAAAAAGCCAAACATTATTAGACCATTTTTTATTAGATGAAATGAGCATACCGTTTCACACTCTTTACGGGCAATACCGCTTTTATATATAAAAAAAATGTGTCTGCTAACAATAAATCAAAACGTTCTACTTATTTGAAAAAGTACAGCCACATGCAAAAACTAACAACCAACTAATAGCCCTTGGAAAGTATTTCAAAACATTTTCACCCCATTCGAAATGATGCCAATCAATCTTCTCCAAAATGTAACATGTTTTACCGTTGTTATTTTTGTCAGACATATATGAGTTCTTAAATTCGGCACGTAATGTCAAAATTTAACCAAAAAGCGATTCACCCTTTATAAAAATATTTAAAAAAAAAATACCACCCCCTAAATGACATAAAATCAAGCCGTGTAACCCTTTGCTGAGCAACTTGCCAAGCCTTTTTCATTCGCTGCTGTTGTTCTCTGAATACTTCGTTCGGCCACCTTCAATAGCTCGGTGGCGTCAATAAAAATATATGTACTTGCGGCGCGCGTGGCGTTTCTAATCACTGCAATTAAAGCAACAAGGAGTCGGAAATGGTGAAGCAAATTACTCTGTTGCAGACAACAAATAATTCAAAGGCCTTGTCTGTGTGTCGCATTTATATCTACATGAAAGCTTGTGGTAGCTAAAGCTCATATTGCACTCCCCAATTTCAGTCATTCTATTGGACACTGGAAACGAAACATGAAAAAGGACAACGCCTCGCTTGTGTCTCTATACCAGGGAACAGGTAGCTATGTACATTTTATCGATTCCCAGTTATATTTTGTTTTTGTGTTTCGTATCCGAAAATCCTGTTGATTTTGTGTGGCTGTGTGAGTACCGTTTTTGCATAATATGCTCCTAAATAGGACTGTAAATAGGACATTTTTTGTTTTGTAAATTTAGACAAAGGAATTGCAGAATTTGTTCTTATTTAATTTTTTTTATTCTGATCTCCCCATATGCGAAGTACATATTTGCAATTCCAGCGTCCATTGTGCGCGCCCCCTCCACATGGACTCACGGAGACTAGTGGAAAATTGGAGCTTGTTGCTAAGGGCGCAGTCATCGTGCACCCTTGGGGTGCAGAAGAGAGCTTCGTTTTGCTCGCGCACCCAACAATTAAATTTAATTTCTTTGTAAGGGGTTGAACATTGCTCAAACACATGCAATAATGGCATAGGTTCCAGGCTACGAGTTGCAGCCTATTGGGCGCCAATAAATGTTTATCGTGCCTTATTTCTTATCCAAGATCAAAACACATTTTCATTGAAATTACAAGGATTTTGAAAAGTTTATACCTGAATTGCATGCCATACAATCATGCTTCAACAGATGGCGCCATTAGCGCACAATCATGTTGCTCGTCACGATATTTTGAATTGAACAATATTCGGAATACACACACAATCCGCATTTGTACACCCACGCGGCCAATGTCCGGAGTCCTGGATGAGTGGGGTGTTGGATGTTTTGCAAATCGAAAAGTGTGGTTTTGTGGAATAGACTGGAGAAAGGGCGTCGTCCCACTAAAAATATTCGCATGTTGTTATTTTTTTTGTGTATACAGATGTAGAGAAAAGTTTCTCAATGAAATTTTATATTTTAATGCTGACACGGGCGGGGGGGTGTCATGAACCATTTTTAGAAATTTGCAAGGATATGCTGGGGGGCTTTGATAAAGCAGAACGTGTTAATGCATGTTTGTCTTCATGTGTCCTGTTTACTGGAAAAGTTCAGTTGTTCATAATGTATGTATGTCTTCATGTGTCCTGTTTGCTGGAAAAGTTCAGTAAATCTTTAACAATTGTAAGCTATCGGACGGAAGTCGGCTTTGAACGAACAGATGGCGATATGTATTCATTTCCTGCTTTATGGAAATGAGATTAGCCTTCTGGGAAATCCACTCTGTTTGAAAAGTTTTTTTTTTCTTATGAAAGTTGGACCATAATTTGATTTGGCTTATTGTGTGGGAATAATGGGAAGTTTGTGTGACATTAGAGGACACTAAATAATCGGTAATAGAGCATGATGTTGTGGCAAATTTAGAGTCGTCCCATTTTGTTGGTACACAATCTTTCTTGTTCTGAGTTTTACAAGCTAACATTATTTGAAACTCTCCTTGGAGTCATATGAAGGATTTTCGTTGTCCTGTTGTGGTGAGCAGTAAATTAGAATTATACGATTTTCCTCTCATCCAACTATGTTGTCCATTTTGTTTGCCAACATGGTATTCTTTCGTTCTGGATTAGAGGGATCATAACCCACCCAGTTTACTGCATCCCTACTGGTCCACCAGTGTGGTTTGCTTGTATGATTATGTATTTTGACAAATTAAGTCGATTTTAACTTTAGACATTCTCGTTTCAAATTAAGCTTCCGACAAATGAGAATGTATTATATTTTGGGCCTCATTTCCAATAAAAAAAACTGGTAAGTTGACATATATACCGCCTTATATGATTCGATCGAGTCCCGATGGCTCATAACCGAATTCAGTCAACCGCTGTAAATTGCTGCCGCCTTGACTAACAATCAAACTCAACCGCAAGTTAGTTAGGCTCTGACATATACCTTATTCCTAGAGAATACCACTTTTTGACACTCTGTACCCTGAGCTTTAAATTAACACTGATTCCTGAATCAAAACAACGCCACCTTTACTCCAAGAAAGCTGCAGCAATGCGGGGTCTTCTTATGTTTTCTTATTTTCTTAAACGACTAGGTTATGATCAGCAGCAAATAAATCATAACCATCCCACTGCACTGGATCCCTTCTAGTCCGCATGTGGGTTCACCGTTTTGATCTCAAAAGGCCTGCCGATTTCTAGTCACTGCCTTTTTGACAGGGTTCATAGGATCTCTCCTTCCAACATGGCAGTACAACTGCGCCCGTCGCGCTCGAGTAAATTCGGGATAGGTTCCTTGATGTGAAGGCTTCCTCGCATCTTGTAACTTCTTATTCACACAAGCCTGTCATTCGAAGCATCTTCATCTCAGCTGCCGGTAATGCCACATCAAACACCCTACGCCTATGCAGTGATTGATGTCATCATCATAGGTTTGCTTCTCTTTTGATAATAGATCCCAGATATTTGAACTTTTCCATTCATAAAATGTCTGGAATAGGTGAGAGAATGGGCAGCACAAGTTTTCTGTTTTTCCGGACTAATTCGATACCCATTCCCCTCCAAAACATCCACCCATATATCAACTGCTTGTTGCAGAGGTATTTGATCCTCGGTTATGATGGCTCCTTCCAACAAGGAGTATCTCATGCACTTCAGAATTCGTAGTTGTTCCTTCAAGCAGATACTCAAGAAGTAAAAACGTTTGGTCATTTGTTAAAAAACATCAAGAATTCGGCCTCTTCATCTATCCCGATACTCTTTTACAATGACATTCCAGCTGTCAGCTCTATAGATAAGGTAAATCTGCTTGCAGCTCATTTTGCAGTCAGCTCAACGCTCCCAGATTGTGCTTTGTCTCCCACTGTATTCGAGCGCGTAGAATACTCCATGGGACCAATCTACTTCCGCACTCGAACCAATCTCTTCACGAAGGTGTCGAAAGTAAGATTGTTGCGCTTAATATTTCAAAGGCATTTGACAGAAATTGTCATCAAGCTCTCTTGTCGAAAATGCGTGCATTTGGAATCGATGAAAATCTTCTTCAATGTTTTAGAAATTACCTTTCGTACCGTTCAATTGAAGTTGTTTTGGACGATTTCAAGTCTGCAACTCACCAAATAAATGCTGGTGTCCCCTAAGGCTCTGCTCTGTCCCCGACTCTCTTTCTCATTTTTATAAATGATCTCCTGTCTGTTACTTCTAATCCAATCCATTCCTTTGCTGATGACAGTACCCTCAGCTTCTCATATTTGTTTCTTGGTTCACTCGGCTCATCTTCGGTTGTGGAACTGGAACGGCGACGTATGTTAAGCTCATTAAACTCCGATCTTAACAGCATAACTCAGTGGGGTAAAACCAATAGAGTGGAATTTAATGCTTCCAAAACAGAATGCTGTCTCCTGTCATTAAAGCAAAACCCCCACACACTGCCATTATCCATGAATGGTACTTGCATCGCTGAAACCGAAAGACTTTCCATTCTCGGTATGTGTGTTAATGGCAACCTTCGTTGGAATGACTAACATATTCGATGTCACCAAGAACGCAGCGAAATGTCTAGGCTTCCTTTAGGCGATGTAAGAAATATTTCACCCCTTCTGATCTGGCCAGAATTTATAAGGCGTTTATTCGCCGAAACTCGAGTACAACGCTCATATCTGGTCTGGTGCTCCAATAACTTATTTGGAACTACTTGACAGGTTCCAAAAACGCGCGAAAAAACTCATTGGCGACCGAGACATCGCGAGATCGATTGACGCTCATAGTCATCGTCGCAATATCTCCTGCCTTTCGTTGTTTTATCGTTATTTCCACCATAAGTGCTCAAACGAAGTAGCCAGTTGCATTCCTCCCCTGAATGCTCATCAGTTCATCATCAAGCCTGTGTTCGGACGCACAGTGAAGTTTAGAGAATCTGCCGTACAACACGAATGTTGAATACTCTCAAACGCATTGTTTTTCCTCCACATTATAACCTACAAACATTCAAAACCAAGGTGCATCGGCATCTCTCCTTTTCGTCTCACCCTAATTTCCCTAACGCCCGCGCTGTGTAGCTATTACATTATAAGGGTGCCAAGAAATCCCTTTAGTGCGTGCAGATTATAAAAAAAAGAACTGTAATAAATATCAAGGGTTTAAGACGCTTCCCTAGAGCACACCGACTTTGTTTGAGAACTGCTCGGTGACCCCAGCGGAGCATATTACTCTTGTCTTTACTCCCTCATACTTCACACATGTCCATTTACGTAGGTTTCTGGATCTCCTTGAGTTCTTAGCGCCACCTATAACAGATGTCTTGGTTGTCTATGAAAGGCCTTTTCAAAACCAACCAACACCATAAGTAAATCCTTTAAGGAATCACGATGTTTTTCCACCATGATCCTTGTTCTTTTAATTGCATCTGTGTTTGATTTTATTGCGTCAAACCCGCACTGATCTTCAGAAAGCCGTATTATTTTCCGCATTCTAATATCTATTACCCGCTCAAAGATCTTCATGGTGTGTCACATCAGCTTGATTGAAAGGTAATTAGCACAGTATCGCCTTTTCCTTTGTACAGGAAGAAGAAATCTTTCCCTACACTGGTGAGGCATTGGATCGACTCTCATCAGTTTGGAGATGAGAATCATGAGCCAATTGTACCCGATGTCTCCCATATTTTTCGAGAACTGAGGGGGTATCTCGTCCAGCGCAACTGCTTTTCGTTTTTTGGAGTCTTTAACCGACTTCCTAACTTCTTCGTCAGTGATGTCGTTTACATCTTCATTGTTCGGAACGGCTCTCGGAAAATATATCTGAGAAAATTGCTCATTGAGAAGTCCTTCGCAATACTTTTGCCACCTATGTAGTATTTTTCCGTCATCCATAATAAGCAGCCCTTAAGCATTGTTGATGAAATTTGGCGAACGGATTTCCTGGGCATGTCTCCTTCTCTGAACGCATATTTTGAAGATGGTTGTACCCCTGTTCAAGTTGGTTTGTCGCAGTTCATGGATAGCCTGGCTCCTATCAGCAACCGAAGAAGATATTTCTTCCAACTCCCGATACAGGGAATCGCGACAGAGAAACAGGCAGGTGGCAGCGGAGCGATGGTAGTGTATTCACTACGTGATTGGCAGGTCGTGTGTTCGAATCCCGATCAGGGCCATGATATTTTTAAATTGAATTACACACAACAAACACAGATCTCCCTAAAGCAATTTAGGCGTCACCTGTATAGAAAAAAATCCCATCGCACCAAACTTCTTTCCTATCCTTCTATTCTTTCATGCAGTAAGTAGCACCCAAAAACAGGCAATGGTTACCATTATAAGGCTACTGTGTCACTACAGAAAAAAGAAATCCCTTTAGCGCACGCAAATTATATAAAAAAAAATAAGAAAAAAAGGCCTAAAAACTCCAGGACAACAAAAAAGCAGTTACACCAGCATTTGATTGGTCTCACTGACGAAGTGATTTAAAATCGAGAGGCCTGTTGTTATTTTCTGATGTCGAGCCGGCGAACCAGTCGGGCCAGTAGGGATGCAGTTAATTGGGAGGGCTATGATACCTTTAATCCTGATTATAGCTTACCGCCATTAAAGGAAAAAGAAGAATAAATAAACATAGGGACGGTCTACAGTCCGCTTGGTCGAACTGTTGGATACCCTATTCTTATTCCTATCCCTCATAAGTGGGCGTGACAAAAGCCTAAGTATGGCTGAACTGGTAAAAACGCTCTACATATTTTGTTATATAACATTTAAAGGATCAAAAATGGATGTAGGTACAGGAGCAGGAGTTTTCTTCGAGCCCCTAGACATAAAGGACTCGTAAAGACTCCCCAATGAATGCAGCTTCTTTCAAGCTGAGATAGTCGCCATCGACAAGGCAGCAAAAACAATCTCCGCGAAGAATCTGGATCCTTCCAAGATTACAATCTTCGTAGACAGTCAGGCGGCGGTCAAAGCACTAGACAGCGAGACCATAAAGTCAAAAACAGTCAGGAACTGCCAAAAATCCCTTAACGAAATAGGCGAACGACACAGAATCACCCTCTGCTGGGTCCCCGGTCATAGCGACATTGTTGGGAATGAAAAGCCAGACGAGCTACAAGAACAGGGTCAGAACTCGACGCAATGGACGCCATTAAGTCAATAGACATCCCAATTAGTGCAGCAAAAAGAAACATTGACAAAAAACTGAGGGAACAAATTAACACTACCTGGTCCCAAAGGCACGACTGTGGTATATCTCGCAGTCTATGGCCAAGAATCGACGAGAAAAGAACAAAATGCATTCTGGGAATAAACAAACAAGAAATACGTATCTTAACCGGCGTACTGACAGGCTACTGCACCATAGGTGTAATGGCGAACAGGCTGGGCATCAGCTCACCAGACTACTGCAGGAGCTTTCACGATATAGAAGACACCGAGACCATCAAACACGTGCTCTGCGAGTGTCCAAATCTCCAGACATATCGACTTCGCTATCTGGGCAACAGATTCTTCGAAGACTTTGTAGCTCAATAAAATTGTTTTATTTAATTGTGGGCGTCAGTAGGTGAATTTAAAAAATCTATAAATCTATATTATAAATTTCAGCTCCCTAGCTTAAACTTTGGTTTTTCAAAAAAAGTTTTTTTTTTTTTAAATTGTGGGCGTGTCAGTGGGCGGATTTTGTAAATATTTCCATCTAAATATAAGGGCCGCTAGAGAGTCTATATTATAAATTTCAGTTTCCTAGCTCAAACTTGGACTTTTCAATAAAATTGCTTTATTTAATTGTGGGCGTGTCAGTGGGCGGATTTTAGAAATTTTATCTCCCGAGCAGTTTTAGGAGTGAAAGATCATGAAAATTGGATTTTTTCAATAAATTTGTTTCTTTTTGATTTTTGAGCCGAGTCTGTGGGCGGATTTCAAAAATTCTTCAACTTGATTATTTCGGGCCTCTAGAGAGTATATGGTTAACATTTCAGCTCTCTAGGTCCAGTTTAAAGGGCTTATTTTTGCCGACAGACAGACGGACGGACGGACATGGCTAGATCGACATTACTATCGATGCTGATCATAAATATAGAAACTTTTAAGGGTCCACAGGCAATATCAAGGTATGTTGCAAACTTTGCGTCAAAATTAATATACCCTTAGAATAGGGTAAAATAATTTAGCCCGCAAATAAAGCTTTCGGTTGAATGCGGGAATAAGTAAAAACAGTGGAGTCCTTGTGATTGTAGTTTGCAAGTTTCTCATCAGATGGAAATATTTTTAGGTTTCTGATCAAAAGGTGCACATCACAGTGTTGAGATAGTGGTAGTGAAGCCTTTTTTTTAATTGTTATCTACTTAAGTCATCCGCTTTCCAATCATAGATTTTGAACTCTGCGTACTGCAAAATGTGGTTAATCCACCTTCTTTCGATACAACCGTAGTTAGCCGAAGATCGATCGGTTGCACCATAAATAAACAAACGTTGAACTTTTCGGAAATATTTCTTGTTTTGAAAGTTAAACTTTTTGCTACTCTTATGCTTCATCTATTGCCCCCATGAAAAGTTATCATAATGGCTGCCAAATTAATTTTGTTTCAAGCACTAAAAATAGAAATCTATTATGTTCATCACCCAAAATACGTTTCAATTTTATTAACTCTTAGAACAATGACTGGCGGGGCAAATCGCCTATACATCTCCAACGCGTCGCTATCTGATTCCCTAGAAGTTTGTCCATCTTACACAAACGAGTAAGTTCTGAACTCGTACATTTACAATTTGGGTATAAAAAGATTGCACATAATAACGAACATTTATCTTTGAAATAAATATAAATTACACCTTCACCACACTTCCTTAAAGTCCTTGTGTTTGCCTTTACATGTCGCTGTGTAATTTTTTCTTTTAGAAATTTGTCATTTATTTTTATTTTCCTCTAACAAGGACCCGATGAATACATACAAAGGTTTTAAAATGAATACGAAAAAAGACAAAAAAAAACACCACTATAATCGATACTCTCATCTCTGACGACGGGTATTGTTGCTATTATTGGTTCCTTACCATCATTCGTCTGCGGCGGATTTACGGATATTTTTATATTTTTGCTAAATTTGATTTTGGTATCAATAATTTTGTGCAAATAAAAAAATGACACAGAAAATGGATGAAACGTTGGTCTAAGCCTCATTTCACGTAGAAATTAATCCTTGGAAATTTAAAACCATCACTCGGGTTCGGTGAAATATTGAATTTCCCTCCGCCCCCGTTTTTGCGAACACAACTCATTTTGTGGATTTGTATACATCACCTGCTATCCCGAAAATTGCGGTGTCACGTTTTACTTTAATTTTTTACTGGTTGTATCCTGATTTATATTCCCTCCGTGTCCTTTGGGGAAATTTGCAACTCAATGAGTTTATGATGGTCTTTCCCCGATGTCAAAGTTGGTCAAAGTGTGCAGGTAGTAATAAATTTTGTAAAATTTCCAGCAAATTGTCGGCAACCAAAAAATGTCTGGGGATAGAAGAAAGAAGCCTCTTAAAATGGCTTCATACACACAAGGCACATAAACAGGAGTACAAAAAAAAATCATAACTTATTTTTGCTGTATTCTAGTTGGGAATCCGAATTTTTTTTCAGAATTTTTTATCCCAGAAAATAAATAAATTATTTAAAAAAAATGCCTCCCCCTAGTGGGTAACCAGAAGGAAGCATTTCTCGGTCTTTTATTCCATTGCGGGAACCTAAAAACGGCGGGTAGATGTTATAAATAATATCTGGGTTCTTTATTGCAAGTTAAGCAAGCGGTAAAGGAAGCCATTTCTTTTTTCTGTTGAAGAATATACTTATTCCATGTTCCATATTTAATTAAATTTTAAATTTACCCATTTGAATAAAAGAACCGAACTCAAAAGAATTTGAATTTATGCAGCCGTTACATTGTTAAAGTAAGAATCAATCAATCCGTTGCCTTATGCCCACATCGCACTTAACACAATAGCTTAGAAATGGCGTAATGTTGTGCAGCATCCCCAAGGCAGAAAATCGATAATTCAACCCCTTTTACTGAAGAGTTATGAAAAATTCGACGTTTTATACTAAAAAAAAAGCATGACCTCGATGGTTTTATTTTAAGTGCGTCAACTTCTCTTTTATAATGATTTTATGAAAGTTCGCAAATACGATTCTCAACCCCTTATTTGGCACTGAAGTGTACATTTCACCATAAGGATGGGTGTTACACTAATTTATTCACACTCTGCAAGAGATGAGGGCTGGAAGAACGCGCAAAGTAGAACAATTAAATCACTGAATTGTGAAATGATGATGAAATGTGAGGAATGTTTTCTTTTATGCAAGGATTTTGTATCGAATTGAGGGCGGAAACGGTGGTATTGGAAGCTTTTTGAGTTTCGATATTGATTTTATTTCAGATTTTATGAGAGGCTATGAATGTTTTGAATTGCGTCGTTAGAAGGTCAAATGTTAAAGGCAAATACAGCGCAGCTGTTACGATTATAATATGTATAGATTTAAGGTAGCTTGGAAATGGATTTTGTTATAAACTTGATTGACATTTTATTCGCAATAAATCGTCCTTTATTTCCTTTAACAACAGGGTTATAATCTAAATTAATGGTCCTCATAAATCGTATTTAACTTCCAACCAATGTGACACAAAATCGACTAACTATTAGTACCGAATTCCTGGGCGAATACAGACGTGCGCCTCTGAAGTCCGCTTGGGGCGTTTGGGCACACAAACCCAGACACTGGTTAAGAACTAATTCATATTAACACACAAACATAAGGAAAGGCTACTGTTGGATACCCTATCCGTATCCCCATCCTCAAACGTGGGCTTGGCATCGGTTTGATAGTAGATTGGTAGATTTGCCATAGGGTGGCAATGGTGCGATGGTAGTTTATTCACTAAGTGATTGGTAAGGTCGTGTGTTCGAATCCCGATTTTTAAAATTGAATATGTACACACAACAAAACAGATCTCCCTAAAGCAATTTAGGCGCCACCTGTGGAGAGAAAACCCTAACCAAACTTCTTTCCTATCCTTTTATTCTTTCATGCAGTAAGTAGCACCTAAAAACGAACAATGAATCGTTTGCTGGGTGCTGCTTGCAGCAACAAACACAATGCCTGCGCTGTGGTTACATTATAAGGGTACTGTATCAATTACAGAAAAAAGAAATCCCTTTAGCGCACGCTCATTATATAAAAAAAAAACCTGAACATTTTGGGTTGGGGTCGAAATTCTGGCGAGGTCAAAATTCTTTTTTCAAAATTCTGCTTTCAAAATTCTGTTTTACAAAATTCTGTTTTCAAAATTCTACTTTTCATAATTCTTTTTTTTTCAGAATTCTGCTTTTCAAAATTCTGCTTTACGCGCGTTTTTAAACATTTTCCAAACCTTTTTTATTATTTGCAGAGCTTTGTAAAACATTCCATAGAATAGAAGAAGAGGTAAAAGTAGTTTTTTACTGATTTTAAGATTGCTCTCTTAGTTTAGACAAATATTCTGTTAGTATACTATATTGAGTGAACGTGTGCTTTGTTTAGTTTCTTAATGCTGTTTCTCTTCTTTTTTTTGGTAATTTCAGTTATGAAATAATTTGTAATTTTTGGCTGCTTTTTTGTGTGCTCCTGGTACCCACCTGTTTCTTTATAAGAAATATATATATATTGTAGTTTGTTGACAAAGTTGAAAAATATTTGTTTTCTTTAAATTCGTAAATAGGAAAAAAATACAGAATTAGCAGAATTTATTTGCTTAAAATATTGCCGTCAGAATTTTAAAAAGCTGAATTTTGAAAAGCAGAATTTTTGTGTTAAAAGTCATAATTTTGCAAAGCAGAATTTTGAAAGCAGAATTTCGACCCGCTCCCGAACATTTTTTGTTTCTAAAAAGTGTTGCCAAAATGCCTTCAAAAGTGGGAGTGGCAAAGCGTTGTTAAGCTACTTTTTAAGAAGGATATTGTCTACATATTTTGCTAATTCAGTGAAAACTCTTATCCGGAACGCTTGGGGTGAAAAGTTTTTCGGGTAATTGATTTTTCCGATTGTTGCGAGGGTCGAAGATTTCGAAAATGAATTTGTATATGTATTTATTTGCAACGCAATTTAATTTAAACAGACGAAAAGTTTTACTATTACATAAATGTGTTATATGTATATCTATCCAAAGTATATCTATAAAAGTTTGTCTTGTAGTCAAAAAGCTGCATCACTTCTTGTTGCGCAATAAAGTTGTTTGCCTCAACAAAATTAATTAGTTTTCCAATTGAGAGGATAGCGCCCAGTTACCATAACACTATTGGTTTCGGGTAAAACTTTGAATTCTACCTCGCTGTCATTTTCCCTTGTATTTTTTTGAGGATTCACATCCATTTCTACGATTTTAGTGTCGGTTAAAGTGCCATATGCAAGAGCCTCTGTTGGTTGATCTTTACGCAGAGTTGTATTCTATGTCAGGATTTTGTTAACAACATCTTTTCTTTCATACGCAATCGATCGCTCAGCCTCATTGTCATTATCATCATCAGGCGGCATACGATTGTGTCATGTGTTTTTCAACACACAAGATGTAACACTGTTCCAGGCGCGAGAAAGACTCCAGATCGCATTTTTTTTTATTTTGTACCTTTTGTAAAAGTGTCCATAACTTTGTTTCTCCTCGTGATTGAGAATATGGCGCACAATTTTTTTGCGGTAACGAGCGTTTAGGCTTCTTATTACTCCCTAGCCCATGGGCTGAATAAGAAAAGTAGAGTCGCGAGGGAAATACTTGACCGACACGTAATCTCTCTCGCAAAGCTCTTCATCAGGATGTGCTGCAAAATTATCCAACAAAAGAAGGATTTTGCAATCGACTAGAAGTCCTACTTTTGTGCAATCTCTTCTCGCTTCAGGAATCAAGATGTCGTAGCAATCCCAAAATATTGCTTGGGTAATCCATGTTCTTTTGCTGGCCTATACAAAATGAAAAAATATCTAAAACTCGATTATGTCTGAGATTTACCTTATACACCACTGGAAGTTCAGTTATATTTTTTTAAAGCCCTCGGATGGACGCTTTTTCATATCAGAAGTAGCTTGCACTTATGGGTGCCAGCTGTAGCGCATGCATGAGCCGTGAGCCTACCTTTAGATTCCTTTGTGTCACTAAGAGAAGCCTCCGAGCTCAAAGCTTACTTTTATCTCGGCAAGCCTTCCCAAGAGACACCTCTAGAAGCAAATTCTACAGTTTACTTAGGCTCCATATTGACTGTTAATGAATGAATAGTATTATTACCTAAAGTCTGCGTTTACCAAATATTTACTGAGGTCTTTTCATTTTGCCCCCGATTCGAAAAGCAAACCAATATGGCGGCCTTTACCCTCCAAATACCCTCGTTAACGTCTAGAAGGAAACTCTACAGTTTGCTTTTCTTGTATTTAGAATAAGTAAAAATCGGTTAGGCATTTTGAAAAGCTGGCTAACAAGTTTGACATGCTATTTTTGTTTTGTGGCAAGTTGACAACACGTCACAGTCTATCCAGTCTACTGCTTTGTTGTAATTGTCTCAATAGAATTCGAAAAATCTGCACATATGGCTGTAAGAACGTAATTTTTAAGAACCTTATGGTTATGGTCGCTGGTTAGCTCAACAAATTCCAATATACAGCGTAAAAATATAGCCGCATAAACAAAATTTGATAAAAGTCCAGAAACTCGTTTCGAAGCCCTTAGAATAGGTTTAAAACGCTCTCGCTTTCCCTCCATCACAATATACAGACATTCAAAATCAATGTACATCGAATTCTCATCTCTTCCTCGAATTTCTCAGGCTTACGTCAGCTCTGAAACGCATTGTGACAGATTTTAAAATTTGTTAAACAATTGAAAAACAATATCCCTGATTTTATATTTGGTATTCTTCTCTCGAGTAAGGCAAGCCTGTAACGCTGCTGAAATGTGTACATAATTTTTCATTTGTTCTGGATGATATTAAGTCCTTCCACCTCTCAATGTACTTCTAACTTACTTTACTTAACCGGCTCCCGACCTGTGAAGAGTCTTAACCTGAGACTACAGCCTTCCATCCTCTGCGACCCCGGGCACGCTGCTTCCAAACCAAGTGCTTTGAAATCCGCGATGGTTTGGCCTTTAAACGGAGGTTCGGGCTTCCTTGCTGTTTCCTAAGGTAATTCTCCGACAGATCACTTGTGATTGTTGATGTTTATTCCACGGTAGATGAACTCCTTAATTACCTCGAAGTGTTTGCTATCAACAGTCACGTTTTGTCCTAGACGGAAGACACATGTTTGTTTGTTTGTTGATAGGTTGTACTTGGTCTGGTCCTCATTAACTTCAACCCTCTAACACACAATATAATCATCCACATTCCCCAGTAGTTGACGAATCTGTTGAAAATGTTGCCTTCCGTGTTGACACCTGTCCTGCGCACTATTTTCTGAAGAAAGAGATTGAAGAACTCACATCATAGTGCATCTCCTTGCCGAAATCCGGTGCAAGTTTTGAATTTATCGGAAGAGCTGCTTCCAAACTGCACATTACACGTGCTCCAGACGATGAATGCTATCATACGCGGCTTTAATGTCTGAAAAGATGGTGAGTCTCCACTTGAAATTCGTCGGTCCTTTCCAGGATTTGCCTCAGTATGAACGTTTGGTATATTTTTGATCTGCCGGCCGGAACCCACATTGTTACATGCCGATTTGCAGAACGGCTTCAGACCGATCTTATAAATAAACTTCTTGTCTCGAATTAACAATGTTTACAAACCCACTACGCCAGGGTTATGTTTCTAAAAATAATGTAAAAATGCAACAAATTTACTTACACCTAACCCTGCATCAATACCTTGCTAAATTATAATGTACTGACGTTTTATTTTTTATTTTTCAGAATGTCGATCATAAAATGCGCTTCCGCTCCAAGAAAGGACAACTGCCATTCATTGAGCTCAACGGTGAGGAAATTGCCGACTCAGCCATCATCATTAAGGAATTATCAACAAAATACGAGAAGGATCTTGATTCAGCTCTAACACTGGAGCAGCGTAACGTCTCGTATGCAATGATTACAATGCTGGAGAATCATTTAATTTGGATCATCTTTTACTGGCGTGCCAAATATCCCGACAATGTGCTCAAGGGTTACAAAGTCAATCTACAGCATGCGTTGGGTCTGCGATGGCCAAATTCGATTTTGAATTTCTTCTTTAAGATCTCGTTCGGTCGCAAGGTTTGTATAGAAAAATTAAATGATAATAATCATCCTTCTACTCCTTCCTTCTGTCAATCACCATCATCTACTCTCATTTTTGTTTTATGTTCCTTTTGAATTTGTTTCTGTACACACACACACATGCATTGTGTTTCTTTTACTTTGTTCTTAATTAATTTTTTTTTACTTTGCGTGCGCTAAAAAACAAATACTCGTAACACACAAATAATCAACAAAAGAATACAACCAACACAGAGCAGGTGTAAGCAGAGCCTAAAGTAAGAAATCATAAAAGGAAAAAACGCTTTTTGTATCTCGTATCTTCGGTATCTCGTTTGCGATTCTCATGCTTAACATTTTTTTGATTTATTTAGTCCTTTGTTCAATTTTATTTAGTTTTTCATTTGTTTCTTTGTTTATAGCTTAGTTTCTGTTTTGTTTATATGTTATTCAAAATGCTTATAATGCGGTAAATGGTTTTTTGTTTATACTATTTTTTTTTTTGGCGAAATCGGTTAAGAATACACTTAAATCCGAACTCACACATACAAACTATATGGCTAGAATGATGCTTTTCAAAAAATGCTTATTTGTATTATGTATTTGTTTACAATACACCAACACACCAACTTACAAACAAATGATCTAAATTTTAATGGGAATCACGAAGCAGCAGCAATGAATCGTTAGTAGGCAGTAATCGATATCCATTCAATATGGTTGCGTGGAATTGGTTCCATGATTGCACCACGAATTGCCTTAGAAAATAATTGGATTGGAAGCGAGTTCGTCCGCGGGTTATGGTTTCTACGAAAAAAAGTCATGCGTATAAATATTATGTTTTTGAACAAAAGACTTGGTTTTGTTGACGATAAACAATTTATAGCTGCTTGCGCACTTTCCCAATGGGCAATGGATAAGGTTTTAGTTTGTCATTCAGCAACATTTTGAGAGCCCTGGAACTCACTCGAAATCAAGGATTTTAATAGTTAAAAAAAAAACAAATATTAGGCATTAACGGATGATACAGGGCCTAATTCTGCAACCACTTTCTTTGCGAAGTGGAAGGGACAATTTTACGCCGAATCCGAACGGCAAATTTGAGAAGCTTCTCATGACAATTGATACTCTTGGATGTTTGTCAGACGTTCGCAAGAGGTGGGGCAGTGGAAAAAAAACTCTAGATGTTACTTGGTCCGGCGGGAATTGAACCCCACCTTTCGATTAGCAGTCCGACATACAAACAATTGAGCCACTGCGTCCGATTTCAATAGTTTACAGAATTTTGTTTTAAAAAAACACCTTTTCAGATCTTATGCTACTTATTTTGGAATAAGAACGGTTAGATTACCCAAATGATGAATCGTTAGATTTCTTTCTATCATCTCAATGGGGTTGACAGATATTAATTTTCAAAAGAATAAATCTGAAGAGCTTCAATCGCAAATGCTTTGAAGCTAATTCCGGTCTTAGAATCTGGAGATGAGAACACCTAGAAACTTGAGTTGCAACAACTTCATTGGTTCGATAGCGGTGTGGCAGTATATACAATCCAGCGAAACAATGTCCCCCTTTGCATTCCATTCCCTGCCAAAAAGCATTCAATTTCTAAGGCAACTGCCTAAACAAAAAAAGAAAAAAACATTTGTGATATTTTGCGGAACTAACAAAAGTGCTATGTAATACGTTCAAAAAAACAAGTGGCAATTTTATTTGGAGGCGCCTTGGATCTTGAACTTACCCATTAACAGATGTGTGGTTTGATTAGTATCTAATCTTCTTAGACGGACAACGCGTAAGGCTTCTTTCTTGGCTACAAGCTGACGCTGGGATCGAGTTTTCACCTCAACTTGCGAAAAGCCTGAGCTTTTATGTTGTCTACATAGTTTAATAATCCTTTCTTTGGGTATTTGTGCTTTACTACTCGTAGCTTGATCTTATAAAGGGTCCGCCATCTAACGTTTTTTTTTCAACTAGTGCTTATTTTGTGAATGGTAACACTTAGCTCATGTCTGATTTGACAGATAATTAGTTTTATCCTTCCGCTGAACGAATATGGTGTATACGCTTGAACAACGCTGGGAAATATTGCGACATTACTTTGAAAATCATGGTAATGTTGCAGAATGTGTGCGAAAATTGCGTACGGATTTTGGAAGAAGAGAAGCACCGTCAGCTCCGTATGTTCGTTATCTTGTGAAAAAAGTGAAAGAAACTGGCATCCTCATCGATAAACCAAAGCGTGAAAAGCCAAAAACAGTGCGTACACCCGAGAATATTGCTGCTGTGGCAGAAAGTGTGCGTGAAGCGCCATCAACATCAATTCACCCTCGTTCTCAACAATTGAACATTTCGGAGACATCATTGAAACGAATTTTGCATAAAGACCTTGGTATGACGCTACTATAGGCTACTGCATGGCCAGCCGAGGCAGCCATTTGAATGAAATTATTTTCCATTATTAACCGGAAGGATTGTACTTTCAAATAAAAAAAGGAATGTGAGAAAATATTCAGTAGTTTTTTTTTATAGCATTTTCAAAAAAAAAAAAAGTTATTTGGCGGACCCGTTATTATCACAATTAACCTCACATTGATCTAAGTGTATTGGCTGTAGCTGACAACTAAGGGCAGGTCAATAAGTCCGTGACTTTTGGAATAAAACACAGATTTTTTGATAAAAAAAAAATTTTATTTTTCGACGTAGTCTCCCTTGAGCTCTATAAACTTTGTCCAACGCTTCTCCAATTTTTTTATTCCTTCCAAAAAAAATGATTTGTCGAGGTCCTCAAAATAGGCCTTTATTTGCGAGATGACTTCATCATTGGAGTCAAATCTTTTTCCACCAAGCCATTTCTTCAGGTTTGGGAACAAGAAGTAGTCGCTTGGAGCCAAATCTGGAGAATAGGGTGGATGAGGGAGCAATTCATAGCCCAATTCATGGTTTTTTGCCATGGCAACTGCACATGTGTGCACCCTTGCATTGTCTTGGTGGAAAAGAACTTTTTTCTTGGCCAAATGAGGTCGGTTTTTTTTCAAATCGTCATTGAATCGGTCCAATAAGTTGGCATAATATTCCCCATTGATTGTTCTTCCCTTTTGAAGGTAGTCAATGTGGATTATCCCGCGTGCATTCCAAAAAACAGTCGCCATAACTTTATTGGCTGACAAACCCAGCTTGGCCTTCTTTGGCGCCGATTCACCCTTAGAAACCCACTGTTTTGACTGTTGTTTGGTCTCTGGTGTGTTGTGATGGATCCATGTTTCGTCCACGGTTACAAAACGGGGCAAAAACTCGTCCATATTGCGATTAAACAACGCCAAACCTTCCTGTGAAGTTGTTACACGATTGCGTTTGTGGTCGACTGTGAGCAAACGCGGCACCCATCTTGCGGAAAGCTTTCTCATGCCCAAGTGATCATTCAAAATTGAAACCACTGAGCCATGCGAGATCCCTACGGTTTCCACAATCTCTCGCACTTTCAATCTTCGGTCGGCCAACACCATATCGTGAATTTTTTCGATTGTTTCGGGTGTAGATACCTCAACTGGGCGTCCAGGACGTTCGGCATCTTCAGTGCTTGTACGGCCACAACGAAATTCAGTAAACCACTTTTTTACCATTGAAATCGATGGTGCAGAGTCCCCATAGTATTTTTCAAGCTTAGCCTTGGTCTCGGTAATGGTTTTTTTTCGCAAGAAATAATGCTTAATAAGAACACGAAATTCACTTTTTTCCATTTTCTCCTCAAATTAGTGAGTAGTCTGATAAAAATAGCTGTCAAACACAAACTAACTGACGCAGCAAGTTTAAATTTTGACAGGAGTCAACTGACAGATGCCTGTTGACAGGAGCAGTGTTGCCGTTCCAGTAAAGAGGTCAGAAATTCAAAAAATCACGGACTTATTGACCCGCCCTCGTATCTGAACTATACCTTATTTAGTCTAAATATTGTCGGTATTACAATGGAGCTTTTATTTGTCTAAGTGCGTCGGTCGACTAAATGTTTGAATATTTTCTTTAAATTCTCCTGAGCAAGCTAATTAGCCTGTGAACTATTGCAGTGGTACTCAAAGTTGGTCATCGAACATCTAAAAACTTTCATGAATCTTCGAAATTTCATTCATAGATCGATGTCAGCTTCAAGCTCTCTTCACCTTGCATCAAGTGTTCAGTTTTTTGATTTGATTTATTATTCAAATGCAAATGTGACACCATTTCTTCAGGTGCACTAAGTCTGAGTGAATATAAAAAATGAACAGGTTCCCGACCTGCGAAAAGTCTCTACAGCTCATAGAGTGGTTATATCTTGTCTTTCACACGCCCTCCTCGCGTATATGTATCACCAAATATTCGACGAAAAAAATTCTTTTGAAAGGGCTCAGTATCAGCTCTTCTTTCTTGATTATCGTGCAGCACTATCCGTCGTTGAGCAAAACTGGCAGGATCAATGAAGCATTTTTTTGCGGATTTGATGCTAGCTCCAAGGTATTTTTACCTCCAACTACCGCAAATGGGCTGCTATCAACAGCAAAGTTTTTTCTTAAGCCTCATATAAATATCATAAAACAGCAACAACCATCTTTTGACAAAAAAGGGGCCCATGCACACTTCTTCTTCTCCCTTAAAACTTTGACTGCCAAGCATTTCAACGGTTTGGGTCGCGCCAGGCTAAAGCATGATTTTCATTTTCGTATATTTTGGTGTCTACAAAGTACTCGTAGTTTCCAATATACTGTCGCACAAAAACGTACGATAACGGCCCAGCTGAAGAATTAGGTATCGCACAAAAATGTGCGTCATGGCAGTCAAAGTGTTAATGACTGTGAGGCTATGCATGCACACAACCCTATGCACACACTATAGACGAATAATTGGAGACTAAAAATATCCACGCAAAAGGCTGCCATCTGTTTTCCGCGCTACCTCTGAATGTTGTCATGTCTGGTTCTGGAAGGGGTTTTGAGTGTCTCGCCGCGGTGAGAACAAGGAGATCGTTGACATTATTGGATATCGAACAAAGAGGTCGTGCATTTGCACATGCTTGTGGCAGCACCGACTACATCACAGTTGGCAATACCGACTAATTGTTGTGACAGTACCGACTCCACGACAGCTGGCAATACCAACTAATTACATTAGTTAATTACACCAGCAGTCAGCACAATTCAGCGGCAGCCGAATAAGAAGAAGGAGATGCGACGATCCCACAGAAAGATACAACAACAAAATAGAATCATGTATAAAAGATTCGAGCATTATGCAGTTATTTTTATTTGTTTCACGGCGTCATATAGCGACATTCCTTATAATAGTTTATCGTTAGTTGTAATAAATAGTTTATCGTTTTAATAGTGATTGTGTTTTCCTTGTCATTGACGGCACAACCAGCTATATGCTTCTATCTCCGTTAAGAGGGTTGTAAATCTTTCGAAAGTGAGCAGATTGTCTCCGACTCTACGACGGAGATGAAATTTTACACGTTCGACAGCACTTTTCCAGTAGCCACCCATATGGGGAGATGCAGGTGGATTAAAATTTCAGACGGTGCACCCATAATCGGCGAGATATTCAGCCAGAAGCTTCTTTTTAGTGCCGTTGTCGCTGTAAAGCTCTCTGCATTGTCCGCGTCGAGAAACGCAGAACGAATCTTTATTCTATAATTTTTTCTAAATATACTTGAAGTTAAGAGGAAATGATCCTTTCCCTTTCGTGGTCGCGTGATGACTGAGTAAAAACCAATTTACTTGATCGCGACAAGTTGTTTAATTAGTCGTAAGGGTAAGAAATAACACCACATTACATTGCTTCTTAATGGTCTCATTGGGGTCAACGATTTCTTAACATGCCCTCTACCCATATAGTCAGTAAGTTATTAGCCCTTTTTTTTAGTGAAATGTATCCTCAGAAATGGTCGAATTTACACCATAAACAAAAACAACAGCAACTGTCAATAACACACAGCAAAGGGCTGCTTTGGATACATGAATGTCGTTTTTGTTTATGGTATAAATTCGAACATTCCTGTTTATTTTACTAAAAAACATGCCCATTGTTGGACAACTGGAACAGCTCATCCTTTAACTTTCTTCCGTCTTTCAAAGTAGCTAAAAATGCCGCCTTATCTATGATGAGTTAAGTACAGGCTGATATGAGGGAATTCTCAAAAAACGACCCATTGCTTGTTCTCAACATGGCTTGTTCTTATTCAAACATATTACCAGCAATTTTTTTTTCATTTCATCTCTCACCTGACATCGTTGATAGAGTTTTCTGCGGCGCCTTGGTATACATAAATTCCTTTCATTGTATCTGTCAATTTTAATATGCTGCCTGCTGGCCTTCCGTGCCAAAAGCACTAATAATCTGTTCCCAAATTGATACGTAAGGGCAAAAAAAAAGTTGATGCTGTTTTTCCTAGTGTGCCACGAATTCGCCTTACTCTACCCACTTTATCAAACGACTCGTTGGCATATACAATTACAAACTTTGTCTTCTGGAAGATTCGTATAGATAGATGTCCGTGAATAAAGAAAATCATTCGTTCTACCTTGCCCTGCACATAAGCTAGTCCTAATTTCAGCCTCAAACCATCAAAAACAGCTGTAAAGTCATTCCTCGAATAGCCAACCACTTGAAAATAGATTTCAATCTTAACTTGAATTCAACTAAATCACCGCCGAACACTAAAAACTTATAGTTCGTGCAAGCCTCCACACCCAAGTTCCTAACTGCTCGATAGCATTTACAAGCTTTCCTTTCAATTCACTTGTTGGAGTAAGTCAAATGTCCTTATTTCCATATGCAATCCAATAGAAACCGCCCATAAATTACCTTTCGAAGCTAGCAAAAATGTTTAACCGTTGTTGTTTTCATTAGATCACTCATCTTTGGCTGGGTGATTGCATTTGTGTGCGTGTGTGTGTGTGTTGCGCTTATACAGTTTCTCAAACGCATTACTAATTTGCTGATAAAAAGAAAATCCAGCGACCGCCGCAAACGACGTAATTGCACGAATACATTATTCTATCTGGGTTACCAGCATCAAATCAAACTGATTTGTTACAGTTTATGAACAATGCGCGTCAGCATTATCGTCGAGAAAGAAAGTTTAAGAAATGAACGAAAGCAACCACCATCATGCCATGCTCCCCGGCTAGAAGAGTGTGGTTATTGTGGCTTGCCCGACATGATGTGCTCTATTGCCTTGATTAATGCGCTGCGATTAGAAATGAACATGAAGCATTTTGTTCCTCAGATGAAAGGAATCGAGAAATTCAACTTGGATCCTAGAGGGTTTTCGGGGATGGGGGACATTTGGACAAGCGAACAGGCGTGCCCCAAGTGATTCGGCGACCTTTGTCCAAAGATTCCAACAGAAAGGGTCACGTTTGCGGATTAAAGTCTCAGCGTTAAATGAACAGAAATAACATTCCATTCACTTTCTGGCATTTTCCCTTTTAATTAAGTGAGAAGCCAGCCATGTTCCTTTTTGACTAGGCACTGGGAGGGGGGGGGGGGGGGCACAACGTAGAATCCACACAAACACGCACATAAAGCTTTGTATATTTTCCTGAAACACTTTCGCTCTCTCAGACATTTCTACTCGTATCCTCAACAAAAAAAACAATGATTATATATTTTTTTTTTGTTTCAAAATGAACAACAAAATAACTAAACGGTTCGCGACTCGATGACGGTTTTTTTTTCCATCTTACGTTTATGATTTCTTATATTTAGTTTTTAAACATTTTCAAACAATTGTTTCCCCATTCTTTTTGTCTGGCTGTCTCTTCTCACGTCCAGTGGTTCCAGGGTACCAAAAAATTGAAGGCTCATGGCATCGGTGTACACAGTGCCGAGGAAATCGAGGAGTTCGGCAAGAACGATCTGAAGGTACTCAGTGATATGTTGGCGTATAAACCGTTCTTCTTTGGAGATGAACCAACTACTCTGGATGTGGTTGCATTTGCCGTCCTCTCACAATTGCATTATCTATCGAAGGATATCGCCTATCCGCTACGTGATTTCATGACTGAGAAATGCCCGAACTTGGTTGGCCATGTGTCGAGGATGAAGGAGAGATGCTTCCCCGATTGGGATGAGATTTGCACCAAATTAGATTTGAATGCACATCTGCCAAAGCCAGAGTAAGTAGATTTGCCTCTTTTAATAAAATAAGTGAAAAATACACTTTAATATGAATTTTATTTAATGTTCCATCTTCTTATTTTTTGTAGACCTGAAGCTAAGGAAGGCAAGGAAGGTGAGCAAGAAAAATCAACGGAGCAAGATAATGAAACAGAGAAAATCGAAAAGGAATTAGAAAAGGACACGGTGAGTTCGGAGAATATTATTAAATATTTTTTGGTTGATGCAGTTAATCTAAGTTTAGGACAACAATGTAAGAAGTACTATATTCTTCTTCTTTGGGATTAAAAGGATCATAGCCCTGCCATTTTACTGCATCCCTTCTGGTGCCTGTGGGTTTCGCTGGTTCGACCTTAACGAATTTGGAAAGGCCTCTCGGTTTTGGATCACTTCTTCACGGAGTCTGGTGTTGTTGCATTTGTGTGATCCAGGACTTTTTAAGCCTGCCTATTTTTTAAAAGATTTTGGCACGTGCATGCTCCCATTTTTGATTATTGTGCAAACTTTCTCTAACAGCGAACCTGTATGAATGCCGTAAAGTGGTGGAGTTTTGATCTCTTTAGTCAAGATCACAGCTTCGTCGTATAAGAGAATTATGACACTGAAGATCTCTATTCATGTCAACTCACGCACTTGCATGCACACTTGTGGGACAGTTTTAAGATGTTAAATGTGTCGCTAGGCTCATATACACCATTCGCCTTTTACGACAAGCGCTGTTCTTTGGGCGCCGCTGCCATTATTCTTAGCCCGTCCCTGTACGGACAAAGAAGTACCCTATTGAATGTCAAAACATCCCCTGAAAGAATAGCATAACCATAGTTTCTTCGTGGTGGAGGAGGTAGTTCATTTCAGCGATTAAGGAACCATTTGCTCTTCAAAGCGCACTGTTACGACTCTATAAAATTGCTTTATAAACTCAATTTTTAAGCAGCAGTAATATGCTTCTAATATTCAAGCGGTTACAAATTGAAAAAGATCGATTAATTTTCGGGATTGTTATTGAAGGGCTGGATGGCTCGTGTCTAATTCCTGGGATGCTCTCCCAATAGGTGGTACATTTCATATGTTCCGAGCATTTTATAGCTGTGATATCTGCTGATCTAAGAGTGCAGCAGAAGTGTTGGGGACCTTTGAAAGGAGTTTCTTGACAGTTCGTCGCCCTTTTCATTATTTTGAAAACCCTTATAGCCCGGAACCCACCACAGATTGGTAGTGTTCCTTGAGCCTAGAGTTTGAAGTCTCTAAAAACAGTGCATGACTGATTTGGATTCAATGGTATGCGAGCTAAGGGCATTTATAGCTGCTTGACTATCCTTTTATACCAGATGTATTGATATTGCTGGTACATTCTTGAATGGCGATCGATTCATAGTAGTCGGACTGCTTATTGCTATGAGCTGTCAAGTCAATTATGTGTGTGAATCAAAGAGGAACACAAAAGAAAACGTCAAAGTTACGCACTGGTATGATTTTTCGTTTTTTTCCCCTCAAAAAACACATCACAAATCGATGGAAAAGTTTTCTATGAATACCATTTTCCTTACGTGTGAGCGGCCCATTACCCACTGACCGTGTCTTGATTTTTTAATTCTTTTTTTTATTCGTTATTTGTCATTCTTTCAGGATTCACTAATTCATGCGACCTTTCACTCATTTTTGCTTTCAATTTGTACAAATTCACACATAACTTACTAAGGAAGACTGGGAGCCAAACACGATCGAGCAGAACAGTCGAATGAAGCCAAACAGAAATACAAGAATTGGATGGGAATTTATGGACCGTCGTTTCAACCCCTTTGTCCTCTCATTCACACGACGTACGTGACGGTCACTCATCATGTAAATCGGAACTTAGTAAATAACATCCTCTCTGTAAAGATGCATAAACTTGTTTCTCTGCATTTTGAATTATGTTCCTCGAGTTCACCAACAAGATGAAAAATTTCCATGGTCATACATGGTAATCGGTGCTACTGACGATGTCGATGAGGTGAATCATAAGTATACACCTCACATCCAATCGATGATTCAGGCTTTATCGAGTGAGGAAGAGACTTCTCCTTCCCCGAAGACATTAAAATAACTGTCTGATTCCTTAGGACATTACAATGGTTTAACAACCCAGTTTAATGTGTAACTGATGACCCGATCTCTCTCTCTCTCTCTCTCTCTCTCTCTCTCTCTCTCTCTCTCTCTCTCTCTCTCTCTCTCTCTCTCTCTCTATCTCTCTCATTCGCTTGGAGAAGAATCGTGCGTAAAGTTACATGATAAGAGCCCTGACAAGGGCCACACAGAAGTACGACTTTTTGAAAATTGGGAGTAGTTCTTGGAGGTCATTTTATTCTCGTCTTCATTCCGGTTCATTTTCATTTTGCAATCTACTTGTTTCAGATTACAATAGTTTAAGTTATTCGAGTCGAAAGTTTTCTTGTGACATCAATGACAATACTGACGGAACTACAAAGACGAATTCATTGTCATGCGAATGGGTTCTTGGATACTGGCAGATGAATCGTATTTCTTCCGGGTAACAGTCGCTTCCATGTGAGACGAGTTAGTTAATGGCAACATTATTGGGTCAGAAATGACATGGGCAGAGAAATCGGCTTTTTATTTGGGTATGGTGGCCAGCGAACCGTCTTCTTTCACTCAATGTTATTAAAGTGTATTAATTTGATGTCGCTTATGCGATCCTCACCAACGTACTTTGTGAACATCTCAAGCCGTTCTGCAACACACTAATCGGCACATACCAGTGTATCTTCCCGCCCGGCAGATCGACAATAGATCAAATTTTCACTCTGAGGCAAATTCTGAAAAAAAAAACCATCGAAGTTGAAAGCAGCTCTTCCGAATTGTTTCAAACCGGATTTCGGCAAGGAGATGCACTATCATATGAATTTTTCAATCTGTTCTGAAGAAAACAGTGCGCAGGGCAGGTGTCATGGCGGAAGGCAATATTTTAAATAGATCCGTCCAACATCCCTCGGCATCATCAGCCGTTCCCAGCGTGCCGTGTTGAGGTTTTTACGGCGATTAATGAGAAGAAGACCAAATACATGCTATCAACAAACATCTGGCCACCTCCTTGGACAAAACGTCACTGTTGATACCAATAACTTCGAGGTAGTTAAGGAGCTTATATGTCTAGGAGTAAATGTCAACTCCACGAATGTGGAGATCCAATGGAGAATTACCTTAGGAAACTGCTGCGACTTCGGTTTGGTTCAATACTACTCACTCGAAGGACGAAATGCATGCTCTATCGAAACCTTAGTCCTGCTTTATGGCGCCGAGTACTGGACGATAACTAGGAAAGGGGCGCTAATATTGAGTTCTTTTGAAATGAAAAATACTGACTCGGATATTTAGTCCTGTGTGCGAGGACAGCGATGAAGGAGAAGATACTCGTACAACAGCAAACTCTATAAGCTGTACCAAGATATGAAGCTTAATCACGTCGACTACATTGGCTCGGTTACATTGCGCGACTGGACAATAATGCTCCAGTCAAGAGGATCTTCTTCTCCCAGTCCCAGGTTAAGGAAACCTTCGGTTTAAAGATTTAGCAATCGCGGAAAGCGAGAGCACTTGGTCGGACAGAGGATGGAAGGCTGACGTTTCTCACGCAGAGATTCTTCACGGGTCGGGAGCACGTTAAGTAAAGTAAATAAGTTAATTTTATCGGCATTGTAATATGTATTATCGAACTATCAAACTTTAGTCGTTTTTCGTCGAGGGTATAATGTCACCGCAATCTACAACATGTGCTGCTGCACCATTGTCGCACAAGCTGCACCGTACAGCATTCGACATATGCTATACAGGCCTATAGCGAACAAATTTTCCCCGGGAACTTTTTTCAAATTTCTGATTCATTGCTGACAAGGTAAAAAATTCCGTCGGGGAATTTATTGACGATAAGGCACGTACATACGTTTGTGCACTGAGAAATACCGGCCTTGGTGGCACGATATCTGTTAAGAGTTATTGATAGAAGTTCTCGTTTCCCGATGGTATTCCCCCTTTGACAGCAATGTTAATCATACTTCTGAAGAGTTAGAAAGAGTTCCCGGAAAAATGTATTATCCCTGATAGTCCTGATTATCTCATGGTGGAGTTGATTCAATCATCCTAAGACAAAAAATGTAACTTTTTGCCTGAACTATCAAAAGCCGATCTTATCTTGACCAGTTCATAGGCCCAATCATTGCCTTCTGAGTGACCTTGGAACATGTTACTAGTAGAGCGTGATAATGAACCTCACTTTACTGCTACTTTGAGATGATAAAGCGTTGTTAGCTTTTCTCAAAGTCAAATCAAGCCAAATATGTGCCATGGTATCCTTGAAATTGAAAGCAAGCGCTGACAGTTGTGTTGACTTCTGGCAAAACAGCGAGGATATTATATTTATATGATATGATACTTACTACCTGCACTCTTGCTTATCGCTCGTATTATGAACATTTTAATATTATACTGCATACTCGACTTGATTCGCATCCGTGAAGAATCTATGACTGATACAGAACAGCGTATTGGCCAGTGGCCACTTTGTTTGATGCCTGTATTTGAGCGTGGTATCATATCCAACGAACCATAGTTCAACCTTCTGAACCTAGCAGACCCGCACTCTCGAATTCTGTACAGACTTAGGCTTCCATTTGGTAAAAATGTATGAAGTACATATTAATAGAGCCGTGGGTCGTTGGCAGATAACATTATAGTGCAATCGTGACACGTTTTCGTCGGTCTGGGACGGGCGAAGTCAACGATCTTTTGAGACAAACAAAATCGACTAAGGTACCGTTTTCTCAATGTTATTATTTTAAAAAATCCAACCACACCATTCGTTCAAGACAGATTGGTGTAGGCTTTCCATAGACTTGTTTATTCGACTTAAAAGTTCGGGCAATGCAATTGTGTAGCTTTGCCTTAGTATGCGATCAGACTGTTTGGTAATTTTTTCCGCGAATGTTCGTTGTTCAACGTTTGACAATCTGCTGTTTCTGCTAGCAAACAAGAATTTAACTATGTATTTGTCAATCAATGTGCTCGGGTGCAAAGAAATCGTTTCGAATGTCAAAGGACAGCATTAAGTACAGTCTGATGTGCTGGTAATCTTTGTGCTGTCAAATTCTATTAAATTGGCGGTGCAATTATTGAAAGCTCATTGGCTTACCATCGTTTACGCAGGCAGTTTTGGGGAAAACTCTAGGATTTGATACAAAAGACAAAACACAAGTTGAGCATGGTGTGCTCGATGTTGGCTTTCAAGGTTGGAATCCGTTTTGGCTTGGCCGCCATATACCAACGACTGAAAGAACTCCATGAAGCACTATTGTAGTCATGGAACATAACTCTATGGTTTTCGCCGCCAGTTAGGCGTGTGACATCATGTTGTTGAAAACAAATGTTCACAAACTTTTAAAACAAAATATCGTTGATAATGACATTTATCATTATTCATTTCGATTTGGTTAATTTTTGAAGTTCTCCACGATAAAGCCATCAGCCCATCGCTAGCTGATGGATCACCTTGGATTTTCATAGCTTCAAATGTGACAATTTTGCTTATTAACAAAGCCACTGAGACAGGTGACAAATGTCAAAAATCATACTGCTCTGACATTTCCTAAGATCTTAGGCAGTTGGTTGTATCACACAGGGTCTACATTGACCTAAGTGTGACGGACCCGTCAACCCAGTAACCTTATCTAGGCAGTTGGTTCATTTAGTGGTACTAAGGTAATGTAAGTTTAGGATAGCTAAAGGCATACTGAATGCGGCCAATGTGTCTTCGGCAGTCAAAGCTTACGACGGATTCCGTGAGGCTGTTCTTTCCATTAATTGAAGTTTGCGTCAACGCAACGTATAGACGGAGCCCAGGCAAAAGGGCCCTAAAGTCTTTGCATGACGATTTGCCAAGCAATAACTGTGTTTAGTAAAAAAAACAGATCAAAACAGAACAGCACTAGTGAGTGAAAATTGTCAGATCAAATCAGAACAGAAAAGTACAGCTTCGAGTCATATGTTCTCCTCTTAATTTCAAATAGATGATGCTCCGTGTAGTCTAGTAAAGTTTGGGTTTTGAGTGAGTCAATGTTTGGCCTGATATCGATTTGATCACAATTTGAACTTGTTTCATTTTATTCTTTTGATTTTTCTTATAAATATGCGAATATTTGTAACATTAAACTAAAGAATACAATAACAAATAAATCACTTGACATCAGTACAATTTCAATTTTCAAATTTGACACATGTCACTCACTTGCCCTACTTCAAAACTAGGTGCAGAAAATCTTTTACTAAACTGATCTGCACAGCCTCATGGAACACAAAGTGACAGAATGTAGAACACTTTGGGGTAAGATTTTTACTCATGGAACGCCAAATCCTGTACTTTTCTGTGCAGCTGAAGTTCATTGGACACACAAAAACTGGACAAAAAGATAGCTGACATAGCTGTCAGATTGTTGCCATATTGAAACAAACCTAAAAAAACAACCCTATATTAGTGAAATAAGAATATCATTTTTAATTAAGTCATGTGTGGCAGACGTGTCCTGACTATTGCAAACTTGGCTCTTCATCCAGCAATGTTTCAACCCAAGCTATACGTTTCACAGCAACGATAGACCTAACATATTCCTCCCTTTACAACAAATAATCTCTCATGTCACCGTCATCGACAGTTGAATATTATATTTTAGTGCAATGCACAATTTTGTAACAAACTATTTGCTGAAATATTCTTTTTATTTTTCTTGACAGTCCGACGAGAAGGAAAAGACGGAAGAAAACAAGGAAAAAGAGGAGGCTAAATAAACAACTCATCATCATCCCCCCACATTACACATTCAGAGCGAAACATAACTCACCCTTCTTTTTATAGAAATAAATAAATCATAAATATAGATATAAACTAATCATTCAAAATTATATAAAACAAAAAAATTGATCAAAAATAAGTCAAACAACAAAACTTTAAGGGACAACATTTTTATATTTATATATATAAAAGTTAAACAAAAACAAACACAAAAAATCAAGATGTATTAGAACAAAAAAACTAAATTTATCTTAAGCAAGTCAGTTAAATAACCAAAATAATTGACGATTGATTAATAGACCATTCTTAATTTTCTTTAATTTTTTCTTTTATATAATTATTATTAAAATATATATTTATATATAGAAAGCTGGGAAAATATGTGAGTAATATGAAAGGGCTAAAAAGTGTTTTTTTTAGGATTTTTTTTTTTATTTTTATTATAGGGCGAAACGAATTTGTGTGCAAATACTAAGATTAAAATAAAAACATGAAGATTGTATAACGAATGGTAACATAAAAAAAGAACCGTACATGACAACTGAAGGATTTTTTTGAACAAGTTTCGTTTAACAAAATTTTAATTTCCATATAATAATATGTACTTGTTGCTTTTTACTTGTGTATTTATTTGTTTCTTTAATTTACATCAGCTTAAATATATATAAAAAAAAACATCAACAAATTTTGCTTAATATAAAGAAAACAGATATTTTTTTCAAATATCATTAAATGTAAATTGACACAAGTAAATATATAATTATAAGTATATATATAAATATACCTTGTAAGTCGTTTTAACGTATTTTTTTTTCTTATATATTATATAAATGATGTAATTTTTGTTTTGTCAAGATTTTTGTAAAAACTGCAAACAAAATTTATATTAAATGTGGAAATAAATAAATATAATAATAAAACAGAAACAAGTAAGTGTGTGTATTTAGCTGGTACTTTTTCTAAAATAAGGAACTCAACCGAAAATAGTAGTAAACTAAAAAAAATCAAAACGGATAAAACTTTAAATCGATAAATAAACAAAAAAAACAATCAAAAGAAATGGTTAAAACTTGGAACATCGTCATCATAATTTTGTTTGGGAACACATCTTTTTAATTTTATACGCAAAAAGGTAAAAAAAGAACAACATTTTTCGAAATAAAACAATTTAAAATAAAATATTTTTTTTTTGTAATTAATAGGAAACGTTTTATAAATTTTATACTCCAGTGCTCAGTGTATTTTATACTAATATATAAATATATCAACACAAATTTATATATACCTAGTAAACAGATAAAAAATAGGCTTGTTCTTTATAAATAAATAAAGTATTTGTTGCCATTTAAATCATTTTTGAAACACGATTAATGTAAGAATGCACATCTTGTGTATTTTTATTTATTCTTTCTTTAAAAAATATAAATGGTGCTTAAAATAACAACAACAACAGACACACACATACATGCAATTTCAACAGGACAAGAAAACAAATCAAGAGCAGACACAAACTTTATAATAAAATATTCCCGAAACAGCGGAGAAAAATATAATATTAAAAAAGAACATATGAAAACGCATATATTTATTAAATGTATGTAGCATAAGTATTATTATTAATTATAATTATTATTAAAAACGAGCCAGGAAAACGTTCTCAAAAATTTTATACATATACCAATACATTTAATTCTGCATAGATAAACTTCCCATTTATTATTATTTTATTTTTCATATACATTTATATATACATAGCTTTTCGTTTCTTTTATCGAAACAAAACAAAAAAGCGTTACTTTTATTTTATTTTTTTCATATACATACAATTATGTATTCATATATTATTTTTTACGTTTTTATATAAAAATAAAACAAAAATTATATATAAATAAATATAAATATTAGCATTAATTAAAAAAGAAAAAAGATTAACAAATAACAAAAAAATAGAAATAAAATAAAATTACGTATTGTGTATTGATATTAAATTTAAAATAAATAATAATAAAAATGAAAAGATCATATAGTAAAAATAAAACAAACAAAAATTATTATAAATATTAAAAAAAATGTTAAGAACAAGAAAAAGATATAAAAAAAATTAAATAAAATGAAAATACAAAAAAAACAGCAAATGATAAAAAAATTAGATGATATTATTTTACACTGCGCATACAAACACACACACACATATATAAAATACGCGAAATATTTCTTAAGCATTGGTCTTTTGATTATTATTTTTCATACAGCAAATACGCAATCTTCTTATATTTTCTATAACTTTACTCTTTTGATTTGATTTTCGTCGACTCTTAAACGAAAAATAAATAAATGCAGCAACAGAAAGAAATGTTATTATTAAGTATGAAAACAAACCCCCGAACAAAATGATAATAATAATAAAAACAAAACTCATTTGCTTAAAATAAAAGGAGGCGTAAATAAATTCTTGTACGTATAAATAAAAAATAAATATAAAAAAAACAAAGAGTTCTGGGTTTTTATTTTAAGCATATTTTCGGTTAGTGTGTTGGACTACTAATCTAAGGGGTCTCTGGTTTCAAATCACACCGGCCGATGCCAAGTAACACCTACACTGGCCACCTCTTAATAATATTAAAAATAATATTTACTTAGGGTATATTACACTGCGACCCATTGGTCTATTGTGTCCCCTGCTTGTGACTCGGAGAGGTTCATGCCCTCTCTAGATACTTCTTTTATGAAGCGTGTCGAAGTATTGCTCTGGTTTATCCTTGGCAGGTCACACTCCGTAGAGCACAGCGTCCAGTCCAGTTTCCTTGATGAATCTGAGACTGGGCTGTGGGTCCATGGTTTGTATGTCCTTGTCTGTTTTGTGGTGCCTGCCCAAATATCTTATCCTTTTGTGGGCCCATGCCCCACAGGACTCCAGTATGTGGCCTGGAGTTTCGGCGGTTTCACTGCAGAATCTGCCGAGACCGTCCTCAGATATAGGGCGTTTTCATAAACGTCAAAAATCTGCGCTAGTACGTCTTTCTTTGTTGCATTATTGAACACACTTATTCTGCAGAACGTGAGCAGACCTGCTTAAGTACAATTTTAAGTAGTCACGAATGTTCATAAACGTCAGATTTTTTGATATCAAGACATCAAAGGAGAAGAATGTATCAACTTTTTTCATTTCATATAGCATCGTCCTCCACAAAGAAATCCTTTTCTTTTTCCCAGAGTTGAATTCTTTTTCCATCAGAATTCTTTTTTGAATTAATAGCTTAGTTTTCGCCATAATCCACGCCGCAGCTTCTACTTCCCTTAAAAAAAGTTGAATTTGGTTGTAAATAAAAAATTATTTAAATATTGCCAATAAAACTTACATTTTTCGCACTTTCAATTTTTGTTTTTACCTCCCGCGCTTTCTGCAGTCAAAAAAAATATGGATGCACAATCTGCCAGACGCTGACGACATTTATCATCTAAGTTAGTTCGATCAAAAATCTGACTTTATGAACACATCTAACGCAGGTCTTAGTTAGTCAGACGTTTATGAAAACACCCATACCCATCTTCCTCAGGTGCTCCTTGAGCCTGCAGCGCCCCGTGAGGAGGCCTGTTAGGATTCTTAGGTTGTTTTTGTTAAGGGAATCTCTTTTGGTTATAATTTCCTAAAAGTTTCTTTGCTTGCCTCAGACCTTGGAGATTGAGAAAGGTTTTGGCCCTTGTTTCTTCCTCCAGTCTCCTGAACTCATCGCGTAGAGTGTGTTCTCCTATTCCGCAGAACGGTTCAGGTCCTATGAGGGGTTCCACTGCCCCTTTTCCTGCCAGAGTCCGCTGCCTCATTACCTGTAATGCCAACATGGCCAGGTACCCAGCAAAATAAAAATTCTGTTGTTCTTGCCTAGTCTATTCAGTCCGTGTAGGCATTCCCACACGAGTTTTGACTTGATGCCGTAGGCGTCAAGAGCCTTTATGGCTGCTTGGCTGTCAGACATGTGGCAATTCCTGTAGTTTTTCCCGAGGTTGATTCGAATGCACCTGTCTATGGCACATATTTCAGCTTGGAAGATGCTGGTACATTTGCCCAAGAATTCGTAGTGCTTAGTTCCTGGCCCAAACACTCCTGCACCAGTTCCCTCTTCGGTCCTCGAGCCGTCCGTGTACCACGTTGTTGTGTAGTTGCTCAGTCCATAAAATGTGGATTCATTGCTCCAGTTCTCCTTATTGCTGAGCTTTATCTGGAAATTAAGTTGAATTTCCTGATGCTATCGTCCCTAGGTATGGCAAGAAGTGGGAGTTTTTTGAGTAAGTCACCGTGTTCTTTCGAACCGATGCATTTCCCTGTTCCAATTCCCTCCTTTACCATCCTTAGGATTGTTTTTTTCTGCCGCGTTCATCACCATGATGTGTAGAGGGGTTATTTCCAGTAACCCCTCCATGGCTGCTGTTGGGCAGCTACGCATTGCTCCGGTAATGCACAGGCACGCCAGTCTTTGCACTTTGCTCAGTGTCTCTCTTGTTGTGGCTAAACTGGTTTGTTTTGCCCATGCCGAGGCCCATGCTACCGCTCCGTATATGATCATTGGTCTCACAATTGCAATGTATATCCATCTCAGGATGTTTGGGCTACATACCCATGCCTTCCCCGCTAGGCTCCTACATATTATGAGAGCACGGGCTGGCCAGCTCTTGCTAACGTCTGAAAAACACCCAAGATTGTCTGCCGTTCGGATTCGGTTTCAAATTGTAGGTCCTTTTCCACAATGGTTGGATAAGCTAGGTTTCAGGCCGTTCATGCGTAATATTTATTTATTTATATTTATTTACTATGTTCGTTTGACTAGCAGCCGCCATCAATGACGAATCCGATTCACCTTTACTCATCAAATCTATAATACCTGAAAATAAAATCTAAATTTCTAAGAGCTGAGGACCGTATTGAAAGAATCAAAAAACTTACCAATAATCAGGTAAATTCGGAAGCGCATCAGTGCATAGTTTATGGACAGCCCTGACGTTTTGCATCACTGGAAAGGCATCACGTTAATTTTTGAAAGGTTGCGTAAAGTGATACACAAATGTCAACGGAAAAAGCAGCAAGAAAATTGGCGAAATTGTTAGAAATCTGGTACGAATCCAGTTCGAATCCTACTCAACTATAGACGAAGCAGCTGATTTTCGGTTAAACTAAAATGTGTTTTTATTATTATATTCACGAAAGCCAGTCCCAATTTTATTATTCCCCTACAATTTTTTTAATTTTTACTTTTCAAATCAATTTTCCTTTTTACTATTTATCTCTTGTAACAACAGAACCAAACAAACAAAAGTGTGCGAGAATCGAATCGTACAATCTAGATAAAGAGGAAAGGGGGACATTTATTGAAAATATGCTAAATGATCTCCATGACATCATTAACGAAGTTGAGGATGCAGAGCACAAGACATGTGGAATTCCCTACAACGACCTTGCTTGGAAAGAGCCAAATCACTGCTAGGGGCTTCAAAATTACATTATCAACACGACAAAGAAACATGGTGGTGGACAGATTTAGCTAAAGCAGTGCTAAGTGATAAGAAAGCAGTATTCAAATCTTGGTCAAAGTGCTTGGAATTGGAATACAGACTTTGCAAGAGACTCGCAAAGAGAATGTGCGCTCAAATTCAAGCAAAGTGTGTGGAGGGCCTGTATCGGCAGTTAGAAGAAATGTCTTCTTCGGCTGCTGGTAGAAACCAGCCTGTGCACGAACTCCGATAAGCCAGCTTGAGCAGGGTCACAATCATTTTTTAAATTACCGCCCAGAGAAGGAGGAATGCCGAGGAAATCCGTTCGCCAAACCTCATCGACAAAGCTGAAGGGTTCTTGTGGATGACGAAAAAATACTACACAAGTGGCAACAGCATTGCTTGCGAAGGACTTCTAAATGAACAATATCTTTGAATATGTTTTCCGAGAGCCGTTCCTAACAATGAAGAAGTACACGACACTGCTGTCAAAGAAGTTAGGAAGGCGGTCAAAGACTCCAAAAAGCAGTTGGACCGGAAGAGATCCTCCGAGTTCTAGAAAAGTGTGGGACACCAAATGACTCATGATTCTTATCTCCAAACTGATGAGAGGCGATCCAATGCCTAACCAGTTGAGGGAAAGTTTTCTTCTTTCTTTGTACAAAAGAAAAGGCGATACGACTGTGACAATTACCGTTCAATCAAGCTGATGTCCCACACCATGAAGACCGTTTAGCGGGCATTAGATAGACGAATGCGAAAAATAATACGGCTTTCTGAAGACCATTGCGGGTTTGTCGCAGGTAAATCCAGCACCGATGCAATCCAAAGTATAAAGACCATGATGGAAAAACATCGTGACTCCTTAAAGGATTTGCATATGGTATTGGTTGATTTTGGAAAGGCCTTTGATAGACAGCCAAGGGATCTGTGTTGGATGGCGCTAAGACAACAAGGAGTTCCAGAAATCTATGTACAGATGATCATAGGCATGTATAAGGGAGTAAAGACAAGAGTAAGTTGCCCCGTTAGCGTCACCGATGAGTTTGCAATCAAAGTCCGTGTACACCAGGGAAGCGTTTTAGGTCCCTTGATAATCTGCTTGAAGAAAAGAGACGGATGCCAAAAAGCATCAGTTGTTCTTTGCTGACGATGGAGCCATCATTAGCGATTATCAAATGTGAATGCAACTTGTACTTGATGTATGGGTGGATTTTTGGAGGGGAATGGGTATCGTATCAGTCCGAAAAAAAACAGAATACTTGTGCTGCCCGTTCTCTGATCCACTCCGACCTATTACAGATATTTATATAAATGGAAGACTGATTCCCAAGTGCGAAAAGTTCAAATAATTAGGATCTATGATCAATATTGAAGCAATCAGTGTTGACGATATTAAGCATCACGTAAACGTAGGGTGGATGAAGTGTCGGGAAAACTCAGCCATCTTCTGCAATCGAAAAAATTAAGGTGAAGAGAAGGCTATACACATATGGTTCACAATGTTGGACAGCGCAAAAAAAGTATGAGGGCAAACTAACGGCAGCTGAGATAAAGATGCTTCACATGACAGCAGGAGTAACAATGATTGATCGAATAGGAAGTTCCAAGATCCAAGGAAGCATTCACGACAAAGAACCTATCTCGAAGAAAATTGAGCGCGACCGGCTCAGTTGGTACTGTCATGTTCAAAGGAAAGATCATATGAACCCTGTCAAAAAGGCAATATCAATCAACGTTCTAATACAAACGCAAAAGAGAGGCAAGCCTCAAATTTCTGGATTACACAAATGAAGAAAAACCAGCATTTAAAGCCGAGAGGCCGAGGTCGAACCGGCGATACTCACAGGCGGACCAGTAGGGATGCAGTGAAGTGGGAGGGTTGTGATCCATTTGGTCCTGATCATAGCCTCACCGTCATTAAGGAAGATTAAGAATTGGAAGAAATTGCAACTTAAAAGCATAAAGTTGACCTCTGTAGGGCAAGTGGTTCGGAAATAGCACGGGCTTTAATAAATATACGATTTTTGGTGTTTTCAGTCAAACAATTATACAAAAGAGATGTTTTTTTTATTTACCAATTTGATTATATTGTAAAAAAAACCAACACTCAAATAGTTAAAAGTCGTTAACATCTATTTTTTTCGTTTAGAGGCAATTGGAGAGACTCTAGAAGTCGACTATTTCATAAAGCTCATCTGCGCCTTAGATGGGCCAAAGCAACATGCTGAGTGGAACTCAAAGTGGAACAACAAAATAACACGTTCTATGACGTCTTTTGCAGTTTAATGGATCTTATGGATGAAATTGTTATAAAGGCACGCCGCGCTATTCCAATAATGATCTGCATAGATGCCATATTTTCAACACTTATTGATTGTGATGTTTCCTGAACTTCTATAGGCCAGCTTATACTTTATTTATTATCAGTTATATTATTCTCTATTAACAGTGATTCTTTATTTAACTAAGTTTACTATTCAAATTTAATTTGAGCAAAATAAATGGACGCAATTTATTGAGAAAGCCTGTCTTGAAAAGAGGTCAATGAACCACGCTCATTTGGTGACAGAGTATGTCTCTGCAAACGTCTGGACTGGCTCAAACTGCAAATAAGATGCATATTATTATCATCTCTGTCTAATAAAAAAATTAAAAAAAAAACTCCTTACATGAACATCCGATCTTCTTGATAAATTTCGGTTAAAAATATATTCAAGTTTGACAGCAGTTCCATTCGATTAGCATTTAGATTTCTCTCACCCGCACGAAATGCTTGCTCGATCATATCGATCATTGTAAGAATAATGTGCATCTTTAATCTCCGTTGAGTTTTGTTTGGTATTTTCTCTTCAACATAAGTCTTATAGGCTTTTAATGCTTTCTACAAAAAAAGAAGAATATATAAAACAATACAATATCTGCAAGTATTTATGTATTTTAAAAGAAATCTTACGCGAAATTGTCGAAAACCAATTCGACGTTGGAATAAATTGTAAATGGCAACCGGAATTACATATGTGAACAAGGACGGCATTTTAAACTGCTTCGAATCGTAGTGAAAGAGAATATCCATCAGTTCAGATAGCTCCTGTTGAAAGTCTTTAGCGATGCCAAAGTGAATGACAATTTTCCAAGTAATTGCCGCTGGAATGTCAACAAACTTATGCAGCATATTAAAGGAGTGCAAAATGTTTTTTTGCCGTTGCAACTGCCTGAGTCGATCAGCAGACGAGGGTGCTTCAAAAACGTATTTATTCACACAATTGACCAGAATGTGATAGACTTGTCTTTCTAATTTAAAATTAAAAACAACATACAAATCGCATAATGCTCGAATTGCCTAAATAAAAAATAACTCAAGATATTTTCTATTGAATATTAAATTTGTAACCTCTTCTGCGAAAACCGGTGTCACATTAGATTCAATATCATCTCCAAGGCATTTAAGTAGATACTTTAAGAATGAATACGCTTGATTGTAAAGCACTGAAGATTCAATGTTTGATTCATCTGCTGTTATTTGTGAATAGAGGACAGCAAAGATGTTTAGACATCCCGAATAGGTTGATATTGCAAGTGATTCTGAAACGCATTGAAACATTTGTAAAAATCTAATTTGTTTGTTTGTTTTCAAAAAGATATATTTACCTAAAAAGCAATTATGTTTAACCGACAATTCACGAAATGTAGTTGAATCGAAGAGCCTTAATCCCAGATCTGATAGTAATTCGAAAACATATTTTTCATTTAACGATGTAGATGCATCGGTAAGACAGGATAACATTATTAATAAGTGCTGCAGGATTTTCACTTCGTCTTCGGATAGCTGTAAAAAAGTAATGGCTTATGGAAATGAGCAGACAAATTAAAGAGGCTTGTGTTTTATGTCGCACGGAAATTATCTGCGTAAAAGCGAGTGACCTTTCTCTTCAACAACAAAGTCGTCCGACAATCCGCTTTAATTCAATGGAAATACCGCCTTGCTTAATTAAATTCTACAGTTGCTGCGCTCAAAAGACCGTACCAAAACGATCTGAACATATTTTTTAATATACGAACGGTATTCGGTCAAAAACGAATGAGATGCTCAGGACTGCAAGTGGAAAGTATAAGTATACCACATATAGCGGTGCTGTTCTTAGCAAACACATTCAAGTGCCTAGCCAACACGTTGTCTGCCCGTCAAATAAAAATTGCTTCCTCGAAATAGTACAAATAATTAATAAAACAAAAGTTAAAGTTCAGCTAAAAACTTCATAATAAGCAAAATCAATCTGAAATACAAAATGTTCCTCAGCACTCCAAGTTATAATCATATAATCAGTTATTTTGAAATGTATAACACAAATATTGGAATTTCCGTATCCTTCAGCGCTTTCCAATGTTCATGGCGGGTTTTTTTTTGGTCTAACTTTCTGAGGTAAAAAGCTTCATTGGAAAACAGTCGCATGACAGTTTTTCAGGATATTTAGAACGAATACCTACCCAGACAATAGGCGTTTTTCTTTTTTAGCTCCGAGCGGGGCACTGAGCTGTCAAAAAAAGAACTGTGTTACTTTTTTAACTCGGAGCGCTCTGAGCACAAAATTTGTATTTCTTTTTTATCTCTGAGCTAGCTCAGGGCTCGCTCGATGAGCTCGATTGAAAATGACCGAACACATCGCGCAGCTGACTTCATTCATTATTTGTGCTTTTTCCATAGTTTATTTACTAGAAATTATAATTTAAATGGAACAATCCTTGACAAACACCAATTTCAGAAGCAATCCTGACTATTTTGAAAATTAATGGAAAAAAAATTATCTAATGACAGTTCAGTGCCCAATTCTGTTTCTTAATTAGCTCGGAGCACTCAGGTTATGTTCAGCTCGGAGCGAGCTCTGATCGCTCGGGCCCCGCTCTGTTCCCCGCTCGGGGCTAAAAAAGAAAAACGCCTAATAGGTCCGTTCGCGAACTAATATGCAAACGTAAATTTATATAAACTTTCGTGCAAAACTACACAAACGCGTTCGCGTACTGAGAATATGGTAAAAAGATGAACGAAAGAAAAATGTACTTTCGTTCATTTTTCTTCACACAGAATTTCAGCTGGTAAGAAAATGAAAACTGTCAAATGATGAAATCCTATGAGTTTGCCAGCAAAAAAAAACAGCTGTTGCTTCTTTTCAAGCCAAACTAAGACGTTTTTCACCTTTTTACACAAAAGCGTTCGCGTACTTTTCTTAGAAATGAGAGGATTCTGTCTCGATTTTGGAGATTTGACACTTCATTTTTTTACACATAAAGTACGCGAACGGACCTAATTAAAGGTACTCACGTCTGACAATTTGGTCACAAGCTCCTTGTACGTTTCATAGATACTTCCTGTGAAGTGCTCCATTTCCTCTTGCATATGCAAGAAATCCATCAACTTCAACATATTGTAAGTTGTATTTTGAACAATTGCACGATCTTGATTATGATTTGCAAGACCTTCTAGGGCATACTTAACAAAGTGACCAGCGGCCTGCGTATTAAACGAAAAAAAACCCATCGTTATTTCAAAAACTGTGTCTATTCATTCACGATTGAAAGTGACTTTGCAGAACAAATTTTAATATTGCAAAGCGAGCGTTAAAGAAAATTATAAAATTAAGGCCAACTTACGATTGGGAAGCCCTCAATCGTGATAATGGCCAATTGGGGATCCATAACAGAATAGATATGCAAAAGTATACCTCGAATCTGCCATTTCTCTTCCAGCGAAATCAGAAGGTTCGGTAACTTCAGAAGAAATTTACTTAAACGCATGGTATATTCATCTGAAATTAGCATACAAACTTATGTACAAAGTTACAAGTGTAGATTAAATAAAAACCATGCAAACAGGACAGATCATTTTTTTAAAGTGACCTAACAACTTGCCATTATTTTCACATTCACTGTACAACTTTTGATACACCTTGACTGCGAATTGTGCCGTGATACTTGCCGATTTTAGGTTGATAACTGGATTTCTTAAAAGTCGTACATATGGTGTTAATCGTTTAATGTATGGAAATGCATCCCACAGAGAATCGATAAAGTCATCCAGTTGTTTGATGTTATCCTGAAGTAGTAACTTATTGCGAAAGGAATGCGGTAACAAAATTATCTACTCACGGCTTTAATTAGGAAAAAGTCCATAATATTCCTAAGGATCAGCTTATCAGTAAAGCTCTTCTTCATAAATGTTATGTAAAACTGTACCGCCAAGGATCGAACTTGTTCGTTCTCCTGCAAGACAGTGCTAAATATGCTATTTACTTGTTCTCTTGTGAAGCATTCCAAGACTGGCAAGTGACTGTTAAATGGAGCAGAATAGAATAGAATAGTTTTTTGTTTGATTCCATCCTACCTCAATAGCGAATTTAGAAACTTCAGTAAAGATCCGACTAATATTCGTGATCCGTGTTCGGCGCAAGCGCTATATGCTTTTATTATTTTAGTGTCGGTAAGGAATTTGATAAGGCTCTCTCTGGCGGCACTCGGAACATTTGAGTTGTCAATGGCATTTCTCATGTGGATAAAGAGCTGTCCTTTCGATGCGACAAACTAGGAAAATAAAACATTCTGTGTAAGAAGTGGAAAACAGAGATAGTGATAAGCCCATACCTCGTACTCCAAGCAGTTGATAAAAACTTGAAAAATATTTTCATCGAAATTATGAAAGTGATGGTAGTCATTTGCCAGCAGCTCACAAAGTCCATTGGCTATTATTTCGTGAGAATCCTGATATCTGCAATTAAAAATGTTGGAGCAGGTATAGATACGTAAGCGGCTAGGATATGGGCATTTTATTATACGAGGAATGTTGAGCTTACGACACAATACTTGCACGGACATGTAGTCGAGTTCTCGTTTTTCAAATAAACTGATGTCGTTTTCGTTTTCTATTGGTTTCACTGAAGAATTCACTCCCTCTTAACTGCAATGGAACATCAAAAATCGTCAACGACCTTTCGAATCAATCGGTTCTCGTTCTAACCTGACCTAAAGTTAAAGTCTCTGTCACACAGAACACTTAGGTCGCGGATGGTTATAACGGTAACAATGGGTTGGTTGTTCAAAAAGTATCGTCTGGGGGGAGACTGAGTCCGCTTACGTGAAAAAGTAAGAAATTCATATTTAGCAATATTCAGCTCCATAAAGTTTTTTTGACACCAGATCGAAAAACTATTGAGGTCTTGTTGAAGAAGATCTGAGTCGAGTGGAGAAGAAATGATTTTAAAGAATTAAGCGTCATCGGCATAGAGGGAGAAGCAGGAGAACTTAACGACGTTGTCAATATCATTTAATGCCAGAATAAAAATCAGAGGTCCAAGGTGGCTACCTTGGGGAACACCAGGTGCGGCTTTAAAAGGCAAAGAAAGAACAGAGCGAAAACGAACGTTATAAGATCGGTTCTCAAGGTAAGATGAAAACCAATTCAATAGTAGTGGATCGAAACCAATGGAGGAGAGTTTGAAAAGAATCAAACGATGAGATATTTTTTCAAAGGCCTTACTAAAGTCAGTAGCGATTAAATTAACTTCATTGCCACTTTCTAATGCGGAAAGTGTGACGGAAACAAAGTCAACCAGGTTGGTGGTTGTGGATCTACCTTTGAGGAAACCATACTGAAGGGGGGAGATAAGAGACTTGCACTGGAAGTAAATGCGAGAGCTTGGCAATTGGTCGATAGCTTGATAGGCCATTCCTTGGTCCTTTTTTGTGAACTGGTGAAAGTGAGGACGTTTTCCAGATTTTAGGAAATTTTCCAAGAGAAGAGAATGTTTAAAGAGATCAGAAATGAAAGGTGAAAGAACCGCAGAGAAGGATGGCTGGAAGGCCGCCTGGGCCGGGTAAAAATCCATCATTGAGATGAAGAAGTTGTTCGCTCACCATGGAATGGTCAAGGTGGGTAAAATGAATGGCCCAACGGTACGGTTTTTCAGATAACTGAAGTAAGAGTGATACGGTTCAGTGCAATCGTCAGCGAAGGACTGCTTAAATACGGTTGCAAAAGAGTTTGCGATTACAAATGGGTCCGTTGAGGACTCGCCTTTAAACAAGAGTGAGGAGAGATAACCATCAGATTTCCTTTTATAATTAACAAAATGAAAAAAGGATCTTGGGTCCTTGTTAAGGTAAGCTTGAGCATCAGAAACATAGAGTCGATAGAGACAGTGAAAAAGGTTAGAGAACTGTAAGTACGAACCGAGGTAGTTCGAATAATCTGTTGCAGTTCTGGATAGAAGATAAATTGCCCATAGTTTATTACGTTTATTACGAAGTGAACGCAGTTTCCTATTATACCACGGAGGGGAAGATGGTGAAGTTTTATGGCGCGAAAAAGGAACGAAAAGATTTCGCCATAAAAACAGGTGGCAGCTTCATCAACGGATAAGTTCGAGAAGTTGAGTTCGATTCTACTCAGAAAGTCATTGATCTTTCAGAAGTTAGCTTTGTGGAAGTTGTAGGAGTAATGGTTAAATCCAAGAGGATTTCTCCTTGCAGTACAATGAACCGTTTACGAGCCTGAGTGCTCTTGGATTTGGATTTCCTTTATTTAAACAAAAAAATAAAAGTCAAAACTTGATTGCGTGCGTTTATTTTTCTATATTTAATTCTCAAAGTTAAATATGCATTGAGTGATTTTATATGAGTCCGTTACTGTCCAGTCTGTCCTATTGTTCAATATTTGTCGGTCGATCTTTATCTTTAGGTGAATAAGTATTTATTTTGGGCGGCTGTTTTCTTTCCAATGATTTTTTTATTCAGTGCAAAATGCAGACGAAATTCAAAATTTCGAAATGCTGGAAAATGTTTGACGAAATTATAAGCATTTCTGGTATTGAATTTAGGTGCAAGACTAGCCTGAATAAATTTGTATCACAATTACCTTATTCATAATGGGCACGTTCCATTTGCAAGGCAACTGCGAGTTCCCTTCTAGTTAAACCTCTGTCACTTTCCAAACAATGGTCACGTGAGTTATTCGACCATCTAGTAGTTGCCTTGCAAATTGAACGCGCCCAATATCACCGCAGGGCTTCTGCCTCCATACCAGATTTCATTTAGAAAATATCATTCCAAAATTCTGGAACGTTTTTGGAGAACATAAAATAAGAGTGCAAGCTATATGGTTGAAGAAATGTCTGTTTTAATTCCGACCAGATGAGCTTTTGCAAACAGACTCGAAACAAGACTGAGTTGTGTTCGCTGAGTGCTACTTACTGAAATTATTTTTTGCTGATATCTGAATGTTGAAAAACAAACTTTCCTTTTTTTCTCCGGAAAACAAACAGAGTACATACTTCTTTTTGTCCAATGGAAAACGACATTATTTCACGTTATGAGGATTACACAAATTGTATGCTGACTCTGCACCCGTGCAGGAACGGAATAGGAATATCACTGCGGCGCCCCAGGAAACCTGCTGATATTTATTGAGGTCGAACCGGCCTACCACACAGGCGGAACAGTAGAGCGTCAGTAAAGTGGGAGAGTTATAATCCGCTTAATCCAATATGTATGATGACACAGAAACAATCCTTTTTATGTTATATTGCGATGTTGATAGTATTTCTAGACTGCAAAGCTCTGACATTATCTTATAAGAATGCTCGGTGAGCCCATTTGTTGGGTCCAGAGATTCAAGCTCGCTTGTGTACCTTCATGTTTAGACTGTTGGCATTATCAACTGCTTCAAAAAAGAGAACTGACACAAACTTGATTATGAGAGGTCGAAGATCATATTTATTGGAACTATCACTGGAAAGGACATACTGCGAAATGCAACATTATTTCATGTGAACGCTCGACGAGCGCATAAGAGCAAAGCTCCCAAGCGCAGATTCCTAGGCCGTTTGGAAGCCATACACATTCACTTTGTACGATGACTTATTTATATAAATGTTCGACGATTACATTCGGGCGATCATTAAGGCCAAGGTCCAGAAGATAAAAGCCACGCTTTGAGACGTATTTTCTAGGTAGATAAAATTGACACACGCCAAATGTTCATACCAAAACAATTGCCACGTTATTGCAAATATTACACATGCTTGAAGAGCACATTTGATGGATCTTTGCAGCCATGCATGCTGGTTCAGATTTCAAGGCAGGTGAAATCTTTAATGCGTAAATGCTCGAGGAGCATATTCAGTGGACCATTAAAGCCCAGCTTCATTTTTACTTTTTCTAAATTTTACGGAATTAATTTTCATACTTATTTGCGTTAATGCTCGACGACAGCTCGTGACCGGCTTCTTAGCACACATTATTTCCTAGTCTTCTTCTTTTTCTTCCTTTACGGCGATGCTATGATCAGCATTTATACCGGTCCGCCTGCGGGGTTCTCCAATTCCACCTGAACAAATATAGGCAGGACTCCCGGTTTAGGATCACTTCATCTCCGAGGAAAATCAAATAGTGGTTTTGTTGTATATTTGTGTTCGCCAGGCTTTAGGCCAGCCGCTTTCTTTTACGATTTCGACACGTGCATGATCCGATTATCACTTTGATCTTTCTTTTGCTACCCCGGTGATCTCGTCACACCATTCCAGAAACTTGCTTGCTCCCTTGCGGCACAGTTTCAAGATGTTATATACGTTGCTAGGCTCACATATGAATAATAAAAATGCACCGGTGTGATGTATCTCCTTAGTCGCCTCTAATGACAATTGTAGGGCCTAGAAATACAAGCTCGAATTCCATCATTCTAGGCTGTTGAAATTCAAATTTGTCTGAACAAAGAAAGTTGCTAAATCGTTAGTATCGATGAGCTATGGAGCAACACTGGCAGACGCTCCCGATTCAATCGACACTTGTTGACACAATGATACAGGGTAAAAGAATCTAATACGAGTCAACATACGTTCCATTGGAGCCATCACATTCTCCCGACGAGTACGTTCCTCCCATAATGCATACTTGCTTTTATTTATTACCCAATTACTTACCCAAGTCCTTTTTGCGAGTTTAAAAACAGATTATGGCATATCGAATCCAAGACAAGGGATAATTCGCTTGCATCCTTTCTTATAGTGTGCATCGATTGTAAGAGGGAAAAACCTATCAAAATTAAATGTATAAAACAGACAAAACCTTTCTGTGATTCCGAGTAGGTACTTACTAATTAATGAAAACGGTTCTCTAAAATTATCTTCCCACGGTTCCTTTAAACTTTCGCATAATTGTAAAAACGCTTCAACAAGCAGGATCAATGGATCTAAAAGTTGCTCTTGATTCAGTATTCCACAAGTTTCTTCTAAGAATATTCCATATCGCTCGAAAACTTCACATTCGTGGTGAAATATGAAATATTTTGCCTCCTGCTCAGGCCATTGGAATCGCAGTTTTGTGACTTCTTCCATAGAAACGTAATAGGCGAATCCGATTGCATCCATTATGGAGTGAAGAAAGTGCTTTATGGTTGGATTCAAATTTTCCTTTGAGTTTGAAACTGCTTCGAAAACACGTCGTGCGATTCGCTGAAAAAGGATAAAAATAAGACTGTTTTTTTTCAAAGCAAAATAGTTTCAAAGAATGTTTTCGAAAACCTTGTCTACACATCCCAAATCGCAGAATTTTGAAAACCCTACCCAACCTAAGGACCCTAAGGTTGTGACAAAGTGATTTAGATAATGCATGAGGATGGGGAAGACCCTACTACGCAGGTTTTTTTTTTAAGTTCGACGGTAACATCGAGGATAACGCCTTCCTGACGAAATCATGAAAAGATCGGCTGCAAATTTCCAACACATACATAGAATCAATTGTTGTTCAAAATTTTAGGATCTAGATACATGAGCTTAATTTTGCCTTCCGTAAAACTTCTGTATTCAAAAATGAAATACCCGCCAGCAAAAAGTCCATTAATTTTTAATTTTTAAAACAGTTTAGCTTACCTCCGGACGAGCATTTTGTAACACCAATTCAAAAATTCGCATTTTAGCTTTTGAAAATATCGATATGCTTTCAGTTTATTTTTGGTTTACTTAATGAACACGATTCACAAGTAATTTCTTTTAGTTTGCTTGCACTTTAATTATAATAAGAAACATGAAATTAATCCAGCCAATGGAAACAAATAATCCTCTAAAAAACCACACACAAAAACAAATTGTTAAAATCTCATTCAAAATCCACCAACCATATGTTCCAGAAAAATGGATGTAGGTAATGTACTGTTACTATTTCGGTATTTGTTTTTTTCAATCAGGTTGAAGCGTCAGGAATTACAAACATACAATTTCCCGAATAAATGAAGCAAATTTCCCTCAAAATTCAAATAAAAATTTAGTTCAGGAAATTACCATTAAACATTTTTTTACTACGCGAATGTCTCAAATTTTGAACAAATCTGAATGTCATTTAAAAAATATAGAAAAGAGCGAACTTTGAAACTAAAAATGGGAATATTTAAAATATACATATATATTTCAATTTAAATTGTATTACTTTCTACAACTCTATTTTTCTCCGCCTCTTAATCTGCCCTTGGCTGTGTTCAGTTTTTTGCTCAGGATGGTCAACCAATTTATTCTGAGCTCATAGAGCGTGCTCTGAGCAAGCATTGAACGAAGAAAGAAACACAGGTTGAAAGCTCTGATGTGTGAGGACTGAAAAAGAAATAAGAACTTTTTTTGACAACTCAGGCTCTGCTCTGAACAAAAACAGAAAAATGCCTAATGTATTCTTGCAAACGCACTATTTTTGAAACATTTACATGCATAACTACGGTAATCACCTTAAGTATGCAAAGATCAAATTTTGAAATTGGGAATTTTGCCCTCAACTGTTCCTTCCTTCATTTCATAAGTGACATTAACATCAGCCTACCTTATCAACATTTGCTGATGTAGTGTGTTTACAATTTCGCGCCAATCTACACATTTTACGTCAATTCCACAATTGAATTTCATAAACTTCGCGGTAAATAATTGGATTTCTTGAAAATAAATTGTTCAAATAATAGTTAGTTTCCTCTAGTAAATCTTACCAATCAATTGTTGTCCTGTCCTGTTCATGATAAAATATTCTTCCCCACAGAAGTATTTGTTCGTTCAATGATTCTCGACTAAATGGAGACCCCACGGGTTTTACGGCAACGTCCGTCTCGCAATCCGACACCCAGACTGTCAGAACGGAAGAAAAATCTTTTTGCAACACAAAGCGAGGTCATTTCAATAGGCTCAGACTCTGACGATGATCAAAACAACAATAACAACGACGACAAAGTGAAAGATACCAACGGAAAGATCCGCCTCATTAAGGTGTTAGTTTCTAGAACACCTAAGCGCATCAGTTTCCTCAGGAATGGGAATGGTTCCTCTCCGGAAAGAATGGATGATGATGTATTTGATAGACTACCGGAAAGTCCTCCCTTAAAGGACAGCTGTGCAATGTCTTCGCCATCGCGTCGAAGTAGACGTTTGAAACCAACAAATATGTCACCCCTCTCGATGACTTGCAGTCCATCGTCATCAAAAACAGTCATTGGGAAGGAGAATATGCCAACAACACCATCACAGAAGACCTCCGGAGATGAACTTCCCGCGCTTTTTACCTGTTCATTGAATCTGAACAAAAGTAAAACCTCCAACGAGGAGGAAGTCATTGAAGAGTCCTCCTCAGACGACGAAAGACCCCTGAGTTTTGGCGTTAAACGAAACCACGTTGCTTCGAGCAGTACTGCTTTAAGTCCAGAGGTAAAAATCCGGCGCCTAGCTCCCTCCGATCGCCTGTCTATACCCACAAAGAGTTTCTACCCACATTCAAAGACATCACCAACATTGCGAAGTCCGCCCATAACTATTATAGCAAAACCCTCAAAAAAGAACCGCAACAGACGTTTTGATACCAAACGAGGGCTGATGATAAACAAAGGTGTCCACCATAACATTCGTCGGAACCCCAAACACAAACTCTCTGCTGCGACGGCAACAAAAGCGAACGTGATGGACATTTTGGGCACCATTCGCAATGAGAAACTGTGCAAGTTGCTAACTGAGAAGCGCATGGAAAGGGACCAAATCGAGAATGTTCACAACATATTGAAATACGCAAAGAATCCCATCGACATGGCGAAACCCTTGAGCGCAATCGGGCATAGTTACAGCAGCTCGGATACTGCCAGCCCCATAGAGACTGCCAGCATTAACGAAACAGCCACTGCAACTATTGGCTCGAAGAGATGTTATATGAATGGAGCTGGCGACATTTCATTGGGGTTCTCTGACATCGAATGCAGCAGCGACTCGGACTCAGAGCTAGAAGATGCAGCTACGTTGCCAGACGTCGAAAAAGAGCAAGAGAATCGAACACCGACTCCGTTCCCAGGTAGGAAATTCTTTAAATCCGGTCAATCGACAACGAAGAAGGAATTCAAAGTGACCCACAACATTAAGGCGTCCGTCTGTAATGGGAGGATGTCCATCGTGCAGGATAAAAAGCACACCAAGAAGAAGATTAAGCTAAGGAATACTCCTGGTGAGTTTGTTGTGCATATTCTATAGATCGACCTCCCGCTATCAACTTTCCCTTTCTTTTTTTCAGTCAACGAATTTTCATCAGAGCAAGCAAAAGTCGATGAAATCCTACAAAACTTAGATGTAGTGAACGCACCCGAGGAAGTCGGGTCACCACTGAACCAAGTCAATCAAATTGAATTACCCGGTGAAGAAATACGTGTGCTCCCGGCTCAAGAAGATAACGAATTTTTTGAGTTCCGCCAGCGTTTACCATACAACACCAGTGACCCCGAAATTATCGAACAGCAGAACATACTGTTGGACTTTTTGATAACAAACAAAATCTGCACCGAGCGAAACTTTACTATATTCATAGCCGATCCAGAAAATCACAAGGATGAGGCCCAACAACTCGTCGACCAATTGGTTGTTGTCCTCGCAGGTGATATGGACGATATGCGTCAACGACTCCCATATAACACCACCAATCCGGTGGAAATCGATCGGCAGCGAACCTTCCTTGAATTCCTTATCGAGAACAACCTCTGCACGGAGGAGAACTTTCAAATATTTATCGCCGACTATGCGAACCGTCACGAGGAAGCCGATCGCATAATTACCGAAATTGTGGCAACGACGCACAACATAAGCGCCGAGGACTTGGAGCGAGAGCTAAGAACTTTTAACCAACATTCTTCGGTTCCAGCCGAAGCAATGGAATTGGAAATTCCCGATCAGAATAAACAAAACCCGAAAGTGCTGGAAGCTTCATCGGATAAATTCTTTCCGATTTTCTATCCGGGACGATGCCAGCCTATTGTGAGGCAAAAATCATCGAGAAAACTTTCCAAGACATGGAACGCAGGCACGGGATCGGATCAGTATCAAATCGATGCAGGACAAAAGGAATTTGGTGCACGGCAATGCAAGCAATGTGGTCTAGTCTACACGGTTCATGAGCCGGAGGAGGAGCGACTGCACAAGGATTTCCATTCTTCCCTTCATATCCTCAAGTTTAAGTCGTGGATTGACGAGGATATTGTTCAAATCTATCCGGAATGGGGAGTCGACGGTCGAATAATAAGAATATCAGAGAAGTCGCACGGGAAACGTCAGGAGCGTTTGAAGGATGTATTGCAATTGGTGGACAAGGAACTGGGATTCTCATCGTACATTTTGCCGACACATTTTAAGGTAATTTGATGTATAGCCATGGAACTCGTTCAAAGAAGCCATGTTTTCACAGCGATACAATTTAAACAGGGTCATGGCAACTGTGTGTGCTATTTTCTTATATACGTTAGTATACTAAAAAATTTCCGCCCGTCGGTCTTTCTGTTCGTATGGTCACAATGGGTGAACGGATTTTCTCTCTGCCATTTTCTTTTATTCTACCATTTTAAATAACGGCACCTACCACAAAAACGGTTTGTCAACAATGATTTTCTCAAAAATTGCTCTTTTTTGATTTCGATAATTTTTGAAATATAAATAATTGCGGTGAGCGAAAAAAATTTCTTGATTAGTTTTTTCCAAAATTGTCGAAAAACGGTACTTTACAAAAACGCTTATATCTCAAAAACAGATCAAGTTATTTCGAAGGAAATTTACGCACCGACTAATACTACCATTTGGAAGGATCTTTGCGCTACAGTTCGGGGTGGACCTGGGCCTCAACCAAAAAACGTCTCCAGCTATCACGATCTTTGGCCAGCTGTCTCCAGCTTCGCACGCTAAGTTGGTTAAGGTCCCCTTCCACTTGCGTGCGCCACCTGAGTAGCGGTCTTCCTCTACTGCGCCGTCCCTCGGGTGTGGATTCGAAGATCTTCCGGGCCGGAGCATTCACGTCCATTCCCTCTACATGACCCGGCCACCTCAGTCGTTGGACCTTTACTCTTCTGGCTAAGTCGATGTCACTGTACAGCCCGTACAGTTCGCCGTTACCCGAACAATTTGTCTTCTCAAAACAACCAAGAGTGATCTCATCCGCTTTTGCTAGAGTCCATGCCTCTGCACCATAGAGAAGGACTGGGATTATTAAGGTCTTATAAAGGGTCACTTTAGTTGTTCGTGAGAGGGCTTTGCTACTCAATTGCTTTCTTAGCCCAAAGAAACAGCGAATGGCAAGAGTTATTCTTCGTTTAATCTCAGTGTTGGTGTCATTGCCTGAGTTCATTGCGGAGCCTAGGTAGACAAAATCCTGAACCACCTCAAAGTTATATCTGTCTAATGTGACATTCTGTCCGAGACGTCGGTGTTGGGTGTCCTTTCTTGATGACAGCATATACTTTGTTTTGCCCTCGTTGATCGCCAAACTCATCTTCGCCGCCTCCGTCTCAATACTCACGAACGCGCCAGTGACATCCCGCTGCGTTCTGCCGATAATGTCGATGTCGTCGGCATAGACGAGTAGATGGACGGACTTTTGAGAGATAGTGCCTCTGGTGTTAGCATTTGACTTTTGCACTATTCTTTCAAGAACGATGTTGAAGAAGTCACATGACAGCGCATCGTCCTGTCTAAATCCGTTTTTAGACATCGAAGGTCTCGGTAAGTTCTTTACCGACCTTGATGGAGCAGCGTGCATTCTCCATTGGCATCGTGCACAAACGGACGAGTTTGGCAGCGATGCTAAAACTAGACATTGCTCTGTATAAATGCTGTCATAAGCGGCCTTAAAATCGGTGAAAAGGTGTGGGCATCGATTTGGACTTCCGTGGTTTTCTCGAAGATCTGCCGCAGTGTGAATATTTTGGTCGATGGTAGACTTTCCTGGCCTGAATCCACACTGATAGGTACCAATCAGGTTGTTGACAAAAGGCTTCAGGCGTTCACACAGCGTGCTTTGATTCTCAAAAAAAAAAAAAAAAAATTTAAAGTATTATTGCATATAACAGTTTCTAAAAAATTCTTCTTCAAAACAGCTTCAACGATATTGATCTGTGTTGATGTTATAAAAACATGAAGTGAAGGTACTCAGTTTTTACTAAAAGACTAAAACAACGGTGCTTTCAAAACACGGCAATATATAAAAAAACGGGTAAAGGAATTTTAAAGAAGTTTGAGATTTGAGCTGAGACAAATTAGCATACTCAATTTTTTGAAATAAATCTTAACACTTTTTATTATAGACACATAAAATTTCGTAATTTTAAATCATATCTTTCATAAAAATGCAAACGTATATTGAACAGCATTTTGCATGTAGTGCATACTCATACGTCATACTCATACCTATACTATACTTTAATTTCCCATTTATAGTCTCGGCTGACATGTATAAAATTAAATTTCAAGATGTTTTTTAACTTACCCATTCACAAATGCAATTAAGACAAATCAAATATAGCTATCTACAAGTAATCTATAATGGAACGATTCTTTTTTTTTTCCAGAATTTACGAGTGGCTAATGATGGCTAGTGAAAAAATTTAATTCGAATCCAATTCTAATCTTTTTCTTTCTTTAATGGCGGTGGGGCTACGATCAGGATTGAAGGGATCATAACCCTCCCACTTAACCGCATGTGGGGTTTGCCGGTTCGACCTCAAAAATAGCGGCAGGCCTCCTATCTTTCGCGTTTGTATTAGAACGTTGATTGGTTTTGCCTTTTTGACAGGATGCATAGGATCTCTCCTTTGAACATGATAGTACCAACTGCGCCGGTCGCGCTCCATTTTCTTCGAAATCGGATCTTGGAACTTCTTATTCGATCAATCTTCGTTACTCCTGCCGTCATGAAGAGCATCTTCATCTCAGCTGGCGTTAATTTGCCCTAATACTTTTTGTACGCTGTCCAACATTGTGAATCGTTTTTGAGAACTAGGTGCACAACTGCTGTGTAGAACTTTCCTTTCAGCTAAGGGGACATTTTTCGATCACAGAAGATTACTGAGTTTTCCCACCACTTCATCCACCCCACGCTTATGCGATGCTTAATGTCAGCTTGCTTCGCTTTTGATCATAGATCCCAGATGTTTTAACTTTGCGCACATGGGAATCACTCCTCCATTCATATAAATGTAGCGAAACCAATTCTTATAAAAGCGGGAAAGTTATCGTACGGCCCAATTTTGCACTTAATTATTTTTATTTCATTGTCGGAAAATTAATTTTGCTTTTGGAACTTGGGAAAACATATTCGCGGTCAAACTGCACGGTAAATCGTCGCGAAGCTATTTAAAGAACATTCTTCAACTGTCTTGGAATTGTTATACATTCTTTTTGCCATTAAATATTGGTGTGTTTTTTTCACTCAAGCGTATATAGGCTTAAATCAAAAGAGTAAAAAACGCCCGTGTAGGGCGAGAAAATTGCAAATTAACAGTATAAAGTTGAGGACCCCTAAAGAACAATTGGCTTGGAAATGGCAGCCATTCAATATCTTTGTGTTAAAAATGAAACTTCACACGCAAGTAAAATCTGGAGATATGTGTTCAGTAGGTGGGAAATGATAAAGTTTTGAAATTCGATAATAAAAGTTATCGGAATACGTAGAAAACGGTGTTTGGAAGTACTGATCTATATCCGCTTAAGGACTTAGCAGCTAAAGTTATCCCGCTTGTTATTTGTATTTAACATGCAAATGTGAATAAGCGTATATACGCTTGAGTAAAAAACACACATACCTTATGTCTCCTGTTTGGTAGCTGTCTGAATTGCATCATTTCGCGCGTACGGTTTCTTGAGAGACCTTCATAGGTTGAAGAACTATTTTAAAACAATGATCCGCATTCCAATTACGTATTTAAATGTCGCTGCTTCTTCCTTAGCACAGTTGATTGTTCTTTTGTGTTTGTTTTTTCACAACTTTTGTTAGCCAAGATGCTATTCCACTTAAGCGCGACCATTAAGGCAAAGGACTTCCCGAGGTGGTCTGAAACGAACTTTGACTGCCCGATGGAAACCATCCACTTGAGTGATTGTTTTTGGTTGCTGTTGTACTAGGCCGGGCCCTTAATGGTCGTCAACCACTGCATCGCGTCTGTGGATCCAAGTGGTGCCGATCATGTCCCACCATTTGACTATTCAACGTTTTGGTGCGCTCTTCAGATCCCTGTCGTGGTGAAAGGTCATGTACTAGTTACTTTATCCTCTCTATAATTTGGAGCATAGAGGTGGAATTTTTTGTATCTCCCTCTTTCTTACCGACTCACACGAATACATAACACAAATGCCGCCCAGCCATAATAACACGCTTGTATCTTTTCCAGGCATACTTCGCTTTACGACAATGTCAAATCGTGGGCATATGTTTGACGGAACCACTAACCAAAGCTCATCGATATATTTCAATGAACGGCGTTGACTGCTGTACCGAGGAGACCTTCGAGGCCAAGTAAGTATATTTCGATTCTTCTTTTTCAAATTAATGCCACATTTTTCGTTCTTCAGATGTGGTATTTCGAGAATATGGGTGTCACCACTCCATCGACGATTCCATATCGCATCAAAACTAATTCGAGCCGTGCAATTGTATACGATATTCTCTGAGGAGATTCCTTTGGATAAAATCGCGTTTAGTGCGCCCACTGAGGATGGTAAAAGGTTTGCCAAAAGTGTCACTAGATCTGATAACTTTCTTGTGTACCAGTAAGAATCGGTGCTAATTGTATTCTATTTTTCTGTACATCTACAACAATTGGAGTCCTTGTTTTTGTTTAAATCGTTTTAAATTAAATATAAGTGCCTCTCTGCTTATCGCCTTATAACAAAGTTGTTGAATTTTCTTTAATAAAACTGATTTAATTTTATAAAAACAGATTTTCAAGGTTTCAATGCGTTTTAAATGTGTTTTACGATTCGGATGCTGTCGTAGGCGATGTATTCCTGGAAGATTTGTCAAAAGAAACCACTCGTAGAGACGAAGATGGAGTCAGTCCGTTGAAAAGCTAAGAGAATAAGGAAGTTCGGATAGCAACGTAGTACTAGATACGTAGATAGTACTCCTGCCAACAAAAGAGGACTGCTTGAGGTGAGATTAGCACTCCACTCTAAGGGTTAGATAGGGTACAGCGGGTAGGACAGATGCAGTCTCCCTCAGTATGTTATCTGGCGAGCGAGGTAGAAGTGGTGTCTTTTGAAAATAACGTCTGCCAAATAAATATTATATTGGGAAACGCATCACAGTCGACGCTCAATCAGACCTGTGCCATTTTTTTGACGCCAACATTTTGCAACAAAGACATTCGTTTATTTTTGTGAAATTGATCCGCAAGTGGCAACGAAAAAAAGCTACAAAAAAATTGCGGATGCCGTAATTGTATAATCTTAGAGGCTGCGGTGACGAAGAGATCCACGAGGCCATACCTCACTTTCTCTGCCACTGTCCGATTCTCTGTCACCTAAGGAACAGAACACTTGGAAGCAACTTACTTAACGGTCTCCCGACCCGTCAGAAGTATCTGCCTGAGACACTGCAGCCTTCTATCCCGGGCACGCTGCTCGGGAATCCGTGATGGGTTGTTCTTTAAATCAGAGGCAATGAAAGCCGTATTGCCTGCTTGAGATAAATCTCAGTCGGACCACTAAGGTGTCATTCGTGGAATTGATGATTACACCAAGGTAGATGACCTCCTTAACTACCTTGAAGTAATTGCTATCAACAGTGACGCCTTGTCCTAGGCGGTAGACAGGTGTTTGTTTGTTTGTTGATAGCTTGGTCATATTTGGTCTTGTCCTCATTAATAATTAATTTCAGGACCTCGCATGGCACGCTGGGAACGGCCGATGATGTCGATATACGATATCGTCCGCATACCCCAGTAGTTGGATGGATCAATTGAATTTTGAATTTTTTTGGTGGGGGCGTACGCCCCCATTTATTCGGCTTAATACAAGCTAAATATCTTAAAAGACTAAGACTTATAGCTAGGACTTAAAACTAAAACTGATTAGGTGTTGTTGGGGGGGTGATGGGGGAGGGCTTAAGGAGATCGATTTTTATAGAGGAAGTGCTGCGGTTGAAGTCAAAAACATTAAGGTTTGAGTTAACCTTCCGTAGCATACGTGAGATGGGTTCGTTGGAGCCATACAAGGTACGGTGGGTTGGAAGATAGAAAAGTCGTGGGCAGCGTAGACTACGAGGATTAGTGTTAAGGCAGATAGAGTTGTGAAGAGACGCACAATCGACGGAGCCTGAAAGGAGTCGGTGAATGAAGAGAATGTCAGCTGCGTCCCTGCGTTCTTCAAGGGTATTTAGGTTTATAAGTTTAAGACGGTCGCGATAAGGAGGTAAGATGAGAGGATCGTTCCAAGAGAGACCACGAAGAGCAAATCGAAGAAAACGACGTTGAATGCCTTCGATTCTAGATACATGAACTCGTTGAAAGGGACACCACGCTTGGCTAGCGTACTCTAGGAGGGGCCGAACAAAAGTTATGTACAGGGATCTGGTCACGTATGGGTCGCAAAATTCTTTTGACCATCTTTTAACGAAGCCAAGTGATGAGTTTGCTTTAGTAATTATCTCATCAATATGCGAACGGAAGCTTAGTTCCCTGTCGCATAATATGCCAAGGTCGCGAATTGATTGAACACGAGATATAGGCTGATGGTGGAGTTGGTAAATTCGAAGAGGAGACTTGTTGCTCTTGCGTGAGAAGGTAATAGACTGACATTTAGATACATTAAGTTCTAGGCAGTTCTTAAGGCACCAGTTGGAAAAACTATTTAGATCTGTTTGAAGGAGGCTAAAGTCATGTTGTGAAGAAATGGTTTTGAAAAATTTGGTGTCGTCAGCATAGAGAGAGAGCGCTGAGTGTTGAATGATCCTTTCAAGATCGTTAATTGTTAGAATAAATAAAAGGGGACCTAGATGACTGCCTTGTGGAACACCAGAGCTGGCTAAGAAAGGTGCCGAAAGAACGGACCGGAAGCGAACACTGTAAAAACGGTTTTCCAGGTATGACTCTATCCATTTTAGCAAAATGGGTTCAAAGCCAAGGGCAGATAATTTGAAAGCTATTAATTTATGGGAAATCTTGTCAAAAGCCTTACTGAAATCTGTTGTAACAACATCGACTTCTTTACCACTTTCTATGGCTGAGAGTGTAGAGGATATGAATTCGACAAGATTAGTGGTAGTTGATCTACCTTTTAAAAAGCCGTGCTGGTTAGGGGAAATAAAAGACTTGCATTGAAAGCTTAAGGCTTCATACAAGATACTTTCAAAAAGTTTGGGTATATGTGAAAGTTTGGCTATGGGGCGGTAGTTTGTCACCTCGCTCTTTAATCCCTTTTTGTGTATTGGTGTTATAAAGGAGGATTTCCATATCTGAGGAAATTCACCTTGAGAAAGCGATAGCTGAAAGAGATATGAGAGGGGTAAGCAAAGATTTGAGGAACACTTTTTAAGAAATATGGCTGGAAGACCATCTGGGCCGGGTGAATATTCATCATTAAGTGTAAGCAACTTCTTTTCTATTGCCGTATGATCAAAACTTTGGTACATAGAAGGACCAATGGAGAAGTTTTGAAGATATTCGAAGTAGGTGGGATCCGGTACGAAGGAGCTGTCGGCGAAAGACTGCTTAAAGAAAGAAGCAAAAAAGTTGGCAATGGTAAGCGGATCGGTAGATGATTTATTTTCATAAGAAAGGGATGGGGGGAAACCGTCCGATTTTTTTTTATAGTTAACGAATTGGAAAAATGACTTCGGATCGTTTATTAGCTTGGTTTGCGCACTATTAAGATACTGTTGATAGAGGGAGTTATAAAGTTGGGTGAATTGAAGGTAAACACCGAGGTAGTTGGAATAGTCAGAAAAAGAATCGGTTCGAATGAAAACTGCCCATAGTTTGTTTCTTTTGTTACGTAAAGACCGAAGCCTTCGATTGTACCAAGGAGGGCTCGTAGAAAAGGTTTTCTTGCGAGAAAAGGGGACATAGAGAGATATAGAATTAAATAATTCTTTGTAGAAAGTGGAGAGAGCATCCTTCAGAGGTAGATTGGCGAACTTAAAAGAACACCTACTAAGATAAGTGTTGATTTTTTGGAAATTCGCTTTATGGAAGTCGTAAGACGAGGCAGCTGCTGAGTGAATGGGTTGGATAGGAGAGTTAAGGAAAAGAGAAAGAAGAAGTGGCGGGTGAAAGTTATCAATGATCGACAGCGCAAAGGGACTCAGGGACACAGAGGAGTTTATAGGGTCAGTTGTGAAAATGAGGTCTAACTGCCTACCCATATAGTTGGAGACCCCACTAACTTGACATAAACTTGAGTCTGTAATCCCATCCAAGAAGAGACATTCCTTACTTGAGGTGGGATTTGAAGCGATAAAAAAGATTCTTCATCTGATAGAGTCCAGTGCAAATGCGGAGGATTGAAGTCGCCGAATATAATGATATCATCAAGGGAATCAGATATGCTATTTATTTGGTCGATTGCTTCGATTGCGAGTTGGTAGGATTCTATAGATTGAGCCGGTAAGATATAAAAACACATAACGTAAACAGATCTGCTGGGGAGTTTTATTTTAATAGAAACGAAGTCAAGCTTAGAAGAATTGGAAACAGCAATTAGAGAGGAGTCAAGGTCTTTGAGGGTGGCCAGTAGGACGCCTCGGCAGGGAGAGCCATCAGTTGGTCGGGTAAGATCGTCGTCTCGAAAAACATTAAAAAAAGGGGGAAGGATCTCCTGGTTCTTTATGTCGGGAATCAGATTTGTTTCAGTCAGGGCGTAAACATCGAATGGAAGAGCATGAGATTGGTGCAAGACAGCGTGGGTTTTAGATCGCAGTCCTCTTACGTTTTGATAGTAAAAAGTGAGGGGAGCGTTAATGCGGGAGAGCGTATGGGAGGATAGGTCGGTGGCCGACTCAGAGGTATTTGTGAACGAGTTGGGAAGGGCACATGCTGGATTTGAGTTAGGGGCGAAAATAATTTTTATAGTCGTTGCGAGTTTTTTGTAGATGCGAGATGTGTCTGGAGTTGATATGGGATGCGTAAGCGGATAGGTCCTTAGCTACAGTGGTAGGGGAAATATTATAACTCTCATGGTAACGGATATATATTTCGCTCAATGATTGAAGATCGGTAGGGAGACCTTCCTTTTGAATCGAAATTTGTACGTTGGTTTTGGTCTTACCGTCGATACAAACAGATTCGGGCTTATCATGCAAATAAGCAAGGAATAACCGAACGTTTTCGAAGAGTCTGTGATCTCTTAATCGTGCCATTACATAACGGCCGTCGAGGTCTTTGTTCAAAGATGTATGGTCAACAAAGTTAGCAGTAAGTTTAACTTTGGGAGGAAGAAGCGGGTCAAAATTGACCGGGAAGTCGGTAAGTTGTTGTGGTGAAGCGTTTTGGGCTGGTGGAGTGCTAAGAGAAGAGGACGGTGGAGTGGGATTGATGATGTGGGATAGGATGAAATTTGGATAGTTCGTCGCGGAAGGAACGATCTTAGCGGAAGGCGTTAGTGGACAAGGCGTTAGTGGAGAGGGTGATAGTGGGGAGGGCGTTTGTGAGGAACTGAAATTAGGTTGAAGGTTAAAAGAAACTCGCTTTGGTAGATAATTTCTGGGAGAGCTTTTGACAATGGGTTGGGTAAAGTTTGGAAAAATGCCTGTTTTAAAGGACCAGTTATTGTCGGAGGAGATAGGTTCAGAGATAGGTGAAGGGGATGGCTTTTTATTATTCGAAGATGGAGGCTTTTTGTTAATGTTTGACTTATGGCTAGTTTTATTAGGCTTCTTTTGCTTCCTTTTAGATTTATTTATCCATTTAGATAGCTGCATCTCGCCCAAATTGAAGACATCCTGATCGGAGTTCCAAAATAACCATGTATATTTGTTGGGAATACTGAATTTAAAAGAAATGGTTCTTTTCGAATTCACTGCGGAGATCTTACTGCAATTTTCGATGTTTATGGAAAATTTTGTTCGGAATAAGTTCAGCAACCAGGAAGCATCAGCATGTGGGGGAGCGCCTTTGATGATGAATGTTGTGCAGTCGGGGTTGCGCTCGTTACCTCTGTTTAATTTGTCAATCCTGTTTTCCCATTCAGCGACCGTCCAAGAAGTCCCTAGCCGATTGATAACATCGGGAGCGTTAGCAGGAGGAGTCGGTTGGTGAGTTAATGGTGCGATAGGCAGAGGAGGTGATGTTGGCAGTAAAGTCGCAGTGGTTTGAGTTGCAGTAGGCGCGGGTACACCATAATTAGCGTCAGTATCACGTAGTTCGGGAGCGTTAGCAGCAGGAGTCGGTTGGTAAGTTAATGGTGCGATAGGCAGAGGAGGTGATGTTGGTAGTAAAGTCGCATTGGTTTGAGTTGCAGTAGGCGCGGGTACACCATAATTAGCGTCAGTATCACGTAGTTCATACAGAATTGAGTTGCTATGAACTGACTGAATGTGGCCTTGGTCGATATCAGTAAATGTGTCGATTTTGCTAGCTATCGACTTGAGTTCATCGACTATGGCTCCAACCGTTAGCCGAGTTGAAGATAAATCGTCGCTGACAGCATCGATTTTGTGAAGCACGACATCGACTATTGGTGAAAGGTCTATAATGGGGTAGTTCGGTGGTGATTTTGACGATGGATTTTGAAAAAAAAGGTCGAGGTCGGTTCGTAAGGAGTTTATTGACTCGGTTATGGATTTATTCGAGTTTAAACTTCGAAAAGCCATTATTAGGTCATCTTTGAGTTCTTTATTGTTGTAGGGGTTGGGGCACGCGTCTTTAACATTCGTTGAGACCTTCAGAACCTTTTCGATGCTCAAGAATTTCGACTTAAAAATCGCGTTTGAGGAGTCAATTACACTGCTGAGTTCATCTACACTTTTTATCACTAACTCGAACTTGGACATCTGCTCTGCAATTTTCTTATTTTGCATAGCAATGTCTTCAAAAGTAGAGTTCATTGACTCGTTAAGGCATTTTATGGCGATCATTACATGTGAGAGCGATATTTGCTTACACTCGTCACATAAAAATTGAAAAACACTCATGTATTCTTTTAAGTAGGTCACCGATCGTTTTTTCAAGCCAATGCAGGTCGGGTGGAAAGAATTGGCACAAATTCCGCTGCAGGTCACCCATTCAGTTTCATCGGAAACGCAGTTACCGTAGCACTTGAACATTGTTAGTAGGTCAAAAAAAAGTGCAGAGTAATCACAAATCACAAAACAGATCAGTTATATATTATTCGTGAGGGCAAAAATTAAATTCGCGAAGGCAAATGAAATTGTTGAATGGGACAACTGGGTCGATTAAAAAAAAAAACTGATATTGCGGAAAGGGTGGAAAATTAATACAGAGTAATATGCGAAGCACGTCTTAACTAAAAGGCTGAATGAATGCAACTGAAAATAGTGCTTCCTGCGCACTATTTTCCGATGCAATTTTGGAACAATTCCGAAGAGCTGCTTGGTCTGCTGCCTTTAAGCTACTTAAAGTTACTAAAAAATGCTTTAAGTTGTTCCCTAACACACAAATTTCGTAAAAGAGGAAGGCAACGAGAAAGCAAATTGAGGGGAAACTGAACAACTTACAAATTTCTGCCAAAGAAAATTCTTTGGGCAGGTTGTAACACAGCTGTCAACAGTACTTCAAATGGCAGTTGATAATTCAGTTTGTTATTTTATATTTCATATAAATCCGTGTTACTTTTCTTCTGATTTAATTAATGGGACCAACTATTAACGATACTAAATAAAACATTCTTCACTTATTCATTTCAAATTGTTTTGATTCTCCACTTGATGTTGTAGTTTGGTTACTAAATCTTAGCTTACTACATCTTACTACAAAAGCGTTCTCTTACTTTTTTAAAACCTCTTCAATCTCTGAGAGAATTTGTCCCCGCTCCTCAAAATTAAAGAATTTACTTCAAAAGTAAGGAACACACTTACTATCTGTCCTAGGGTCCTACCTACTGAAATTATTTCACAATAAATCTAACCACGTTTTTCTCAATTTTACGTTTGACGCAAGCACATCTCTCAAAAATTTGAGATCGCATCTTTCGTGTTAGGGGCAAATCTAGAATTGCTTTTTTTCTTCAGTGAAACGTGCAAACCGCAAAAGATTTAGATATCTTTTCTTTAATGAATAACGTCACTAGACTGTGAAATTTAGCGCCATCTATTAGCATTACTTAGTATCAATACTTGAAAGAGAGTATTGGCAGCACTTTCGTACGTTAAACACACAGTTGCAAGCAAGGTAAAGTTTATTTTTGAAAAGCAACTAAGTACACAGTGCGATTTCTTTTGAGTGAAAGAATGACAACGACAGCAGTGGTAATAAAATGGAAATTTGAAATCGGCTGTGGAAATAAATAAGAGATTTGAGTGCTTAGTTTATGGATGAGGAGCAACCACACCAACATAATTCAGGTAAGTGGTGGTAATGTCGTTGGAGATTCGATTCCATATAATTTGTATGTTGTTTTCAGGAATCCAGATTTTTTTGCTTATGCCAGAGCACTTCGCTATGCATTTACGCTATCAATAACATGACGAGTGATTTTAATAAATACGATCATGTGCGTAGTTAAAGAAATTAAAATAAATTTTGGTCTTTGGCCAGGATTACCAAACCCCTTTGAATTTTTTGGTAGAAATTTGCCATCTAACGGTAACTAGTGAAAGCGTAGAAACACATAAAGTTGATACCACAACCAATTTAATTAATTCGAAATGTATTTTTAACATGTTCGAATCCAATAATGTGTCATCTCCGTCAGAGTTAAATTTTCTTTGACATCCATAAAAGCAAGACCGTGTGGCCTAATGGATAAGGCGTCGGACTTCGGATCCGAAGATTGCAGGTTCGAGTCCTGTCACGGTCGACAAGAACTTCTTTTTTATTTAATTTGTTCAGTGTGTGCAATTGTTTTTTTTGGGCAGCTAAGAGTCAAAAAGCTTCTTATTTAAGGGCGGGGCTATGATTAGGATGGTCTGCCTGTGGGGCTAGCCGCTGCTGTGCATAAGAGTGTGAAATGAAATTTTTGCGCAGTGGAAATGTCAAAACCTGAAGCAGTATGACTTCAATAATGCGGATTTTTTGTTTTACTGGGGTAAAGGTTATTTCGTTCATGGATATACGCGTCTCAATATCCCATCCCAGTCCTCTTGTAAGATGGCGGCTATAATTAGCTGGCACCATAACTGGCTCGACCAACTTGCGGAGTACACAACTGGAGGCAAAGACGTCTTTACCAAGAGAGGGGTTAACTGGTTAAGACCCAGGTCCACCGAAACTTTAGCACCACCTTAGTAGCGGTTGCGTTGCTAGATTGCCAGTTTTTACTCACTTTCATTTCAACACTACTTCAGTCTTGGAAATGCGAATTAAAGCTCTTAAAGCGAATTAGCCGTCATGTTGAGCTGGTGCCACCGACTTCCGTTTGAAGGAGGCGAGGTCTGCCTCACACCACACACGGTCTTTTATCACTGCAATCGTTTCTCATGTAGACATGAAAAAGTCTTTCCAGTATTTTGAGGACAGCTAGGTTGGGTTATTTAAATGGGTTGACGAGACAGGAGAAACCTGCACTTGTCGCGCTTAGATGAATGTAGATATATTGTGATGCTCTTGGAGTTGGAATTCTATGAAAACCCACAGATTGAGGTATTTACGAACTTGATCACGTCAAAAACGGTCCCGTCGTGAAGTTCTCTAGGTCTTAAAAAAGCAATTTTCCAAAGGAACCTATACTTTCGACGGGGCAGTGGCAGGTGAAGATTATCCTTCTGCGCTTCCTCATCGCAACAACCTCTGCAAAAGTCATCCGAGCTGATCTTCATTTTCCTTGAATTGAGGAGAGCTAAGGAGAGACTTATCAATCTGAAGTCCTAAATAATAAGGGAATAAATATATCCTTATATCCTTTCCTCTTCTCCACACTAGTTGAATATAAAAATGAAACAAAACAAGTCCGATTTTAGCATTTATTTTCAGATAGTCATTAACATTTGTTTTAAATGGTTTTACCCATAAATCCGCTCGCGTTTGTAGTAAAAATCTCTCACCACCTTTATTCCACGCTCATCATCGCTTGTTGTTGCTGAAAACTCCTGAAAATAGTTTCCAGCGATTGTGATCGTTTCATCAATCTTTAAATACGGTCCATACAGTGTTGTCATCGGTGGCCAATATCCTCCACGACTCGAAACCGAAGGGTTTCCATTGATAACAAATGATGTCCACAGTTCAACCATCAACTTAGCAATCACCACATCAGTAGGAGTCAGTCTTGAAACATGAGCTGGATATGGAAAGAGATACAGTAACTCATCGGTCAATGAAACGCCAGCTTTAAATGGACTTTGAACGTTGGTTTCTTCGTCTAACTCTGGATAACGATTGAATTCACCGCGATAGTCGAAGGAATACAGGAACGTATTGTCTGGCAGGTGTTTCCCATTCATGTTAAGAGCTAGAAGGACGGGTAGTTTGTAGAGTAGGGTTCCAGCCATCTGTAGAAGGAAATTAAAAGGAATTTCTTTAAGTTTCTTAAGTCAGCTTTAATCCGCTTCAGAGAATACTTTTTTTTTAAATTGTTTAACCAATGCTATTAGTGATACGACACTTCCGCCAACTCTACGCAACAAAATTTTGTGATTATCGATATAAAATATCATTTAACGAGTCAATGAGCGATCCGAAATCGTATGAGTTGCATCTTCTATGCTAAGCTGCGGCTTTTGTTTAAAAAGCTTAAAGCTCTTTTATATCGTTACTCACACAATTTTGTTGAACCAAAACCTGTTCAATGATTTCCTGTTTTCAATTAAAGCTTTTGACGGAGATCTTTTGAATATTAAAACTCACAAAATTAAAGAAAATTGTTGAAATAGGCGTCCGCGACTCCAATTTTTGTACATCGATTAATGCACCTTTTTTGCGGGTCGTTCTACCAAAAGTTTTCGATTTATAGTTCATTTGAAATCAATTGCCGAAAGCTACATTTTCAACCTAAGCTTTTGCTAATGAGCTTTTGGATCATACACCCACAACAAAAATATTAAGCATTAACGGCCCTAGAATATAGCTTCTCGAACCATTTGCATATGCGAGGTCGAAGGGAACCACCAATTTACACCGACTCTAAATTTGCTAAGCTTCTCATGACGATTGATACTCTTGGATGTTAGTCAGACTTTCTCGAGAGGGGCAGTTCCTTGCCCCGGTGTGACTTAAATCATGAGACCCCCCGATTAGTAGTCAAACAGTTTTATTAACCACTGAGTCACTGTACCCACAAAACGAACCAGAATTCCTTCAAACTTACATCGATTAATCGTGGTATTAAGGTATGAAAAGTTCCATTCTCCAGCAGCATCCGATTGAAAAAGTCATGCGTAGCAAAGCTGGTCAACAGCATGTTTGAGTCCCATCCGACCGTTTGGCGCATGACATGATTTATGTAGTCAAACGTAGTGTAGTTCACTGGAATTTTGCCCTCAAAATCGTTTTCGAAAATTTCTAAAAAAAAGTCCCTTAGTACTTTTCAAGGAAAATTATCCATTCCGTTTTCGCTCACCAATTAATAGCCGCGTTCCTGCATTTCTCGGAGAACCACCCATTGCTGGGTATCTAAAGTTTGAAGACTGTGCCATCAATATCGACGGATGCACGGGCAACAACGCATTCGGCCCACCAATGGTGAACTGAACACCTCCAGTACTCCCAGTACCATTGTGTGATTCCATTTGCTAAGGATTTAAAAATAAATACAACTGCTACTCTTTCTAAATTGTTCCAACTTACGGCATGTGCCATAAATCCTGTCAACAACTCCTTCGCAGTCAAGCTCATAAGACATTTATTTAGGTCACGTAGTATGCGCATTTTGCATCCAGCCTGAATGGCTATTTCTCGAGCATGTTTCCGTGGATTATCCTCCAAAAAGACGGGCATTATTGCGGATCCGGAGTGGTAAATCACTTGATGAAATAGTCCTGGTTCCACCTTAAAATAGAAGCTACTTATAGCTTTGTTGCTTGGAATTTGGGGACAACTTACCATTGGAGACAACGTCAGCAGATGAACAATAGCTGCGCCACCAACCTGCCCTGCTAATGTAACTTTATTCGGATCACCTCCAAAGTTTGAAATGAAGATCTTTATAAATTGTAAAGCCAGAAAAACATCCATTACGCCAGCGTTTCCGGGTATCTCTTCGGTTTTTGTAGAAAGAAAACCAAACGGTCCCAGACGATATTGAGGCACAACTAATACGATGTCTTTCTCCAAAAGGTAGTTTGGTGGAGCTTCAGAGTTGCTTCCTTCGTACAAGTACTCGCCGTGAATATACACCAAGACGGGATATTTTCCTTTTGTCTGCAAGGGGAGAATTTGATTATAACTCGCTCAAGAGCACAAATTTTGCGTACACTTGGAGTAGTGATGGTCATGGTTAGGCAATCTTCAAGATCCTTAGAGTCGTTGTCATCGTCCATTCCTTGCAACAAAGCACCGAGTGATAAAACTGATGGGCATCCCACTTTTTCTTTTGTTGCATCGTAGATGTCCTCCCAGGGATCTACTGGTAAAGGAGGCTGTGAAGAAAGGCATTACATAGAGTTTTCAATCTGTGGAACCAAGGAAAAAGTTTTTTTCTGCGATCGTAAGAGGCCTATAAAAACGCAGCTGAAACATGGCTCTTTCTGCAACAGGCCAATCTTCGAATGGGCATCTTATTGGTAGAGGATGTGGACACACAAGCACTATCTTGTCATTAAAAAATTAACCAGGTAATTAGTCGGGTGCTTTCCTGGACGGAAGAACACGAACTATGTAGGTACAAAATAATAAATATCAGGCATTAACGGCCCATACAGGGCCTTTAACGTAGCTTCTCTAACCATTGTTCTTATGCGAACGGGTGGCAACAGGTGCAGTAGTAGTGTATTCGCTTACTGAATGGAAGGTCGTGCGTTCGAATCCCGGTCAAGTCCATTACTTTATATCGAATACATGAAATCGTAATCTCCCTAAGCATCTTAGACACTACCCGTGGAGAAAAACCCTACAACTGCACCCAAACACTTCTTTCCTATCTCTCTATTCTTTCTAATAGTAAGTAGCACCGAAAAGCATGCAATGAAATACGATAGTGCCAGGTGCTGCTTGCTGTTAAACATAAATGCTTACGCTATGTTACGCACTATAAGGGGACTGTAACAACAGAAAAAATCACTTTAGCGTAAGCAAATTATAAAAAAAAACAACATTTTAAGCCGAATCCGGACAGCAAATTGGAGAAGTTTCTCATGACAACGGCAGTGGATGCCCCGGCGGGATTTAAACCTGACACCTTTAGAATTAGTAGTCCAACACACTAACCTTACGCTACTTCGCCTACTATGTATAAGTCTGGCCACAGAAAAAAGAGAAGAATTGACCAAGGGACACGTCCTAGCATCGTGGATTTTCAAAGTGGCCTTGAGGTTATCTATGCTTTACTTCACCTAACCTATCCCCTGATGGGAAACAAATTTGAAATATTTTTTTTTCATTCTCATAAAAAAGGCAAGGCAGAGCAGGTATGCATGTGATCGACACAAGGCACTAATCCAGTATTATGGATGTCCGAACGTTCCGAGGGGCCAATATTGACTCGGACCACTAAATTGTTTTAGCCAAGGTACGCCTTCGGATATCCCGAACATCGTCAAGACAAGTAAATACTGTGAGGAGGTTTGACGTCGGACGGCTAAAATCGGAAGAGATTACCAGATCCTTCTCCGATCGAGTCTCACTCAATCTCTCAAGAGGTTCCATGCAGCAAGCATCAATTATTGAAGACCAGTGGCCACATTTCCAAAAAGCCATCAGAGCGCCGCCTTGGATGTGCTTGGTTTAACTCGGCCACCACAACGAAACCCCTGGTTTGACGACGAGTGTTGACAATCACATGCAGCGAAACAAGAGGCATACAAAGCGACTCTGCAAAGAAGGACCAGGGCTGCTCGTGAGCTCTACGCGCAGAAAAGAAGAGACGAACACCGGCTTCTCAGGAGGAAAACGAAAGAGCACGAGAAGCGCGCGATCGAGGAAATAGGAAATAGAGAGATGTTACAGCAGGAATGAGGTTCGGAAGTTTTACCAAAGGGTAAAACAACCGCCAATGCTACAAACCCCGAACCGAAGCCTGCAAGGACGAACAAGGGAACATCATGGTAGAATCGCAGTCGATGCTGAGGGTATGGAAGAACTACTTCTTCAGACTGTTTAACGGCGATGACGAACTAAATCCCGCTGCCAGGCAGAATGCACCATTCAACCTGGACGATGAAGACCAACTATAGCCATATCTGTGGCTTAATGTTCCATGCTAAATGTGTTGGTTCAACCAATGCATTTATGGATAAAGTTAAAGCTTCGGAGATCGCCTTATGGTACTGCTCTCCGTGTCGAAAATTGTCACTGTCCACCCTTGCTCTTAAAATGTCAATCTTCAAGGCTGACATAATGAAACTATCTAAGGGGTTTCAAGACTTGTTCGACAATTTTAATACCACCGTCCTTAACGTATCAAAGTTCTCTGATCTTCATCTTTCGGCAGACGCCTCAACGTCTACTGACCTTGAGTTGCCGACTAATGAAGTAAAGCAGAGTACCCAACGGTCCATGAATACATTGTCTTTATTGGACACAACAGGTTCCAAAACTGTTGAAGCTACCCCTGAGCCCATTCTTAATTTAGCATCGCCCTCACCTACTCTACTCGCTGGCAAAAGGAAACGCGATATGCCTTCCTCTGCGTTAATTCCAAAGGCAAAGCGGTTTAATCTTAGGAGTCAGCGAAAAAAGTCAAACGAGGCGCAAACTCTTAATGTTATTCCCACATACATAAATCGTTCCTTAGGTTCAGAATCTGGAACTATTGAATCGATTCCCAGGCCGAAATCTATTTTCATTTCTCGACTTAAACCAAACACTTCTTCAGACGATGTCTTGAACCATTTGGTCTCGAGAAACCTGATTCCAAAAGATGACGCAATCAAATGCACCAAAATCAGAAAGGCTGATGGGTTTGTTGCGTCTTTCAAAATTGTTGCCCCTTCAGTATATTTTGAAAAGCTGTGCAATAGCACTGCATGGCCTGAAGATACTTTAGTTAAAGAATTTACGCCCCGTTCGACAAAAAGTCGCAGGAAAGATCGTCCGTCCGTGTTAAAAAACCAAGTAGGTTGTCCCTCTACTATCAAAATGTAAGGGGACTCCGCACAAAAACCGCTGAAGTATATTTAAACTCCCAAGCCCTCTCTCATGATATCTTCTCCTTGACGGAAACATGGCTTAATGCCGGAATTTTAGACACGGAACTCTTCAATCATGAGTTCTCCGTATTCAGAAACGACCGTCATAACAATGACCTGAAAGCGCTTGGAGGAGGTGTCCTGATCGCTGTTCGTACCAACTTTGAGTCACGAAAGATTGACTTTCCATTTCCACTAAATGTCGAAATTATCTGTGTAAAAATTACACTTAAGAACAAACATTTATATGTTGTTAATGCGTACATTCCATCGTCTCGTCTATGTTCTTTGTACTCTGAACTTTCTATGGCACTTGACCATATTTTTGACATATCTTGTTGTGACAGCACTGTCTTACTTATAGGCGACTTCAATCTACCGCATATTGGATGGGTACCTTCTGAGGATGATTCTCATTTCATTCCATCCTTTGACTCTGCCCAACAAGAGCTCGCTTTACTAGACAACATTTTGTCTTTTGACTTACAGCAAACAAGCTGTATAAAAAATTTCAGAAATCGAACTCTCGACCTTGTTTTCTCTTCTGACTCTGTTAGTACTGTGGTTCTGGAATCCCACTTCAGTATAACTAACATAGATGACAATCATCCACCCTTGGATGTATTTATTGAGCTAGGCGCACATTTGTACGAAAATAGTAATTCGTATGACCGTTCGCAATCTTTTGACTTTCGGAAAGCAAATTTTCAAAGGCTTTCCGATGAAATTAACAGCTTTAATTTTAATCTTACTGCGTTATCTCATGTTGAAGATGCAGTAGGCTCTTTTTATTCTTTGATGGATAACTGCATGAAAAGAGTGATTCCTGTGAAATCCTCTAGAAATCTGAAAACGTCCCATCCCTGGTACACTAAAGAGCTCAAATCGATACGAAACAGACGTAATAGGGCTTGGAAGAACTATTTAAAAAGTCTATGCCAATCAGATCTTGAACTCTATTTCACTTTGTTCAATGAATTCAAATCTTTATCCTGTAACTTATATATTGACTATATAAGCAAAATGGAATGCTCTTTAAAATTGAACCCCAAACTTTTCTGGGGTTTTGTTAATTCTAAGAAAAAAACCGATGGTTATCCATCGAAGCTTACTTACAATAGTTCTACAACTGCTGATTCGCTAGACGCAAGCAATATGTTTGCAGATCATTTCAGTAAGTCATTCAGGGAGACCCCTCTTCACATTGATGATCAATATTTTAGTTATCTGACTAGCTGTTCCCAAATAAGTTTTAGTAGTATTTCATTCGATTTGGAAACAATTTTGAAATGTATTTCTTCTCTGAAGAATGACTATTCATCTGGTCCTGATGGCATTGCACCGATTGTTCTCAAAAAATGCAGTCATGCAATTGCTCCATATCTGAAGTATCTGTTTGAATTGTCCATTAGTACAGGTAAATTCCCTAATCTTTGGAAAAGTGCTTTTATCACACCTGTATTTAAAAAAGGCGAACGTGGTGATATCACTAACTATAGGCCCATTTCAAAGCTTTCGTGTATCCCTAAGCTTTTTGAACAAATTGTTTGTGAAAAGTTAATATTTCTTTGTCGCAATATAATTTGTAATGAACAGCATGGATTTGTAAGAAACAGATCCACTGTCACTAATCTATTAAGTTTCTTGCATGATTGTTCTAATGCCTTAGAGAATAAGGACGAAATGGATTGCATATACACTGACTTCTCTAAGGCTTTCGACCAGCTGTCCCATGAATTAATCGAATTTAAGCTCAGGGCTTTTGGTTTCCCACCATGTTTCATAAAATGGGTTAATTCATACCTTAGATCAAGGGTCTATCAAGTGAAATTTAGAGGATCGCTATCTGTATCGTTCACAGCTCAGTCTGGAGTTCCCCAAGGAAGTCACCTCGGACCAATTTTGTTTATACTTGCAATTAATGATGTTAAGGCATGTATACATCACAGTAATATCCTGATCTACGCTGATGATATGAAAATATATAAATCTATCACTAGTCAGCAAGACAGAATGTTTCTTCAATCTGACATTAATAGCTTCGCCAATTGGTGTGATAAAAACGGTTTATCCCTGAACCCATCTAAATGTCAACATATGACATTCTCTAGAAAGAATATCCCTTCCACCTTTCAATATTCTCTGTCTCAACATATTCTTTGTAATGTTAATAATTTTAAGGATCTTGGGGTTTATTTCGATCCCAAACTAGTTTTTGCCAAGCATATCAATTTTATTGTTAATAAATCTAATTCTATGCTGGGCTTCGTAAAAAGGTGGGCGAAAGAATTTAATGACCCATACGTTACTATGTCATTGTACAATTGTTTTGTCCGTCCGATTCTAGAGTATGCTTCACAAGTTTGGACGCCATTCTACAACATTCATTCAAATCGAATAGAGGCCATTCAACGAAAATTTATTCGATTTGCACTAAGAGGACTTCCATGGGATGATCCTTTTAACCTACCTCCTTACAGTCAGCGTATTAAGCTTCTTCAAATGTTACCCCTTTCTCAACGTAGGCTTAATAGCGATATCATTTTTTTACAGCAGCTTATATCCGGTCAAATAGATGCACCTGACTTGCTGTCGTCTATTGGCTTTAATTTTCGTGGTGGTGCCCATAATTTACGCAGTGTTGAATTATTGGTTAACCCCCATCATAGAACGAATTATGGGAGTCATGAGCCTATTAGTCGCATGAGTAGAATCTATAATCTAAATGATCAAGTGATTGACTTGCATGTTAGTAAAATTAACCTTAAAAATATTTTGCGTAATAATGCTTTAATATCTTGAATTGTTTTCATTATTTTGTGTCTGTGTTAGTATTTTATAGGTACATAATTATTGTATTTTGAATTGTTTTGTCCTTACTAACACCTGCACTAAATGATGAGCCTGTGAGAGCACTTTTAGTGCCGGCAATTTCTGCTCGTGACAGTTGCTTGCTTTAAGCACTCCACGACACAGAGCTGATAGTGTAGTATAAAAAAAAATCTAAGCTTAAGTCCAACAAAGCAGCTGGATCAGATGGCCTAACCGCTGAGCTATTCAAAGCGGCAGGCGATGACTTGGTTAGGAGCATGCACCAACTCATCTGCGCACCACGAACCATAGGGTAGTACCGACACTAACCCCCGAGGGTCCCTATTTGAATTCTTAGTAGGCACTGACCTAATAGTGTGCAATAGGGGAAATAGTCCCACCTTTATAACCAGAACCCGGCAAGAGGTACTAGATGTTACCTTCGCCTCTATGAACTTGCACCCTGCGATTTCTAAGTGGACATACATGTCGGTGGTTAAACCGATTCTCCTCTATGGAGTACTGGTCTGGTGGCCCGCCTTGGAGAAGAAGTTCAACCTAACCTTGCTGGACAAAACTCAACGAGTTGCATGCCTCAGCATCACCTGTGCGCTGAGAACCTCTCCCACTGCGGCGCTCCAAGCCATGCTCCACTTTCTCCCGACCGACATCGTCGGAAAAGAGTTGGCTGCCAGCTTAGCAATAAGACTGAGAAGCTCCAAACAATGGAAAGAGCAACACACTGGACATGCCAATATACTATCGATGTATCGACATCTTCCTATCTGGAATATGAACTAGAAATACGCCATAACACCTCACCAGCAATTTTTCGCAATCGACGAAGAACTGACTGGTGTAAACACAATTTAATCCTCTCTGCTGAACTGTCCAATCGTGTGCCTAAGACTCCAGAAATATAATTGGAACTTGATGAGCTTAACGCTGTTCTAACCTCCGCCTTAAACGTAGCATTCGACGAATCCTGTCCAATTACTACGAGGAAGGCAGACAATCGTCCACCGTGGTGGAATGCAACACTTAACAAGCTTCGCCACACAAGCAGGAAGCAATTCAACAAAGCCAAAACAACGAGGCTACCTCTGGACTGGGATATCTACAAAGCAAGCCTTAAGAGCTTCAAAGAGGAAGTTCGTAAGGCCAGGCGTAGATCCTGGCGCAGTTTCTGTCAGAGTATTGACAATACGTCTCAATCCTCTAGGCTCCGCAAAGTCCTTTCCAAGAACCCAACCATACCAAGTGTCCTCATGAATCCCAATGGATCATGTACAGAATCAGATGAAGCATCGCTTGGTCTGCTTATGAACACTCACTTCCCCGGCTGCACGCCTATACCTAGCGAAAACCCTGCCCTGGTAAACGCTGCACGCCCACCGTCCTCATAAACGAGGAAAAACTGAATGGGCAGTGAACAGCTTTGAGCCATTCAAGTCCCCGGGGCCAGACGGAATTTTTCCGGCACAAATTCAGGCGGCCCTCAGCATAACAGGGCAGCATCTGTCCCGTATTATGAGGGGCTGCTTAATGCTAGGAACAAAGCCGGCCGCCTGGACTGAAGGAAGAGTGATATTCATAGCCAAGGCAGGAAAAACATCGCACACTTCCCCGAAGGACCTTAGACCCATAAGGCTAACATCCTTCCTCCTCAAGATTCTAGAAAGAATTCTAGATCTTCACATTAAGGCCACCATTGATAGCAACTTGCTATCCACATCACAACACGCTTACCAAAAAGTTAAATCTGTTGAAACGGCCCTGCACTCTATCGTCTACCACGTCGAAAAATCCCTATCTATCAAAGAACTTGCTTTAGTGACATTTCTCGACATAGAGGGAGCTTTCAACAACGTTGAAACCTATTCGATTACCAACGCCCTACGCGGGCTCAACATCGACGACTCAATCTGCTGCTTTGTGGAATATATGCTCAAAAGCAGGGTAATAACCGCATCCTTCGGAAGTAGCACTGTCAAACGACGTGCACACAGGGGCACCCACCAATGGGGAGTATTGTCTCCGCTACTGTGGAATCTAGTGCTCAACGAAGCCCTTCTGAACATTGAACACACTGGATGCAGACGATGTCGCGATACTTGTAAGAGGCAAATACCCGCAGACGCTGGCAGATGTCATGCAATCTGCTATCAACATACTGACAGGTTGGACCGAAAGATACGGCCTGTCCGTCAATCCAACAAAGACTGAGCTGGTCCTGTTCACACGAAGACATAAACTCCCTGAGTTCACTACCCCGAAGATCAGAGGCACTCCTCTGGCACTCTCAAATAGCGCTAGCTATTTAGGTCTGAAACTTGATCGCAAGCTACTTTGGAGGGAAAATGTAGTCGAACGTGCCAGAGCGTGCCGAGCTGCTCTTTACATTTGCAAAAAGGCGGTAGGCTCCACGTGGGGCCTACAACCAAAAATTATGCACTGGTTATACATGTCGGTAGTTAAACCGATTCTCCTCTATGGAGTACTGGTCTGGTGGCCCGCCTTGGAGAAGAAGTCCAACCTAACCTTGCTGGACAAAACTCAACGAGTTGCATGCCTCAGCATCACCGGTGCGCTGAGAACCTCTCCCACTGCGGCGCTCCAAGCCATGCTCCACTTTCTCCCGACCGACATCGTCGGAAAATAGTTGGCTGCCAGCTCAGCAATAAGACTGAGAAGCTCCAAACAATGGAAAGAGCAACACACTGGACGTGCCAATATACTATCGATGTATCGACATCATCCTAAGGTCACCGACCACCTGCCCACTGAATACAATTTTGACCTAGGCTACAAACATCTAATCCCAGACAGAACCGAGTGGACACAACGTCATGTCCTACACCACGAATCGCTGTCAATTTTTACGGATGGGTCCAAAACGGAGGACGGAGTCGGTGCCGGAGTCTTCTCTGAAGACCTGGACATCCACCTCTCCTTTAACCTTCCAGATCACTGCAGCGTTTTTCAAGCCGAAGTCACCGCCGTCCGCCAAGCCGCTGCCTGGTTGTCGGTTAATACGATATCGAAATCAGATATTGTAATATACATCGACAGTCAGGCGGCCATCAAATCCCTTGCATCCAGCACTACAAGATCCAAGGCAGTGAAAGACTGCCGTGCATCTCTTAACGAGATAGCCGGTCAGTATAGCCTCACCCTTTGCTGGGTGCCGGGTCACTGTGACATACCAGGGAATTGTGAAGCTGACGAACTGGCCCGACGAGGCTCTTCTGGTTTAAACAGCATAAGCGTCACCGACATCGAGGCGCCAACATCTTATCTTAAAAACCTCATAGACACCAATGCGGTGAGCGAAGCCAACCATCGTTGGCACCAACTCGACCAGTGCAACACCGCAAGGCTACTCTGGCCGACACTAAATAAATCCAGGTCCATCGGACTACTAAGGCATAAGAGGGGAACCCTCTCCAAATTAGTAAACGCCCTCACCGGGCACTGTGCTGTAGGAAGACATGCCTAAAGGTTGGGAATTCCCTACAATGACTTCTGCAGAAGCTGTAGGGACGAGGAAGAAGACGAGACCATCAGTCACTTCCTTTGCACGTGTCCTGCACTCGCCAACATTAGGAAGGCTACATTGGTTGAATACCTTTTCAATGATCTAAACGATCTTAACAACGCCTGCACAGCAAGGATTAGCTCCTTCATTCAGAGGAGCAAATGGTTCCCTGAGTAAGAGGGTGACCCACCCACCTTACACATCGGCAGCACAATGGACCTACTTCTGGTCTAAGTGCATCCTCATCGAGGGCCAGTGTCAACCAACCAACCAACCAACTCATGTGTAAAATGTGGTCGAAGGAAAGTATGCCCGATGAAAGGAACCTAAGCATTGTTTGCCCGATCCTCAAGAAAGGACACCCTCTGAACTGCGCCAACTACAGAGGTATTAGTCTTCTTAACATCGCATACAAGATCTTATCTGCCGTTCTGTGTGACCGCCTGAAGCCTTTCGTCAACAACCTGATTGGTCTCTATCAGTGTGGCTTCAGGCCAGCAAAGTCTACAATCGACCATATATTCACACTGCGGCAGATCTTGGAGAAAACCCATTAAGTCCAAATCGATACCCAACACCTTTTTATCGATTTTAAGGCCGCCTATGACAGCATTTATAGCGACGAGCTATACAGAGCAATGTCAAGTTTTGGCATCCCTGCCAAACTCGTCGGTTTGTGCAGGATGACAATGGAGAATGCACGCTGTTCCATCAAAGGTCGGTAAAGAACTCATATAGAGACCTTCGATGCCAAAAAAGGATTTAAGACAAGGCGATGCGCTGTCATGTGACTTCTTCAACATCGTTCCTGTAAGAATAGTGCAAAACTCAAATGTTAACAGCAGAGGCACTATCTTTCAAAAGTCCGTCCATATACTCTCCTACTCCGACGACATCCACATAATCGGCAGAACGCAGCGGGAATTCACTGGCGCATTCGTGAGTATTGAGACGGTGGCGGCGAAGATGAGGGCAAGACAAAGTATATGCTGTCATCAAGAAAGGACACCCAACACCGATATCTCGGACAGAATGTGACTATAGACAGATATAACTTTTAGGTGGTTCATTACTTTGTCTACCTAGGCTCCGCAATGAACTCAGGCAATGACACCAGCGCTGCGATTAAATGAAGTATAACTCTTGCCTATCGCTATTTCTTTGGCCTAAGAAAGCAATTAAGTAGCAAAGCCCTCTTTCGAACAACTAAAGTGACCCTTTATAACATCTTAATAATCCCAGTCCTTCTCTATGGTGCAGAGGCTTGGACGCAAAAGCGGATGAGGTCACTCTTGGTTGTTTTGAGAGGAAAATTCTTCTGGTAATTTTTGGTCCCGTCTGCACAGACGGTGAATTGAGGAGGAAATACAACGGCGAACTGTGCAGGCTGTACAGCGACATCGACTTAGTCAGAAGAGTGAGGGTCCAACGACTGAGGTTGCTGGGTCATGTAGAGCGAATGGACCTGATTGCTCCGGCCCGGAAGATCATCAAATCCACACCCAAGGGACGGCGCAGTAGAGGAAGACCGCGATTTAGGTGGCGCACGCAAGTAGAAGGGGGCCTTAACCAACTTAGCGTGCGGAACTGGAGACAGCTGGCCAAAGATCGTGCTGGCTGGAGACGCTTGTTGGTTGAGACAGCTGACCAAAGATCGTGCTGGCTGGAGACGCTTGTTGGTTGAGGCCCAGGTCCCGGACTGTAGCGCCACCCTAAGTAAGAAAGTAAGTAAGAGCAGGCATGTTTGGATAGTTTATCAAAGAGATTGGAGTTCGGTTTTTCGCAGTTTGTATTACTAAAAACCACATTGTCTTACAATAGCTGTGAAGACTGACTGTAGTGTGTGACCGATTTTCCCAATTGAACTGAAGATATCATTGAATAAGATACTTTAAAAATCAATAAAAATTTCGAAGTATTGAAGCTCTTGAGACGACTTTGGTTAAGACAACGGCTACGGTTTGGACAAACTCAATATTTTTAGATTAAATTATTCATTTTTATTCAATTTTCACTTAATGCTATTTACAGTTTATATAAAAAATTCAAAAATAATTCAAAAATAATAATAAGTGTAAGAGAATAAATCGGTGTCATTCAGTAAGTTATATCGTTAGAGTTGAATGACCGCCAGAAATTTCGGCTCAAACTAGAAGAATAACTGACGTGGGGTACTTTCAGTTGTTCTTTTTTTTTTATTTTTTAAATTGTTGTTTAAAGAAACATAACTTATAAAAAAATATAAAAACATAAGCGATATTAATAACAATAAAGATACTTATACAAAATAATCTTTTCGTATATCAAGTTCTTACTTTATAGACTAATTCTATGTCAGTCATGTTTAGAGTGAAAAGCCAGTTTGTGATTTTTTTCAAGAAAGAATGAAAGTAGTAAGTTGTTCTAATTGAAATGGGCAGATTATTGAATACAATTGCGGATGTCATTAAATAAAAATTCATAAAATGTGTTTTGTGTGAAACTAGAGTATCAACAAGTGCCAGATTATTAACCCGTAAGTTGTATATTGAAGAGTTTCTAGATGGAATATTACCACTTTGTTTATAGAACTCTTTTAAAATTTTAAAATTATAGAGATGACGCAATGGTAGTAATCTTAACTCACAAAAAAGAGGCCAGCTTCCAGTTCGTCGACTTTTTCCACAAATGATACGAATTATATGCTTTTGAGCAATCAAGATTGGTCTAAGAGTGTTCATATAAGCACCTCCCCAACACACTATCCCATATTGCAATTTAGACTGAGTAAGTCCGTAGTAGATCATTGTTAAAACTTTTTTTGAGCAGAATGGCTTTAACAGATACATCTTTCGAGTTATCAGATTCATGTAAGTTTTGAGTGATTGAACATGAACTTTCCAGTTAAGGTTGCAGTCGATGATAACTCCTAAGTACTTAAAGTAATCAACAAGCTCAATTTGAAAACAATTACGTGAGCACTGATTTTGTTCTTGGAAGTTATTTCTACAACATACATGCAAAGGTAAAGCAAACTTTTGACAGTCATATGCGTGGAAAAATGCTTCAATCTCCCTAGGAAAATCCCCCGATAGCTTAAAACACATGATTTTAGTTTTTTCACTAATAATCAATCTGTGGTACGCAAACCAAGCTCTAAGCAGTTGTAAATCCTTACTTATGTTAGCAAAACATTCGAAATATGAAGATTCGATATAAGTGAAAGCTATATCATCTGCAAAGGCTCTACGATTTCCAGAAAAATTCTGGTGGAACAGTGAGTTAATGTAAATTAAGAATAGACTCGGACCCAAAACAGAACCCTGAGGAACACCATTTTTCAACCTTAATACATTGCTAAAAATCCCATTTACATACACACTTTGTTCCCTTCCGATCAAGTACGATTTTAACCATTCATAAAGTATTCCCCTAAACCCAGCATTGTATAGCTTTCTTAAAAGAATTTCATGATCGACCAAGTCAAATGCCTTAGTCATATCAATAAACAATGCCATCGTAGATTAATCATCATTAATCCCCTTGTATAGATCACAACATACTTTTAGAATTGCATCTTCAGTAGATCTACCTGATCTAAAACCAAATTGATCATCAGGAAAAAAGTTATTTTTTCAAGAAATGAAAGCATTCTAGTTTTAACTAATTTTTCAAAAATTTTCGAAAACGTAGAAAGCAACGAAATAGGCCCATAATCAGCTACGTTTTTACGGTTACCTTTTTTAAAAAGTGGAATAACTTCAGCTCTTTTCAAAGAATTGGGAAACTTCCCCATACTAACACTTAAGTTAAAAATATAACATAAAATATCCACAATTTCCCAAGATATTTTTTTTAACAAAAGAGCAGATACACTATCACTGGTACAAGAATTTTTACTTTGCAAACTTTGAATTAATTTACCAACTTCTACAGGCGTGAATTCTTCAAAACGAAAACTATTCCTTTGAGTTGTTTCTTTTTTTTAAATATTTTCAATAGTGCAGTTACAACTATTGTGAAGCGGCACAGGGAGTCTTACAGCTTCGGTAACACTAACAAAATAATTGTTAAAACTATTTGCTATTAATTGCGGGTCAGAAGTAATATCATTATTTGTAAAGATATTAGAAATATTATTAGATTTAATTTGCTTCCCTAAAATACAATTTACTACTTTCCATTCATTTTTAGTGTTGCCCCTGAAACGTATCAAGCGGTTGGTGTAATATGAATTGCGTGACTCAGCAGTTAGATTTTTAACACGTTTGCAAAGCTTAGAATAATATTTGACTATATTTAGGTTTTGTATCATCATCACTCACTCACTATCGGAAAAGAACAGCGCAGTAATGAAAGATTATTTGAAAAACTAATAGTTTTTGTGAAGAAACACTTTTCGTTATAAACTCCAAAACTCTACGTATACCGTTTTTTTTTATTCAAAAGCACAAGTTTACTGTCACCTTAGCTAAGGAAGCATTCGACTATTATTTATGTAACTCTGTTCAATTTCACTTCACCTTAATTTATGTTCAGAGTTTGCTGCCGTATTTCGCCAAGTTTACTAGAGGTCGATGATAACTTAATTATTCCATATCCCCATTACACAACCAACACTATTAACATAAATTAATAAATAAGCACTTAGTAAGTAACTTTTTAAACACACCTTAAACCGCCTATCACCCGATGGTGATTCCGCGTATTTTATATCGACAAACTGATAGACTTTTCGTTGGGTCCATGCCGTTTGGACTATCCTACCCTGAATGGCTCCCAATCTCGGCAAATCGACAAATGTATTATCCTGATCCTCATACCAAGAATTGGCACAAGTCAATGAAAATATTCCAAAAATCAAAAGATATCCGAGTACCGACATTTGGAATGCAAAACGCTTGAGACCAGTCTTAAAACGAGTCGAATCAAATACTGACTGATTAGTGGCATGAAGATTTGCATTTAAGAAAGAGTTTTAGTTGCCTTTCGTCTCAAAATATGCTAATGTTCCCCAAAACCATATGTCAAGAATCTATAATGAGAACATTTGGGTCAGCATATAGCCTGTAGCCTGTCATCCCATTGTTTCTGCAAGAACAATGCGACCTTAATTGTTTCGAACTAGAGAAGATGCTATAAATCAATTTAATTTAAAAACAAATCTAATCAACATCTTATGAACTCATCTCGTTGCGCAGCTAAATACCATTTATTATCTGAAGTTCAACGACTTTGAAACATACTCGTACTCTTGTTTGGAGGTTTATTGGGTATACCTACGAGTGGGTCACTAGTGTGGGACTAGATTGTATTCAATTTCAAAAAAAAAAAAAAAAAATGAAATGAAATAAAAACAAAAATCATGCTTTATTGGATCGAAATTAGCATTTTTTTCTCTTATGCAAATTTTGGGGAAAAAAACCGGCGACAATGCATCGAATAATATTTAGATAGAAATCTATTTTTAAATTAGCGATGGCGACAGATTTACATATATCCAGAAATCATGTATAGCAAAACTCCCGAATTGATTCGATTGACTGATAAGCCAAGTGAGTTCGAGCTTGGTGAATTGATAAGATGGCATTGCCAGGTTTCCTTACTTTACTTTTGGTGGCGCTTACAGTCCGGGGTAGACCACGGCCTCAACCAACAAGCCCCTCCAACCAGCTGGGTCACTCGCTAGCTGCCTCCAGTTACGCACACCAAGTTGGTTGAGGTCGTTCTCCAATTGTGCGCGCCACCTAAGGTGGGGTCTTGCTCTGCTGCGTTGACGGGGTGTATTCGAAGACTCGTTGGGCTGGTGCGTTGTTGTCCATACGCTCCACGTATCCCAGCCATCTCAGCCGTTGTAGTTTTAGCTTCTTGACCAGGTCTGCGTCGATGTATAGTTCGTCGTTGAATCTTCTTCTCCACATTCCATCGTCAGCAACTGGACCGAACATTGCCAGGTTTATCTAAACAAATATTTTTAACAAGTATTAATGGCGTCAAAATATTTCTGGCTCAATGTTAAATAGACCAAAGCCCAATCGCCCAGAAACAAGCGGTTCTACCGGCGAACCCCACATGCGGGTTATGATCCCTTTAATCGAGTTCATAATCTCAACGTTAAAGAAAAGAAGAAAGAAGAAGCCCTGTGTCTGATCGTTTACAGTCAAAACGCCCAGAATGCAAGAAAACAGACAACATTTTAAATCGCTTTAAACTAGTTTCGGACGACTTATCATTGTCAATGGACAAAAAAAACATAAGAAAAGGTTACAGTCCGCTTGGGCGAACTGTTGGATATTCTATTAAGGCGGATGGTTTTTCGACCTCCTGGCAACAAAACTCATATCAACGTCTTCAGCGCTATTTTGATACGACACCAAATAAGACTCGAAGTAAAGCTCAAAACGAAAAGAAATCAATGAACACGATGGCTGGCTTTCGTCAGTGTCCGTCATCGGCAAATAAAATCAAAGAAAGTTTCACTCACGCTAGCTTCTCCGCCCCCTTGGCAATAGGCGTTGTGTGCAATGCTGAGTTTGACTGAGTGCGTGCAAATCGCCCAATAATCCGTGCTTATAGCCAGTAAACTAGCGGCGACGTATGTACGACTAAATGTTCGGTATATGAGTTTTGGCCAGATCTGCGTAGTCGCTAGATATGTGAGCCTGAGCCTTAGCGGACCACTCCGAACAACTACCTCCGCAGCACAAGACTTTCTACTTCGTCTGATACACCTCGATATATTCAGTAGGCAAACAACTGAACTGAAATTATGGCGATCAAAGAAGCCGTGTCGTGGCCAAAGAGAAATGTGATAACAACTTAGGACATCCGTATCCTCTCGGACAGCCAGCCGCGATAAAGTCACTGGACTCACTCTCTTCAAACTGCATCGAAGTCGAAGCCGTAGACTGCCAATCATCTCGCAGAGAGATGGCGCAGCAGTTCAACATTCACCTCTGCTGGGTGCCACGGCATAGAGACATTCCAGGGAACTGGAATATTTAATACTTCTTTAATACTTTTTCTTCTTTAATACTCTTCCTTTAATTTTTTAGTTTTATCTTGTTTTGAATTAAAATCTAATAACTTTTGTAATACTATTCTACTTTTTGTTTATTTTTCTTCTTTTATAGCGGGCATTTCCACTGCTGACAGAATGTCTGATCAATTTTCCGCGCTTTCTGGCGTTGGAGTGAATAATTACCTAACTCGGATTATGAGTTACACTATCAGATAATGTTGAGGGATTACGTGTATGCTACTTAAATGCACGTAGTCTCAATGCAGAGAAGCTTGATTATTTGGGTTCTTTGTTCGTAACTTCTTGTGTTGATGTTATTTGTGTCACTGAGACGTGGTTTAAGCCAGATATTGAAGATGTCTTATATCAAATCCCCAATTACAATTTATTTAGGAATGACAGAGTAACATTGACAATTGGTGGTGGTGTTGCTATTTATTGTAGATCTAGTTTAACTTGAAAACTTGTTGAGAAATCAGTTGGATCTATGGTTGAGTACGTGATTGCGGAAATATCTGATAATTACATAAAATGCTTAGTCTCCTGTGTGTATTGTCCTGATCGTAGTACCTCTCCTGAACCATTTTTTTCTGAGCTACTCGTATCTATTTTTTTTAGCATTATACGAGCACATAATTGTCTGTGGGGACTTTAATGCTGATTTGTGCAGACGCGATTCTCGTGCATACCAAATCTGTGATTTTTGTGCTTCTTGTGGGCTCTCGATAGTTAATTCCAATCCAACGCGTTTCTCTCCCATTTTTGAACCTAGCCTTTTAGATCTTGTTATTGTTGCTGATAATTCATTAGTTCTGCTCTTTGACCAATTATCACTTGATGGCATCTCAGATCATGATCTACTGTTTTTTACGTATGGTATTAGTTTTGCGCATAGAAGTGTACCTATCCAGTTTTCCTACAAAGATCTCAATTCAATTGATGCTCATGCCCTTGAAAGAGGCATATCCTTATCACCCTGGGAGAGTTGTAGGCTTGCTGTTGACCCTGATGACAAAATTAATTGTTTCCAGTCCATAGTTTCACACTTATATGAAAACTTTGATCCTATGAAAACTGTTGTTATCAGGGACAAGAACTGTCCATGGCTTACAACAGATGTTGTTAATGCGATAAAATGTAGAAACAGGCTCTGCAGCAAGTGGAAGAGATCGCCGCATGCATATAATTGGGATATGTATAAATCTGCCCGTAACCGCGCAACGCGTATCACACGTGCTTCTAAATGCAATTACTTCAGTTCTAAATTGAATGCAACGCTTCCATCAAAGACACTTTGGAGAAATTTGCGGGAAGTAGGTATCAAAAGTGATAACAGAGTGGTCTGTGAAATTGAACCTGATGTCTTGAATGATCACTTTCTCTTCGGTGTTGACGAAGCATGCAATTTTAATATCGCTTATAACAGCTCAAGGAGTCCATCACCAGAGTTACACTTCATTTCTGTCGCAGAATCAGAAATAATAGACATTATTGCTGCGATTAAGTCCAATGCAATCGGAGAGGATGGGATACCGCTTAAATTCTTAAAACTGATTTTACCATATATTATTGGTCATCTCACTGAAGTTATTAATTTTTGTTTAATGACCACAACATTTCCCCAATGTTGGAAATTGGCTAGGGTTATACCTGTTGCTAAAAAGCGCAATGCAAAACTTGTTTCCGATTTTAGGCCTATAAGTATACTACCTTGCTTATCGAAGATACTTGAAAAAGTAATTGTGAAGCAAATTTCCTATCATCTTCAACGTAATTCCCTGCTCCATCACCTTCAGTCTGGGTTTAGAGCTGGCCATAGCTGTTCAACAGCAATGGTTAATATTATGGATGATATAAGAACAAATATTGATGAGCGCCATGTCACCTTTCTTTGCCTCCTTGATTTTTCAAAGGCCTTTGATTCGGTCAATCATAAACTTTTGTGCTGGAAGTTAAAACATTATTTCAACTTTAGCCCTAATGCTGTAAAACTACTTGACAGTTTTTTTAAGTAATAGGCAACAAAAGGTTGTTATTGGAAATAATTCTTCATCATTTAAGCCTGTCACTCGAGGGGTTCCCCAAGGTTCAATTCTAGGTCCAATTTTGTTTTGTATGTTCATTAATGATCTGCCGTCTATCTGCAAATATGCTACTACTTACCTCTATGCCGATGATGTCCAATTGAGCTTATCTCGGCCTGTTTGCAATGCTCATGATCTTGCCAACAAATATAATGATGACTTATCTGCAATTTCAAGATGGGCTACTGCTAATGGACTTATTTTGAATCCGAACAAAACTCAGATAATAGCAATTTCAAATAAGCCAATAGATCCTAACCTCTTACCTAATATTTATCTTTCTGGTACAAAGATTAGTTATGTTGATACAGTTACTAGCTTAGGATTTAAGATTAACCGTACGCTGTCGTCTTATGATAACATAAACTTTGTTGTTGGCCGCATTTATGGCTGTCTAAGGAAACTTTGGTTGACGGCTAGCTTTACTCCGACAGAAACTCGGCGCAAACTGGTAATTGCCCTGATTTTACCTATTATTACGTATGCCGAGGTAGTTCACAGTGATCTAGACTCTCTTTCACAGAACAAATTGCGAGTCGCGTTTAATGACTCAGTCAGATACATATTTGGTTTGAGGAGGTATGATCGAATATCTCAACTATCTTATAATGTCCTGGGTTGTACTCTATTGAATTTCTTAAACGTTCGAAATCTCATCTTTCTTCATAGGGTTCTTCATAGCAGAACTCCTTTACAACAAACTATCTATATCACGATCTCAAAGAACTCTTAACATTAATATTCCTTCTTTCAAGTACTTGAATTCCTCCCGTATGTTTTTTATTCACTCTGCAAGGCTCTGGAACTCTTTGCCTTTACATATTAAACAGATTCGAAATTACAAAAATTTTAAACTTAATGTTTTCAGTTATTTTTCTATGCAGCAATGAAAATGACGATAATCATGATAATTAATTATAATAACTTTCTCTGTCATAGCTTTTCCACATATTTTGAATTCTTTACTCCTATCTTTCATTATCTCTCTTTTTTTATCTAGTTTTATATATTTGTTACGAATCTAATTTTAATGACGCAAAAACGTTTGTACTATAAAAGCCTAAGTCTTATTGTACAACTCAAACTTTATATTGTATATAAATAAATTGAAATTAAATAAATTGAAATTAAAACTACAAGGTAGATGAACTCGCCCAACTCTTTTACCTGATAAAGGTTTTCTATTAATACCTATCGCTACATGCAAACTTATATTTAAGCTATTCGCAATCAAGAGTACAAACCTGAGGTGGACAAGTCGTACGTTATTGGTTAAGTAAGTAATTTTAGACTTAATACAGTTTTGTTAAAGAATTTTTATTATGTGTTTTTTTGTGATAAGTTGTTAACATTTAAACAAATATTTATAAGTTAATCACAGCATTTAAAATCACGCTTTTGAACATGTCCGAGTAAAAATAAAAAGATCCTCATTAGCTTATTTTTTTTAATAATTAAGAGTTACTACATTCTAGGTGACTATGTACAATATGTAAGGTGTTTTACACAAAAAAAATGTTTTGTTTTGTAGAATAAGTATGCATCGTGGCAACAAAAACAATGTCAAACAATCACTAGGAAAAAGAAAACGACAAATATGTTGAAGAAACATCGGGCTCTTTGAATTCTTCACCTTCATTATTGAAACTGACCGGTGTACTCGACATCTTCACCTTCTCCAATCAATCCAGTTCTCCAAGAAATTAATATGGACAGTGCACGAGTACTAGTAATGTTAAATCGACGACTGAATTCAACCAAAGGAAATATAACATTTCACCACTGTACACTGATCAGAGTTATTTTGATGATTCCGGACCGTAATTTTATACCTGGTACAAATAGTAAGCTAGACCGTTTACTTCAAGGTGGAGCAACAAAATTGCCAAGTAGTTCTTCGTCAAGTAGCTCTTCTTCAAGTAGCTCTTCTTCCAGTGGCTCCACATCAAGTAACTCGGATAATGAAGCTAAAAATACACCCCTTGCTTCAACTGGTGGATCAGCAATTCAAACAGCCATAGAGGCAAATGTTGCTTCGGAAGTGCAGAACAACACCGAAGGTAGAAGGAGGCTACGTAATGTAGGAAATTGGAAGACTAAAATAGCAAAAACACTTCGCAATACTGGTAAAGCATAGAAAACGGCGACTTAAAAACAAGTACCTGCAAAGAAGATGGGTCCGACATGTGACGAAAAATGCAGATTAAATTGCAGTTCAAAGATAAATGAGACACCAAGACAGGATATTTTCAACAATTATTGGAATTTTGGAGACTTACAAAAACAAAGAGAATTTATAATTAGACATAATACAGACAATAAACCAAAATACAGATACTCATCCACTCAAAAAAAATATAATTTTTATTTTTACTTCCGAGGTTTGAAGGATTAATTTTAACGCAATAAAAGATTCAGACTAATGTAAAAAACTTTATAATATACTTAAGCTTATATTTTATATTTTTGTTCTCCTATATCCAATTTAGTGACTACATTATACAACAGTAGAACTGAATAATTAATTAGAAGAAAAATGTTATGTTTTTGAAGGTTTATATTGATATTTTTTTTTTGTTTAAATAAGTACGAAATGTTAAAATAATTTGTTTCTTAGAAGGATAATTTTGTGTGTTTTGAAGGTTTATTTCGTAATTTTTTTGTTGAACAAGTTTATGTACACAATGTTGTAAAAAATGTTATATTCTTTTTTCATAAAAGTCTTGTCTTTATAAACTGTTTTCTTTAACTACAAATAAATTACAAATTGTTGTAACTTCAAAAAGTTTCTTGAAACCGTGGAGAAAAAGTGCACATAAAATCGTAGTAACTTTGTACGAAAATAGTAATTCGTATGACCGTTCGCAATCTTTTGACTTTCGGAAAGCAAATTTTCAAAGGCTTTCTGATGAAATTTCCAGCTTTAATTTTAATCTTACTGCGTTTTCTAATATTAAAGATGCAGTAGTTTCCTTTTATTCTTTGATGGATAACTGCATGAAAAAAGTGATTCCTGTGAAATCCTCTAGGAATCTGAAAACGTCCCATCCTTGGTACACTAAATAGCTCAAATCAATACGAAACAGACGTAATAGGGCTTGGAAGAACTATTTAAAAAGTCTCCGCCATTCAGATCTTGAGCTCTATCTTACACTATTCAACGAATTCAAATCTTTATCCTGCAACTTGACTATATAAGTAAAATGGAATGCTCTTTAAAAGTGGACCCCAAACTTTTCTGGGGATTTGTCAATTCTAAGAAAAAAACCGATGGTTATCAATCGAAGCTTACTTACAATAGTTCTACAACTGCTGATTCGCTAGACGCAAGCAATATGTTTGCAGATCATTTCAGTAAGTCATTTAGGGAGACCCCTCTTCACATTGATGATCAATATTTTAGTTATCTAACTAGCTGTTCCTAAATAAGTTTTAGTAGTATCTCATTCGATTTGGAAACAATTTTAAAATGTATTTCTTCTCTGAAGAATGGCTATTCATCAGGTCCCGATGGCATTGCCCCGATAGTTCTTAAAAAATGTAGTCAAGCAATTGCTCCACATCTTAAGTATCTGTTTGAATTGTCCATTAATACTGGTAAATTCCCTAAGCTATGGAAAAGTGTTTTTATCACACCTGTATTTAAAAAAAGCGAACGTGGTGATATCACTAATTATAGGCCTATTTCAAAGCTTTCGTGTATCCCTAAGCTTTTTGAACAAATTGTTCGTGAAAAGTTAATATTTCTTTGTCGCAATATAATTTGTAGTGAACAGCATGGATTTGTAAAAAAACAGATCCACTGTCACTAATCTGTTAAGTTTCTTGCATGATTGTTCTAATGCCTTAGAGAATAAGGACGAAATGGATTGCATATACACTGACTTCTCTAAGGCTTTCGACCAGCTGTCCCATGAAATAATCGAATTTAAGCTTAGGGCTTTTGGCTTCCCACCATGTTTCATAAAATGGGTTAATTCATACCTTAGATCAAGGGTTTATCAAGTCAAATTTAGAGGATCGCTATCTGTATCTTTCACAGCTCAGTCTGGAGTTCCCCAAGGAAGTCACCTCGGACCAATTTTATTTATACTTGCCATTAATGATGTTAAGGCATGTATAAATCACAGTAATATCCTGATCTACGCTGATGATATGAAAATATTTAAATCTATCACTAGTCAGCAAGATAGAATTTTTCTTCAATCTGACATTAATAGCTTCGCCAATTGGTGTGATAAAAACGGTTTATCCCTGAACTCTACCAAATGTCAACATATGACATTCTCTAGAAAGAATATACCTTCCACCTTTCAATATTCTTTGTCTCAACATATTCTTTGTAATGTTGATAATTTTAAGGATCTTGGGGTTTATTTCGATCCCAAACTGGTTTTTGCCAAGCATATCAATTTTATTGTTAATAAATCTAATTCTATGCTGGGCTTCGTAAAAAGGTGGACGAAAGAATTTAATGACCCATTCGTTACTATGTCATTGTACAATTGTTTTGTCCGTCCGATTCTAGAGTATGCTTCACAAGTTTGGACGCCGTTCTACAACATTCATTCAAATCGAATAGAGGCCATTCAACGTAAATTTATTCGATTTGCACTTAGAGGACTTCCATGGGATGATCCTTTTAACCTTCCTCCTTACAGTCAGCGTATTAAGCTTCTTCAAATGTTACCCCTTTCTCAACGAAGGCTTAATAGCGATATCAGTTTTTTACAGCAGCTTATATCCGGTCAAATAGATGCACCTGACTTGCTGTCATCTATTGGCTTTAATTTTCGGTGTGGTGCCCATAATTTACGTAGTGTTGATTTATTGTTTAGCCCCCATCATAGAACGAATTATGGGAGGCATGTGCCTATTAGTCGCATGAGTAGAATCTATAATATAAATGATCATGTGATTGACTTGCATGTTAGTAAAATTAAGCTGAAAAATATTTTGCGCAATAATACCTTAATGTCTTAATTTATTTGCATGATTTGTGTTTGTGTTAGTATTTTATAGGTACATACATATTTATTGTATTTTTAATTGTTTTGTCCTTACTAACACCTGCACTAAATGATGAGCCTTGCTCCATGACACAGAACTGATAGTGTAAATAACAAAAAAAAAAAAAAAAAAAAATGTCAAGAATAACTAAATAATGCAAAATAAACCATCTCTCTGAAAACTTTTTTGGGGGCAATACCGTCCTAACTCAAAAATTGCAAATATATTTATAACCTACAATATTTAAAATAATACGTAAATTGATAATTGCTTTATTTTTATTAACAATCCTAATAAATTATTAATTTCTTTATAATCAATATTCGTTTTTCGCCGATTCTGAAAAAAAGTCACATTTTGAGTTACAAAAGTATTGTATTATTAGTGCGATGTGTTGACGTTGTTAAAGGCGCTTTTATGTCTAAGAAAACAACCCTAGTGTACTCCTTCTGATGCAGGGAGTATTCGATAACGCGTACCAAAGAGTGAAGTGTGGTTTCCACAGACTTGCCTTTGCAGTTCGCATGTTGAGCGAAGACAGAAGTTGGGTATTTATGTTGGTACGAAGATGGACATCAATCAGACTAATAGGTCTGAGTTCATTTGGACTTACATGGGAGTATTTGTTAGCCCTGGGTATGAAAACCACTTTTACTTCTCTCCAAGCCGGAGGAATATGTACTAAATCTAGACAGTTCTTCAGAATCATCTCAAGTTGTTGAAATATTTTGAATATTTTCCATTGCTACGACTTTTTCTAAAATTCATTAGAGATAAGGCATGTTCAAGGCGAAATGTATCTTTTTTTATGATGCATTAACGTTTCAGCTTTACAATGTTTTTGGTCATTTTTTACCTCGTTTTGTTAATTTTTTTTTTTCAGCTTCGGTTGAAAATTTTTCCCGGATTGGAAACCGTTGTAGTGTGATTCCACTTTGAGATTCCTGAGAGATGAATGCTAAGAAATCATTACATTGTAGTTAGCTAGTTAGCACCTAGAGTAATGAAATGAGAAATAAAGCTACCAACCACGAATACGGGGTCGCAAAAAGTGAGGCTTGCACTTACACTGGACGCAAATTGGGCTCGGGTCGGCACTGATTAAAACTTTACGTCAGAAACTCCTCGTTGCAGACAGAGTGATTCCTTGAGGGATGTGACCTTTTGATAATACTCGATAGCCTTTTTCATTGTCAATCGAAAGTTCTATGTGCAGTGTGTGACCCCAAGATAATTATTATAAAGTTCTGCACATCACTTACCGACCTATGAATGTATAACCCTCACTTAAAACATATTCTAACCTCTTCACCTCCGTCGCTTATATTTTCGAGAACATCGATGACGATGCTTTTGCCCAGTAACTACGACAACGGACCATATTTTGAGCTAGAAATATTCTTTACTCATACCATCCATTTATTTATAAGAGTTACTACTACACCAAAAACAACCTAGCAATACATAAATTTGACGTCAAATATTTGCATACTTCCAAGCCGAAAGGTCCACTCAATCAAGATTAGCATTAACGTTCCACGACTCAACAAAACATGTTTGCACTGCTGCTTGACCGAATGAGAACGAAAACAGTTCCATAGAAAACTGTCAGCTTTTATAGGTCAAAGAACCGATTGAGCTTTTGACAGCCAACAGTGTCGGCGGCTTTGTCTATAATCGACCCAATGAATCAATAAAGAGTTAAGTTTAAGCCATTATGTTCCTTTGTCGATGGCCCACGCGCTATTGCTTTTGAGGAACACCTGATATTCGTAAGTACTTTCTCGAGGGCCTCGAGAGATGATTGACCCCTTTCGAAAAATATTGCGAACAAAAAAACAAACAACAAAAAAAGGTTTCTCCCTCCTCTGAAGAGCCTCTAATCCATCTTAATATACTTTGCAGATTCGAATAGAAGATTTCTTCTGCGGCAGAACACATTATAGAGATTTAGTTTGGTCTGAACTTCGGTGGAATATACTCGCATAGGCATGACATCGCTGATACTATATTTAGTCGTTCTGTTGACAGTTCTGGTCACAGTTACCAGCAATGAAGATCAGCTCTTGGTCAAACAACTGAAAGCCGCCAAACCACGCTTGTATACAGTGGAGTTGCCAGACGTTGGAAAGATCCGAGGGCGTATTCAACGCACTCAATGGAGCCAAAGGGCGATATATCAGTTTTTGGATATTAAGTATGGCGAATCACCATCCGGCGAGATGAGATTCAAGGTAAGAATTCGTAAGCAAAGATGTGAAGAGGATCCTAAATTGTTTAACCATCGAACAGCCATCGCTACCAGCGAAACCGTGGTCAGCGGTTCGCAAAGCTTACTTACATCGGCGGGGATGTCCGTCGTTGCAGGATTTAACCACTATCAAGGTGCTAGAGAAGAAGAACAAGGACGTCGAGGATTGCCTGTTTCTTACCGTCAACACTAAGGCGGTGAGTATGTTCATCCAGAAACCAGTTTTATTTTTTACATGTGTCAACTGTTTTTGGACGGACCTTAGGTCCTTTTAAAATCACTAAGCTCCATTTCAACTGATTCTTAATCTTTTAAAAGCATTGCAGCCCTTTTTTTAATCCTATTTCCTATTTTTAAAGATCAAAGGCAAAGCTCCAGTGATGGTATATATACACGGAGACTTTTTATACGAAGGAAGCTCCATTGAGGCACAACCAGGCTATCTATTAGAGGAGGATGTCGTCTTAGTATCAATTAGCTACCGGCTGGGACCATTTGGTTTTCTCTCCTCAATGACCGAGGGCATTCCTGGAAATGCAGCCGTCAGCGATGTTATCCTGGCCCTAAGGTGGATTCAAGATCATATCGCCAGTTTTGGCGGTGATCCTTCCAGAGTGACCCTATTCGGGCAAGTTGGCGGAGCTGCTCTGATAAATGTGCTAACCATGAGCCCCGCGGTACCGACCGGGCTTTTCCATCGCGTTATTTATCAGTCTGGTTCCTCACTGTCACCAGCCTTCATCACCGATGATCCATTAGATGCGACAAAGGATATGGCGCGAATTGCTGGATGCAGAAATACAGAAAAGGTCGAAGCCATGAACCGGTGCTTGCAGTTTGCGAACACCAGTACGCTGTTGGAAGCGTTCAGCATTCATGGGAGTGTCCGCGCCAACCTCGGCATTGGCAGTTATGGTGGGATTCAATTTGTCATAGGTGGTCCAAGTGGTATTTTACCGGAGCATCCAGGAAAACTGTTGGCTAACGAGAACTTTCAGAACTATCCGACTATGGGTGGAAGTGTGAAGAACGCTGGGACATTCCTTTTGAAAGGTTGGTTAACGAGGGCTCATTGAAGTAAAGCATTTTGAGTGACATTTTTTTCCAGATATCTTCATTGACAACTTTAATGAAACAATTCCTGATGATGCTTTTGATGGATGGGGATACATCAATCAAATCATTGCTCAAACGAATGGTGCGGATCCTACTCAGGCTTGGACAAAGTTTGCAGAAGATGAGTTCTTTACGAAGGAAGACATCGAGAATGGAACTTTTTATCGCATGATTCCTGGGCTGGTTGATGTGAGTTTGTTTCTTCTTAATGGTTGTTTACGTGACGGAATTTGGTGGTACTAGGTACTCACTGGCAATTTAAGACTTTTTTTTACTGTTTTTGACTCTTAACAATTAAGGGCAAGTTTATACTCGTGAAGCATCACAGCGCCGGGCAATTGTGGGGCTAATTAGAGCAAATGTAAGCACCAAAAACATATTCGACATGAGTATCATGTAATGAGATTCGTGACCTCACTGGTATCTAATTGCTGATGCCAAAGCTACAAGAAAATTTGCAGTACGAATCGTGTAGCCCAACAACTGATCAGTGTTAAAATTTCGTTTTTGCCAGCTCTGTGGTCGAAACGCTCTCTGGTATCCGCAGTCGAGAGTACAAACCTTAGGTGGTGTCTAGCATATCTGGCCAAAGCTGGATCTGCGACGCTCTTTGGGTTTGAATTCACTTAACCGACTGCACATTGGCTCTGCAATAGGTGTCATTACAGAACACTGTCTAATAGGCAAGCACGCATCAAGGCTTGGCGTCTATTCAAATGACTTCTGTAGAAGCTGCAGGGACGAGGAGGAGGAGGAGACTACACTTCATCTCCTCTGTACATGTCCTGCACTCTCCCTTAAAAGAAATCTCTATCTAGGAGCATTCTTCCTTAATGAACTCAGTGACTTAGCTAACACAGATGTGAGAAGTCTATTGCGCTTCATTAGAAGCTCCTAACGATCGAAACGCCCGATTCACGTGGTATCACAACGGACCTAATTGGTCTAAGTGTGTTGGCTATTATACTTTGTCCAACAAAAATTGTCAGCACAGGCAAGATAGAATGTTTGTCTCTCAGTCTGGTTGCAATGACTTACCTAAATCGGTCCCTCTTTAAAGCTCTCACATGGTTGAGGTAGTGTGTATGTTAATTCGCCATAAATCAGAGAGCATTTCTATTAGGGTTACCATCTTCCAATTTAAAATACAAATATTGCGGAACGTAATAAATTCCGTTTATCTTTTTCCATTTCTGGTAAGATAAAAACAGGCGCGTTTTTAAGGGTATCTCCAGTAGATCAACAAAATATATAAATTTCGTAACACAAAAAAAAATCAAAACGAAAAATATATCACTGTAATCCAATTTATTCATTCAGCCCTATTGTGAGTTTCGCGTGAACAAGATTCCACCCGAAAAAAATCCATTTTTTCTTTTCGCCTATTGCGAAAAAAAATTTCAGGTTCGAAAGATTCCCCTTATTGGCAGCTCTCAATTCGGGCGGAATTAAACGTCATTCAGAGCTAAAATGTTCACTTATTTTTTGGGGCGAACAGGAGAACGTAAAAAAGGCTATAAATAAAATAAATGAACAGATATTTGTTTGTTTGTTGATAGCATGTATTTAGTCTCATCCTCATTTACTTTAAGATCAACCAATTTTTCCTATTATTCAATCGCCGGTCTCGACTTGAAATTTGTTGGTCCTTTTTGATATCCACCATCTGCAAAAACAACGTAAACAAGCTGCGAGTTTCACGATGGGTGGAATCGCTTATTTTTGTTTGGACTGGTAAGCATATCCAGCAAATATTGGAATGCTATTTTATAAACTCTAAAAATATGCACAGTATTTATTAAAAAAAAAAAACACTAAACAATTGGAACTTAACTCAAAGCGACTGATGTCCCTGCGCCGTTAAATGTTTACATTTTTGTCTTTATTTCATTTGGCGTTTTTTTTCGAATAACTAGTTCTTAAGTATTTTATATTTAAGAACCGCAGTACTACGCAATGCAATTTAATACAAAATATTCTCAACGTCCCTATTTCTTTTTTGCATTTAATTTATTTGGCACTTTATATTTTAAAGCTGTCAAAACACAAATTAGGTGTGTTCGTGTGTGTTCGAAATGTCACTGTCGATTCGAAGTGAAATATCATTCGGGCGAAACTCGCAATAGCTTTTAAAATTCCGGGCGGATAGAATTTCACCAGGCGAAATATTTTCCGGGCGAAAGTCACAATAAGGCTGATTATAAATATTGTAAAACAGCTCTCGTTATTTAGGTCTATTATTAACCTTTCAACTGCTTCCTCGGCACAAACGTCCATTTCTCACATATTTTGCTCAACAACCTGTTCAACGTGTTGGACACATCGATGCCATTTTTCCTTGTCAACCCTTGTAAGTGCTGTGGTTAGTAAGTCTCTTATTTCAGCCATTTTAAATGACTTGATTTGGCTTGCTACAAACCCTTTCACTTGAACCCAAACCAATTCCATTGGATTAAGGTCACAGTGATAAGGCGGCAAGCGAAGCACTTTATGTCGCGCATTTTGAGCCATTTCATTCACGACGTATGTTTCATACTTGGCTTTGTAACGTTTAACGATTTTAAGCAACCCATTGTATGGTTGCATCCCTCTAACTTGAGATCCTCCTTTTGGGAAATCCCGTATTCGTTGGCAAAACAGGCGTCATTCATCGGAAAAACAAAGACATCATACAAACAAGGTACATAATGAGATGAAAGGATGTATTTATGTTTTTTTTTTTTATTTAAACAGTTTGCGACATAAACTCAATCAGCAAGATTTTCTTAAAACATTTCCCAGTATATTGTGAAAGGTAGACACAATCAGGCAATTAGAATACAAAATTATATAACTACGACGCAATGTCATATACCTAAACAGATGGTAAAAAAAACTGCACTTGTGCAGCTGTACAATACAAATACCATCAAATTAAAACCGATTGGCAACACCCCACGTAATAATTCGTTCTCAAAAGCACCAAAACCGAAAGTTCTTTGACAAAATTCATAGAAAAACCCTTAATGATATGCTTCATTGTAGAGATGGTAATACTCTTCTGATGTACTTCAGTCACACACACTGCTTATTTTGGTGGATGATAATAGCAAGCGAACACAAGACGATCATGCTCATTCCCATTCGAGCTGTGTGGGAGACTGATTGTGGTGGGTTGTTTGCGAATTTTAGGAAAATTACAACAACAATTCCTTGGTATGACAGTGGTTTGGTTTTTATTTCAGTGGCAATTCTTGCGTTTGAGTGCCGTGAGAGTATCTACAGGCACTACTGGTAAAAAAAAGCTCCTCCATAAGGCCTGTACTGACAATTTTCGTTGGGTAAAGTATAGCTAACATCCACCTTAACCTAACCTAGCCTAACCTGTATTCGAAACGTCTCTGCACATGTCAAGAATGACAATGTACATGGTGATGATCTACTCTTCATAATCTGCATATTCCAAAACGTGCTGAAGGAGCAAAAACCGTTTTTCTATATCACTTGAAAGCTTCGCCAAGCTGTTTGGTCAATGAGATCCGCACTTTTATGACTCTCATAACTTTCGGTTTCTAACAAAAGTTCTGGTAATATGTGTGCCGATAGTTGGCCCAGAACTTAATGGAACTTCGTTTGAAGGTGTGTTCAGTCCAATTTCGACACTTCAAATGGTCAAGAGGCTTCAGTTCTTGGTATAGACCAATATCTTTAAGTAAAATTCGCCACAATATGGACTAAAACATTTCCAATTCCACTGATTCCTATGAACTGCGTGGAATCGACTGATTTGGCTGATATTCTTGGTACTTCGACCGGTAGTATTTTTAAAAAATCTCCAAACGTTGCTCGTTCTTGAACTCCACCATGATAAAAATGTCAAAAATGTCTTATCTGACATTTTGACACTGACAGAAAATTTAAGGTTTTTTTTTTTTTTTTTTTGAAAGGAAATCCAAATTCCAGAGCACTCAGACTCGGTAACGGTCCATTGTACTACCAGGCAGAAATCCTTCTTTTGGTGTAGAGGCATGTGAATGGGTGGCGTATGTTGTTGTTCCCCGTGGGGATTGAACCTGCACCGCACGGGTCACAAGCCAACACACTAACCTCTACACCGTCGCCACTCACAAGTTTAAGGGTTCGTTTATATTTTAATACAAAATTGTTATGTCCTTATTGAAAAACCCAATACTCCATAATTAAAAAAATACTGTCTGCATGCTACAAAGTGTCCTTCTTCTGGATTGTCCCTACCCTCGCGCCACTTCATTAGTCCAGCTAAAAAATGTCTCATATTTTTCTCTCCTTCCAGATGTGTGGAACGATTCCTTTCAAAAATCCTGTCCTGCTCGCCATGCAGGCCAATGCAAAGAAGCTTGCTAACAGCACCTACCTCTACAGTTTCGACTATGTTGGCCAGTCAAACCGTTATCAAACCCAAGACGATGAAGATTCCGATGTAATGCCATTCGATTTGGGCGTTTCACTAACCGACGAGAACTTGTATCTCTTCCCATATCCATGGCATAAAGTGATACATAATAATCGTGATCGTAAGATTGCGCTCCGAATGGTGGCACTGTGGACATCTTTTGCAGCAAACGGTATTCCGACAGCACCGGGTGTGCCCGATTGGCCACCAATGACGGATGACACTGGTCCATATTTAAAGATTGGCAAAACAGTGACCGTAGGAGAGAATTATTTGGACGAGTATTCCATTACCGTAAAGGAAACCAGCATGGGCTACAATCTAGTGAACGATGAATATTTCGAAAACTTGGAGGTTGTTGATTTTCCGGATGAAAATCAGAAAGGAGAGAACGAGCGATCACAAATGGTTGCAAATAAAGGGGTCAATGAAGCTGATGAATAGGATGGAAAGGAAAATGTACGATTAATAAAGAGGAACAAAAATAAAAATAAAAACATGAATCAGGATTATACCGATTTAAGGACTCCTATATGATAAATAAATTGTAGAGAATCGCCTTAAAATGTTTTATAGTTTAAATGATTTTCTAAAGAAGTCGGATAGTCTTCATGTGCTCAATCGGTATGATGCCAGTAGTGTCAGGCTGCTCTCCGTACCACCCCTACGTCAGCACTGGCCACCTTTTTCTATATTGCACCGGTTGATTTACATATCAAACAACTTGCTGGCGACAAAGGCTCACTAATCTGGGTAACGTTAAGGGTTGCGATATTGGACACTGCTCGATCTTCCAGAGCTACTGTCAGGAAATCCAATGTTAACTGGTGAAATTTCGCTTTTGAACGACTTTGATATTCCGCGTGATACATCATATCCGGGAGAGGATGAATGGCAAAGAGATGCAATAGCAAAACCAAATAAAATTAGAATCTACACAGACGGTTACTAAAGAATGGAAGGAAGTGCATTTACGCTGCCGATCCTGACCTGAAAGTGTCTATAAAACTTCAAGATAAAAGCAGTGTGTTCCAGTTCCTGTCAGAAGTATTCCATTCAGATTTTTTTTATAATTTGCACGAGTGAAAAAGAATTTTGTGCACCCTGGTATTTACACAGCGCAGGCAGAAGGGATATTTGGATTAGAGAGATAGGGGAGATGCCGATGCATGTTGGTTTTAAATGTTTGTAAATTGTAATGCGAAAGGAAAGATAGAGCATGGTAGAGCATTCCATATTCGTTAGGTACGGCTAAGGAACAATTCTTTGTATTTAATTGTATTCCCGAACCGAATACAGGCTTAAGGTTGAACTGATGTGCATTCTTAGCAAAGCGGGGTTTGCGGTTGAAACGTTCTTTGGGAGGAATACAACTGGGTACTTCGTTTGAGCACTTATGGTGAAAATACCGATAGAATAACGAAAGATAGTAGACATTGCGACGATGGCTAAGAGAGTCAAGCGATTTCGCGATGTCTCGATCACCAATGAGTTTTATCGCTCGTTTTTGGATTCCGTCGAGTAGCTCCAAATATATAATCGGTGCACCGAACCAGATAAGAGCGTTGTACTCAAGCTTTGGGCGGATGAACGCCCTATAAATTGTAGCCAGATCAGAAGAGGTGAAATATATCCTGCATTGCTTAAGGAAGCAAGCGTAGACATTTCGCAGCGTTCTTGGCGACATCGAATATATGGTCATTCCAACGAAGGTTATAATTGGCACACATTCGGTTTCAGCGGTGCAAGTGACATTCATGGATAATGGTAGACTATCTTCGCTTTAGTGACAGGAACCTGCATTGCGTTTTGGAGGCATTGAATTCTACTCAATTGGTTGTACCCCACTTAGATATGCTATCAAGGTCGGAATTCAATCAGCTTAACATAAGATGCCGTTTCAGTTCCACGCCCGAAGGGACGTGAATCTGGAAACGTATTTGAAAAGCTCAGCGTACTGCCATCAGCGTAGAAATGAATTGGATTAGAAGTAACAGATAGGAGATCATTTATAAAAATGGGAAAGAGAGTCGGAGACAGAACAATGCCTTGGGGAACACCAGCATTTGTTTGGTGTGTTGCAGACTTAAAGCCGTCCAAAATAACTTGAATTGATAGGTTATTTCTAGTCCACTGAAGAAGAGTATCATCGATTCCAATTGCACGCATTTTCGAAAAAACAGCTCGATGAAAAACTCTGTCAAATGTCTTCGAAATATCAAGCGCAACGATCTTACTTTCACGACCAGGGTGAAGAGATTGGTTCCACTTTTGGGTTAGATAAGTCATCAAATCACCAGTGGACCTGTTGCTGCGAAAACTATACTGCCGGTCATTAAGAAGTTTTCGGGATTGGAGATATTTCATAAGCTGAGGGTTTATCAGCGTTTCCATTAACTTGGAAAGAAGTGACGTAAGTGCAATTGGTCGGTAGGAGGAGGAAGAAGAAGATTTGCCTTATTTTTAGGGCCGGGCAGGACAAATGCTGTTTTTCATCTTCTCGGAAAGAGCGCTGAAGAATAGGATAGAAAGAAAAGCTTACGCAATGTAGGCACTTATGTGATAGACTGCTAACATCAGTGTAAAGTCGCTTCATCCTTAAGAGATTTCTTTTAAGGGGGGAGCAGAGCACAAACAAAGAAGAAAAAGTGTAATTTCTTCCTCCATTTCGTTCATGCAGCTACAGAAGTTGTTTGAATTATATGCCGAGCGTTGAGCGTGCTTGCCTATAAGACAGTGCACTGTAATTACAACTACAATGGAGCTACTGTGCAGTGGGTTTAGTAAAATTAAACACTTAGAGCGTCGAGGGTCCATCTTTGCCTAGATCTGCTTTGTCGCTAGACATGCTGTGCCACATGTCAGTTATAACATTCGAATGCATCGAAGGCTTTTTCTTGTTTAAAGATGGCTTTCATAACATTACCATATAGCTCCTACCAATAGCATGATTGCATCAACTGTGGAACTTTCGGAAACGGTTTTCAACATTCACAGCATATGCTATCTCTGCTCGTACTATCGCCAATCATATTAGCCAATAACTTGCGACGAGGCTTTAACATACAAACACGCACTCTCATAAAAGTTCCTATACATACAGTCCGTGCCGCTTGATTAAGGACATGTAATTATGTATTTTTGAAAATGTTGCGTTATTTTTATAACCATTTATCAATCTTGGAAAACCCTTTGCGGAAGGTAAGAAGGATATATTTATAGCGACCATGTTGTAAAAAGAAATTCACGGTTAGGTTGAACATTTTTAATTTTCGATTTTTTTTCGAATAAGGTCATAAAATTCAATTATTTTTTTGTATCAAATGCCAAATCTAACTGTTATGGGTTATTATAACATTTGGCATGGGAATTAGCATTTACGATCACCAATGAGTTATATATTCGATTTTCGCGTTGCTTCAATCTCGGATATGTAATTATTTTTATCTGCAATTTTTATAAGCCCTGTCTCGTAGTTTATACTTTAAATAGCAGTATGTGGACACATTTATATACACTGCAAGTCATAAGGTTAGAAGCAGGCATTTTTGAGAAGTAAAATCGATTTTTCTCCCGTTATATGATGGATTAGAAAAAAACGGTAAATGAGAGACTGTTTTGTTAACAATAAAATATGAAATGTGTGTATAGGAGAGATTTAGCTAACGGAACTTTGAAGACAAATTGTAAGTTGAGTAAAGAATATGCGGAAATAAATCGGGTCATTAGATTACAAGCAGTGAGCAAATCAACGTTTTTTTGGGAAATGAATATATTTTTTTCGGTTTAAACGGTACATTATTATAAAGTAATCGGCCTTATTGTGAGTTTCGCCCGAACAATATTCCACCAGAAAAAAATGACATTTCACTTTCGAAAAAATTTGATGTTCGAAAAAATTCCCCTTATTGGCAGCACTATTTCGGGCGGAATATACTTCTATTTACAACTTACATTTTCCATTATTTTTTTTGAGGCGAACAGGAGAAGACCGTGAAGCTGCACCATGTAAGTTACTTTGTACTGAAGGCTAAAAAAATTTAAGTTTTCTTTTATTTCAGGAGCAAAACAATCAACAAAAGACAAAGCGATTTACTGCTTAACAAAATGACGGAGAAACCAGATATCGCAAGGGAATTTTAAGCAAAATAAAGAGAAGATAGCAGAATTTTGGAAACAGCTCACTTTCGAATTGAACAGGGCAGGACCACCAAACAAGAGTGAGTTTGAGTGGAAAAAGGTAAGAATAAAAAAAAAGAATTCGTACTTCTAAAAAATATAAATGTATGTATGTAAGTTTGGCCCGATCAAAAGCGTTACGTACGCAAAAAAGCAGCTGGAAACAAGATGTACGAAAGAGGTACAGGAGGCGGACCGAACAAAACCAATTTTTGATCCCCTACCGAAGAGGCAATTTTTCAACTTGTAGGAATGAAGGAAGCAGTTGAGGGGGTCGAAAAGTCCAATTCCTATGGATTGCCTCCTTCTGAAAAGAAAAGGAGAGTCGGCATTGAGTACCAAATAGCGGTGGAGGATGAAGAAGAAGTGGAAGAAGCTGGTATGTGCCAAAGTCGGCGAAGCCATCTCCATAATGATGAATCATAACAAGGAAATTCAAATTAGTGTCCGGAGAATTTACCGTTCATTGGATCGCCTTAATGATCAAAAAAAGGAGCAGCTCGAAGAACAGAAGCGGCACAATGGTGAAATGGAGAAGTTCAGGAAAGCTGAAATAGAAAGCTTGATTAAAAAAACCCGAAGAGTAATGGAGCTGGAAGACTTCAAAAATGAAATGACATAAATTTATTTTCCTTCTTTTAGTTTAGTTGTTTCTTTACTTTATTTTTTTATATCACCCATGACTGAATTATAAACAAATGTGATTAAAGGATATGTGTTTTGAAATGTTAGCTTATCAAATTTAAAGAGTACTGGCAATGTTAGAGTGAATGCGCTGTCCTGCTGTTAAATAAGTAGAACCTGATGTAGTTTCTAAATGGTCAACTACGCTATTTTCAATTTCCTCATCAGTTGTCGTATTCGTCAAATCAAAATCACTTTTATAAAAGATGCAAATATTATGCAGCGCTGCACAAACATTGATTATTTTAATAGCTTTTTCGGCGCGTAGTACAGCTCTCTTGCACTCAGTAGACACCTCCATCTATTTTTAAGAACTCCGTTGGTTCTCTCAATAATATTTCGGCAGCGTGAATGAACTCCATTAAATTTTTCTTCAATAGAACCTATGTCAGATGTTCTATAAGGCGTTAAAAGCCACGGCTCTAAGGGGTATCCAGCATCGCCTAAGAAAACAGATTAAACATTTAAATTCAAATAAAATTTTCAATAAATTACCTAACAGCCAAACGTTGGTGCCATCCCGCAGATAGTCTTGCTCCATTTTTGATCTTAATTCACTTATATTCCATATGAAGGAATCGTGACAAGCTCCAGGGTGCATAGCATTGATGAAACGAATTCTCAATTCATTGTCACATACCAGTATAAGTATAGATAATTGTTTAACCATCATAAGATTAACACAAAGATTTTGCCTTACCAGCAAAGCATTTAAACTGCATTTTCCTTTCCTATTATAAAATAAATGTTTATTTGCTGACGGCGAAATAACGTTGACATGCCTTCCATCAATGCACCCTACAACACTTGGCAGTCTGTATTTTGCATAAAAGTGTTGAGCAATCTGGCGTTGTTCGCTCGGTGTTGGCCAAGCTATCCACTGAGGGCAAAGCACCTGCTCAAAAATATTCACAACTTCGGATAGTACCAGGCTAAACGATGATTGTGCCAAACCAACTTCGTGGTCCTTACCAACACCTTTTTGATATCCACCCTCTGCAAAAAAAGGCAAACAACCTGCTAGTTTCACAATGGGTGGAATCGCAAATTTTTGTTTGGACAGGGGCAAGGCGTTAGTAAGCACATCCAGCAAATATTTGAATGCCGTTTTATTGACTCTATAATAATGGTGAAATCTAAATTTACAATTTTTCATTACAAATTACATTTTGAAACGATTGATTCTTACAATGGTTCTCGAAACTCCAAGGGATTAGATGTATATCGTAAGTGCCTTCGAGTAAATCGTTGCAGAGTATTTTCTTCCTCTTCCTCCAGTATTAACAGCCGCAGTGCAATGCTGTGCATGTTTATACTCCCACTTTACAAATTTTATACTAATTTTCTTAAAATAACAATAAATATACAAGTTTTAGACTTTTCTTTATTTTATTTTCCAATCTGTCAAAACACATATTAGGTGTGTTCGTCTGTGTTCGAAATGTCACTGTCGATTCGAAGTGAAATATCATTCGGGCGAAACTCACAATAGCTTTTAAAATTTCGGGCGGACAGCATTTCGCCAGGTGAAATGCTTTCCGGGCGAAACTCACAATAAGGCTGAATGGTTCTTGATTGAAATTAAAAAAAATGGGAAAGAAAAAATGTTTAACAGTGGAGGAAGGGACAGGAATAGAAGGTTATTTCTCTGAAGGTCTTTCATGCCGTGCTATAGCCCGAAAAATAAAGCGAAGTGATCATTGTGTCAGAAAATATTTAAAAAAACCCTTCGTCTTACACAAACAGTTATAATGGAAACACTTCTTCTGCCTTAACACTTCACGAAACGCGAAGTATCCTCAGAATAGCGTCAAATTCAGCTTCGGTATCTAAAATCAGAGAGAAACCTAATGTTAAGGCAAGTTTATCCACTGTTACCGCACCATTCGCCGAGCTAAAGACTTAAAGCGCCTGAAACTAAAGAAAAAAACACCACATAATGACGCAAGAACCCCAGACCATAACGCCTCCTTCTCTGCTATGGTGACGGTTCAAAAACCGCTCTTTTCCTCAGGTCATGGAAATAATCATTATAACAGTCCGGCCCATCTAGGTTAAACTTGTTTTCATCGGAAAAAAAACCTTCCGCCAATCATTTGTGCTCGTTGCATTTTGGACATCCCAGCTCATGTGATTTTTCGCGAAACACAAGCGTTGTCTCTTTCTTGCGTCATTATATGCCAGCGGAGTATCAGCCAGCATAGCAACGGTCCGAAGGATAATACGAAAAGAAACCTGTGTTGAAGCAAGTACACAAGGAGCATCGAATAAATTTTGCAAGAGAAAATGTCGCTTGGAGCAGTGAATGGAAACGCGTTGTCTTTTCGGATGAAAACAATTTTAACCATGAACACCCCAATTGTTACAACTTTTATTTCCACGATCTAAGAAAGGAGGAGCTTATTATTATGGCAAGTAATGGTGTGGGGAGCTATGGCACAATCGAGTTGGAGCTTTTGTCCATAACAATGAACAGAAACAACGACAAATGTTTGCTGGAACGGTCATTTCCAACTAGACAATGCCCCTATACACACTTCCAGGGTTGTTTGAAGTTGGATTCAATCAGAAGACTTGGAACTTTTTTACTTTTGCCATGGCCGCCCTATTCACCGGACTTAAACATAATCGAAAACGTTTGGGCATGGTTATCTCGTAAAGCGTATGAAGGTGGCAGACAATTTGAAGACAATTACACTTTAATCGAAGCTATTCGTGATGCCTGGGCCCAAATTTCTCTTAATTATTTGAAAAAAAACACACCGCATGATTCTATTCCAAACCGTTTTATAGCGGTCATATCGAAAAATGGCGGCCATACTAATTATTAATACTGAAAAACATTTTAAAACGATAAAATGTAAACGTTTTATTAATTTTTTCCCTTCTTTCAAAGATTTTTCATGTGGCCTCATCCTAGTGGCGCATCTTTTTATACGCTTTTCATGTAGTTCATTGTTTGATCTTTGAAAATTCCAGCTTTCGTTTCTTATTTACCATTTAATTTTATGACTTACTGTTGGGAAAATATGTACCTGTTCACAGGTAGTAAAAGTTTCCGGTTATAAAATTTCCAACAGGTATAAAGACTGAAAATGGATTGCACAATTTATGGCCTCATTGTGATCGCCAGTGCCAGTGCATACTTTTCTTAATTTTTTCGTAAGCTTCGACTTAACATTTAAATTTTTCATGCACCGCCACTGATGACCACCATATTCGCCTAATCATAACATCATAGGAAACATGTGGGGATGGCTTTCGAGGAGGTCTACGAAGGAGGAAGGCGAAATAATAATACGGATGGGATAATTGAAGCCATAAAACGAGCACGGTGCGAATTACCCTCAATTATTTAGAGACACTTCATGAAATTTTTTGATTCCAAAAGATGACTCAATCAAATGCACCAAAATCAGTAAGGCTGATGGGTTTGTTGCGTCTTTCAAAATTGTCGCCCCTCCAATATATTTCGAAATACTATTTCACAAGTACTACATGGCCTCAAAATACGTTAGTAAAATAATTTACTCCCCGGTCGACAAAAATTCGCAGGAAAGTTTGTCCGTCAGTGTTAAAAAACCCAGTAGGCTGTCCCTCTATTATCAAAATATAAGGGGACTCCGCACAAAAACCGCTGAAGTATATTTAAACTCCCAAGCCCTCTCTCATGATATCTTCTCTTTGACGGAAACATGGCATAATGCCGGAATCTTAGACACGGAACTCTTTAATCATGAGTTCTCCGTATTCAGAAACGATCGTCATAACAATGACCTGAAAGCGCTTGGAGGAGGTGTCCTGATCGCTGTTCGTACCAACTTTGAGTCACGAAAGATTGACTTTCCATTTCCACTAAATGTCGAAATTATCTGTGTAAAAATTACACTTAAGAACAAACATTTATATGTTGTTAATGCGTACATTCCATCGTCTCGTCTATGTTCTTTGTACTCTGAACTTTCTATGGCACTTGACCATATTTTTGACATATCTTGTTGTGACAGCACTGTCTTACTTATAGGCGACTTCAATCTACCGCATATTGGATGGGTACCTTCTGAGGATGATTCTCATTTCATTCCATCCTTTGACTCTGCCCAACAAGAGCTCGCTTTACTAGACAACATTTTGTCTTTTGACTTACAGCAAACAAGCTGTATAAAAAATTTCAGAAATCGAACTCTCGACCTTGTTTTCTCTTCTGACTCTGTTAGTACTGTGGTTCTGGAATCCCACTTCAGTATAACTAACATAGATGACAATCATCCACCCTTGGATGTATTTATTGAGCTAGGCGCACATTTGTACGAAAATAGTAATTCGTATGACCGTTCGCAATCTTTTGACTTTCGGAAAGCAAATTTTCAAAGGCTTTCCGATGAAATTAACAGCTTTAATTTTAATCTTACTGCGTTATCTCATGTTGAAGATGCAGTAGGCTCTTTTTATTCTTTGATGGATAACTGCATGAAAAGAGTGATTCCTGTGAAATCCTCTAGAAATCTGAAAACGTCCCATCCCTGGTACACTAAAGAGCTCAAATCGATACGAAACAGACGTAATAGGGCTTGGAAGAACTATTTAAAAAGTCTATGCCAATCAGATCTTGAACTCTATTTCACTTTGTTCAATGAATTCAAATCTTTATCCTGTAACTTATATATTGACTATATAAGCAAAATGGAATGCTCTTTAAAATTGAACCCCAAACTTTTCTGGGGTTTTGTTAATTCTAAGAAAAAAACCGATGGTTATCCATCGAAGCTTACTTACAATAGTTCTACAACTGCTGATTCGCTAGACGCAAGCAATATGTTTGCAGATCATTTCAGTAAGTCATTCAGGGAGACCCCTCTTCACATTGATGATCAATATTTTAGTTATCTGACTAGCTGTTCCCAAATAAGTTTTAGTAGTATTTCATTCGATTTGGAAACAATTTTGAAATGTATTTCTTCTCTGAAGAATGACTATTCATCTGGTCCTGATGGCATTGCACCGATTGTTCTCAAAAAATGCAGTCATGCAATTGCTCCATATCTGAAGTATCTGTTTGAATTGTCCATTAGTACAGGTAAATTCCCTAATCTTTGGAAAAGTGTTTTTATCACACCTGTATTTAAAAAAAGCGAACGTGGTGATATCACTAATTATAGGCCTATTTCAAAGCTTTCGTGTATCCCTAAGCTTTTTGAACAAATTGTTCGTGAAAAGAAAATATTTAAATCTATCACTAGTCAGCAAGATAGAATTTTTCTTCAATCTGACATTAATAGCTTCGCCAATTGGTGTGATAAAAACGGTTTATCCCTGAACTCTACCAAATGTCAACATATGACATTCTCTAGAAAGAATATACCTTCCACCTTTCAATATTCTTTGTCTCAACATATTCTTTGTAATGTTGATAATTTTAAGGATCTTGGGGTTTATTTCGATCCCAAACTGGTTTTTGCCAAGCATATCAATTTTATTGTTAATAAATCTAATTCTATGCTGGGCTTCGTAAAAAGGTGGACGAAAGAATTTAATGACCCATTCGTTACTATGTCATTGTACAATTGTTTTGTCCGTCCGATTCTAGAGTATGCTTCACAAGTTTGGACGCCGTTCTACAACATTCATTCAAATCGAATAGAGGCCATTCAACGTAAATTTATTCGATTTGCACTTAGAGGACTCGCATGGGATGATTCATTTAACCTATCTCCTTACAGTCAACGCATCAAGCTTCTTCAAATGTTACCCCTTTCTCAAGGAAGGCTTAATAGCGATATTATTTTCCTATAGCAGCTTATATCCGGTCAAATAGATGCACCTGACTTGCTGTCGGCTATTGGCTTTAATTTTCGTGGTGGTGCCCATAATTTACGCAGTGTTGAATTATTGTTTAGCCCCAATCATAGAACGAATTATGGGAGGCATGAGCCTATTAGTCGCATGAGTAGAATCTATAATCTAAATGATCATGTGATTGACTTGCATGTTAGTAAAACTAAGCTTAAAAATATTTTGCGTAATAATGCCTTAATGTTTTAAATTATTTGCATGATTTGTGTCTGTGTTAGTATTTTATAGGTAGATAATTATTGTGTTTTTAATTGTTATGTCCTTACTAACACCTGCACTAAATGATGAGCCTGTGGGAGCACTTTTAGTGCTGGCTAATTTCTGCTCGTGATAGTTGCTTGCTTTAAGCACTCCACGACACAGAGCTGATAGTGTAAAAAAAAAAAAGAAATCTCCACATAACAGGCTACTTAAAGTGATTCAACAAGCTGGAAACAGTTTCCACTACTATCAACTGTAAAAGTCTAAAAATAAAACTTAAAACTATTTTTTGGCAACAAATGTGTAGTGTTTCTTAACCTCTTAAATGTCCTACATTGAAGATTTTGCATGTGTCGTTTATCAACTGTTACAAAAAGAAGGTATACATTTTATGACCTTATTTGAAAAAAATTCGTAAAATTAAAAAATGTCAACCTAACCGTGAATTTCTTGTCACAACATGATCGCTATAATATGTATCCTTCTATGTGAATGGTTTTAAAAATATCGTAAAATTAAAAAAAAAAAATGCATGTCCCTAATCAAGTGGTACTGAGTGTAGATTCCACAGCAGAAAATATGTACCACAAATCGGCCGCTATTTCTGGTCTTATCATTTCCCCCGGTTATCAGTTTCGAAAGCAGTCCCGCTTTCTATAGTAGTTCGTATCTCTTGTAACAATAACGAATTCTCCAAGTTAGCATCAATAGGAAAACGATAACCCCGCATTGTATAGTCACGATGCTTTATTTCCTGGGGTGATCATTCACAGACGCGAAGATAGCCTACTCAGTTCAGAAAGTTTAGCGCGCGCTTAAGGATGTTGCTGCCACAATACGGTTTTGCATTTTGCGTGTTTCTCTGGTGCTACGCATCTGCGACAAACGAAGATGATTATATGTACGAAAACTACGATGAAGTGCCGGCTCCAACACCGCCGCCTCATTATCGTTATCAACCTCCATCCCATCCAGAAACTGGTCCAAATGTAGTTGCCTTATCGAACAGGCATTTAATCCGTGGCAAGGAGGCGCGTACCGCTTGGACAGGTAAAACTTTCACCGCGTTCCTTGGTATTAAATATGGCAGCGTGGGCAGCGGGATAGGAAGGTTCCAGGTGAGAGAGTGATTTATATAGAAGAATGTGATCTCATTTGAATGGACTTACAGAGAGCGTTGTCGATGCCGATCCAGGAGGGATTCACAGAAGCAACAATTGAGCCAATGGCGTGCCCCTCTTTTACCGATTTACTCAAAGTTCAAACCGCTGAGCAACAGGGGATCAATGTCGATGATTGCCTTACCCTGTCGGTATTTACTCCGAATGTGAGATGCGTGCGGAGGTCATGTGGATCGTGGATATTAATTTGGAACTATTTCACAGGTCCATCAAGATTCTCCAGTCATGATCTATGTTCACGGTGAGATGCTATTCGATGGAAGTGCCGAAGAAGCAAAGCCGGAGTATCTCCTCGAAAGGAATGTCGTTCTGGTCAGCGTTAACTACCGGCTCGCACCATTCGGCTTCCTGTCAACTCAGACAGATGATATTCCTGGAAATGTTGCGCTGTCCGATCTTGAAACCGCCATTATGTGGGTGCACGACAATATCGCACAATTTGGAGGAAATCCGAATAGTATCACCCTGTTCGGGCAGGCTGGAGGAGCTACATTGATACATGCATTGACCCTGAGTGAACGGGTAAGGAGATAAGCAAATTAATGAAATGACGCATCCATTGCCTCTTTTGCTAGGTGAACCCCCTGATAGTTGACAGGTTGATTCTACAATCCGGAACAGCTCTGAATCCACTTTTCATAGACGAAGATCCACTGTCAAGTGCGAGGGCGATTGGCAGGGAAGCTAACTGCCCCTACAGCAACATCCATTCGCCATACGAGTTGAGTTTGTGTTTGGGACGATTAAAAACATCAGAGCTGCTCACCGCCTTCGCGAATCATTGTGTAAGTTCAAGATGTCATTTTCGGTGTCCCAATGAGTGTCAAATTTCTTTCAGGATCACAATGAGAATCGAGGAATTCACTCGTACGGAGGTTTCAAGCTTGCAGTTGGAGATCGGCTTGGCTACATTCCAGTACATCCGGCATTGATGCTGAAATCTTTTAAATTTCCCCTCGTTGCCGGTCTTACGAAGGAAGCTGGAGCTTTTATCCTCACAAGTGAGCATACTATAACCTTTGAGATACATCTTAAACTTTGCAAATCTAGGAAAGTACGACGAACTTCTTCGCCTGAACAGCAGAAACATATCCGACTACATCAATGTCATCCTTAAATACACCACACTGCCAAAGTACTATCCAATCTGGAGAAGCTGGGCCTTAGAGTACATCTTCACTCCACAGGACATTCAAATGCCAGTCCTTAACCATTTGGCTACTGGTTTGTTAGAGGTAAGAATCTTCTTTTAAAATTATTACCTCTTGAAATACTTCCAAATCTTTGTATATTCAGCTCATCAACCTCATCCTTTACAAAGCACCACTCTTGGAATCGATCAAGACATCCTGGCGTACTAACGCCACATTTTTATACAGTTTTGACTACCGCGGACATTTCCATAGATTCCCGAGGAGGCGTACAGGTTTCCCCTACGAAATCGACGCAAACTTGAGTGATGAAAATATTTACTTGTTCCCATTCCCGGATGAGGTTAGTCGCTTGAATAGCCAAGACCGAATTGTAGCTCAGTCAATGGTGTCGTTCTGGACGAATTTCGCTAGCATCGAAAGGCCTGATGAAAAATGGCCGCAGGTTAATAATGAATATGGACCATTTGTTCGAATAACGAAGAATGGATTAGAATACGATTATCATTTCGGAGAAGGTGTACCGCCGCCGGACTTGTATAGACCGTTGAGAATGATTAGTCCAACGGTTAATATTTCGCGTCTTGGTGGCCGATTTTAGAGACCTTAATAGTTGTTAGTGGGAGCTGTCTTCTTAAAATAATATTAAATACTTTTGCAGGTTTGCTGGTCTTTTAGTGATGTGTTATGCATTTGATTCTGTTTTATCGTGTCCCACCATAAAATTTTGTATCGTGCACTATTAAACCTAGCCTATACATCCCGACCATTTGTTGGAAAATCTTCTGCCCGCTCTTTTTCCGACACCTATATTTCTCGCCACAGAGAAATAACATCTGTCAGCTGAAGAGGAGCAGCACCCTGATTAACACCCAGAAGCTGTCGAGGAAGGACGTGGTTAAATTGTCGTCTTCACCTGGAGGAGAGCTCTTAAGAATATTTTCCGGAACGACTGACTGACTGAAAGACACCCAATGTTCCAACGAACAATATTTCTTGCAAAGTTGTGAGATAAAAGGTGCATGGATTGATTAATACTGTGTGGAATGCTTCGGCTGATTTACACAACAGAGAGGGATTCTAGGAATTACCAACTTTCTTAAAACATGCGTCTTAATTTTGTCGACGATTAACGAGAATACGAGTATAATTGCGTTGTTTCTATAGAGCAGTGCCATAAAAATCAAGCGCCGTCTTTGGAATTACTTTATTCCGAAAACCGCGTCAGGGATAAGGTTAGGTTAGGTTGAGGTTGTTGTCAGCTACAGCCAACGCACTTAGACCAATGTGAGGTCCATTGTGGTGCCAAGTAGATCTAGGGAGTTTCTCCCTCTACCCGCTAAAGCATTTAGAGCTTCCAATGAAGCGTGATACAAATCTAACGTCTGTGTTAGCCAAGTCACTAAGATCATTAAGAAAGAAAGCTCCCAGATAGAGATTTCTTTTAAGGAGGAGTGCAGGACATGTACAAAGAACGTGAAGTGTTGTCCCGTCCCCCTCCTCGTCCGTGCAGCTTCTACGGAAGTCATTTGTTTAGACGCCAAGCCTTGATGCGTGCTTGCTTATTAAACAGTGTCCTGTGACGACACCTACAGAAGAGCTTATGTGCAGTCGGTTTAGTGAGATTTAATAAACAAACAGGTCCAGCTTTGGCCAGATATACTTAGTGTAGTACTACTTAAGCTTAAACATAAATTTACATGTAACGATAGATATACTCGTACCTAGATAACCTTTGTCACATAAAAGAGATAATGTGGGTCCTTTTTGGCGAGGTCGTCTGCCCTACAGTTTCCAGGAATTTCTCTGTGTACCGGCACCTAAGAGAGGCGAATATTGAAATGCTCCGCAATCTCCTTAAGAGATGATCGACAGTTTACGGCTACGATGGAGTTTGAGGAGACAGGTAGGTAGAAGTGGCGGTTTCGGTTTGAACCCAATTAGCACTTATTGTGCCTTTTTGTTACCACGACTCGTGTGACCTATGTTGTAGTGGTTGTGGGAGATTTGGTGTGTGTTCATATCCAACCTGTGGAGTTGAGAAAACGGATAAGATCTTGTATCCCTTTGCTCGATATAGCGCTAAGGTCGTCGAAGAATGGTTGATTCAGTGCCCGCAGTCTAGCTCTTGCTAGTGCCGGACATTCGCAGAGGAAGTGGAAGAGAGTTTCTCTTTCGTTTACATTGCCGCAGCTTCGGCAGTGGGTGTTAAATGGGATACCCAGTTTGGCCGCATGGTATCCAATTGGCCAGTGCCCGGTGATTATCGCCGTGATTCTGGAGACTTCGGGGCGGGTTCTGTTTAGAAGATCCCCTGTTCTCCCTTTGTCATAAATAGGCCATATCTTCCTCGATATGATGCAGTTAGTTAACCTTCTCCATTGAAGATTGGCTTTCTGCAGGAATTGTGAGTGTATTTGTGTCTTGACCGCACCTAGCGGAATGTGAACCCTTGCAGCGAGTGAGTCGTCCAGAGCTGAGCCCTGCCTGGCCAGCTCATCTGCACGCTCGTTTCCTGTTATGTTACTATGCCCTGGAACCCAGAGTAGTGTAACACTGAAACGTTCGCCCAGTCGCGCAAGCTCGTTCCGGCACTCCTGCACCAGTTTGGAGGATATGGTAGCCGAGTCAATAGCTTTGATTGCGGCTTGGCTATCTATGAGGATAGCAATGTTTTGTTTGTACGCTGTGTCACGCCCTAGTTGCGTGCAGGCCTCTCGGATAGCCAGTAGTTCCGCCTGGAAAACGCTGGCAAAATCCGGCAGGCGAAGGGATATTGATATTTTTAGTGATTCCGAGTAGACACCGGCCCCCACATCACATATCATCTTAGAACCGTCGGTGTATATGACCGTGTCGAAATCTTTCACTACTTCATCCCTCTTCCAACAAGCTCTGGAAGGGAAGCTTACTTGGAAGCCTTTTGTGAAGTTTAGTTTGGGTGTGATGTAGTCGGTTGGAAACGTGGCCATGCCTTCTGGTAGCGAGTCCAGAATGCTGCTGTGGCCGTATGGCCTTGCAGTCCAGCACCCCGATTCCCTGAGTCTTACCGCACTACATAGTGCGGTATCTTTTGCGTGTAGGTCAAGAGGCAAAAGGTGCAAGAGCACAGTGAGGGCGTCCGTTGGGGCTGACCTCAGTGCACCCGTGGTGCCTGTACAGGCTGTCCTTTGCAATCTTTTCAGTTTTGTGAGGTTGTAACCTTTACTCAACGCGGGCCACAATACTAGTGATCCATAGGTGAGGATTGGACGCACTACTGCTGTGTACATCCACAAGGTCATCTTTGGTTGAAGTCCCCACTTCTTTCCAAAGGTTCTGCTACAGGCATAGAAGGCAATACACGCCTTCCTCACTCTGTGTTCAATGTTATGTTTCCAGCTAAGTTTAGGATCGAGCGCGATACCCAGATACTTAGCGCTGGAGGATAGTGTAAGTGGTTGACCGTTTAGGCGGGGTAGGGTAAAATCGGGTATTTTGGTTTTGGTAGTGAACAGAATCAGTTCGGTTTTGCTCGGGTTAACGCCGAGGCCACACCTTGTAAACCAGGTGCTTATCTTGTCTAGAGCATTCCCCATGATATCACTTATCACGGAGGGAAACTTCCCTGACACTAGTATCACTACGTCATCCGCATACGCGACAGCTTTGACCCTTTCCCTGTCTAGTTTTACTAGAATTTTGTTCATGACCATTAGCCATAGTAGCGGAGAAATGACACCACCCTGTGGCGTTCCTCTATTGGCAAATTTGGTTAAGTGGCTGTTGCCTAGTGTTGCCTGAATGACTCTTGTTCCGAGCATAGAAGCTATTCATTTCCTAATAGATTCCTCTATGCCCAGTTCGACCAGTGATTCAAGAATAGCTTCCGTGTATACGTTGTTGAAGGCTCCCTCTATATCCAAGAAGGAGGCTAGGGTGTATTCTTTGTAGTGTATGGATTTTTCGATAGTTCGCACTACCTCGTGGAGAGCCGTTTCCGTGGATCGGCCTTTGAGATAGGCGTGCTGTGATTTGGAGAGCGATGTTTCTGGCGGAGAATTTCGCATATGGATGTCTAGGACACGCTCCAGGGTTTTGAGTATAAAGGAGGTTAGACTGATAGGTCTGAAGTCCTTTGCGGACACGTGCCCGCGTTTACCCACCTTCGGTATACCCTGGCGCGTCTCCAGGAGTGTGGTACGTGGTTTAGCAATAAACAGCTTCGGAAGATCGACGTTAACCAAGGTATTGATAGGTTTTGCGTTTTCTGTAACATGACAGGCATAATGCCGCCAGGCCCCGGAGACTTATATGGGGAGAAGCTGTTAATAGCCCAGGAAATCTTTTCCTCGGAAATTATTGGAAGCAGGTTGTACTTGCCGAGGCCTCTCGGGTTGCGTACTAATATCACTGCATCCGGGAAAGTGAGTGTTTATAAGGAGTTCCAGGGTCTCCGCTTGAGATTCTGTCCATCCTCCGTCTGGTCTTTTCAGAAAAGAAGGGTTGGAGTGTTCCTTGGACAAAATTTTGATTAGCCTAGCGGAGTCCTTAAGGGTTTCTATCGACTGACAGTACTCCATCCAGGCCTCCTTTTTGGATGCCTTTATGGCTTTCTTATACAGACTTAGACAGTCCTTATAAGGCCGCCAAAAATTGTGGCAGATGTTGAAAATCGCTCTAGTCATCTGTTTGAGACTGGAGAGATCTTCGTTCCACCGTTTTTTTACTGCGTTTAACTGGGCACGAGACTTTGTATGCTACATCCATAGCCTTCTCAAAAGTCTTTACCTGTACCTCCAGTTCTTTAATTGCAGCTGTGTTTGTTTCAGGTATATTTTTGAGTTTTGTCAGAAGGACTTGGCCAAACTTGGTCCAATTAACTCTTTTGGGGTTTCTATAAGGTTTTGTGGTCTCGACCTCGAGACTCATGTCGTAGAGGATCCATCTGTGGTCTGAGAGTGACTCCAGATTGGAAACTCTCCAGTTGTCGATCTTAAAGTTATTATTGTTTGTTTTTAATTTAACATCTAGTACGTCTTCCCATCCCCTGTACGTTTCCGTACTCGGAAAGACAAAAGTTGGGGTCGTACCCTTGTTGCAGACTGATAGGTTAGTGGTTAACAGAAAATCAAAAAGTGACTCACCTCTTTCATTATCTTCTGAGCTGCTCCAGATAGAATGCCTGGCGTTGGCGTCGCAGCCCATCAGTAGGTTGTCCTTCCCTGTTGTTGAGGCTATGAGCAGCTCCACCTCCTCTGGCGGTACAGGTCTCCCATGAGCCATGTATGCTGAAGCCAGGTATGTTGTTTGGTTCGCACACTCCAGTTTAATCACTGTCAAATCGGATGAGCTAAGATTGGGACATAAAAAACCTTTTAGATGTTTCTTAGCTAGTATGCATGTTGTTCTAGGCTTACCTGTGGCCTGGTGTTTGTAAAACAGGTCGTATTGTGTGTCTTGGAGCCCCTTTACGGATGAGTCTCTCACCCATGGCTCCTGGATAATGCCGATGTCAATGTTCTTCTCCCTTAGAAAAACCATTAGATTATCGGAGGCACACCTTGAGTGCCTCAGGTTAATCTGTATGACTTTTAGCATTATGTGGTTGAAGGGGTTTCGTCGGCGATCATCAGGTCCTCCAACAACTTGTCGGTATCGACGATCGTCCTCAGGACCTGAGGAAAGGAAGACTTTGAGCTTGGCATGCCTTATGCCAAACCTAAGTTTGTGGTCAGTTTTCTCGAGAGCACCCAGGCACTCCTTGTTTATGAGTAGGGGGAAGGATATGGTATTTTTATAGGGTTCCTCCCCCTTGATGGCTGACCAGTCATCCATCGGAACCGTAGGGTTGTGGAGTTTGAGACATTGGAGGAGCCTTCCCCCTTCTATCTTCATATTGGGCAACCAAATGCGAGCCCTAGGTCTCCTCGGGATGTCCTTAGCTGGGATAAGCTTGAGCGTCAAACCATCCCAGGCGTCGCTAACCTTAGCAACGCATCCACTAAGGAAGTTGAGGAGACAGAGTCTAGGGACTTAATCGCGGCTTGACTATCTGAGAAGATACGGATGTCCTTAGTTGATATCACATTTATCTTCAGCCACGACAAGACTTCTTTTATCGCCATAATTTGCGCCTGCAAAACGCTACAATGATAAGGAAGGCGGAAAGAGAGACTAATAGTTTGATTTTCGGAGAAGACACCTCCACCTACCCCATCACTAGTTTTTGATCCACCGGTGTAGAAGTGGATCGATTTATCTTCCGTAAATGTATCATCCTCCCAGAATGATCTGGTGGGGATAGCGATCTGGAAGTTCTTTCCGAACTGTAATTGGGGTATTGCGTAGTCTATGTTCTTTGGTAGAAACCCAAATGATTCCGGTATGATGGAGTGGCCAATACTTTCATTGATCCACTGTGGGGTAGCTTTTAAGCGGACAGCGGAGCAGGCAGCTGTTTGCTTGTTGAATATGTCGAGGGGTGTCAGATGAATTAGAATTTCTAATGCAGCGAAAGTTGTACGGAGTGCTCTGCTAATGCGCAGACGTTGGAACTTGCCCAGCTGTTCACGATCTATCGCATTGTCCAATGCAGTCCACCAGACAGCCACCCAGTATGTTAGAATTGGTCTTACGACAGATTGATATAGTCGGTTAGTAATGCGGGGCTGTAAGCCCGTATTGTTGATAATGGGTTTTTGCAAGAGAAAAGTGCTACTGTAGATTTTTTGTTTCTTTCTTGTAAGTTCGGTTTTCAGCTTAACTTCCTATCGAAGATAAGACCCAAGAATTTAGCTTCTTATGACAAAGTTACGCTTGTAGGGGAGGACGGGGCAGAGAAGCCCACTTAGGGTGAAAACACACCGGATAAAGCAAAACGTTTTTTTTTTGTTTCGTGAAACAAGAGAACAAACGTTTTTGGTGTGTGCGCTCTCATAAGAAACAATATTCTCTTGTTTCACGAAACAAAAAAAAAAAACGTTTTGCTTTATCCGGTGTGTTTTCACCCTTAACGTTTGCCAATTTATTAAAATATATTGAACGAAGGAAAAAGGCTCAAATTTCCATACCACATACCTTTAGGTGTCAACATTAAATAAGTAAATAATTGCTATCACAACTTTATCACTTATGTTCTAAAAATTAAAAGTGCATAAAAAGTGATTTCGGTCCCGTGTGCCCCATTGTTTGGGGTATTTATTCTATTCCTTTAAATCAATAAATAACTTAAACATTTTATTAACTTCATTTTAAATTACTAAATTACTTCATTTAAATTAAACAAATATAAATAATAAATGTTCTAAATATTTTTTTAAGCTGAATTTAAACGCAATGTAAACACGTTATATAGTTGTCGTCGGCTTCTGCTCCGGCACAAGCATCATGTGCCCACTTTTTACAACCACGACACTGGATCCAGCCTTCATTTTCTTTTGATTTAAAAAAATTATCGGTGCAATAAATGCAACAAGTATTGGCGTCATTGTTGTCTTCCCAGGATGAGCTCGAGCTTCTGCGACTGGGATTGCCCTTAGTGATTTTTTTTTTATTTTTTGCTCTTTTTATAGTTGTGTACCATCTGGAACAAAAACAATCAAAAATTAATCGAGTTTATTTTCTATAGGGGGCACATAGGTCTGCCCTAGTCCTCTGTGCCCCAATACGAATGCCTTTAAAAACATAGGGACGGGCTACAGTCCGCTTGGGCGAACTGTTGGATACCCTATTCTTATTCCTATCCCTCATAAGTGGGCGTGACAAAAGTCTAAGTATGGTTAAATTGTTAAGAACGCTCTACATATTTTGTTATATAACATTTAAAGGATTTTATCAAAAAAAACGCTCCCTAGCTCAAACTTGGGTGTTTCAATAAAATTGTTTTATTTAATTGTGGGCGTGTCAGTAGGCGGATTTAAAAAAAAAATTAACACATGAGCATAAAGGGCCCCTAGAGAGTATATATTATAAATTTCAGCTCCCTAGCTCAAACTTTGGATTTTCAAAAAAATTGTTTTATTTATTTGTGGGCGTGTCAGTGGGCGGATTTTGAAAATATTTATACATGAGCTTAAAGGGCCCCTAGAGAGTATATATTATAAATTTCAGATCCCTAGCTCAAACTTTGGATTTTCAAAAAAATTGGTTTATTTATTTGTGGGCGTGTCAGTGGGCGGATTTTGAAAATATTTATACATGAGCTTAAAGGGCCCCTAGAGAGTATATATTATAAATTTCAGATCCCTAGCTCAAACTTTGGATTTTCAAAAAAATTGTTTTATTTATTTGTGGGCGTGTCAGTGGGCGGATTTTGAAAATATTTATACATGAGCTTAAAGGGCCCCTAGAGAGTATATATTATAAATTTCAGATCCCTAGCTCAAACTTAGGATTTTCAAAAAAATTGTTTTATTTATTTGTGGGCGTGTCAGTGGGCGGATTTTGAAAATATTTATACATGAGCTTAAAGGGCCCCTAGAGAGTATATATTAAAAATTTCAGCTCCCTAGCTCAAATTTTGGTTTTTCAATAAAATTGTTTTATTTTTTTGTGGGCGTGGCAGTGGGCGGATTTTGAAAATTTTATATCCCGAGCAGTTTTAGGAGTCATAGATCATATATAAAAAATTTCAGCTTCCTAGCTCAAAATTCGATTTTTTCCAAAATTTTGTTTTTTTTGAGTTTGTGGGCGTGTCTGTAGGCGGATTTCAAAAATTCGTAAACTTGATTATTTCGGGACCCTAGAGAGTATATGGTTAAAATTTCAGCTCTCTAGGTCCAGTTTAAAGGCCTAATTTTTGCCGACGGACGGACATGGCTAGATCGACATTACTATCGATGCTGATCATAAATATAGTAACTTTTAGGGGTCTACGGGCAATATTAAGGTATGTTACAAACTATGCGTCAAAATTAATATACCCCTAGAATAGGGTATAAAAATGCTATTGACATGTTTGAGTACGAATATTTCACAAAATTAAAATAGCACAAAGCACCACTAAACTCACTGTTTTCGACATCAAAACTTGAAATTTTTATTTGGATAGGCTTTAAATAGTAAACACGCCCACTTTTATACATTTTTTTTATAAGCTTACCTTAGAAAAACAATAAATTTAAATTTATTCCACTGGAGGTAGATGGGCGCTTTTATTATTTCGTTTAACTTTTTAACTAAGTCACTTACTTAATATTTTAAACAGAAAGTCCTATGTACCCCGCTGGTCCTCTGTGCCCCGTCCTCCCCTACTATTAATAGAGGGTGAGTCAATATATGGGATTTTGTATTTCCTGGAAAAGAGTTAGTTTTTTTGGGGGCGTACAGCCAGGACACAAAGGTTAAGAGCGTTTTGTAGGAGTTCCTTTAAAGGGTTTTCCAGAGACGGCAATAGCAACGTCATCCGCATAGGCAATCACCATGCAGACCTCCCCTTCCAGGCATATCAGTAGCTCATTTAAAACCAAGTAAAGTCAGGGATATGAGATTAAAAAGAAAATATTGATACTATGAACAGTTAAGCACACTTAAGCACGTAAGGCTGTCGCCGATGCAGCTATAACCTAATGCAACGTTTCCGGCCATAACTTCTCCGAGATTAATGTAAAACTTCTTTTATTCTTCCCTTAATCTCCAAATTTATGATACAAATTTGATACCTACATCTGCAGTTGAACCTAAGGTTTGTTCGTACCTAGAGAAGGTTTGCGAACACACTTTACACATAGCCGATTTAACTTTCACCTGTTTCATATTAAAAACACAGTTCGCAGTTTGCACCTCAGGTGAATAACACCGTGGACATCAATTGGAATTACCGACATTGATTTTGCGCCATCTGTTTGTCGTGCAATGAAATGGTGCGGAAATTAGCTTGACGAATGTGGCTGTAGTCTTAACTAAACACAATGGTTCTTGTATTGATGACAAATTTTCGTTCGCTACACGAGATCGTAATTAGTTAGAAGTTAAAAAGTATCAAAATTCAACTTTTCCCATAAAAAAGAGTACACATAAAAGATACTCTTTTTTAAGAAAAACGTACTCAAAAGTGTTTCGGCGCATGCGGATTTTAAGAGATTTGGACTTTTTGGATTTAAACTGGAAATTGGAGTAGGTGACTTTAATTGGGTACCGAATTCAATGCGTTCACATTTTTTATGAAATGGATGGAAGTGGATAATTATTATCATTGCATGAGCATCGACGTTCATTATGTAGGTACAGCCAGTTTAAAATCGACGGAAATGTAATCTATATTGTCGGTGTCGCATTATATCAGTTACGCCAAATTGTGACATTAGGCGTTTGATTGGCTTATATCGTTAACCTTTTTAGGACCATAAGAAAAAAGGAAGTAAATAGAAGTTATTTGTGATGAAAATAGCTTAATTGGACTTCAATTTAAAGAATATTTTAAGAAATATAAAGAGTTATTACCAGAGACGTGCCGTGATGATCTCAACAATGTGTTCCACACCTGTCTTTTTTGTTCCATAATAGCGTCTATGACTAGTTTTTTTTCCAGAACCACGACCAGGACGTAGTAGACTAGTGTCCAATTATGTTTTTATTCAATTTTTTTACTTTTGTTTATTTAATTTTTGTTTCAAGAAATAACATTTTGCCATAAGAATGTATTATTTGAACTTTATTTCAATATGTCTAGTCTGTTTGACTCAAGCCTTCAAACCTCATCATCAAAACCAGTTCTTGCCTTTTATTTCCTTAAGCAATGTTTTTTCTATGGAAATCAAGACTGGCTCCGATATTCTTTCTTCAAGTAGGTATCTATAATGTTTTTAGAATATTATTTTATTCAAGTGCAGATTTACCTAAACTACTTGTTGTTGGTGTTGTAACCATTAAAGTTATTAATTTATGTCAGTGGACAAGGTAGTTCTGTAATCGATTTGTGTGCTATAACTGGCAAGTGGCTCTATTCAGTAAAGAATTTCGAAGTAGTAGCTGAAAGTAAGTCTGGCCATTTACCCATCCTAATCAAAGCTAATTTTAATGGAGAAGCACCGCAGGTTAGATCAGATAATTTTCAAAAGCTGGAATGGGTTGAGAATAACTCTGCCAACTACAGGAAACGTCTTGACCAAAATTGTATATTTCTTCCTTCTTTGGCCTCTAATACGCCTGATCAAATTGAGAAAAGCCTAGTAAAAGCCATTCAGCTGTCAGTTACCTCGCACAGAAGGCATAATACCAGGGCCGTAAATAAATGGTACGGCAATGAGTGTCGTCAACTCCGCAAAAAATCATTTGCGTTTCTTAATTTATTTGGGCTCACCGACCCAGTTTTTTACAGAAATATTCATATCTCCTTTAATAAGCAATATAAACGGCTGTGTATGCATAAACGCACACAATACTTAAAGGATATTGGCCAAAAGCTAGTAGACTGCAAGAGCTCAAAAACATTTTGGATTAATGTTCGCGAGCTGGCTGGTAATAGTCGACATTCCCATAGCTCGATCCAATTAGACGCGCGCCTCTCATTTTCGCTCGCTGTTTACTTCTGATGCCTCCTTCAAATCATTTCAATGCGCCATCCCTAATATTACAGTGCATGACACGGACAGCCCTATATCTATGTCCGAGCTATAAACTGTATTACTCAAAATGAAAAATGGCAAAGCCCCAGGTATCGATGGAATTCCTTCCGAGTTTTATAAAAATGCAACTGTGCACTTCAAACAGTACCTATTACTCTTTTTTAATATGCTCTATAACACTTCCTACGTCCCCATAAGCTTCAACAAGACACTGATAGTTGCTATCTTTAAAAAGGGCAATATTAATATAGCAGAAAATTACAGGGGTATTTCAATCCTTAAAACAATCAGAAAAATATTTGTTGGTATTCTCTATAATAGACTTGCAAAATGGATTGAAACAAACAGTCGTCTGAGCGTGTTCCAAGCTGGTTTTCGCGCTGGATTTTCTACGATCGATCACATATTTGCTACTAATAGTATCGCCCAAAAATGTATAGAGAAAAAGAGGAAGCTATATGCATGTTTCCTGGATTTCAAAGCGGCGTTTGACACCGTGAATAGAAATGCCCTAATTTACAAGCTGTCAACAATGGGACTATCTAATAAATTCTTAGCGACTTACGCTAATCTCCTCGCCTCTACTAGTGCAACGGTCTATGATGGAGTGGATGTGGCCAACTGGTTTGATACATCCTCTGGTGTACCACAGGGTTGTATCTTAAGTCCGATCCTCTTTGCACTCTACATCGATGACATATGTAATTGTTTGCCAGGAGGAGTGCAGATTGCTGGAACTTGGATAAAGGTCTTACTGTATGCTGACGATCTCGTCATGGTGGCTGACAACCCTTGTTCATTGCAGTTGCAAATCAATAGGCTCCAAGACTATTGCAGCACATGGGACTTGCAGGTTAATGTAAAAAAAACTAAGATTATGATATTTGAACAGCGTCATCGTCGCCGTCGTCTGGCAGAAGAGAATTGGTTTCTTCTTGGTGAACGTATCGAAGTGGTCACAGAATTCAAATATTTGGGAGTACTGATTACCAGTAATCTAAACCTAGCGAAGCATGCAAAGGTAAAAACCACCGAAGCTAAGGCAGCGTTAAGTATTATGTGGCCGAAGTTTTTCGGGAATCCGCACATAGACTTAGTGTGTAAGTATCGTGTGTTCAATGGAACAGTTAAAACCTGTATGTGCTATGGAGTGCAGGCATTTGGTTACATCCCTTTTGAAGAATTCGAGAAAGTTGAACGTTTCTTTTTCAAACGTTTTTTCAAACTACCAAACTCCACACCGACTTACGCGATACATGTGGAGTCTGGAATTGCCCCGATCTACATCCAGAATCTAAAAGCCCACTCAGAATATATCACCAGAGTTATGAGGAGGAATGGTAACAACTTACACAAGACAATATTGGCGTCTCTCCTCCGAACTAATGCTTCCCTGTTCAAGGAATGGGACCAACTTGCGCTCTCCCACGAAGTAAGCCTAAATCTGAGTGATTCGAACGTTGATGAATGGAACGGAATGTTCTCTGATGTGATAGCTAAAATTGACGAAACGAAGTATCTGCAATGCCTGGCCCGCGCATCCACCTCGAACTCAAGACATATTTACAAAAACTTAAGCCATCGTTTGGATAATCTGCTTCTTCCATAAGTACCATTTTTAGGGCTAGGGTTGAAATTCTCAACCTCAATTTCGTACCCCATAGAAACTCGACCTCTGATCTGTGTACCCTCTATAACAGAAATGAGAGAGAGGATATTTACCATTTTCTCGCTGTTTGCCCTCTTTTGCAAGAAATCCGCAGGTTTTATTTCAATGTCAGCTCGTTTTCTATTAGTGTGTGTAGAGACATCTTGAATGGTTCTTTTGGTTGGCCTATTTTACTTCAGTACTGCAAGCATGCTCTCTCTTACCGAAATACTCGTAGTTTCGAAGCTTTGTAATCAGACAGTTTTCCTTTTATTGAACTAAAGTAAATATTGTGAATATGATGATTCAGATAACTTTCTTTTTCTTATGTTCTTCCACATTCTTCAAATTAATTAAATTTAACTTAAAACAAACTCTTAACTTTGCTTATATGTATATGTATGTTTTTTTATCTTTATTTTTGAAATGTTTCACCCGACAGACGGCATAATCGCCATGTCTATGTAAATTCTATGAATTTTGTTAAAATAATCTATTATATGTAAACAAAGAATTTGATGAAATGAAAATGAATTAATTTAAAAAATTCTGAAAACGTATGTAACGTAACGTATTGTAAAAAAACATCACGAATTCGGCCCCATCATCTATCCCGAAACTCATTTACAATGGCATTCCAGCTGGCAGCTCTATAGATAAGGCCAATCTGCTTGCTGCTCACTTTGCAGTCAGCTCAACGTTCATAGATTGCGCTTTGCCTCCCCCTGTACTCGAGCGCGTAGAATACTAAATGGACCATGGGATCAATCCACTTCTGCACTCGTACAGTGGCTAGAGTACTTCAAGATCTTGACGTTCACAAGTCCGCTGGTCCAGATGGTAATTCCCTTTTCATTCTGATGAGGTGTTCTTCTCAGCTGTCAAAACCACTGCGTAGGCTTTTCTATCTGTCCTATTCTTCAGGGCTCTTTCCGAGGAGATGGAAAACAGCATTTGTCCAGCCTGTACCAAAAAGAGGCGAATCTTCTTCTCCCTCCTCCTACCGACCAATTGCCCTTTCGTCCCTTCTTTCTAAGGTCATGAAAACGCTGATCAACCTAATATGAAATATATTGAGTCCCGAAAACTTCTCAATGACCGCCAGTACGGTTTTCACACAAACAGGTCCACTGGTGATTTGATGACATATCTAACCGAAAAGTGGAACCAATCACTTCACCAATGTGGTGAAAATAAGATCGTTGCGCTTGATATTTCGAAGGAATTTGACATAGTTTTTCATCAAGTAAGAAAATGCGAGCATTTGGAATCGATGATATACTCTTCTTCAAAGAATTAGAAATTACCTATAGGACCGTTCAATTCATGTTGTTTTGGACGGCTTTAAGTCTGCAACACACCAAACAAATGCTGGTGTTCCCCAAGGCTCTTTGTCTCCGACTTTCTTTCTCATTTTTATAAATGATCTCCTGATGCCTGTTACTTCTTATCGAACCCATTTCTTTCACCTCCAGCATTCGTTTCTTGGTTCACGTCCCTCTTCTTCGGTGTGGAACTGGAACATCAACGTTTGTCAATAGAGTGAAATTAAATGCTTCTAAAACGCAATGCTGTCTTCTGCCATTAAAGCAAATTCTAGGCGAAGTAAGAAATATTTCACCCCTTCTGACCTGGCTACAATTTATTATTCGCCCGAAACTCGAGTACAACGCTCATATCTGGTCCGGTGCACCAATAACTTATTTGGAGCTACTTGACAGGATCCAAAAACGCGCGATAAAACTCATTGGCGACCGAGACATCCCTAGATCGATTGACTCTCTTAGTCATCGTCGTAATGTCTCCTGCCTTTCGTTATTTTATCGTTATTTCCACCATAAGAGCTCAAACGAAATAGCCAGTTGCATTCCATCCCTAAAACATTTCAAGCGGAATACCCGCCATGCAATGAATGCTCATCATTTCACCCTGAAGCATGTACTCGGACGTACAATGAAGTTCAAGGAAACTGTCCTCTGCCGTACAACACGAATGTGGAATACTCTTCCACGCTCTATTTATACCCTATTCTAGGGGTATATTAATTTTGACGCATAGTTTGTAACATACCTTAATATTGCCCGTAGACCCCTAAAAGTTACTATATTTATGATCAGCATCGATAGTAATGTCGATCTAGCCATGTCCGTCCGTCCGTCCGTCCGTCCGTCCGTCGGCAAAAATTAGGCCTTTAAACTGGACCTAGAGAGCTGAAATTTTAACCATATACTCTCTAGGGTTCCGAAATAATCAAGTTTACGAATTTTTGAAATCCGCCCACAGACACGCCCACAAACTCAAAAAAAACAAAATTTTGGAAAAAATCGAATTTTGAGCTAGGAAGCTGAAATTTTTTATATATGATCTATGACTCCTAAAACTGCTCGAGATATAAAATTTTCAAAATCCGCCCACTGCCACGCCCACAAATAAATAAAACATTTTTTTTGAAAATCCAAAGTTTGAGCTATGGAGCTGAAATTTATAATATATACTCTCTATGGGCCCTTTATGCTTATGTGTAAATATTTTCAAAATCCGCCCACTGGCACGCCCACAATTATTATTATTTTTTTTTTTTTGAAAATTCAAAGTGAGCTAGGGAGCTGAAATTTATAATATATACTCTCTAGGGGCGCTTTATGCTCATGTGTTAATTTTTTTAAATCCGCCTACTGACACGCCCACAATTAAATAAAACAATTTTATTGAAACACCCAAGTTTGAGCTAGGGAGCGTTTTTTTGATAAAATCCTTTAAATGTTATATAACAAAATATGTAAAGCGTTCTTAAAAATTCAACCATACTTAGACTTTTGTCACGCCCACTTATGAGGGATAGGAATAAGAATAGGGTATCCAACAGTTCGCCCAAGCGGACTGTAGCCCGTCCCTATGTTTTTCCTTCATATTATAACCTACAAACATTTAAGACCCACATACATCGGCATCTCTCCTTTTCTTCTAATCCTAATTTCCTTAACGCCCGCGCTGTGTACCCAATACATGATAAGGGTACTAAAAAATCCCTTTAATGCGTATACATTATAAAAAAAATCACTGAGTCCAAGTTTTCTGGACGAAATTGTTTGGTATTAGTATCAGTCTCCTATTTCACCAACTTACAAATCGCTATTTACAATCACTTTTTCAACAAATTTGTAGAAAAATCTATTTATTCTGTTTCACAAAATATTTGTGCTATAAAATTGTAGTTGTAGTTTCCAAAGGGAAATTTTCATTATTTCCGTTTCACCAAAAGTTAATTTTCTTTGTTGCTAACAAGTACACATTTGTTAAAATTCATATTTTGTTGTAGGTTTGTGTTTCACGAAATCAAGAAATTTCACAAATTTGTTGAGTTGCTGAATGAAAATTTCTTACAATAAAAAAAATCCTATATCGATTTAATAACAATTTGAATTTTTCCAAAGAAACAGCATTTTAATCATAAAAATGTCCTTATACGTCGAAGGCATAGTACACGGAAAGAATTTTTTTCTAAACTGGAAGTAGAATTTGGTTGAATCAAGAAAAAAAGGTACGGTTCTGGGCCAAGCCAATAATTTCTTATTTTAATCATTTCCTGCGAATGATTTAAGAATCAGAAAAAGCAAGCAAAGGTAGAAAACTATCCTTGATCCAATAAAACATTTCTGGAATAAGATATCTTATCTCAAGAAACATTTTCTTACATCAAGATTTTTTTTTCTTAAATCGTGCATAATAATTCTTCATTCAGGAATCTGTTTGTTAAATAAGATAAGTGAGACCATGCTTTATTTTCATACATCAAGAAATATTGGCTAAGATCTCGTTGAATTATTCTTTATACAAGAAACGGTTTGCTGAAAAAATATGTGCCCTCAAGAACTATTTTCTCATATCCAGAACTTTTTCTGAAATCCTGCAAAATTATTCTTGTTCTAAGAAACGATCGTTTAAATACGATATGTGACCCAAGAACTTTTTTCTAAAGTCAAGCTTATTTTTCTGAAATCCTGCAGAAGTATTCTTCCTCCTAGAAACGATTTCTTGAATATGAATGCGATCCCAAGAACTTTTTCTAAAATCAACAATTTTTTTTCTGAAATCCTGCAGAAATATTCTTTGTCCTAGAAACGATTTACTGAATACGAAATGTGACCCCAAGAATTTTTTTCTAGAATTAAGAACTTACATCTTTGAACGTGCATTTTAATTTTCTTGTATTTACTAATATTTGCGCCAACATTTCTTGAAGAAAGAGAATTATGTTTGATTCAACTAAACGGAAACACACGTATCTCAAATCAAGTAACTCTTTCCTATACCATGACATTATTGATCGAATGCTGATTATAAATACAAAAAATTGGTATGATCCAGCGCAAATATTTTTGGTATTGGCTTTCTTCTTTCTCACAGCAGATTTTTATAAATTTGGAAAGAAGTAATAATTTGATTAAGGTTTATAACTCTTTTTTTTTTGCAATAAATAAATATCTGAAGGAAGAAGTAAGCTATCAGTACCAAAAACATTTTCACACCAAATTCTTATATTTATAATCAACATTCGAGCAATAATGTCATGGCGTAGGAAAGACTTACCTAATTTGAGAAATGTTGACTTTCGTTTATCCATTTACACCAATATTTACTCTGCATGTACTTGGACATTAGATTATTATCATCTGTAATGAAAAACAAAATAAATAGAACGATGGCAACTGTTTTTTAATATAGTATTGTATTTTTATTACTAAGAAAAAAAAGTCATTGTCTTATTTATGTATTCTTAACTCTAAGTGCAGCAGTTTGCTTGTAATTCAAGTTATCAAATTTATACATCATCATACACTGTATAGTGTATAGATACCCAAAATTTCAGCTTCTCCTTCTATGATTCGGCATTTCAATTCGGGAAACTGAAGGTAGTTTTGCTTTCTTTGCTCTATCGTGTGATGAAGGTCGCTTGCTGATGGCACTCGTTGTATAAGCGGGGTCTAACTATCCGGTATGCTGTACTTCCAATTTTTTCTGTAGAAGTTAGTGTAGAAAATAAATTATTATAAATAAATTAAATTAAATTAAAAAATAATCGAGTTTTCAACATTGCTGCTATAATAATGTCTTATGTTAATAAAATGTACCTTTCTGATTTAGTATACAATAATTATAATCGGTCTTTTAATTTTTCCTTGAAAAGTGAGCGTACTACGCCTGTAAAATCCTTCCAACCATTGACTAGTCCTAACTTGTGTTTAAAATTAGTTTCATAGTCAATGTCGACCTAAAATATACGAGGGCGGGTCAATAAGTCCGTGACTTTTGGAATAAAACACAGATTTTTTGATAAAAAAATAATTTTATTTTTCAACGTAGTCTCCCTTGAGCTCTATACACTTCGTCCAACGCTTCTCCAATTTTTTTATCCCTTCCAAAAAAAATAATTTGTCGAGGTCCTCAAAATAGGCCTTTGTTTGCGAGATGACTTCATCATTGGAGTCAAATCTTTTTCCACCAAGCCATTTCTTCAGGTTTGGGAACAAGAAGTAGTCGCTCGGAGCCAAATCTGGAGAATAGGGTGGATGAGGGAGCAATTCATAGCCCAATTCATGGATTTTTGCCATGGCAACTGCACATGTGTGCACCCTTGCATTGTCTTGGTGGAAAAGAACTTTTTTCTTGGCCAAATGAGGTCGGTTTTTTTTCAAATCGTCATTGAATCGGTCCAATAAGATGGCATAATATTCCCCATTGATTGTTCTTCCCTTTTGAAGGTAGTCAATATGGATTATCCCGCGTGCATCCCAAAAAAACAGTCGCCATAACTTTATTGGCTGACAAACCCACCTTGGCCCTCTTTGGCGCCGATTCACCCTTAGAAACCCACTGCTTTGACTGTTGTTTGGTCTCTGGTGTGTTGTGATGGATCCATGTTTCGTCCACGGTTACAAAACGGCGCAAAAACTCCTCCATATTGCGATTAAACAACGCCAAACCTTCCTGTGAAGTTGTTACACGATTGCGTTTGTGGTCGACTGTGAGCAAACGCGGCACCCATCTTGCGGAAAGCTTTCTCATGCCCAAGTGATCATTCAAAATTGAAACCACTGAGCCATGCGAGATCCCTACGGCTTCCACAATCTGTCGCACTTTCAATCTTCGGTCGGCCAACACCATATCGTGAATTTTTTCGATTGTTTCGGGTGTAGAGACCTCAACTGGGCGTCCAGGACGTTCGGCATCTTCAGTGCTTGTACGGCCACAACGAAATTCAGTAAACCACTTTTTTACCATTGAAATCGATGGTGCAGAGTCCCCATAGTATTTTTCAAGCTTAGCCTAGGTCTCGGTAATGGTTTTTTTTCGCAAGAAATAATGCTTAATAAGCACACGAAATTCACTTTTTTTCCATTTTCTCCTCAAATTAGTGAGTAGTCTGATAAAAATAGCTGTCAAACATAAACTAACTGACGCAGCAAGTTTAAATTTTGACAGGAGTCAACTGACAGATGACTGTTGACAGGAGCAGTGTTGCTGTTTCAGTAAAGAGGTCAGAAATTCAAAAAGTCACGGACTTATTGACCCGCCCTCGTATGTATATAAGTAGTAAAAAAGTTTTTATGAGAATCAAAATAAGAAATATATTACCAGTCTGGAACCTGAGGAACATTTATACAAGGTGGCGCAAAAGTCATCACCCAGTGGCGTTCACCAATCCGACTGAAAACTACATAGGATAGATGTCAAACGTCGTGGATCATTTAGAACATTGGCACACAGAATTGCCTAAGGCACACCCAAGGGCTGAAAACCTATCGGAAGATGCTATAATTTTTGCAAATGGCGGCAAATGTCAATTTTACTTTGACATTTGTGAAGTAAACAGATGACAACTTTTGCGCCACCTTGTATAATGTGCACTTAGTTATTATATCTGAATGGTTTAAATGCTGATTCCGAAAGGATGCAAGTCTCCGTGTTGAGGTTTGTTTCCACTTTTCTTCAGCTGTGATCCAAGGATTCGTAAAATATTTTAACCAAATGAAATTTAAATGAACGGAACCACTCATTTAAACTCCACATTAAATTACTTATTGGTACGAGTAAGGCCAAAAGAAAAGTTTACATACAACTAAAATAAATGTTTCTTACCAATTTCTATTTTTTTTATTAATTTGAACAATAACACTTCACTCACTACTAAACGACTGAAACAATACGTTAACGATTAAGAAGTTGATTTATAAACTTCAATAACAATACTGTGCCGGTGCAGGTAACTTTCAGTAGCAGTAGAAGTATTAGACTGACTGGCTTAGTCAGGTATCTGCTTGATATGCATTTGCAAATTGCAAGGATTACATGTATTCACTGCCACATGACAATACCAATACAAACCCAAGAAGCAACAGTTATAAGGGTGGATATATGTAGCTTCATACCCACCGGTTTCTTACATTTTGCCCTTATTTCTAAGTTTGAGAATTGTTTTCTTGGAGGAAGAAAATACAAAATACCGGAGTATTTGGTTTCTGGATGCCAAAAACAAAAAAAAAAAAAAAAAAGAGGCGCCGAACTTATACTCCAGAGAAATTGGCTTCTTATATTGAGCCATCGTTTCTGCATGCTAGAATTTGTTTCTTATTCGTCAAAATTATGAAGAATTGAAAATGTCCAAAACCAGTTAACTGTAACATTAGCTAACTGTGCCTGCGTCGGGTTTCTCCTTGGTGATGTTCAAGCGATCAAACATTGCTCATTAGTTGCTGTAGTTTCTTGATTCTAGAATTTGTTTCTTGTACCTATATAGAAAGTAAACGAAATTCACATCAGGTGTCTGTGTCTGGTTTGTTCTTAAAGGGGTACAAGCGATCAAACATTTCTTATTTGTTGCTTCAGTTTCTTGGTTATGAAATCAGTTTCTCATTACTGCATAATGTCTTACAGCAATTATAAACATAAGAAACCTATATTGTCCTTAAGTTTCTTAATACACTACACCACTCCCTTTTCCCAACCCAATCCAGCATATTAATACCCAAACTTGTGAAAAATCATTATGGACATGATTTCAATATAAGGTGCAACTTATACCATCGGATTAAGTAGAATTTCTAAGAAATGTTTCTAAATTGAAATAAACATTTAGTGCATTCCACTAAAAGCATAATTTTCGTAATTCGATTTAAAGTATGATCATATTAAATCTTATTTTCTTGCCTAGTTTTAATGAATTCCTCCAAAACGCTGCAATTATTTTCTTAGAATCGGAAAATCTTTAATGGTTTAAAATAAAGTTCAATACTCGTAGTATTAAATAATTACTAGGGGTCGCCCCATAGTCGAAATTCGACCAATTTATTCTATAAGTTGAAAACAAACAAAGTCGACTGTTATACATATTAATCGGAAAATGAAATTTTTCGACATTGCATTCTCTGATTTCACATGATATACAGTTTTTCCGGCATTTTCAAGTAACTTCAAGCATTTTCAAGTAACTTCAAGCATGTCCAAGTAACTTCAAGTATGTTCAAGCATTATCAAATAACTTCAAGTTTTCAAGCTTAAAGTAACTTCAAGCATTTTCAAGTAAGTACAAGTATTTTCAAGCATTTTCAAGTAACTTCAAGTAACTTCAAGCATTTTCAAGTACCTTCAAGCATTTTCAAGTAACTTCAAGCATGTCCAAGTAACTTCAAGTATGTTTAACCATTATCAAATGCATAACATGCACAGCAATGTTGTTGTTGGTAACTTCAAGTAACTTCAAGTATTTTCAAGCATTTTCAAGTAACTTCAAGCATTTTCAAGCAACTTCATGATATAAAAATGTTCCGTTCCGATTGACAGGTTATTGCCTCACACAGCAATGTTGTTGTTGTTGTAATTTCATCCAATTTTACCTGCTGTAATTCATAATGTGTGTTATACGAGGGCGGGTCAATAAGTCCGTGACTTTTTGAATTCCTGACCTCTTTACTGAAACGGCAACACTGCTCCTGTCAACAAGCATCTGTCAGTTGACTCCTGTCAAAATTTAAACTTGCTGCGTCAGTTAGTTTGTGTTTGACAGCTATTTTTATCAGACTACTCACTAATTTTAGCAGAAAATGGAAAAAAGTGAATTTCGTGTGCTCATTAAGCATTATTTCTTGCGAAAAAAAACCATTACCGAGACCAAGGCTAAGCTTGAAAAATACTATGGGGACTCTGCACCATCTATTTCAATGGTAAAAAAGTGGTTTACTGAATTTCGTTGTGGCCGTACAAGCACTGAAGATGCCGAACGTCCTGGACGCCCAGTTGAGGTCTCTACACCCGAAACAATCGAAAAAATTCACGATATGGTGTTGGCCGACCGAAGATTGAAAGTGCGAGAGATTGTGGAAGCCGTAGGGATCTCGCATGGCTCAGTGGTTTCAATTTTGAATGATCACTTGGGCATGAGAAAGCTTTCCGCAAGATGGGTGCCGCGTTTGCTCACAGTCGACCACAAACGCAATCGTGTAACAACTTCACAGGAAGGTTTGGCGTTGTTTAATCGCAATATGGAGGAGTTTTTGCGCCGTTTTGTAACCGTGGACGAAACTAGGATCCATCACAACACACCAGAGACCAAACAACAGTCAAAGCAGTGGGTTTCTAAGGGTGAATCGGCGCCAAAGAGGGCCAAGGTGGGTTTGTCAGCCAATAAAGTTATGGCGACTGTTTTTTTGGGATGCACGCGGGATAATCCACATTGACTACCTTCAAAAGGGAAGAACAATCAATGGGGAATATTATGCCAACTTATTGGACCGATTCAATGACGATTTGAAAAAAAACCGACCTTATTTGGCCAAGAAAAAAGTTATTTTCCACCAAGACAATGCAAGGGTGCACACATGTGCAGTTGCCATGGCAAAAAACCATGAATTGGGCTATGAATTGCTCCCTCATCCACCCTATTCTCCAGATTTGGCTCCAAGCGACTACTTCTTGTTCCCAAACCTGAAGAAATGGCTTGGTGGAAAAAGATTTGACTCCAATGATGAAGTCATCTCGCAAATAAAGGCCTATTTTGAGGACCGCGACAAATCATTTTTTTTGGAAGGGATACAAAAATTGGAGAAGCGTTGGACAAAGTTTATAGAGCTCAAGGGAGACTACGTTGAAAAATAAATTTTTTTTTTTTATCAAAAAATCTGTGTTTTATTCCAAAAGTCACGGACTTATTGACCCGCCCTCGTATATATGTGGATAATTTTTGTATTGTGCACTTCTATGTATTGCCCCCTACCCAAATATATATAGTGTTGGCATATCTATGTGACGTATTATAGCAAAAAAGGGGGAAACACGTTATAGGCAACTCCGTATTAATATATAGATTACTTAATTCCAGAATAATCTTGTCATTTTGTCATATAAAAATTGTTTCTTAAAATAAGAAACATTTGTTCATTTCACCAAAATTAGATTTTTTTAATACCATGCATTTTTTTCTTGATTTAAGAATTAATAGTTTAATATGATTAAATTCAATTTAAATGAAGAATAATTTGTTAACTTTTTGATTTTCTCGATTCATGAAATAAAATTTCTTGCTGTAGAAAATTCATTTCTTTCCGTGTAGCACCGATAGTGATATAAGTGAAGATTTTCATTTAATTTTTTCATTTATTTATTATTTAAAGAGAAGATTTTGTGCTTAATAGACCAAGAAAACTATATCGTCTATGAAATTTCAGATTCTTTTGTGTTCAAAAAACGTGTTAAGGCAGAGGAAATAATAAGACAAATTGGACCTAGGATCGCAAATGAGTCTGAAAAAAACCTTTCACTGACCCCGACATCGCAATTTCCAAAAGCTTTACATTGGTTTGAAAATGGTGGACAGTATCACGGAATCGCAGACATGCATGGTATATCTAAAGCTACGGTATGAAGAACTGTTCATCGTGTTTGTTCAGCCATATAACAGCTAGCGATGTGAGACCGCAAAAAAGCCTTATTAAAAATAGAACGAAAACTTCCTTTGCTGGTTGATTACTTTCAAAAATGGGGTTTGAATATTAACTGTTAAAAGTCTAGTTTTACATGCTTTCGAAATGCCAGCGGGAAAGGCCATCGATTGGCTGTAAAGGAAAGTAAAACACTTTCGTTAACAATGAATATCAGACCTATTCCTCTTAGCTCTGCAACGAAGTACCTAGGGATTAACTTTCATAACAGGTTCGTTTTTAATAAGCATTTACGTAAAACATTATCTAAAGCTAAAGCTGTAACCGCTACATTGAAACCAGTCTTGCATTCAAGGGCAATGTCGAAGAATACTAAAATACTATTATATAAAATTCGTCCAATTTTGGCATACGGGTTCTGCACATGGTTTACTATTTCTCCCAAAATAGCCAAAGAGATGGAAAAATTTGAAAGACAAATTTTGAGATTTTGCTGCGGAAAATTTAGAAGGGCAAATAAAAAAATACTTCCCGAATAATATAATTTATGAATCATGTAAAGTAACACCGCTTCTAACATATTTAATAAACCTCACAACAAATAAACTTCAGCGAATTGAACATCATCCGAATCCATTGATTAAGTCCTTATTATTGATTCTAACACAACAGAGTGCTTGTCAAATAATTATTACATTTCTCCATTCAATATGCTTCAAAATAGATCTCTGTCAACTATTGCACCTGATTTAAGTAGGGGCTCAATTGTTCCGTTTTACGAGAGAGTCTCACGCCTTAACCTAAGAGGATAGTAAAAATCATAGTGACATAATCACACTCGAATTATGTATCTAAATACTTTGTTTTCTTCATTTTTAGAATTCGGAGCTTATATGGTATGTCTAGCCATATCTTTAAGTATTTTTAAGTATTTTTAATTATTTTTAAGTATTTTTAAATAAAGTAAAGTATGCCGAGAGCAAGCATACAAAATAACTTTTGCTATACAAAATATTAAAATTACTTCTTTGAATTGCTTTGCCAGGCATAACTGATAAGTCGGCTATATACTATTTATGTTAAACAGTTATTGTTAAAAAAAATGTATGTTTTTTCAAAAACCCTCAATAAAAGAAATGAAATGAAAATCAATGTTTGTTCAGCCATTGTTAATGCTTCCTTTGAAAATACTGTGCGTTGGTCAAAAGCACACGAAAGCATTCGTGAACAGTTCTTGAATATTGCCGGTGTATTTATTCCCCTAAGAAGCCCATTATTTTCAACATTTGAAAACGGATTCCGGCCTTTTCCTCACTGCGATTTAATTGGGGAATCCGTTAAAAGATTGGATGATGACACCGGTCACAAGAACGTCATCGCCAGCAATCAATCGCTATAATAGAGCCCATAAATCAACGCGAAGGATCCTAGAGAATGCGATCGGTATTCTAAAAATAAAATTTCCTTGCCTCAACCATTTGAGAGTTCAACCAAGAAGGGCAGTTCAAATTATAAAGTGCTGCGTAATTTTGACGAACATTTCCCGACAAGATGAAACATCATTGAATTGCAAACAAGCGATGAAGTAGAAGAAAAAAAATATATGTATTATGTTATATTTTACAATATTTTTCTTGAAACTAAAAAAAATAAAACAAACTCGTAGCTTCAAAAACAAAAATACTAGTTTTTTGGAAATATTTTTGTACACTTTTTTTAAAATTAAAAAAAATTAAACTTACTTCAAAAACATAAATAGCTATACAGGATAATTATTCAAAATTTTAATTATTCAAATAATTATTCAAAAATTATGAAATTCGAAAATGTTTTCACTTTCACTTTCAATTTCTCTGCACTCGTACTCTTTAAAATTGGGTTTCGATTTTTTTTTTTTTTTTTTTTTTTTTTTTTTTTTAAGGTAATCCAAATCCCACAGCACTCAGACTCGGTAACGGTCCATTGTACTACCAGGCAGAAATCCTCCTTTTGGTATAGAGGCATGTGAATGAGTGGCGTATGTTGTTGTTCCCCATGGGGATTGAACCTGCACCGCATGGGTAACAAGCCAACACACTAACCTCTACACCGTCGCCACCCTTGGTTTCGATTATGATATTGTCTAGATCTGTCAAGTTCGACTGCTGGCCACCAGTTGCCCTCCTTTTTTACTGTTGTCCAATTTGTCCTTAAAAATAATAGTAAACAACATTTTAAATGAGGCGTGATGTGCAACGTTTACAGGTTGAACTTCATAACTGATTTTTTGAATTTCTTATCCACTTCCTAATAAAAAAAAATGTCTCCTCAGCCTTTTATTGCATCTTTTGAAATTCACCCTTTATACAAATGTTTCTGACTTACCACAGTTTTTCGTCTCAAATGTTGCTACACGACATCTCTAAGGTATTTCCAATCCTTATCTATTAAAATTCCATTAGATTTTAAAGTGTGGAAAATCTTTTGCCACTCGCTAACTTTAACAACATGTGTAATAGTACCAGAAAATTTGCGAATAAAACATTTTTTTTTGTCACGAATTGAACCGGCGATAAAAATGTTGTTCTGTTTATTCATTTTTGCTTTGATGTTATCAGTTACAGAGCTTACAAATTTGTGAAAAACAGTTGTTGTTTACAACTTTGCAAAGTAAATGGTGAAACGGCATTTTTTGTACATATTTGTAATAACAAATACAATTTCCCTTGATTTTTTTCTCTTTTTAACAAATTTGTTGGAATTAGGTTTGTAGTTTGTGAAACAGAAAATCAGTAAACAAATTTGTAAATGTAATCAACAAATACAAATTTGTAACTGTACTTGTAATTTGGTGAAATGTGGCAACCCTGATGCTTTTATATATTGTCATATGTATACTACGTGTATGTACCCAATTTCTTATTCTTTTCTCATTTTATTTAATCAAATATATTAAGTTAAACTAAGCGGACGTGTCTTCCTTACAGTTAGTGGCCAGCTTTCAAATTAAATTCTTGGTTCTACCTGCGATTGAAATTTTACTGGAAATTGTAGCTCCACGATCTCTAAAAGCGTTCTTTCAGCTAAGGCATTTCATTTTCCAATTTATATAGTTCGCAGGTTCACACAGATTTGTAAACGAAAGAAAAACAAATCATCCCCCACCCAGTACATCGAATGATTCCCCTAAATCCCATCTCCATTATTTAACAATGCCCAAGTCAAAGCACATTTAAACTTCTTTTCATTCTTTTGCACAACAATACTCTTTGCTTAACCTTAAATGGCTAAAAATCAAAGGAATGGCCAAGAGTAGCCAATCCAATAGGCACAGCTAGAAAACATTACATCCCAATATCGCTGAACAAACACATCCATCCGCGCCTGAACGACTCCATTCGCCCATTCAGAACAAATGCGCAAACAAACAATCAAATTGAGACATTAAACCGTAGGAACGATGCCCTTAATGGCATTATTATCCTTATTATTATTATTAAGTTGTGTAGACTGGTGTTTGTGCCGCCGCCGCCCTCTGATTTTTTTTGTCATGTTCCCCCTTAGGTTGGCATCACTCCCAGCGCGGATACGATGAACTCGTACATACAGACGTACGCGAGCGAGTATTACAGACAATCGGCAATGTCACTATCGCATTGTTGACTTGTGCGGAAAGTGGAAGAGACCAATTCGAATTATCATAACAATCCACAAATGAGGGCAATAACTCAAAAGAACCAAAACCGAAAGGCCAAAGGACACCCCACCGAAAAACCGATCCCATATTCATGGTTTTAGTCCTTCTTGCTTTTGGGTGGTTAAGTGGGGAGTTGTTATTTCAAGGTGCAGGCACAATTCGAAGATATTCCCTATCGCAGTTCAGGGCAAGTTTACGCGAGGAATGAGTTAATAAATATTATGGACGATCCTCTTTTTTTTTAAGGTTCCTGTCTCGCAGTAATAAAATTATAATATTTTCCGTTATGTGCCATTATGCGGTGACATTTTTATGAGATTCCAGCTCCGATTGCGTTGGGAAATTGATTTTTGTTGCAATGTGTGTGTGTGTGGGGGATGGGTTGCGAAACATACGCAGCCGGAAACGACTAATTGTCCATATCCTTGAGAGCGCGTCTAGGAGTAGTAGAAGTGCGCGACTCGGAATGTTTATTATCATTTATTAAATGTAAACATTTTGTCAGCTCATCCATATGGGTTGTGATTCGGAGTGCAAAAGTGTTTTGTCATGTCCTGGTTGAGAGCGAGGGGTTGGGGGTGAATAAATAGTCGAGTCAGCTTATAGTGGAGTGGAATATGGAACCTTGTGTCGGGCGGTTATATTCAGTTGACGCTTTTTTTTATTTTTATTTTAAAGAGTCATCGTAGTTGTATTTGGGACTTTTGTTTACTCCCTATCCTTTAAAAGTGAATAAATGCCACCATAAAGACGCACAGTCATTTGACTTTGAATAATATTCACATCCTTTTCAACTTTTAAACAATCATTAACCTTAACCCACAATAAGGAAATCCTTTCAATAACCACATTCTTCCCGTGTTAATCCTCCCAAAGGACCTGAGGCGGCAACCAAATGAACACAATAAATAATCATATTTCTTCCTTATCGACAACATTGGGTCGTTTTGTGGGCGCAGCATTATGCAAAACTTTGCTTTTTTTTTGTCGATTATTTTGGTTTTTTTTCAACGCGCGAGGTAGGTAGGTATTCATTCCCCTGGGAAAATCTCAGGGTCCTTTGCGAAAAGGAAAGAACTTGTAAATTATAGCACATGACAATTTATTCTGGTAAGTTGAAATTTTCTTTTTAACATTTGAAAACACATTTCGTTTATAACTTTTCCATGGAGTCGAATGGGCAGAATTTTTGCTTTTCCTTATTTTCCTCCCTGTTTTTTGTTAGTCCTGTATTTCGTTTGATTCTTTTTTTTTTGTGCCTGGCAAACATACAATGAGATCAAAACTTGAATGATTGTGACAATTTAAAGGAGACTGGGGAATATGAAAAAAAAATTTGCATCCAAACAGCAAGGATTGTAATATAAATCTCCTCGGATAAATTGTTATCGAATTGGAGAAAAGAAGGTGTGGGTGGGATGGGGTGAATAACTCCCGAGGGTGGAAAGCGTTTTTAACTTCATTATTTCTGAGTTTTCTTGTTTTTTTTTTATTATTGAAAAAGGATATCAAATGAATCTTTGATTTCTTTTGCAAAATGCTTTCCCTTAATGGAGCACTGGGGGAGTGTATTTTGTTGACCCGTTGAATGTGTGTTTTTTTGAAGGTTGTTAAGGAAACTGGTATTGTGTCAATTTCAGAGCGTAAATGATGATGTCATTCTTGAAGTTGGATTCCAGTTGGACCGCACAACGATGTTGTTTTGGGTGGAAATGTTTTAAGTTTAAGTTTTAAGTTTTTAAGTTTAATTAATTCTTTATTCTCTTTGATAAATATAAATACAAACATAACAGTCTTATAGCTTACTTTTAAACAATAGAGAATAGCTGGTGACATTTTTTATTTTGCTTAAAAAGCTATTAATAATGTTAAATACCACTTCGAAAAGGGGAAAAAATATTAATTATAAAATTGCTTATTTTTTATTGTGAATTGTGGGGTGACAAAATTAAGTTTTTTCTCTTGTTCTTAAGTTAACAAAATCAAATACAAAATCAAATAGTTATGCAATGTAGGTGAGTAAGACTTCAATTTCGTCATGATCAAAATCGAGAAGCCATGATTTCAGTTCATATAAAAATTTGTGATGAGATCTAATGAGTCTTATATCAGGAGGAAGTCGATTATAGAGCTTACAAGATATAACTGTATAGGAGTTTCTATAGTGAGTGGTGCGAAAAGCTGGAATTGCAACAACATGATTTGTAGCGCTTCGTAAGTTTCGAGCACCAAATATTGGACTCTGCATATAGCCACCTCTTACAAAAAATATCTTAGAGACTCTAAAAAAGTATAAATGGCGCACTGGTAGTATTTGCAAAGATCTGAACAGAGCCATAGAATGAGCCAGACGACGGACATTACATATTTTTCTTATGGCACATTTCTGCAGGATGACAAGTGGCTTTAGATTGGCTATGTAACCACCTCCCCAACAACTTATGCCGTATTGCAATTTCGAATGAAAAATTCCATGATAGAATGTCTTAAGAGTTCTGTTAAAACAAAACTTTCTGAGGCGATAGAAGCACCAAATAGAAGAGCGTAAGTACCTACTGCTTCAATACCGAAATGTGATGTGTCCAACTCATGTTTTGGTCAATTGTAACACCGAGGTATTTGAAATTCTTAACGACTTCAATTTGGAAGCATTTTGAGTTGCATAAGGCATTTCTATTAAATGTTTCACCAGATGTCGAAAAACAAGCACAATCAGTTAAGATATACCGCGGACAGTCAACAGAGTGGAAATTGATATCAACGTACGGTGGCTCAGGCGAGCCCAAACTAAAAAAACATTAATCTTGTTTTGTTACTTACAATTAGCCTGTGCGAAGCAAACCATATTCGCAACAAGTGAATGTCATGGTTAAGTTCCGCTACCAAATTCAAAGAGCTCGTTGAACCATATGCAATGCCAAGATCATCTGTAAAACCCGTGACTTTGCCCACAAAATGGGACCCAAGACAGACCCTTGGGGTACACCAAAGCTTAGTACCCTAGTGTTGCTAAGAAATTGTCCTATTTTAACCCTTTCTTTCCGGTCGTTTAAATACGATTTAAACCAGTTGTAAATAAAACCTCGAAATCCTGCATTATACAATTTATCCAACAGGATGTCATGAACAACCATGTCAAAGGCTTTAGTAATATCAACAAATAGGCCAGCACAAAATTTGCTACTATCCAAAGCATTATCAATAAACGAACAAAAATATAAAAGAGCATCCTCAGTGGAGCATCCTTCCCAAAACCCAAATTGTACTGAACTGAAGAATTGTATTCTTTGTAGATGCGAACACATTCGTTTCTTTACAGCTTTTTCAAAAACTTTTCCGATTGGGGAAAGCAGGGAAATGGGCCTGTAATTATTCTTTTCCTTTCGGTTTCCCTTTTTAAAAAGTGGTAATACGACAGCGCATTTCAGATGATCAAGAAAAACTCCACTAAAAATGCTTAAATTGAAAAGATATGCTAGGATATCAACTAAATTAGGTGCGATTTTCTTTAGCGTTATATTAGAAATGCCATCGTTCCACACGATCTTGAGTAGCTTAGAGAGTAGATGGAGTGTAAGACCTCTAACCCAGTAATTTCTTCAAAAAAGTAACTATTTGCATTGGTTGCATTAACCACCGTTCCAGAAGTTGGACATCGGTTGCAAGTCGACCGATGGTTAGGTTGGTTGGACACGTTCCCGACTGATGCAAAGAATTCATTCAATTCATTTGCAACCACAATTTCAGCACCTTCGCCATTAAACACAATGGGGTTTAACTGGTGAGTAGGACGCCTATTAACTATACTGTTGATGACACTCCACTCTTTTTTTGAATTTCCTTGTGCAGCCCGAAATGAAGAAATATAGTAGTTGTCGCGACAGTTGGTGATTTCCTTATTTATACTCTTGCTCATTTTCTTAAAACGCTTTTTTAAGTTAGAGTTAAGTGGATGTCGATAGCACAATTTGCGCATTTTGTTTTTCATTTTTATTTTATTCAAAATAGAAGTGTTTACCCAGGGTTTTAATCTTGTCCGCGAATTATTTTCGATAGATACGAAACTAGAATTTTTAATATAATGTTCAAGAATGTTCAAAAACGAGTTATAGGCTTTAGAACCATTATCCTCGGCATAGACCTCATCCCAGTTTTTAAAACGCAGTAGATTATTAAGTACTTCATACCTTATGGTTATTACAGGATATGAAGAACTATGATAAGGACGTTTCATGCCTGAAAAACCTTTAAATAAAATACCTGTCATGCTATGATCAGTTATTTGCAAGTCGAAGTTGATGCCAACACAGTGACTTAATGGGATTTTCGTAAAACGACCGAAAACATGATCAATACACTTACTTGAGACTGACCTTGTAATCTCGTTTACAAAAGATGTAAAACCATGCTCAGCTGTAAGGGCAAGATGATTATTAGACGCAGTGCTTGAAGTTAAAATGTCAATGTTAACATCACCTAACAAGACAAAATTGCCCCCTTCCTCATTACGCAAAAAATTTGAAAACTCATCCAAAAAGAATTGTGGAGTGTAATCTATACACGCAGTCAAAATCGAAATGCACTTTGTGAACACTGATAGTAATCTTAATTACATCTGCGCTAGTCATGCTGCGTCCAAATCGTCACCTGTGTATATATCTCGCACAAAAACTCCCACACCACCGGATGGATACACTTCGTTTGAGTTTGCATACAGTTTATAACCGGGAATAGTATAATCGTCAATTTTGCAATAAAAGATCCATATCTCAGAAATAAATATCAAATCAGGCAAGTATTCAAAAGTTTAAAATTTGTGTTATCAAAAAATAATTGTAAGTATGTCTATAGCTAAATATGGACATCTTAGGAAATAAAAACATAGGGACGGGCTACAGTCCGCTTGGGCGAACTGTTGGATACCCTATTCTTATTCCTATATCTCATAAGTGGGCGTGACAAAAATTTAAAGGATTTTATCGAAAAAACTAAGCTTTTGTAAATAAAAACGCTCCCTAGCTCAAACTTTGGTTTTTCAATAAAATTGTTTTATTTAATTGTGGGCGTGTCAGTAGGCGGATTTAAAAAAAATTTAAGTATGAGCATAAAGGGCACCTAGAGAGTATATACTATAAATTTCAGCTCCCTAGCTCAAACTTTGGACTTTCAAAAATAAATAAAAAATAATTGTGGGCGTGTCAGTAGGCGGATTTTGAAAATATTTACACATGAGCATAAAGGGCCCCTAGAGAGTATATATTAAAAATTTCAGCTCCCTAGCTCAAATTTTGGTTTTTCAAAAAAAATATTTTATTTAATTGTGGGCGTGTCAGTGGGCGGATTTTGAAAATTTTATGTCCCAAGCAGTTTTATGGGCCAAAGATCATATATAAAAAATTTCAGCTTTCTACCTCAAAATTCAATTTTTCCCAAAATTTGTTTTATTTAATTGTGGGCGTGTCAGTGGGCGGATTTTGAAAATTTTATGTCCCAATCAGTTTTATGGGCCATAGATCATATATAAAAAATTTCAGCTCTCTAGCTCAAAATTCGATTTTTTCCAAAATTTTGTTTTTTTGAGTTTGTGGGCGTGTCTGTGGGCGGATTTCAAAAATTCTTAAACTTGATTATTTCGGGACCCTAGAGAGTATATGGTTAAAATTTCAGCTCTCTAGGTCCAGTTTAAAGGCCTAATTTTTGCCGACGGACGGACGGACGGACGGACGGACATGGCTAGATCGACATTACTATCGATGCTGATCATAAATATAGTAACTTTTAGGGGTCTACGGGCAATATTAAGGTATGTTACAAACTATGCGTCAAAATTAATATACCCCTAGAATAGGGTATAAACAAACAGTTCTCAGATTCAATTGAAACTCTTTTAATAAAATTTGTCAACACGTCGAATCCCACACATTTTCTTCCTAATAAAGCTCCATCGCTTATAGATGTGTTTTTAGTACCTAGGACTGATGTAACCCTTCTGTCACCTAAAAGGTCTGGCCAGATATTTCGGCATTTTGATTACAGTTTTTTCTAAGAATTTATCGCCCAAGCTTCTTGAAACTCCATGATAGGGTCAACCATTATTTTTACTTCTAATTAATAAAAAAAATATTTATGTATATGTACCCGTTTGAAAGAAATAAGCCTTTTTCAATTTTACTACCTTCCGTCAATGGCAAGGTTTGGACAGACCTACATACAATTTGTATGGAAACTATATTTTTTTGTGGTTTCCCATTTTTTGAGCTTTCACGTGTAGCGGTTTTTTGTTTCATTCTGTGATGTCTGTTCATACAAAATGTACGAAGGTCTGGACAGAACTTGTGGTTGATGGAAAGGTATAAAAGTTGTGATTGACAGAAGGGTTAATAACTCACTATGATCAGATCATCTGTCCGTATCACATCACGACATGATCATACTAATTTTAAACGTATTTCCTATTGGCGTAACGGATGTATATAAGCAATATCGTCATTTTACCTCTGTTGATGTGTCCTCTTTTTTTAATGATTGCCTTAGTCTTGACTGGTCCCTTTTTACGCTTCATCTGACGTTAATATTCAAGTTTCAGCACTAAATAGAAACATTGAGTATTTGGTTGATAAACTGTTCTCCTAAAAACCAAGAGAATACAAAATTCCGATATATCTTGGTTCAACCAGCAATTTCAGAACAAGATCAATGAACGGAACTTACTTTTTTATAGATGGCGAAGATATCATTGCCCGTTTATTCATGATGAGTTCAGGCGTGTCCGAAATGAGGTAACGAACCTTATACGTAAGAACAAAAGCACTTACTATCAAAACAAGTTAATGCCAACAAATCAAGTGGAGCTTTTTGGAAAACAATACGGCAAGCTGGTATCTGTCCTACAAAAACATCTGGAAATATAAACATTAATTTTGATGAGCTAAACCACAAATTTGTCGGTCCAGTTCGGACGTCGCAGGATCAAGTTGACTCCTTTGCCTTTGTTAATTCGCAGCGGTCATTTTCCCTGCAATGTGTGGACGCAATTAACGTGGGAAATGTTATACTTTCTATTAAGTCTACGGCAATAGGATTGGATGGAATTCACCCTAATCTTATAAAAATACCATAATCACAACTAGTGTCTTCCCTGAAGGATGGAAAAGTGCCAAAGTATTGCATATCCCGAAATCACTTTCACCTAATAATAATAATTATAGGCCAATTGCTATTCTTCCCTTTTTAAGCAAAGGTTTTGAAAAAGTCATCAGTCGTCAAATGAAATCCTACCTGGAAGAACAAAAGCTTCTGACGGAGTATTAATCTGGATTTAGATCCAATCATAGTTGTATAACTGCGCTCTTGAAATTAAGTGATGATACATATTCGTTCAGGGTTTGATGATGACTTGATGTCATTAATGGTGCTCCTAGATTTCGCATCGGTAAATCATTCTATCCTAATCCACAAACTAAAGAGTCAATTTGCTTTCGAAGACACTACTTGCAATCTTATGGCATCATATTTGTTTAATCGAACGCAGGCGGTCTATCATGATAATAACAACTCAGCACTGCTACATGTTCCAAGTGGGGTGCCTCAAGGTTCTATTTTAGGTCCCCTATTATTTACACTCTATTTAAATGACCTTTCAAGATGTATTGAACATTGCGAATTTCATTTGTTCGCTGATGAAGCACAATTGACATTAAAATTCAACAAGTCCAGCCACCCTATCGCCATTGAACGTATGAATCGCGATTTAAACAACATTTTTGTTTGGTCTCAACGCAATAAAATTGAGCTAAACGCATCCAAAACCAAAGCTATTACTTTATGCAGGTCACCACTCAAAAACATTACGCTTTCACCGTTGAAAATAAATAGCTCAACTATAGAGTTCGTCATATAGAGAACCTCAGAATATATTTCAATCAGAACCTTAATTGGAAAGATCATATTAATCAATTGGTTTCAAAGATTTTTTGCATTCTTCGTGGCTTGAGCCCTACTAAAATGTACCTACCTGTGAGTGTTAAACTTAAGTTGATCAAGTCCTATGTGTTGCCTATATGATAATATATGGCTGTGAAATGTTCTCAAACTCTGAATCGTTCAGAAAATTAAGTGTTGCGTATAATAATTGTGCAAGATATGCTTTTAATCTCAATCTCAGTCGATATGACCATGTTTCAACATATGCTAAACGAATATATGGCTGTTTCCTTAATGCCTTACTAAAATACCGAACAGTCCTTCCATTGCATAAAATTATTACTACTAAGTTACCAAATTATCTTTATAATAAAATTAAATTTAATAGTTCCCAAAGAACATTTAAAATACAGTCAAAATCGGGTATAACGACTTTCAAGGGACTGACGAATTTGGTCGTTATAAGAGATAGGTCGCTATAACCGATATCAAGCTATGTATATACTTAATTTTTGTTCCCTAATTTTTCCTTGATTTTGAACCATAAAGTAATAAGAATACACATTTACAAATATACATTTACTGTTTATTAAAAAAAGTGGAAATATCTAATTGCTTAGTACAGATTTTTCTTTTTTGACTCATTTTTCGTTAAGAAGGTACAACTTTTCGCCTCACAATATTATATTGAACTTGTACAACCACTTGTCACACTGAAAAATTTGCACTGAGTAAAACTTGCCCAACGTAGAACAAACTCAATAAACGCAAAAGCCAAAAAGTAACGCCTACAAACGGTAACTGTAATATATCCCAGATTCTACGAACTTATTTACACCGCATCTACAGAGTATCAGTTTACCGTTCTAGAAAAAAAATCAGTTGCGCCCAACAGCTGCGTCGATTTTAGTCGTTATAACCGATATTAAATTTTTTTTTTGTTTTTTTTTTTCAAATACACTATCAGCTCTGTGTCGTGGAGTGCTTAAAGCAAGCAACTATCACGAGCAGAAATTAGACGGCACTAAAAGTGCTCCCACAGGCTCATCATTTAGTGCAGGTGTTAGTAAGGACAATACAATTAAAAACACAATAATTATGTACCTATAAAATACTAACACAGACACAAATCATGCAAATAATTTAAAACATTAAGGCATTATTACGCAAAATATTTTTAAGCTTATTTTTCCAAATATGCAAGTCAATCACATGATCATTTAGATTATAGATTCTACTCATGCGACTAATAGGCTCATGCCTCCCATAATTCGTTCTATGATGGGGGCTAAACAATAATTCAACACTGCGTAAATTATGGGCACCACCACGAAAATTAAAGCCAATAGACGACAGCAAGTCAGGTGCATCTATTTGACCGGATATAAGCTGCTATCGGAAAATAATATCGCTATTAAGCCTTCCTTGAGAAAGGGGTAACATTTGAAGAAGCTTGATGCGTTGACTGTAAGGAGATAGGTCAAATGGATCATCCCATGCGAGTCCTCTAAGTGCAAATCGAATAAATTTACGTTGAATGGCCTCTATTCGATTTGAATGAATGTTGTAGAACGGTGTCCAAACTTGTGTACCTAGAATCGGACGGACAAAACAATTGTATAATGACATAGAAACGTAAGGGTCATTAAATTCTTTGGCCCTCCTTTTCACGAAGCCCAGCATAGAATTAGATTTATTAACAATAAAATTGATATGCTTAGCAAAAACCAGTTTGGGATCGAAATAAACCCCAAGATCCTTAAAATTATCAACATTACAAAGAATATGTTGAGACAGAGAATATTGAAAGGTGGAAGGGATAGTCTTTCTAGAGAATGTCATATGTTGACATTTAGTTGGGTTCAGGGATAAACCATTTTTATCACACCAATTTGCGAAGCTATTAATGTCAGATTGAAGAAACATTCTGTCTTGCTGACTAGTGATAGATTTATATATTTTCATATCATCAGCGTAGATCAGGATATTACTGTGATTTATACATGCCTTAACATCATTGATGGCTAGTATAAATAGAATCGGCCCGAGGTGACTTCCTTGGGGAACTCCAGACTGAGCTGTGAAAGATACAGATAGTGATCCTCTAAATTTGACTTGGTAAGCCCTTGATCTAAGGTATGAATTAACCCATTTTATGAAAGATGGTGGGAAACCAAAAGCCCTGAGCTTAAATTCGATTAATTCATGGGACAGCTGGTCGAAAGCCTTAGAGAAGTCAGTGTATGCAATCCATTTCGTTCTTATTCTCTAAGGCATTAGAACAATCATGCAAGAAACTTAACAGATTAGTGACAGTGGATCTGTTTTTTACAAATCCATGCTGTTCACTACAAATTATATTGCGACAAAGAAATATTAACTTTTCACAAACAATTTGTTCAAAAAGCTTAGGGGTACACGAAAGCTTTGAAATAGGCCTATAATTAGTGATATCACCACGTTCGGCTTTTTTAAATACAGGTGTGATAAAAGCACTTTTCCATAGCTTAGGGAATTTACCAGTATTAATGGACAATTCAAACAGATACTTAAGATGTGGAGCAATTGCATGACTAAATTTTTTAAGAACGTTGTCGTTATAAGCGATTGTCGTTCAATGGAATTACAATGGCGCTGATTCGGGAGCTAATAATTTGGTCGTTGTAGCCGATACGTCGTTATAACCGATGTCGTTATAAGCGATTATGACTGTGGTCCCACCAATTCATCGTTCTTTGGTCAGCAGTCGACAGTTCTTTGTTCATGCAGTTTTCCTCTGGAATAATCTCCCTCAAAATCTAAGAAAAATAAACACGGATGGAACATATAAAAAGAAATTATTTGAACAATTTGCATGCAACTTTTAACACTACAATGCCTCGAGTACATTAATTTTCTGCTTCATTTTTCATTTTTTTTAATATACTATCTTAATTGTTTTTACTTCTCCTCTTTATGGTTTCTCTGTATAAACGTTTGATGTAACTATTTTTAAGTATAAATCTTGTAATCCTCTTGTTACTTGTACAAGAACAAAAAGGATTTAATTTTTAATTATGTACAGCGTTTTTAATCGAATAAATAAATAAATAAATAAATGACGCCCGATCCTGTTTGATAGGATTTTTGTAATCCCTTCCCTTTTTCTGAGAGAGATTTTAAAAATTAAAATTCGTTGCTCTCTCGTGACCCGCCTTCATTTACAAAAGTCAATGCGTTTACGAAAGCGGTGATGCTGTTACGGTCAACTACTGGCTTCTACGAGCTTCTTGGAAAATTGTATGTCAGAGATTTAAGAGAATGATGGGCTGCTTCAATGTTAAATGAAAACAAAGGGACGGACTACAGTCCGCTTGGGCGAACTGTTAGATACCCTATTCTTATTCCTATCCCTAATAAGTGGGCGTGACAAAAGTCTAAGTATGGTTGAATTGTTAGGAACGCTCTACATATTTTGTTATATAACATTTAAAGGATTTTATCAAAAAAAAAAAAATAATAATAATTGTGGGCGTGCCAGTGGGCGGATTTTGAAAATATTTACACATGAGCATAAAGGGCCCATAGAGAGTATATATTATAAATTTCAGCTCCCTAGCTCAAACTTTGGATTTTCAAAAAAATTGTTTTATTTATTTGTGGGCGTGTCAGTGGGCGGATTTTGAAATTTTTTTATCCCGAGCAGTTTTAGGAGTCACAGATCATATATAAAAAATTTCAGCTTTCTAGCTCAAAATTCGATTTTTTCCAAAATTTTGTTTTTTTGAGTTTGTGGGCGTGTCTGTGGGCGGATTTCAAAAATTCGTAAACTTGATTATTTCGGGACCCTAGAGAGTATATGGTTTAAATTTCAGCTCTCTAGGTCCAGTTTAAAGGCCTAATTTTTGCCGACGGACGGACGGACGGACGGACATGGCTAGATCGACATTACTATCGATGCTGATCATAAATATAGTAACTTTTAGGGGTCTACGGGCAATATTAAGGTATGTTACAAACTATGCGTCAAAATTAATATACCCCTAGAATAGGGTATAAACACGTAGAAAGAAATCGTTGTCCGCGCGCTGATAAACTGTTGGATGCCCCATCCATATTCCTATCCCCTTAAGTGGGCGTGGTATTGGGGTAAGCGTCTTTTGTCGATTGTTTAATTTTTTTTCCGGTTATGGATCATGGACATGTATGAGGGAGTAAAGACGCGGAGTTCGCAATGCAAATGCAGTGAAATTGTTCAAGCACTTTGAATGGTAACCATGACTTTATCATGAAATCGGCTACAATTGAACGTTGTGCCCTACCAATAACTGTGTATTTTGAGCTTGAGGAATTTTCAAAACTGCAAGACATTTCTCTTAACATATATAAATAATTTTATCTTTTTTCCGCCACAAAAAATATAATGTGATGGAACTGTAGCCATCGCACAAATCGATTATCCTATCTGTTCTCTAAAGAAGAAAAATAATCGCACTGAAAAGTAAAAGCCGCCACTACCTGTCCTTGGCTTCCTCTCCGCCTTTTTCCCATCCAAAAACACAATATATTTGGACTATGTACTATGTTGGTGTGCCTGTGCAGCTATGTTGGTGCGTGCAGCTTATGCCAGTTAAACTAATGATACAATTAAATTTCCACACTTAGCAACTTAGACAATTTTTTGTGTCTTTTTCCAACTTAGGGTCGATGGCAGGAGTACACCGCCCCACTGTAGAGGTGACAGGCAATAATTTTTTTCTGCGCAATGCCAATTTACACGTTTGCAAAGTTCACCACTATGGACCTTAGACATGTTTGCTTTACCACTTTAAAAATGAACTGTTACGTATTGTCCCAGTGGTGGGACTGCAGATATCGCTTTTATTAAACAAAAAAAAAAAAATCATGACTACACAAATCTGTCAAAAATTATTGACGCTGACTCCCGGAGTATAAGTAGAATAATTCCGATGTGTGATTTGTTGACCAAATTAAATGTTAATGCTTTATTGTGTTCTTCGGCTGTTTGGTCATTTAGTTTTTTGTAAAATGAAAGATTAGTTCATTTACTTTCCCAACGTTTCGGCGGGGGTTGCCATCTTCCTCAGGGAAATCTCACATTGGAAACCCTGCATATTTTAAACAACAAAAACAACATGAACAGGAAACAGGACATACAGAACATCTCCGCTCTCTACTGCTCCCTTATACCAAAACAATAACGGACACAAAGTTAAGGACAAAACTTCAACAAGTCGAAGTGCCAATATAGCTGACGTTTTTATTTTATTTTATTTAATTTCTTTTTCTTTTTTTTCAAAACTTAATTTGTAAGTTTTATCTCTATCCAATAGTTGTTTGGTTCACTTAATGTTTACTTTTATTTATTTATTTGTTGTGTATGTAATAATAAAGATTCCCCTGAGGAAGGTGGCAACCCCCGTCGGAACTTTGGGAAAGTAAATGAACCAATCTTTCATTTTACAAAAAACTAAATGACCAAACAGCCGAAGAACACAATAAAGTATAAGTAGAATAGGTGAGGTCCGTTTTCCATTATCGTACGTCGCTGAACATTCTGATCAAATCTTGCTCCAGGTTAGGTTAGTGAATCGGTGAGTTGTTTGGCTCCTCTAGGTGTTTCAGATGCACATTTTGTAATCAGTTGGTTGTCATATAATTAATTTCAAAACAAGAAAAAAAACACTATGGCCCTTGTAGCCGGATCTATCCAACGGATGTTACGGCAGTCTCCCAAACATACACGACATCATTCGCCACTTACAAATACAACACAAGCCGCTGAATAATAAATAATTTTTAACCTTTAATGAATGTATCCACAAAGGATGCAGATACAATACTCACAAAGTTAAAAAAAGGCGGATAATTGCATTATATCTCTGTTTACATTGTCCTGCCGAAATGATCCTGAAACTTATTGCAGTTCGGCGTTTAATTGTTACTAAATGCAATGCCAACAAAGTGTACAACACAACAGAAAATCTGTGTGAATTTGCCGAACCCTATGAGAGAGATACAACGACGATAAGAGTACTTTAAAAATTCCATAAATTACAACGCATCGCACAATGGATGAATATGCGTATCGATTCCATTGTACGTGTTTGTTAGGATTTCTTTCTTTCGATTCATTCAGCATCGATCCTTTTGCCTCCTTGCATTGATATCATTGCATATTGAGCAAAGATAAAAGGTATGAGTGATATCGAATGCATATTGGAAGTGTTGAGTGTGCGTGTGTTGTTATGAATTCGAATCCAGTGATGTTCTGAATATTCACCTGACTCAGCCAGGTCGATAGAGGATGCAGCCGGGACACATTTTGGTGTAGTTGTAGGTGAAAAGTGTGTACACATCCAACACCTTACAAAAAACCGGATATTCTGTGTTGTTTTCTTTTATTTCGATAGATTTTGTTCATATTCCTTTGTTGGCCCTTTGTAGGATTCCCCATTGATTCTTTTGTTGGGCTGAAGAATTTCACACGTCCTTTTTTGAGCAGTGTTTCGATTTTGTTCTCCATCTACACGACAGGACAATGGTGAATGAAAGGTGTGCGTGGTTTTAATGAGGAACTGTGTGTGAATGAAATTTAAGTTGATTGCTGGACATTTACAAAGGTTGTAGGCATAAAGAATATCTGAGCATAGTTGTTGAAGGATGGACGACTGCAAATTAGCCTTCGGTTCGGGATACTCTTTTAGATTATCCAAAAAGTTGCAATCGGGCCTGTTGCAGCCAATTACAAGTCAAATTTCAACTACCAACTATTATTATTGTTGAGATCATCCCGATCGTGGAAGAGGTAGCGAACTAAAGAAGCTATACTTTTGTTGGCGACTGCGGGACACGTGCACAGGAAGTGCACGACTGCCCCCTCTTCTTCCTCATCTCTTTAACCGCCGCAGAAATAGCTGCAGGGGATGCCCTAAATCGAAAATATAAATTCAGTGGGTTGAAATGTAGATGGGGACAGATAAGGTCTAAGCGGGTCAATGATAGGGCTGATATTCCCGAAGCGGATTGCTGACACCACGTGCGTGGAAAATATTTGGCACTGGTTTCCGGGTTAGATGATTGTGCCGTTGGGGTATCTTCCACACCACGCGAAAAATAAGTTAGTTAATAAGAGCCCCCACCCCCCAACTTCAACAAAACACAACAGCAACGTCAAGGAGCTGCGAATTGAGAGTATGCACATGGAATGTACATTAGTATATTACGATACAAGAGAAACGATGGGTAAGACCATAAACAAAAGCGGCCAAGTGCGAGTCGGACTCGCCCATGAAGGGTTCCGTAGCAGCAAGTAACATCATTTAAAAGTTCTTGTAGTTCGTTGTAACTTTGAATGGTTTACGATAAGGTTTATGTTTATGAAATTAAATGTTTTTTTTTTTTATATTTGAGTTGATTGAATGAAAGGTAAATTGCGGTTTACGTTTTATGACGTACCTATTAAGAAAAACTACTTACTAGATCTCGTTCAAACCAATTTTCAGTGGAAGTTTGCATGGTAATGTACATCATATATTTTTTTTAGTTTTATCATTCTCTTATTTTAGAAGTTACAGGATGGGGGGGGGGGGGGGTGGGGGGGGGGGGGGCACACATTTTATCACTTTGGAAGTTTCTCTCGCGCAAACTATTCAGTTTAGAAAAAAATGATATTAGAAACCTCAATATCATTTTTGAAGACCTATCCATAGATACCCCACACTTATGGGTTTGATGAAAAAAAAATTTTGAGTTTCAGTTCTAAGTATGGGGAACCCCCAAAATTTAATATAAATAAAATAATATAAATAAAAAAAAATAAATAATAATACATCTACTTACCAAGTTTCAACAGTATAGCTCTATAGTTTCGGAGAAAAGTGGCTGTGACATGCCCGGACAGACAGACAGACAGACAGACAGACAGACATGACGAATTTATAAGGGCTCCTTTTTTTTGCCATTTGGCTACGGAATCCTAAAAACGATACTAAAGCAACACTTATTACAGCTCACCACTCAAACGCCTATCCAACAACTTCAATGAGGTAGCCGAGACCACCATAGGTTACCAGCCATCCAGTTGACTGTGTAACAGAACGTGCACGTCTGCAAACGCTGTACCGCACTACTTAGGTGCAAGGAAAGTGTATGCATGGAGCTCGATCGAAGAGAAAGTATGAGGAGGAAAGCACCCTCCATAGAAAGGAGAGGGCATACGCAGTCTTCCAGGCACAGCTGAATGAGATCAAAGAGTCTCGCAATCGAAATAATACTCGGAGGTTTTATAAAAAGGTCAAGGGCTGCTGGCTTTGAGTGGATAACTGTGGAGAGTGCCATGACACCGCGAAGGAATCGAGTGTATCGCCATTGCTCGTTTTAGCCTCCAAACTGCGGGTACTGATATCGTGAATGCTAAACATGTAATCTCCTCATCACTGAGGCACCTTCTCTACTTTACAAAAAGTCGGCTAAATAACTATAGTTAAAGGAAGTATATCTGCCTGAACGTACATAGGACCAGTTTTTGAAGGCCCCTGCCCATAGAATCTTTCGATCCGTTGGTCCCATAGAATGCGTCGTAAACTTGGACAGCCGAAGACTCATTGACCGCATTGCCAAACGCTTTCGTCTTGAGTCTTGGCGATTATGTTTGGCGTTTCGAGAGTATGTGATTGAATTATATGAATTCAATATTGAATCGTCGAAACGATATCATTCTGATAATAGTGTAACGTGAAACATTGCTATGGAAATCGATATTGAAAACGATATCGTCAGCCTTATGTGATGAGGACCCAGGAAACATTGCGACAATGTTCAAGTACAACTTAAACTTGCTTTTTCATTAATTTTACTCCTTTTTTATTTTATAAAAAAGCGGCCAAGTGCGAGTCGGACTCGCCCATGATGGGTTCCGCGCAAATTATAATTATTATTTACTTAGGCACCTATTGCAGATTTATTATTAGAAAATAATGGTTCACGGTTTACGCATAAGGTTTATGTTTATGAAATTAAATGTTTTTTTTTTATATTTGAGTTGATTGAATGAACGAATGACGTATTATAAAAAAAAACTACTTACTAGATCTCGCTCAAACCAATTTTCGGTGGAAGTTTGCATGGTAATGTACATCATATATTTTTTTTAGTTTTTTCATTCCCTTATTTTAGAAGTTAGAGGAGGGGACCAACATTTTACCACTTTGGAAGTGTCTCTCACGCAAACTATTCAGTTTAGAAAAGAATGATATTAGAAACCTCAAATATCATTTTTGAAGACCTATCCATAGATACCCCACACTTATGGGTTTGATGAAAAATTTGGCTACGGAACCCTAAAAATTGTAGTAATAATATTTACATTTCACTTTCATTTTTCCTTATTTGTAATGTCATTTCCGGCAGACGGCAGCATAGCTAATAGCCATGTCCGTATTCTTAAGTTAAGTATACTTTATACACTTTTTTGATTGAAAAAATAAAGAAATAATAATAATAATAATAATAATACAACCAATCAGCGGTCGACCTTCAGTTAGCCTGTGGTATACAGAACTGCCTGTCAATCTGCAATGACAGTTTTTTCTACCTGTATATTATTTACAGTTTCGACCAATGAAGCTTGAACGACAATGCGTCAATGTGTTAATGTGTGAAGGTTTCAACGGACAAAAAAATAGAAAGTATACCTTCTGCATCCGTCGACGAATGCGTGCAATTATTCTAGCTGTCCGTTGAAAACGACGCACCACCGGATTAACCGGTCCAAGAGTTTAGACAAAGAAAAATTGTAAATTATTCCTAGAATCTTTTTTCCAAAGTTCGAGCAATTTGTCACTGCACTTTTTAACTTTCTCGTAAACGAACGTATACTGTTATTTTTATATTTTATTAAAGCAGATTCAAATCCCAGAACACTCAGACTCGGTAACGGTCCATTGTACTACCAGTCAGAAATCCTCTTTTTGGTATAGAGGTCAGAGAAACAAGGTGTTATTCGTTTCTCTCCATTAATGGGTGGAGTATGTTGTTATTACCCATGGAGATTGAACCTGCACCGCACGGGTCACAAGTCAATACACTAACCTCTACACCGTCGCCACCTCTTGCTGTATACTTAAGAGAAAGATATTGCAATCCTAATGCAATTTTTGAACTCAAACTGAGTATGAGGTATGATATAACGACCATAGAGAAGACCACAAACAGCTGTACTCGCATTTCCGTCTGTCTCCTTGTCCTGTCTATAGCCGATTTTCCAGACACAATGGGTGGACGGATTTACTCCAAAATTCATATTTGGGTCTTACCAAAAATGGAGGGTTATGTGGCACCCACTGGTGGGTGGTATGGCTCAGTTTCTCTTGGCATTTTTCTTGTCAAATTTGTTGCATGTAAATACATGCAAAAAAGTATGAATCGTGCGATCACAAATGGCATCCATTTGTCTGGATTTTTGATTTAACTATAAGTATTCTAACTCCAATTCAAGTTTCCATTGAAATCCTCGGGCCATGTGACTCAGCATGGATGGACATTTTATCATCCTCCTAGGTGCTGTCTTCAATTCTTTTCTCTATACTTGTTTGGTTTTTTTTTTAACATTTTTGCTTCTTATTGTCTTAAATGTTTTCAATTTTAAAGATTTAAGGTTGTCCGAGCTTGTTAAAACCCGCTGCCATAAGTCAGGAACTTTAAGGGGTGCCATTTATCCCAATAATTCTTTTTGTTGAGAAAAACATAAAAAAAACTCGTACACCGGTAGATAGAATGAAGCATAGAGGATTTGCTTTTCATTTTTTTGCAATTACGAACAGAGGGCGCCGAATATTTTTCTATCCACACTTCTTTCACTGACAAACAAACAATTTTTTTCTTCAAATTCACTTACTGTTTGTATGATTGTTTGTAAAAAGAAAGGTTCACCTGCTATTATGACTGCGACTGTTCCCGTCAGGAGCTTACGTACGACTAAATGGTATTTTGATGTCTATATTTAAAAAAAAAGTCGTTAAGTGAGTGTAGTATTGGAAGGATGCCATTCTACCGTGATGCCATATCTCCCGTGGTGCCATATCAAACAACTTTACCCTACAAATGATTTTTACAACACCGATTTTCTAAAAACGACCGCTTTTAAAATATGAAATAACTAAAGTGAGTGTTAGCAAATACCCAGCGTACCTACTCAGTTTTTGGAAAAAAAAAGAATTGAATAACGGTAGGGGAAGGTAGTGTACCTCGGTCCGGATTTCAGTTTTTTGCCAATATTTTATGTGTCGTTTTTTCTTTAGTTTTTAATTATTATATATTATATTAAATAAAAAAAACTCTTTTACTTAAAAAAACTTAACAAAGGACTTCAATATTATTTAAAAACTTACTTTAAGGGAACAACATAATAGAAAAACAAATTTATCACTTCAATATTATTTAAAAATTTTCATTAGGACAAACCAATGGTCCAAGGTACACGCGCTATGATAGGTCCAAGGTGCACTTACAGCACTTAAGCCAAACAAATTAGATTTTAACGTAGTATTCAAACCATATACGAACGACAATGTGTTCCCACCAAAAGATTATTAATACACCTACCGAAATCGATTAGAGTAGCGGAAAAGAGACAGAAAACTAAGCACTACATAACTTCAGAAAAGAGATAAAATAAATACTTTTTTCACTGAAAACTGTGTTTATTTTTTTTTCTGCCGTCTCGTGCAGCTGTGCCTTCAAAAAGAAACTGAGAAGACAAATGAACAGAAGATCAACATTTCACAGAAGGACCGGTTTTTGCGTGCTTTGTATTTTTCTGCATATTGGCACTCGGACCAAGGTACAATCGGACCAAGGTACAATCGGGCCAAGGTACACAACCTTCCCCTACTTTACAAAACTGATTATACAATATCGAAAACGAGTCAAGTTATTTCTACAAAAACTTGGACACCAACTTATACAACAATTTTAACCAAATTTATATAAAGAAATTTTTGAAATATTTTTTAATTCCTATGGGTAGGTAACGGTTTTTTTTTTAAATTTTTGAGTATGACATTTTCTTAAAACGCCTCTAACTATTTTGATCAATTTTGATACTTTGAATACATACTTGGGATGAGTATCAGAAGATGGCGTACTCAGCTTTTTGAAAAAGACTCGACTAACGGTACTTTAGAAAACTAACAATATCTCAAAAACGGGTGAAATGATGTTAAAGAAATTTGATAAATAACCTTATATTAACTTTTTGATGATATTTGAATACTCCAATTTTCAAAATATGTTTTTATAACTTTTTTTAATTTTTTATAATAAAAGTTCATAAAATTTTGAAAAACACCACTTTTCTTAAAAACGGCTCTAACTATTTCGTGAAATTTTGGGATTTTCAATACTTGGAGTAAAGTATAAGAATATGATAAACTCAGATTCGAATAGCGGCAGATTGTAAAAACGATTACATATATCTCAAAAGCCGTTGAAGTTTTTGGGTTTTTAAGTACATATATATACTTGGAGTAGGTATAGGAAAGAAATTTGGCATAATCATTTTTTACCAAAAGAAAAAACCAGGTGCATTTGAAAGTTAATTTTTTTTTTTTCAAACTGCATTTTTTAATGCAATTAAGACAAATACAAATTTATGTAGCTATCTGCATAATAAAGGGTCTTTCATTAGCGACTTGACAACTTCAAACTTTCAGTGCGAACGCACGCTTAAACCAATTACCAAACTGTTAATGTCAAAATGTTCAGCAAAGTCACCATTTTGATCATGGTGAAGTTCATGAACGAACAACGTTTACAAATAATTAAAATTTACTACCGAAATTGCGAGACGTTAATTCCCGTCCCAGTAGACAAGCAATTTATAGTCCAGTGAACAAAATTGAGTCAGAATATTCGCTGCTTGACGTTGCCGTGCCAGTGAGTGAGACTACGTTTTGCTAGAAGTATGGAGAATATTGCTGCCGTAGAGGCGTCCGTCGCAAACGCAAGAAATGGGCCCAGACCACATTATGGCAAATTTTGCGTAAATATCTTGGCCTACACCCTAACAAGATCAAGTTGGCGTACATTCTCGAATTGGGCTCTGGACATGATGGAAGAAAATGAAGAATTTCATCGCAAAATCATTTTCAGCGATGAAGCACATTTTTGGTTAAACGGCTTCGTCAATAAGCAAAATATGCGTTACTGGACAGGTGAGAACCCTCATATGCTTCATGAAACAGCACTTCATCCGCAAAAAGGCACTGTGCAGATTTATTGCCGGTGTGGCGTCATTGGGCCGTTTTTTTCGTCGATGAAAATGACCGTCACATTACGGTAAATTGTATTCGCTACAAAGACATGTTGGAACATTATTTCTGTGAGCAATTGCATGAATTGGACATCAGTGATATGTGGTTCCAACTAGACGGTGCCACAAGTCACACAGCAACAATCGAGTTATTGAAGTCTCAGTTCGGTGAACGTGTTATCTGAAGAAACGAACCCGCCTATTGGCCGCCGAGATGCTGTGATTTAACGGCTCTAGACTTTTTGTTATGGGGCTACATTAAATCACTGGTCTATGCTAACAAGCCGGCAACATTAGAAGAGCTCAGAGCCAATATTGAACAAGAAATAGCGGCCGTATCGGTCGGAATGTGCCGCCGAGTCATTGAAAATTGGGTTCAACGTATCGACCGCTGCGCATACGTTCCCGTGGTGGACATATGAACGAAATCGAATTCCATTCATAAATGTTTTGATAGTGATTCAAGCCAATACATTTTTTTTGAGATATCTGAAATAGTTTGCATTTTATTTAAAAAAGAAGTTGACAAGTCCTTATTATAATCCATGTACATTGTTACGATTCTTTTTTTCTTGATTTTACGAGGCTAATGAGAAAATTTTTCGTACGATCCAGACGTGCACTTTATTTATTTTCCAATCTGTGAATTTTACTTCATGAACTTGATCAATCGTCGGATATTGTTGTGCTTTATTATAGTGAGCCGTTTCGATACAATAAAAGAGTCTTTGATGGCATCGATTCTTGTACTGTTCCTTCACGCGACGCCTGGCTACGAAAAATATATTTTGCTCTTAAGGGAATTCATTATTCAAAGTGCAGTAGCACAAGGCTGATATTTAACCTCAATATTGTTTTATTTATAGTTTTAGTTTATAGTGTTTACTAACTTGAGTATTGTTTTGCACTGTTTTGTTGATGGCAAGTATAAAAGAATGCGATGTACCTATCCAAATAAATGTTTTTGAGTGTGATGACGACACTATGCTCGCAGAATTTAGCATTCACCCTAAAAGCCATTAATTGGGGCTTACATCGTGTGCATCTTACAAAAAAACAGAATCATCTATAAATTTCTATCTTTGGTCCAATTATTGCCTTAAAATCAATAAAAACATTTCCTTTCAAATTTCAAATCTGCAATTGACAGATTTCCCCTTAAAAACATTTCAAACGTAGGCGTTTAACATAAATAAATACACTCTACCCCAAATTAAGTGTTACTTTGAAGCATAAACACCTTTTTCTCAGCGGGATACGTTGAACCTCCTCCCGATCCTGTGCATCTCGTTACAGTTTCAACTTTCAAATTGCCACAACCGCACGGTGAAAAACCACAAATCAAAGAATAATCATTTAGCCCAAGGCGATTTTCCGTCATCAGCAGATTATGATGTTGATGATGATGATGTCCTTTCAAAAGTGGGTGGATGCAGTATTCGCCACAAATGTTAAACACACAAAGTTCACACTCTTTCCTAATTGCCCCGGTCAGACGCACACAAAATTTGCCACCAGGCAACCAAAATATGCCAACTACTGTTCTGTGGCCACACACAAACCGTGGGATCCTCTCGACAAATCAACCGCGAAACCTTACTTATTGATTTAAGTGGCCACTTCTTTTGCAAAACCAACGTGGACGATGATGAGGACTCTGACGAGAATGACGACATAACCCCACTTGATGTTAAACGTGTATGAAATTCGTTTAAGTGGCTTCGACGGAATTCCTTTCGCCAAGATCCTGTGTTTTCCTTGATTGAGTAAGGGCTTTTCTTACGCACAGGACCCCTTAAGGAAGTGCTGAACAAAATGTGAAGGATATTCCGATTAAGCTTGGCTAGATCAACCCCTAAGTGGTTGAATGCATTTTTGCATTGTTTTCCGTTTTTGTCGGAATAAAGTGGAAGGATTTTTTTTTTGATTTTTTCTTTATTAAATTGCCATCGTCGATTACAGAAGAGTCCTTGACTGATTGCTGTTTTGTTTTATTAAGAAAATGTCCATATGGAAATGTGTTTTATGGGAAAATGTCCTTCAGAGATGAATTTTACCAATTTAGTGTTAAAATGCATGCAAATTATGACACGCTGGCGGAAGAGAATGCGCATACACTTTCTCAGGACTACGACTAAATACTTTAACTGCGTCTTAAGGATTTGCTCATGCACATAGGTACTAAGCCACTTTAAGTACGCATTTATCGCAGGAGATACTTCTGCCTATGAAAAAAAAAAAAACGATATTGGAATCCAGTTTGATCATTGACGAGTACTTCTGCCTCACCTTTTCCCATTTACACATTCGAGAGAGTACTTGAGTTTATCAATTGTCAATGTGCGGATAGTCCTTTCTACTTATGGCAGAAGGATAGATCTGCGACCCATTTTTTTGTTTTTAATTTGTTTGGAAATGTAGTGTCCTTTCATGTTATCTGCCAATATTTAAGTTTTCTTCATCTATTCAAAGGATATTTGTTTTTTTCTTTTCTGTTATTGAAAAAGAAGCTCAGTATATGGCTGAGTGAACTTAAAAACATAAAAACATCCTTTTGATGAGGAAAAACGATGATGAATGGATTATTGAGCTGGCGATACATATTTTTTAATAGTCTCTAACATCGACCATGGGAGACATCTGTCATCTGTCCTTGAATGATTGCTTTAAAATGCGCATCTTCGTATTTGGAAGTCCTTAATGTCATGTTTGATTTTGGGTTTCATGAGTAATTGAACACTGAAGGGACACTGGGAATATTGCGAAAATAAAATGATTGGGGTTTTAATTTTCGGGAATAATGTGGCCATTTGAGATTGAGATCTAACACATGCAAGATGTAAGTAGCCCACAGCGCGCGGCGGCCGGCGGTCAAATTAAAGTGATATGAGCCACTGGATTGTACTTTATCAGAATGTTGTTCAGTCTACAGAATTTCGGATAAACAATGCTTATTTTGTGAATAATCCTTGTTCTTGTTGGACGGCAAATACCTACATCTTAATGTCGGGGATTTTTCGAGCCTGGCTTCCTTTAGTAAAATGTTTTGTTAATTATTCGAATTTTGCTAGTTGTTAACGATTGTTATCGAAGGCAGGTATCGAGGTAGGCAGCGATCCATCATGTGTTCCAGAAATATAAGAAGAATAGCTTAGGAGAGTCACATAGTCATAGGAAGCAAAACCGATTTGCGGAGATAGTTTTAAGTACGACTTTGAAGTCGAGATGAATCCGATAGATGCAGATTTTTGAAGTTTCGGGGAACAACAAATGCTATGGCAGAGGGACCATTTGTTACCCCATTCAAATTATTACTTAGGTAAACATAAATATTTTCTATCAGAGATTGGAGGGAACCTTAATTGCCGACATAAGGACTGGGGTTGCAATAGGGCAATTACATGGGGAAATTTACTTGCAAATATTTGTGTCATGATGCCAATATCTGTTCTGTTTCCTCCTAGATTCACTTATGTTCCTGCTTTTTCTCGTGGAAGTCCTTCGGTCCTTGATCTGTTTTTTTATAAACACTTCTTGTTTAAATGAGCTTAGCTCTGATCATAATCTTTGCAGGCTTCTTCGGCCGGGGGAGCAAAAAGTGCAATACTTCTTGGATGTTAAAAATGCGAATTGGGCGCGCTTTCGCTCAGAGCTAAACAGTAAATTAAGGAATATTTCCGCAAATTTACTGAACATTTCAAACGAAGAAGATATAGATTCTCTGGTTGATTTCTTCTCTCGTAATAAACTAAGTTCTGTTGATACTTGTATCTCAAAGATAGAAAAAAAGAACTTCAGCACAAGACTCCCCATGCATGTGATAGAACTTACAAGAACCACAAATTCTGTTCGAAGGAACTGACAAACATATGGCTACCATATATTTTGGCACCAACCGCTCTATTTTAATAAGCTAATATCTGAACTCACCTTACAAAACCGCAATAGAGAGTGGGACAAAGAACTTTTTTTTTTTTTTTTTTTTCTTTTGTCGGGGTGTGTGAGACTTTCTACACTGGAGCACTCAGACTCAATACTGGTCCATTGTACTACCAGGCAGACACACCACATTTTACAGTGGGAATTTAGTCGTTTTTCTAAGAAAAACGAGAAGGCGCTTCAATGATAAGGAGCTTAGATTTACAGCACTCACCATATCCGCACCAATTACCTGCCACCTGATACGAGCAAAAGCAGGACAATCACAGAGGAAATGTTCCGCAGTGTCGTCGCTTTCTCCACAGGCTTCGCAGTTGGTGGTGTCGCTTAGGCATAGCACCTTAAGGTGTTTGGCAAAAGCGTAGTGTCCCGTAAGAACGCCAGTAGTTTGTCTGCAGTCTTTTCTGTTGAGAGACAATAAGAATGCCGCGGATTTCCCACAGACGTCGGCGAGCATTTGCTTAGTCTGTCTGCACCCTGGAGAGTCATGCCAACGGCGATTGTGTTCATAGGAAACCCAACCGTCAATGGAAGCCCTGACCGAGGACGCAGGCAGACAAGTCGCTGGTTCAGGTTCTGAGAGGTCCCCCTCTGAGCCTTGTCTAGCAAGTTCATCGGAGATCTCATTTCCCGCGATCCCGTTATGACCCGGGACCCAGACAAGTTTAAGTGAATTCAGCCTTCCGACCGAATTCAGAGATATCTTGCATTCACGTACTATTTTGGAGGTAGTTAAGGGTTTGAGTAAGGCCTTAAGCGCAGCCTGACTGTCGCTACAGACACAGATACTTCGCCCCCTCCACCTGTTCCTCGTAACATAGTCCATGGCCATTAGGATAGCATAAGTCTCTGTTTGGAAGACTGACGCATATTTGCCTAATGGAAAGAAAAGTCTAACGTTATCGCTCTCCACGAAGACACCAGCACCAGATCCTTGATCGGTTTTGGAGTCATCCGTGAAGATTCGACTGCATTCCCTTCCATGTTCAGAGTCCGGCCAGAGCCAGTCCTGGACGCGAGGAAAGTCGAACTCGTAGTTGCGCTTTAGCCGAAGTTCCGATGTCATCGCATCAGACGGTATATCCATAAGACAGGAGTCGAAGGACAACCGTTGCGCAAGTTCATCAAAACTCCAGTGCGAGTTATACCAAAAGCCACCTCTTGTAAGACGTGAGATAGCCTTGATTGTACATCCCATAATTTAAACATCAAGGGGCGGAAGGTGCATCTAGGCCGGAGCCAGGCGTGCTGGGGAAGTTCCCCGTGCAGCCGAGAAAGTTTATTCCACCAAACAACCGATGCGTATGCTATAAATGGTCTTATCATAGCCGTATAAATCCATAAGACTCTTTTCGGTGATAAGCCCCATGTCTTGCCGAAAATGCCTTTGCACTGCCAGAAAACAGACAGCGCCTTGGCAGTCTTCAGCTCAACATGTTTGGACCAAAGAAGTTTGCTATCCAGGATGACTCCCAGATACTTTGCTTCATTGGAGAGTTGGATTGTGACGCCTTTTAGCACTGGCTGAGTCAAACCGACCAGCTTCCTCCTTCTCGTAAAGAGAACAACCTCAGTTTTAAGAGGATTGAAAGAGAGCCCATTCCTAGTGCACCATTCGTCGATCACGTCAAGGGCTGCCTGCGCCTTGGCGCATACAGTCGCTAGGCATGATCCAACAGAAAGCACGGCAACATCATCCGCGTACGCCTGAGCGTAAATATTAGAACTGTTGAGTGCGTTCAACAGAGAGTCGACCAGCATACACCACAGCAGTGGAGACAGGACGCCGCCTTGCGGACAGCCTCTGTTTACCCCCGCCATAACATAGCGGCCACAATCCGCATCCGCAACCAACGTTCTATTCATTAGCATTGCTTTAATCCACAACACCAATGGTTCGTCTACGCCGTGTTGTCTGGCGGAGCTGCACATGCTATCAAAAGTCGCATTGTCAAAAGCACCCTCAATATCGATGAAAATGCCCATCGCGTATTCTTTTCTGTCAAGCGCGCCCTCAATTCTACCAACTAGATTTTGGAGCGCAGTCTCGCAGGATTTTCTGCGTTGATAGGCATGTTGCATCTGAGATAGTGGGTGCAATCGCAAAGCACTTTTGCGCACGTGAAGCTCGACCAGCTTTTCCAAGCTTTTCAGCAATAAGGAAGTCAGACTGATTGGTCTGAAGCTCTTGGCGAGCGAGTAGTCACTTCTGCCAATTTTTGGTATAAATGCCACTCTAACTGTATGCCAGGGTGTTGGAATGTAAGCCAGTGCTAGGACAGCGATGAAGATTTTCTTCATAGTCGGTAGCAACTGGTTTGTACATTGCTGCAGCATGGCTGGGTATATTCCGTCCGTACCAGGTGACTTGAAGCCGTCAAAAGACGCAAAAGCATATTTAATGGCCTCGTCCGTCACCACGGCCTTCGGAATATACCAGCTACGCCGAGTTGTTTGTCTTGGCTCGCTCATAGTCTCGGTAATCGGGGCTGTTTGTGAACCAATTGTAATCCGCTTTGTGACTTATTTAGAAGCTTTCTAGCTTCTCTACGAATTCTTTGCAGTTCCGAGCTCCACCAGGGAACCGGTGTTCTGCCAGGGGGTTTGCTTACTGGGCACGTCAGTTCAAAACAGCTAGTAATGGCACTATTCAGGTCTTGAACAGCATCCTCTACCTTTTGTCTCGTCCTGAGTTTGGTTGGAGTTTTGAGAGTTTTCCCTAATTCCTCGCTGAAGCGTATCCAGCTGGTTTTTCTCGGATTCCTCCTCTCCTGCAATGTTATGGCTTCGCATCCGATTTGGAATTCGATATATCTATGGTCTGAGAGGGACACCTCCGAAGAGACCCTCCAGTTAGTAACCGCCTTAAAGTATCTATTTGATAAAGTTAGGTCTATCATTTCCTGTCTTCTTAACGTCACAAAAGTTGGTTGCGAGCCAACATTGTTGATAGTAAGATCAGATGATAGAATGAAATCCAGGAGATGGTTTCCTCGCATGTTGCATTTGCTGCTGCCCCAAACAGTGTTTTGAGCATTGGCATCACAGTATATAACTAGGCCCATCTTCCTGGTGTCGCAATAGTCAATGAGTTCAGCAATTGCCCTCGGTGGTGGAGGCACTACCGAATCATAGGGGAGATAAGCTGACGCCACGACGAAGGTCTTCCAATTTCCATTCGTTTCGTAGCTAATGGCTGCAGCAACCAAATCTTGGCCACAAAATTGTCCAAGCTTAGTCGCTGAGAGAAGGTTCGACACAGCAAGACAAGCCCCTGGTCTCTCGGACCGCTCATCACAGAGTATCGTAGTGCCACGGACACCTCCAAGGCCACAGATGCGATTTTTCCACACCCATGGCTCCTGTATGGATGTTATGTGGGCTTTTGTATTCAACACAGAAAGCTTCTTACTGATGAGTGCAGTAGCAGCCTTGGAGTGTTGAAGGTTAATCTGAGTAAATCCAATCATTGGAAATACATCAGCTGGAAGTGTTCTAGTGGAAGGGCACGCAGAAGGTGCGCGCGCAGTTCCACCGACAGGAGTGCTTGAGGTCTTCTTCCTCCACAAAGACAAAGAACTTAGTTCTCTAGAGAAATGTGCAAAGCCATATTTGAACATTGCAAAAGTTATTAGGATTAAAAATAGACCAATTCCCTGCCTCAAATCAACGCAAGGAACCTTCGTTACTGATGTTGAGAAGGCGAAAGAACTCGCTTTTAACTTCTCAATTAATCATATGGTGTCGCAAGGTTTAGGAGACGTGACTACAACCACCTTAGTTCATGATACGGTTCGCGATCTCAATTTTTCATCTGTTCAATTTATTCCAAACGAAATTATAACGGTAGGGGACATCAAATACATTATAAATTCCATAAAAGTGAACAAAGTTGGAGGACTTGATAACATAAGGAACGTTCACATTTAACGATTGCCTGGCTCTGCAATTAAAATATTGACAGTGATAGTAAAAATGCATGCCTTAAGTTTTATTACTTTCCTCCTGTCTGGAAAAAAGCCAAAGTTGTTCCTATTTTGAAAGCAGGTGAAAATTCAGAATGCCCATGGGGAGTTACAGGCCAATTTGCTTGCTAAGCAGTGTAAGTGAAATCTTGGAAAGAGTAATAAAGGAAACATTAATGGGTGTTATTTCTGACAGGAATATATTCCCGAATGAACAGTTTGACAGTTTGGTTTTCGGCGCTTGCATAGTACTTGCCACCAAGTCCTTAGAATTGCAAATAGCATCAAAAGAAACCGTGAACAAGGAAAATCAACGCGAATGATTCTATTAAATATAAAGAAAGCACTTGACTCTGTATGGCACGCTGGCCTCATGTACAAAATGATAAATTTTAATTATCTATGTATCTAATTAAATTAGTCCAAAGTTTCTTGTCAAACCGTTGTTTCAGTGATATTAATGGTAGCGCGTCCAACTTAGTGTATTTTCACGCAGGTGTGCCGTAAGGTGCCGTACTCGGGCCCATTTTATATAATATATAAACTTCTATTTTACCGAGTGTACCAAACTGTGAAATAGCTTTTTACGCGAATGACAGAGCCTTTTTTTCATCACATATATTCGCTCTCAACGTTGGGAGGAATCTACAAAATGTGATGGAAATATTAGAAAGTTATTATAAAACATAGGGACGGGCTACAGTCCGCTTGGGCGAACTGTTGGATACCCTATTCTTATTCCTATCCCTCATAAGTGGGCGTGACAAAAGTCTAAGTATGGTTGAATTGTTAAGAACGCTCTACATATTTTGTTATATAACATTTAAAGGATTTTATCAAAAAAAACGCTCCCTAGCTCAAACTTAGGTGTTTCAATAAAATTGTTTTATTTAATTGTGGGCGTGTCATTGGGCGGATTTTAAAAATATTTACACATGAGCATAAAGGGCCCATAGAGAGTATTTATTATAAATTTCAGCTCCCTAGCTCAAACTTTGGATTTTCAAAAATTAATATACCCTTAGAATAGGGTATAACAAAATTGTTTTATTTATTTGTGGGCGTTTCAGTGGGCGGATTTTGAAAATTTTTTATCCCGAGCAGTTTTAGCAGTCATAGATCATATATACAAAATTTCAGCTTTCTAGCTCAAAATTCGATTTTTTCCAAAATTTTGTTTTTTTGAGTTTGTGGGCGTGTCTGTGGGCGGATTCCAAAAATTCGTATACTTGATTATTTCGGGACCCTAGAGAGTATATGGTTAAAATTTCAGCTCTCTAGGTCCAGTTTAAAGGCCTAATTTTTGGCTACAGACGGACGGACGGACGGGCATGGCTAGATCGACATTACTATCGATGCTGATCATAAATATAGTAACTTTTAGGGGTCTACGGGCAATATTAAGGTATGTTACAAACTATGCGTCAAAATTAATATACCCTTAGAATAGGGTATAAAAATGCAAAATCAAATTGAACGCTGAGAAAATGTATGCCATTTTTTTCACCAGAAAAAGAAAATCGTGAAATCTTCCAAATAGCCATATAAATATTAACGTGTCTAACTTTACTTGGGCACCATCAGTGAAGTACCTGGGAGTGCATCTTGATACAAGGTTAACTTTTGAAGATCACACCAGCAAAACTATAAAAAAAATTAACATCGCCATTAAAATGTTATACCCCTTTATCAACAGAGGATCAAAGATATCTACTGAAAATAAATTAATGATGCACAAGGTTATTTTTCAGGCCATTCTTCTTTATGGGGTAATTGTGTCAAATGTCACATTAAGAAGCTGCAAATAGCTCAAAATAAAATATTAAAAATGATGTTGAATCTATCATGGCATTACTCTTAGATTTGCACAGAAGAGTGAATGTTGAAATGATTTGTGCTAGAATCCAAAAACTAACCGATAACTTTATAAGTAAAAATAACTTTTCAGAAAATCCCTTTATCCATCAAACGAGTCTTTAAATTCCATCTTATGTTGTTCCTGCTTATATATTTTCTTATGTGTTTGTATATTCACTTATATAAGAATAATATACTTGGGCAGGCACCAAATAACAGACAAGGACATACAAACCATGGACCCACAGCTCATTCTCAGATTCATCAAGGTAACTGTTTGCTCTAAGGATAAATCAGAGCAATACCTCGACACGCTTCACAAAAGAAGTGCCTAGAGAGGGCTCTGAGAGAGGGCACGAACCTTCCGAGGCACAAGCAGGGGAAACAATAGACCAATAGGTCGCAGTGTAATATACCCTAACTGACATTATTATTATTATTATATATTATTCGTATTTAGTATTAAATATTCTTTATTTCAAACAATCTTGTTAACAGAGGTTTACAAAGAATCTATGGACGGACATGGCATGTTGCCGTCAGCCAGATAATGACATTTCATTTAATATAAAAGAAAACTTAAAATATATTATTGGTAGTTCATGGTTTAACAAATTTCACAACTTATATTAAATTAAGTAAAAGGTTGAAAAACTTAAACAATTGAGATTCAAATACCTCAAAAACTATTTCGATAGGTAAGAGCACGGTCACAGAATTTTGAGAGGTTTATCCACCCTGCCGATCCATTTAATATTTGTATCGCTTCTGCTCTAGAGAGGACACTATGTTGAAAGTAAAGCCTTCGGATCTCCTGCAAGATTGGGCATATAGCTATTAAATGGAAAACATAATCTCGCTCGGATCTGTTGCAGAAGTCACACAAGGTTGGTAGGTCTGACCGATGAGGCAAATAATTTAAGCTAAGAATTTCCACTCTTGCTCTAAAAATAGTGCTTATAGCTTTCACAGGGAGATCGATTTTAAAATAATTATCAGCTTGAAGGCGATGGTTTAATTCTCTGTATGTAGCCCTTGTTGTGGATGCCGATGCACTATTCAAATGTTGAAGATAAATTTTTTCGTCAACTTTTGAAATTACATTTGAGAACAGCTCCTGCCAATTATCTAGATTGGATTCGGACAGATTGAGAGGGAGCCCATGAAGCGTGCAAGTGCAACCCATTCTTTAAACGGTGACGCTTGTGTGGGCAAAAGGTTAGTCATGATAGACTTGTGGAGACCCCGGGTTTTTTCATAGTTTTTAGCAAAAAATTCGGAATTAGCCTTTAGGTTTTTGATATACACGGGGGAAATACCAGACTCTACGTGGATCGCATATGTTGGAGTTGAATTCGGTAAACGAAATAGACGTTTGAAAAAGGATCTTTGAACTTGTTCAAAATCACCAAAGTATATATGGCCGAAAGTTTGAACACCGTAGCACAAACAGGTGTTGAGAGTTGCTTCAAAAAAACGATATTTTGATCCCAGGTCTATATTCTGGTTGGCAAAGAAATTCGGCCACATAACGCTAAGAGCAGTTTTCGCTTCCTTGCTCTTTAATTGTACGTGCTTCGTGAAGCTGGCATTTGCCGATAACAGGACTCCCAGGTATTTGAACTCCTGCACAACCTCTATGCATTCACTGCCCAGAAACCAATTTTCTTCTCTAGATCTTTTACATTTCCGAGCTTCAAACACCATTATCTTTGTTTTAAGAGCATTTATCCTAAGGTCCCAGGAGCTGCAATACCTTTGAAGCTTGTTGATTTGAAGTTGAAGAGAAGAGGGGTTATCTGCCAGCATGACAAGGTCGTCCGCGTATAGAAGTAGTTTGATAACCGTGTCCGCAATACTGACGCCCCCAGACAAGCTCTCACAAATATCGTCAATAAAAAGAGCAAAGACGATCAGACTCAAGATACACCCTTGAGGAACACCTGCCGTCATTTCAAAACAGGTTAACGTCTCTGATCCATCCCATTCCACCGCCTTAGTTCCACATAGAAATTTTTCATATATAATCAGAAACTTCCTAGATATACCAAGGGAAGCCATTTTGTAGATCAGAGCTTGGAGGTTAACAGTGTCAAAGGCTGCTTTGAAATCAACAAAACAGGCATAAAGCCTTTTTTTCTTTTGGGTGTATTTAGTGGCAATGCTTGACAAGGCGAAAATGTGGTCAACAGTTGATAATTCCGCACGGAAGCCGGCTTGAAATATACTTAAACGTTGGTTTGATTCTATCCAATTTGAGAGTCTGGTATACAAAATTGTAGCAAACACCTTCCTACACGAATTAAGTATTGATATGCCTCTATAGTTTTCGGGCAAATTTGCATCTCCTTTTTTAAAAATTGGAAATATACGAGGGCGGGTCAATAAGTCCGTGACTTTTTGAATTTCTGACCTCTTTACTGAAACAGCAACACTGCTCCTGTCAACAGGCATCTATCAGTTGACTCCTGTCAAAATTTAAACTTGCTGCGTCAGTTAGTTTGTGTTTGACAGCTATTTTTATCAGACTACTCACTAATTTGAGGAGAAAATGGAAAAAAGTGAATTTCGTGTGCTTATTAAGCATTATTTCTTGCGAAAAAAAACCATTACCGAGACCTAGGCTAAGCTTGAAAAATACTATGGGGACTCTGCACCATCGATTTCAATGGTAAAAAAGTGGTTTACTGAATTTCGTTGTGGCCGTACAAGCACTGAAGATGCCGAACGTCCTGGACGCCCATCTCTACACCCGAAACAATCGAAAAAAATCACGATATGGTGTTGGCCGACCGAAGATTGAAAGTGCGAGAGATTGTGGAAGCCGTAGGGATCTCGCATGGCTCAGTGGTTTCAATTTTGAATGATCACTTGGGCATGAGAAAGCTTTCCGCAAGATGGGTGCCGCGTTTGCTCACAGTCGACCACAAACGCAATCGTGTAACAACTTCACAGGAAGGTTTGGCGTTGTTTAATCGCAATATGGAGGAGTTTTTGCGCCGTTTTGTAACCGTGGACGAAACATGGATCCATCACAACACACCAGAGACCAAACAACAGTCAAAACAGTGGGTTTCTAAGGGTGAATCGGCGCCAAAGAAGGCCAAGGTGGGTTTGTCAGCCAATAAAGTTATGGCGGGATAATCCACATTGACTACCTTCAAAAGGGAAGAACAATCAATGGGGAATATTATGCCAACTTATTGGACCGATTCAATGACGATTTGAAAAAAAACCGACCTCATTTGGCCAAGAAAAAAAGTTCTTTTCCACCAAGACAATGCAAGGCTGCACACATGTGCAGTTGCCATGGCAAAAATCCATGAATTGGGCTATGAATTGCTCCCTCATCCACCCTATTCTCCAGATTTGGCTCCGAACGACTACTTCTTGTTCCCAAACCTGAAGAAATGGCTTGGTGGAAAAAGATTTGACTCCAATGATGAAGTCATCTCGCAAACAAAGGCCTATTTTGAGGACCTCGACAAATCATTTTTTTTGGAAGGGATAAAAAAATTGGAGAAGCGTTGGACAAAGTGTATAGAGCTCAAGGGAGACTACGTTGAAAAATAAAATTATTTTTTTATCAAAAAATCTGTGTTTTATTCCAAAAGTCACTGACTTATTGACCCTCCCTCGTAATAGCTTTATTAAAGCTTTCAGGAACACAGGCATGCTCATATATATAATTATACAACGACATCATATAGTGTTTAAATTCCAATGTAGAGTTTTTAAAAAACTCAAGAGGAATGCCATCAATCCCCGGGGCTTTGCTGTTCTTCATTTTTAGAAGAGCCGTTTCCAGTTCAGTTAGAGCTATAGGCGAGTCAAGCTTGTCAGCCGTTACATTCGGCAAGGCGTAATTAAATAGATGCAACTCAACACCTCCTGTCAACAAAGATCGAAAATGAGAAGCTAAAAGTTCGGCTTGTAATGAACGATAGTCTATTGCTTCCACCCAACACTCTAACGTTGCACCAGAATGTTTTACAGTCCTTACAATTTTCCAAATTTCTAGCTAGGTTTTTTGCGAAGTGTAGCTGTTTATTTTTACAAGTTTGCTTATAAAGTTTGTTTGCTTGTATATACGCAGTTTTAAAGTAGTCCGAATTCGATTTCCTAAACAAGTTAAGAAAAGCAAATGCTATTTTTCGGAGTTTGATGCACTCAGAATCAAACCATCTGCACCGCGGTATTGACTGATTAGAGTATCGATTTTGGGAAGTGGAGGACCTTATAACTTCCAAGGTTCTTTCCACAACATGCTCTATTGGGGCCGAGTTAGGAGAGGTGAGCGATCCGATGTTACGAGTTAGGCTACATTGATAAATATCAACCTCATGAGTTATCCATCTGAGTCTAGGTAGAGTGTTTATCCTTCCAAGAGGAATTTCTTGATTAAAGCTTGCAGAGGCCAGTATTGGAAAATGAGCCGAAAAGTTTGCTATCAAGACCTCAAAATCTTCTATAGCCTGAAGCCATCCTCCGGAGATTGCACAAATGTCTATTACCGAACTTCCCTGTCCACTTACAAACGTAAGTTCACCATCGATATCAGCTCTTGATGCATAAATATCTATTTATTCATTTATTTATTTATTTGCCCTTTTATTTATTTATTAATTATTTATTAATTTATTTATTTGTTTATTTATTTATTTATTTATTTATCTACTTATTTATTTGTTTACTTATTTATTTATTATTTATTTATTTATTTATCTACTTATTTATTAATTTAATTTTTATTTATATATTTTGTTTCGTTAAATTGGAGGTTTTACTTGCACTTTCCTTCAAAAAGATTGCTATTTGCTAAATTAAAATTCTCTTCAGATTTGTTAAATATATTGTTTCAGTAGTAAGATAAACAAATATCATATCTCTGTATTTAGTTATGTAAAATGTGTGGTATCTAAACATAAATATATTAAGCTTTAACGGTCCTTAAAAACCCAAGATTATAGAATAGAGATGGTAAAAATAAGACCAGATCACCGACGCCACAAGTGTGCCTATTGTGATGTCCTCTAGTCTGAAGTTAATCCACGATGCCGCAGTTTATTATACAAAAGCCCTTTGGGTGAATTTACAGCTATAGCCACCGCTTCGAGGTAGAACTTATCTAGGTAACGCTAACGTGCTTAGACAGTGTCCAGTCAGGACACTTGTGACTACTCGAATATGAATCGTGCTCTGTTGTAGGTGTTTCGTTCTTTTGCTGTAAAACTTGGCATAAAGTTCTTAGCTAAAAGTGACTCCACATATAAGAGTATCAATTGTTATTGGAAGCTTCTTAAATTTGCAGTTCAGGGCCGCCGAAAAATTGTAGATCACTTCCACTTTGCACAAGCAGATGGTTGGAGAAGCTATTTTAGACCCTGTGTGGGCTGTTAATGCTTAATGTTTTATTTCAGCGAATTCGGCTTCCTTCTAGTAGTATTACCTTTTTTCTTTAGGATAGCAGCCAATATCAGAAGAGGTTTAAGCCAGTCCCAGATAAATTTTGATTTTCTTCTTTTTCGAGATGAGATGAGATGGTCCGGAGTAGAGCGATCATTACCTCCAGCTTCGCCGCATCACTACTGGTCTCCCGTGTTGTTTGCCGGATTGAGCTCGAAAAGCATTGGAAGCTTTCCCTGTTTCGACTATATAGGACTGTGTATAGTGGTTAGTGTGTTGGACTACTAAACGAAAGGTCCCCGGTTCAGATCCCGCCGACACGTAATATCTAAAGTATTTCCACTGCCCCACCTCTTGCGAATGTCTGAAAAACTTCCAAGAGTATCAATTGTCATGAGAACCTTCTCATTTTTCCGTTCGACTTCGGCTAAAAATTGTACGTCCCTTCAACTTCGCACAAGTTGGGGAAGCTAGATTTAAGGCCCTGTATAGACTGTTTATACCTAATATTTCTTTTTTATTTATTTATTTAGGATCGCTAATTGATAATGCCTTTTGACGTTGTTCGTATGATCACTCCTTTAAATATGATGATATCAAATGAGATGGTAACACACTGTTTTCTCTGAGATAGGTTTTCATCGTGAAGGTTTCGTCTGCTGTCATGCGAATCATCTTCATCTCAGCTACCTTTAATTTGTCTCGTACTCATAACTCAACCCTATGTGAGCGTCGAGTGCACAACTTTGATAAAGAGCCTAAAGGGTCATTTTTCGGTCACAGAAGATGACTGAGTTTCCCGCCACTTCATCCCATTAAACTTACAGACAGACATTTGTTTGCTGAAAGCAAAAAGTCCCTTAGGCATTCCAATTGTTTTATGCGAACTCATTTTTAAGAGGGATGCCAACGGGAGAACTCACTTTAGGTTAACAAGTGGCAACACTTGCCATCGCGATAAAACAGATTTGGCCAAAGTGTTTGATCTCTCTAAACAGACTGCACATTGGTGCTACGATTGGTGTCATCACCCGACACTGTCTCATAGGGAAGCATGCAACAAGGCTTGTCGTCTATAAAAATGATTTCTGCAGAAGCTGCTTCGACAAGGAGAAGAAGGAGACTATTCTCCACCTTCTCTGCACCTGCCTTGCTTTCTCTCAAAGACGAAAACTCCATTTGGGAGCTTTTTTATAATGATGTTACAAACATTGACATTAAAAGTCTTTCAAGCTTTATTAAAAGCTCAAACTGGTTCAACGAGTAGGAAGATGATAGATCCACGTGGTATCACAACGGACCTTTTATTGGTATAAGTGTGGCGGCTTCGGCCGACTGCCACTTCAACCTAACCTAACCTTGTTGAAAGCAAGTACTCCGCTTTTAACTCGTTGACTATAAGGCCAACCAATTTTGCCTGTTCTTCAATCGCTATGACACTGCAAGATAATGCCGTCCGTATTGCCACCTGTCCTGCGCACTATCTGCTGCAGAATAAAATTAAAGAATTCACATATACAATAGCGCATCTTCTTGCAGTAACCCGGTGCGGGTTTGGAATAGTTCGGAAGAGCTGCTTTCGTACTGCACATTACACCGCGTGCTTTCTCCCAGCGGCACGCGACACAACTGGATCAGTTTTGCTAGGAGCCCGAATCCGGCCTTTGCCACGTAGATCTCCGGACGGGATCATATATGTGACGTTTAGCAAGTTTTTTTTTAAATAGATGGGGCATATATACGGTGACCATATTTTTAGGAGCAAAACCCGGGACAAAAAGAGTGAAAATATATTACAGCACACAAATGGCCAAAAATAACAAAAAATGTCGTATTGGATTATTTCATTAAAAACCAAAAAAAAAAAAATTGTTTAAGAAAAAAAGAATAATAAATAATAATAAAGTCTTCAAGACGTAACAAATTCAAAACGAATAAACTTAAAATTCTTATTAAATAACGAAAATAAATTAGCCTTCAGTAAGCAACAAAAACAACACATTAAATAATAATTAATGAATAATAAAACTAATAAGAAAAAAATATAAGAAAATCAGTCTTTCATTCATTCTGTAATATTTATGTGCGGGTTAAAAAAAAAATAGAAGTTGCCGAACATAAGTTCTTTCTAAATACTTATTGGATGAACAAATCTGTTTAACAATATTGTCGTTTACTTTTAAATAATTTTTGAATTCAAGACAACTTGAATTGTAATTGCACTTTACAATTAATATAGCTTTTAGGGTTTTTAAATTTAGCTGGGCTTTTTCGCTGGTTCATACATTGTTCATTATCGAAAAAAACTCTTTTCGTGGGAGCATTTGAACCTGGTAGACACCAGTTGAATTTGAGAATTTGTAAAAGGTTAGCAAAAGCAATGTTTTTTTCTGAGAAATGTGTAGAAATATCTACCCAATTTGCAATCACTGTTTTTCTGTTGTTTAACAATTCTGTAATTGGATCTAAATTTAGAAAAGATTTTAAGCAATTAAACTCATTAAATAATGCGAGTCATCAATTTTTGTATCGCTTCGCTTTTCTTTAACAAAAGCTGGGCTTGCTTCTACAAGGTGGGCCAACAGAGATCACCCGTCCGACACCGACTGTGCAAACACTGCGCCGTTCTGCCAGTGGTCCCAACCTTAAAGAGTATGGGACCACACGAGACGTTGCCAAGAGTGGCCGGCCCGGAGCGCCCGTTGTGCCGAGAATATCGCCGCTGTTGACGAGGATGTCGAGCTGTCGCCGGAAACATCGACCAGACGCCGTGACTCGCAATTAGCCATCAGCCGGTCGTCCCTAAGGCGAATTTTGGTCAAAGACTTGCGCATGTTCCCGTACAAAATCTAGTCCGTGCATCAGCTGCTGCCTGTCGACCGCCAAACGTGTGTAACCTACGCCCAAGCCATCCTCAATCTCGAGGACGAAGTGGACGATTTTTCGATCAAAATCATAATGAGCGATGAGGCTCATTTCCACCGCAGCGGCTACGTGAACAAGCAAAACTATCACTTCTGGGGCACCGAAAATCCACGAGTAATGCTCGAGGAGCCATTACACCCGCTTAAAGTTACTGCATGGTGCGCTGTTCACGCTGGTGTCATCGGGCCATTTTTTTTCGAGAACGCCGCTGGTCCAACGACAACAATGGAGGGTGCGCGCTAAAGGGGCGCAATTGGACGAATTAGGACTGGAGGACATGTGGTTCCAACAGGACGGAGCTACGGCACACACTGCGCGAGCCACAACCGATATGCTGAAGGCGGCGTTCCCGGGTCGCCTCATCTCTGGTTTTGGCGATTTGCACTGGCCCGCAAGATCGTCCGATTTAACCGTTCCAGAATTTTTTTTTGTGGGGTTTTTTGAAGTCCCGTGTTTACGTGAACAAGCCCGAGACCCTAGAAGCACTCAAGGACAACATTCGAAACGAGTGCGAGAATCTGTCGCCCGAAGTTCTCGCCGAAGTGATGAAAAATGCCATAAAACGAGCCCGTATGGCAATCAATTGTGACGGCGCCCATATGGCCGATATCATCTTCTCGACTTGACCAATAAAATTCTAAAGGTTCAAATAAACATAATCAAAAAACAGATTCGAAGTTTTTCATTCAGAAAAAAAATGAGAGCCAAACAACATCGGATGACTTCTTTTGGCCCACCTTGTACATCTGGCCAGGAAGGTACATTTTGAAGAACAACCTATATTTAAATTTCAGCTTCTTGTAAAGACGCATCGCACTGACTCAAATATTCATAGCAGGTGTTATAAATAGACAAATACGGGAATAAAATTAAAATACGGGACATATATATGTCCCGTATTTCTTAAAAAAAAAGCCGGGACAGGCTATTGAAATACGGGACTGTCCCGGGAAATACGGGACGTATGGTCTCCGTAGGCATATGGCGCTGATAGTCCAGTCATCTCTCATCGGGCATGTTTTCATTAACCCAGGCTTGGTTGATGATTTGGTGCATACGCCCTACGAAAACATGACCTCCTAATTTGAAGAGCTCCGCTGGTAAACCATCAGAACCATTTTTTGTTTGTTCCTTAGCTTTTTTAAAGCTTTCTCAACCTCTTCAGTCCGTTTCATCTTGACTGGGCGCAAATTTCATAAAAAAAATATTATCAAGTAAACGTTTTGAGAAAAATGTATTTTGAGTAAAAAAATGGAACAACAAATTTTCATAAATTTGAGTTTAAGGATCACTTTTTTGTAGCTGCACAGTTGTACCCAAAGTGTTTAAGACTTGTATGCGATACTAAATTGTATTTTCAAAATAAACCTATTGTACCTATAATAGTTAAGAAGTTATAGCGTTATATATGGTTCCGCCTCCAAATTAGAGGTCACCCAATTTGATGGGGTATAACTTGAAATGGGGTGATAATAGACCCCCTGCCGTACAATTTTTCGTTGGGCCAAACTTCGGGAATCTCCTCTTAAAGGATTACAGTGAACGATAAAAGAAGTGTACAAGGTATGCTTTGCTTAAGAATACGGACATGGCTATTCTGCCGTCCGCCGGAAGTGACAATTATAAAACAAAAGTAATAAAGTAAAACAGAAAAACGAAATAAAAGAAAGAAAGTGAAAAGTGAATATTAATGTTACAATTTGTATAATAGAGCAAAGAAAAATGAAATAAAAATTGATGAGTAAAGCGAGTTTTAACAATTTTAATGATTTGCAACACAAAAACAATAATAGGAATAAACGTGGTTTTCCAAAAGCTATTACGATATGTTAAAGCATGTTTGCAGTAACTATACAGGATAGTCCAACCTCGAGCACTTGGAAATACAGTCGTCGAATCTTTTGTAAAATCGGGCAAACTGAAATAAAATGGTAAACATCGCTTAACTCTCTTCTGTTGCACAGATAACATATTTGCTGAAGATCGACTCTATGAGGGATGTAATTTGGGTTAAGGATGTTGGGTTAAGGGAGCATGGAAACTATGTAGGCAGTTTGAGTGAGGCGCGGTGTCAGTGTCGGCCCGGTGGACTGGTCTCGCCTGTAATATACCCACAATGCCAACGACTTTCAAGCAATAGAGTAACGTCAAATATGCGTTGAGTTTCGAGCCAGACCGGTATTATAGTACACAGATATAGCTGAGATTCCGGACGAGGGAATACGGAATCCTCGAAATCAAAAAAGCGCGCCTGCCCTTCCGCTATAATTTGAACTCCCTGCGAACTGAAGAGCAGTAGCGTACTAACCAGAGGGCGGAAGGGGCGGCCCGCACCGGGCCTCCGGTCTTGGGGGGCCCCTAAATCCTTTAATTTATAATAAAATGGTACTTCAGTGAATCGTTACCCTGTATATCGCTCATACTTCAATACTTCTTGACCATTTGAATATAGGTTGCATAATGCGAGAGGAGTTTTTCGAAACTTAAACTAATTAAAAATTATCTTCGATCTACAATGGATCAAGAGTGACTGATTAAACTAGCCGTGCTTTCGATAGAAAGAAAAATTTCGAAAGAAATCGATTTCACAGAAGTTATTGAGGAGTTCAGTAAATTGAAGACACGAAAACACATATAACACGCTACAAAAAATAAAAAAAACTATCTTTGATTTATTTTATCTTATTTTTTTTTGTCGATCGATTCGTATTTTATTTTCCTCACCCATATCCATTCCATATTGTAGGTAAGTATGTTTATTTAGCCTAAATAATTTAATTCGAATTTAAATTTCACTTGCCAGATTTTAACAAAATAAACATTTTTTTTTTTTTTTTTTTGTGTTGTGAATTCGCTGGAAGAAAAAATCATCGAAAGACATTACAGAGCTAGTACGCGAGGGATGCTTCTGCAATAGTGAGAGACTTTAACCCATCTAAAAAAAAACTCCCGGGGGACTCACATTCGCCATCCCGAATGAGATTGCACCTAGTCATTCAGTTCGTTACCTCCAATCGTTCGGACGTGTTTTTGTTTTGCTCCCGCTTCGCGAGTTTAAATAAATTTATTTCCAATTTATTTGCGTACTTGCAATTTCCCCTGAATTTCTACCCATCAACTGTTCATCGCCCTTCCACCTATTGCCTTTGATCGCGAAACATTATTTGACCTAAATAATCAACTATGTCAATGCAGTGCGGTAATTCTGATTGTTTGCTAACATCGCAAGACTTTAGTGCTGATTGGGTGAAATGCAATGGTTTATGCGGGAAATCATTTCATGCTCTCTGCATAGGTTTAAGTAAGCACTCCATTACCTACCTTAACGACTTTAATAATAACTTAATTTTCTTTTGCGACGAATGCAAAGGCATCTCCCTCTCCCATGTTATGCTCGCGATAAAATGCATCAGTGACAGAATAAACACAAACTCCTCAGAATGCAAAATGTTCTACAAGCAAATAGTGACCCAATTTGCTAAGTATGATGAGGTGTTTAAAAGTGTGGAAGATTTATCCAGCAGCATAGATATCTCCTCCACTTTTTCTAAATCCAAATTCAAAAACATGGACAAGCAGCTGGCAAGTCTTAATGATTTAACAAAAAAGCTACCAGCGGAGTTCAAGTCGAAGTTTTTGACTGTAAAAAGTGATCCGAAATCGGACATTAATTCAATTATGGTCCCGCATTTATCAGTGATTAATGACCATCTCAACTCCTTTCGAAACTACCTCGATACTCACTTACAAAGCACTTCACAACCAAGTGCCCCATCTTATCAACCTGTCGATCCTCTACTGCTTGACATTATAAGCAAAATTAATGAGGTCAGCAATGATGTCGCAGCTCTCCGTTTTGTAATGGGCGATATTGATGAAAGCCTTAGACTGGCATCAAGAAAAATTGATTCCATACCAGAGCTCATTCAACCACAATCGAGCTCAGTCTACAATACTTCAATACTTGCCGAAATCCTGGAATCAGCAGAATATCCATCCACATTTAATACCCAACCAACATCAACGACGACTACAACAACAACAACTACTAATAATACCACAATAACCTGCACCAATGCCCACACCCACCCGACCTCAACACCAACTGAATCAGGCACTCAGGCACAAACTGCTTCGACACCCTTAACCCGATTCGGCACACTATGGACACCCGAAGACTGGAACAGAAGGCTCGATAAAATACACAGAACCGCCTGCGAGTACAACTCCTTTATAATAAATAACGCTCCTCCGCATGCAGACGCTTCTTGGGTGAACAACCTCTTCCTGCAGAAATTTGGCATCACCATCAGCAACTGTCAGATGATTTCTACCGCTAACAACAAAAACAACCGATTTAAGCTTGACTTACCTTCCAAATACTCCTGGCTTTTCTTGAACCCCTCAAACGACGTCTTCAGCTTGGGAAAGATGACCATCACCAAGTCGAACAATACAGGAGAGGTGAAGTTTAGTAATAACAATAAGCCCAGTATTAAGCCAAATAAAAAAAAACGTAAGTCTAAGAAGAATAGCTCTAAATCTAGTCTCAACCCAGACCCTAACTGGAGCTTCAAAGTTGGAACTTTTCCTCAATTCTACCCTCTCACTTTTCAGCCTCTTACCTCTATTAACTCAGCACCTCCCCAAGGTACGCCTCACCCCACGGTTATCTCAAAGTTACCCAAGCCTCAACGTAATCGCGTATCATTTAACTTAACTCCAGACACTAGTAACCATCCGATAGCCCCAGCTAACACTAAATCCACTTCTAATTACCCGAACTTCATACACTCCCATGTTCTTAATCCCGCCCCGTCTACCTCTGCTGCCTCCAATACTGTTCTTCCCACTATCTCTCTTCATAAAGAGACACCTATCCCAATCTCTAAGGCCTCTGCAATTTTTGATCCTCTACTTCCCCCAGCTGTTAAACTTACTTCCAAATTTGTAAACCCTATGTCCTCCCCCAACGACCTCGATGGCCGATATATTATGGCACGACTGAGAGACCACAGGCTTTTTGAAAATGTCCGTCTTTACCTTGCCTACTTATTTGATAAGCCCGAATCTATATGCATTGACGGGAAAACCAAAACAAATGTTCAGGTATCTATTCAAAAAGAAGGCCTCCCTACTGATCCTGCTGCACTGCGACAAATCTACAACCGTTATCACGAGAGCTTTAACATTTCATCGGCCACCGTAGACAAAGACCTATCTGCATTTGCTTCTCATATCAGCTCCAAACGCATCTCACACCTTCAACGGAACCGTGCTGACCATAATAAATTTGTTCGTCCCTAACTGCATACAAGGGCCACAGCAAACCCCCCATTATAGCATTCCTCTAACCTTTTACTATCGGAACGTAAGGGGCCTGCGCTCAAAAACCCAAGCTGTTCTACGTCAATCTCATGCTCTTCCATTCGATATCTACGCTATAACAGAAACCAATCTGATTCCCAATATAAAGAACCCGGAATTATTCCCACCCATATTCAATGTCTTTCGGGACGATATCAGCCGCCCAACGGATGACTCCCCCTGTCGAGGTGTTCTTCTGGCTATTCACAACGACCTTGACTCTTCTCCGATTGCTACTTCCTCGTCTTCAGAACTCGACTTTGTTGCAATAAAAATAACACTTCCCCACAAGTCCCTATACGTTATGTGTTTCTACATCCGGCCGGCCCAAACCATCGAACCCTACCAACTTGCTGTTAACGCAATCGATCAAGTTATAGAGTTATCTGATTCCTCTGACGACGTCATCATTTTCGGCGACTTTAACCTGCCCCAACTGCACTGGGCTTTATCCGATGACGAATCGTTTTTCATTGCTTCGAATCCCAACTCAACTAAAGAATGTCTCTTCATCGATCGACTAACCGACTCAAGTCTATGCCAAGTAAGCGGCATCTCTAATTATATGGGTAGGCAGTTAGACCTAATCTTCACTACTGACCCACTTAACTCCTCTGTCTCGCTTTCCTCTCTCCTTCTCCCGACTATTGACAACCTTCACCCCCCACTTCTTCTTTCTTTTTTTCACGACCCTCCTCTACAGACCACTCCGCCCGCTGGCCCCCCATGCTATGATTTTCATAAAGCTAATTTCCGCAAAATTAGTGAACACCTCAGCAAAGTCTCATTTGATTTTGAAAATCTCCCTGTCAATGATACCCTCTCCTTGTTTTACAGAGAATTATTCTTTTCTATCTCCCTTTTTGTCCCTATTTCTCGGCCAAAACCCTTCTCTACATCTCCCCCTTGGTATAATCGAAGACTACGATCGTTACGCAACAAGAGAAACAAATTATGGTCAGTTTTCCTTCGAAACAAGTCTTTTTCTGACTATTCCAACTATCTCGGCTCATACCTACAATTCACCCAGGCTTATAACTCCCTCTATCAAAGACATGTTAACAATGCGCAAGCCAATCTTATAAGCGAAACTAAATCGTTTTTCCGATTCGTTAACTACAAGAAAAAATCCGACGGCTACCCCCCCTCCCTCTCTTACGAAAACATATCTTCAAGTGATCCACAAACCATTGCTAATTTCTTTGCCACCTTTTTTAAAAAATCTTTTGCCGACAACTCCTTTGTACCAGATCATTCTTATTTCAACTACCTACTCGAGTACTCCACTGGTCCCTTTCTCTCTCAAACTTTTGAACCTTATGTAATTGAAAATAAGTTGCAAAAACTTAATGATGAATATTCACCTGGCCCAGATGGTATTCCCGCTATTTTTCTTAAGAAGTGTTCCCTGTAAGTATGTTTATCTGCCTTTTAATCATACTAATTCTAGTTCTTGTATTCGTGGTGTAGGTATAACCGATGACGAGAAGTGCATATTAAGTATTCAGGTCCTGATGATGATGTTCGGGAGAACAGAGAGTTCCCGCAAAGAGTACACCGCCAGGAAGAATAGAAGACACATCATCGATGAAAAGAGCGACACCTTGTATACTTTCATTCATTCTTTTAAAATTACTTACAAGTTTTTTTTGAATATTTTTTAGCTGTCGAAACAACTATCAAGTCTTTCTAAATTGACTAGCCTCAGGCGTTGATTTACTTATACCTACTAATTAAACGGTTGGTTCGTGATATATTTTGGTGATTTTGCGCCGGTTCTATGCAAGACTCGCCGCTGCGATGTCCACATGAAAAGCACATCTCCAAAAAATTAACACCAGCGCTGTTCAGCTTGGCTCGAGGATCGTCGTTTAAAACTTATTTTGGCATCTTATCGAATTACGGCCTTTCTAATTTTCACATCAATCTTGTAATTCAATCCCCAAAATCACTACAAATTGAGTGGGAACCTGGAGACAAAGGCAAATCCAACTTCAACACACAAAGGACACAAAGGTGACAAAATTCAAACAGGAACAATGCCACTATAGGTTTGATAAAAAATTCCTTCTATACATTAGGTGCAAATTGGAATAGGGCAAACAAAATAAAAAAAAAAAAGAGTTTCCATTTAAGGTCCTCCGGGACAAAGGATTTCTTGAATATTTGCCGCCTGATGTAAGAAGGAAGTGGGCGTTTTTTCCTCCATTTCATTTCCCATTCAGAGGTAGGTAACGTTCCGTAGAACCCCCGCTTATAAACGCTTGGTAGACCATGGCTAAACAATCGCTGCTCACAATGATCGCAATTCGAGGTCTATAATCAGAGCTTGTCTGGTGTTTGTGTATACTTTTCGGTACTGTATGCATACACACCCGTTTAATTGATGGTAACGGTATGTAATTACCCTTTTGTATAGACGACAGGACGAATAGCCTGTATAGAAGCACTCAAGTCCAGAAATTGTGTTATGATTGGTCCACCCCTGGATGGAAATGGTGCGAAACTATCATTATCGCCGCTGTGGTTCCATTGTTGGACCACATTGTTAATCTAAACAGTCACCTCTGGCAATGAGGTGAGGGGTGGAAGATATAATTTTAACCCGTCGACTGTTGTAGCAGATTGGCGGGAGGAGTTTTCAGTGTTCGACATTCGAGGTGTGGTGGGAATTTCCTGTCGAAGATTGTCAGAACTATTTGACTTTGACTCATTTGCATTTGTATGCCATGTCGATCGATTTCTTTTAGCATGCGGTGTTGTGTCCTTAGCAGGAACAATGGAAAATCATGCAAGAAATCGAATGAAAGCTTTAAGATTTCTTCTGACGTCGAGTTGTCTATCGCTAATATTTATACTGATTTTGAGTAGTGGGAATTAACGTTCGTCAGAGTTTGGCTAGGATGTGACTTATTTCACGGGTTCCCGATCCGTGAAGCAGACCAAATGGACTGGCATCCTCGATAGTTTGCTTTTTTAAATGAAAGTTCGGTCTTCCTTGCCTTGTCTCCGTCCATTCGTTGGACAAGTTTCAGTATTTCAGACTGCATCCACATATTGGCAAGATTAAATCGCGATTGCATCTTCCTCCCTAATCATCTTTCTCGCACATAGGAGGAAATATACGGCGAACAGTTTTTCGCTCAAAGAAGCCCAGGACCATTGTCGTGCAGCATTTGGCGTCTTAGTGCTAAACTGTCAGGATCAGTGTTTTTTTTAATTTCCACGGGCTAGGATTGTTTTGCCAATCCGATGTAGCCAGGGTTTAATTCGTGGAGTTGATATTTATTCCGAGGTAGATGAGCTCCTTAACCTCGTTAATGTGATTTGGTCTATCGCCGATCTACCGGGTCTGGTACGAGCCGATGAGACATTAGTGTATTGAAGAACGGCTTGAGGCGTTCACACAGTGCGTTGGATATACGCGAAATTAAGCTGCGATGCACTTTGCTAGTTTCTGCCGAGTGACTAGGGAGCTGATATCCAGTCACCGGGGAAACTTTCTTTCATCCGTTCCGACTTGATTGTAGAATTGTTGCATTTGCCATATTTGAATAATTGCGCTGTTTAACCATCAGAGCCTTATTGTTCATAAGCTTTTTTTACGGTAATCCAACCCCTTCTATACTCAGTGGTGGAACCCGTTCTCATTGTCTGGATGTGGTTCTATTCTTGTCCTTTCACTCTCTCTAGATGATGTCCATTAAAGGGCTGCTGGAAATGCTGCTTAAACAAATCTACCAGGTAGCGCAAGTCATCACCCTATCGGAAGATGCTATAATTTTTGCAAATGGCGGCAAATGCCAATTCTACTTTGATATTTGTGAAGTAAACAGATACAAAAATCATTAAGACATCAATAAACGTAATCAAAAAGCAGAACCAACGTTTTTCACTCATACAAATTATTACAGTCAAAGAACATCGGGTGCACATTCACTGTGCTTCAGTTACTAGGTTTCCTCGTTGCGTAGAGGAGCGTGTGTTCCGGTTTTTAAGTCAACAGCCAGTTGCTTTCTAAACATGGAATAATGTTTCGATCGCGAGGCTCTTCGAGCTGGCAGATTGCACACGCTGTCTTCTTTCTACGCAGGATCCTGCTCACTTTACTTTTTCGAATAAAACAGAATTTTGGTTGCACCTTTTCTCCGCATGGTCAAACCCGCTCACGCTAATTCGTTGCTGCACTAAGCGTGGCGCGTGGGGGCTAGTTGTCTTTAAGTGTTCTTTGTGACATTTTGTTGATTTCTAACATTATAAATGAACTTATTTGTTTGTTAAGACTAACACTAACATAAAGAACACACTCACAAAATTTCATCAAAATCCCCTGAGCGGTTCGTGAGTTTATGAAGGACACACACAAAAAGCGAGTCAATTTTATATGTATAGATAGATTAAATAGATCTATGAGTAGGTATACTAATTTTTGCTCATAGCTGGCAACATGCTTTCGTAATGGTCGTTGCCCCTGTTACTTAGTTTTCGCGGTCAACTTAATTAATTTGGCAATAATACCGAATTGCAAACAAAGAAACGAAATAACTACAACCAAAAAGAAACAAAATCAAACCGTGATTATAGATAACAAAACTAACCACAAAGAGGCTATTTCCCGGTAACTCAGTCTGTGGGGGGGGGGGGGGGGGGGGGGTAAAAACTGAAACGTTAGCTTACGCTGCTGAACGATGAATTCGCTAAAAGATGGGCGCCACACAATTTTACGGAAAATTGTGAAACCTTCTGACCGAACCACTGAAAAATAGAAAATCCAAAAAAAGAGGAGAAAAGACAAAGATTTTGAACCACGTTATAAAGCTCCGTTGGAGCTTGGCCACTTTATTTCTTTGACGTTAATAAAAAAAAATAATGACGGTAAAATTGGGGACGAAAAGGTCAAACAAAGTATTATGGCCTGAAGGGCCAATGAAGGGTAAGTGACCGGCGTGACCCGCTATGGCGTCGCCCGGAATACCAAAAATGGTTGAAAGGGTCGCGTGTCCTGAACTGTTCCCGGGAAAATTCGTTTCAGAATCCTACCAGACTATGACACGACAAATTCCTAACACAATCGAATTCGAAACTATTCACTACTTAATATTCACTCTACTTATCTTTGTTTCGGAATCCCACCCCTTAGTCCCTTTTTTTCTCTCTAGCAATTTGTCCTCCTCCTGAGGTTCCTTGCTGTTATCTCCAGATTCCTTCACGCCTAAACTTAAAATTTTTATTCTTTACTTCGCTATACTTTTCCACTTTTACTTTGACTATTTTTCTTTGTTTGCTCTTATTTCGCACTTTTCGGAACTCCTGGCAACTAAAAACCTGACTAACGCGTTAGCTGGTCAACCAAGAAGTGATCTTCCAGAACTTTCACTGTTCCAGTTCGGCCAGCTCTCATTTCACATACCTACATTCGTTCACCCATTAGTAGTGGAATCCCACTCATGGCGTGCAATGGACGCCCACCTATGTGTTGGTAGTTGTCCGCCATATTCCACTACCTTCAGTCTCTCAGCGAGCCAACGGCAGACCCCATTCAGCGGCACCAGAGCGTTTTCGCCAAGGTGTGCGTGAGTCTACACGTTACCCCCTCGCTTATCTTCCAGTCACTCAACCCACTCTCTCTTATCCCAACGATCCACCACTGGGAAGTTGGATTATTGAGTTGCGTGACCGACCTGGAACAATATTTACATCCATTTACAATCTAATCTACGTTTGACATTTCTCTTTGAAGTTCTGCCAAAGTGCAAAATAAACAAAACAATATACCTTACGCGTTGTTAAGTTTACTATTAACTTTACTATTAATCGGTGGAAAAAGAAGTGACTGTATGCTCTCAACTATGACCCACATCAGGAGGAGAATAAATCCCAGGATGGCGCTACAATTACGCCCACCCAGCGCCTGGAGTAACTTTCAAAAATCTCCTTAGACTCTTAAACAAAGTCAAGTGAGTTATTTTTAATTTAGAAAACCGCGGATTTTAACTTGTCTGGTTGATCCCTGTTCAGAAAAGTGTACGGGTCTTGCCAATCGCGGGTCATTCCTTACAATATATTTTGCTGGACAGGATTTCTCCTTTTTTTTTATTAATGTATGTTGTTTTAGTGCATCGTGTCAACCAGGATCTGTGTCTCGTGTTTCTCTTCAGTGTTTGCTCGTATTGCCATGTCTTCTACGGGAGTGTCTTTCGTCTTGGCCGTCCGGCTACACTCCTCTGCTGCTCCTCCGGTGCTCCTACGACGGAGTAGAAAGGAAGAGCGTCTTCTTCCCCCTCATCGAACCTAACACCCCACCGTGTCAGTGGTGGTTCTGGGGCAGATGTTAATGTGTAGGCCGTCCACCCACACTTATCTGCTGCCTCTCCATCTCGTTGGAGGGCAATCAGGCTAAGGCCATCCACCTTGCCGCATTGCTGTTTGCCTCGCACGGTGTGTGGCAAGAAGGTTGGGCACTTTACCCCGGCTCTCGATCTGCTGGTCGCCGGTCCGCCTATACTGCTCCTCTCCACCTCTCATGTTGGGGAATTCTCTCCACTCACGGGGTTGGGTACCTGTGGGGGTGGTACCCTCGAGGTACGGGGGAAGTGGCCCAAAGGCTGATGGGACTTTGGTTGCCCTCCACTTCCCTATGACCTCGCAGATGCCACCCAATTGAAGAAGGGTACGGGGAGGGACGAAAAGGAAAGAAGGTGAAATTTGTTGCGTGAAAATATTCCGCAACACCCCTTAAAGATCAAATATATTATGATCTCATCAAATAATTTTGCCTGTGTTCGATAGATGTGTAAATAATTGTGCCACTTAGTTTTATATGATTTAAACATTTACTTGTTGGAATTTGATTTACTTTTTTTTAACTTTTTGTATAAAACTAAAAACATAAAAAATGAGAAAAGCTAATAAACAATTTGTTCATATTTCAAAAGTTCTCCAGCTTTATAGATTGGTTAACGTGCGAGCAATGCAATGTGTAAATAATTTTGTCAGTGACTGTAGGTATATTATATTACATAAGATCCGCATTGATGTTAATATAAAACTTTTAATTCAGCACATGAAATAGATCCGTCTCGAAAGTTTTTGCAAGATATCGGATCGACTTTTTTGTAGATCGGACATATGGAGCTGATAGTACAATTTGTCCAAAATAATTTGCTAACACTCTTCGGTCAACACGTTCCGCTAAGACATAGGACCCACAGGAACAGTTCCCCGGCTTGGTTCAACAGAGACATCTCAGACTTAATACAGAAACGCAATCTTGCCTATTCTCGGTGGAAGCGTTATAAACTCCACGTGCTTTATGACACTTATCGTTCGCTTCGCAATTTAGTCGTCCTGCGAATTCAAAATGCAAAACGACGTTACTATGAACATTTTTTGAATCCTGACATTCAGTCTGGGAAGGATTTATGGAAAAAGCTACGCAAACTAGGTAATGGGAAACAGCGATTATCTGTACCTACTGGGATAGACTGTAATCTCCTCAACTCGCAATTTGTTGCAGCTTCTGCACCACCAATGCAAAGACATGCTCCTGTTCGGTTAACTACTTCTTCAGCAAACGATGGTGCAGAACAATTTAACTTTACTCGTCTTACAGATGAAGATGTAGTTGAAGCTGTGCTGTCTATCAAATCAAATGCAACAGGCCTGGATGAAATAAATCCGAAATTTATAAAACTCCTTCTTCCTTTTATTTTGAAGTACATAACGCACATATTTAATACTATACTAACCACCTGCGAGTATCCTCTTTTGTGGAAAAAGGCAAAAATACTTCCGATACCTAAGTCACAGAATCGAATGACCCCCGAGTATAGGCCTATTGCTCTTCTACCCTTTTTATCCAAAGTATTTGAAAGGGCAATTCTAAAGCAGATGCAAGTATACTTAACCAGCCATAACCTCTTAAGTTCCGCCCAGTCCGGTTTTCGTGCGAAGAGGAGTTGCACAACCGCACTTTTACTTGTTGTCGATGACATTCGGAAAGCCATGGACGCAAACTGCCCTACATTTTTAACACTACTGGATTTTTCTAAAGCGTTCGATACGGTAGACCACATAATTCTCGGCGAAAAACTGTTAAATAAATTTAAATTTTCTCCACCTACAGTTAAACTAATTTATTCCTATTTAACGGGTCGCCAACAATGCGTGGCAGTAGGAAACAAACATCTTCTTTCCTTGGAGTATCGGCAGCTGTGCCACAAGGTTCGATCCTGGGGCCGTTGTTGTTCTCTCTATATGTAAATGAACTTCCTCAAATCATAAAATACTGTAATGTACATTTGTTTGCCGATGATGACCAATTATATTTGTGCTGCCCGATGGATAGTATTAATGGAGCTATTCAAGACCTAAACAAAGACCTAGAGACTATTCAACAGTGGGCGCTAAAACACAACTTGACTCTTAATCCACAGAAGACAAAAGCTTTATGTATCCATAAAAAGAAATTGAATACATCAACCCTTCCGCCAATCAAATTAGGACAATCCGACAATAGGACAAGAATACGTTCATACGGCTAGAAATTTGGGATTAGTCTTCAATGATAATCTGACTTGGCACGACCATGTGGCAGTTACGACCGGAAAGGTTTACAATGGTCTCCGTTTGCTAAGGCCAACTCAAAGCTCCGTGCCCGTCAAAACCAAGATGCTGTTAGTCAAGACGTTACTTTTACCAATTTTGCTGTACGGTTGCGAAGTTTCTTGCAAAGTTGACTACAACAGTAGACGTAAATTAAATGTAATATACAACAACCTAGCAAGGTACGTCTTTGATAAAAGATATTTCGAGCATATTTCTAGTTACTCAAAACAGATAATGGGTCTCAGCTTTGATAATCTGATTATATTTAGGTCGCTAACTCTACTGCACGGAATTGTACAGACACGTCATCCGGAATATCTATACAACAGACTACATTTCGCCAGCTCACAGAGAACAGCTGTTCTGATTCGGCCTATTTTTAATTCCTTACAATCTGAACGCACATTTTTCGTCCATGCCACTCTCTCATGGAACTCATTACCCGTAGCACTCAGAAGAACCGTAAACGCAAACGAATTCAAAACAATTCCTTTTAAATACTTGGCCAATGATAATAATTAATGATCTTAAAGTAAAAATAACTTTTAGGTATTTTAGGTTTATATGTAATATTTATATATTAATTTTCTTATGTTATGATACAATCAAATTGTAATTATCCTGTTTCCCAATACGAAAGCACTCGAAGCATTTAACAATAATTTTATTAAGCCTTTCACAATTCATAAGATAATTGTAATCTTGCTGTGAAACTATTTTTGTTTAAATAAATATGAAAAATATGAAATCGATCATGCTTTCTTTCGCCCATACTTGGTTGGTGAATTGGTACATTCGATACGTTTGCCATACTGTCGTACTCTAGCTTCATAATACCCATTTATCAGCTGTTTGGAATGCTGCTTAAGAGCATTTACTATTCCCTACACTTTGGTTACTTGGTTTCCTTAGCCGTTTCAAGGAGCCTTCGTCCCGGTCTTAAAACCAGCAGCCAGTAACCACTTGCTTGGCTTCTTGGCTTTCCAGTTAAGCCTTGGAGTAAAGCACGCTTCTGCTATAACTTCACCTTAAAATCTGTTCGCCGAAAATATGTCTCTACTTCTAATTTGTAGAAAAATAATGCTGAGTTTTTTTTACTCCGTGCTTGGACGTGGGAATGAATGGATGGCATCTCTAACTGTGGGTAGTCTGCAATAACTAATGTGTTTATCACGAACCGCAAAGAGGTACCTTCCTCAATATTTTTGCGGAATTGTTACCAATAACTGAAACAGATAGTAACCGGTTTAGCGAGGTGGTGATGATGGTGTAGAGGGTAGAGGGCCACACCTTGTTTCTCCAACCTCTACACCGAAAAGAGGATTTCCGCCTGCTAGTACAATGGACCGTTACCGAGTCTGAGTGCTCTGGGATTTGGATTTCCTTTAAAAAATTAAGAAAAAAAAATGGTATAGCGCTTACCGACAAAAGCTTTGCTTGGTGACCGAATGTCATCATAAGTTTGCCAGAGACTCTTTGATAGGTAGGTAACAAAATAAATACCCAAAAATAATACATGTTGGGGCAGAATCACCATCGTCAGCTTCAACATCCCATCGTCATAATCATCGTATATTACCATACAATAAATATCGCAGATTTTAATATTTGTAATAAACTATAAAATGTAAATACGTAATGTTGAAACCTGGCGCTTAGTTTAGACCAGTCACACCATATTTATTTCCTCTATTGAATTGCCATAAAATTTGAGCTTAAAAAATAACGTAATGTCTCTCTCTCGCTCAAACCAAAATCCTCTCACACACTTTTGTATAAATACGCATGAAGAATGAGAAAGAATAAAGTTTTTGTATTATAACCCTTGGGGGAAAACATCACCTTTTTACTCGTCGTAATTCGCTCCGTATTTGTTGGATTGTTCAACTTACGACTGCTGTTTCGCTAATAAGTTGCATTATCGGTCACACATCTTCGTTTAACCCCCTTGCTGTAAAATATACCAAGATACTTTCATATCCATCGGCATTCGGTCAATGGAAACAATAACCAGGACCAAATCTTCCTTAATCGAAGGCTACCAAAAAGGTTCAAGGGTTAGCGACTGGAAAAATCTCCGGACGTTCACCTAGCTTCTCCAACTATTTGCTTGTGCGAAGTGGACAATTTTTAAGCCGTATCCGAATTCGAGAAGCTTTTCATGACAACTGATACTATTGCATGTTAGTCAGACGTTCGCAAGACGTGGGACAGTGGAAAAAGGACTGCAGATGTTACTTGGGTAGGGCGGGACTTGAACCGACGACCTTCAAATTAGTAGTCCAACACACTAACCACTGAGCCAATGCTCCCACCATTGGTAGGCACGACCAGGAAAACACTGATAGTCGCCTCCGTGCACATATACATTTTATGGTTAGCTTTGACTTTTATAGGTCAGCCGCAAGATGACTTGTAGTGCTCTTTGACGGGTTGAAGAAGTTGTTGAATTATTCCTTTCTTGAAACTGTTCCGGAGAAGCAACCAGCACCGAAACTATTGGTATATTAGAATAACGATAAAGATAGATACTGATACGTAACGATTTTATATCCTGATTGGAATTCCATTACATTCATCATCCGCATGTGCGAGGAAAAAATAATTTTTCAAATCAACAACAAACTTTCGAGGAAAAATCAAAATCAAACCCAAACACCGAGGAAAAATCATCCCATCCCAATTTTCCCAGATCGAAGTAAATTTCCCTTAAAACAATAAAACAATTAAAGTCGCAGCCGTAAACAAAACTCTGCGATAAATTTATTATAACGCGAAACGTGCCTCTTTACCCATCAAAAACCATTCGCCTAACTATTCGAGCAAACATTCTAAAAAGCAAGGACATTCGATTATACAGGAAAATGAAAACATGCGTCAGCAGTCTTAGTTTTTGAAAACAATTAAGCAATTTTCGCTAACAATGACGACTAAAGGCATTTCATGGTATTATAAATATACACAACCGGGACAGGACGACACCCATTATCAGGCCTCCTCGAGAATCGTAAAATCATTGTTTATACATACAGTGATCGCAATTGTTCCATGAAATGTTTACCATAGTAAAATGTGTGTATATGTCCATTTTTGAAAAGGATAAAAAGGACCTTTCTGCTTCTTTGTACGCGAAGCGCTAATGGGCACAACAGCAACAGAAAATCGCACTAATTGTAAAACTTAATTGCATTTTATTACTCGCGGCATTCACTTGAGACTTCTACACCACACTGAGGAACGGATTCGAAACATGATGAGCGGTACTCGTTCTAGTCCCACTGAGTATGACCAAGATTATGTGATATTGACCTGTTTGTTGTGTATGCATCTCGTCAGTCTAATAATAATAAAAGAGAGGCGGGTTCATCGTAAATTGTTGGTCCCTGGTAAACAGAATGAAACAATACTTGACTGCAATTATCGGGAGGTATTCGTGTTTTGCTAAAAATGTTACTGTAAATTGATTAAATATTTGCTAGGCAGCCAAAAAAAAGGACTGTTGGTGTCGGCAACGAATGAAGTACATGACCTTGACTTTTACCGAAAATAATAATAAAATCGCCGCACCTATGAAGTTTTTCTGTAGCTCAAGAAGACGGTTCTCTGCATTTCGAGACATTTGTTAGAAAGTCAATAAATAACTTCCATTCGAACAAAATTACATTGATTTTTATTGGTCTTAGCTGGCCTATCTCAGTGGCACATCAAGATGGCCCCGCGTTGGGCGCCATTGTTAAACGTTTAAAAAATGTTCGATTTTCTTTCTATTTAACGACGGTTGGCGACCAACGAGAAGTCTTGACGTCTATTTTTCGTTCCCAGAAGATGTCTAATTTTTTCCGCTACTTCATCGATTGATGTCGTCTTCACAGGTTTCTTCAATATTATCAAAGATCACAGATATTCAATCTTTTCTAAGTTGGAAATCACGCCTTCTTTTATATAGGTTAAAAGGTCAGAGAATGGGCCGAACAAATATTTGTGTTTTTTTTTGTGCTAATGCGATATCCTTTCCCCTAACAAAATATCCATACATCAAGCGATCGTTACAGGGACATTTGATCCTCGCTAATGATGTCTCCATCGTCGGCAAAGAATAATTATATACCTTGCAGTCCGTCACTTTTCACATTATCTGCTGTAATTAATATCAAAGGAATTCGGAACTCCAGGTTGACTCTAGCGGGGCAACTTGCTCATGTAGAAGGAGTGATAGAGCAAGAAGGTAGTGATGGGTACCTCATAAATGAGGCAACACAAAATGTCGCACACACCACTTTGAAATGTACCATCACCTCAAAGCAACAAATTCTAATAGTTTACAACTCATCAAAAGCAGCACAAAATGCTTCTCTTTCGTCTCCAAGGAAAAAAAAAATTCTCTCTTGTCTGTTGTTTTTAAAAGGATGAAACGATGAAGTTGAATCGAAAAGGAGCATGGATGTAGCCTAAAACCGCAATGGTAGGGACCAATCAGGTCGTTGACGAATGGTTTCGGGCTTCCACACAGCATAGCAGACATGATCTTATAGGCAGTATTCAGAAGACTGATACCTCTATAATTTGCGGAGTTTAGAGGGTCTCCTTTCTTGTGGATCGGGCAAACGATGCTGAGGTTCCATTCATCAGGCATACTTTCTTCTGACCAAATCCTGGAAACGAGTTGTTGTATGCTCTCCACCAGGTCATCTTCCGCTGCCTTAGAAAGTTCGGCATTTAAACCGTCTGGTCCAGCAGCTTTGTTGGGCTTAAGCTTGGATATCACTATTCTCCCTTCGTTTTGGTAAGGTGGACGGAAGTCTTGGCTTTCATCGCCCATGCTGAATGGTTCGTTCTGCCTGACAGCATAATTGGTGTCGTCTTCGCCGTTTAACAGTCTGCAGAAATGGTTTTCCCATGTCCTCAGCACCGACTGTGATTCTACTACAAGATTTCCTTATTCGTCTCTACAGGTATCTGTTCGGGTCTTGTTTCCTTGAAACGTCCTTTTTATCTTTTGGTAAAACTTCCGAACATTGTTCCTGGAGTAGCACCTATCTATTTCCTCGATTGAGCGCTTCTCATGCTCTTTCTTTTTTCTCCGGAGAAGCCGATGTTCTTCCCTCCTCTTTTGCTCGTAGAGCTGACGAGCTGCTCTCGTCCTTTTATGCAGTGCCGCTTCGTAGGCGCTTTGTTTTGCTGCATGCGCTTGCCGACACTCCTCGTCAAACCAGGGGTTTCGTGGTGGTGGAATGGTAAAACCGAGCGCATCAGTTGCGGCGCTTCTGATGGGTTATTGGCATCGATGCCACTGGTCTTCGGCAGTAGAAGAATATATTCAAAAGGTGAAATTATACGAGTCTCCAACGGTCTAATGAAAGATGACTTTTGCTTGAAAATGAGAACCTAAAATAGAGCCCCAAATGCCTACAACCGTCCATAAATATATTTCCTGAGCCCGATTTGCACCAAGATATCTGTCAAAGGATGCCCATTAATTGCTGGCCTATTTGCATCGGGCGCTATTGAAGCATTTTTTTTTTTTTTTTTTTTTTTTTAAATTCTGGCTCGCCAAGGCGATTTATAAAAGGGGGGTACTTCGACCTAAAAGATCTTTTGTACCGTATGGGCCAGAAAAATTTTAAACTAGTAAAATTTCCACTTTCCGTGTAAAGCGGACAATTTTACCAGTAGAAGAATTCTTTATGTCCTCGGGGCTCAATTGTTCCCTGAGAAAGATCTTCTTTCTAATTCCATTAAGGGCTGGGCATTCACATAAAATGTGTTCAGCTGACTCGTCCTCTTCAAGACAGAGTCGGCACTCAGGAGAATCTGCTATTCTCATTTTGTGTAGATGATATCTTAAACCGTGGTGACCAGTAAGGTAACCTACTAGGTTTTTGATATCATGCCTGCTTAGGTTTAGACATTTGCTGGCATTATGATTGAAGGGCCGAATGGCTCGTTTGGCCTGCCTTAGACCTGGGATGTTATCCCAATGATAGATACATTTTCTATGTTCCCAGCTTTTAATTGCTGCCGTTGCTGCTGATCTAGGGGTGCAGCAGAAAGGTTCGGGACCTATGAAAGGTGTTTCTGAACCTTTTCTGGCCAGTTCGTCGGCCTTTTCGTTACCTTCTACCCCGACATGACCCGGAACCCACCATAATTTGGTCTTGTTTCTTGCTCCGAGTAATTGTAGGGTATTGAAGCAGTACATGACTGATTTGGAGTCAATGGTATACGAGCTAAGGGCGTTTATAGCTGCTTGACTGTCCGTGAAAATATGGATGGTTGCACCTTTTATGCCAGATAAGATAATGTGGCTGGCGCATTCTTGAATGGCGTGGAGCTCCGCTTGAAATACGCTGGGACTTTTTCCCATGGGTATCGTAAAGCGTTTGTGTGGTCCGTATATTCCCGCTCCTACCCCCGTTTCCATTTTAGAACCATCCGTATACCACTTTATGCCGTTATGGCTGTTTGGTGGGTTATTGCTAACCCATGCTTCTCTTTTGGGTATCTCCGTGGAGAACCGTTTGTTGAAGCATAGTGTTTTTTGAATGCGGTCTGTGACCGCGCAGTTCATGTTAAGTTCTGGCAGTTCATCGAGAAGGGTCTTAAGTTCCGGATGATCATTAAGACTTATCTCGTTTAGCTGTATTAGACTTATTGCACTGCGGATCGCCACTTTTTGGACGTATATGTGTAGGGGTATAATTCCTGTTATTGCCTCTATGGCAGCTGTTGGACAGGTACGCATGGCTCCGGAGATACCAAGGCACGCAAGCCGTTGTACCTTTTTGAGCTTCTCTATTGCGACCTTTTGTGTGGATTTTGTCCACCATACTATGGAGGCGTATTTTATGATGGGTCTTATCATCACTGTGTAGATCCAGTGGACGATCTTTGGAGAGATTCCCCAGGTTCTACCATATGTGCGACGACAGGCCCATAAAGCTCTATTAGCTTTACTGATTGAAGCATTAAAGATTATCCTTTTTGGTGAGATACAACCAGAATAAAATGTGAGCGTGAGGTAAACCTCTTTTTTGCCATTCTACTCTTAATCAAAGGCTTGAGTTTGTGCAAAGACATATTTTGTCGTCAATAGGTCTATCATTTTCTTCAATTTTAAATGAAATACTCTAGAAACCAAATTATGTCTATCGTAAGAATTTTGATCGGGTCAGAACTCAATTTTTATTTCTGGCCATTCGGAGTTACAGGTGAATGTAATGAAGAGATCTGGTCTTCCATACTTTCGACGTATGCCATGGCATCTTGACTATTTTCATTCATGTATCTCGGAGATCCTGTAAACGGCGACGGCAATATAACATGCTGGCCATAAATTAATGTATTTTTCTGTCCTCATTTTTTTAGATTTCTTTTGATGAAGTCTAGCCTCTCAAATATCATTTTTGACGCTATATCAACACAATATGTGTTGAATAATCTTTTGAAATAATGTATGCGGTTAAAGTCATCTATTCTCACTATGAGTCTAAATGCATATAACTGCATACATGATACAGTTTCAGATCTAGCAGCACTATTCTGTTGCGAAATGTTTATACAGTATCCGTCATTTCCAAACGGAAACAGTAAAGCATGTAGAAGTGGGTCATAGGATCTGTGCATTTCAGAAACTCGGGAATCTTTGTCCTCATCTATCAAAAGAACAGCTACTTCGTCTTCTATTGGCGCATTATGCAGCCCTAGATGCTCGTTAGGAGGTTTTACATTAGCGTGGATAATAAGTTTTAAATCACTCATTGGTCTAACTTGTATTTAAAACATTGAATACAGTCGAACTTCCATAACTCGAATTTCTCCACAACTCAAAGTTTTATGGATAACTTTGCCTTTTCGACTTTATTTGTTTGAATTTCGCCCTCCATAACTCGAACTTCTGGTAACTCGAATTCCTCTCTATCAATGTCAATGAAGCCTTTGAAACAATACGAGATGATCTTCTTACTGAACCCGATACGCCGGATCGGCTTTTCAATATAATTCACGAAATCAAAACGTATTATAAATCAAAATGCAATGAAAAAAAACGTCAAAGAATGATTACTGTCTTTTTTTAAGGCTTCTGTTACTCGTACTTAACAACTTTTTCTCTCTTTGAAATATCCTTATAATAAAGTTTTTGTTTTTATTTCTCTAAGTCGAATTTTCTATAACTCGAATTTTTTTTCTTACATTTTGAGAGTTCGACTTATGGAAGTTCCACTGTATATGTATTCTGATCGTGAAGATATGTTTGTAGAGCGTCGATAAGATCGATTTGCAAGGTTAAGTTTAAATTTGAGCGCAAGGATACCTGATCTGCATAAGAAACAAAATATATTTGCAAATACTCGGGTTGTGCACCTTCAGTTGGAAGTAAATTACCGATGAAATGATAAACTTGCCCCTGCCCTTTAAAAGTGGGCAAAAAGTTTCCCTTTTGAATATTGTCTTGAGTGATTCAAGACATGCTTTGAGGATGTCTGTGAGCCTGATATCAGTTCTTTTGAAACTGATGTTGGTTCCGGAATAGCAGGTATATTTACTTTGCCACATACCAATATCAACATCATTTAGTACAGATACAGAATAGTCAAGGTTGCCTGCGAGTTCTGTTCATTGCTGACCGTGCATTTTGTTGTGCTAATCGGTAGGAACGTTCAGGGGTTGATTCCCGTTCACGGATCGCCAAAATTCTGAAATTCTGTGAGGCCAAATGTTGAGAACGTTCAGCGCTTGATTTCCGTTGTAGGTTCGCCGAAGTTTGAGAATTCTGTGAGGCGTTGAGTAAATTTTTTTATAATTTACACGCACTAAATGGATTTTTTTAGTACCCTTATCATGTATTGGCTACACAGCGCGGACGTTAGGGAAATTAGGATTAGAAGAAAAGGGGAGTTGCACGTTGGTTTTGAATGTTTGTATGTTATAATGTAAAGGAAAAATAGAGCGTGGAAGAGTATTCCACATTCGTGTTGTACGGCTGAGGAAAGACTTTTTGTACTTCACTGTACGTCCGAATACAGGCTTGAGGGTGAACTGATGAGCATTCCTTGCATGGCGGGTATTGTGGTTGAAATGTTCAAGGGGAGGAATGCAACTGGCTATTTCGTTTGAGCACTTATGGTGGAAATAACGATAAAATAACGAAAGGCAGGAGACATTACGACGATGACTAAGAGAGTCAATCGATCTCGCGATGTCTCGGTCGCCAATGAGTTTTATCGCGCGTTTTTGGATCCTGTCAAGTAGCTCCAAATAGGTTATTGGTGCACCGGACCAGATATGAGCGTTGTACTCCAGTTTCGGGCGAATAAACGCCTTATACATTTTTGCCAGATCAGAAGGGGTGAAATATTTCTTACAACGCTTTAGGAAGCCTAGACATTTCGCGGCGTTCTTGGCGACATCGAATATGTGGTCATTCCAACGAAGATTGTCATTAACACACATACCGAGAATGAAAAGTCTTTCGGTTTCAGCGATGCAAGTGCCATTCATGGATAATGGCAGTGTATGTGGGTTTTGCTTTAATGACAGGAGACAGCAAAAACTGCACATGCGCTTGCGTCGGGGTGCAGACAGCAACTGACAACTAACAGCAACCTACGTTCAACGCTCGATTCCATAGCACGGTTTCGTTCTTTAATCACTCGTTGTGTCCCCAACATATGCATGTTTTCTTCCGCTGTTTCACTGCTGCGCAAAAGTCGCAGCTGCTTTGCAGTAGCAGCCTGGAGATAAAGCTGAGTTCTTTTTCTAGGCTCTTTATTGGCGAAAAAGTTAAAAGAAAGAACGTAGGAAATTAAGTGCTTAACCTAACTAATGGAAAACGCCTGCTGCTCGGAAAGGTCGGAAACAATCTCACCGAGACCTTTGATGTCAAAAAGGATTTAGACAAGGTGATGCGCTGTCATGTGACTTCTTCAACATCATACTTGAGAAAATTGTGCGAAACTCGCAAGCCAACACTAGAGGCGCAGTTTTTCAAAAGTCTGTGCAACTACTTGCATATATTGACGTTTTTCACATAATTGGCAGAACACAGCGAGCTGTCACTGGTGCGTTGGCAAGTATTAGCACAGAACCGGCAAAAATGGGTTTAGTGGTGAATGAGGGCAAAACAAAATATATGCTGTCAACAAGAAGGGACACACAACATCGACGAATCGGACAGAACGTCACGATAGATATCTATAATTTTGAGGTAGTTAGGAACTTTGTCCACCTCGGCTCCGCTATTAATTCTGATAATGACACAACACCTGAAATCAAACGAAGAATTGCACTGGCTAATCGCTGTTTCTTTGGCCTAAGACGGCAATTGATTAGTAAGGCCTTGTCAAGAAAAACTAAGGAGACTCTATATAAGAGCCTCATCGTCCCAGTCCTGCTTTACGGCGCAGAAGCGTGGACATTAGCAAAAGCGGATGAAGATCTTCTTGGTCATTTCGAACGCAAAATTCTTCAAGTGATTTTCGGTTCCGTTTGGGTTGACCGGCTTTGGAGGAGGAGATTTAACAGCGAACTCTACGAGCTGTACAGCGACATCGACGTGGTCAAAAAAGTGCGAATCAGTCGACTAAGATGGCTAGGACATGTAGAGCGAATGGACACCAACGCACCGGCCCGAAGAGTCTTCGATTCCAACCCGGAGGGACAACGCAGTAGAGGAAGACCTCGCTTTAGGTGGCGCGCGCAAGTACTCGGAAGGAGATTACAACCAACTTGGAGGTCCACCCCGGACTGTAGCGCCGCCTAAGTAAGTAAGTAATGTTGAATTGTAAGTAAGAATCTATTCACGTAGATAAGAAGTAATTGAAAAAAATAGAATATTTTTAATATATGTAATGTATAAGAAATAAAAGGTAATTTAAAAAATGGCCAAACAGATAACGGCAACTTAATTATTGGTTACTTGAGCGTAGGAAATTAGGCAAACTAACCGTATAATTAAGAAAACAAAAACTTAAGATGAATAATTGTGTAGGTGACACCTATACTAATTTTAAATCGAAAAAAAAACCATCAAAACAAAAGCAATATTGATGAAATAAATGACGAATTAAACAAATCAACAAAAATGTTGTTCCATTTAAAACATGCAAACCATGAAAGCCTTTAGCTACCTATAAAGAAAGTTGATCCATAAACAGCACTTGCAATAGTAAGTAGGGCTTAAGTATTTTCGTAAACTTGTAAATTAGAAAACTACTACAAAATGAAAGTATTTAAATAGTATTATTATACGATTAAGATTATGATGTCTCCTTAGATGTTGATTGAAATTAAGTGATATCAAGGAAAATTCACAATGAAATACTTGTGATTAATAACATATTTATTTGGATAAGGACTAATATTATGTTTATTAAACTCTTTCGGAAATAATGCATAAATGACGTCAGTATTAGATCCCTCAACAAAGTCCCGAAACTCATCAATTTTCGGGTACAAACTTTGTGCGTTAAAATGACAAATTTTGAGACCACCGCTTTGTTTACCAAAAAACCTTAACATTGAGCGCAGTGAATTATTCATGTTTGTAGCGGTGCAAGTAAAAATCACAATAAGAGAAAAAAAAAGAAAAAAGAGAAATATAAAGCAGGAGAAATAATATAATATAATTAATTAATTTAGTACAAAGACCAAAGCAAGACTAACAAAATTTAAAAGAAAAGAAATGTACAAAGATTAGAGAAAAGAGAGGAAAATTATATATATATATAAATAATATTATTAAATATGTTCTCCACTGCTGGTAATTCCTTCACTGGACTCCTCATTTGATCTGTTAACAGCTGCTTCCAGTGTTTGAAAAGAATCGATAAGCACAGCTGATCGATTTGGGCGACATTTAATGTAAACAATTCCACGTACGGTGTATGCAGAGGTAATTTTATTTTGTCGTTTCAGCTGTAATGCGCTCTGCAATAATTTTCTATTTTGTTCCGTTAAGCTTTCGCGCAAATAAATCGTGGACGATGTATTTGTGGAGTTGAATCCAAGGTCGCATAAACGTAATTGTTTGTTTTGTTTACGGTAGAGTGCAATCGATTTCAAAACAAAGTTGTTATCATACGGTGTATTAAACTTGATCAAAACCGCAGAGTCAGGGGAACCGGAATTCGGGCGTGTGCGGTAGATGTTACGAAGTGTCGGTGGTTTAACGATAATAACATGACAATTTCGATTGAAAATTGATTTTAAATTTTCTTCTGGAGTGTGCGGTACTCCAAACAAGAATGTATCACACGCGATCAACCTATTTTCTTGCTAATTAAATAAGAGTTTAACCACACTCAGTTCATTTATTGTGGTTTCAAGATCACTTTTCAGTTCGGAGACTCCAGCTGTTTTCGCAGCAAGATTTATTTTCGTTTGCGTTAAGTCTTTAGTGATAGTGATTAGTGAAGATTTGATATTGTTAATATCTGTGTTTAAGAGTTTAGAGTCGGACACAGAATTCGATACCGAGGTCTCCAGGTGTAATACTCTTTTGTTGATATCACACATGCTACTTTTAATTTCACTAATTTCGCGATCGATTTTTTTTGTGATGTTTTCCTCCATCTCAGACATTTTGTTTAAGATGCACACACTTTGTTTACGGAGCAATTCTTCCATCATCTCACACATATTTTACTGTCATCGGCCAGTTTTGGCAATGAACTTTGCAAAGGGGAAGGCAGGGAGCTTCGCGGCGAATCTGTCTTAGAGGATTTCGAACAGGTCCCCATTTGTTTCAGTGGTAGTGACATGGGGAAGTGGGTAAGTCAAATATAAAACAAAGAAGAGAACACGGTGGAATCGTCACAAAAATCAGTTTGCAAATTATTATTTTGTTTTACGTTTTTTCTAAAACAATGTATGATTTCTTTATTCACTTGATCACTTAGAAGCGTTAGGGAAGTATACAACTGATTACGTACAAGCCTGTTGAATTTTGTATTAAGTTTCGATCAGAAAAGTAACTTTGAAATTGCCGTTTAAAGAACACGTCTACTCGGTAGCTGACATATTGAATTGAATCCTAAAAAAAACTTGCTTTGGCAAAGGGAATTTTCTTTAAATCATTTAAATACCAGTAATATAGGGGGAAATAATACTCTTGAAGTTGCTGTTCAACAGTCCTGTAAAACTATAAGTTCGAACACAGCCGATATTCGTGAAAATGTACTTACATTAGATGATCTCAAAGATATTCTGTTAGGCTTAAAAATTTCCAAGTCACCTGTTCTCGATGGAATACGAAACATGTACGAGTATCTTAAGAGACTACCAACAAAGGGTTAAATTTATTTAATGGATGCTTTAATTTAGGGTACTTCCCTAAAAAATGGAAACAGGTAAAAATCGTTCCTATCCTGAAGCCAGGAAAGGATTCTTCTTTGCCGTGCAACTTTAGGCCAATCAGCTTACTAAGCTCAATAAGCAAATGCCTTGAAAAAGTAATCAAAAACAATTTTCAAAATCACCTTAATTTATTTAACATTTTGCCAGTAGAACAATTTTGATTTAAAACCCACCACAGCATAACCCATCAGATACATAGAATCACTAAAGATATTAAAAGTAACTGTGCACTTGGGCAAAGCACAGGATTAGTTTTATTAGATGTCGAGAAGGCTTTCAACACGGTATGGCACAGGGGTCTTATTCATAAATTGAGAATTTTGAATTTTCCTCATCACATTAATAAAATAATTTTCTCGTTTTTAACCGAACGAACATTTAATGTTTTTATTGTTGCTGCATGTTCGGATACGAAGGAAGTCGTTGCTGGTGTTCCCCAAGGATCTGTTTGGGGTCCATTCTTGTATAATATATATACATCTGACTTTCCGAAGCTCAGGCACTGTAAGACCGCTATCTTCGCAGATGACACGTGCATTTATTCAGCGGATTCTAATGGTTTAGTTATTGAAAGCAATTTGCAATCTGCCTTGGACGATGTCAAAAATTATTTCAATAAATGGAAGATTAAGGTGAATGCTGGAAAGACTCAAGCCGTCTTTTTCACAAGAAAAGGAAAGGCTTGTCATCTGTCCAGCAGAAGGTTAATAATTAACGGGTCGCAGGCCGAATGGAAGTCCAGGGCAAAATACAATAAATAAAGTTAATGTGACAATACAAATTCTTTACCCATTGATCAATAGGAATTCAAAGCTTAGTGATGAAAATAAGTTAATTTTATATAAAGTGATTTTTCAAAGCATCATGCTGTACGGTTCCCCTGCCTGGGGAAAATGTGCAAAGAGTCATATACATAGGTATATTAAAATTACAAAGAATGAAAAACAAAATATTGAAAATGATACTTAATTTGCCTGGCATTATTCGACAGAAGAACTACATAGAATTACAAACATTGAAAGAATTCCATCTAGAATAACAAAATTATGCAGCAGTTACGGCATGTCGTGTAGTTCATCTGATAACTACCTGATCTCAAATCTGACTTTATGAACATTAATATTTAATTTAATAATTATTTATTTATTAATAAGAGAGATTTTACTAATTTATATTGAAATTTATTGTTTGTCAATTAAGAGCATTATATATTTATTCATTTATTTACTGGTTATTTATTTATCCTTTAATGTATTTATCTATATATTTATTTATTTATTAAATTATTTATTTTATACTTAATTATTTATTTATTCATCTATTTATTTGTTTATATATTTATCTATCTATTCATTTATTTGTTATTTATTTATTCGTTTATTTATTTTTTTATTAACTTCCCAGTGGAAGTTCTTGTAATGGGGCCGATTTTGTGAATCGCGGATTTTGACAAATCTCCACGTTTCAAGGTCACCAGAATCCAAATTCAACGTTTTTAAAGAGATGTCTTTCGTGTGTATGTACGTATGTGCGTATGTGCGTTCGGAATTTTCTTTCGCCACGATTATCTGGAGAACCAAAGATGATATTGACATGGGACCGGGTTTATTCGAAGCGTAATTAAGTAACTCAGAGCTGATTAGGTTTCCAGCGAAATCGGTCCTGTCGTTTTTTGTTAGTAAATAAATAACTAAAATAATTCGGCTTTATTTGTACTATTTATCGTCATTTGTCATTGAGCAAATCATGTTTACAACGTGCTCCGTTATTTCTTATACATGTAAATTTACAGGTCTCCTTGTGGTTGCATTAATATATATCACACTTTGCTGTTATTAACAACAATTAATTTCCGTGAACAATATTAAAGAACATTTTTAGGGTTCCGTAGCCAAATGGCATAAAACGGAACCCTTATAGATTCGTCATGTCTGTCTGTCTGTCCAGGAATGTCACATCCACTTTTTTCCGAAACTAAAAGAGATGTACTGTTGAAACTTGGTAAGTAGATGTATTCTGTGAACCGCATTAAGATTTTCACACAAAAATAGAAAAAAAACATAGGGACGGGCTACAGTCCGCTTGGGCGAACTGTTGGATACCCTATTCTTATTCCTATCCCTCATAAGTGGGCGTGACAAAAGTCTAAGTATGGTTGAATTGTTAAGAACGCTCTACATATTTTGGTATATAACATTTAAAGGATTTTATCAAAAAAAACGCTCCCTAGCTCAAACTTGGGTGTTTCAATAAAATTATTTTATTTAATTGTGGGCGTGTCAGTAGGCGGATTAAAAAAAAATTAACACATGAGCATAAAGGGCCCCTAGAGAGTATATATTATAAATTTCAACTCCCTAGCTCAAACTTTGAATTTTCAAAAAAAGTTTTTTTTTTTAATTGTGGGCGTGTCAGTGGGCGGATTTTGAAAATATTTACACATGAGCATAAAGGGCCCCTAGAGAGTATATGTTATAAATTTCAGCTCCCTAGCTCAAATTTTGGTTTTTCAATAAAACTGTTTTATTTAATTGTGGGCGTATCAGTCGGCCGATTTTGAAAATTTTATATCCCGAGCAGTTTTAGGAGTCGATCATATATACAAAATTTCAGCTTTCTAGCTCAAAATTCGATTTTTTCCAAAATTTTGTTTTTTTTTTAGTTTGTGGGCGTGTCTGTGGGCGGATTTCAAAAATTCGTAAACTTGATTATTTCGGGACCCTAGAGAGCATATGGTTAAAATTTCAGCTCTCTACGCCCAGTTTAAAGGCCTAATTTTTGCCGACGGACGGAAGGACGGACGGACATGGCTAGATCGACATTACTATCGATGCTGATCATAAATATAGTAAATTTTAGGGGTCTACGGGCAATATTAAGGTATGTTACAAACTATGCGTTAAAATTAATATACCCTTAGAATAGGGTATTAAACAGTTTTGTAAAAAGTAATTGAGCGTGATGTTATAAAGCCTAAAGCCTTCCTCGCTAAATGAACTTTCCAACACAAAAAGAATTTTTCAATTCAAATCAGTAGTTCTGAGATTAGCTAAACGCGCTAAATCAAACAAACTTTTCGGCTTTATAATATAGAAAAAAAAAAAGTATAGAAAGTATAGATTAAAGCTAATCCTGTTGGTGAGGGAAACAAAATTGGCGAAAGCATAGGAAGTGCCATCCGTGAAGGTTTCTTGATAGCGAAATTTACTAAGAATTTATGCCAAAGAACTTACACCTGCGCCAATAAGGAACTAAAACAAACACTCGGCAATGCTCTCAACATTCAACCGTTCCCCTTAATTTTGTCCTTCACAACTACAACTCCCTTTAAATAAATAAACCACCAGCAAAACAGCGTGAATCAATTGAAATTTGTAATGAATTATGATTTTATTTTAGCACCCTCTTGATGATGCCTGACTGTGTGGCGGCGCGCCGCTCTTCCACCCTCCAAATTTAACGCTTCCCTCACGCAATTCAAATTTAATTATGTGATTCTTGCTTACAGGTGTGAATTTAATTGAATTTTCGTCAAGAGATGAAGATTAGACAATTTTACAAACATTGACGATTGACAACCCTCAGCCGATGTTGACGACGACGTGTCCCGAAGGAGCTTATTTTATTTCCCTTTTCTGTTTGACATTACAACGAGAGAGCGCTCTCCTTTCCTTGATGAAAATAAATAAAAATGTTTTTTTTTTGAAAATACCTGCGTTTGTCAACATGATCATAGAGAACACCACATCGACCATGGGAGTGAAAAGAATATTTGTCCTCTTTGTCCTTTGAGCAAACATTAGTATAGAACGCGATATTTTTTCTGTTGTTGTTGTTGGCTGCTTGTGGTACCTACCAGTATACTTACCTAAACCTAGAACACCCCTCGCCGGCCGCGGTGGCACATTCAAAAGCAATCTATTTGCACTGTCATTCTATTAGGTTTTGTGTACTTTCGCGACATGACGGTGGACGTTTGCATTTGTACAGTAGTGGCAACGAAATAGTAAAGGACATGGGCACTGATTGAAGTGGGTGAGCTACATTTGATTCGTTAAATAAATGTTAACACCCTCAGCGCTGGGCTGGGGTGGAAATGAAAAACTTACACAAATACTTGTCCTGGAAATTTAAATGTCAATAGATACGCGTAAATGATTTTTCAAATCAAAGGACTAACATTTTGTTTGCAGTTGTTGTTCAACTTTGAAAATGAAGTGCCAGAGAGGCGATGAGGTGACATCTAATGGTATATTGTGGTCCTGTGGTTCAGATTAATCACTTGTAAAATATGAATCGAAGGATACAGACGACGTTGACTGGAGAGAAATAAGAAATTAATTAATTTAAGAAGTAAGGAAAAAAAACATGGAGAAAGTTAACCCTTTATGTCGGCTGGGTGCGGTTCGGTCTGATGAATGGATTCTTTCTTCTTCTGTTGAGACTCTAGTCCTTGTACAGTGGCTTGGAAAACAAACAGCAATTGTGTTATTCATTCGCAGGAGATATTTCAAAGGAAATCAAAGGATTCAGTTGAATTTTTGTGATTTCAATTTTCTTGATTGAGGTTTAATTGTTTGGAATATTTACTGTGGCCCCTTTTAAGAAGTCCTTTCATGTGTTGAATAGAGAGTTTTCTACTAACATCAATGCGGATCTTATGTAATATATTCAACTGAAATGAGGTGAATGTCTGGGCGGGTGGGCGGGTGGGGATGAAATGATTTAACTTTTGGAAAAGCTATTAAAGCGATTGCAACAACTGCAGTGAAGTTAGCTTGAATACGTACACCTTGGTAGTTAAAAGGGTAGTGATGCGATTACATGAGAATACAAGCGTTATCACTCTAGCCTCTCACTATCACCTCCTACTCTCACCTCCACTGGGGTGACTGCCGGGCGCCTAATACCTCGACTGGAGATGGGGTAACCAACCCCTGTGGATGGTCGTTGGTGGCGGCAGACGAGAGAAGGAGGGGAGAAGAATGGCTTCTCACTTAGGCACTTTCTCTTGTTCAGGCGGCAGCGGATGAATTCTCTAGATTTAATCAACGGTGGCGTCTACAGTTGCAGTCAGGTCGAACTACTAAGTGCAATCAAAGATTGCATGTATCAGGATGCGGATTCGTCGTGAGAAATCGGCTTAGGGCAAAAGCTATTGACTTCAAGCCCGTAAGTGATTACCTGGCTGTGATCCGCATCAAAGCTACCTTCCAAAACATAAGCCTAATATGTGCACGCGCCCCTACCGACCAGGCTGAAGATCCCATCAAGGATTAGTTTTATGACCTCCTGGATTAAGCCTACGGAGCCTGTCCAGAGTATGATGTAAAAGTTGTACTCGAGGACTTCAATGCTAAAGTCGGAAAGGAAAACATCTTTGGCGGGTTAGTTGGTAAGCAGTGAATCCACGAAACGACAACAGACAACGGCTACCGACTAATCGATTTTGCAGCAGCTCGTAATACGGTGATAAGTAGCACTAGGTTTCCAAGGCTAAGGATCCACAGAGCAACCTGGCGCTCTCCAGACGGCGGAACCGCCAACCAAATCGACCATGTGCTAATCGATGCGAGGCACGCATCCAACATCCTTGACGTACACACATTGCGAGGGGGAAACGTCGAGTCTGACCATTTTCTTGTTGCTGCTAAATATTTAGAGCTCGACTGTCCAACGAGAAGAAGCTGCGAGCCGCCCAAAAAATGAATGCGTGTGCGGGGAAAAGGCGACAGAAGATGCACACAAGAAAACGCTGCGGGGCAAAACAAGGGCAGCTAGGGAAGAGTATCGAGCCAGGAGAAGAGAGGAGAAAATGATCCTTCGTAGAAAGAAGAGGGCCTACGTAGTATTCCAGCTCAAGGAGATCGAAGAGTCTCACGATCGTAACAACATCCGGAGGTTCTAAATATAAGAAAGCTAAGGAACTGGTTGCTGGCTTCAAAACCGGAACGCAGGCCCTTCGAGACAGCGAACTAAACCTAGTCACCGAAGCGCAGGGAATAGTAGATGTGGCTTAATGAGCATCATGTAGAGAGAGTGATAGGGCAGGAAGAGAACCCACGTCCAGTCAATGAAAAACCAGTACAAGTTCCAGAATAATTACCCTAGGAAACCGCTGCTACTTCGGTTTGGCAAAACAACTGGGTTCAAAACTCCTAACTCGGAGGACGAAATGTATGCTTTACTAAACCCTTATCCTGCCACTTCTGCTTTATGGCGCCGAGTGCTGGACGATAAGCAGGAAGGGAAAGCTGATACTGGGCTCCTTCGAAAGAAAAAAATTTCGGCGGATTTTTGATCCTGCGTGGGAGTAGGGCGAATGCAGCAGAAGATACAACCGCGAACTCTATAAGCTGTACCAAGATGTGGATGTAGTCCAAAAAGCCAAAATATGTCGACTACATTGACTCGGCCACATCGGAGCGAATGGACAATAATGGTCCAGCTAAAAGGATCTACGAATTCCAGCCCCCAGGTTCGAGAAGACAGGGAAGACCGAACCTCTGTTTCAAAGACCAAGCCATAGCGGATGCCAGAGCCCTTGGTCTGGACAACTGGAAGCAACTTGCCCGGGATCGTAGAGAATGAAAGGCTACAGGTGTCTCAGGCAGAGACTCTTCACTGGTCGGGAGCCCGTGAAGTAAGTAAGTACGTACACCTTCCATCAGAATTCAGAGGTTAAAGACGATGCTACAAAGAACATTTCTGTAATTGTCCGGGAGCCAGCGTCTTTTCTCGTTGTCTAAGATGCGTAGATTTCTCAGATGAAGTACGCGCATGATATCGACATTATCGGCTCAGCGCAGCGTGCCGTGGTAGTTGCATTCACGGCGATTGAATAGGCCAAATTGTTTGGTTCTAGAGTCAATGAGGACAAACCCAGGTGATTGCTGGCAGCAAACGAACAAGCATTGAATATGGCAAAAAGTCACTGTTGTTAACAGTACCTTTAGGTTAGGTTAGGGAGTTCACCTATCTCGAAGTAAACTTGGCGAAGAATTACATACTTCGTCTTGGCAAAACGCACACCTGTTTGAAGCCGGCAGACCAAGTGCATAAGCTCTACCAATCCCTGTTACTGCCAGTCTGATGTACGGGGCCGAGTGCTGGACAATAATCACGAAAGGAGAGATGATACTGGGCTCCTTCGTTGACAAAAGAACATCTAAGACAAGACAGCGAAGGTCTCCCGCGTATATCTTAACGAGATAGCCAGACAGACATCACCCTTTGCCAGATCATAAGAATGTCCGAGGAATTGCAAAGCTGATAAATTGGCCCGACGAGGCTCCTCCGGTATACAAATAGCATAACCGTAGACACAGCATTGATATATAAATGTCGTCTGATAAGTACCTTATCCATACCGATGCACTAGCAAAAGGATACCTTAGATGGAGCCAACTTAGCCAGTATTAGCACCGCTAGACAATTATGACAAAAGCCGAACCAGAGAAGATCCCACAGACAGAAACAAAATAAAGGGGCCCTCTCGACACAACAATAAGTGGACACTGCCCGATGTCGGTGTCATTGAGTGTCATGGAGGATGTCTTCTGAGATTGGCTATCCCCTACAACGATTTCTGTGGGAGCTGTAGAGAGGAGGACGAAAAGGAGACAGTCCTACACTTCTTATACACGTATATTAGACTTCTTTGGATCCTCGAACTGGTTATTCCTGGAACAACTTTATTATGTTGAAAAGCAATTAATTCTGAAGCGGGGAATATGACCTGCCCCGTCCCAACCACAATGGATCAATTCGGTCAAAGTCTTCGCCATTTCAGACCAACCAACCATTAAGGAAAGCGCGTAATACTGCCTCTTTTGCGTTCATTGCGCTTGGAATTCCATCAGCTGATATAGGGCGGTCTTTGTCGATCCATTCTAAGTGTATGCATGTTGGTTATGATGTTGGGGCTATGTGTGCAATACTTTCGCCCTCAGGTTCCAAGATGTCCACTGCATTTTCTGTCTTTTTCCCCACCTTTTGCCCGAATTCGAACTTTATAGATATGTAATCAGTTTTGGTAGGACTACACCTTAATCATTTTTTTGGGGAAACTAGATGGCTAGGAAGGTAGGTATAGGTAGTCCATTTGACTCTTCAATACGGTTCTGGTCCAAAGAACGCTGATTCTGAGACAACCCTAGGTAGATCATCCGCAGGTTTCGTTGCAGCAATTCACCGGCCGCGGTGGCCACGTACCCAGCCAAGTTTGACTTTGTTGTGTCTGGCCAGGGACTGCAGTGCATCGGAACAACACTTGACTGTCATTGCTGCTTGACTATCTGAGAATATGTGTACAGGTAGACCTCACTTAACACGTACTTCTTACAGCACGGCCTTGTTCTAACACGGTGTGCTAGACACAATGTCTGGTTTGCACAAATGTCAGTGTATCAGCTGTTTTTATAGGAACATACATCTAAAAAGGGACTTCCCCAATTTACATGTAGAAAGCGGATGGTGGTGTGGGAACCGGTCCAATTTACTGAATTCCTTTTTTGTGTACGAAGCTCGCTCGGTACGTAGGTACTTGATGATGAATTTTTCTTTTCATCTTTAATAATAATACAACTTCGAATAAAACATATTTGGACAAAAATTCTGACGGTTTTCTGAAATCATAGAACGTAACCACTCTTTTTGCACTAGTTTCTTGTATCGTTTAACACGATTTCGTTTAGCACGGCATTTATCAGGACCGTAACCCCCGTGTTAAGTGAGGTCTACCTGTATTATTTCATCCTGAATACCCTTTTCTATGTTTATCCTAGCGCAGATCTCAATATCATTGACTTCAGACTGAAATTCAGGAGGACATATTCCCATGGGTACCTAGAATTTGCTGCTGGATCCAAAGACACAAAGACCCGACAAGACTTCAAAGGGCATGTGCCGTGCCGGGCACAATTAGCCCAGTTCGCGCGGTCCAATATTTCTACCTCAAAAAGTCTTCCAAAACAAAATTCCCTAACCATAGTTTCCGAATTAAGTAAATAGCTGAAACTGTTATCTAAAATATATCTAATTCGCATTACCTACGCCGTTGCCCGAATTTTAAGTAAAATTAACACTTTTGCCACACCTACTCGTCTGCTTTCATCTCAGAAAGTTTGCAGTTTTCCCAGACAGTCATAAATTCCGCAAGACAGAGAAAGAGACACTCTTCATTTCGCAAATTTTATGACTCTCCTTGCATCAATTAGGTAAAAATGTCACGTTAAAGCGTTTGTATCATTCCAAAATATAATCAACAAATTGCTTAAGGACCTTCTCCCAAATAAAAAAAATAAATAAACAAACCTTCTCCCACACCATAAACCAACAGAAAACGTTCAGACATTTTTATGTTTAACCTTAAAAATTTAAAACAAACCCAAAGCCATTAGTGTAAATATTCCCGGACTAATGCAATAAAGATTACAAAACACAAACAAATGTCGTCATTTTTATTGCGGGGTCAATAAAATCCTGTGTACCGCTGCAAAACTCACGCCCCTAAAAAAATGCAGAAAGACATTAGTCAACTTAGGTAGAAACCCACACCACACCCTCCATATACTCAGCTAAATACCTTTCTTTAGAATTTCTATTCCCGAATTGAGATTTAAAAGTATCCAAAGGACACTAATTAGAAGCAACGTCATTGCCGACAATCGGCTCAAAAATTAATCCGAAATTCATGTAATGCATTCAACGTAGACCAGAATTATATCCATGACCGGCCATTTAACACAGTATCCCCAAAGGACCTTCCGGCTATGCCTGTCTAAATATAGAACGCTTTCATTGAGTCATTCAAGAAATCAGAATTAAAAATCTTCATCGTATTCAAATCAACACGTACGACACACTCTAATGTTACCCACACAATGTCCTTCGTCCGAAGCCCGGTAACAGTTATATCTGATTGATAGAATAGAGAATAAAAGTTCAATGTCATTCTAGGATAATCAAATCTTACATCGAATCAATTGCAACAAAGGACCTTTAGAAAGTGGATATAGAATGAGGAAGATTTTCGGTAAAAAAAAACCTAACTCAGATGGACGACTGTCCTGAATCAATTTACAGGATTTCACTTCGCATTGTTGCAACATTCTATACTATATTTGTGTTATATACGTTTGAATGTGACCGGTGAGAAAGTTCCATTCAAGGAACAGAAAAGGAGGTTGCATATTATTACCTCTTAGTCCTGATGAAAGCGGAAACACATCTTCACATTTTACTTCCGATTCTCAATTATGTTCTTTTTTTAGGTATCAATGGTGAGAGATAATGGTTAGTGCATGTGGTCATTCAGCAGGTCTTGTATCGGACGACAACACGGCAGAAAAGATGAATAAGGAGTTGTAAGCCGAGGGATGGACATGAATTCGATAATGGGATTTGTTCAGGGCGGGATGTTTCTTTTCTTTCTTTCTTTTTCTCTTTTAGAAGATGATTGTGCGTGTACTTTCCTCGAAGTGATGATAGGATTGCAAAAATATTCAATGAATTGGAATGACATGGATTCTCAGAATGATTAGATTGAAATTGGAATTGGGATACGTGGGAACTTACTTCCGTATTGGAAAAGAGAGCGGTCCTATGTTTGCTTTCACAATTTGAAAAATTTCCTCGGAAGGACATCTTCGGGTCGATTAGATACACAAAAGATGTTTACATTATCGCACAATGGTATCTAAATGATTTGACTTAACAATGGCTTAAACTATTCTTATGCGGTGAGGTGTCACACCTGCGGGCCGGGATTTCGTGGTCAAATGAGTTATTTTCACAACCAGCGAATGTTTTTTGATCAGTCACTGCCAATTTCAAGGTGAATTGAATGATTGGAAGTTGAGACTAAGCGACGACATTTAAACAACAGCTACCTTTTCTTAAAAATAAAAATTTGATTTAAATAGATACTTTTTCTATAAACAACGAAGAAACGAGTGCATTTCTTTTGAAAATCCAAATTCATTCGTTAAATACGCATGTCTGCATTTTAGATGGCATTTTTATTATTAAAATTAACTAGGAGTCGCTCCATGGACGAAATTCGACCAATTTATTCTATAAGTTGAAAAAAAAACAAAGTCGACTGTTATACATATTAATCGGAGAATGCAATTTTTCGACATTGCATTCTCTGATTTCACTTGATATAAAAATTTTCCGGCATTTTCAAGTAACTTCAAGCATTTTCAAGTAACTTCAAGTATTTTCAAGTAATGCATGTCCAAGTAATATCAAGTATGTTCAGGCATTATCAAGTAACTTCAAGTTTTCAAGCATTTTCAAGTAACTTAAAGTTACTTCAAGCATTTTCAAGTAACTTCAAGTAACTTCAAGCATTTTCAAGTAACTTCAATTAATTTCAAGTATTTTCAAGCATTTTCAAGTAACTTCAAGTAACTTCAAGCATTTTCAAGTACCTTCAAGCATTTTCAAGTAACTTCAAGCATGTCCAAGTAACTTCAAGTATGTTCAAGCATTATCAAATGCATAACATGCACAGCAATGTTGTTGTTGGTAACTTCAAGTAACTTGAAGTATTTTCCGGCATTTTCAAGTAACTTCAAGCATTTGCAAGTAACTTCATGATATAAAATTTTTCCGTTCCGATTGGCACATTATTGCCTCTCACAGCAATGTTGTTATTGTTGTTGTTGTTGTAGTTTCATCCGATTCGCTTAATTTCACCTGCTGTAATTCATAATGTGCGTTATATATGTGGATAATTTTTGTATTGTGCACTTCTATGCATTGTCCCCTACCCAAATATATATATCACTGAGAAAAAAATCAAATGGATTCATTGTAAAATCAAACAGAAATGACCCCGATTTGGCATTGAATCGATTTGAAATTGATTTAAAAGGAAATGTGTATTCAATTATTTTTGAAAAAATTTTAGCGTAATGATGTTTGATTTAACTTTTCTGTATTTTAAATTAAATTTGTATCTACTCGTATTTGCATTAATTTATTTCGTTCAATGTTGTTTCAAATAGAATTATGATTACAATTTTCTAAATATTTATATGTTTCATTCAAAGACGTTTCTTATTAAAAAAGAATAACCTTAAAACCAGTATTATCAAACAGAGACAAAGTTATTTCAAACATTATTATTTTTATTTATATTAAACTCATTCTATTCAATTTAATTGAATTGTTCGTTGGAAGTGGGAAGTTTTTTTTTTATAAATTGATATTTTGATTGAAATATTCTTTTGCCTGAGACTTTTCGATTGAGTCAAAAAAAGTCGGTCAAAACTACAGTTAATAATAAAAAGGTTGTCAATTTGACAGAATTGACTTAATCGATAAGACTTAGTCTAAAGAATCATTTTCAATCAAAATATCAATTTACAAGAAAAATGTAAACTTCCTTCTTCCAACTGACGATTCAATTTATATTAAGGCTTTGCCTGTTAATCTCCGCAATGCTTTATTTTAAGATCCCTGAGAAAAAAATATCAGTGTATATAATACTTGCCTACCCAAACCTTTTCCTCTTATTTAGCTCTACAAATGTGAGTTAAATCGGGATGCAATAAAGTCTTTATCAAAAATTTAAAAAAGAAAGCAAATTTCATCCTTTTGTTTACAAAAATTTATTTGTGAAATAACATTTTCTATTATTAATAGTGTGAGCGTGTAAGGGAGGACTTTTAAAAAACATAATAATTTGTAAGCTTTTTACCAATTTCATACGAGAATGAGTAATTTTTTTTAATTTCAATCTGATAGTAAAATTATATTTTTATTTTTTTTTTTATTTTTTTAGCTTTTCCCTGAATTCAGCTCCTGGCATAACTTTTGGTATAAAATCCTCTATATCCTCCGGGCTGAGATATTTAAGCCTATCAACAAAATCTAATTGTTTTAGAAAGACTTACGATAAAAAACAAAAAACAGGCCGAGCAAATTGCAGTCCCATAAATATTCCAATAATCCTTGATAACCTGGCAGCAAAGGAACTCCTTCAGCACCATCAATTGTAAATACTGTTGACTCTGGGTCTACCGTATTTATGTCGTTGTTGTCGTTTTTTAAATTAATATTTTCTGCTCTAGACATTTTTAAGTTTACATTATTTAAATCGATGTTTTCCATCGCATCTTTTTTTTTCTTGTTTTTCTTTGTTTTGTTTTTAGTTACAGAGTTCCTGATAAATTTTTGATTTAGATTTAAATCACAAACACCATACACGACCGAACTCGCACGAAAAACTACTTATAATGATGAAGATGACAAGATCACCGACGCCGCCGGAAATTTACAGTTATGCGGTTGCAGTTTCATATTTTACTTCTTTTGGGCTCATTGTAATATGCTCTGAGTTTGAATTAAACATAATTTATTCAATTTCACTTTTGGCAAAAAATCGTTATAGGCAACTCCGTATTAATATATAGATTCTTCATGGTGTTTTTTTTTTTTTTTTTTTTATTGTGTAAATATTTTTGCTCTCGTTGATGTGTAAATCTCGGTAGGGGCTAGTTGGAAATATCTAGCGTCACCGTCATCGTCAGATTTTCCCGTTAATTTTCATTACCACGTGAGTTAATCGCTACTCGACAGATCACCGCAACTAAACGAAGTTTGGCGCGGTTAGTACGTAGATGGATGACCGTTTGAGAACAACCGCGTGTCGTTGTTTTCTTTTTTTTTGCGATGGAAGGTGGAAACGGTGCCGTGACATAACCCCAAGCGTCATAAGCCCAAATCTCGAAATTTGGCCTTATGTCGCTTATTGAAAGTGACATAAGGCCAATTTCTAGCATTTGGTATTATGTCACTTTCACAAAGCGTCATAAGGCCAAATCCGGAAAGTGACATAAAGCTAAATTTTCGAAACCGTTCCTCGCACCTACTCCAAATCAAACAGTGATCCCGAGCAGGGGGGTTGCAGGGGGGCAGCATGCGCCCCCATAGGGATTACACTGTTTATGGAATCTACTAGCGATTTTGTAACTAATCCCTTAAACAGTGCAATGCATATGGGGGGGGCATGCTGCCCCCCTGCAACCCCCTGCTTGGGGTAGGTGCGAGGGCAAATTGTTGTAAACAGCACCAAGCGAAAGTGTCATAAAGCCAAATTGGCCTTATAACGCTTTTTCAATGTGTCATAATACCAAATGCTAAAATTTGGCCATATGTCACTTTCACAATGCGACATAAGGCCAAATTTCAAAATTTGGGCCTATGACGCTTGGGGTTATGTCACGGCACCGTGGAAACCTTGTAAAGGGTTTTTCAATAAGAGCGCTACAAAAGTTTTTTTAAATAAAACAAAAACGGTTTTGGATATCAATGAAATTCTTTATTCCTGTAAAAGTACGTTCGATGCTATTATGTATGGAGCTCGATTTATTTTGCATGGCCACCACGGGCACGCTTGCAGAAGTCCAGACACTGAACCCATTTTCGACGGTTTTCAAGCATAAATCGGCCGATACTGCTGCAATTACACGTTCGGTATTCGTACGAAGTTCATCAATCGTCGCTGGCTTGTTGGCATAGACCATAGACTTGACGTAGCCTCACAGGAAATAGTCTAACGGCTGCCTGACCAATACCGCATATTGTGTTTATTGACGAAGCCATTCAGCCAGAAATGAGCCTCATCGCTGAAGATGATTTTTCGATGAAAATCCGAATCATTTTCAAGTTGTTGCTCAGCCCAATTCACGAACATACGACGCTTCTGGTGGTCAGGCGGCTTCAGTTCTTGCGCCAATTTAATCTTGAAAGGATGTAGGCCAAGATCTTTTCGCAAAATTCGCCACAACGACGTCACAGAGATGCTCAACGCTTGAGAACGACGTGTGAGAGACACATTTGGGCTTTCTTCAACTGAAGCCTCAGCGGCAGCAATATTCTCGACACTACGGGCACTTCTTTGTCTCACTGGTACGGGAACATTTTTTACTGTGCTTGTGGATTCAATTTTTTCCACTAGACGCTCAATTGTTGATCTGCTAGGACGATTATGACGACCATAAATTGGACGTAGCGCTATTAAAGTTTAGGCCACTGACTCCGAATTTCGGTAGTAAATTTTAATAATTTCGACTCGTTGTTTTCTCGTATATCTTTCCATCATGAAATGGCAAACCTTACTGAAGAGAAATGTCAAAAGAGCGGCAAGAAATTCGGCGTCGTTTGCTGTCCCTGTCGCTCTACTTTTGTAGCGTCCCTGTTGAATAACCCTTTATGAGGCACCAATGGTCCGACGTCCATTGGTAGTGCCGGATTCCTACTGGCTAAAACCACCTCCCTTCCCGCACAGGCCGATTCGTTTCCCCCGCGGAACCGCCGTATGACATTACTTCGCGGGGGTCGGTATGAAGACTTAGCCTGTTGCTCTGTTGTTGGAACCATTAGTTTTCGTTGGCGTTCTAATCGTCTAAGATCGCTGCCTATACGCACCGCCACGTTACTTAGAGTTGTCCAGTTTTCGTCATTTCGAAGCATATAGTTTACGATATTGTCGGGAGTGGGCCACTCTCCGAATTGGTCCCGTAGGGAGATAATCTCGGTTTCGTACCGTTGGCAATGGAAAAACATGTGTTCCCCGTTTTCAGAAACATTTTCGCAATGCGGGCAATTTGGGCTGGTTTCATGTCCGCGTTTGAAGAGATATTCTCTGTAACACCCACGAGCAGTCAAGAACTGCGTCAGATGGAAGTTTGTTTCAACATGTTCCCTTTTGATCTATACATCGATCACTGCTATAAGCCTGTGTGTCCATCTTCCCTTCAACGATGCATTCCATTGTTTCAGCCAAGTTGCTATATTTAGACTTCTTTTTTTCTAGACTCCTATATTTTCTTTTGTCGTTATCTACCCGACCACTTCGGACTCGCTCGCTTTTTAATTTTACCATTTCTTCAGCAAGTATATCGATAGGTAACATTGAAGATACGACGAGTTTAGCATCGTTCGAACCTGTTCAAAAAGCACAGGCGACTCTTAGTGCGCTAAGACGCTGGACAGATTTGACTGCTCTCATGTAAGACTTAACTTTCGTTGCACTTGACCATATTTCTATGGCAGTTCCTGCAAGAAGAAGTCTCTTTGTTTGTTTCGGTCCCCCGATGTTACTCATCAGCCTTGAAAGCGCGCTAACGGTTTTTGATGACTTTTTGCAAACATATTCAATATGATGTTTAAAGCTTAGGCGAGCGTCTATAATTACTCCGAGGTAATAAATAAACGGTTGGGAAACTACCTCTTGCTCTCCTACTCTAAGCGTTACGTTTCCCGCACTTTACTAACCGTAATAACCACAACTACCACGGCTATGTCGTCTGCAAAGCAGATAATCGACGCTTCTCTCGGAATCGGTAGACGCAGAATTTCATCATACATAACGTTCCATAGCAAGGGGCCTAGAACTGAACCTTGTGGCACACCGCCCGTTACTTCATACTCTTTTATTCCCTCATCAGAGTCGTAGAGGAGAACTCTATTCGAGAAGTAACTCGTTATAATCTTACGAAGATAGTCCGGTATTCCAATACTGTAGAGACAGCTAATGATACGTTCCCAATTCGCCGAATTAAAAGCGTTTTTTACATCGAGCGTTATAACGGCGCGGTATTTTTTAGTTCCTCCTTTCCAGCGCCTTCCTTCTATTGCATCTACTGTAGATCTTGATCTACGAAAACCGTATTGGTGTTTCGAGAGGCCTCCCGCCGTTTCAATTGCTATCTGGAGCCTGTTGTAAGTAATTCGCTCGAGAATTTTTTTTTTTTATTTTTTTTAAAAAGGAAATCCAAATCCCAGAGCACTCAGACTCTCCCCCTTCGGGATAGGGGTCAGAATTTACCCGAGGTAGGCATACCGGTCGTAAGAGGCGACTAAAATCCACCCTTCGGGATAGGGATCAGAATCTACCCGAGGTAGGCATGCCGGTCGTAAGAGGCGACCAAAATCCACCCTCAGTATACCGAGTGCATAGAGTATACAAAAAATGCAATGATTAAAACAAAAAGATATAATACCCCAGGTGGCAGCCCAGTTCTACTGGAAAATCCACACTCTTCGGAGGCAGGCTCTACGGATTCTGGGGAGAGCCATTTATTGCAATCATCCGACCCTTTTAAAAATAGTAAAAGGGTAACTAGATCACCACCAACGGGATCTGTGCCAGAAGCAAAAACTAATCGAAGTCCTACGACGCCAAAAGATTTTGGACGCCTTTCGAGGGACTCAACGAAATGCAAAAGCTTCGAGGACGAAAACAAGGAACTCCGCACTAAGCTTAACCAAATTGAACAGCTTTACCAAGAGCTAAAAAAAGTGCTAGATCAGCTGAAAGCTGAGAACAAAGCACTTGTTGAATCTCAACCTAAAAAACAGCCAGAAGCCAAATCATACCGCTCAGCTAGCCGCGATTATCATACAGACGAAGAAGAGCTAGGGCGCGAAACGGATTGGATCACTAAGAGGAGACCGAACAAAAAACGGAAAGCCGGCTCCTCACCAGAAGTCGTTGTGCTAAAAGATAGACAACCCAAAAAGGCAAATGCCAACGAAATGGAAACGCTAAGGAAAAAACCTCAAAATAAGGTATACCTTCCACCTCCAATTAACGTTGTCGGAGTTTCAGACTACAGCAAGCTAAGTAGCCTTCTTAAGGAAATAGCAAAGTCCACATTCAAAGTAACATCTCTGAATAATAATGTGTGGAAAATAAATGTAAGCGATCCTGAGAGCTATCGCGCAGTTTCTCAAAAACTGAATACTGAGAAGGTACAATGGTACACTTATGAAAACAAGTCTGAAAGGCCACACCGAGTTGTAGCCAGAGGGCTCCACTCTTCGTGCCGCAAAGAAGATGTTTTGCAAGATCTTAAAACTAAAGGTTTCAAAATTATCGACGCGGTTAATATACTTAAAAAAGAAAAGCAAAAAACGGAACAAGACGAGGAAATTGTTGTCAAACGCGGACTTCCGCTATTCATGCTTAGTTTCGAAAAGTCTGAAAACATGGAAAAAATATACAACATTAAAACTATCCTAAACATAGTGGTTAAAATTGAACCGATGCGCCAAAGGACTCGTCAGATTCCTCAGTGTAAGCGTTGCCAAGGCTACAATCACACGCACACGTATTGCCAAAAAGAGCCGCGTTGCGTAAAATGTGCCGGTAAACATTTATCGAAGGAATGCGCTCTAAGTAGACAAGACCTACCAACATGCATAAATTGCAATGGAAAACATCCGGCAAATTATCGCGGATGCGAAGTGGCTAAGGAACTTCAAAATAGGCGCGACAAAATAAAGAAAACTACGCTACCAATCGCAAATAAAACCAATAACAAACCTGAAAGGGGCAACAATAAAACCAATGAAGGACGAAAAAAGGCTAAAGAAATGGTCAAAACACAACACCCAAGAGAAGGAAAATTGTTTAGAAAAAAGTCACCGAAAGCTGTTCCACAAACATACGCTGAAGCTGCGTTGCAAGGACGCGAACAAACAAATAAAACATCTGATCCAGTCTCCCAAGTTTTCTCTGCAATTCTTGCCAGGCTAGAAGAACAGAGCCAAATTAATAAACGTATGTTTGAAAAACTCGACAAGCTCGAAAATCAATTTCGAAGTACACGTGCAATAATATAAATATGACGGATTTAGTTAAATTAGTGACATGGAATGCGAACGGCTTACTTTGAAATTCATTTTTTTATTCATTGATAAATATCTACTTACATACTAGACAAAAATGATTAAACCTAACTTAAAATTAACAGGATACTTATTCTTATTTATTGGTCCTTATGCGAACGCTCTAAACTTAACTATATCTTAGAATTATTGCCTTTCGGCCTACGAACTATTTTACGAACTAATCTTACATATATATTCCTCGAGAAAATTTACTAAAACTCGGTATCATTATTGAGATTTTATATAAAACAAATTACAAACTACCTATTCTACTTACTTAAACTACTTAACGTATTCTAACTATAATTAGGATTCTGAGCACTCGTTGCCTGGCGCAATAAGTGGTCAAAATCCCAATTGCTTTCCGAGCGCCTGGCAGTCGTCAACGTGCACACGCGCCGCCGTGAGCCGACTGAAGCCTTACAGCGTCAGTCAACTCCCGGAAGCACCACCACACGTTGGCGAGCCCGGCCTCTCCCAAAAACGCCCTAGCTGACTTAATTTAACTTATAAGCTAAGAGGATGTTACCTAGAGTAACGCACCGTCCTGGGAGGGCATGTTGACCCCTCCCCCCTCAACAAGCCACCAAAATTCGGCGAATTGCTTTTCCGTGTCGAATCTATCCCTCTCCGATATTGCGGTACTAAAACGGAGGAGCTCATGAGCATTGGCGACGTCCCCGTCATGGAGGAGCCGCTTATCTCTCGCGCTGCGGTAGCGATGGTATAAGACCGGGATACCATCCCTCGTCTGTACCAGCCCTTTTGAATCAATATGGATAAATGCCTCTGGCGGGATAAAGCCAGACCGGAGCGTACTCTCTATGTACATTTCATTGGGGTAGTAAGCCCCAAATATCAGACTATTGTCGCTGGCCATCGCCCTTGCAACGTGCCTTCGAGTGACCTTAATGAGGAAATTGTCAATCCTATTCAACTGAGCCCCATCGTATAGGACCTTGTTGGGATAGTATTTTATATAGTTGGATTCAGGCGTTCGGAACAACCGGAGACAGGTCCTAAGACATTGTCTCTCCAAAACCCGAATCTTTTCCATATAGCTAGGCGCTATATTAAACCATAATGGACAACCATAAGCGATGATCGGCCTTATAAGGGCCACGTAGCAAATGACCTTCACTCTGGAGTCAAGTTGACTGCTATGAAACAGTCTCCTTGTTAGAGCATAAGCCTTCTTGGCCCCAGCAAGACAAGCAACTATATGTCTATCGAAATACAGATACTGGTCAAGCCAGATACCTAGATATCTAACTGCGCTTCTCACCGCCAATGGCTGCCCATTTTGTCCAATAATGGCCAATTTTTTCCAGTTTTTTCTGGTATCCCTAGAGGCCCCAGCCAATGGAGTTCTGAACAAGATTGTTTCCGTCTTCTGAAAGTTGATTTTCAACTTCCAGTCGTCGCAATATCGCTTAATTTGATCGAAGTCACGCTGCAAAAGGATATTAATGACCTCGATTTTAGGACCTGATCTGTATGCCACCAAATCGTCGGCATGGAATGCGAACGGCCTTCTGCATAAGATGGACGAGCTCGAGATATTCATTCATAAATATGAAATTGATATTTGTTTGATTTCGGAAACTCATCTGACGAAAGAAACCAGCACAAACATTCGAGGATTCATTGCCTATCACGCATATCACCCTTCGGAAAGGGCGAGAGGCGGGGCATCCTTGTTGATAAAAAATACAATTGAACACTCAGTCAGTGGAACAATCGAGCTTGACAAACTGCAATTATGCACGGTGAGCGTAAAAATTAAACACATAAAATATGATTTTGCAGCTATCTATTGCCCCCCACGTGCAACGATGGAAAGAAGCGATTTTATAAGTATCTTTGACTCACTTGGACGAAATTTCGTCATCGGAGGTGACTTTAACGCAAAACATACCTTCTGGGGATCGAGATGCATTTCAGTAAAAGGTAGAGTTCTTTACGAAGCCGGTATGGAATTGGGGGTAGACTTTCATTCCTCAGGTAAACCGACATACTGGCCCTCGGATACGGCAAAAACACCAGACCTCATCGATTTCTTCATCACGAAAGGTTTATCGGGAAACTCTATTGTAGTTGAGGAATGCTTCGATCTTTCTTCTGATCATTCACCGGTCATTTTGACAATTAACGGCTGTCTACGAAAAAAAGAAGGTCCGCCCAGACTAACTAACATGAAAACAAACTGGGAATCCTTTAAAAAATACTGTGAAAGTAAAATCGATCTCAAAGTGTCTCTTCGAACACCCCACGAACTTGAAGACGAAGTCGATCAATTTATTAACGTCATACAATGCTCAGCCTGGAAAAATACTCCCCATAAACGGAAAATAACCACAAATTGCGAAATAACATATCCCTTGGAAATCACGCAATTGTTAAAGAAGAAAAGGGGAGCGCGCAAAAGATGGCAACAATCTCGCGCTCCACAGGATAAAATAACAATTAACTACCTTTGTAGTAAACTTAAGAGAGAAATTCGAGACTTTAAAAATCGTCAAATTTCTACATTTCTTGGAAGCCTAACTGCGGATAAAAGTACAAATTACTCGCTCTGGAAAGCCATGAAAGGCATTAAAAAACCAAAAACGCAAGCGCCACCCATCAGGAAAATCAATGGAGAATGGGCGAAGAGTGACAAGGAAAAAGCCGAAATATTTGCAGAACATTTGGAAGAAACATTTAAACCATTTGATGGTCAAGCGTTGCTCGAATTTCCTGTCCTAACAGTGGCACCTGACAATTATAGAATAAAAAGTGTATCGCTAGCCGAACTACGCTTCGAAATAGAGAAACTAAAATTAAACAAAGCTCCTGGATATGACTTAATCACAGGACAGGTCCTTAAAGAGTTACCTAGGAAAGCTTTAATAAAGTTTGCATATCTTATAAATGCATCGTTCAGGTTGTTGTACGTTCCACGACAATGGAAGGTAGCTGAAGTTATAATGGTTCCAAAGCCCGGTAAACCACTGAATGACAAAAAATCATATAGGCCAATATCTCTCTTACCGATAATGTCGAAGGTATTCGAAAAATTTTTGTTAAAGCGCCTACATCCGATTATCGAAGAACGTCGATTAATACCTGACCACCAATTCGGATTCAGGATTAAGCACTCTACAATCGACCAGGTTTACAGAATAACCAATGTAATTGAAAAAGCCCTAGAGGAGAAAAAAATATGTTCTAGTGTTTTTCTCGACGTCTCTCAGGCCTTTGATAAAGTATGGCATACAGGGTTGAAACATAAGCTAAGACAAGCTTTTCCGAAACAGTTATCTGATATCCTTAGTTTTTACTTATCAGACAGACTCTTTCGTGTAAAACACGGAAATGATTACTCTGAATTTAAAGAAATCGCGGCAGGAGTTCCCCAAGGAAGCGTTCTTGGACCGATCCTATTTCTAATATACACTAGTGATATTCCTCAAGAAGAAGGCACAACAGTAGCCACATTTGCAGACGATACAGCTATATTAGCGGTCAGTAATACCGTTGAATCAGCAACTAATAAACTCCAACGTTCTATTGACAAAATTTGTGATTGGACAAAGACGAGGCCACGAATTCGGTACGAATTCCGTACGCAAACGAGGCAAAATATTTGGGTATGACACTCGATGCGAAATTAAAATGGAAACCGCACGTCAAGAAGAAACGCGAAGAGCTCGCCATTCGATGTAAACAAATGCACTGGCTGCTTGGTAGATTTTCCCAACTCAGCATGCAGAACAAGCTGCTTTTATACAAGCAAGTACTGAAACCGGTTTGGACATACGGTATACAACTTTGGGGTTGTACCAAATCCAGTAATATCAAAATTTTACAAACTTTTCAAAACAAAGTGCTAAGAAAAATAGTAAATGCACCATGGTTTATCAGAAACACTGATATCCACAGAGACCTAACTATGGCTACCGTCGAAGATGAAATAAAACATTTTGCCTGCAAACAACAGGCACGCCTTCACGGTCATTGCAATATCACCATGCTACAAATTCGAGACGATACTAACCTAGTGCGCCGATTACAAAGGATAAAACCATTTGAATTAGCGCAATAAGATGTAACCGCGTGCTTATGGCGGTATTAGCAGGTGCCTCCACTGGGAAGCTGCCTGCCAAACGCGTAATTTACAGTTTAAATAAAACTACTAGATAGGAATAACCTAGTTGTAGTATGCAGGTTTCGAAGGGAGGTGGTTTTTGTTTTCTTATCTTAAGTGAGAAAGAGTCGCATGTACGATTTTCCACCTACCCCTATTATTCGTCCGAGCCTAGTTCTGGTTCCAAGTCTCGTGCTTTTAACCAGGATAGGTAACTCTCAGCTTGCTGAGAGTAACGATAATATTACTATGGCTTGGGAGTAATATTAGAAACTCTATAAAAAAAAAAAAAAAAAAAAAAAACTCAGACTCGGTAACGTTCCATTGTACTACCAGGCAGAAATCCTCCTTTTGGTATAGAGGCATGTGAATGGGTGGCGTATGTTGTTGTTCCCCATGGGGATTGAACCTGCACCGCATGGGTAACAAGCCAACACACTAACCTCTACACCGTCGCCACCCTTGAGAATTTTACTAATCGTGTCTAGTAAACAAATAGGACGGTAATAGGATCGTTCGTTTGGATTACCCTTTCCTTTCGGCAGTAGGACAAGTCTTTGCTCAAGTAGCACACTGGTGTATAATTTGGTATATTTTCTTGAATTTTGGTGTAAAATTGAGAAAACTGAAGAAAATTTTAATATTTTGGTGTATTTGATAAAATATACTGTTATACAAATTACACCATTGCTTTTCTGTGCAAAATTTCAACATTTCTGTTCCAATTCGGTGTAAAAAATAAACCAATTAGCTGCTGTTTTTTTTAATATACCATTTGTTGAGGAAAAGCGAAGCGTTTTTCGTTTCCCTGTTCGATATCGAAGTTAACGAACAATAATTTGACTTGATGTGCGAAATTAAAAAAGATTGTTCCAAACACGATCTTGACAGCTTGATGATTATTTTATATTAGACAAGATAATTGACAACCGGAAAAGCTGCGCTTAGAAAACGACAAATCAAATCAAAACAATGTGGTAGCACAATTTACTGCTGAAGGTTACAGTGTGTTCCATTTTATAATTAGATAATAATTGTAGTAGAAATAAATAAATGCATTTAGAACTGAACATCCTCCCGCCCTTGAAGGGGCTGAGACACTTCAATAGGTAGACGGTATATTTTGGCTGTAGCTCGCTGAGTTTTGCCGCTGTTCGTCTTTAGAGTAACCATGCGCACGACACCATCTTTGCCAGGATGCACTCTTTCAACTCGCCCAAGTCTCCACTTCAGAGGAGGAAGATTTTCGTCATGGATTGCCACGATGTCGCCGACCGATATGGGTGTTCCCGTTTTCAACCATTTTGTTCGAAGTTGAAGATTTTGCAAGTACTCTCTGGACCATCTTGTCCAGAACTGCTGAAAGTATCATTGCAGTTGCTGATAGCGATTGAGAGAGCTGACATTGTTGACTTGATGTAGGCCTGGTTCCACTAATGCGTTTAGTGCTGTACCGATGATGAAGTGTCCAGGTGTAAGCGCCTGGAGGTCGTCAGGGCTCTCGGACATTGGAGTAATTGGCCTGGAATTCAAAATAGATTCAATTTGTATAATTAAAGCGTTTAATTCAGGGTAGGTAAGAGAAGGGTTTTGTAGAATTCGCTTCATATGAAATTTGGCGCTTTTCACAGCAGCCTCCCACAAACCTCCGAAGTGGGGAGATCTAGGAGGTATGGTTTTCCATTGAATACCATCCGCTGCGCAAGCATTTAAAATAGCGTCCCTATTTTCACGCTTACGGAACATCTGGTACAGCTCATGTAATTCGTTGCGTGCTCCGATGAAATGTGTTGCATTGTCGCTGTGGATAATCGAACAGAGACCACGACGGCCGATAAATCGTTTTAAGGCAGCAAGGAAGCTTACTGTCGTCAGATCCTCCACTAGCTCCAAATGAACGGCCCTCTTAACAAAACATACGAAGACAGCGACGTAAGTTTTTACAGGCGACGTCCCACGACGACGAAAATGGGCAATGAACGGGCCGCAGAAATCCACACCTACAATGTAGTGTAGTGAAGGCAGATTGCCCATTATTTGATAGTAGATTGAGGGTTTGGCTCGAACATAACGAACACATTGACGCACCACCTTGCGGGCTACTAATTTCCCATGTACTGGCCAGAATGTTTGCCTTACTATGCTCAAGAGCGTTTGAGGGCCCACATGAAAGTTTTTTATGTGAAGATAAGTAACTATAAGCGTTGTAAATAGACTGTCCTTTGGCAGCAAAATAGGATGCTTGGCACTATACTCCACAGATGCGTTTATTATTCGTCCGCCAACACGCATGATTCCATCAGAGTCAAGAAATGGCGACAGAGAGTTGATGTGACTTCTTCTAGGTAATTGTTTCCCGTTGGCTAACGTTGATATTTCCGCTTGAAACTATTTTATTTGCATGTACTTAACTAAGCCGTTCAGTGCTTTTTTAAGCTCTACTGAACTTATTGCCCCAGACAACCGTTGTCCAACATCTCTGCATTTCGAATTTGCCCCGAATCTGAAGAGATAAGCAACAATTCTCAGTAATGAACTATAATTGTTGTGATATTTGATGCTTTCAATAAAATCTGATTGGATTTGCATTTATAAAATAATCCTGAGCCTCTTCCTTTCCAACTGTGAGTTCTCAGATGGTATTGCGACCGCAGATAAAGGCCACTGGTCTTTTGGTAGTGACAGGAAAGACGGGCCCTTTAACCACGAGCTACACTTGATTAATGCGGAAGGATAAGCTCCTCGGGATATGATGTCCACTGGATTATCTCCTGATACGATGTGCCGCCATTGCGAGATGCTGGAGTGCAACTGAATGGCTGCAACCCTGTTAGCAACAAATGTCTCCCTGTTGCAGGATTCCTCCGTGATCCATTTCAATACGATGGTGGAGTCGGTGCAGTAGGTGATGTCTTCAAACTCGAAGTCAAACATATCTCGCAAGCGCCGAACAAGTCGAGTCATCATAGCTGCAGCGCACAATTCCAGCCGTGGTAAGCTGACTTTCTTCACCGGTGCCACCTTTGACTTAGCACAGAGCAGCTCCACCCGGACGGTACCATCTTCGTCAACGGATCTTATGTATATGCATGTCCATACATCTTCGGAGCTGTCAGAGAATGAATGGAGCTGATAGTGATCAGAGTCGCCATAGAATGTGCGCCGATCCATGCGCAAATTGTCAAGTTCATGCAACTTGTTCCGAAAATTGACCCAGCGGTGATAGCAATCCTGCGTCAGTGGTTCGTCCCAGTCAAGCTTAAGTCGCCATAACTGTTGCATTTTCATGGCGATTTAAATGAAAAATCTGTTTTTGTTGTACATCAAAATATTAGAAGTCTTCGGCAAAATTTTGATATATTAGTTAGCAATCTTGAAGCCCTTGAAAACTTACCTGAAATTATTTTTGTATCCGAAATCTGGATTTATTCTTACGAGACCAATGATTACAGTATTCCTGGCTATAATTTTTGCCCAAATACCAATGATTCGTATTCTACAGGTGGAGTGGGTGCTTTCGTGAAAGATGCGTATGATGAGTGTGATGTAAAGCGTTATAGTTTGTCGAGTGCTGATATTTTGAAAATCTCTTGTTTCATATATAATGAACCCTTTACCTTTGTTTGTGTATATACTCGTAGATTTAATTCTCAGTCGTTAAATGTGTTTCTCGAAGAGTTCTCGAATTTTCTATGCAATGTGAAAGTAGCTAATCTAGTAATTTTAGGTGACTTTAACTTGAATTTGTTAAGCTCATGGTATTCGTTGGATTCTTACCTTGCACTTATTGCCGAACATGGCTTAACCTCTATTGTTAATGAAATCACGAGACCAGTTGCTGGTACCTGTCTTGATCACGTATTTGCTCGATTCTCAAAAATTCAGGCAAATCAATGTGCTGCTGTTAATCTTGACCTTAATATTTCTGATCACTGCATGACTGTTATTGAGTTTCCCATCTTAGAAAAAAAAAGAACGAAAAACATTATTTGCCAAGAATGACAAAAATTAACTTTGAACACCTGAATAGTGTATTGCGCTATTACAATTGGGATGAGGTTTATGCCGAAGAAAATGCCTCTAAGGCTTACGACCTATTTATTAAAATTCTGAAAACCTCCATATCCGCTTCCAGTATCATAGCTGTGCAGAAAAAATCAGAAATAAGGTTAAAGCCATGGATAAACTCAACTCTTCTTCAAAAAATCAAACAGAAGCATAAACTGCGAAAAAGGTGTAGCAAACATCCACTAAATGAGTCTTTAAAAAATCGTTATAATCATATGTGCCGTAAAATTAATAAGGAAATCCGTTTATGCAGGGATAGTTACTACCATAACCAAATAAGTATGTCGCGAGGAAATCTAAAAAAGGAATGGAAAGTAGTTAACAATATTATTTAATTTTGGTGGGGGCATACACCCCCATTTATTCAGCTTAATACAAGCTATTTAGGTCTTAAAAAACTAATTACACTAAGACTTACAGCTAGGGCTTAAAAACTACTTAAAACTAAATTAGGTGGATGGTGAGGGATGGAGGAGGGTAGATTTGAGGGAGGAAGTGCAGTGATTAAAATCAAAGAGGAGGTGGTTAGAATTGACCTTCTGCAACATACGGGATATCGGCTCGTTCAAGCCGTACAACGTGCGACGGGTGGGAAGATAGAAAAGAGGAGGGGATCTTAAATTCCGAGGGTTAGTGTTAAAGGCAATGTAGTTCAAAAGATAGGAACAATCAACGGAGCCAGTGAGAAGACGATGTATAAACAGAATGTCAGCCACATCTCTTCTTTTTTCAAGGGTCTGAAGGTTTATTAAATTAAGGCGTTCGTGATATGGTGGAAGGATAAGGTGATTATTCCACGGGAGCCCACGAAGAGCAAAACGGAGAAATCGACGTTGAATGCTTTCGATTCTTGTAATGTGGACCTGGTAGTATGGTGCCCATACTTGGCTAGCATACTCTAGGAGTGGGCGGACGTAGGTAATGTAAAGGGATTTTGTCACGTAGGGATTGGTAAATTCTTTAGACCACCGTTTGACGAAACCAAGGGCTGAGTTAGCTTTATTGATTATCTCGTCAATATGTGACCGAAAGTTAAGCTCTGTGTCACACAAAACGCCTAGGTCGCGAATGGTTAGAACGGTAACAATGGGTTGGTTGTTCAAATAGTAACATCTGGGGGGAGACTGAATCCGTTTACGTGAAAAAGTAAGAGATTCACATTTAGCAATATTCAGCTCCATAAAGTTTTTTTGACACCAGACCGAAAAACTATTGAGGTCTTGTTGAAGAAGATCAGAGTCGTGTGGAGAAGAAATGATTTTGAAGAATTTAGCGTCATCGGCATAGAGGGAGATGGAGGAGAAGTTGATGACGTTGTCAATATCATTTATAGCCAGAATAAAAATCAAAGGTCCAAGGTGGCTACCTTGTGGAACACCAGAGGTGGCTTTAAAAGGCAAAGAGAGAACAGAACGAAAACGAACATTATAAGATCGGTTCTCAAGGTAAGAAGAAAACGAATTCAATAGTGGGGGATCGAAGCCAAGGAAGGAGAGTTTGAAAAGAATCAAACGATGAGATATTTTGTCAAACGCCTTACTGAAGTCAGTAGCGATTAAATCCACTTCATTGCCACTTTCTAAAGCAGAAAGTGTAACGGAGACAAAGTCAACAAGGTTGGTGGTTGTGGATCTACCTTTAAGGAAACCGTGCTGAAGGGGGGAGATAAGAGACTTGCACTGAAAGGATAATGAATCGTACATCATACTTTCGAAAACCTTGGGTAAATGCGACAGCTTGGCAATAGGTCGATAGTTAGATACGTCATTCTTTGGCCCTTTTTTGTGAACAGGTGAAATGAAGGACGTTTTCCAGATTTTAGGAAATTTCCCAAGAGATAAGGAATGTTTAAAGAGATTGGCAATAAAAGGTGAAAGAATCGCAGAACACTTTTTGAGAAGAATGGCTGGAAGGCCGTCTGGGCCGGGTACAAATTCATCAATGAGATGAAGAAGTCTGTCGCACACCGTGGAATGGTCAAAGGTGGGTAAAATGAATGGGCCAACGGTATAGTTTTTCAGATAACTGAAGTAGGAGTGATCCGGTTCAGGGCAGTCGTCAGTGAAGGACTGCTTGAACACGGTGGCAAAAGAGTTTGCGATTACAAATGGGTCCGTTAAGGACTCGCCTTCAAACAAGAGTGAGGAGGGATATCCATCAGATTTCCTTTTATAATTAACAAAATGAAAAAGTGACCGTGGGTCCTTGATGAGGTTAGCTTGAGCATCAGAAAGATAGCGTTGATAGAGACAGTGAAAAAGGTTAGAGAACTGTAAGTACGAACCGAGATAATTCGAATAATCTGTAGTAGTTCTGGTTAGAAGATAGATCGCCCATAGTTTGTTACGTTTATTACGAAGTGAACGCAGTTTCCTATTATACCACGGAGGGGAAGATGGTGAGATTTTATGGCGCGAATAAGGAACGAATAAGGAAATGCATTTAAAGATTTCGTCATAAAAACGGGTGGCAGCTTCATCAACGGATAAGTTCGAGAAGTTGAGTTCGATTCTGCTCAGAAAGTCATTGATCTTTCGGAAGTTAGCTTTGTGGAAGTCGTAGGAGTACAGGTTAGTTGGAGGCAGGGATTGGGAAGAGGGGCGATAAAAGAAAGAAAGGAGCAGAGGAGGATGGTAAGCGTCAATAGTAGAAAGGTGTAAAGAACTTTCAATGGTTGAGGAGTTTACAGGGTCAGTTGTGAAAACAAGATCCAACTGTCGTCCCATATAATTTTTAACACCACTGACTTGACAAAGCCCAGAATCAGTTACGCGGTCGACAACTAGATATCGGGTTTATTGGGACGAAGAAAGATTGATCTTCCGATAAGCTCCACTGTAGATTAGGGAGATTAAAATCGCCGAAAATTATGATTTCATCGTTTGGCTTACAAGTATCAAGTAAATGGTCGATGGCATCCACGACGAGTTGGTAGGATTCGATGGGTTGAGACGGACGTATGTAGAAGCACATTACGTAGAGAGAACGGTTAACGAGCGAGATTTTTACTACAACAAAATCTAGAAGAGGGGAGGTTGATGTTGAGATGATGGAAGAGTTCAAGCTGTTATGAACTGCAATGAGAACGCCACGGCAGGGAAGTATGTCTAGAAGACAAGTGACGTTATCATCACGAAAGACGTTGAAAGATGCTGGAAACAACTCTTGGTTTAAGATATTCGGGGAAAGATTAGTTTCGGTAAGAACATAAACATCAAAAGGAAGAGTGTGAGTACGACGGAAAACTGCGTGAGTTTTGGTGCGTAGTCCTCTTACGTTTTGATAGTAGAAGGATAGAGGCAATTTCAGATCTGAGGCGGCCAAAGGTGTTTTAGGGACGAAAAAAATTATTGTGATCAACTCGGTTACGTTGAAGATATGAGATACGTTTGGAGTTAATATGAGAAGCAAAAGCAGATAGATCCTTAGCCACATTAGTAGAGGAAATGTTAAAGCTTTCATGGAAGCGGGTGTAAATATCACGGAGTGCAGTGGGATCAGTTGGGAGGCCTTCTTTCTGAATTGAGATTTGAATATTCGTCTTAGTCTTTCCGTCAATGCAGATTGATTCAGGTTTGTCATGCAAGTAGGCAAGGTATAGGCGAACGTTTTCAAAGAGTCTGTGGTCTCGAAGCCGAGCCATAACGTAACGGCCGTCGAGGTCATTGTTCGAGGACGTAGGGGTAACAAATTTGGATGTTAGTTTGATGGTTGGGGGAAGTAAAGGATCGATAAACGCTTCAGAGGTTGGGGTTGGCGTGTTAATATGGGAAGTCTGGGCAGGATTGAGAATATGGGAGTGAACGAAATTCGGGTAATTGGAGGAAGTTGTAGCAGAAATCGAAGGGTCAGTGGAGGATGGGGTCAAATTAAAAGATACCCGTTTTGGTTGAAGCCCTGGAGACGTCGAGTTGGTCATGGGTCGAGTGGAGGAACTGTGAGGAGATGTCAGCTTAGAGGAATTAAGGGAGCGAGAAGGAGTAGATATTTTGGGGGCGGGTTGAGGAATGGGTATAGGTTGACGGAGTTGAGAGGAGAATAATGGAAAAGTTCCAGCTTTGAAACTCCAGTTAGGATCGAGGTTACTGTTGGACATGGGGTTATATGACTTACGTTTAGTAGGCTTAATGTTATACTTAACGCTATTGGATCCCATCCTAGGCCGAACAACTCCTGCGTTAGACCATTTCGCGATGGACATATCTCCTAAATTCACTTCGTTGGAGGGACTCGAAAAAAGCCAGTTGTATTTCGAGGGTATGTCGAGTTTGAAACTACTGCTATTGGACTTAGCCGGGGAAATCTTCTGACAATTGGCAATGGTGATAGAGAATTTCAGCTGGAAATAGTTCTTCAACCAAGAGGCGTCAGCGTGCCGGGGGGCGCATTTTATGACGAATGAATCGTCTTTTTGAATTTTGTCCAGCCTTTTGTTCCAATCAGCCAGTGTCCATAGCGTGCCGAATCGGTTAAGGTAGATCGGTGTGGGTGGTCCCTTGATGGCGGCTGGAGTTGTGATAAGAGTGGGCTTGTCCAAGGCTGTTATGGGTGATTTTAAAGTCCCAGGTAGCGTTAGAGTTGTTGTGGTCGTCGTGCAGGTCGGGTGATTATTGGAAATTATTGGTTCAAAGTGAATAGTTATTAATCGAAGTATTGGCAAACCAGATACGTCTATAACTTTAAGTAATGGTAATAATTGCATTACCGACCCTACAGCAGTAGCAAACGAATTCAATGAGTTTTTTTCCTCAATTGGGCAAATGTCATTTCCGAGTGGTTCTAATAATCACTATATTGGTATTGGATATGGTCCAATGGATAGCGATATTGATAGTGCTAGCTTCTTTTTTGAACCCATTTCTGGTATTGAGTTATTAAAAACTATAAACTCTTTAAATAACTCGAATTCATGTGCTAATGATGGTATATCAAATCTTGCGCTAAAAAAATTGCCCTGAACATTGTTGATATTTTACCGCATCTTTTTAATTCAAGTATTATCACTGGAAATTTCCCTGATGGACTAAAATGTGCCACTGTCATACCACTTTTTAAAAAGGGGAGCAAAAAAGATAAAAATAATTACAGACCAATCTCGTTGTTGCCTTCTATTTCAAAAATATTTGAAAAAGTAGTTAAACGTAGGGTTTTGAATTATCTCGAAAATAATTTTTTTTTTAGCTCGAGCCAATTTGGATTTCGATCAGGCCTTTCTACTGAGGACGCTCTTTTGGAATTTTGCTCCTTTTTACATAAAGGATTAGACGATAAAAGATTTTGCAGTGGACTATTTGTAGATATAACCAAAGCCTTCGATATGGTTGATCACAACATTCTTTTGAAAAAATTGTATAATGTGGGCTTCCGTGGTTGTATCTACGATTGGTTCGCTTCTTATCTGAAGGAGAGAAAACAAAAGTTGAAAATAGGAGCCTGTCTAAGCAGCACTAAAACTATTAAAATTGGCGTCCCCCAAGGATCTGTTCTTGAACCTATTTTGTTTTTAATTTACATTAATTCCATTTTTGAATTACCGTTTGCTGGAAAAGTTACGGCCTTTGCAGATGATTTAGGAATCGCTTACAGATCTGAAAGGCCATTGAACTTAGTTGCTGATATAAATCACGACGTTCATTTACTTAGGATTTGGTTTGCTGGACATAAACTTTAGTAAGTAAGTAACAAAACTAAGCTTATTTTCTTTAGCCTTAATGCAGAAGCGACTCCTAATATTGCTGTTACCTTCCATGCAACAAATTGCGCAAGGTTTAATATAATTAATAACGCGTGTTCTGTTCTTAATTCTAATGACTCTTTTGATGCGAATGTAGCCTGTAATGCCAATTGCTTTATAATTGAAAATGTTGACTGCTTTAAATACCTAGGTATTATAATTGACCGAAATTTAAGTTGGTCCGAGCATATTTTAAGCCTGAAGCAATATCTTCTTTCCACCATTCGTTGTTTTTATCGTCTTAGAATGTTTTGTTCGAACGATAGCTTAAAAATAATATACTACGGAATTTTTCATTCTAAACTGCAGTATGGAATAAGCTGTTGGGGAGCCGCATACTTAAGTAAACTTCAGCAGTTAATTGTTTTGCAAAAATGTGCAGTAAGAAAAGTTTGCAACTCTACCCGGCTAGCTGGTTCCATGCAACTGTTTAGACTTGCGAGAATTCTCCCAGTGAGACATTTATTTTATTATAAGACACTTAGAATTTTCTTTGTGAGAGGTGGGTACTTGCAAAGTCCTATCTCTGATGCATATACCTTACGGAGCAATTCTCAGTTTTATGTACCAATCCCTGCCTTTCGCACAACAAGCTTTAGAAACTCTTACTCAATTGTTTCATGCAAATTGTTTAACAAACTCCCTGCCGAAATACGAATCTTATCAACGCTGTGCTCTTTTTTGAGAAAATTGAAATGTTGGCTTCTTGATTTCGACCATAATGAAATTGAGGTTTTGCTGCGTTATATTGTTTAGTTACACATATTTGTTTGCTTTTTTCTTTTTTCTTTTTTGCCATGAATCTTGCTTTATTAGTTAATTTTTTATTGATATTTTCATTAGTTAATTTTTTATTGATATTTTTATTTTCTTCTTCTTTACTTATTTCTTCAATTCTTCATTATTAATTTTACTTTTTGAATTTACAAATTTGCTCACCCCACATGAAGTATTTACATTGAAGTGGCATTAGCACTATTTTTGTTCTTGAAATATAAATGCCACTAACTATTCTCTTTCAAGTGTTATTTAAGTTTATTATAAAATGTACATAATATGTTAATTGAGAATAAAGAATCAATCAATCAATCAATCAATCATAAAAATGTTTGCAAATACGACTACAGGATTTATTAACCCAAGAGGATCAAATAGCTGAGCGATGTCAGCGAGTACAGTCCTCTTCGTGATGGCCTTAGGAGAGATGGGAGCAACTTCATAGTGAAAGTTATCCGTATCCGGGTTCCAAAAAATGCCCAAAGTTTTAATAGCGTTGCCGTGTTTTATTTTAAGCAATTTCTCGCGATCATTCTCTGGTATGTTTTCTAACAGCTCAGGAGAATTCGAGCACCATTTTCTCAGATTAAAACCGCCCTTGTTTAGTACTGCACTTAGGTCTCGCTGAAGTGTTTTTGCTTCTGTCAATGAATTGGCGGCAGTTAGAACGTCATCGACATAAAAATCTGAGTCCATGGCCTTCGCTGCCAAAGGAAATAGAGCACCCTCATCAATCGCCAACTGTTTCAAAACACGCGTAGCAGAAATGATGCAGAAGCAGTACCAAAGGTCACTGTACACAAACGATTGATTTTTTCTCACCAGTAATTTTCCAAGAGCACGTCCTTAACGGGAATCGGCAAAGAGCATCGACTTAAGATATGCGTTTTTTTTGCAACCTGCGTTGTCGTATCATTTACTAACTTCAGTTTATAGGTACTCAATGTACTCTGTTGCCTTTTCAATGTAAATATTTCTATGCGATTAAAGATTTTCCCACAATTTACTATCAAAAGTATTATACATATATTGCTAAATTAAAATGAAATCCTTGTTTGTAGCTAAATAAGCTACAACTTAAAAATTGGAAAAATGGGTTTAAAAATAAATAAATTATAAAAATCATAAAAATTATTTTAAGTCAAAAAGGAAGTAAAACCGAGTAAATTACTTCATAAGTTGCGGCGGTTACTTTGAGAGACCCTGTATTTTGAACGACGGCCATAGTTTTCAAGAAATATTTAAAAATTTTAAATATTAATTGAAAACAATGATTAAGTATTTTAATTTTATAGCGACTTAATTATATACCGCATTTGGTATTTTCGTTATTAGATAACATAAGCTCTCTAAAAAAAATTTAAAAACAACCAAAAAATGTTAGGTTTCGAATAAATAATTTTCACGAATCGTTTTAGAAATTATTAATTAATGGATATTTACGAGGCGCTCAATTTTTAGACGGGGTAGGACCAAAAATCATTCGGTAGAATGTGCTTCGTTTTTAAATTAGGCACTCGCATTCATACTAATTCATGATTTTCTTGCGTCCATATAATGCAGGCGAATAATTTGAATCCTAGAAACAATTACAAATCATTCAGATACAACTCCGATCAGAAAGTAAACTTCGGTGTAAAATTTTATCCTTTCCAATTTTAAAAAAAATAAACTTCGGTGTAAATTTTATTTCAAAATAAATAAATTCATCGAATCATCGTGTATTTTTCACACTCATGGGAATAATTTTACCCCAAAATGTGGTGTAAATTATTTACCATCGAGGTTTATGATTTAAACCAATTATTAGTTTATTATTTACACTTCCGGGGTATATTATGTTCTAGTAACCAGAATAATTTGTATACCACTAGCACAATTTATGTACCGAAAATTGGTATAAATTGTGAAAATTAATTGTACAAAAACTGCACTCAAAAGTGGAATATATTTTATATTTAAAATGTATATCACGAAAGTGCAAAAAATACACCAAATATTTTGGTGTATTTTGGACGTTTGTGCTACTTGAGTGGCGCTTCTAAGGTTCAGGAAAAATGCCCTCCTGAAGACACGAGTTGAACATTTCGGCAAATAAGTCAGGTCGTGTTTTAACTGCGATTTTTAGGGCTCTATTTGGGATACCGTCCAGTCCCGGAGCCTTTCTATCGCGTACCTTCTTCCAAGCTTCGGATAATTCTTTGCTAGTTCAAATGAGGATAGGCACAATTTCGTGAATACTTTGACTACCGAGCTCTGTACTTTCTTGGCGAGGAAATAGGATCTCAACTATTTGTCGTTACAAAACTGAGCACGTCGGTGATTGCATACGGGGACCTTTTAGCCTCATCGATACGATTTGATAAGCTTTACCCCAGACGTCGTTGTTGAGTTCTTCGCAGAGATTCTTAAAACAAAGGCGCTTTCTAGACTTAATAGCTTTTTTAAAACGGCTTCTAGCTCCTTGGTGTTCGTTTCGTGTAAGTTGAATTTGATGGTCATCAACGTGTCGTATCAGGGAACGCTGGTAAATTCTTCGCGTTCGGTGACATAACGATCTAAATTCCGCGATCTCAGGAGTCCACCAATATACTGGAGGTCTGTGCTGTCCTGTTCCCAACCTGGACATTGATGTATTACACGCGTTGACTATCAGCCGTGATACCTGCGTTACGAATTCCCCTGCATTCCTGGCTTCAATTATCGCCTCACTGACGACGAGGCTTAGGAGATCTTCATCTAGCGTGTTGACATTCCATTTAGATCGCTTCTTCATGGTGTGTGCTGTGGTTCCTAGGTTGGTGAGTTTGACTACTAATCGAGGGGTGTTAGTTTCAACTCCCGCAGGGAACCCGTAAAGATTTTGTTCACTGCCCCACCTCATGCCAAAGTCTGACAAACATTGAAGACAATCAATTATCCCAAATATGACATTCGAAGTCTTCTTACTCTCTCCTTCCTCTTGGAACAAGCAAATGGTTGGAGAAGCTCGGATTTAGGTCCTCAGGAAAATACTCGCTAAGGAACCAGGAGACTTGGGATCTCTCAAGAATCCCAACGGCACTCGGACAGAATCCTCCAATGAAACGCGTATGTCCTTTTTGGCACTCACTTCCCGGGATGCGACGAAGAATACAACAACCCAGAAGAAGAGCACTACACGGAGCATACAGCATCAGCGGAATTATAACGGAAGAAAGGATATAAATCGCCGTATAAATCTCCGGGAATTGATGGCAGTTTTCCTATGATGCTAGAAAGAAGTGAAGAACATATTACCCCACATCTGAGAAACATATTCCTTGTTAGCCTAAAATGGGGATATGGACCAGAAGTATGGCGAGAAGTTAAAGTGGTTTTTATACCCAAAGCTGGCAACTCAGTCACACTGCCGCTTAAGATATCAGGCCAATCAGCTTAACTTCATTTATTTTAAAAACTTTTGAAGGACTGATTGACAACTATATAAAGAACTATTCGAAGTAAACATAATCCCAACTAATGTTCTAAGCTGTTCACTACTCAATTTGAGAATTTTCCTAGCGGCCCCCTAAATTTTGCCACCTAAGGTCAGCCATTTAAGATCTTCTCATTAATTATTCGATAACGCCAAGGGCTGGTTTGATATCCACACCTCCACTAATCTCCAGTTACCCTCCCTTTCTTGCCAGCTTATCGGCTTGCTTATTCCCCTCTATACCGCTGTTTTAAGGTACCCATCACAGTCTTACTAGGTTCCGCCAATGCTTTTTGCATTGTGCGACTGTTTCTGACTGTCTCAGAATTGATGTTAACAGATTCTAGTGCCATAAGTCCCGCCTGACTGTAAATGTAGATGGCAATACCCCTTCCGGCCATGGATCCCGTCTGCATTATCTCTGCCGCCGTTAGAAACAGCCATAACTTTCGATTGGAAGACAATGCTTTTGTCCAGGAGTCCTATATAGACTTTTTCAAGTCTGGATCAACAGAAAAGATGCCAGAACCGGTTCCCTTCCTTGTCTTACAACCATCAGTGTTGATCGCAGCTTCATTTGATATTGTGGTCGCATCTCTTTGCCATTCTTCGCTTCCCAGATATGGCACATCATACAGGATGTCGAAGTGTACAACAGTCAAGATCGTGCGGTGTCAAAACTGCATTCCTTGAACTGGCCCAAATTTGTGAGGCGCAAAGTGCTATTGCCAGCAAGTTCTTTTATTTTTAAATCTAGCGGGATACCACTTTCCAATTCCAATTTAATTTCCTATCCAGGATTACGCCCAGATACTTCTCACTGTCGGTAAGGAGCAGTTCCACTCCTTCTGTGTCTTCTCGTAAACAGGAAGAACTCCGTTTTCGAGGGGTTAAAATTTAGTCTGCAGCTCTTAGCTCGCTTACTGATTTTCTTTAAATCAGATTCTGTGAATTCACTTAAAGTATTTAAATATTTTCCCTGCAGAAGTATAGCCACGTCCTCCGCATACGCTGTGGTGCATTGACTTAAGTTCCTCTAAGGCGTCAATAATAGCCAGTACCCATAGTTAACCTTAACGTGGATAATGCCATTATTAATTGGGAACGATTCAAAATCTAAGACTCATAGACCTTTTCGTACAATAATCTGCTTCAAACAGTGCTTTTCGGCTCAGACAAACAGAAAACTGGAAACCCAGAACAACAGGGCATTCGCAGATTCTACAGAAATTCACGGGTTGTAATTTCACAGGCGTCGTTACTCTTTATCTAGATTTTGAAAGACCATTCGCTGCCCCTTTTCCCTGCAGGGAAAAACGGCATGAGGGTTAACTCAGCACATTGTAAAACTCTGTTGGGCCCCCCGACACACTTGCGGAAGACATACGAGTATATTTCAGGATTTAGAAGAACTCTCTGGCAAGTCTGTAACCGACTTGCAGAGTTTCATAAATGCATCGGCATGGATTATAAGCCTTTGGGATTTGCATAGGTTTTTCATTGGTTCTTAATTGTGGGACTTAACCCTCAGGGTATCAAAGGGTCTACACTGACCTAAGTGTGACGGGCGCAGGATTCTCTTACCCTTTCACCATTCACCCAGTTACTCAACTTAACATGCAGGGTTTTTTTTTTTTTTTTTTTTTTTGCGGTGGAAGGTGGAAACCTTGCATAGGCACCAATGGACCGACGTCCACTGGGAGTGCCGGATTCTTACCGGCTAAAACCACCTCCCTTCCTGAACAGACCGATTTTATATATCCCCCGCGGAACCGCCGTTAGGCATTACTTCACGGGGGTCGGTATGGAGCCTTAGCTTCGTCTAACTCTATGATTTGCATTATCCGCTTTACGTTGGCGCTCTAAACGCCTTAGATCGCTTAGTATGCGCACCGCCACGTTACTTACAGTGGTCCAGTTTTCAGCATTCTGAAGCATGTGATTAACGACATTATCGGGAGTGGGCCACTCCCCAAATTGATCCCGTAGGGTGATCCTCTCGGTTTCGTATCGTGGGCAATGAAAGAACACATGTTCCGCGTTTTCCGAAACTGTTTTACAATGTGGACAGTTTGGGATGGATTCATATCCGCGTTTAAAGAGATATTCTCTGTAACAGCCATGACCCGTCAAGAACTGAGTCAGGTAGAAGTTTGTTTCGCCATGACTTCGTTTAATCCATGCGTCGATCACTGGTATGAGACGATATGTCCATCTTCCCTTTAAGGATTCGTTCCAACGTTCTTGCCAGATTGCGATACTGCGATTTCTTTCGAGTTTCCTTGTTTCGGAATCTAACGGGCCATTTCGGACTCGCTCGGTTCTTAAAGTTTTTGTTTCTTCAGCAAGTATGTCGATAGGTAGCATTGAAGATACGACTAGTACAGCATCGTTCGAAACAGTTCGAAATGCACAGGCGACTCTTAATGCGCTAAGGCGGTGGACGGATTTGATTCCCCGCACATAAGACTTAACTTTCGCGGCATTCGACCATATTTCTACTGCGTACATGAGTATTGAGCCGGCAGCTCTTGCAAGAAGCATTCTTTTATTCTGCCTTGGTCCTCCGATGTTACTCATCAACCTTGAAAGTGCACTAACAGTTTTTGAAGACTTGTTGCATATGTACTCTAGGTGATTTTTGAAGCTTAGACGAGCATCAATAATCACTAAGAGGTATTTAATGAACTGTTGGGAAACAACTAGATGCTCTCCTACTCTAAACGTTATCGTTTCCCTTAATTTCCTACTCGTAATAAGCACTGCTTCTGTCTTATGTTCTGCGAGTTGCAAGCCCGCGCTAGCTAGCCATCTTTGTACAGTAGCAACTGTCTCGTTGCAGTGCAGTTCGACATCTTCTATAGTTTTCGCGACAACAACCACGGCGATGTCGTCTGCGAAGCCGATAATTGACGATTCTCTTGGAATCTCCAGGCGAAGAATTTCGTCATACATGACGTTCCACAGCAAGGGCCCTAGGACAGAGCCTTGTGGTACACCGCCAGTAACTTCGTACTCTTTAACTCCCTTATCAGAGTCATAGAGGAGGACTCTATTCACAAAGTAGTTCTTTATAATTTTACGGAGATAGTCTGGTATTTCAATCCGGTAAAGACAGTTTATAATGCGTTGCCAATTCGCCGAATTAAACGCGTTTTTTACGTCTAAGGTTATTACCGCGTTAATTGCGTCTACGGTAGATCTTGACTTACGAAAACCGTATTGGTGTTCCGCGAGGCCTCCTGCAGTTTCAATTGCTGGCTGGAGCCTATTGTAAATTATCCGCTCAAGGATTTTACCAATCGTGTCTAATAAACAAATAGGACGATAAGATGATGGTTCGTTTGGATTTCCCTTACCTTTTGGAAGTAAGACAAGTCTTTGGCGTTTCCAAGGCTCAGGAAAAATGCTTTCCTGAAGACACGCGTTAAACATTTCGGCAAATAAGTCGGGTCGCGTTTTGATTGCTATCTTAAGGGCTTTATTTGGAATACCATCAACTCCCGGAGCTTTTCGATCGCGTACCTTTTTACATGCTTCGAATAATTCTTCTCGTGTTATGATGGGAATAGGCTCGTTCTCGTGAACCCTTAGACTACTTTGACTACCTGTCGCCTGTCCTTCTTGGCGAGGAAATAGTGTCTCAACTATTTGTCGTAACAATACTGGGCATGTTGGCGATTGCATGCGGGGACCTCTAAGCTTCATGGAAACGATTTTGTGAGCTTTACCCCATACGTCGTTATTGAGTTCTTCGCATAGATTTCTAAAGCAAAGACGCTTGCTAGATTTAATTGCTTTTTTTAGGCGGATTCTCGCTTCTCGATGTGCGCTGCGTAAGAGTTGCAGTTGTTGGTCACTGGCGTTATCAGTCCGGGAGCGCTGGTAAATTCTTCGTGTCCGATGGCACGCCGATCTAAGTTCCGCGATTTCGGGAGTCCACCAATACACTGGAGGTCGATGTTTTCCCGTTCCTAACTTAGACATTGACGTATTACAGGCGTTAACAACTAGCCGTGATACCTGTTCTACGAATTCCGTTGCACTTCTGGGTTCAATTATCGCCTCACTGACAACGAAGCTTAAAAGAGTATTTCCTAATATTCCATCTTTAACATGCAGGGGTATGGGCCGTTAATTGTTAATACCTATTTTTTGCAATTATTTATTTAGCAAAAACAAAAACAAAAAACAGCTTTCTGGACTTAAAAAATCTTAGAACTAAAAAAGTAAAAAAATTAAAAAATAAACAGCCTTCTTTATTAAAAAAAAAACCTTAAAAGTAAATAAAACAAATAATTTAATTTTTAATGTATTATTCTATATATATAAAAATAGCTTACTAAATGTGTGTGTGACAGCCTACCGACTGCCACAAACATCCGATTTTGATTTAGTTTTTTTTGTTGGTTAATAGACCATGCAGAGGAGGTTAATATATTAGTATGATAAATTTTTGAAAGAAGGCGCAACCGCCATTCCAATAAATTAATTTAATGCACTTTGAACAAAAAATAAACTGGGTAAAAATCGAGTAGTGACACTTCAAATAGGGTGGAGTGGGGCAAATGCGCACCTCATAATTTTTTTTAAATTTCAATCATTTGCGATTCGAAGACTAATAGCTTTAGATATTTAATTTTTTCTGTGTTGAAGAAAGCGTATATTCAAGTATCTCAACCAATATACATTTTTTAGTAAGTGCATTGTAAACATAGTATATACCTACACTTAAACAAAAAAAATGCAGCATTATTACATTTCCCCGGTGAAATGGGGCAAATGCAAGAAGGACGCATATATCCTGTAAAATTAATCCCTGAAGAAAACGCAATTGCAAAATGAAACACTGTTTATGATTATTGTTTTTTTTTTTTTTATTATGTTAGAATCATAGCAATACTTTTGAAATAAGGAACTTTTTCATTAAAATTTTACTTTAACGTAAAACAAATGTTATAACTTATTAGGAAATACTCCAGTCTTTGAAGTCAAAATCGAAAGATATAGCCCCGCGACTTGTTATATCAGGATTTGGCAATAATTTAACCACGGAATCCTTTGTGATGAAGTCAATATCTTCCACAACGGGCCATACAAATCCGCCTCCTTTGCAGCGTAAAAATGTTACTTCCCAACGGCTGTTACTTACGTTATTTTTCACTTGTCCCACAAAATATTTAATTGATTTTTTTAGTGAGTATTTTACTATTACCCATTGATTAACACTTAGACTGTCATAGTTACTGCTCGCCTCCTCACCCTCAGAAAATAAGGTGCCTTCAACTTCTACACCCAAACTGGCATCTGAGTCGGCATATGGGATTTCTAATTCAGTCTCAGTTTCGGTACTAGCACTTTCCGTATTTAAATATATTTTCCTCTTTTTAATTTTACTTGCCTTTCTTTTAGTTTCTTTATTCTTGTCCTTCGCGGAATTGGTTATTTTCTGATTATCCTTTCCATTAGCCAATCTTATTAGCATTTCAGCTGTTGTAATAACTTCGGCACCAGAGGCTATTTTACGCCTTTTCTGTTTAGCTGCTACAGATTTCTGGTGTATTGTCGATAGTATAATATCTTCAATTGATTTGGATTGAAGACTACTTGTAGCCATTACTTGTGGGTCTGGGAGATGTGGTGTTAGCGGTATTGAAGATGAAGGCGAGAAGAAAGAAGTTGATGACCCTTGATCCTGTGCACCTTCTGTCAAGTTTCTATTCGTCTGCCTTATAGTCCCTCCCGTATTCAGTGTACAAGGTGCTGGTTCACTATTTATATTCTGTTCATATCCTGGTGTATTGTTGTATATTTCGTCGGAAGTAGTGTCAATGTTGCCAACTTTCTGCTCTTTGAATTTGTCCCAACGCTCCAAATCTGCATTCGAAAAATGCTCTCTTGGTATAACATTTAAATTCAACGGATTTATTCCAGTCTTACTAAATCCACTCATTATAACCTCTTCAGAAACGTTTTTCCAAGTTTCACCCAAAAATTGGGAAAACAATGACTTGGAAAGCCTCTGTCATGTTGCCTTTGCCAAGATGTTACTAATTGATCCCACTTTTGCTTAAAAGATCGAAAGACAGAAACGTCTAAAGGTTGAAGGCGATCACTAGTATGAGCTGGAAGTTTTAGAATAGTAATTTTGTTCTCTAACGCAATCTGGATGAGCTCAAGTGAAACATGAGTAGAGTGGCCATCGTATATTACCAAGGCAGGTCGTTCATCACCCATGGCTGGAATAAGAGTCTTTGCAAAATAGTTTTTAAATATTTCTGTGTCCATCCGCCCGTTTGGACTTGCAGCGTATGCCGTTCCTGGAAACTCTTTATCAGATGGCGCTCGCCATTGGTCCCAAATATTCTTGCCTTTAAAAATGATTAAAGGTGGAACTCTTCGACCTATAGCATTAGCAGCTAATACAAAGGTCGTGTTTTCTCTTCCAGATGTGCTAGTTATTCTCGCTGAGCTTGTATTTTTCTGTCCCACAATTTTAGTCCTCGATGGATCAATACAAAGACTACTTTCGTCCAGATTCCAAACTCTTTCAGGTTTGTCCTCAATTTTAAGGTCTGCCAAAGTATCTTTCAAAAGTTCGAAATATCCATAAATAATGAATGGATCGGTTGCTGCCCTTTTTCTTGCGACTTCTAAGGTCTCCGGTTTTCTAATGGATATCATCAATGTTCATTGCCCTTCCACCTAATACTCGGTTATTGCCTTTGATCGCGAAACATTATTTGACCTAAATAATCAACTATGTCAAAGCAGTGCGGTAATTCAGATTGTTTGCTAACATCGCAAGACTTTAGTGCTGACTGGGTGAAATGTAATGGTTTATGCGGGAAATCATTCCATGCTCTCTGCATAGGTTTAAGTAAGCGCTCCATTACCTACCTTAACGATTATAATAACAACTTCCTTTTCTTTTGCGACGAATGCAAAGGCATCTCTCTCTCCCATGTTATGCTCGCGATAAAATGCATCAGTGACAGAATAAACACAAACTCCTCAGAATGCAAAATGTTCTACAAGCAAATAGTGACCCAATTTGCTAAGTATGATGAGATGTTTAAAAGTGTGGAAGATTTATCCAGCAGCATAGATATCTCCTCCACTCTTTCCAAATCCAAATTCAAAAACATAGACAAGCAGCTGGCAAGTCTTAGTGATCTAACAAAAAAGTTACCAGCGGAGTTCAAGTCGAAGTTTTTGTGTGGAAAAAGTGATCCGAAATCGGACATTGATTCAATTATGGTCCCTCATTTATCAGTGTTCAATGACCATCTCAACTCCTTTCGAACCTATCTGGATACCTACCTTCAAAGCACTTCACAACCAAATGTCCCATCTTATCAACCCGTCGATCCTCTACTGCTTGACATTACAAGCAAAATTAATGAGGTCAGCAATAATGTCACAGCTCTCCGTTTTGCAATGGGCGATATTGATGAAAGCCTTAGACTGGCATCAAGCAAAATTGATTCCATACCAGAGCTCATTCAGCCACAATCAAGCTCAGTCTACAATACGTCAATACTTGCCGAAATCCAGGAATCAGCAGAACATCCATCCACATTTAATACCCAACCAACATCAACGATGACTACAACAACAACAACCACCACTAATACCACAATATACACCCACCCGATCTCAACACCAACTGAATCAGGCACTCAGGCACAAACTGCTTCGACGCCCTTAAACCGATTCGGCACACTTTGGACACCCGCCGACTGGAACAGAAGGCTCGAAAAAATACACAGAACTGCCTGCGAGTACAACTCCTTTATAATAAATAACGCTCCTCTGCATGCAGACGATTCTTGGGTGAACAACTTCTTCCTGCAGAAATTTGGCATCACCATCAGCAACTGTCAGATGATTTCCACCGCTAACAGCAAAAACAACCGATTTAAGCTTGACTTACCTTCCGAATACTCCTGGCTTTTCTCGAACCCCTCAAACGACGTCTTCAGCTTGGGAAAGATGACCATCACCAAATCGAACAATACAGGAGAGGTGAAGCTTAGCAATAACAATAAGCCTAGTTTATTTAATAAAAGATATTTTATAAAATTTTTGTTTCTTTATTATTATCTTATTGTACTTTTTTGTTTTTCACAACTTTACTTTTTATTTTTATTCTAATTCTCGCTACGCGTTTCGAAGTTTTACTTCATCTTCGGGCGAGTACTTGTTGTCATGAATAAGCCTAGTGTTAAGCCAAATAAAAAAAACGTAAGTCTCAGAAAAATAGCTCTAAATCTAGTCCTAACCCAGACCCTAACTGGAGCTTCAAAGTTGGAACTTTTCCTCAATTCTACCCTCTCACTTTTCAGCCCCCTACCCCTATTGACTCAGCACCTCCCCAAGGTACACCTCACCCCACGGTAATCTCAAAGTTACCCAAGCCTCAACGTAATCGCGTATCATTTAACTTAACTCCAGACCCTAGTTATCATCCGATAGCCCCAGCTATCACTAAATCCACTTCTAAATACCCAAACTTCATACACTCCCATGTTCTCAATCCTGCCCCGTCTACCTCTGCTGCCTCCAATACTGTTCTTCCCACTATCTCTCTTCATAAAGAGACACCTATCCCAATCTCTAAGGCCTCTGCAATTGTTGATCCTCTACTTCCCCCAGCTGTTAAACTTACTTCCAAATTTGTAAACCCTATGTCCTCCCCCAACGACCTCGATGGCCGATATATTATGGCACGACTGAGAGACCACAGGCTTTTTGAAAATGTCCGTCTTTACCTTGCCTACTTATTTGATAAGCCCGAATCTATATGCATTGACGGGAAAACCAAAACAAATGTTCAGGTATCTATTCAAAAAGAAGGCCTCCCTACTGATCCTGCTGCACTGCGACAAATCTACAACCGTTATCACGAGAGCTTTAACATTTCATCGGCCACCGTAGACAAAGACCTATCTGCATTTGCTTCTCATATCAGCTCCAAACGCATCTCACACCTTCAACGGAACCGTGCTGACCATAATAAATTTGTTCGTCCCTAACTGCATACAAGGGCCACAGCAAACCCCCCATTATAGCATTCCTCTAACCTTTTACTATCGGAACGTAAGGGGCCTGCGCTCAAAAACCCAAGCTGTTCTACGTCAATCTCATGCTCTTCCATTCGATATCTACGCTATAACAGAAACCAATCTGATTCCCAATATAAAGAACCCGGAATTATTCCCACCCACATTCAATGTCTTTCGGGACGATATCAGCCGCCCAACGGATGACTCCCCCTGTCGAGGTGTTCTTCTGGCTATTCACAACGACCTTGACTCTTCTCCGATTGCTACTTCCTCGTCTTCAGAACTCGACTTTGTTGCAATAAAAATAACACTTCCCCACAAGTCCCTATACGTTATGTGTTTCTACATCCGGCCGGCCCAAACCATCGAACCCTACCAACTTGCTGTTAACGCAATCGATCAAGTTATAGAGTTATCTGATTCCTCTGACGACGTCATCATTTTCGGCGACTTTAACCTGCCCCAACTGCACTGGGCTTTATCCGATGACGAATCGTTTTTCATTGCTTCGAATCCCAACTCAACTAAAGAATGTCTCTTCATCGATCGACTAACCGACTCAAGTCTATGCCAAGTAAGCGGCATCTCTAATTATATGGGTAGGCAGTTAAACCTCATCTTCACTACTGACCCACTTAACTCCTCTGTCTCGCTTTCTCCTTTTCTTCTTTCGACTATTGACAACCTTCACCCCCCACTTCTTCTTTCTTTTTTTCACGACCCTCCTCTACAGTCCACACCACCCGCTGGCCCCCCCTGCTATGATTTTCATAAAGCCAATTTCCGTAAAATTAACTTGAATAGCCTTGAAGATCGCAGGGATGCAGCAGACATTCTCTTCATTCATCGCCTCCTCTCAGGCTCTATCGATTGCTCGTCCCTTTACAACTCCATCTCCTTTAATACTAACCCTCGTAATTTAAGACATCCCCGTCTGTTCTATCTACCAACCCACCGCACGTTCTATGGCTCCAACGAACCAATTTCCCGTATGCTACGGAAGGTAAATTCAAACATTTCTGTTTTTGATTTCAACCGCAGCACCGCCTCCATTAAACTGAACCTCCTTAATCTCTAGCTTGTAAGTATTAGTTTTTAAGTCTAGCTATAAGTCTTAGTTTTGTTTTAAGACATATTATAGCTTGTATTAAGCTGAATAAATGGGGGCGCATGCCCCACCAAAATTAAACATTTTTTTTACGTTAAAGTAAAATTTTAATGAAAAAGTTCCTTAATTCAAAAGTATTACTATGATTCTAACTTAATAAAAAAACAAACAATAATCATAAACAGTGTTTCATTTTGCAATTGCGTTTTCTTCAGGGAATAATTTTACAGGATATAGGAGTCCTTCTTGCATTTGCCCCATTTCACCGGGGAAATGTAATAATGCTGCATTTTTTTTGTTTAAGTGTATATACTATGTTTACAATGCACTTACTAAAAAATGTATATTGGTTGAGATACTTGAATATACGCTTTCTTCAACACAGAAAAAATTAAATATCTAAAGCTATTAGTCTTCGAATCGCAAATGATTGAAATTTAAAAAAAAACATAGGGACGGGCTACAGTCCGCTTGGGCGAACTGTTGGATACCCTATTCTTATTCCTATCCCTCATAAGTGGGCGTGACAAAAGTCTAAGTATGGTTGAATTGTTAAGAACGCTCTACATATTTTGTTATATAACATTTAAAGGATTTTATCAAAAAAAACGCTCCCTAGCTCAAACTTGGGTGTTTCAATAAAATTGTTTTATTTAATTGTGGGCGTGTCAGTAGGCGGATTTAAAAAAAAATTAACACATGAGCATAAAGGGCCCCTAGAGAGTATATATTATAAATTTCAGCTCCCTAGCTCAAACTTTGGATTTTCAAAAAAATTGTTTTATTTATTTGTGGGCGTGTCAGTGGGCGGATTTTGAAAATATTTATACATGAGCTTAAAGGGCCCCTAGAGAGTATATATTAAAAATTTTAGCTCCCTAGCTCAAATTTTGGTTTTTCAATAAAATTGTTTTATTTTTTTGTGGGCGTGGCAGTGGGCGGATTTTGAAAATTTTATATACCGAGCAGTTTTAGGAGTCATAGATCATATATAAAAAATTTCAGCTTCCTAGCTCAAAATTCGATTTTTTCCAAAATTTTGTTTTTTTGAGTTTGTGGGCGTGTCTGTGGGCGGATTTCAAAAATTCGTAAACTTGATTATTTCGGGACCCTAGAGAGTATATGGTTAAAATTTCAGCTCTCTAGGTCCAGTTTAAAGGCCTAATTTTTGCCGACGGACGGACGGACGGACGGACGGACGGACGGACGGACGGACGGACGGACATGGCTAGATCGACATTACTATCGATGCTGATCATAAATATAGTAACTTTTAGGGGTCTACGGGCAATATTAAGGTATGTTACAAACTATGCGTCAAAATTAATATACCCCTAGAATAGGGTATAATTATGAGGTGCGCATTTGCCCCACTCCACCCTATTTGAAGTGTCACTACTCGATTTCTACCCAGTTTATTTTTTTTCAAAGTGCATTAAATTAATTTATTGGAATGGCGGTTGCGCCTTCTTTCAAAAATTTATCATACTAATATATTAACCTCCTCTGCATGGTCTATTAACCAACAAAAAAAACTAAATCAAAATCGGATGTTTGTGGCAGTCGGTAGGCTGTCACACACACATTTAGTAAGCTATTTTTATATATATAGAATAATACATTAAAAATTAAATTATTTGTTTTATTTACTTTTAAGGTTTTTTTTTTAATAAAGAAGGCTGTTTATTTTTTAATTTTTTTACTTTTTTAGTTCTAAGATTTTTTAAGTCAAGAAAGCTGTTTTTTGTTTTTGTTTTTGCTAAATAAATAATTGCAAAAAATAAGTATTAACAATTAACGGCATGTTAAGTTGGGTAACTGGGTGAATGGTGAAAGGGTGAGAGAATCCTGCGCCCGTCACACTTAGGTCAGTGTAGACCCTTTTGATACTCTGAGGGTTAAGTCCCACACTTAAGAACCAATGAAAAACCTATGCAAATCCCAAAGGCTTATAATCCATGCCGATGCATTTATGAAACTCTACAAGTCGGTTACAGACTTGCCATGGAGTTCTTCTAAATGCCCTTTTTCATGCGACTTCTAAGGTCTCCGGTTTTCTAATGGATAAGCAATGATGTTTTTTAAAATTCAAAAACCGGAGCTCCGTTTTTGAAAGGTGTAACTATTTTATTTACTTCCACATATTGTCGAACTATCTCCAATATTTCTTTACGGGTGAGTCCAAATCCCCATTTGGCTAACGTTTTAATAGAGTCTGCTAAGGTGTTTTCGATATGTTCGGGAAGGGCTCTAGCCCTACCTTTCGAATTTTTAATTGCACCACGATAACCTTTGACTCGAGTGTACAATGTGGAAAATGGGATTTTGTATACAATTGATGCTCTATTTATTGATATAACTTCAGCATTTATTTCACTGAGAGCTAATTCCAAACTTGCTTGTGAGTATTTGGGCGGTCCGCTATATTTCTTTACATAGGTTCGTACCATCTGTAAAAAAAAGACAAAATGGGGTAAATGTAATAGCATAACGCATTTACCCCTTCTACTGTAACTACATTTAACCCAACGGTATATTTTCCTGGGGCAAATGTATTATGGGCTGATTTTTAGTATTATGTTTATATTTTTAATTAAAATTATATATACAGCCCTTTTGCGCACTCAAATAAATTATTCCTATGAAAATTTAATGTAAACATACCTTGCGTTTTCATTCCATGTCGGATTTAAAATTTCACTGACAACTTGATATGCGACCAATTTGAGCTGCACTTGTGAAATGAATTCTCTCTTTCATCTCGGTCGGTAACACAGATCTGATAAGTAGCAGCCGTGTAGATAATGAAGTTTTCTAACAACTCCAGGTATGGCACACTAAGTTCTGTTGGTATAAAAGGGAAAAAAGCGGCTATTACAAATACCCCGCTATTACAAATACCCCGCTATTACAATTACCCCACTCCACCTACAAAAAAAATATTTAAAATTTTAAAAGCAATTGTTGTTGTCAATTATTTTAATTATTTCCCAAGCAAATTGTTATTGTCCGGCTTTACCCGTGCCCGTGCCCGAGAATTCTATTGGTCAATATATTCGAGTTCCCATGGGGAACAACAACATACGCCACCCATTCACATGCCTCTATACCAAAAGGAGGATTTCTGCCTGGTAGTACAATGGACCGTTACCGAGTCTGAGTGCTCTGGGATTTGGATTTCCTTTAAAAAAAAAAAAAAAAAAAAAAATATTCGAGTAGACCTCCTTATTATTTTCTATAGCGGGTATCCGGCGTATGTTGCTGCGCCTAAAAAAGAAGATCGATTTTGACCAAACTTCACAGAAACACTCTCAGGCCAATACCGAAGATTGCCTGATTTGAGCTCAACCGGTGAAAGGGACTGCACGTTTTTTTCCACATGACTTAGGCCACTCACACAACGTCGTTGTTCCGTTTAGGGTAGGTGCTTGTTGTCTGGCTGGCGCCTATGTCAACTTGTGCGAATCAAACAACAAAGCGAAAGTAAAAAACTTCGATAGAATCACTTTTCATTCTCTTTCACACCGATTGCTATCAATGTTTGAAAAGCAACTTTCCGATGTCCGATTCACAAAAAAAACGTTCGTGTGGTCTCCCTCTATGCGCGTTCCGATAACAAAATAGGTGACGTCTACGATGGTTTTTATATGTGCGGTCTCTGTATCTGCATCGGAATTTACACGCATAAGCACATAATGCATGTGTACTCACTCAAATGCCCATAATTCACACACCGATGCAGATACAGACATCGCACATACATAACATCCTTCGTACAGACGTCATCTTTCATGGAAAAAAAAATTCATTGGAATCGGTTAACGCGTTTGACCAAACACCGGCAACAAACGCATATATGGATTGACTTTTATATATATAGATAAGTTTGTTTATGTTTATTATGTTAGACAAAGTAACTTTTTGAAATAGAGTCGATACTTTGATTTGTTGGATGGTGTTTGAATCATTTGTGGAATGCGTCATCGAAGAAGTTCCAGCGGCGGAAACAAGGTGACGTAGTTCCCGGATTCCGTGGTGTTTATGCAAGTGATGCACTTGGTAGAATATACACAGTTCACCCGAAAAACGACGAATGCTTCTATTTGAGAATGCTTTTGGTCAATGTTTGTGGCCCTTATTCGTTCGAAGCGCTGCGGACTGTTGACGGTGTGTTGTGTGCTACATATCGAGAAGCCTGCCAACGCAGGCAATTGCTTGAAAACGACAATCATTGGTACATGACGCTGGCCGATGCCACTATCACTGCGCCTGCGAATCAGCTCAGGACACTCTTCGCAATCATAATTTCGACATGTTTTCCATCAAATAAAGATTTGTGGAATAAATACAAGGATGATATGGCCGATGATATTTTGCATCGAATTCGCACTGTGACATCAGATAATGAACTGGAGATGTCAGATGAAATGCGCAACTAAGCTTTGATTTTGATCGAGGATATGTGTCTACTCATGAGTGGCAATTTGTTGTGCAAACTGGGGATGGCACAGCCAATTCGCCCAATGCAAGATGCATTTAATCGAGAATTGGGGCGAGAAATGGATTTCGATCGAATCGCATTGAGTCAAGCTGTTCGAACAAATGTGCCAATGTTGAATCAAGAATAAAAGAAAGTGTACGATGAATTAATGCAAGCAGTCGATAACGAAAATGCCGGAATATTCTTCCTTGATGCGCCCGGTGGAACTGGAAAAACATTCCTGATTTCACTGATTTAAGCTACGATTCGTTCGAGATCTGCGGTTGCCTCGGCACTCGCCACTTCGTTAGAAGGCGGTCGAACAGCTCATTCTGCATTGAAATTGCCACTGAATCTGCAAGTGGATGAAGAACCTACATGCAACATTTCAAAGAATACTGCGATGGCGAAAGTACTGCAGCAATGTAAGATTAGCATATGGGACGAATGCACAATGGCTCACAAACGCGCATTGAAGGCCCTGAATCGTACTTTGAAAGATTTACGTAATGATAACTGACATTTCGGTGGCGCAATGATCTTGCTATCAGGCGATTTTCGTCAAACGCTGCCTGTCATTCCGAGATCAACTCCGGCAGATGAATTGAATGCTTGCTTGAAGGCGTCGGCTTTATGGCAATACATAAAAAAATTGCATTTGAAAACGAACATGCGAGTTGCTTTACAAAATGACCAGTCCGCTGCAGAGTTCTCCAGGCAATTGTTGGCGATGGGCAATGGCGAGATTCCAGCAGACTTAAACACCGACCTGATTGAGTTTCCACAAAATTTTTGCAACTTTACAACGACACCGGAAGAACTAATCATGAATGTTTTCCCGAATATCGCTCAGAATTATGTTGACCATGTTTGGCTGAGTGTAAGAGCGATTTTGGCTGCGAAAAAAAAGAATGTCGATCATTTGAATTTCGTCATTCAAAATCAAATAGCTGGTGAGTTACATTCATACAAATCAGTCGACGCCGTGATGGATGAAAACGAAGCCACCAACTATCCCACGGAATTTTTTAATTCTTTGGAAGTTTCAGGCTTGCCTCCACACAATTTGAAATTAAAAGTCGGCACAGTAATAATTTTGTTGCACAACCTAACTGCACCAAAACTTTGCAACGGTACGCGTTTGATTGTGAAGAATCGAAAATCAACGATAACTCGAACCATCACTTGCCACAAAAAAAAATCCGAGTTATCAAGACTTCGAGTTATTAAGTAAAATATCAAAATTGTTATAAATACATAATGTATTTATTTGCGAACATATATAACACAAAAAACGTACAGGAATATAATTATTACGAGTATTTAAAATAGTCTGTTATATAACTTAGATTTTAATTCTTTTATTGAATTAAAAAAGAAGCTTTTATTTTCTCGATGTTACTGATTAGTCTTTAGGTATTTATTTATTTATTTATTTATTCATTTCATCTTACAAGTTCGACTTATTTTAGATTACTTTACAATAATAGGTATCAGTGGCGTGGCTTGGAAAATGTTAAATGGTAAGTCGGAAAAAATATGCACCTGTAAACGCTTTCTGAAATTATATTGTGTACTGCAAATCGCATAGAAGTAAAGCAATTCAAGCCAATTTTTTATACTTCAAGTCATTTAAGCTTAAATTTACAATGAACCTAAAGTATAATAAAAGTGGCTTCGAAAGAAACCTTTTTGGCAGATGCAAATGCTGTACCTTAAAGAAAATTGATAGTAAGTAATAAAAAGAAGGAACTTCATAAATCACGGTTTGTTAAATAAATAAATACATAAATAACAATTTTAATTAAAAAGCTTCACGCACAATATTTACAAAAATGTATAGATTTTATATCTATAGGTAATATATAAAAATATTTTAATATATAAAAATATTTTAAAAATAGTTTTTGTACAAAGTTAAAAAGAGAAAATATTAATGATTAATATTCTGCAAGAACTCTTTCACAAAAGTTAGGCCTACTTTTTATTTTTAAAAGGAGTCGCTTTTTTATGGATAAAAGAGCTAAATCAGAAAGCCTGTCTTCTCCTTGAGAATTTCTCAAATATGTATGAACTCTTTTCAGAGTGGAAAAAGATCTCTCCACGGAAGCAACAGTCATTGGTAGTGTTAAAAATAGTCCACTTAATTTTAAGATTTGGGGAAATGTTTCACACAATATTCTTAAATGTTTATAGAGGGATAAAACGTCAAGTGGTTGAAGTGAAGACGTAGTATAGAGAACTTTCGAACCAACGACCATACCACGTCGAGTTAATCGGTTCTCGTCAGATCACCGTAATTAAACGACGTTGGGCGCGGTTAGTACGTAGATGGGGGACCGTTTGAGAACAACCGTGTGTCATTGGCCAGTCCCATCTACAGAGTTGAGGTAGATAATATACGTGGTATCACAATGGACCTAAATTGGTCTAAGTGTGTGGGCTTCTGACGACAACCACATAAACCTAACCTAACCATAGAGAACTTTCAGCTCATTTTTTAAACCTGCAAAATCGAAAATTCCAGGGAAAAAGTTAATCACCGAAGATATTTTATCATCTGGGCTTGACTGGGCAAAACGACTGTATTTTGATTTATTGAGTAAATCCAAAAAAATAAAATCCGTGAAAGATTTATATCGTGTCTTAATTTGAGATATAATATTGTCCTTTATTTCTACAAAAAGGCGCTTATAGTGAGTCTTTAAATCAAAATCAAGTAATCCGCGTTTCCGTGGAGGTTCAGCACAATCATTTATACTTTCAAAAATTAAATCAAATTTGTTTAGAAACTCAGTAGAAAGCCAAGACTCAAAACACTCGATTTCTCGCTTAGCAACTTCAACATCTGTTTGTTTATTTTGTATTAAATTAAACAATACATCGGTTTTAGCAAATATTTCGGAAACCGCGTGCAGTAAAAAGCAAAAAACTTTCCCTTCTAACTTAAGCAATAAACTTTCGGCCGTTGAAAGTGCGTCAGTGTCCCATTCTTTGCTTAAAAGAATGGTCTAATATTTGCTTAAAAGTTTCAATAATATCTAATCTACAGTTAAAAATAACGTTAACTATTCGCGAATGGTAATGCCAGCGAGTTTCTGACACTCCCGGCATGCGTCTGTTTGCTATTTGTTTTAAAATATTTGAACGTTTAGTCGATTTATTAAAGAAGCGTACTATTGTGTTTATATTGCCAAAAAAAACTTTCAATTCAGGTATATTTTCCAGTGATTGAGATAACACCAAATTTAAAACATGTGCGTAGCAAGAAATAAAATAAGCCATTGGACAAGCATCCAGGACTTTTTTACTTGCCCTGACATAACCGCGGCCCCATCATAAGATTGCCCAACTAATTTCTCCTTGCAACCGTATACATCAAGTATGTATATTGAAAATGTGTTTTGAGAGCTCATCGGCATTTCGACTCTCACTCACGTCAAAAAACCCAAGAAACCTTTCCTCTACTCCTTCCTCCGATAAGTTACGCAAAACGGCACTAAGTTGCTCCCTATGGCTCATGTCTGGTGTTTCATCAATCATGATGGACACAAATCGCGTTTCACTTATTTCTACTTTAATTTCGCATTTGATCACTGCGGCTATCTTTGTATTAAATCGTTTTGGATGTCATTTGATAGACCCGAAAAAACCGGATTACGTGCACTTGAACACTGTTCCAAATGAGAGTCCATTAACTGGTCATACTTAGATAAGTATAAAAGTGTTTCGACATAATTGCCACGATTATTAGAATCTGGCTTTTCATTATGACCCCGAAATGCTTGTTCCCTATCCCTATCTATAAAACGTTCCATTAGTTTACGGTTACTATCAACTTTTTTGTTGTGAGCTACAAAGGAAGTACCTAACGAGGTTTCAATACGATCAGTACCGAATTCGTGCAAAGATAAACAGCTACGAATGTGTTTTTCCGTCTTGACATGTTTATTTGCCGAATTAATTAAATTGTTTATGTCAGCGTAGCCCGTGCGACTCCAAACACTAGGAGAATAAGAAAAAAGGAGGCAAGGAAAACAAAACATTTTATTGAGCTTACAACTACCAGTCAACCCAGTATATTTTTGATATATGGATGCGTTGAAATGCGAAACAAAACCATCCTTGCGCTTATAATCTATTTTCATAGAAGGAGTAGAGCGTCCGATCTCTATAACTTTTTTTTTTTTAAGAAAACTCAACTTACAAAAATAATTTTCTTCTTCCAAAAGCAAATCTACTAAACAACAATTTACTGTTAATAATGCCATTTTCTCCTTTGCTGAATCTAACTGAAAACAAAACAATTTAAACTTTTCACACTTCTCACACTTTTCACTGTTTTCGATCACTTTAAATAATTATATATTGCACAACAATAATTCCACTCAATATTACTTTAAGTTACACATCGCAGTCTGCTTCACAACTGAATTTTTCAAACAGAACTCACCTCAGCTACATACAAAACTCGCCAAATAAGTCGCTGAAAAGCGGGTTATATCATTGTATATAAACTCTATAGTAAAATCATCAACACGATTTCAAAAAGCTCAACCTCCACGAATTTGGAGACCAAAAGGATGGAGTGATTGCTTCTCAATTTAAGCATAAAATATTTGTATGAGCTTTGAATTAAGAAAAGAGAATCAAATAAACTGTTGGTTAGGAAACAGAGCGAAGAGTTTATTTGATCCTCTTTTCTTCGATAAGGTATTTCGTAAGGATTTCTGACAAAAATAAGAATTCTATCATTGTATGGAATTTTGTTATCTTGTAACTTGTACCTATATGGATATCTCGCATTTTCAACTGTCTGCCTCTGGTCGCGCCATATGATTTTCATTCGCATGGACGTGTAAGTATTTATTTTTCTGTGTAACAGCGTAACAGCCGAATACTTTTTGGTAAATGGAATGTATGATGAGAGGCAGATGGTGTAAGGGGAAAGGAAACATTTTTCTACAGGATATTGAATAAAAGCTGATTTCGGTATTTTGGTATTTTCCATCAAACAAGGAATTATGAGTTTATGATTTTTTAGGGTTTTGCTATTTTCGCTGTATCTCGTCCAAAAATGCACCGATTTCTATCATTTCTTCAGTATTTGATTCGGAAATATTCAATTTGTTTGTATCAGCCGTTATTCAAAGAAATAGTTGTTGGATAGGTATATTTATCTATTAGGGAATCGATCACCTACAATAATGTTGAGGCAGGTCACTTGTAATTTAACAGTTTTTTTTGTAAAATATTCGTGATCAGCATCGATAGTAACGTGTATCTAATATCTCAAACTCAAGCTAGAAAGCTGAAATTCATATACAATGGTATCATCATAGGTTGTAAGATTATCGTTCCAGTTGTTACTTTTCTGATCTGTCAGGTGGATATAGACATGATGCTTGGCATGCTTGCGCCAAGGTTCGGTCTAGCTCGCCGGATATGGGGTGAGTATTCATGTTTGTACACCCTAAGCAACGAAAAAAAAAAATTGTTTCAAGACTTAACGTCAGCTCCTAATCATTCTGGGGTAAGTCAAGCATAGTGGCAGGTGACAGGCCACTTGGGATACCTATTTACCCTCTCTTCACAAGAATGTGAACCACCCTTCGACAACCGAGGTATCCAGGTTTCAGTACAGTTGCCCCTTTATCGACAATAGCTAGTTAACCTAATTGTTCATCGCGGAAATCAGCCTTTTCTAAACCCCCATTATCCATAAAAATTATTTAAACCATCTTGATTAACTCAACTTTAAATAATATTATTTATTAGCAAATAATCGATTAATTCCATCTACGAACTTAATATAATCTTATAGTTGTATCTACAATTTAATTTAATCATATAGATATTATATGATAAGTAAGGTATGAAACACCCAAGAGCTAAACCAGTATTTTGGTTGGTCGTAATTATCTAACTAAAACTTACGGTAGTTACTGACCTTATATTTAACCGCGTTGGCTTTCACTACTAAACCTTGATAACATCCTTAAACTCTTAAAACGCCTAAGCGACCAGATGGTGATTCGATATCCGCCACCATATCAGGGTGGGATAGTTAAACGCGACCGTTAGCGTTAAGCGCCCTAGTAGACAACCGAAACAACGGATTTTATTTAAATAAGGTGAGAATATTGAATATATATATATATAAGCAATATAATTTTTCCTTAGAGTGACAAAATATAAAAAAAACTTACGTGACCAAAAATCCCAGCCTCTGTGCGCACATTGACGAAGATTCCCAGCTTCTGAAGACCAAAAGAAAAGGTTATAAATATATATCCCCTCACACCTGTACTGAAGTCCTTAGGCACGACTCGCGAATAAAAAGCGTAAAAAAAACCCGCGCCACGATAATATATCTATTTTCTTTTACTCCTTTTTTTTTTATAAGTTAAATTTAAAAATCGCCCGAACCGAACACTTCACACCTTAACTCTGATGTCTATTGTGGATTTAAATGTAATCAAATCACCATCTAAGATCTTACTGGAAATTTTTTCCTAAATCTGCGCTTAAGGACAACACTATCGATAAGAAAAAAAATATAACCTGAAAGAGGTAGTATCCACGTAATAATAGCATGCAATTTATTTGCTTATAAGAAGCCTAATTTCCCCTTAAAGGATGTGGTTAACTGAAATACAATTCCGCGGATATCCCACGCCCACCCCCACTTCACTGCTGGAACTGGTGCAGTCTCCGTCTAGGTGGTATGTACGCGGCTGTTGTGATTGATGCCGGAGTGAAATAACTTCCTGATGGCAAGGTGCGGCTGGCGATCGCGCCTGATGAGTGATGGCTGGTGGACTTTTCCGGCGCCTTTAGTGTCTATGCCCGCTTGAGTAACCTGCCTACTACGCTGTGTAGGTGTGGCAAGTGTCTACTTCGGCGGCACTATCCTCCTTGCCGCTGTGCCAACCTAGCAGGGGCTGTAGGGCGTGATCAATTACACGCGGGTTCGGCTGTTGGCTTTCGCCCAAATCAATTTGTTTTTTTGTTTCTTCTTTTCGGTGTCGAAGCGTAGATTCCTGATTCCAGGAATTGCTCGTTGCAATCGTCAATCTTCTGTACCCTTCAGTTTGTTGTGGGTTTAGGGCGATCTATAGGTGCCTCTTGGTGACAAGACCTACTTGTCCTTTGGACAAGCCCATGCCTTCCTTGCCCAAACAGAGTGACGAACGACGTGGTGATTTTATTTGTCAAGGGAATTCCTCTTAAACAAAAAAAAATATTTTTTTTCTTATTACCTCTCTTGGAAGGGAGTTCCTTTTTCCAAGGGGCGTTGGTAATTTCCTTCCTTTGGGGCGGATGGCGGAGATACTTGTCGATTTGGGTGGCTTCCCGAATATTTCCTGGAGTGGGTAGACTGTTCCGTCTGGCTGACTTCAATCAAAAGGGACCAAACGACGACGTCGTCTTTCTTCTTTTTCTTCGTTTGACAGCTCTTTCACGATTTTCTTTTATATCTGACATTTGTCAGTGAGGCCAATTGAACGCATCCAGGCTTATCCAAATGTCATGCTACGGCCGTGCTCGCCTTATGGTGAGACGTTACATCGCGGTCCGTGATGGTTTCTCTTGTGGAAATTGAAATCGGTGTTGTAAGTGGCTGTCACTTCCTGAATCCTGAAGTTATGTGGATTTATAGTTATTTTTATCGTGACCGTCTCATTCGTAACACAGTCGAACTTACGTAGTGCATACCTAGTAAACCTTCTTTGAATTTTCTCTAGGCGAGATTCAGCATTCCGATAAAAAGGATTCCAAACAATACAGCAGTATTCTAATATCGAACGGGTCAAGGCATTATACAAAGTTTTAAGAGTATATGGATCACTAAAATCTTTAGAGTTTCAAAAATGAACCCTAGCATTTGATTAGCTCTGCCAACTATGTAGTCTATATGCAAAGAAAAGTTTAGTTCAGTGTCAAAGATGACTCCTAAATCTTTTTGGTCTGAAACCCTACTCAATGGCGTGTTTAGTATTTTATAATTAAATAATATAGGGAATTTTTTCCTACTAAATGTGAGAACCGAACATTTTCTTATAATGAAATGAAGGCCATTAAGAACGCACCAATCATTTAAACTGTTTAAGTCATATTGCAACGCTAAGACATCTGACATACAGTTTATTGTTTTGTAGATCTTTAGATCATCTGCGTACAAAAGACATTTCGAGCTTGATACGAAAGAGGGTACATCGTTGATAAAAAGAATGAATAGAAGAGGACCAATATGACTTCCTTTTGGAACACCTGAAAAATTTCGAATTTCATTCGACCACACGGAACCAATTTTTACAAATTGTTTGCGGTTGGCCAAGTAACTGCCAATCCATTTTAATATATTAGAATGAAATCCAAAAAGATTAAGCTTTTTTAAAAGAACATTATGCTGAACACGATCGAAGGCTTTAGAAAAATCAGTACATACTTATACACGCAATCTACTTGAAGACGTTTTTCAATATTTTCAAGACAATAATTAGTAAAAATTACCAAGTTTGTAGAGGTTGATCTACCACTTACAAACCCGTGCTGAAATTCGGAAATATAATTACGAACAACTGAGTACAACCTTTTTTTAACAGCTGCCTGGAATATTTTAGGAAACAGCTGCAACTTCGCGATAGGCCTATAGTTTTCGATATCACTTTTTGATCCAGATTTGAAATTGGAGTTATGAGTGAATACTTCCAACAGTCAAGAAACTCGCCAGAAGTTAAAGATAAATTAAATATAATCCTTAGTGGATCAACTAGGTTATATCTGCAATTTTTAAATAACAGTGGTGGAAAATTATCAGGTGCAACACTCGAATCAAGTAATGACAGTTCAGAGAGGATTTCATCATTCGTTAAGGAAATAAAACCAAGATTTGTTATATGATCGGTTTGATCAGAGAAACTGCAGTTAATTTCTTCACTAACGAAATTCGACTGAAAAAATTTGGAAAACATGTTACATATTTCGTTTACATTGCCACTTGAAATTCCGTTCAGTGACATACAAGAAGGTATTCCTAAAGATTTCCGTTTAGTATTTAAAAACGACCAGAAAGATTTAGAATCACGTTTTATGTTACTTTCAACATAGTTCTTCTTGTAGACGAACTTCTTTAAAAAATCGTACCTATTCTTTTTTCAAACGCCAAAACTCATGACGCAGAGATGGATCGTTTTTACTTTGTTTACACACCTTACACGTATAATTCTTCAATCTAGACAAACTCTTATTAAACCATGCAGGATTATTAGATCTTTTTACCTGTTTTGTTGGTACAAACATAGAAATCGCGTTTTCCAGTAGATACATTTTTAAATTCCAAAAACGCATTATTTAAGTTACAAGTGTCAATGATATATATAAACGCAAAATGTTTAACGAATTTGCAACCAATTCGTCTGAAGGTGGTTGAATGAAATGATCCTTCAAATCTTTCTCCATTACATCACTGTCGCTGTCATCGTTATTGTCGAGCTGTGCAAATTCCGATTCACATCTGAATATCTCGACAACATCTTCATCTGTTGGAAACTCCAAAGTATCAATATCGTCGTATAATACACACTGCACTGTTCATACGTATCTTCACTCTGTGTATGACGTATTTAGTCTTTCTTTGTGTTATTTTAGGCGCCTACTATTTTTTCCAAAAATAAAATCTAAGCTTTGAGTTCGCTTTGACCAATATACCGGCTTAGTAATATGTGTTCGAACCGCCAATAACAAGAAATCAGACAATTCTTAGGACCAACAGTGCCCCCGAAAGCGATGCATAATACAACGAACTTGAAAAACACGCAGAATTTGGGAATTCCCCTTCAGAATTCGACTTATCGAAGGTGACGCCAAATAATCTCTTCGAGTTATCAATTCTTTCGAGTAATAGAAGTTCGAGATTTCAAATAAAAATTATATGTAAATTTCAGTCTTGGCGCTATTGCCAACCAATTTCATTCGAGTTATTAAATATTCGAGTTATCGAAGTTCGACTTATCGAAGTTCGACTTATCGAAGTTCGACTTACCGAAGTTCGACTGTATTATTCAAGCAACGATTTTGATTGGAAAATTTAAAGGCGAAGATGTTCTTATTCCGCGGATTCCACTTATTCAGAACGATTTGCCTTTCGTATTTAAGCGTCTTCAATTTCCCGTACGTCTCGCTTTTGCTATGACAATTAATAAGTCGCAAGGACAATCGCTGGATGTGTGTGGCATAAATCTTGAATATCCATGTTTCTCACATGGTCAATTGTATGTGGCGTGCTCACGTGTCGGCAAACCTCGCGCTTTGTACGTGTACGCACCCGATAATTTAACGAAAAATGTTGTTTACCATAAAGCACTTCAGTGAAAAAGCGGTAGGTTGGCCGACAAGTAAATCGCTACGGTTTTTGGACTTGTATTTAATTTTTATATAACTCAGCTACTATAGTAATCGATTTGATTCTAATCGATCCTCTAAGTTTCTGTGGAGTGAAGTTCGGAATATTGGTTTGAATAAGGAAAAATCCATAGCCTCGGAAGACAAAATTGATTTGGAAGAGCTCAATCGAAGATTTTCTACTCCAGGCGCACCTCTTGCCACAACCCTACCGCGACAACAAGAAAATAGAGAAAATGAATTTTCCTTGACTGCTGTTGACATATACAATGTCGGAAACGCAATCTTCTCTATCAAATGCAAGTCTGTTGGCTTAGATAAAATTCACCCTGACTTCATAAAAATGCTCCTTCCTCTTATACTTCCTTACATCACCCATATATTTAACACCATCATTATGAAATCTACCTTCCCGTCCGCCTGGAAAAAATCTAAAATCATCCCGATTCCTAAAAAAGGAACAAACTCTGAATACAGACCTATAGCCATCCTCCCTTTCTTGTCCAAAGTTTTTGAATCAATTGTAAGCTCCCAAATAAAAGTGTTTATCAAAGACAAGCAGCTTCTTAATCCTATGCAGTCAGGTTTCCGGTCCGGACATAGCTGTACATCTGCTTTACTTAAAGTCTCTGACGATGTTAGACAAGCAATTGACACTAATTATACAACTGTGATAACATTACTTGACTTTTCTAAAGCATTTGACTGTGTTAATCCAAATATTCTCTATGATAAACTTATGACATACTTTAACTTCTCTGACACTTCTAACAAATTAATTTATTCATATATGAGTAATCGCTTGCAAGCTGTTTCATGTAATAGTAAACTGTCTTCGTTTCTCCCTGTTAATTGTGGTGTTCCTCAAGGATCTATTCTTGGTCCATTATTAATGATTTACCTTCCGTTTTATTGCATTGTCAGTATCATATATACGCTGACGATGTTCAACTGTACATAAGCTTTCCTATTGGTATGATTGAAGATGCTGTTTCGACGATCTGTATTCTGTTTTCGAGTGGTCAACTCACAATAGGCTAAAGCTGAACCCCGGCAAAACAAAAGCCATACCAATATCCAAACATCAACCAATCTTTCAGATTTTCCTCCTATCTTTTTAAATTCCTGCCAAGTTGAATATGTTAACCAAGCAAAAAATCTGGGAATTATCTTTAACAATAAGTTGACATGGGATGTTCACATAAATTCAATTATTAATAAAATATATACATCGCTACGTGGTTTATCTGTTACAAAAACAATCTTACCTACCCAAGTCAAACTGAAATTGGTAAAGGCACTAATAATACCCATAATTTCATATGGCTGTGAGCGGTTTGCCGATCCTGACTCATATTCGCTTCAAAAACTGAAGGTTGCTTTCAACTCAATTGCCCGGTATGTTTTCAATCTTCGAAGATTCGATCATATATCATCTGAAGCTCGTCAACTCCTTGGATGTAATTTAGAGACTTTTTTCAAATATCGTTGCTGTGCTTTACTCTTCAAGACAATTCACGTGAAGGAACCAAACTATTTGTTTGATAAAATTAATTTCTGCTCATCAAATCGTTACACAGTCTTACGTCCTGCTACATTTACCCGCTTGACCTCACGCAGGCAATTTTTCATTTATGCTGTCAAACTCTGGAATAGTCTACCCATTCCTGTGAAGTCCTTAATCGAACGCCGTAAATTCCTAACCGTTTGTTTCGCAACCCCTCTCCAGTTTGAACTGATTTAACTTTCTTGTTTTATATGTCTTTTTGATCTTTCTCTTCTTTGGTTGCGCTTCTATTTGTTTTACTCTAAATTTAATCTATTTTACTTATATACATGTATTTTCTTTTATTTCTATTAATTTCAACAAAGCATTCTTGCCATTAAATGTTATATTCTTCATTTATATCCTGTACTAATTATAAGCTAATCTTGATGTACAGCGTTTCTGAATCAATAAATATATAAATATAAATATATGTTTTGAATAAAGAATTTTAATTGACCGGATTACATGAAGCGAAAGCTCGGAATTATTAATTTCATTACCTACCTACATTAACGAATTTGGGCGGAACGAAGTTCGCCGGGTCAGCTACTGATATTTTAAAAATATCCTTATTGAATTTAAAAACATTAAAACTTAACAACATAAATAATCGCTTTTTACCGATATTTCTGGGTGTCGGTTCATAAAAAACTGTCATTTTTTTGCCGCAACTGTTTTAGATTTGTTGAAGCTTTTGACAATCTTGTTGGCTCTGCAGCATGCGGCTCGCGGCTTGGCATTTAAGCATCTTTGGCGTGAGTGGTATACCAACTTGAGCCAGCCTTACGATTTTTCTGGACAAATCTTCCTCTTGTTCAGGGGGTGAACGTTGTTGAAAACGGCCCAATTTCCTCCTATAGTTGAACCAATTTTGATTTGGTTCCGGGATTTTTCTAGGAATGTTATAGCGCCATCGACCTTTTTTTTGAAAGATAACCTGGGTTTTGAAATTTTGCCTGAAACCAAACGAAAAATGCAATAAAAGTTTTCATGTATCTACTTTTTTTTTTTTTTTTTTTTTGTCGGGGTGTGTGAAACTTTCTGCACTGGAGCACTCAGACTCAATACTGGTCCATTGTACTACCAGGCAGACACACCACATTTTACTGTGGGAATTTACTCGTTTTTCTAAGAAAAACGAGAAGGCGCTTCAATGATAAGGAGCTTAGGTTTACAGCACTCACCATATCCGCACCAAAAACCTGCCACCTGATACGAGCAAAAGCAGGACAATCACAGAGGAAATGTTCCGCAGTGTCGTCGCTTTCTCCACAGGCTTCGCAGTTGGTGGTGTCGCTTAGGCCTAGCACCATAAGGTGTTTGGCAAAAGCGTAGTGTCCCGTAAGAACGCCAGTAGTCTGTCTGCAGTCTTTTCTGTTGAGAGACAACAAGAATGCCGCGGATTTCCCACAGACGTCGGGGAGCATTTGCTTAGTCTGTCTGCACCCAGGAGAGTCATGCCAACGGCGATTGTGTTCATAGGAAACCCAACCGTCAATGGAAGCCCTGACCGAGGACTCAGGCAGACAGATCGCTGGTTCAGGTCCTGAGAAGTCCCTCTCTGAGCCTTGTCTAGCAAGTTCATCGGAGATCTCATTTCCCGTGATCCCGTTATGACCCGGGACCCAGACAAGTTTAAGTGAATTCAGCCTTCCGACCGAATTCAGAGATATCTTGCATTCACGTACTATTTTGGAGGTAGTAAAGGGTTTGATTAAGGCCTTAAGCGCAGCCTGACTGTCGCTACAGACACAGATACTTCGCCCCCTCCACCTGTTCCTCGTAACATAGTCCATGGCCATTAGGATAGCATAAGTCTCTGTTTGGAAGACTGACGCATATTTGCCTAACGGAAAGAATAGTCTAACGTTATCGCTCTCCACGAAGACACTAGCACCAGATCCTTGATCGGTTTTGGAGCCATCCGTAAAGATTCGACTGCATTCCCTTCCAGGTTCAGAGTCCGGCCAGAGCCAGTCCTGGACGCGAGGAAAGTCGACCTCGTATTTGCGCTTTAGCCGAAGTTCCGGTGTGATCGCATCAGACGGCATATCCATAAGACAGGAGTCGAAGGACAACCGTTGCGCAAGTTCATCAAAACTCCAGTGCGAGTTATACCAAAAGCCACCTCTTGTAAGACGTGAGATAGCCTTGATTGTACAGCCCATGATGTAAACATCAAGGGGCGGAAAGTTCAATAGTGCATCTAGGCAGGAGCTAGGCGTGCTGGGGAAGTCCCCCGTGCAGCCGAGACATACCTGCCTTTGGAGTTTGGCAAAAGCAGCAGTGACGTATTTACGTGAAAGCTTATTCCACCAAACAACCGATGCGTATGCTATAAATGGTCTTATCATAGCCGTATAAATCCATAGGACTCTTTTCGGTGATAAGCCCCATGTCATGCCGAAAATGCATTTGCACTGCCAGAAAACAGACAGCGCCTTGGCAGTCTTCAGCTCAACATGTTTGGACTAAAGAGGTTTGCTATCCAGGATGACTCCCAGATACTTTGCTTCATTGGAGAGTTGGATTGTGACGCCTTTTAGCACTGGCTGAGTCAACCCGACCAGCTTCCTCCTTCTCGTAAAGAGAACAACCTCAGTTTTAAGAGGATTGACCGAGAGCCCATTCCTAGTGCACCATTCGTCGATCACGTCAAGGGCCGCCTGCGCCTTGGCGCATACAGTCGCTAGGCATGATCCAACAGAAAGCACGGCAACATCATCCGCGTACGCTTGAGCGTAAATATTAGAACTGTTGAGTGCGTTCAGCATACACCACAGCAGTGGTGACAGGACGCCGCCTTGCGGGCAGCCTCTGTTTACCCCCGCCATAACATAGCGGCCACAATCCGCATCCGCAACCAACGTTCTATTCATTAGCATTGCTTTAATCCACACCACCAATGGTTCGTCTACGCCGTGTTGTCTGGCGGAGCTGCACATGCTATCAAAAGTCGCATTGTCAATGTATCTACTTAATAAGTCGCAGTCAAGTTTTGTATCGGCCTTGTTAAGAACATGAGAGACTTTTGTTTAAGTATAAAATTATAGTTAAACAAAAGTCTAGCTGATATAAAGGGTCTTTCATTAAGGACTTAACAACTTATTTTTTTAAATAAAATGCAAACTACTTGATATATTTAAAAAAAAAAAATTGTATTGGCTTGAATTATACTATCTAAACATTTATGAATGGAATTCGACTTCGTTCATATGTCCACCACGAGAACGTATGCAGCGGTCGACACGTTGAACCCAATTTTTGATGACTCGGCTGCGTATCACTGATGTTCAATTCATGCAATTGCTCAAAGAAATAATATTCCAACAGGTCTCTGAAACGAATACCATTTAGCGTAACGTGACAGTCATTTTCATCGGCTTGAAAAACGGCCCAATGAAAACCGCACCAAACAGTGTCCTTTTGCGAATGAAGTGCTGTTTCATGAACCACATGATTGATCTCAACTGTCCAGTAACGCATATTTTGCTTATTGACGAAGCCGTTTAACAAAAAATGCGCTTCGTCGCTGAAGATGATTTTGCAGTGGAATTCTTAATTTTTTCCTTCATGTCCAGAACCCAATTCGAAGTGGCTTTAGTTTTTGAGTCAGCTTGATCTTGTAAGGGTCAAGATCCTTACGCAAAATTCGCCATAATGTGGTCTGGGAGAGGCCGAATTCTTGAGAACGCCGTGAAATTGACTGATTTGGCTGGTTAGCGAGGGACGCCTCCACGCATTGGGTCACTAGTCATTCCTACTATACGAATCCTTTCTTTCTTGCGGCTGCCTGTCACATGAATCCCTAATCGCCACTCATTACGTGATTCAATTATGTGGCCATTTAAGTAAACAAAAACAAACCATCAAAATTCCCGCGCCACATTCAAATGTAACAACAAAACCATTCAAACAAAGTCACCTAATTATAATTGCCTACTGACAAAAAAAACATAGATACCTAATTACTAAACAATTTTCCACTGAATTAGGCAAACGAAATTACATTCATTCCCACTGAGGTAGGTATATCAATTTAATTGTCACATAGATACCCACCTACCAACCAACCACCTTCATCCACAATCTATCCTGTTGTAGCAATGCTGAAAGTCAATTTCCGAAATATTCAATTAAAAATCGAAATAATGGTGCACTCCCTCATTCCTGAATCTACAACAAATCTAAATATGTATACCGACATAACGTTCAGCACTTCTGCAGTCCTCAAAACATGCACTGGCAAAACAACTCTCGGTTCTAAAACATAAATAAATAAAGTTTGCAGATTGAACGCAAACTGTATAAAGTGTTACATAAACAACGAATATAAGGAAAACACAACAACAATAACCTATAACTCAATTCAATCCAATCACTTGTCATTTGTCAATTGCAAAGATACAAAATTCCATTTTTAACCAAACCCATAGGATACACACAGCCGCACACGAAACAGTGAGAAACCCCCAAAAAAAATGCAAATTTCCTCTTTAAAAAAAGAAGAAAATTCCCAATACTGCATCGAGTGGTTAATATACAACAAAACACCAAGTTTTAGAAATGCTCACACCCTCCCTCCCAAGGCAAACACAAAACATTCCAACATCCCAAGCATATAATAGCAATTCACACCGAAGAACAATTGTGATTGGTCACCGAATCCGAATTTACAATTCGAAACTTGGCATTGTATATACGAAAATGTATCTCGAAGAAAGAATGGCGATATGTGTGTGCGCTCGGCGAATGAATGGGATTAATACACAGGAACACAACAGAACGCAGAGGAACACACCCCTGTGTTATTCCTTTTTTTCTCTTTCACTCGACACAAAAACACAGCAGCAGCACACAACAGAAACAATCCCAGAACAGTGGTAGGCCATTTAAGACGGCATTCTCCATGCGAATTGCTCTCGGAAACGAAACACAGGTTCACGCACACTAACTCAATGTATACCTGTACCAAAGAGAGATGAATATATCGCTCGAACTCTGTTCAACGCGAGCCGAATCGACGCGAGTAAACCCAACCCTACTTGGCACACTCTCTGTATCTCGTTTGCACACTCAGCAGCTACGTAGCCATGTGTGAGATAGCTTCTAGCTGTGACTGTGTGTTTGGCGATACACAAAAAAACCGTATTATATCTATTCATACTGTAGGCAAGTCGATGGCATTCAAGCAAACTCGGTGATCGTGTCAGAATCAATTATTTCCCAGCAAGTCAGTCACTGAGATACATTTGTCGTGTTCAGTTCTCTCTCTGTTTGTTTTTGTTCCTTGTATAATTGACCGCACAACAAGAAAAAAAAATCTCCATCATTCTTTGTGAATATCGTATCTAGAACGTTATAAGAAGAAAACAAATACACATAATTTTATAGTGCATGATGATAAACTTTATCGATTAGAACCGATTATACCGCCACAAGTGCTCGCCAGTGAAGTGAAAGATATATTCGCCGCAAAAAAGGAAGCGAATAAAAAAAACTTTGAAATAATAAACCCGGTGAAAAGAAACTCAAGCAAAATTTATTTATCCAGAATGGCAACCCTATCGTCGCATCCCCAGTATGGATTTCATCTGTCGGGCGGCGGTATGGATATGCCCACACCCGGTGACTACGCTCCGCAGTCGACGCTCAGCCCGTCGGACATGGATATCAAGCGAGTGATGCATTTTTCTCAGGGTGGTAGCTTGGCTGCGATATCCGCCGCCATGGGGGGTTCTCCCGTCGGCGGACACAGTGCCAGCAATGGTAATCCCATCATGGGCACCGCCAGCATGGGCAATCATCCAATGTCACATGCTCAGCAGAATCATTCGCCAAATTCGAGTGGTGGCAGTGCCAGTGGCGGCCACCATCCAACATCCCCAGGTCAAGATGGGCACATTAAGCGGCCGATGAACGCTTTCATGGTGTGGTCGCGACTTCAGCGACGGCAAATCGCCAAAGACAATCCAAAGATGCACAATTCCGAGATCTCAAAGCGACTTGGAGCCGAGTGGAAGCTGCTGGCCGAGTCCGAGAAGCGCCCCTTCATCGATGAAGCCAAACGCCTGCGGGCACTCCACATGAAGGAGCATCCCGACTATAAGTACCGACCACGCCGTAAGCCAAAGAATCCTCTTCACGCTGGTCCCCAAGGGCTGCAGATGGGTGCCGGCGGCAATGGCAAACAACAGATGAATGGCGGATCTCCAGCCTCATACAATCCCTTCCATCAGTTGCCGCCGTACTTTGCGCCGTCACATCACCTCGACCAACCCTATCCAGTGCCATATTTCGGTGGATTCGATCCGCTGGCTCTGTCGAAACTCCACCAAACTCAGGCCGCTGCGGCGGCAGCTGCTTCCAATCAGTCGCAACACCACCATGAAGCGCAGAAAGCTCCCCAACTACCACCCACCACACTCAGCTCGTTCTACTCCGGCATCTACAGCGGCATGACAGCGCCCTCCCTATATGCGGCGCATTCCAATGGACTCTACAACACCTCATCGACATCCTCTCCCGGTTCCAGTCCGGGCACCCTTACCCCCAACAACATGGTCGATTCCATGGACAGTGCACTGAGACGACCCGTTCCGGTGCTCTACTAGGATCTCTCATTAAGTTTTTAATTTTTACGTAGTACAACTTCAAAGGATTCTCAACACAAACAAAAAACAAACCCTTTGTGCATAAGAAAAAAAGACAACAATATTTTTAAAAAGTGATTATTAAATGTGGTTCTTCTTAAAAACAAAAACAACTTCACCATTAACATTCATTTTAGACTAAGTGAAACCAACAAAATGCGAGGAACAGTATTTTATTTATTAGACACAAAAGAAATCCTTTTTTTTCTGTGTAAAATTCCTTTTAGATTGTAATTCTTTAATTGTAAAATAATAAAACTAGTTATATGTTTTTAGTTTTCAAATTGGTTTTGCTTAGAAGCAAAATTAATAATTAAAAAAACTAAAAACATTACATTATTAAATATTGTAATTGAAATTGTATTTTGTTTGTTATTGAAAACATTTTTTATTTTATTTTATATTTGTTTTCATTTCTTTATTTTATTTTAAACAAACACATAAAATAAATTTGTTCATCTTTGTCAATGATTGTATATATAAAAAGGAAGATAAAATTTAGAATTTGAATTATTTTTAAGATGACAGAGATATTTATTATTAAATCAATGGAAAACAAAAAAATAGTTTTAATTTAAATAATTAAACAAAAAACACACACCTAAAAGATTGTAAATAAAGTTTCCTTTGTTTTTTATTGATAAAAAGAAAATATTTGTTGATTTTTATTTAATCAAAGTTTGGGTGCACTCTTTATGGAAGCATTTTACATTTCAAATTCAAATGGAATTTTTGATGAAGAGGTAAATATTCAATTCCTTTTGGATTCATTCACATTCTGCAGTAGGGAAATATGCAGATGGTGCTAAACACTGTGGAGGGTGACTGTTGCCCGGATTGATGGGGTGCCTGGCTACTTTGAACGGCATTGCATATATCCTGCGAGAAATAGAATGATCAACAAGCTTATAAAAATGCGAATAGTACCTATACGTTTTGATAGAATATACTTAATTTATTGGGGGGAAGTGGAATATCTTCTATGCGATAATGTGAGTTCGAAAAAGATTCAGACGCGTTTTGGATGCAAAGTCATACGTTCCAAAATACAAAGGAGAAAATCATGGGCGTAGCCAGGAATTTTTTTAGGTCTTTTTTCGAGGACAATTTCTCAAAAATCAATGAAAAAACGAGGAAATTTTTTTGAAAAAAAAGTAGGACATATTTATTGACAAGAATATTGAGAGATACTTTAAAAGTATCATTTTTTGGTTTCTCAAAATAGAGAAACATCGTTAGTATATGAAATGAATCAAATTGATTTTATAAATTTTAACCATTGATTTCGCGTTTTATAAAACCAATTTTCTGGGATTTTCAGCAAATTTCCTGAGGATTTCATCCTCTATTTCGGATTTTCTTTCCTTTACCATTTTCCGATGCACACTGAGCATGCATAGTCCTGAAATAAATAAAAACATCGTTATCATATGAAATGAATCAAATTAATTTTCTAAAACTTTACCATTTAGTCGATTTTCTCCCATGGTTGATCTTAGCCAGGTTTTAGCACGCCGCAAAGTGCTGAACGACATTTCTACGGTGCAAGTCGTGCAAGGTAGTGCCAATAATATTTCCAATGCATGTGATACAGCAGGAAAAAAGGTGTCCGCTAACGTGATTACGTCGCACACTTCCAAATTTTTCATCGCTTCTTCACTAAGCTGTTTGTCTTTCCAAGTGTTATACCATAATTCAATTTCTGCACTTAGATCCAATTCATAAAATTCTGAAAATGGCTTGATGTCTTCTTTCAAATCGCCAATACTTTTTTTCAACATAATGTATGGATGCAATGTGGGTAGTGAAAATGCAGGCAAATTGAATGGCGCGAATCGATTTGCAAGCGATGATATCAACGATTCCAAATACGGAATTAGCAACGATATTTTCCAATAATCATTTGGATTCGATGCAGGTTGATTTGAACGATGCTGCTGTCGTTGGGTTAGTCTGGGCATATCCAATTCAATATCAATCGAGTTCGCTATTTCTTTTGCCTCGTCTAGAATTTCATCAATCACGGTATCTACAGCGGTTCGATGGCTAGAGATAACAGTTGATATTCTATCAAGATAGTCTTTGCATTTGAGCAGGTCAAGACTTTTATAGATTGAAGACCATTCACGACAGGCTCAAGAATATCCGAATATTTGGCAATTATTGAAGTGCATATGATAAATACAGGTTTCGTTGCTACAGAGTGTAGCTGAAATGCAGCTGATCGCGTTTTTGCATTGCCTTCGGTGGATAAAGTCAGTAATGCGTTCACGATCTCAACGAAATTGGCTTTAAAAACAGCAATGCTCTTGTGTTTTTGAGGCCAACGAGTTTCACAAAGGGCGGGTATGTTCGGAGCACGCTTTCGCCGTAGCACTGATTCTCGGAAAAATCTTATTATGTCTTTGATGGTGCCAATAGTGTTTCGTACTTCCGGGACCGTGTTCAAATCATTAATAACAAGGTTCAATCTGTGGCTTGCGCAGTGGAAAAACAATGTTTTTTTTGTATTTTTTTCGGATATGTGCTTGAACGCCTCCTTCTTTTCCGGCCATAGTACTGCAGCCATCGTACCCTTGCCCAACGTATTTGTTCGGTTCAAGTTCACAGCTCACGACTGTGCGATCAATTTCATCTGCAATTGTTGGAGCGTCCATCGCATTTAGTTCAGAGAAACCCATGAATTCTTCTCGTATTTTTGCTTGGCTTTTGTCGTAAAATCGAATACCCAATGACAGTTGCTCTTTTCCTGATATATCTGCTGTTTCATCAGCCAAAATGCTGTATGCTGATGCCTTTTTAGCGTCAGCAATTATCATATCTTTCACTACCTCGCCACATAATGCAATTATCTCGTTTTGGAATTGAATCTTCTTCTTCGTTTCGCTAGTTGTCTCGTGCATTTCAGTGAAATCGGTATGCTCATCGTAATTTTCCGTTTCCATTGCATCAGTAGGTTCATTTATCTGCATTGCACTCGCACTTAGATTCGACACTTCAGCTTCACTTTGACTTGACGTGACAGCATCACTTTGGCTTGACGTGTCAGCTTCACTTTGTCTTGACGTGCCAGCTTCACTTTGTCTTGACGTGCCAGCTTCACTTTGGCTCGACATTGGAGGAGCAACCGGAAACGGTTCTATACAAATATACGCACATTTCAAAAGTATAAATCGCAAAATACTTTGAACTAATTTTGGAAAAACAAAATATAATAAACAGAAACTTACTAAAAAATGATTGCACTCCTCCTGCACGTAGTTTATGATAGTTGCCTTTAGCATGTTCTCTAATAGCTCCGTCCCCTTTGTTGTCCGTTCGGAAAGTAGTTTTGCAATATGTGCAATACGCCGAATGCTCACTTTCCTTTTTAATCCATGGATATTTTTTTGTCCACAATTTACCCCATGAGCATGATCTTTTTTTCTTTATCCATTACTAAAAAACCAAAAATTGATATCACAGGACAACGATAAAATTAATTGGTATTCACACTTCCACTTTTATTTCCACTTGTTGTATTGAGCTGAACCGTTACGTTAGAACGATCAATCGCGACTAATTGTTGTTGCCGCAATGCCGCATTCAAAATGCCGCATTCAGATGATTAAGAATTTCTTTCGGCTCAATTTAGATAAACATAAAACGTTTTGAACAGCGGCAATATCATAAATACGGCACAGAGAAAACGTTTGGAGAAATATCATTGAATAGTCCTCGTTTTTCGGCAATTTTGCGAATTGTCCTCATTTTTTATAAAAATTTTCATTGATACTCCTTTTTTTCCGCTTTTTTCCCAAATTGTAATCGTTTTTTACGAGAATACTCTTTGAAAAGTCCTCGTTGTTTCAGCATTTTCTCCAAATGTCCTCGAGGACAAAGATTAATTTTTTCTTAAAAAACGCAGAATTTTTCGAGGACATTTGGCTTAGGTTGGGGCATTTGCCCCTACCTGCCCCTACCTGGCTACGCCCATGGAGAAAATAGTGATATTTTTTTTTATTTTTTTTTTTGTACAAGAAAATAGTGACATAGTCGCCAGTTTCAAAACGCTTCCCAAACGTTATTGATGCACTCATCGATAATTTGTTTGATGCTTTTATTTGAAATTGGAATCGTCAAGGCTGCAATGTTTTTCAAAGGTTTTTGAGAGAGGTGTTAAATCTAGAATGTTTGAATACATTTCTATAGCGATTGTCAGTTTGGATTTAGAAGTGGAAAGTCTACTGGGACCGCACTATTAAAATTAACTGGTGAATTATACAACAGCTTAAATTCGTCTGAAATACCGGCTTCATTGTTTATTGATATCACTAAAGCTTTTGATATGGTGGATCATTCGATATTATTAAATAAACTTTACCGCATAGGGTTTAGAGGCTATATATACAAATGGTCTGCTTCTTACTTAAAAAAACCGTAGACAAATGATCAGAATCAATAACATTTATAGCTCCCAGAAAACTATAGCACTCGGTGTTCCACAAGGATCTGTTTTGGGTCCTATATTGTTCTTAATTTATGTTAATTCATTATTTGATCAACATTTTAAAGGTAAAATCACAGCGTTTGCTGATGATACTGCTCTCTCGTATTCAAGTAGAAGCTTGCTTAACATATGTTGTGACGTAAATTATGACCTAGACTTACTTAGGAGATGGTTTTTGCAGCACAAATTAGTTATCAGCGACAAAACAAAGTTTATAATTTTTAACTTGAAGGGATATTTTGCGGAAATTTTGCCATTTTTTTACCATTCTACTAATTGTTCACGTTTTTGTTTATCTGACTCAGGTCAACGTTCCTTTAACTAATTGGCATCGTGCTCCAATAAATGCTTTAGAATTGAGTGTGTTGATAACTTTAAATACTTAGGTATTATATTGGACAACAAACCAAACTGAGCTGGTATAGTCACACAATTTATCTTAAACATTACTTTAACAAAATGGTGAGACAATTATATCACCTAAGTCTTTATTGCAATCAACCATTACTGAAGCTTGTGTATAATGGACTTTTCAAGTCAAAGCTACAATATGGGATAAGCTGTTGGGGTGGTGCCTATTTTAACAAAACTGATCCATTACTCATAAGCCAAAAGCATGCCGTTGGAATCATATGCAGGGTGAATCGTAGAACTCCGAGTTTTGATTTGTTTAAGAACCATAAAATTCTTCCGTTAAGGCACCTTTACTGCTACAAAGTCCTTAAAATATTCTTTGATAATTCGGGATTTTACGCTGTAAGAAATAACGAAAACTATAATTTGCGAGTAAATGCCAGACATTTTGTAACTGCTCTTACAAATAATAAAGTCGATTTTGCACGATTTTACTATGCTACCGCACCTCGTCTCTTCAATTCGCTTCCAGATACTGTTAGACGTGTGGGAGTGAAAAGTGTATTTTTGAAGTGTATAAAAAATTGGATTATGTCCTTTGATTATTCAGCCATAAATGGTTTCTTTACGACCTGAATATTGCTCATTAAATGTCATATTATATTTTATCTTTCCAACCTAATTACTTTTGTATCTAATATTAATTTTTTGCTTACCGATTATAATTCCCCATCAATAATCAATAATTTATTTATTTTATTTTTTTTTATTTATTTATTGTATCATACATGCTAACACAGTAAGAATTCACTTATAAGTCTGTGAAAGATAAACAGTTTTAATTTAATATCCATAAATGATTTGAAAGTTAAGTTAGACTGCTTTTATAAATATTAATAAGGTTTTTCTTATATTAATTTTAAATTTAATTATAAATTAATTTTAATTGAAATTGAAATTGCTTGAAGAGGGATAGGTATGAGAAAAAAGTTAGTTGCTCTGGTTTCGAAGAAAATTATGAAGTTCGTTTTTAAATCGTCGTGCATTAGTTAGCTCTCGCAAGTTACGTGGGAGTGAATTCCAAAGGCGGATAGCAGAAACAAAAAACTGTCTTTCGGATGTTAAACATGAAAAACGCGGAAGTACAAGACAAGAAGTTCTGTTAGATGCCGGAAACTGGATTTTTTCATAAAGATATGAAGGCTGTCTACTTAAGAGTATGTTGAAAAGAAGTATGACTGTTCGAAATTTTATATAGTTACCAAAGGACATGTTAAGTAGGTGTTTTGCAAGATGTGAAACGTGATTATGTCTTTTTAAACAGTACACATAGCGAACAGTAGTGTTGAAAGCCACTTGAAGCCGCCTTCTACTCTCGGCATCACATCCATAAAAAATTTCGCAACCGTAGATAAGTACAGGAATAACTAACGTTTTAGCAAGTAGCAGTCTTGTTTCAAGAGGAGTAAACTTTTGAGCAGTCCATAGGGTTCGTAGAATACCATAAGTTTTCCCAACTACTGTATTTATGTGGTTATTCCATGTTAAGGTTCTATTAAAGACAAGACCTAGATTTTTTGAAGACTCAACAAATTCAATTTCAGAGTCGTTTAGCATTAAATGAGGGAAATAAGAGAGATCTAATTTCTTTTTAGAAATAACTAAACACTTACACTTCGTTGGGTTAAGTATTAGGCCGCTTTTAGATGACCAATTCGAGATTCTTCCCAGATCTTCATTTAAAACACTAACGCAATTTTCAATTAAGCCCAAGGAACAGCTTTGATAAATTTGTATATCATCGGCATAAATATGCTTAGATGAGCTTAATATGACAGAAGCAATATCGTTAATATATATGGAGAACAATAGAGGCCCTAGAATAGAGCCTTGGGGAACTCCTTGCCTTAAGAGAAGAAAATCGGAAAGGTTGCCATCTAGTGACACGGCCTGTTTTCGTTCACTTTGATAAGATGATATTAATTTAACAGCAGTGGGGGAAATTGAGAAAAATCGCCTTAATTTGCTGAGCAGAATCGAGTGATTAACAAAATCAAAAGCTTTGGAAAAGTCTAAGAGTACCAGAAAAGTAACATTGTCCCTATCTAATTTATCTCTTATATCTTCAATGACGTTCAACAAAGCAGTTGTACAGCTATGTTTACTTCGGAAACCTGACTGTACTTGTAGCAACAAGTTATTTTGAGCAACGTAATAATTAAGCTGCTTATGCATAATTCTTTCACATATTTTGGACAAAAAAGGTAGGATGGAGATTGGTCTGAATTCTTCACCTTTAGAGTTCTTAGGTATTGGAATTATTTTTGCTAATTTCCATTCGCTGGGGAAAATGCCGGTCATAAAAACAGTATTAATGATATGAGTTACAAACGGTAGCAGAAACGGCAAGATTGCTTTAACAAAAATCGGATTTACCTCATCAACACCTACAGCCTTGGACTTAACAGACAGAAAACTTTCTACTATATCCAATTCACTTACCCTATTAAACACAAAAGACGTAGCAACCGGTAAAGAAGCATCCTCGACTGAATAGTTAGCTACTGGGTCATTGCAAAGTGGGTTTGACAAAAAACGTTCGATTTAGTTCGTTGGGATCGATTCCGGTAGAATACTTAGCTTTTTGCTTCCCGATTCCTAATTTTCGAATCTCATTCCATAGTTTATGACCACCGGAAGAAGAACTAAGTCGGTTGGAATAGAATTGTGTCTTAGCATTGCCTATTTCACGAACAACACTATTTCGTACACTTTTATAAGCCTGATGAAGCTCTTCCACCCGAAAATGTTTCCATCGTCGATACGCCTCATCACGTTGAGCCATTAACTCTCGAATTTCGTTCCTTAACCAGGCTTTTGTTTGATCTTTTATAATAGCAGTTTTTATTGGAACGTGTAGATCGAAAAGAAGATTTACGTTGTTTTGTAAGAACTTAATTTGGTCATCTGGAGAGGGCATAAAATAGATAAGGTTCCATGGAATCGAATTTATATGTTGTTCAAGAGAGGTCATATCAATATTTTTGAAATCTCTGTATGTGTAGGTGGATGCTGCTGCGTTATTGCCAATATCAAAGTCATACGTCAAAAATATTAAATCATGCTTCGAAAAAGCTGGTGCAGAGATTTGGTCATAAAATAATACTTTGTCAGAATTATTTACAAAAAAGACATCTACTAGTGTACTGGAGGTGGTGCTAAAATGCGTAGGGACTTGACAATTCACGGGTTTTAAATCAAACAATTGCATATTTTCACTTAAATGACTTTCACATAGCAAATTACTATTAATGTCACCACAAACAATGACATTGCTTGCGCAAGTCGAAACTTCTTCCAAAACGTCGTAAATAGGTGTCAGATCAATATTCCTATTTGGTCTATATACAACACCTAAGCAAATATTTCTTTCGCCCCGAATTATAGATACAAATAAATATTGGGAGGCAGACCCTTTCGGCGAACGACATTTTCGTCGACAGACCAAACCCATTCTAACGTATATTGCAACGCCTCCACCAGTACTATCACATCTATCTGCTCGAAAGAGTCTGTATCCACTTATATCATAGGCAGCATCCTTCACATCTTTATTAAACCAAGTTTCCGACACGCAGATTGCATCAACCTTAGAATCTACAAATATGTCTTTAAATTCATCCAATAATTAGTAAATAATTTTAGTATTTCCGTCCTACATTCTTGTCATTGAACAACTGATTGTAGTAGATAACTATTTTATACTCCCTTTTATTTTATAAATGAGTAATGTAAAACATTGTAATTTGTATAAAATTGTATGAAATAATTAAAAAAAAATGTAGATACGTATCAAAAAAACTTCTTTCTTACGTTGTGGAGCTCAGCCACACGATACACTTTACTTTTTTTGTTTTGTTTTATTCTTTGTAAAGGGTGTTTAAATTCGAGGTATCATTTTAAATTGGTCACCACTTTTTTACAGCTACTAGATTACACCGAAGTTTTTTCAGGTATAAAGTAAATACATTCCCGACTATGAAGAAAATCTTCACCGCTGTCCTAGCACTGGCTTACATTCCAACACCCTGTTAGTTAGAGTGGCATTTATACCAAAAATTGGCAGAAGTGACTACTAGCTCGCCAAGAGCTTCAGACCAATCAGTCTGACTTCCTTCTTGCTGAAAAGCATGGAAAGGCTGGTCGAGCTTCACGTGCGCAAAACTGCTTCGCGATTGCACCCACTATCTCAGATGCAACATGCCTATCAACGCGGAAAATCCTGCGAGACTGCGCTCCAAAATCTAGTTGGTAGAATTGAGGGCGAGCTTGACAGAAAAGAATACGCGATGGGCATTTTCATCGGTATTGAGGGTGCTTTTGACAATGCGACTTTTTATAGTATATGCAGCTGTACCAGACAACACGGAGTAGACGAACCATTGGTTTTGTGGATTAAAGCAATGCTAATGAATAGAACGTTGGTTGCGGATGCGGCCGTTATGTTCGAACTACGATTAACCAAACAGCTTGAAGAGTACACCTCACAACTTAAATCCACAATGCTGGAAATGAACAACATCCTTCTGACAAAACTTGTTGCCATGGTTGCAGATTTTTCCAGCCGATTCGACGATGTCAACAAATCCATAGCTGCGCTAACAGTGCGAGTTGAAGTTCTCGAGCAAACGTCGGAATCAGTCTTATGCTCACAAATGGAAAAGGAGATTTCAGGTTTGAATCACAAGGTAGACACACTGGAGCGTGAAAAGTTGGCTACTGATATTATCATCCATGGAATTCCAACGACTGACAACGAAAACCTCGAAAGTGTCTTCAAAGAACTAGCGACAGTCAGGCTGCGCTTAAGCCGCACATCGTTAAATGCATATCAAACGCAAAAAAAATTTAAAGCCATGACAGGCTAATACAAAATTTATTAAATATAAAAAGCTTCAAACTATCGCAGAAGAAATCACAAACTTCAAAAAAACTAAATCTAAAATTCCGCACTTAAAGGACCTTAAAAACTAAAAAAAAGGAATCCACAAAATATGTAAAAACTTAACACTAGTCACGGTTTTATACTGTCCCCCGTTGTCCTGGTACCAGCACGACGAAGAACGTAGATGGATGATGGCCAATACGGCCTATAAAACGCGCACTATCAAAACTTCAACGGCAGAATTCACAAAAAAAAAAAAAAATGTTTTCCTAACATTATCTTAAACTCGAATAAAAAAACTAATATAAAAATTAAACCAAAACTACAACTATGATTGAAAAAAAATCCAAAAAAAGCAAAAAGAATTCAAAAAAACTAAAAAGAAAATTGAAGCAGGTGATGGTGCTTGCGGGGGTGTGTGTGTGTGGGTGAGTAGAGCCAGCGAAGTTGGAGCTGGAGAGCGGCGGATAGACGGCGACGGCGACCAATATGAGCAGAGCCAGGCGACCAATTTCTCGTTCAGCCTGTCTTCTGTTCTCAGCAATTAGAAGAATAAAAAAAAGGAGACTCCAACTAGGTTGTGTGTTCACCTTGTGCTTTATTCAACAGACTGCTTTTAAAAAAGAATAAAAAAAGGTGGCTCCAACTTGGTTGTGTGCTCACAAACTTTATTTAACAGACTGCAACAATTCATATTTCACGCTGCCGTCTTATACTCAGAAACGCAACGGTGCAGTGTGAATCTTAAAACAACAATAATTCTTTATTTTCGCCGTTGCTGAATTCTGTGTATACGAGGACTCACATTTGCGTCTTTAAATAACATTTTAAAGTTAATATGCGATATGTGCTTTTAAGTTTAAAAGTGCTTACAAAATAAAAATATGCTTTCTAATGGCATAGAATGAATGTTATTGGAAATGAAAATAATAATTGGAAAAAACAATAATAATTGAAAACATGATGACTTAAATTAATGCGGCTGCTACAAAATTAAATATAGGCTTCAAAGACAAATTAAAATTGGAGCTTAAACTTAAAAAGGTTAAATCAACGAAAGGCTTTAATTCTTTACGCCATTGCGTTTTACGGGGTGGGTTTCAGCACTTCTTGGTGCGTGTGGTTAATGTTGTCACAAAAACATGTAGGGGGGGGGGGGGGGGCACAAGCACTGCACTTTATGTTCCTTTTTGTATATTATATGTTTCACTGTTTAATGTTGTCACTTTTGTACTCTTGTTATTGTATTGAAATTGTCTTTGTTCACTGTCGTTGTTGTTTTATATGTTCGTTGGTTGCGGCTCTGGGGCCGTACAACCAAAACCCGTTTGAGCGGTTTCGCTGGTCTCCACGGGAGATTGTCCCAGCATGGCAACAAGATTTTAAAGCCCAAGGTCAAATAGGGGGCAGAGGTCCGAGCAACAGGCCAAAAGTGGTGGCCCAAACAAGACAACAACCTTAAAAACAGTACTCCTAATATGTCTTATTTTAAAATGAACATTTCACCTACCTCTGCAGCGACTCTATCTGTCCACCAGGCCACTTGCTTCACTACTTGTTTAAAACGGAGTTTAGACCACCTAAGTGTCAGTTATTATTTTAAAATAAAATCTGACTATATATATATATTTTTTTCCTCACCAAAGTAATTTCGAAAATTATTTTGCCAGTGTACTGGCGGGCGAACCAACCGCAACCAAATTTTTCTTCTTAAAAAAAAAATCCAATTAATCCTAAGGGCAACGACCGCTCAGAAATAATAAAGATCCACAGCTGTGATCAGTTGACCGTGATATGTTGTACATATATATTGTACTAGCTGCACCCGCCCGGCTTTGCACGTACCCGAGAATTCTATTGGCGAATATGTACCAGTAGACTTCCTTATTATTGTCTATATATGTTGGCGTATGTTGCTGCGCCTAAAAAAAGAAGACCGATTTTGACCAAACTTCACAGAAACACTCTCTGGCCAATACCGAAGATTGCCTGATTTGAGCTCAACCGTTGAAAGGGACTGCACGTTTTTCTCCGCATGGCTTAGGCCGCTCACACACCTTCGTTGTTCCGCTTAGGGTAAGTGCTTGTTGTCTGGCAGGCGCCTATGTCAGCTTATTTGTGCGAATCAAACAAAAAAGCGAAAGTAAAAAACTTCGATAGAATCACTTTTCATTCACATTGCTATCAATGTTGGAAAAGCAAGTTTCCGATGTCCGATTCACAAAAAAAAATTCAATAAGAGTTATTTGAATAAAACTTTGAACAAACGATATCTCAAGAATGTAAGTGCGCACAAACACCGCAATAGGCTTGAAACGTTCGTGTGGTCTCCCTCTTTCATATTCGCGTTCGGATAACAAAATAGGTGACGCCTGTACGATGGTTTTTTATATGTGCGGTCTCTGTATCTGCATCGGAATTTACACACATACGCACATATGCATGTGTACTCACTCAAATGCCCATAATTCATACACCGATGCAGATACAGACATCGCACATACAAAACATCCTTTGTACAGACGTCACCTTTCATGGAAAATAATTTCATTGGAATCTATTAACGCGTTTGGCCAAACACCGGCAACAAACTCAAAAATGGATTGATTTTTATATATATAGATTTAGATCTTGTCCATTTCTTTTCTTTCTTTCTTTATCCTCTTTCTATACCCTATTCCTTCCTTTCTCCTTCTATCTATACCTTTCTAATTTCCCTTTTCATTCAGCTAATTCTGGAAGGAGAAAGAAATAGTTCACCTTCCAGTCGTCAAGATTCGTTGTTTCGTTTTCTCCGGTCAATAAAATAAATACTCCTAGTCATAAAATACATAATCTAATACTAATCACTAAAAAAAATAAAATAATATAAAATAAAAACGTATCTATACCTACACGATCAGCCATTACACAGCACGAAATCGGAAATGGATTGGAATTGGGACACTGGATTCCAATTAGGGAAATTTAAAGGAAAAATATAATAAATATATTTAAGTGTAAGGAAAGGAAGAGAATGGAAGAAAGTGGAAGAAAAGAGAACGCGAAGACAAACTAGTAACAAGAACACAAACTGTCAAAACATATTGGTTGTCAGACGAATGGAAGGATTGCAGCTGACACCGCGTCTCCACGAGACATAATTTCAGTCAAGACTTCAGTCACGACAACAATGTGTCTCGTGTAGACCGCGATTTTGTGGGTCATGTCCACAATCTAGACTTTTCAGTCTGACTTTTTTTCCTGCCATCTCTGCAGACTGATCTTCTGACTGAAATTTGACATTTGAAGTCTATACCAGCGTTTGACAGCAAAAAATCATTTTGTTTTGGTAATTCTCGGGAATACAAGTGCGCGCATACAATTATGGCTGATTTTCGACTTTCGCAAAGTGATACCTTAAATTTAATAAATATGTACCAACATAGTGAGCAATTGTGGAATTACAAAAGCCCGATTTATAAAAGGGTCGATTGAAAAAAAAGGCTTGGGAAGAAATTTCCAGGCGATTCGGAGTGGACGTGAAGAATGTGAAGAATAAGGTGAAGTCCTTGCGCTTCGCTTATGTAGTGGAAAAAAAGAGTAGACCAATCGAAGACGTCTGGAGCTGGGACTGATGAAGTGTATGAGCCGCATCTTTTCTATTTTGATTTGTTTTCGTTCCTGGATGATGTGATTGTTTTGCGAAAAACGAAGACCAATTATGTTCTGGTAAGAAATATCTGAAAAAAAATAAATAATTTTAATTCAAGTTATATTATTAGGATGACACTTTGGAGCGAGCTTCTGAAGCAATGGAGGACGATGAATATGATGACAACGAGGATTTATTGTTGCCATCAACTTCTTCCGCAAAGCGCAAAAGCCGAGAACTTAATGTTACATCAAATGTAGTGTACCCACACAGACTACAACCCAAGATCATATTACCCCAACAAACGAAGGCAACATGCGGAAACAAAACGAACAACAAGTGACCTAATGGCCACACAGAATACACAAACCCATAATCGAATTACCATTAGCAAAATACATAATGAGTGATCTAGGTGACAATGCATTGCACACTGCACTGGCATTGACCCACTCGAGTGAATGTTATGTAAACAAAGCGATAATGCGATAGTTCATTATGACACAAGTGCAATTCGTTCATTCACTACTTCCAAATTGCCAAATGTTAGTTGAAGGAGTAATCCGACTCTTTCTTTTATTTTAGGTCAGAACTCGATACTGATTTGAGAATGCTAAGAGGGAATAAAATTAGTATATAAGTAGAACATTTTGTAAATAAAGATTAGATTCAATTAGACTAAAGTTCGACTTGTTTCTCACTTCTATGGCACTTTATGGCGTATTGAACCTGCCTTTCTCTCAGCCTTTTTCCACTGACATAACACTACTAACGGAGTACCGTACGTAGTATACAGGTTCTACGAGTACAGTTACAGCATACATTACACAAAATATGAGGATGCAATTAATGCTATTATTAATAGCACAAGCCAAGTGCCTGAACCAGGTAATAAATAAAAATAAACATTTAAACCTTTAAAAAAAAAAACACTTATCAACAGATGAACAGGATAAATTTACAGACTTCGGCGGAAGTATCGCAAGCCACCCAAAGGACTTATCGCCAATCGAAGCCACTGCTGCAACACTCAGAGAAAAATACCATGAAAACAATAGGATTTGCGATTAAACCAATAGTTTTTTACCATTGTTTTTAGTCGATAGGATCGGTACTATTAAAATAATAATTTGTAAACTATTATTTTAATGGGACGTTCGTACTATAAATTCAATCGTGAACGACTATTGGTTAAATAGTGTGTCGTATTAAAAGGTTAATAGTTTGTACCATTGCTTTTCAGTCATACTATTGATTTAATACACACTATTGCTCCAATAAGATTCCTATTGATTTAAAACTGTACATCCTATTGAAATTATAGTATTTACTGTTAAAATAATAGGACCGAGCTTTTTAAAACAATAAGATTATACTATTGTCCTAATAACCTTCAAACCATTGCTTTTATGGGATAACTATTAATTCAATGTGACTGGTTCTATTGAGATTAATAGTACTTACTATTAAATCTGTTCTATCATACTATTGTTTTAATGACTTATGACCCATTGTTTTTATAGGATAACTATTGATCCCATATGGCTGATCCTATTGAAATCAATAGTATTTGTTATTGAATCTGTTCTATCATACTATTGATTTAATTTGTATGGGATAGCTATTGATACAATAGGGCTGGTCCTATTGAAATTAATAGTATTTACTATTAAATCTGTTCTATCATACAATTGTTTCAAAAACCTTTAAACCATTGTTTAGATTGTTATATGACATCAGTGTGTCGGGTCATGAAATTTATAGTATTTGCTATATAAATAACAGGACCAAATTTCAAAAACTATTCCATAGAATGTATACTTACTACATAATACGAAAAACTAGAAATGGAAAATATATACAATTTTTTTAATTTTATGTTAGTTAGTATTTTGTTTTGTTATATGTAAAAACCTAAAAGTTCGTTTTTCAAACCAAATTTCGCTCTATAGTCAATTTTAAACTTGATTTATTTTTATTAAGAGGGCATTAGCGATTGAAATCAAATGATGTCGTTAAGTATGTATACGTACTAAGTAATGTATACGAGTACAGTATACATATACATATATATGTACTTATACCTAAAAAAATCCATTAATGTTGTTGCAGCTCAATCTGAAAATCCACTAGAAAAAAACAAAAACATCTGCGTTTAAAAAATGAACCACAAATTGAAAAGAAAATTACATTTTTATTGAATAATTTGTATGTATTACATTAAAGTAACTTTTATAATAAATTCATATTCATACAAATAAAATATGATGAAGTCTCGGGAACCTAAAAAAACATCAAAAAGAAATAATTTGTTATTTAATGTGGTAGTTGTGGGATTTAAAAATGTGGAAAAAGGTAGGATGTTCTTTTATAAAAAAATTTATCTTACTTGTATCAATTTCTTTTTCCAGTTCATTCAAAAGGCTTATAGACGTTTTATCACGTATTTTTCTCTTATAGTACGGGACTATTTTTTCTACAAACGATGGCCAGAGCTCAAAAATATGCGATTTAGGATGTCGTAGTCTATTTCAACCTGAAATATTAGAAGATTATGTTTTGTATTTTATTCTAAGGGCATGTTTTCGCGTTTTAGTTTAAATTATTGTAATGACATTGTTAATTCTTAGTTATTAAAGTATTTATGTTTAAATTAAAATAATGATTAAACTAACCAACGTATGTCCCAGAGCATGCTTGAAAAGAGGCCATTTCGTAAGGACGTTTACATTTCCGTTCGTAATGTCTTTTTGACTTTGCCTTACGACTTTGCTCCATTTCTCTTGAATATCAGTCCATGGCTCATTGTTATGCATCAGCCATATGATCGTCTGCTCAACATCTGGATTCAACGGTTCATGGGATTCGGCACATGTTCCGATACCATCAGAGATAGGAGTTTTTAACAAACATATTACGAGAATTAATTAAAAATAATAATAAATAAATTAATAATTCTTTCTTGATAACGTACTTCTCTTGCTATTTATGTTGCAAATATTTTGTTATAAAACGGCGGAATACGCAATTATGTCGTTCACTTACAAAATGAAGTATTGTGACTTGGAGATTTTAAACGAAACTGACAGATACGGCAATGTTCTTCCAAAACTTTTATTTTTAAACAGAGTAAAAGTTCAAAGACGTACCGCTCACTTGATTAAGAACAGGTATAGTTTTTATTTTTTTTCTATTTTTACGACTTTTTTTAAATCTTTCGATAATTTGGGAAAAACCAAATACAATGTGAAAGAAGGATATATTGGGAATTCAGAACATCACTGCGGCAGTGATGCAGCAAGAGCCCTCGAAAGGTATCATCACGTTCATTATTGCAAATTTGATAAAAAAATATTGATGACATTTTAATATGAAATTGACATTTTGTAAAAATATCCGTTTTTGGTGTTCCAAGAATCTCTTGGTAAAAAACCTTGAACACAGAAATAGTGCACCGATTGATAGGACATTTTGGAAAAATACCACTTTTCCGGTTTTCAAGGACCTCTTGGTAAAGTAAATGTTAACATAAGAATACAACGCGGTTTGTAAGGATATTTTGGCAAAATATTTTTTCGGGCTTCAAGGACTTTTTTTTGGTTTTCCAAGGACTTCCTGGTAAAATAACTTTTCAATAAGATCAATGTTCATCGCATGATACAGCAGTCCAACCATATTAAAAACCAACGAATGATAAAATAAACCACTATTGAACGCAGCACGCAAAAGTTTTTAGTTTTTACTTATATCCTATATGGCACTAAATAAAAACAAATAGGTAATGAAATCCGCGAAATGATAATACATTAATGAATAATTATTTCTTGATAACTTACCTTGCTTTATATTTGTATTACAACTATTTTGTTGTAGGTTCTTTTTAATAAATACTTTGTTAGCTTTCACTGATTCCAACCGCTTTCAATCACGACACTGAAACTTATGATAAAATATTTGAAGCGTAGACATTATTAAGAAGTATATCAATGGTACATACGAGTACTATTAAAGCAATGGGATTCTAATAAAAAGATATGCGTTTCAATGGGATGTACGTTAAAATACAATAGGAATCACATTGAATTAATAGGATGTTTACCATTAAAGTAAACGTTTACCGTTAAACCATATGTATATTAATGGTACATACTATTAAAACAATGGGATTCTAATTAAAAGATATGCGTTTGCGAATTAATAGGATGTGCACCATTAAGGAAACGTTTACCGTTAAACCATATGTACATACTATTAAAACAATGGGATTCTAGTTAAAAGATATGCGTTTCACTAGGATTTACGATAAAGTGCATCAGGAGTCACATTGAATTAATGGGATGTTTACTATTAAAGTAAACGTTTACCGTTAAACCAAATGAATACAAATTTAGTTTTTACTTATATGGCACTTATTAAAAAACAAATGGTAATATCCGCGAAATGTTAATATATACATCAACAAATATTTTTTGATAACTTACCTATTTATATTGAAAATGTGTGTATATATTCCTTTCTAATAAATGTACTTTATCGATTTCACTTTCACTCCGGTTTTTATCACAACACTGAAACTGATGAAGAGATATTTACAGTTTTTTGCGAATTAATGTTATCAATACTATTTTTTTTATCGATTCGAGGGGTCAAACACCCACAAAAGAAGATGTTCTGCGGTTGTTTCACCTATGTTGGTAAAGAATATCTTGTACCAATTGAAGGAAAAATGAAAAGACAAAGAACAAGAGATTCTAAAACAGAAACTGTCCGCCGAGCTGGAAATAGTTTATGCGAGCTTGTATATTTTAATTCTAATCAAGATTTCATGATTAAGATCCAGATCGAAAAATCTTTGTGATGCAAATGGAACTTTGTTGGACATTTGTATACCCTATGACTCATAATAACTCATATAGTAACATACTTTAATATTGCTCGTTGACCCCTGAAAGTGACTGTATTTGTTATCATTATCAACATCGAAAGTTTCATATGTCGATCTAGCCATGTTCGTTCGTCCATTGTCAAATTGTATAGGCAATAAAGCTAGAAAGCTGAAATTTGAAAAATATTTATATTTCAAAGATTTCAACTTTTAAAATCGGCAATTTAAAACAAATTTTATCGAAAAAATCAACATGCGAGCTTGAAAGCTAAACAATTTATTGAAGAAGTCAAAGCAAATTTAAGTCCTATGCTTTGCAAAATAGATAAAGTAATTTTATTCCATTCCATTCTACAAAAAAATTACCACCCTACTTTTTGGGGCGCTTTATGTATAACAAAATATGTGGACAATATCCTTCTTAACAGGTTCCCACACATAGATTTTCGGCACGCCCACTTTTTCGGGGATAGTAATAGGAATAGGGTATCCAACGCCCAAGCGGCCTGTAGCTTTTCTTTATGTTTTTATTTCACTTTTTAAGGACAACGCTAACACTTTCGTACGGATTCGCATAGGTATATTCAATTTTGTTTCGAATTTAATGTTTTCTTACGAAATTCTTATTGAAATCAAGATGACTTAAATAAAAAAAAATTTCCGCGAATTCCACACTGCAGTAGATTAAGGTTTGGTGTTGAACAGTTTTACCGGGTTTGCAAAACTTATTTCGTCAAAAAGGTTTATGTCTACCTTCCTTTGTCTTTTGGGAAGAATCGATTAATGTCGTTTTAAGAAAAAGAAATCAAATCTTAAACTCAAATTGAGAAAAAACCACAATAATCTGACAAATCTCAATTCAAATTTAAATACTCAGAAAAGAAGGGGAGTTTAAGAATATCTTAAAATTATACGAGTAAGTACTAGATCGTTAATTAAAACGTGAAGAGACAAAATGAGCTAATTTGGAAATTCGCAGGAAAAGTGCTTTACTCTATGCTGCATTTACATGCGGTTGGCTGACTTATAGTATGATACATATACTGATATTTATAATGGTATACAGTATTATTATTTTTTTGCAATCAAAAATGTTTAAATGCATAAAACAATTAAAACAATAGTGCGATTAATAATGAAAAGTCAAATCCTATTAAATCAATAGTTTAAACTGGTTAAATAATTGGCGGGTGCCTAATTTTGCACAATAGTATCAATGTTATTAAATTTATATCAAAAACTATTAAATTAAAGGTCCACCCCATTGAACTTATTAGACACAGTATTAATACTATATTTTTTTAATGGTATCACAACTATTAAAACATTAATAGTATTTAATAATGGGACAATAGTATACGTTATAAATTATTAATGGTGAAATATTATTAAATCAATAGTATTTCCCATTAAATTAATAACGAATACCCTATTAATAATAAAAGGATCAATACCATTGTGTTAATAGCCCGCATCTGTTTGATTGCATTAGAAAACTATTGTTTTAAAAGAAAAATGTTATTAAAACACGTCTTATTAATCCTATGGTCGTACCATTGACGATTTAATGGGATACTTTTCTCTGAGTGAATGGCTGATTTACAGCAAACACTTTCTCGCCACATAATTCGCTCTTTAAACAAAAAGCAACAAGCGTACGCATCTTCTGCGTATACTTCGTTAGAAAGTAACGATATTTTGATATTTCAGTGAAGTTTATCAAGTTATATGTACCTACTAGAAATTTATAAAATGGATTCAAAACACGAATGTGATGTAATTTATAATAAAATATATTTATGTAATTTTAATAGCACTTTTTTTTATTTTTAACCGCTGATAGTGAACATCCCCGTCAGTAACGCAAAATTTTCTAACGTTATCGCGAATTCCGGTTGCCATTTTATATCCGCTTAGTTCCGGCGTAGTGAGCTGTGTCATTTTACTCGGAAGTTCACATACAGTTTGTCTATCCATTTCAGCTGCTGCTCCTCTGGTCAAATTGGGGGAAAGTAAATTATGTAAAACGCAGCAGGTCTTATAGTAGATCGCAAGTATCCACTGACACTTCAATGGGCCTATGAAAAACTCGGAAACGCGCAGCAAGTCTGCCAAATGCCATTTCAACAGTCAAACGTGCGCGGCTCAATCTGTAATTGTAAGCCTCTTGAGATACTGTCAGTTTAGTGTTCCTGTCATATCCCTTCATTAGATTTTTGTCAAGTCCAAAAATGGTATCACCAATGAAGAAATATGGCGTCAAAGTACGAGTATCTTGGCCCTTTAAGGCTTTCGCAGGCGGTATATTAAGTCTACCGTGTGTTAGCAACGAATATAAAGTGCTGTTTTTTAAGACAACAACATCTGAAGCTCTACCATTGCCTCCAACGTCTATATAAATAAATTTGCTGTGCGCATCTACCACAGCTAATAAAACGATGCTGAAGAAACCGTTATAGTTGAAGAAATCGGATCCAGAATGTGGTGGTGCTTTTATTCGAATATGTTTTCCATCTATTGATCCCATTGTATAAGGAAAGTCCCAGAATTTGTCAAAATCTTCGGCGATTTTGAACCAATCGCTTTCAGTGGACGGCATCTGAAATACAATAATTTAAAAATTTGATTTCCATACATAAATATCTGAACTAACCGTCATATGTTCACTTTGAAGTGCGTTGTAAATTGCTGTTAGAACTTGTGGTACGAATTTACTAATAGTTTTCCTCGATACGCGTGAAGGAACTCCATAGATCGGTACGAATCCCCAGTAGCAATATATCGTAACGTGATTGCAAGACGTACTCTCGATGTTATTGCATATCTCATTATCGTGTCTTGCTTTTTTATCGATGGTTCCACCTTTAATAAAATGCAAAAAATTATAGCATTTATCACAAAACTTAGATCCATTTAAGCCTTACTAGTGCCAGAAGATATTCAAACTTGTCTATTGACATTCGGCAAAAGTTTTTGTAATCCGATGCGTTGTCCCATAAGACATCTTTTAACAAATGCGCTTCCAAATCGTGTAGCTCTCGCTTCTGAAGAAACGGATTCACCCACAATCTGTGCTTTCTTTTGTTTTCGGCTAACATCTGGTTTTCTAATTTTTCTAGGTCGTTTAATGCTTTCAAAGCGAGAGTCACCTTCACCTTCTTCTTCGTTGATGACATCTTGTGAAATGAAATGTCATAACAAAATTTGACCAACCAAAGCAATGCAAATATGGCGGACAAGAGGTCTGACTTAAAAGTCTGACATAATTCAGATTCGTGGAGACGCGGTGTGAGGAAGTGTTTAATTAAATTATTAATTTTGGTTAATTGCAGGAAAGTGAACGGATAACTAAAAGAGTGAGGGAATCATTGTCTCACTGAAGTCCGCTCACTGAAATGCGGATTGTCCATCGGATCAAGTAAACAATCTCCAGTGAAACACTTGTTTACATTTTGTCTGCTTTAATTTTTTCTCTTTTCTTTACAGGTACGGGAGTGTGAAGGATGGTGAACGGACTGGACAATGAGGGGAAGGTAACAAAAGTGGGTCAGTTTAAATTGATCAGCTGTGCTAATAAATTGTTGTTTATTTTCAGGGTCAGTGTACTGCTCCGTAACACAGTGTAGGAAGCCTCGCACCCTTTGTCGCAATTTAATTTGTAATGAACAGCATGGATTTGTAAGAAACAGATCCTCTAATGCCTTAGAGAATAAGGACGAAATGGATTGCATATACAGTATACACTGACTTCTCTAAAGCTTTCGACCAGCTGTCCCATGAAATAATCGAGTTTAAGCTCAGGGCTTTTGGTTTCCCACCAAGTTTCATAAAATGGGTTAATTCATACCTTAGATCAAGGGTTTATCAAGTCAAATTTAGAGGATCGCTATCTGTATCTTTTACAGCTGAGTCTGGAGTTCCCCAAGGTAGTCACCTCGGACCAATTCTATTTATACTAGCCATTAATGATGTTAAAACATGTATAAATCACAGTAATATCCTGATCTACGCTGATGATATGAAAATATTTAAATCTATCACTAGTCAGCAAGATAGAATTTTTCTTCAATCTGACATTAATAGCTTCGCCAATTGGTGTGATAAAAACGGTTTATCCCTGAACCCTACCAAATGTCAACATATGACATTCTGTAGGAAGAATATCCCTTCCACCTTTCAATATTCTTTGTCTCAACATATTCTTTGTAATGTTGATAATTTTAAGGATCTTGGGGTTTATTTCGATCCCAAACTGGTTTTTGCCAAGCATATAATAATAAATATAATAAATAATAAAGTTAATAAATCTAATTCTATGCTGGGCTTCGTAAAAAGGTGGGCGAAAGAATTTAATGACCCATACGTTACTATGTCATTGTACAATTGTTTTGTCCGTCCAATTCTAGAGTATGCTTCACAAGTTTGGACGCCGTTCTACAATATTCATTCAAATCGAATAGAGGCCATTCAACGTAAATTTATTCGATTTGCACTTAGAGGACTTCCATGGGATGATCCTTTTAACCTTCCTCCTTACAGTCAGCGTATTAAGCTTCTTCAAATGTTTACCCCTTTCTCAACGAAGGCTTAATAGCGATATCATTTTTTTACAGCAGCTTATATCCGGTCAAATAGATGCACCTGACTTGCTGTCGTCTATTGGCTTTAATTTTCGTGGTGGTGCCCATAATTTGCGCAGTGCTGAATTATTGTTTAGCCCCCATCATAGAACGAATTATGGGAAGCATGAGCCTATTAGTCGCATGAGTAGAATCTATAATCTAAATGATCATGTGATTGACTTGCATGTTAGTAAAATTAAGCTAAAAAATATTTTGCGTAATAATGCTTCAATGTCTTAAATTGTTTGCATTATTTTGTGTCTGTGTTAGTATTTTGTAGGTACATAATTATTGTATTTTTAATTGTTTTGTCCTTACTAACACCTGCACTAAATGATGAGCCTGTGAGAGCACTTTTTGTGCCGGCAATTTCTGCTCGTGATAGTTGCTTGCTTTAAGCACTCCACGACACAGAGCTGATAGTGTAACAAAAAAAAACCCTAAAAAAGAAAGAAGAAAAACTGTTATATACCCCTAAGTCACCCTAAAAAACATGTCTTCAGCTAAAAAAGAAAGAAAGAAGGAATCTTATTAATAAAGGCCACAAATCACTAGTATTTTTCCTTGTTTTTGACAATCGAAGCTTAAACGGCGGATAGGCTTTTTTCAATATTTATTGAACTCATGCTATGGCTTTAACGCATATTGTGAAAGTGAAAAGAAAATAAACTTTAGTTTAAACCATAAATTGAGTTAATACTTCTCCTGTGAAACTGGGCATTAGTTGCTTAAATTATTTGATTTCTTTGTGCTTTTGTTACTTTTGTATAAGTACATAATATGTATTTTATTTGTGTTTCCTAATCCTAACGCACGACCCACTGAGCCACTTTTTATAAGCCCACTCAAAAACAAAACAGAACACATGTCACAAAAATACTGCAGAGCGCATATAGCTTCCCATATCCAAGGAGCGTGTTTAACTTATCAAGCGGATTGTTACGGCATGAATTATGAAAACTATTAAAGGCATTTATTACAGTCCCAAGGAATTTGTACTGTGGAGTGTGGGGTCGACCATTTAATAAGGAGAGACCCTTCCCACTCGCAAACTAAATTGTTAGCCAATAAAGTTTCCTACTCAACAATTCCGATAGCGAAACAGTAAGTCGGATGAAACGTTCTCAATAACCCAATTACCAATAAAAAAAACCAATAAAATCCAAATATGTATAACATTCCAATTTGACCATTTATAGCTATAAATTCGACAACAACGAAAATATTCACATCAGAATATTCAATTACGAATAAATATTCGAATAAAAGCATTTCTAAAAATATCCACTTCATTCATAACCAGGCATACTAAATATAATAGTAGCCCGCTTCCAGATACCATTCTACCTAATTATAAAAAATATCTTAAATATGATAAACATGAAAGCCAAACAAAATAACATAGGCAAACAAAAACGCCAAGCAACAAAAAAAAAAAAAAACAACAAATTTGTTGCCACTTTCCATTCGAATAGCTGGATGGGTCTTTTTTTTCGCGTTATTGTTATTTAAATTCTGTCACGACTGACTCCATAAGTCACATCTACATTTGACAATTTGTCAACATTTAGATACGAGCAGCGCTATACATCTATATCCAAGGCACAACACTCATTCCTACTCATATGAATCAATCAAATATAATTAGTTGCGTCGGATTCGAATAGAGTTGCATAGATACATCAATGGCAAAAATGTGGCTAAATCCCAATTTATGGTCTCTTGAAGATTCAGATGAACTTTGTTTGGTTAGGTCGTGTTTAAACGTTAAAACGATCTCAGCTTTTGTGCTGGTTAAACATTAGTAACTGTCAGCTAAGGCGACACATGATTCAGGGTTTTGTTTTCTGCTTTGTATAGCCCCCTTTCTTATTTTGAATACAATAGCAACAATGCGGTGGACACATCACCGTATTGTTTTACTGAACATAGATCTCAAACAACAATGGCGTGTCATGCCAACTGTGCAAATAGGATCTGTCGAATGAAAACAAAACTGGCAGCGAAGTTGGAAAACATTTGCTAAAACAACAAACTTGATAATGAGATGTGAGTATCTTTTATACTCGGTTTAAGATTAATTTAAAATTCAAGCTTTAAATAGACGTTTACAGGTGGCACAGAATTGATTGAATATCCTTTTGAGGTCGACGGTGGGCTTGAGAGTTTTACTGGCCACATTAACAGAAGATGTTTATTTGCAGAAACTCTTTCAAGTGGTACAATCTGCGATTAGAGACATTCCCAGAGTACACTCAGGGAAAGCGATATAATAAGTCAAAAGAAGGTATAGGCCGTGAGGGTGGCGACGGTGTAGAGGTAAGTGTGTTGGCTTGTGGCCCGTGCGCTGCAGGTTCAATCCCCATGGGGAACAACAACATACGCCACCCATTCTCCAGCCTCTATAGACCAAGAGCCCGAAGTAATTTTTCGGTCTGAGAGGTAACCGAAAGATATTTGCATACTGTGTACGTGTAGCCTAAGTAGAGAGTGTATCGAAAATATGTAAAGGGTTTTTCAACACTGACGCTACAAAAGTAGAGCGACAGGGACAGCAAACGACGCTGAATTTCTTGCCGCTCTTTTGACATTTCTCTTCAGTAAGTTTTGCCATTTTAAAGGGTGATTTTTTAAGAGCTTGAGAACTTTTTTTAAAAAAAAAACGCATAAAATTTGCAAAATCTCATCGATTCTTTATTTGAAACGTTAGATTGGTCCATGACATTTACTTTTAGAAGATAATTTCATTTAAATGTTGACCGCGGCTGCGTCTTAGGTGGTCCATTCGGAAAGTCCAATTTTGGGTAACTTTTTCGAGCATTTCGGCCGGAATAGCCCGAATTTCTTCGGAAATGTTGTCTTCCAAAGCTGGAATAGTTGCTGGCTTATTTGTGTAGACTTTAGACTTGACGTAGCCCCACAAAAAATAGTCTAAAGGCGTCAAATCGCATGATCTTGGTGGCCAACTTACCGGTCCATTCCTTGAGATGAATTGTTCTCCGAAGTTTTCCCTCAAAATGGCCATAGAATCGCGAGCTGTGTGGCATGTAGCGCCATCTTGTTGAAACCACATGTCAACCAAGTTCAGTTCTTCCATTTTTGGCAACAAAAAGTTTGTTAGCATTGAACGATAGCGATCGCCATTCACCGTAACGTTGCGTCCAACAGCATCTTTGAAAAAATACGGTCCAATGATTCCACCAGCGTACAAACCACACCAAACAGTGCATTTTTTGGGATGCATGGGCAGTTCTTGAACGGCTTCTGGTTGCTCTTCACTCCAAATGCGGCAATTGTGCTTATTTACGTAGCCATTCAACCAGAAATGAGCCTCATCGCTGAACAAAATTTGTCGATAAAAAAGCGGATTTTCTGCCAACTTTTCTAGGGCCCATTCACTGAAAATTCAAGCGTTGCTCGTTAGTAGGTCTATTCATGATGAAATGTCAAAGCATACTGAGCATCTTTCTCTTTGACACCATGTCTGAAATCCCGCGTGATCTGTCAAATACTAATGCATGAAAATCCTAACCTTAAAAAAATCACCCTTTATAATGAAAAGATATATGAGCCATTAACGAGTCGAAATTATTAAAATTTACTTCCGAAATTCGGAGTCAGTGGCCTCAACGTTAAGAGCGCTACGTCCAATTTATGGTCGTCATAATCGTCCTAGCAGATCAACAATTGAGCGTCTAGTGGAAAAATTTGAATCCACAAGCACAGTACAAAATGTTCCCGTGCCAGTGAGACAAAGAAGTGCCGGTAGTGTCGAGAATATTGCTGCCGCTGAGGCTTCAGTTGAAGAAAGCCCAAATGTGTCTCTCACACGTCGTTCTCAAGCGTTGGGCATCTCTGTGACGTCGTTGTGGCGAATTTTGCGAAAAGATCTTTGCCTACATCCTTACAAGATTGAATTGGCGCAAGAACGAAAGCCGCTTGACCACCAGAAGCGTCGTATGTTCGTGAATTGGGCTGAGCAACAACTTGAAAATGATTTATTGGAAACCAAGTTTGGAAACCGTGTTATCTCACGAAATGGTCCAGTCGCTTGGCCGCCTCGGTCGTGCGATTTGACGCCGTTAGACTATTTCCTGTGAGGCTACGTCAAGTCTATGGTCCATGCCAACAAGCCAACGACGATTGATGGACTTCGTACGAATATAGAACGTGAAATTGCAGCAGTATCGGCCGATTTGTGCTTGAAAACCGTTGAAAATTGGGTTCAGCGTCTGGACTTCTGCAAGCGTGCCCGTGGTGGCCATGCAAAAGAAATCGAGTTCCATACATAATGGCATCGAACGTACTTTCACAGGAATAAATCGAAAACCGTTTTTGTTTTATTTAAAAAAAAACTTTTGTAGCGCTCTTATTGAAAACCCCTTTATAACCCGCTTTTCAGTGACTTATTTGGCGAGTTTTTGTATGTAGCTGAGGTGAGTTCAGTTTGAAAAATTCAGTTGTGAAGCAGACTGCGATGTGTAACTTAAAGTAATATTGAGTGGAATTATTGTTGTGCAATATATAATTATTTAAAGTGATCGAAAACAGTGAAAAGTGTGAGAAGTGTGAAAAGTTTAAATTGTTTTGTTTTCAGTTAGATTCAGCAAAGAAGAAAATGGCATTATTAACAGTAAATTGTTGTTTAGTAAATTTGCTTTTGGAAGAAGAAAATTATTTTTGTAAGTTGAAAAAGTTAAAAAAAAAAAAGTTATAGAGATCGGACGCTCTACTCCTTCTATGAAAATAGATTATAAGCGCAAGGATGGTTTTGTTTCGCATTTCAACGCATCCATATATCAAAAATATACTGGGTTGACTGGTAGTTGTAAGCTCAATAAAATGTTTTGTTTTCCTTGCCTCCTTTTTTCTTATTCTCCTAGTGTTTGGAGTCACACGGGCTACGCTGACATAAACAATTTAATTAATTCGGCAAATAAACATGTCAAGACGGAAAAACACATTCGTAGCTGTTTATCTTTGCACGAATTCGGTACTGATCGTATTGAAACCTCGTTAGGTACTTCCTTTGTAGCTCACAACAAAAAAGTTGATAGTAACCGTAAACTAATGGAACGTTTTATAGATAGGGATAGGGAACAAGCATTTCGGGGTCATAATGAAAAGCCAGATTCTAATAATCGTGGCAATTATGTCGAAACACTTTTATACTTATCTAAGTATGACCAGTTAATGGACTCTCATTTGGAACAGTGTTCAAGTGCACGTAATCCGGTTTTTTCGGGTCTATCAAATGACATCCAAAACGGTTTAATACAAAGATAGCCGCAGTGATCATGTGGCGGGGACGGGCATTCCACGATCTATGCATTAGCATAGATTAGGTGGGATGAAGGACAAGATGCAGTGTGTCCTTGCTATGAAGCAGTGGTTGGCACGCTTGCGGTGCACGGCATTAGCTCGTCGGTGGGGTGGGATCTTGCTGCTTATTTCCCTTGCGCACAAAATTATCGTGCCAGAAAAAAAAACTACTAAATGATAAGGAGAAAGGATACTCAAACAAAAAAAAGAAAAGATAGAGAGAGGGAGACTATGACCTCACATATGAGAGGCAATCAATGACTATATGTCGTTGATATTAACGCGGATATAGGTATTTAGAAAGGTGATCGCGTTGTAAAAAAAAGAAAGGGGTATATGAACGTTATCAGCGGTGGTGTCGTGGGTGTTCTGACACCTGAAGGAACCCTCCCCTTGCAACTGGCATAAGCCATTGCCACTTGACTATCCTCTCCTCGTTTCTCTGAGGATAGTCCCTTATTCTTAATCACATGCAACTTACTAGCACTAACACATTTCAACAATTTCGATTAGCTCAACACATATTTATTGGTATATGTAATAATAAATTCATAAATTCTTAAGATTGAATGAAAGTGACATTTAATATTATGTAAAGAGTCAATGGATATCTATAAGTATTTGAAAGGTTAGAACCGCGTTATGGTAGACTTAGTATTAGGTAGCTAGTGTAAATTTTATTGATATATTTTAAAGTATCTTGCCCGTTAGCAATTTAGGAGATTTACCCCGAAGGTAGTATAAGCTAGTATTATTAAGTATGTATTTACAAGAGAAAAAAAAATAAGCATATATAAAAAAAAAAACAAATTAAGATAGGTAAAAGCCAATGAAAAGAATATGTTTTGTACTCACTTGATATCCGTTGCTTTTGTTTGATCTGGAGGCGTCGAAGATTGTGCAGAATATTCCCGCAGATTGATCATGTGAATTGTTAGGTTATAATATATGCATTATCTGTATTAAAGCTACTTTTCTTTGGCTTTAAATTGAAATTCAAAATTTTAAACAAATCGACACGGGCAGATGAAACTAGGCTAACTTAAGTAAATTAGATATAAGAAAAAACTCAATTGATAGATTTTATAAAAAAAATGTGCAAAAAAAGCTTTTGTACGAGACTACGTTCATATCTCGATGCACGGATAGGTTATGTAATCGAGTACTGTATTTACGCAAGCACTACTTCACGCACTAAATGCATATTCTGCAGTTTCGGGATTTTGCGCGCTGTTTAATAGCCTAATTAGATGACGGATTAGTTGGAAATTTGGTTGATGATGATCGATGGTAGACTGGTTTTGGTGGGTCTGCAAATATCTGTCCCCGGTATGCTTGGCGCTTTGGACGAATCGTTGCAGCCGGTGTACAATATTCCTCTTATTCTTGGCGGGTATTTTGCACCTCTGCCGATCGGGACTCTTAGTGGGTCGTTTAGGTTTTATGTACGGATGCTTTTGTGAGCTGGTAGGGCGAGTTTTCGTTCGTTTACAGTGCACTTAGACGTCGGAGAAAATGACACCCTGGTGAGTCACTGGAACACTCTCAACAACAAAAGCTATCCGCACTGCTACAAAAAGGAAAACATGTTTTTCTTAAACTCTTACCTCATTACACGATCTCTATGAGATTAAAAGATTCACGTGTTCACACGTTCGACTTAAGCCTTTTGTCGGGACTTATTTATACCGTGGCTTTAAAATTCTTTCGTTCGCTGCTGTTTCATTATTGTTTCAATCTTTCTTTGAAACGCTTGCGATCGTTCTTTTTAAGATAAAATGATCAAATAAAAAAATCTAATTTGCCAATGCGGACAAGAAAATTGAAGAAAACGTGCGACTCACATTGAAAACTTACAGGCAATTTGCGAACGGACCAGCGTGGTGAAAGAGCAGCCAAGAAAAAAAAGACGCGTTACGAGCTAGCCACTCATATAAATAAAAAGTAGTTGTCTTTGTATAGGTATTAAAACCGATCGCGTGGGAGCGACAACCAAAATACTGGTTATTTCGGATTCTATGTACACAGCTGATTATAATGGCCGGAAGGCGGTGTTCGTCACAAGGATCCGGCTTGTGTATTGGGACATACTGTCGGCAGTTATTTTTTTTGAAATGGGTTGTAATTTATGTATTTAAAATTAAATTTTTTTATTTTAAAAAAAAAAATTTTTTTTATTTTAAAAAAAAAAAAATTTTTTCTTCTTGGTGGAGTACGCCACAATCAAATGCGAAATTAAAGTAGAAATAAGTGAAACGCGATTTGTGTCCATCATGATTGATGAAACACCAGACATGAGCCATAGGGAGCAACTTAGTGCCGTTTTGCGTTACTTATCGGAGGAAGGAAGAAAATAATAATTTTTCTTACTCCTAGCAATGCGCCCCTAAATTTGGCGCCCTGTGCATTTGCACATCTTACACATATGGTTGGGCCGGCCCTGCTTGCCAGACGCGACTAAAGTCCAGGATCAAACCCATTTTTCAATATTTGACGTAACCGAATGCAATTTTCAACATACATAGCACATGCCCTCTTGAGCCTGAAAATATCAGTGGAAGACGTTTTGCACGCAGCGAAGTCCTTGCCAGACGGGACCAAAGTCCAGGATAAAACCCATTTTTTTAATACTTGACGTAATTAGTTTTATTTTGCATTTGCGAAGTTAATCAAAAATGTACAAATAGAATAATAAATGTTTTAAGTGTTCATGTTTCGTAACCTTATTTATTTATGAAACAAAGATTATGTCTCGCTTTCATGCGATGAGTCAAAAGTACCATTTTCATCGTCGCTTTCAGATGCATCTGCTTTAAGAAGGTCTTGCAAAGTATCGGGTGTCGAATTTCCCTCGAACCATTTTATTTTTAAATTATTTTGTACTAACACCCAACCATTATCTGATGGTATTAATCCAATGGTCTGATTTCTCATCGCATTTTTCCATATACATGAAACATAATTGGACCTACATATATACTCGTATCTCTGTAGCAATACTGTCCTGTTTGGGGTCAAGAGACTTCCTTAAAAGCCTGGTAAAAACAACTAACAATAAAAGTAACAGAGTACACGGAAAGAATTTGCTAAATGACGCCTTACTTTTGATGTTTTTGAAAATGTTTTTTGATGTAGGCTTGCAGGCCTTGTAAAAAATCGGGTATCTATGTAGCTTCATCAACAGTAAAAGCCTTTGTTTCATACATGGAACACACAAATTTTTCAATGTTGCTGAAATCCGCTTCATCTAAATCTTCTTCATTACCAAATTTAGAAAAAGTTCTATTTTGCTTATACTTTAGTTTTCCTTTTTTGAAAAAGGATGGAGTGTAGTCACAACCGGTAAAGCTATACAATTCAGGTAACGCAGCGCAGAGCATCGGTCCCAGGTTCTCGTAAATTAAGTTGACATTTATTTATCTCAGTGTGTTTTTAGACATTGTTCCAACTTCAATTCAAACTTTTACGCCGGATTTCAGTTGAGGTAGGTTACAGAGAGCTATTACGAGCACATCTGTATCTGGAGATTTAACGACGATAGAGCAACCGCTTGGCAAAAATGACAAATGAAACATAATGCCTCTTCTTGAGAACTTGTAAGCTCACGCACTTGTTCCCCAAAAACAATGCTGTTGTTGGCGGTATACCGAAAACAGTTTTCTTCGCATGTAACAAATATTTGTTTTCCACCTATAACAGGAGAGTACTCTTTTTCGCACCATTCCTCTACTAAAAACTGATTAAATCTCCTCTTAAAAGAAGCGTTTCTAAGACTTTTTGTAAATTCACCAGGTAGTCTTTGATTTCTTTTCAAAACGCTGTATTTGTTTCTTGTGAGCAGTTTCGCCTATTTCGTTCAATATGTTTTATTGAAGGCGATGTTATTCGATCAAACACAAGGTGCACATTTGTAGCTTCCATATTCCATTCGACCGATTTTTATACCCTATTCTAAGGGTGGACTTCGCTGCGTGCAAAACGTCTTGGACCAATATTTTCATGTTTAAGCTGATCTACTCTGTTGCTTAGGGCTATAATCAAGTGGTTACACTCATTATTACTATTTTGGAAAATGACGCATATTCAACGCGCTGTCAGACGCATCGGCTGCCACGATTTGCTGCCAGACTAATATTTGCGATACACTCTCTACTCAGGCTACACAGTATGCAAATATCTTTCGGTTACCTCTCAGACAGAAAAATTACGTCGGGCTCTTAGACTACTACTTACACCAAAAGGAGGATTTCTGCCTGTGGCCTATTTCACCAACTTACAAATTAGTATTTACAAGCAATTTTTAACAAAATTTGTGATTTTGTGGATTTATGTCGTTTCACCAAACTGTGGGTATTACAAATTTGTAGTTGTATTCTACAAAGGGAAATTTGTGGGAATATTTATAGTTGTAATTTACAAGTTACAAATTTGTGAAAAGTTGACTTATTTGTGAGTTTGCGTTTCACCAAAGAAAATTATTTTCAAAATTTGTAAGATTTGTATTGGTGTAAGAGTGCGCAAAGCGATTTTCCACAATTTGAAAAGGCATATAAGACTGAATGCACTCATTTTAGAGAGATATAAATAAGTTTTAACAGCTGTCAAAATTTCATGAAAATGTGATTGTTAACAGAGGTGTAAGGTACGTTTTAATTTTGTAGCTCTTTTTTTCTTTATTTTTCTTGTAAAACAAATTAAATTTTCAGCTTAATTACAAAAAATAACTATTAACAAAGTACAGGATATTGAAAAGTCGACAAAAAGAACACATTTGAGGAACAGGTAAGTTTGGCTATAAAAGCAATGTGAAATACATATATATTCTTCGAATACATGTCTGAACGTGTAAGAATGCGCACCATGAGGAAGGACAAGTACGAAGTACGCGTACGCACTCTTGTACGACATGTTGAATTATTTGTTTAAAATAATTTAAAGAAGGTTTTTTTTAATGGCAGGATGTCTAGGAGGCAAAGGACAACTGAAAGAAAACAGTGCCCTGCTTCAGTAATTGAAGAGGCCCGATTACGTATACAACAAGGAGAAAGTAAAAGGTCTGTGGCTCGATCATTTCAAATGTCGGAATCTACGCTCAGAAAAAGACTGAAGTCCTTGAAACCGGCTACAAACCTGGGGAGGTTCGACAAAACTTTTACAAATGAGAAGGAGCAAGACCTCTGTAAATATATCAAGATGGTTGACGGGATGTTTTATGGCTTTACTACAAAGGGTCTCAGACAACTCGCATTTTCTTTCGCTGTAAGAAATGGGATTTCTAATCGTTTTAACACCAGCACTAAAATGACAGGGAAAGATTGGCTAAGAGGCTTTATGCAAAGACATCCTGAACTCTCACTTAGACAGCCTACCTCAACTAGTGTAGCCCGAGCTATTAGATTTATTAAGCCACAATGTGATCGTTTTTTTTAATAATCTTTTGGAATTGATGACAAAGTACAAATTTTCTCCACAACAACATGGACGAGACGGGAATATCAACAGTTCCAAATAAGCCATTCAAAGTTATTTTATCGAGGGGAAAACGATGTGTAAATACGATTTCAAGTGCTGAAAGAGGGCAGAATGTGACCGTTGTATGTGCAATCAGTGCTAGTGGACATTTCATTCCACCTGCCTTTATATTTAAACGCAAGAAAATGAAAGACAGTTTGTTGGATGGTGGGCCACCTTCTTCTCTTGGTATGGTTTCTGATACCAGCTTTATCAATGGCGATATTTTTCCAAATTGGCTCCAACATTTCAAGCAACATGCTAAGCCATCAAACGAGAATCCGATTCTTTTAATTATGGATAACCATGCTTCACACTGCACTCTTAATGCTGTTGAATTCTATCGGAAAAATAACATTCATGCCTTGACGCTGCCTCCTCATAGTAGTCACAAAACACAACCCCTTGACCGATGCTTTTTCAACAGTCTTAAGAAATTTTATACGTCGGAATGTGAGAAGTGGCTTTTGAACCATTCAAGTCGTATAATAACAATGGACCAAATTGTTTCCATTTTTACCCCAGCTTACTTAAAAGCAGCGAACGGATCCAATGCTATCCAAGGCTTCAAAGTGACTGGAATTAATTTATCCATATAATCCAGACGTTTTTACAGAAGAGGATTTCTTAGCCACAACTGTAACGGAAAGGCCGCTTCCCGAAGAGCCAACAAAATCGAATGTCGATACACTCACCACATCAGTCGTAGAACCAGCTGGGATGTCCATCTCTTCGCCAATCTTACCACCAGACGCAGTGAGGTCTCCACCAATTTTGGAGCCAGCTGAAGCTGTAGCTTGTACATCAGTCTTGGAGTCTATGTTTCATTTATCAATTGATCGTTTGGACAATTCTGCACAGGAACTAGTGTCAGAACTAGCCACTGACCCACTAAAAAATAAGCCCAGTGGATCCGAATCATTTAATAATTCCTTTTTGTCGGTATTTGACGTAGCGCCCCTACCCCGAGGGGATCTCACAAGGTCAAATAGAAAGAAAAAGAGGTCGGACATAATAAGTAGCTCTCCATTCAAGCAGCAGCTGGAAGAAGCAATTCCTACCAAAAAGAAACCAAAGACAAATTTGACAAAAAATAAAAAGCCCGTCAAAACCCCAGGAAGAAGCGAATGGCACTGCCCAGGATGTCTTGAAATTTACTCGGAGCCATTATTCGAAGATTGGATAGAATGTTCCTCATGGCACGAAAAATGCACTGCTTTTTCAAAGATAGGCAGTTTTATCTGTGACTTTTGTGTGAACTAACTCCTGCGCACTCTTACAAACTAAGCCGCGCACTCTTACACAATAACATGGATAAGAGTGCGCAAATAACCTAATGTGATTTTTTGTTTATAACTAATGAATTAATTCTTTTTTTGTTACCAGTTTTAAGTTTTTTTCGTTCCTTTAATTATAAACCAAAAAGTGAATATAAAAAAAGTGGTTAAATTCCGTTTGTTAGTGTTTTAATTGGTGTTTTGTCTAAAGTGCGCACTCTTGCACCATCCTACCCTATGTGAGAATATTTTACAACTGAAAATTGACGTGTAATTCCTCCTACAAGTTTTGTTTCATATTGAAAGTAATCGACAAAATGTCTTTGCAACGAAGGCATAGTAGTAGCGATAGTAGCGAAAGTGACGATCATGTTTTAATTTTAAGAAAAAAATGTAATTTCGGAGTTATTTAATTTTAATGAAAAATTTCGCCTGACTCGATGCAAGTCAGAGGAAATAATTGCAATTATTGGGCCACAAATAGCCGACACTACTGAAAAAAACTTTGCATTAACACCAAGGCAGCAGTTTCTCACAGGCTTGGAAATGGAGGGCAATACCATGGTGTAGCAGATATGCATGGGATATCTAAATCGACCATTTGCAGATGTGTTTCTCGCGTTTGTGCAGCAAATGTTAATTTATTGTTTGAAAGTGTTGTATATTGGCCAAGACGGAACCTTAACAAACATAGATGCCCCTGGCGAGTTTGAATCAGCATAATGTGGACAGACATGGACAGCACTGTATAAATTTTATGTTGGTATGTGGGCCGGACAATACATTTTATAACGCATATGTGAATTGACCGAGAAGTGTGCACGAATCAAGGGTGTTACGAAGAAGTCCCTTTTTTTCAAAAGACTTTTGAACTTTAAATCAAATATATGTTTATTTATTTTATTTTTATTTTTAGTAGTCACTTAATTTTAAAGTGTTGTCTTTCAACACTTTTATCTTCTCCTTCAGCTCTGCAGTCCCCAAGTCGCGTTCCTTTTTCAGGGCATTCAACTGCAAATTATAAATTTCCAATTGAAGCCTCCTTTTCTTCAATCGAAGAATATCCGCTTGCTCAGTTAACATTTTCTTGTTGCGTTGGGGCTTTTTTGATGATACTTGAGGTCTGATTGAATTAAAAAATACGTATATATATTATATATTATATTAGTACCTCTTCAGTAGGTACTGAAGAGGACTCATCAACTATGCCTTGAACTGTTGGAGATTTTTTACCGATAATATCAAAAATGATATTATCGAGATCGGTTAAAATGCGACTAGTGCCACCTTCAAAACCAGTCTTCTTTGAATTATCAAGTTGAAATATTTAAGTTAAATATATACAAAAAAATGTATATGTACCTATATATTATGTACTTACCAGAGTAGCCCGTTTTTAATTTTGCCACGCAATATCTCGAAAATATTTCCAATCCTTTCCATTTTGAATTAAGAGGATAATGAAATTAAAATATCTTTCCACGCGTTTACTTCACCCAAATAAAACTTCTTTTCTCTAATCAAGGAGACAAAAGAAATCTTATTTTGCTCATTCATTTTAATTCCGGGATTGCACGACGATATTCCACAAATTTGTGAGAAAACACTTGTGGATTACACATTGCACAAAAACCCGGTGCAACAGGAATTTTTACACTTGTAATCAACATATTTATTCTTACAATTTATTTTTGTCTAATCACAAATTTGTGGGTTCATATATTTGTATTTGGTGAAACAGAAAACCAGATTACAAATTTGTAATTGTGATTCACAAGTGATTCACAAGTACAAATTTGTGGTTGTAATTTGTAGTTTGGGGAAATAGGCCCCTGGTAGTACAGTGGACCGTTACCTAGTTTCCAAAAAAAAAGCTATAGGCCGTCCAAACTGAATTGAAATTATGGGAATTTTTATTCTCTTTGTGACACTTAAGAGACTTTTGCAACAAAAAATACAAATATACCGCTGCTTCCGAAAGATACCTTGCTCGATCGGCTATCCCAGATAAGCCTGGTTTCCACACAGCATCGTCGTTGGCATGGGTCCTAAACTTCTCAAATATTTATTATTTAAAACTAGCCCTTATTTCTTCTGTGGAATTCTTATTTTTGATTTGCATGCGAATTACAGGTATGTACCTATATCAACGCAAGGTTTGTATGACCTTTACGACTCAAAGATCCTGTCCAACGTACTGTGTGAACATCTGCAGCCGTTCTGCAACACACTAATCGGCACGTACCAGTGTGGCTTCCGGCCGGGCAGATCGACAAAGGACCAAATCTTCACACTGGAAAAGACCAATGAATTTCAAGTTTAGATCCACCATCTTTTCATTGACTTTAATGCCGCATGATAGCATTCATCGCCAGGAGCTCTACTTGGGTCGATTTCGGGATCCCAGCAAAATTGATCCAGTTGTGTCGCGTGACGTTGGAAAACACGCGGTGCAATGTGCAGTATGGAAATAGTTCTTCCGAACTATTGCAAACCTGTACCGGATTCCGGCAAGAAGATGCGGGCTCCAGGAAATAACCCCTAAATGAAATAACCCCCCAAATGAAAAATGAAATAACTCACAAAAATTTGTATGGAGGTGGGGATTTATTTCATATGAAATAAACCCCAAAAATTGGGGACTTATTTCATGGGTTTTGAGGACTTATTTAATACTTAAAATTGGGGGGTTATTTCATAGTTAAATAAGTCCCCAAATTCAACTATGAAATAATTCCAACCAATTTTGCAATAAGGCCAAGTGCTAAAATAAAACCTCGCACCTACTCCAAATCAAACAGTGACCCCAAGCACTGGGGTTGCAGGGGGCAGCATGTCCCCTCACATGCATTGAACTGTTTATGGGATAAGTTGGGAAATCGCAAGTAGATTCCATATAAACAGTGCAATGCATTTGAAATCTGAAACTCCCCTGCTTGGGGTCACTCTTTGATTTGGAGTAGGTGCGAGGTTTTATTTTAGCACTTGGAATTATTTCATACCATTTTGGGGATTTATTTTATCTTCGATTTGGGGAGTTATTTCATTTTTCATTTGGGGGTGTTATTTCGTTGGGGGGTTATTTCCTGGAGCCGGAGATGCGGTATCATGGGACTTCTTCAATCTTGTTCTTTAGCAGTTACTACGCAGGGCAGATGTCAATTCGGAAGGCACTATCTTCAATAGATATGTCCAACTACCGGGATACGCGGCCGATCTCAGAGTGACGTGTTAGAGGCTTTCATGGTCATTGGAGAACATGCAAAATTGGTTGGCCGACATATTTTCCACATAAGGACTCTATATTTCTTTCAGCTTTCTTGTTGTGTTGCTTGTGGCACCGTCTTGTTGGTACCACATATCACTGATATCCAATTCATGCAATTGCTGAAATAACGTCACAGCATGTCTCTGTAGCGAATGCCATTTACCGTAACGTGACGGTCATTTTCATCGACGTAAAAAAAAGCACATGAAGCACATGAGGGTCGTCACCTGTCCAGTAACGCATATTTTGCTTATTGACGAAGCCGTTTAACCAAAAATTTGGTCTGGGAGAGGCCCAATTCTTGAGAACGCCGTGGAATCGACTGATTTTTCCACAATTCGGGCAATACGTAGTCTCACTGCCACGGCAACATCAACTAGCGAACATTCTGACTCAAATTTTTTCACTAGACTATGAATTATTGCTTGTCGGCTAAAATTGGCGTTAACGCTCTTAAACTTGCGAATACCGACTCGGAATTTCGGTAGTAAATTTTAATTATTTGTAAACGTTGTTAATTCATCTACTTCACCATGATGAACATTTTGATTTAAATGAATATTTTGACTTTGACAGTTCGGTAATCGGGTTAAGGGTGCGTTCACTCTGAAAGTTTGAAGTTGTCAAGTCGCTAATGAAAGACCCTTTATATACAAAGTGCAACCTCTTACTTTTGCATATATTTTACATCATATAAATAATAAATAAAACTTTCAATTAGTGTGCAGATGGAAATTACTCTCACCAACAAATGGAATAAAATTATAAAATGAAATAGAAATTCTTTCAAAATGAATAAATAAAGCCATTGTGGTTATTGTTTGGGCAACAAAACATTTGTCATTTTTATGAATAATAAATTAATTATCCGCCTTTGTCTGCGGTAATCAACTTAAGCAAATTTCATTTTTAAATATGAATATAAAATTGTAATGCTTGTATTGTTATTCTAATAAGATAATCGTTTCTCTAGCCACGGGATAGTATTTGGGGATTTACGCGAATTGAATGCGACTTTTCGATTGTAAATCAAGTTATGGAGTGCGGCGAAAGGTTTTGTTGGATCAGAATTTGACAGTCAGGCTCGACTGCTGGATGTAAATCGATAACTTGTTATGGTTAAGGTATTTTAGTATAATTGTCAGAGACAATTGGGAGTTCGGATATCTACTATGTTGAGAGCCAGAATCTGGAGACTATTCGATCATGTGTATTATACGAGTATGTTCGGAGGAGAACTAAGAGAATAAGTCATTGGCTTAAGATGAGATATCAGGACCAAATCCAAAAATATATCGCTTTGTGGTCATCATAGTACACGGGAAGTACTTACTTTACTTAAGGGGCTCCGGACCGGTGAAGAGTCTCTGCCTTCCATCCTCAGCGATCCCCAGCACGCTTCTTACAGTTCTCCTAACCAAGCGCTCTGACATCCGCGTTGACTTAGTCTTTAGAACAGAGTTTCGGTCTTCCTTGCCTTCTCGAACCAGGGGCCTGGGAATCAAAGATCCTCTTGGGTGAAGCATTATTGTCCATTCGCTCAGTGTGACCAAGCCAATGAAGTCGACGTGATTTAGTATTTTGGACTACATCCACACCTTGGTACAGCTCATTGAGGTCGCTGTAGTATTTTTGTTTCAAAAGAACCCAATATTAGCTCCCCTTTTCTACTTATCGTCCAGCACTCTGCACCATTAAGCAGGACTTGTAGTATTAAGGTTCAATAAAGCATGCATTTTGTCCTTCGAGTGAGGAGTTTTGAACCCATTTGTTTCGCTAAACCGAAGTAGCAGCGGTTTCCCAAGGTGATTCTCCGCCGGATCTCCACTGAGATGTCATTCGTGGAGTTGATGTTTACTCCTAGTTAGATGAACTCCTTAACTACTTCGAAGTTATTGCTATCAAGATCAACAGTGACATTTTGTCCTAGGCGGTGAAAAGATGTATGTTTGTTTGTTGACAGCCTGTAGTCGGTCTTGTTCTCATTTACTTCAAGACCAACCAATTTCGCCTGTTCTTCCATCGCCGTGAAAGCCTCTAACACGGCCGATAATGTTGATATAGGCCGAACACCATAGTAGCTGGACGGATCTATTGAAGAAAGTGCCTCCGTGTTGACACCTGCCGTTAGCATTATTTTCTGCAGAACAAGATTGAAGAAGTCTCCTTGCCGAAATCCGGTACAAGTTTGGAATAATTGGAAGAGCTGCTTCCAAACTTCACATTACACCGCGTATTTTCAAGTGTCACCCGACACATTTCTGAGCAGAATCGAACTCAACTTCTCGAATTTATCCGTTGATGAGGCTGCCGCCCGTTTTTATTGTGAAATCTTTAAATGCATTTCCTTATTTGTTCCTTTTTCGCGCTATAAAACCTCGCCATCTTCACCTCAGTCATATAATATTAAACTGCATTCACTTAATAAACGTAATAAACTATGGGCAATCTATCTTCAATTAAGAACTGCAACAGATTATTCGAATTATCTCTGTTCGTACCTACTTACAGTTCTCTAACCTTTTTCACTGTCTCTATCAACGCCATCTTTCCGATGCTCAAGCTAACTTCATCAACGACCCACGGTATTTTTTTCATTTTGTTAATTAAAAAAGGAAATCTGATGGATATTCCTCTTGAGGCGAGTTCCCAACGGATCCATTTGCAATCACAAACTCTTTTGCAACCGTATTCAAACAGTCCTTCCTTGACCACTACCCAGAACCGGATCACTCTTACTTTAGTTATCTGAAAAACTATTCATTTTACCCAACTTTGACCAATCCATGGTGTGCGATAAACTTCATCATTTCAGTGATCAATTTTGACCAGGCCCAGACGGCCTTCCAGCTATTCTTCTTAAAAAATGTTATGCGGTTCTTTCACCTTTCATTGCTGATCTCTTTTAATATTCTCAATCTCTTCAAAAAATTCCTCAAGTCAGGAAAACGGGCTTCATTTCAATAGTTCACAAAAAAGGACGAAAGAATGACATATCAAACTATCGACGCATTGCCAACCACACCCATATACCCAAGGTTTTTGAAAGTATGATGTACAATTCATTATTCTTGCAGTACAAGTCTCTTTCCCCCCTTCAGCATGGTTTAATTAAAGGTAGATCCACAATCACCAACCTGGTTGGTTTCGTGTCCGTCACACTTTCTGCATTAGAAAGTGGCAATGAAGTGGATTTAAGCGCTACTGACTTAAGTAAGTCCTTCGACAAAACATCTTATCGTTTGATTCTTTTCAAACTCTCCTTCCTGGGTTTCAATCCCCTACAATTGAATTTGTTTTCGTCTTACCTTGAGAACCGATCTTATAACGTTCGATTTCGCTCTGTTCTATCTTTGCCTTTCAAAGCCACTTCTGGTGTTCCTCAAGGTAGCCACCTTGGCCCTCTGATTTTTATTTTCGCAATAAATGATCTTGACAACGTGTCATTAAGTTCTCCTCCATCTCCCTCTATGCTAACGGCAACGACGCTATATTCTTTAAAATCATTTCTTCTCCACGCAACTCTGATCTTCTTCAACAAGACCTCAATAGTTTTTCGGTCCGGTGCCAAAAAAAAACTTGATGGAGCTAAATAACTATTGCTAAATATGAATTTCTTACTTTTCCACGGAAGCGGACTCAGTCTCCCCCCAGACGATACTTTTTGAACAACAAACCCATTGTACCGGTCTAACCATCCGCCGGCTAGGTGTTCTGTGTGACACAGCCCTCCGGCCCCCCACCTTCCAAGTAATTAGTTCGTTTTAAACCCTATTAGGTCTTAGTTTTCAATTAGGCCCCCAAAACTAAAAAAACTTTTTCGATGAAATGGTTTTTTTAATAGATAGTGGGTGTATCAGTAAGCACATTTCAAAAATCTGACGTACGGATTAGGTGCCTATATTTGTATTATAAACGTTCATTAGACACAAGTCTGCCTTTTGTAGGCGCCATGAAACTGTAATTATTATTATTTATTTTTATTTCAGCAAAGATATACATAAACACTAGTATAGCACAATTTACAGAGATGTGGATATTACTACTGACAATATTATGTAATTGTAAATGAAAAAATTTCAAACTATGTACATATACTAGCTGCACCTGCCCGGCTTTGCCCGTGCCCGAGAATTCTATTGGCCAATATGTTCGAGTAGACTTCCTTATAATTGTCTATAGCGGGTATCCGGCGTATGTTGCTGCGCCTAAAAAAAGAAGACCGATTTTGACCAAAGTTCACAGAAACACTCTCAGGCCAATACCGAAGATTGCCTGATTTGAGCTCAACCGGTGAAAGGGACTGCACGTTTTTCTCCGCATGGCTTAGGCCGCTCACACAACTTCGTTGTTCCGTTTAGGGTAGGTGCTTGTTGTCTGGCAGGCGCCTATGTCACCTTACTTCTGCGAATCAAACAACAAAGCGAAAATAAAAAAAATTCGATTGAATCACTTTTCATTCACTTCCACACCGATTGTTATCAATGTTGGAAAAGCAACTTTCCGATGTCCGATTCACAAAAAAATGCAAAAAATTTCAATAAGAGTTACTTGAATAAAATATTGAACACACGATATCTCAAGAATGAAAGTGCGTACAAATTCCACAATAAGCTTGAAACGTTCGTGTGGTCTCCCTCTTTCATATGCTTGTTCGGATAACAAAATAGGTGACGTCTGTACGGTCTCTGTATCTGCGTCGTAATTTACACGCATACGCACATATGCATGTGTACTCACTCAAATGCCCATATCTCACACACCGATGCAGATATAGCCAAACATAACAACCTTCGTGCAGACGTCGCCTTTCATGGGAAAAAATTTCATTGGAATCGGTTAACGCGTTTGGCCAAACACCGGCAACAAACACAAATATGGATGTATTTTTATATATAGAAAATATTACACAAAAAAACTTTTTATTATTTCACTTAAATTTGTTTTTTTTTTCAAAGCACATGATACCTACATATGAAACACAGTGTATAAATACATTGTCAATTTTTTTTTCTTTTTTAAGAAACACATAATTTACACACCGATGCAGATACAGACATCGCACATACATAACATCCTTCGTATAGACGTCACCTTTCTTTAAAAAAATTTTTTATTGGAATCGGTTAACGCGTTTGGCCAAACACCGGCAACAAACGCAAATATGGATTGATTTTTATATACATATATATATAAATAGATATAGATATATTCTCATATCAATTTTAATTCACAAAAACTCACAAAATCGCAATGAAGAAATCCGAATCCGACAGCGCCACCAAACATGAAACAAAATTGGCTTCTCCATTGATCGATAATAGATGGCGCTACGTTGCGTGTCTATCTGACAGTTCAATTATGATACGATATGTTACATTCAAATGTGATTCTTTATTTGGTTGTTGCCAAAATAAATAAATACAAAATGAAAAAAAAAACAATTTTATTGAAAAACCAAAATTTGAACTTGGAAGCTGAAATTTATAATATATACTCTCTAGGGGGCATTTATACTCATTTGTAAATATTTTCAAAATCCGCCTACTGACACGCCCACAATTTAAAAAAAAAACTTTTTTGAAAATCCAAACTTTGAGCTAGGGAGCTGAAATTTATAAATATATACTCTCTAGGGGCCCTTTATGCTCATGCGTAATTTTTTTTTACATCCGCCTACTGTCACGCCCACAATTAAATAAAACAGTTTTATTGGAAAACCAAAGTTTGAGCTAGGGAGCGTTTTTTACAAAAGCTTCGTTTTTTCGAAAAAAAACCCTTAAATGTTATATAACAAAATATGTAGAGCGTTCTTAACAATTCAACCGTACTTAGACTTTTGTCACGCCCACTTATGAGGTATAGGAATAAGAATAGGGTATCCAACAGTTCGCCCAAGCGGACTGTAGACCGTCCCTATGTTTGATCTTCTGTTTATAAATTAATACAGCATTTTAATTGTGATATTAACTTTTCTGATGGTTTCTTGGGCATGAAGGCTAAATGTTAACGTCTTGTCAAGGTGGACCCCAAGATATTTAGCACTTAGCACTCCAATCCGTTCGCATATTATTTATTACTAGTCTGTTGCCCCGTAAGAAGAAAAAAACACAGCCTGAATCCTTGAAGCATTTAATTTAATTTTTTTAATTGGCAAAGTATGTTTGGATGACATTTAAGTCACATTGCAATTTCGTTTCAATGTTTAAATCAACTGAATCGGATGAATAAATGCATGTGTCGTCTGCAAAAATAACAATTTCATACATATATACTATACAGGATTGGCCCAAGAACCGAACCCTGGAGTACCCCTGCGTCAATTAAGAAACCTGCTGATAACCAGTTATTAACAGATACTTTGAAAGAACGCCCTGATAAAAATTACTGAACTAATTTCACTAAGTAGATTGGGAAACGTAGGCTTAGTATTTTGTGCAGTAAGCCCTCGTGCCATGCTCAAGGATAACCATACCCGTACTTTGTCCCATATCAAAATTGTTTTTGATATGCTTCGTTATGCGATGAATTTGGTGCACTGATGTGAAATAATGTGCTGTGAAACCGAATTGTACGGCAGGTAAAATATTATGCTCGTAAGAGTGAGTGTTAGTTTTATTTTAATAATTTTTTCAAAGCACTTACTTAGCGAGCTTAACAAGGTTATCGGCCTGTAACTACTTGGTAGGCAAGCATCTTTACCTGGCTTCAGAATCGGGATGACTTTTGCTGTTTTCCTTTCTTTGGGAAAATATTCCCGTTTGAGGCAGCAGTTAAAGAGCCGTTGCAAGAACTGTAAACCGATTCTTGGAAGGCTTTCGATAAACGTATTTCTTATTCCGTCGAAACCTGGGGACTTAGAACTTTTTAGTTGCATACAAATGGCCTCTACATCTTCAATTTAAATAAGGCCCCCCCCCCCCCCCCCCCGCCAAACAATGCAGCTTGGCGCTGATTATGCCAAGTGAGTTTCGAACTGCATTCTCTTCGCTGCTTGTTATGGTTCTACCTATAGATTGGTTTGCAAAGAAAGCGTTAGCGTGTGCATTTTATTTTTCGGAACAAGACAGTAATACCGTGCTACCATCCTTAAATGCGGGGTTGATACGGTTCTTCTTTTCAATAACCTTGACTATATTCCAAAACAGCTTGCTGCATTTATCTAGGCCTTGCAGTTTTCTATTTCAGCATTTGTTTGTGTCTTAATGGTTGCCGTTAAAGCTTTTGCTTCAGTCAGATAAGAGGTAGTTCTGATTCTATTCCACATGGATCTCGAACGATTTCTTATTTTGATTAATTCCACGATATGACGTGGAAGTAGATTTGCCCCATTCCATCGACTGTTTTTTTGGGTACTGACTGATCGATACAATCGTATACAGAGCTTGTAAAATAATTTACAGCTTCATCGATTTGGTTTTGGTTACTTACAACAGGTAAAATGTCCTCATAGTTCCTTAATTATACCCTATTCTAAGGGTATATTAATTTTGACGCATAGTTTGTAACATACCTTAATATTGCCCGTAGACCCCTAAAAGTTACTATATTTATGATCAGCATCGATAGTAATGTCGATCTAGCCATGTCCGTCCGTCCGTCCGTCCGTCCGTCCGTCCGTCTGTAGCCAAAAATTAGGCCTTTAAACTGGACCTAGAGAGCTGAAATTTTAACCATATACTCTCTAGGGTCCCGAAATAATCAAGTTTACGAATTTTTGAAATCCGCCCACAGACACGCCCACAAACTCAAAAAAAAACAAATTTTGGAAAAAATCGAATTTTGAGCTAGAAAGCTGAAATTTTTTATATATGATCTATGACTCCTAAAACTGCTCGGGATAAAAAATTTTCAAAATCCGCCCACTGACACGCCCACAAATAAATAAAATATTTTTTTTTTACCCTATTCCAAGGGTATATTAATTTTTGATAATCCAAAGTTTCAGCTAGGGAGCTGAAATTTATAGTATATACTCTCTATGGGCCCTTATGCTCATGTGTAAATATTTTCAAATCCGCCCACTGACACGCCCACAATAAGGATAGGAATAAGAATAGGGTATCCAACAGTTCGCCCAAGCGGACTGTAGCCCGTCCCTATGTTTTTGAACGCATTTTGCTTCTAAATCGATCCCAATTAGCATTTTGGTAATCAAGAACTGAATTGAGCATCTGCTCAGGTGACAATAGAATGCAACATTTAACCGGTAAATGATCAGACCTTAAATCATTTATCACTACAGGTTGGCTTAAAAGTTCTTGCATATTCGTGAGAAACAAATCGAGTGTTGACGGGTTAGCCTGAGGGTTGGAGGGAATAAATGTTGGATGAGGAGGATACAAAATATGAAATGGGTGTCTAGAATGCAAGTCAGCTAGAATATTTCGCCATGAATTCGGTCTTAGACAACCCCAGTTCCTATGCCTACAATTTAAATCGCCCCCAACCAGGAAAATGTCATTGAAACTTACCAATTTTCGTTAATCACAATTTAAATGCGATCGTTTCTGTGCTGTATTTTTACTGAACGGCCGTTGGTGAATGGAATTTGAATACCTATGTTCTCAATTAATTTAGTTGTAACAATTGGAAGAATTTGATGTTTAATTGTTCTTTTAACGGCAACGGCAACACCACCACCCCTTCTCTCATTTCTATCTAAGCGGTAGCATTTGTATTCCAAGTTTGAGAAGTTTTCTATGCTTTGATTAAGACATGTTTCAGTTACTAAACCTACATCGATATTGTTTGAGCTTAAAAAAGCAAACAACTCTAGAGCTTTATTGCGAATGCTTCTAGCATTCCAACATATTATACTCAAACCAAAATTCATAATTAATTACTTAATAGTCAATTGTGCAATAGTATTAAATGGATCAGCTCTTGTGTTGCATTGTCCAAGCGGTGTGATCATCTCAGCAGTAAGAGTGTTAATTTCTTCCTAGGAGAAAAGCTCGTTGATTGCCCTTGGTCCATTTGCAGCAACTGTAATAGGTCCTTCATTCGTGCCAAAACTACAAGGTGGCACAAAAGTAATCCTCCTATCAGAAAAAATGCTATAAATTTTGCGATTGGCCCCTAATGTCAGTTCTGTTTTGACATTTGTGTAGTAAACACATGCGAAATACACGTTAATATACAATGTTACGCTACACTGCTCCAGAACGCGGAATATTGGTGACTATTTATTTGAGCAATATTTTAAATTACAGCCAAAAAACATCGGAAGGTTATTTTTGCGCCACCTTGTATAACTTTGCATAACCGAGTGTCTGAAGAAGCTGGGCCTTGGGTCGTGTATAATCAGTTAAAGCCGGAATATTAATGGACCAGCCTACAAACTGGTCCTTGAAGACAAGTAACCGAGATCACGGAATTTCGGACAAAATGACATTAGGGCGGATTATGAAAGGTTATATAGCCTTAGCCTCCAACACTATGACTTCGTTAGCAACGCGAATAAATAAAGATATCGATGTTAAAGTGCAGAGCGGGTTGTTCTAAGACCTGGGTATAGCAAAAGATTTTTCCATCTGGCAACTACACACAATAAGGCATAATGTATTAATGTGATCCGAATTCTCCAGCCAGATACTGTCTTCTAAACACGATCCTTTCATTTTTTGCATTTCACCATTAACTCAACCAGATCGAATTCCATCCAAAAGATTTGAAGTCCCACAACCCGAGTCGTCACAGCCGGAAACTTTTGTTCCAACAGCACCTGGATGAGTGCGATGTTGGTTGGAACTGATTTCCGAGGAAACTACGCATCCCATTTAGAGATCAGCAACTCTGCATTGTGCTCCTCAATGAATGTTTTGGAAACAAAGAACATCACAGATACGCAATACCGTCAAAGGGCCCAATACGATTAGTCGCAGAGCATTAAGTGATAAATTGATTTCTGTATTTCAGATGCCACTAAAAGGAACGCATATTCAGTTCAGACAGAGTCAATTTATTCCAAAACACGATGTACTGGACTATGACACATGCGGTGATGCAAATTCCGCTACTAAAATTGTGCAAATGGACACGCTCAAATGCTGTACTGCACGTGTCATTTCAAAAAATTATGGCGTCACATTTGAATTAAATGGAAGCAATGGAATGACCCAATCTAATAGTCCATGTTTTTGTGTACTAAAAAAATGCAAACCCCAGGAAGAATCAAATCAATAAATCCATCAAACACACGATCATCGACTTATATATTTCGCCAAAAAATATGAAATTCCTAACAAGGCAATCAGAAGATTAAGGTCGAATGCACACTGTACGATACTTTGGAAAGGTTTCCCAATCCCATTCTCCTTGTCATGTGCGACTTTGAAAATTAATCGCCAATGAATAGGGAATTTCCGCTCAAAATTGGAACACGCCAGGATTATAGCCGAAGAAGCAAAGCCAAATGTTGAGCGTGCTCTATCTTCTGCTCCAGATGACTGTTTAGAAGGGAAACAGATTACTATTGAGGATTGATTGTTCAGCAATCGCAGGTGGAGGAGTGATGTTAATATTTATGATGCAATCAGTGAATGAATGAACCCTGAAAGGAGTAAGTTTGTTTTCGCAATGAAATCGTCTTAAGCAATTTAAGCCTTTTCTTTTTTGTTGGTTGAAACATTTCGTCCTTAATCATCTGTAAGGTCTTGTAATCCACAAAGTATTGAACTCGTGTGTTGCAGATGTTTTTTTTTGATTTGTTCAAAGTTCGTGTCTTACAATTGGCTAAGAGATTTGAAGGATAATGAATGTTATAAGTAAAAGAAAAGCATCACAGGAAAGGCACACAACTGCCTCAAGGTAGCTATTAACGGCTTAATTGGACATACTCCGCAAATGTCTTTCAATTTTGTCAACTGTGACTGTCGACTAATATCGCAGTGGGCATTGTGGCTCAGTGGTTATGCGATAGAGTACTGAGCGAGGGGTCTCAGTTTCAAATCACGCCGTGGCCCAGTAAGTTCCACCGAAATTTTTTTTTCACACACGTTGTATTCCTGGAAAAGAGCGTTCGGGAACACATGGGACACATACGGGAACAGCTCTGTGGAATCACGTACTGGAGGGCTCCGAAAGAAACATTCTGTTAACGTACCATCCTCTTTCCTTTTAACAGGAAATTTGATACCAAAATCGCCGGAGAAAGGATTGGGATAACAAAACAGTCACAGGCTGGTGGAGAGCACTCAGACTCAATACTTGTTCATTGTACTGCTAGGAGTTGCCGCTTCAGTGATGTGGAGCCTAGGCTTACAGCACTCACCACATCAGCACTAAATATCTGCCACCCGATACGATCAAAAGCAGGACAACCACTAAGGAAATGTTCCGCAGGTTCATCGCTTTCCCCGCAGACTTCGCTGTTGTTGGTATCCTTACCATGTTTGTCAAAAGTGCAATGGCCCGTGAGAACGCCAGTAATTTGTCTGCAGTCTTTTTTGTTCAGTGACAACAAGAATGCTGTGGATTTTGTTCAGCCATCGCTTAGAAGAATTCGTTAGTCTGTCTGCACCCTGGAGAGTCATGCCATCTGCGATTGTGTTCGTATGAAGCAAAACCGTCAATCGAAGCCCTGACCGAGGAAGCACACAATGATATCCCGGTAAGAAGAAAGCGGTCAAGTTGGCAGGGATAGGATCAGAAATGTATGCCTCAATGGACATTAGATCCATAAAGGCTCCTCTCAGTGCAATTGCACGCAAAATTGATAACAAGTCCCTGAGTAGCCTCTACAGAGTTCTTCTTCCGTCAAGCGCAATTTCTTCATGTGGTACCGCAGAGTATTGTGCCCCATTAATATACCTACGAGTATGGATAGGGATTTCCTATCCTTTTTCATGAGACTCTCGGTCATGCCTCCATTGAAGGTTGGCCATAGCATTCTTGTGGTGTGGCAGGTATCTAGTGCCGTCCATCTAAGATATAGGCCTAGCCCTAACAAACAATAGAATGCAAATTCTTGGCAGTTGCTTCGTCGAGGAATTGCAGGATCTGGGCAATACACAGCTTCAAAGCCTCCTCAAATTTATTTATAAATCTGGATAACTCTAGACAAGCGGTCTTGTTGAGCTACAATTAGCGGTTTCTTTCTGTCTTTCTTATTATGTGCCCGAATTAAGGTTCCCAGAAATGAACACAATGGACCGGATCTGCTGGTCATTCACAAGGGCATCCATCAACCTACCTACCTTTCTCCAGACCCACCTATTTGCGAAGGTCTGACAAACATTCAAGAGCATCAATTGCCATGTGAAGCTTCTTAAACCTGCTGTTTGGAGTCGGCGTACAATTGTAGGTCTCCTCAATTCGTGCCGAAAATATAATTTCGATATATATGTACTCCAATATTCGGAGAGGGTTGTATGGGCCGTTTATGACCTATTAATTTTTAACAATCGCAATCTGAACTAACCGTAGAGCTCCAATCCAAGGTGGTTCATCCAACAAACGCTTTTTTATCAGCCGAGGAACGGAATATGGACCTCTGCCCCATTGCGGAACGTTTCAAGACCTCTTCCAATTCAACTCAGTTAAAAACTTTGCTTAGATTTTTTCGAGCGTGCTAAAGGGAGTCTCTTGATCTCCATTTTAGTGCGAAACACAACGTAGGAATTACTATTGGCGTTTCTAATTACATTGCCTGCTTTAAGGCGCAAGTACGGAAATAGTAAAGATTTGCTTTGTAGCCCCTGGAACTGTAAAACATTCGTAGCTGTGAAATCATTACGAAAAAGTAGCTGGGATTGTGCTTATAATTACATAACAAAAGTTGGTACTGAGCCCTGGGGTACTCCAACAGATACAAATAAATAGATGCATTTAGACCCAAGAACTTTTTCGAAGAAGACAATAGGCTGTGGACTATCAAAAGCTTTGCTAATGGTAAGAGGGTGCTTACCATCCTCATGAAGCTAAGTATTATGATATCATCAATCTTCTTCTTGAGCTTTTTGTTTGCGAAATACTGCTTCTCAAAGTCATCGCTTGCTAGAAAAATTGAAAAGTGATTAGCGTGAATGGATGATAGCTTTAAAATCCATTATTTGCAGTTATCTCGCGAAGCTTTTAAGGCCTTATAGCTCAACCTTACTGGAAAAAAGTTTGAAAATTCGATTTGCCTGTGACGGAGGGAAATCATAACGGACGATGTGAACAACAAAAAAAAATGTTGTCTCCGTTTCTTTGATCGATTTAAGTGCCGCATCTGAAGGTTTTACCCTTGCCAATCCAAAAGCGAAGGAGACTAGTTTTCCCACCGAAGCGCTGATAATAGTAGACAGTATGCTGTAGTAGAGGCTTTCGCGATAATTAAAGCCCGGCGAAATTCGTTGTTCTTGGAGTCAAAAAGTGCAAAAGGGAGTACATTCTGTCAACGAACAAAATAAGCATCTGTCCACCAATGATGACAAAACTCCGCTGTAGAAGATAAGAAGATAACCTACCTAAATCGAATGAAACCTTAGCGAGGTTCCGATGAGGAATTACTCCTACTCCTAATGATCCTGTTGGTCCTACATTATTGCGTCGAGTGCTGAACGATAAAAAGAAAGTTTGAAAGAAAAAAATCGAAATTTAGTCCTGTGTGGCAGGATGGCAAGCAAAGCAGAAGATACAACCGCGAGTTCTATAAGCTGTGGATGTAGTCCAAAAAGCTAGCGTGATTTAGCTTTTAGTCTGCATTGGCTCGGCCACACCGAGCGAATAATGCTCGATAAGAGGATCCTTCCTTTTTGAGCCCGCACGTTCGAGATGGCAAGAAAGACCGAATGCCAGTTTTAAAGACTAAGCAATTGCGGATACCGGAGCATTTTCTCCAGATAACTGGAAGAGTCGTGCATGCAGCAATCTCTGATGTGTCTCAGGGAGAAATTCTTTACGAACGAGGAAGCCGTTAAATAAGTTAAGAAGCAAACCTGGCGAAGACCGGTTAAATACCAACATAGGTGAATCAACGTGTAGCTATAAGTCGTAGTAAACGGCGCAGGGACATAAGTCCCGAAGACATAAGTCCCGAATTAATTTTTCTGGACTTATGTCCCACTTAAGTGGGTCATAAGACCCGAAATCAATTAGGGCCTTATGACCCACTTAAGTGGGACATTAGTCCCGAAAAATTAATTCGGGACTTATGACCCACTATACATTTCCTAAATATACGCCTGAGAGAAACTAAGAAGACCACTCCAAATGCTACAGCAAATAGTCAAATCGGTTTCGTTATCGGTGACGTGAAATAAAGCCAAACGAAATAAGGCCAAATTCCAAATTTGGCATCATTTCGCTTTCGAAAGCGAAATAGAGCCAATTTGGCTTTATTTCGTCATGCAAAACGAAATAATACCAAAAAACTAATGGAAATAAGACCAAACCACTTTGTTGTGCGCAAATGTGCAACTATTTATTATCGATTTGTTTGCTTACAATTATGTTATGAGACTTAACGGTAAAACGGTGCCGTGACATAACCCCAAGCCCAAATTTTGAAATTTGGCCTTATGTCGCATTGTGAAAGTGACATAAGGCCAAATTTTAGCATTTGGTATTATGACACATTGGAAAAGCGCACCTACCCCAAATCAAACAGTGACCGCAAGCAGGGGGGTTGCAGGGGGGCAGCATGTCCCCCCATACACATTGCACTGTTTATGGGATTAGTTGCGAAATCGAAAGTAGATTGCATAAACAGTACAATGTCTATGGGAGGGCATGCTGCCCCCCTGCAACCCCCCTGCTTGGGGTCACTGTTTGATTTGGAGTAGGTGCGAGGTACGGGTTCGAAAATTTGGCTTTATGTCACTTTCCGGATTTGGCCTTATGACGCTTTGTGAAAGTGACATAATACAGTGACAGTGAAAGTGACAAAATTATATTTTACCTATCAATTTATGAACGTTAATAAAATATAAAATATTTCCAACTGTTTGTTTCATATTCGGGACTTGTGTCCCATTTTCAACGATTAAAATTCGGGACTTATGTCCCACTTAAGTGGGTTATAAGTCTCGAAATCCATTCGGGACTTATGACCCACTTAAGCGGGACATAAGTCCCGAAAAATGAATTCGGGACTTATGTCTTCGGGACTTATGTCCCTGCGCCGTAGTAAACACTGTGCACTGGGATACGATTTAAGGACGTAGGCGCGACATTCACCTCCAAGCAAGTTTCAAGCACTTGCAGCTCCTATGCTTTGCTTTGTGGCTTATCTTAATATTATTTTTCTTGATGGATAGGATTGGTCTTTCATTAAGGACTTGACAAGTTTTTTCTTAAATAAAATGCAAACTACTTGAAATTTCTCGAAAAAAATTGACTGGCTTGAATTACTATTAAAACATTTATGAATGGAACTGGATTTCGTTCATATATCTACCACGGGAACGTATGCAGCGGTCAATACGTTGAACCCAATTTTCGGGGACTCTGCCGTACATTTCGATCGATATGGCCGCTACTTCTCATTGGCTCTGAGCTCCTTTAACATCGCCGGCTTGTTGGCATGGACCAATGATTTAATGTAGGCCCATAAAAAAAAACCTAGAGGCGTTAAATCCGTTTCTCGAGATAACACGTTCACCGAACTGAGACTTCAGTAACTCGATTGTTGCACCCGATGTGTGGCTTGTGGCACCGTCTTGTTGGAATTACATATCACTGATGTCCAATTCATGCAATTGCTCAAGAAATAACGTTCCAACATGTCTCTGTACCGAATACCATTTACCGTAACGTGACGGTCATTTTCTTCGACGAATAGAAACGGCCCAATGACGCCACCGGCATGAAAAGCGCAGCAAACAGTGACTTTTTCTGAATGAAGTGCTGTTTCATTAAGCACATGAGGGTTCTCACCTGTCCAGTTGCACATATTTTGCTTATTGACGAAGCGGTTTAGCCCAAAATGAGCTTTATCGCTGAAGATGATTTTACGATGAAATTCTTCGTTTCTTCCATCATGTCCAGAGCCCAATTCGAAAACGTACGTCGCTTCATATGACCAAGTGGCTTCAGTTCTTGAGTCAGCTTAATCTTGTAAGGGCGTAGGCCAAGATCCTTACGCAAAATTCGCCATACTGTGGTCTGGGAGAGGCCCAATTCTCGAGAACGCCGTGAAATTGACTGATTTGGCTGGTTTGGGACGGACGCCTCTACGGCAGCAATATTCTGCATACCTCATGCTAAGCGAAGTCTTAGTGGCACGGCAACATCAAGCAGCGAATATTCTGACTCAAATTTTTTCACTAGACTATGAATTGCTTGTCTACTGGGACGAGGATTACGGCCGAAAATTGGAGGTTAACGCTCTTAAAGTTGCTACCACCGCTTCGGAATTCCGGTAGTAAGTTTTAAGTATTTGTAAACGTTGTTCCTTCGTGCACTTCATCATGATCAAAACGTTGATTTCACTGAATATTTTGACATTGACAATTTGGTAATCGGTTTAAGGTTGCGTTCACACTGAAAGTTTGAAGTTGTCAAGTCGCTCATGAAAGACCCTTTATGAACAGTTACCCGTGCAGCGATGGGCTAATAATAGCACTGTAACGCCCCCCAAAAACAGCGCTTATCGTAAAAAGCGATGATAGCCGGTGCTAGCGGGTGTCATGAAACAAAAATCAATTATGGAAGCATGCACTAGTCGAAATCGAAAAATAAGATTCAGGCCTTAAAACTCCTAGATCACACAAATGCAACACCACCATTTCATTTTCGTCAATTATAAAGCGACCTAAAACCGGGAGGCCTGATGCGAATATTCATTGAGGTCTAACCGGCGAAACCCACAGGCAATAAAGTGGGGATTTATGATTCTGACCATAACTTTGCCGTTGAAATAGTAGGAGAAGATAGATTAACACTTGTTAACCACACGTTAGAAAACTCGTGTAGTCTCAAACTAAATACCACAAAATTTGACCTAAACCCATCCCCAATACGAATGCAATTCGCTGCATTTAAAACCTCATAAAGCCCGGTAAACCTTACTCTCAACTTCACTTACTAAATCGAACAAAATTTAAGTCCTCATAATCCTATTTGCAACGCTGACTAAATACTATATACCCATTGAATTTTATTTAACACCACTTCATTGCAAAATATTACAAACCACTGCCATGCCAAGGACACCCCTTTTCAATGCATTTCGCTTAACTGAATTCGTTATAACCCTCTAAGCACAATTCGCCTCGTAACCCCGAAATCACCCAATTTACACCCTCAACACTCGAACATAAGTTTTGACGAAAAATCATTGTACCGTATGATAACATGATTGAGCATAGGGTGCTGAACACCACTCTTTCTTCAAATTGGGGGTTGTTCGACCATTTTCAAGTTTGCCCAGTGATGGTGGTGATGGCTTGCTGTCTAGCTCTAGCTACACTCATGAATTCATTAGCATATTGTTCGAGCCGCACACAATGCCATAATGTTCATTATAATGCACGCGTTTGTTTGCCACATGAACGGGACAACAACAACCACCACCCTTACCTCCAACCCAACAACTCCCTATCGCAGTGTGTACATTCTTTTTGACAGCACTTCTCGTAATGTCAAATAATTGATATTAAATATTTTATTCACAAACCATATTGTCTGTCCGTCCTGGGGACTGACTGCCTGGCAAGGGTTGATACCAGCTTATTTGGCAACAATTGCCATCGGGCAGGAGTTGAATTAAAATTCCTGATAATGATATCAGTTGATACATATATGTAGTTGAGGTACATACTTTGTATATATGGACTTAGTGTTTGTAGGGTTGCGACGATGGGAGGGAATAGATTATGGAATGTACCAGAGGTATAAGAACGACGAATATGAATATCGATTCTGGTGCAGGGACACCGATCACAGGTGATGATTGCAGGACAATTGTGTTTAAATATTCCCACATTTGAATGATGTTGTATTGTACGATTATGATCCGGGTGTGGACATGTTTTAGTTGGTCAAGGGTTGGCGCAAGGTGTATGAACTTGCAATCTGCATGTCCTTAAATTAAGGCGTGATTATAATAATTAAAGATTAAATCAAAAGGCCCATTGACAAACGCAGCCATAATAGATTCCACAATATGTTCCACACGATCAATCAAAGGCAATATCACTTTTAATTGAATGCAATTTTACCTCAAATTAACTTTGACATTTCTAAGTACTTTGACAAACAACGGTACAACAGGAAAAATTGAACAATCGCATTGTCCCATACAGACTGCCACTAGAGCGGGAATATGAAATTTAATTCATCGAAAGAACTCATGCAGAGTGTGGTAAACTATTCGAACAATATTGAGCTGAAGTTGGAGCGATCTCAAGACAATTTTTTACTTTTATTTTCTCAATTACAAGACAACGCATGTGTCCAAATATTGAAATTACGCAGTGATTGGCATCGGTTTGCTATAAGGCCACAAGGCAGACAAAGTGGGGAAGCTTTCGCTTCCTCTATCTTTCAAGCAAGCGCGGCGCGGGGTAGCCCCTTCGACTAAATGATAATAATTAATGTTTACCTGGTGCCCAGTGGTGAGACATGGTGAATTGCTGTTATTTTCCAATTATTGTGTGTGTGAAATTCATGTGATGAGATCTTGTACAAGGTGGCGCAAAAGTAATCCTCCTATCAGAAAATGCTATAAATTTTGCGATTGGCCCCTAATGTCAGTTCTGTTTTGACATTTGTGTAGTAAACACATGCGAAATACACGTTAATAAACAATGTTACGCTACACTGCTCCAGAACGCGGAATATTGGTGACTATTTATTTGAGCAATAATCGGTCGGTGACTTTGGCACAACGTGAATTTCGTCGCAGATTTCCTACCCGTCCAACGCCTACTGGTGAAACACTGCGACATTTAGCCGCTCGCCTCGAAGAGACTGGCACAACACGAGATGCGGCCAGGCGTGGCAGACCCCGGAGTAGCCGTTCTGCAGAGAATATTGCTGCTGTAGCCGAAGATGTCATGGAAGCGCCGTCGACATCGACCAGACGACGTGCCACGCAAATGGGTATCAGTCGACGGTCTTTACAGCGAATTTTGGTACAAGATTTGAAGATGTTTCCGTACAAAGTCCAGACGGTGCGTCAGCTGTTAGCTGCTGACCGCCAATCGCGTCTAACATACGCTCAAGCCATCCTTAATCACCACCAAGAGGAAGATGATTTTTCATCAAAAATAATCATGAGTGATGAGGCCCATTTCCATCTTAGCGGGTACGTAAATAAGCAAAATTTACGCTTCTGGGGCACTGAAAATCCGCGTGTAACCCACGAAGAGCCATTACACCCGCTCAAAGTCACTGTATGGTGTGCTGTTTTCGCTGGAGGAGTCATCGGACCTTTTTTCTTCGAAGACGTCGCGGGCCAAACGGTTACTGTGAATGGTGAGCGCTACAGAGCAATGATCAACGAGTTCTTTTTGCCGCAACTTGATGAATTGGGATTGGAAAACATGTGGTTCCAACAGGACGGTGCAACGGCACACACTGCACGTGCCACAACCGATATGCTGAAGGATGCATTTCCCGGGCGCCTAATCTCCCGTTTTGGCGATTTGCACTGGCCAGCAAGATCGCCTGATTTGACCGCTCCAGACTTCTTTTTGTGGGGCTTTTTGAAGTCGCGGGTTTATGTCAACAAGCCTCAGACTCTTGCAGCTCTTAAAGACAATATCCGTCAACAATGTGAGGACCTATCGCCGGAAGTTTTGGCCAAAGTGATGAAAAATGCCATAAAAAGACTTCAAATGACAATCAACTGTGGCGGCGGCCATTTACATGACATCATATTCTCGACTTGATGTAAAAAAAATTAAAAGACCAAATAAAAATAATCCACAAGAAGAATCAAAGTTTTTAATTTTTTTTTTTAAATTACAGCCAAAAAACATCGGAAGGTTATTTTTGCGCCACCTTGTATAATGATCAATGGATGTTTACTGGAGACAGAGATGATGTGCTCTGACGAGGAGACTGTTTTCCAACAGTTAACTTGCCTGCAGGGTGAACGTGGCCTTTATAAGATCAATAACGGCTTGTTGTTCCTAATTGCTCAGTTCCCTTGTTATTTGGTAAGGATTCGGTTGCTCTAGAGACGTGTATTCACGGGACTTGCGCAAATGAACGAACAGGCAAACACCTTATAAACAGAAAATTGCAGTTGTTACTATTTCAATAGCTTGATTAACTCATCAAATTATGTTAAGAAAACATGGTTAAGCTCGGCCTAAATAACCAAATTGCGAATTCCAAATATATTTTTGACGCAATTTGTTAAAGTTTAATCATAATCTTTAGTATTTGGTTGAGTTCCAAATACCGATGAATGAAAAAATCGTCACCCTAAACCTAAAAACCCGAATGTCCCAGAATTTGCGTTCAGTTTTCCAATAGGAATTCGCAGGCACCTGCGATCAAACGATAGTCTCATGTGAATGAAGTGTCAACAATTGCAAACATTCGTTTGGACGCGGATAATTGGTCGCTCTCATATGAATGGTCCTTCAGGACTTGTCTCGTGTTCTTTGAACTTCTCATTCCAAATACATAAAATCCTCTCCCAACAAGGTCGTACATAAATGACAGGGCTCAGTTGAACAGAATCGAAAATTCCCTCAATAAAGTGGATCGCGATGACCAACGACTGATTTTTGAGCTCATTAACGGATCAAAACGTACTTCGAGAGTACGATCCAGCCTGACTTTATACCGCCGGAGGCAACTTTTCATATTGCTGCTAGATCGATTCGACCGCAGCGCGAGGGAAAATTGTCTTAACCACGGCGGGTACGTTGCTAATACTCCTGAGTCTTCTGTCATTAAGGCTGCGGTTCCGGTGCAAGCGAATGTTAGCGAATCTCACTCGCTCGAATTCGCAAAGTTCGCTAAACTCATTTAGAACTACGCATTTTCAATGTTGCTGTTCGGGTTCATAAAATTTACTCGCGTGAACTAAGCGAATCTAGGCGAGCCAATTTTCCGGTGGTTTCATTTCTATTTTACTCACGCGAACAAAGCAAAGTCAAGATAATTTTTCCTCTGCTGCTATGGAAGAGCTACTCTGTTTACCCCCTTTGCAGTACTTTTCGGGTTCGTGGGTACACATGTATCCAGTGTAAAAACATAGGGACGGGCTACAGTCTGCTTGAGCGAACTGTTGATACCCTATTCTTATTCCTATCCGTCATAAGTGGGCGTGAAAAAAGTCTAATTAAGGTTGAATTTTTAACAACGCTATACATATTTTGTTATATAACATTTAAAGGATTTAATGGAAAAAAACGAAGCTTTTGTAAAAAAACGCTCCCTAGCTCAAACTTTGGTTTTTCAATAAACTTGTTTTATTGAATTGTGGGCGAGTCAGTAGGCGAATTTAATAAAAAATTTCAACATAAGTATATAGGGCACTTAGAGAGTCTATATATTAGTTCAGTTTCGTAGCTCAAAGTTTGACAAAAACCCTATATCCTTTTATAAATCGTAAGTTCAAATTGAGTGTTGAAAACAAATTGCTAATTTTCAAAGTAATATTCCAAAGCATAATGCTATATGGTTCGCCCATCTGGGGAACTTGTGCTAAGAGTCATATTCGCAGGCTGCAAATTATGCAAAATAAAATTTTAAAAATGATGCTTAATCTTCCCTGGCACTATTCTACCGAGGATCTCCATGAAGAGGCTAAGATTGGAAAAGTTGAAATTCGAATCGCAAAATTATATGATCGATACAAAGTTTTGTGTGGTTGCTCGAATAATAACTTAATTTTAAATTTAACAACTTAAGGTGTTGAATCTAATTTATATACATTACTGTGATATATATATTATTTTGATGTTCATAGATCTTATTTGTTAATTGTTAATTTACTGTTTAATTATTTATTTATCTTCTCTGTTATTTATTTATTTATTTATCTTCTTTGTTTTTTTATTTATTTATCCTCTTATGTAATTATTTATTTGCTTTACTACTTATTTAGTCGATTATGTTAATTTACTTATTTATTTTTTTATTTATATTCTTATTTATTTATTTATTTATTTATCTTCTTATTTATTTATTGATTTATTTATTTTTTTATCTTCTTATTTATTTATTTATTGACGTTTATTAAATCGAATATGTAAACAACATCTTTATTTGTGATCACATGGACCCACTTCTCTCTCCTCAGGAAAAATTTATTTATAAATTAAATGAATTTTTTTCATGTAGCTTTTCCTTCTAAAACAATCTTGAATCTGTGATAATACAATTGTATAAATGTTATAAGTTTTCCAGTAGTAAAGTATAAAATACCATTTCTCTGTAAATAGTGCAATCTAGAAATACGAAAAAAAATTATATAAATTCAGCTACAATAAAAAAAAAAAAAAAAAAAAAAAAAAAAGTTTGACTTATCAATAAAATTGTTTTATTTAATTGTGGGCATGTCAGTGGGCGGATTTTAAAAATTTTATCTCCCAAGCAGTTTTAGGAGTCAAAGATCATATATAAAAAATTTCAGCTTTTTCAGTTTTTTTTTGATAAATTGTTTTTTTCTCGAGTTTGTGGGCGGATTTCAAAAATTCGTAAACTTGATTATTTCGGGCCTCTAGAGAGTGTATGGTTAAAAATTCAGCTCTCTAGGTCCAATATTAAAGTGCGTTACAAACTAGGTGTCAAAATTAATATACCCTTAGAATAGGGTATAAAAAGAGCGGATGCCCTGGCCAGGAAAGGCTCATGGATAGCCATCATTGGCTAACAACCAAATGACTAACAGCATTTCGAATTCAGGCATGAACTTGCCTCATGCAGGCATTCGAAAAAGCTTGTCAACGGTCCGAAAATTCGTAGAGCTATTTATTTGCTCGGATTGAATATGAAAGACTTAAGATCCCAGGTTGGTCCGTTACTGATTTGAGCCCTCTTAACGAGCATCTAAAAACCATCCACGTGACGAGGTGAGGACGGATTCTCATTTCATTGGTGAATACCCTGCTTTCGCCAAAATCAAGCTCAACACAATTCATACAGAAAGATGGGTTAGATGACATAAAGCTTGCTAGTATCCTTCGCTTTGCTAAGGTCAGTGGCACGTTCTCCGATACTGACTCTATTGCTAATCGCCAGTAAGCAGCTAGGGGCAGCAGTGCTGAAGTACAGTGGACCCTTAGGTCTTAGTGCTTGTCATCTACTGAATTAGCTAACTTCGCGCGAGTAAAACTCGCTTGCACCGGAACCACTCTGTTCGCGGGAATGTGCGCTAGTTGTATTCGCTTACATTCGCTTACGATAAGGCACACCGAAGTAAAACACAGTGTACATATCGCGTGCTTCAATACGACCTTGGAGAGATAAATTATTTTAACAACCGGAATAGTATGAACACAACATCTACGATTTTTAAGGCTAAAACCGAACTTCTGCAGTTAAAATGCATTCCGTATAGAACCGACCAAACTGAAAAGATCTACGACCCAAAGAAGATGTACATACTGCACTTTATCGGAATGTGGTCACTACTATGTACGTGCAAAATGATTTTGGAAAAATCGCCGGAATACAAGGAAGTTTTGCCAAATTTTTGAAAGAAAAGCCCAAAAGGAAAATGGAAATCGCGACATAAAATTTTTGGCTATATTTCCGAATTTGTTTTGTCCTTTGTTAAGTCCAGGAAAACAGTTTTTTTCGGCTTAATTTCGAAACCCATTAAACGCTGCCACATTTTTTGAATTTGTGTACCTGAAACATAACGTAGAAAAATGAAAATAAATATTCTATTCTAATCTAGCTCTTCTACTTCCTCATTTTCGTCCTCAGAGACATTATAAGGGTGCTTAAAATCCCTTTAACAAGTGCAAATTATAAAAAAGTATCTACTTTAGTTTCAGATCCACGAGTTCCGTTTAGTTCGAAGAGTGACAAAACTGTTACTTAAAACCTTACATCTTTTTAAATGGTTGTTCGAAGGAAAATGATCAACACGCCTTCCAAGCATGGTGCGTTACGAACGTAGCCTTCACTAAGTTATAAGTCACTTTAACATAACCTAGGTTGGGCGAGCGGTTTTTGGGAGAGACCGGGCTCATCAAAAGAAGACCTTGCCTCAAAGGGTAAGATAGGTCGCAAAGAGTGAAGTTAGATGAGATTAAAAGCGAAATAAAGTTATTCAATTTGGGTGCACCACAAGGTTCTGTTTTGGGACCAATTTTGTTTCTCGTTTACATTAATTCACTCCTTGCACTATATTTTAAAGGGTCACCTACTGTTTTTGCGGATGATATAGGCTTTTCTATTGGTTTAAACAGTCCTTTGGATCTGGTTTCTGACATTAATTGGGATCTAAGTTTACTAAGAAGCTGGTTTGCCGAACATAAATTGAATATAAGCTCTTAAACAACAAATAATATTATTCAATTTATCATCCCTCAATAATTTGGAAGCGAATGTCTTTTATCACGCACCTAAGTGCCAAAAATACAAGCTTTCTAATTGCAAGTGTAATTGCAAACTTCCGCACTACTGCATTTCGTAATTTTTATTCAGTTTTATCTTGTCGCTTATTTAATAAGCTTCCTTACTCCATCAAATACAGAAATACTTTGGCCATGTACCAACTACGGACTACAACACGCCATACTTAGACTTCACAAGACCTTTCTCGAGTGCCTATCCCAGTAGGGAAGAATGGAGAAGCGGACTCGTCCCCGACACACAAGCCATAGCCGTATTTACGGACTGCTCAAAAATGGCAACGGGGGTGGGGCCAGGCGTCTTTTCCGCACCACTGGGCATATCCAAATCGGTACGCCTACCCGACCACAGCAGCGTCTTCCAAGCAGAGGTCCTGGCAGTGACAACATCAGCCCGTGAATCTGCGGTAAGGGCAATACCACCCGATGGTATTACCTTCTATATAACAGCCAGGCAGCAATAAAAGCCTTAACTGCAGCAGAAATAAAATCAAAGCTTGTGAAATGCTGTCGCGAAGAACTCTAGGTTCTTGGTACCCAGCATAAGGTATCGCTCTGCTGGGTTCCGGGACATGAAGGCATTCCGGGCAACGAGAAAGCGGACGAATTAGCAAGACAAGGTTCGGAAGCTGTGTCAGAACAAGCTGATCCCTCTGTACTCATCCCGCCTTGCTCACTCAGGCTTGAAGCAGGGAAAAAGGCAATAAGAGAGGCGAACCTTAGATGGACGGCACTAGATACTTGCCACACCACTAGAACGCTATGGCCGACCTACAATGAGGCCAGAACCGAGAGTCTAATGAAAAAGGATAGAACATCACTATCCACCCTCGTAGGTATTTTAACGGGGCACAACACTCTGCGGTACCATATGAAAAAATTACGCTTGACGGAGGAAGAACTCTGTAGAAGCTGTGGCGACGAGGAGGCTCTGGAGGACACTACCCACTTCCTGTGCCACTGCCCGGGTCTCTAACACATTAGACACAGATTCCTGGGAAGACACTTCTTCAACGACCTAGACGAGCTCTCCAGCACACCAATAGACAGAATAATGAAGTTCATCAAATCTACAGGATGGTTTGCCTCGAACAACACAGCGACTAATTAATCTCAGCTGTTTATAGACAGGGTTAAAAATGAGTAAGGGACTACCCTCCTCCCCCGATGGGCATCACAATGGGTCAGCATTGACCTGAGTGTGGCACTATGCCAGCCCACCTACCTAACCTAACCTACTCCATCAAAACAATAACAATGCCTGGAATGCTTTTAAAACATGTAAAACACTGGCTTCTGAATTTGACCTATAATAATTTGGAATCTATACTTTCTGATATTCTGGTCTAATTTCAGTTTTGGTAATTTGTTGCCTTAAGTAATCAAATCCTTGAAAATAAATTTATTTCTTTTGTAGTATTTTTAATATAATTTATTTAATTCAGTCGAATTTGCTGTTCTATTAATTTTTGGGAAATTAAATGCAAATTGTCTTATAGGGTCACCCCACCCGAAAATCTATATATGAATTATTAAAGCCTATTGAAGTGGCATTCAACACTATTTTTTAATACTTAGTATAAAAAAATACAGAATGTCGCAAATATTTCTTTACGTCATAATTATGTAATTAATGACATTTGTTAATTAACAATGAATTTATAAGAAATAAATTATATCTATCTATCTATATTTTTGTGGTTTAAAAACACTACTTATATAAGCTTAGTGAGAAGATTGTTCTAAGGACATTTGATTTGAAACCATAATTAATTACCCCCTTCGGGATAGGGGTTAGAATTTATCCGAGGTGGGCATGCCGGTCGTAAGGGGTGGTTCCCCACCAGGCGTGACCACAGGTGGTCCATAGGGGAGCCTCGGTACTATACGCTCGCTATCCGAGGTTGTAGGGTTATAGCAGAGATGAAAGCGATGGCTGTATGTGCATAGACTACGGTCTGCGCTCATGCAGGCTGCGCTTTACTGGCTGTGAATGCCCTACCGCGAATCAAACCAAAAGGAAAAGTGTTAAGGAACAACCTAAGGGTATGTCTACTGCAGGTGGCACTCGCAACAGCGAAAATTCACCTTGTTCGTTTGTCAAAATATTAGCTATAAATAAACAAAATGACCTCGTTACGTACTGAAACAATGAGTTGGAAAACGAATATCTGAAAAATGTTCGAAAAAAGCATTTTGAATTGGAAATTCAAAAGATTGAAAAAATGCACGTAACGACCCCGCGAGCGTTACATATATGTCACACTCAGATAAAACCTGGGAGTACCTTATTCTATAAGAAATCAACTATAGGCTACCGTAAAAATGCTTCAAAAGAGTCTAAAAGAAATTTAGAAAAAAAGAGTAGTACCGATGACGTGATCAAATTTGGCCAATTTGTTCGATTTTATTTATTCCGACAATTTTAAAAAACACTCTGTCTCACAACTGACAGTTGCACAAAAGTAAATTCGAAAATCGATGCTTTCAACAATGCATATATGGTTGCCAAAAGATTTTGTATACGTGGGATATGAATTAACATTAAACATGCGTTTAAGCTACGAGTATCATTTGCGTGACTTAGGTACATAGGGGAAGCCGGGGCATAAAAAGCCCTTTAAGAATTATTTTTAATAAAACTGCAAAATTTTTTTAAGAATATCTGAAGAACTTTTATTTTAAAGAAAGTTTATTAAGTAATACGTATAAATAATACACTTTGTTAAAAATAAATAATTTAGTATTTTTTTGTACTTTAAATAAATCATACAATTTGCCCATTGTGCTCCGGCGCTGGGGCGCAATGTTCATAGGTGGGGCATGATGGGCACGGACCTAAATTGGATTGCAACTTGAGCATATGTGTGTAGATTCATCATCAACATCATCTTCTCCAGCAAAAGAACAATGAGACTACTTACCACAAATACTTTACTTCGTCTCCATAATATTAGCTCAGAGGCTTCATAAATGTCAAATCCAAGGGTTGCCATCGATGAGTGCAGTGTGGTGGGAAGCAGATCATGACAACACCACTGTCCTTTGCTACATCTATGACTTCAATGCTCTTTACATTCCCATCTAAAAGTAACAAAACAGGTCGGTCTTTGCTTGCGGGACCATTCAATAAATCTTTCGAACCATTTCAAAAACAGTTCCTTAGTAATGTTATCCATCCATTTTTGTTACATTCGCCATATGAATTAGGCGATGTTCCATCTATTAGCTCATCCCTCATTCTTTTTCGAGGGAAAATAAACATTGCTGGCATGTATGACCCATCATCGCTCATACAAATTTCCATGGTTAAGAGTTGTCCTCGCTCTGAAGAAGATAACGAGCCTACTTTTCTCCTTCCTTTAGTTGCCAATAATTTTCCCAGACGCTTTGCAACGGTAGTGATCCCAGTTTCGTTAAATGTCCTGTTTGACGAAAAGCCATATTTTTCTATGCACTTCTCTAGTAAATTAAAAAAAAATTCCGACAGCGACGCGGTTAAACCCCATAGCCCGAGCCGCAGATGTTGCTTCCGGTTTTCTTAATGAAATTGTTGCATTTCGTTTTAAAACACAGTTTGCCCAGTCTTCTTCACAATACGCGCTTCAGCATCAAAGTTATTGGTCAAGTCCATTTTTAGGGTTCGTAGCCACATGGCAAAAAAAGCAACCCTTATGGATTCGTCATGTCTTTTTTCCGAAACTATAAGAGCAATACTGTTGAAACTTGGTAAGTAGATGTATTCTGTGAACCGCATTAAGATTTTCACACAAAAATAGAAAAAAAAAACAATAAATTTTGGGGGTTCCCCATACTTAGAACTGAAACTCAAAAATGTTTTTTTCATCAAACCCATACGTGTGATCTATGGATAGGTCTTCAAAAATTTTGAGGTTTCTAATATCATTTTTTTTCTAAACTGAATAGTTTGCGCGAGAGACACTTCCAAAGCGGTAAAATGTGTGCCACCCCCCCCCCCCCCCCACTGTAACTTCTAAAATAAGAGAATGATAAAACTAAAAAAAATAATGATGTACATTACCATGCAAACTCCCACCGAAAATTGGTTTGAACGAGATCTAGTAAGTAGTTTTTTTTTAATACGCCATAAATCGTAAACCGCCACTTATCTATTATTAAAACATCGATCAAAGTTACAACCAACTACAAAAACTTTTATATGATGTTACTTGCTGCTACGGAACCCTTCATGGGCGAGTCCGACTCGCACTTGGACGCTTTTTTTCCGCTAGCTCATACGATAGAAAACAAAATTCTATAATCGAAAAGCCAAACTAGTGGTATTCCATGTCTTTAAAATATTCTGCCAATTCTTTTTCTTGGTCGTCTGAAAAAAAGGCTTAAAATTTCCCGCTTTTGTAGCAAAAACTAGAAGGTCGGGGTTTTGATCTGGTATTTTTTTGTAAATCTTTGCAAAGTGCTTCGAGGATTTTCGTAATTCCTAGCAGCAGCCTTACAGCTCATTTCTTTTGTCCTCACATCTTGAACAGCTCTTAGCATACTGTCTTTACTCTTTTCCTGCCTCTTGGTCTTCCTCACGTAATTTCGAACCATCTAAACGATTTAAAATGCTGACAAAATCGTCAAGAAATTCAAATAACATTAGTAAAAATAAACGGGGCATAATGGGCACCCATGCCCGTCTTTTTAAAGCCACATTGTATAAATGAGTTACAAATGTAACCTTAATTAAAAAAACAAATTGATTTCTATAAACTTTATTCACTTACCTTGATATCATATAAATAGAAACCAATATTGACTTGAGAAGTTTTCAAAAAAATACACTTTAAATCACCTGAAAATAATATAAGCTATGTGCAAAAAATTGTTTTGACCAAACACAAAGCAACTGCCACTTTTATTCAATAAAGGGGTTTCCCCCAATAGCGAGTGAAATATTAAAGCAGTTGGATTGTGTTTTAAAGTTGCCACTATACTCGATATATAAATACAAAGGGAGCCCATTTTGCCGCGGGTGATCATTATGCCCCGACTTCCCCTATATGTGGCAGCGTTTCATGGGTTTAGAAATTAAGCCGAAAAAAACAGTTTTCCTGGCCTTAACAAAGGTCAAAACAAATTTGGAAATATAGCCATAAATTTTCTGGCGCGATTTCCATTTTCCTTTTGGGTTTTTCTTTCAAAAGTTAGGCAAAACTTCCTTGTGTTCTGGCGATTTTTCCAAAATCATTTTTGGCGCAATTGTGTAGGCCTTTTTTTCAATCGTGATTTTAGCCCTTTTTTTCAAGTGTAATTTCAGGGATCCATGCTGGAAATATTATTCCGAGTTTACTGAGTCATCAGAAGACATAGGTTTTCGATTGGGTGGAAGATGTAGCTTTGTGTTCAGAATATACATAGGTAAGGTATACCTATAGATATCCAAGCAGCAATGTGGTTTCACTCGGGATTTCGCACATTGTGGAAAGCCATTAAGTTGGTTTTGGGTGAATTAAGCCCCATCATTACGACAGTGGTTGACAATCTTTGGCGCAAATCATACTCATTAAAATACCCGCAAAAGGCAGCCAGCTACGTGTCGCATTAATCCCACCACAGTAATCCTCATTCAAAGAGTGTAGTTCTTAATTAGTGATTTTTAAATTGAAGAACCCAACACTTAATAGTGAAGTGCCTCGCTAATGATACAACTTTCATGCGCAAATAAATTCTAAAACTAACACCAGTCTTCCTAATTATGAAAATCATTCATTTCTATCACCCTCAACAGGGATGCTTCCAATTCCAGCGTTCAAATCAAATCCATATTGGCATTCATGCGGATGCACCAGGGGATTAATTAAATTTTCATCAAATGCGAATTAAATTGCCGTGATTTATGGATTTATTCGCTTCGTGCAACTGCACAAATTTGTCAAACATATAAGAATTGTTTTCTCTGTCGCCATCAACTGAGTTGTTGCTGGGTCGTGGTTAACATCATCATCATCATCATCGCCACCATTCTCATCTGGTGGTGTCTCTTCTCGTTCACCACCCGGTAAGTGTCAAACATCATCATTAACAAGCACTCGCGGGAACTTTGCATATTTGCCACCGCCATTGCCAGCAGCGACGCAGCACATCGGGTGAGAGTTACCAATTTGTCAAAAGCACCCCGGGTCTTGACAATGAATGCGAAATGCGCTACTCGCGGTGCAGGCTATCATCGTAGCTATTGACAGAGAGATAGAAGAACACTTGAACAGGATTAACCCCCCGTGTTGCGGCTTTTTAATTTTATTCAATTTAAAAATGGAAGTGAAATTCCTTTTAATCCTCCTTTCCACGTGCTCACGGGACGAGATTTTGTGTTTAACCAGGTGAAGCTGGGGTGTTAATCCCCCAGGCGACAATATGCTTCTCAAGTATGTATTGCAATCGGAATCTTCCTTAAACTTGGATGATTAATAGTCCTGTTGTACATGGTAATATCCTGATAGTGTGTTGCGAGTTATTATCCTGTTTGTTAGAATTTGATTTGTAGCTAGCTGCTAAAGCAGAGGGAGGTCCACCCGTCAACCAAATATAATTGTGCGTATGCGCGTCCTTTTTTCCCGCTATGTATGTTGGAAAAAAAATCACCAGGCAATTGTTTATGTTTTTATTTATTACTCATTGTTGATGCAGTGCAATTGGCCTAACTGAGTATGGAGTATCCGGATGGATAGTGTAGATAGATGGACCGTCCTATATCCATGCAGAGAGTGTAATTTATTTCTTCCTGTTGAAGGAAAATGAATTATTTGCTGTAAAATTAGGATTACTTAGAGGGATGATTAAGGGAAGCCAACATTTGCATAAATTTGTCATAATTTTATTGCAATTCTATTGGTTTTGTTAATGTTTTTATGTTTTTCGTGTGTCCTTCTACTAAGTGCGTGTAATTTGTGTGGACGTGGGGTGGTGATTTTTTTTTGAATAATACAAAAGGGAGTTATAATTTATGGCCTTTCACTATTACTACCGAAGATTTTGCTTTGAGTCAAATACATTTGTCTCGCTGACCCTTCAATTAAAGTGGGATAATTCACTATACGAATCTTCGGTTCTTTTTTTACTTTAAAATTCGTTTTTTATTCATTATTAAATATCGATTTACATACTAGACAAAAACGACTAAATCTAACTTAAAATTAACAGGATTTATAGTGACCAGACGTCCCGCATTTCACATGGCTGTCCCGCATCATAAACTGCCGGAAAAATTTCCCTCATTTACAGATTTGTCCCGCAAAGTCCCGCAAAATTATAAATATAGAACATTTCAAAGTATAATACTAAAATGTATCACATGCAAACTCTCAATTACAAAGTGTTTTTAAATAATGCGCAGGTGAACAGTGCTGTACGAAATATTATTGTCATTTTGTTTTGACGTAGCTGTCAAAGCAAAATTAAATATCTGGTTTTCCTTTTGAAGTGTATAAGTTCTTGTTTTCTATGCTGCAGTAAGTATTTTCTTTCAGAATGAGAAGATGAAGTACCAATATTATTGGTCCAATAAGAAGTTGAACTATTATATTTGTTTATTTTTTTTAGAATGGCGTCAACATCAAGGGCAAACAAAAAGGCGAAAAGAGAGTGTAAACTCACTGCAGAGATGCAAAAAGAATACCCTTTCATTAAGCCAACCAACAGAGATTCGTTTGTTAGATGTAATATTTGTGGCAGCGAATTTTCAATTGCTTCAGGAGGAAAAAAATAATATAACCCCACATATTAAATCCGATAAACACAAAGTAAAAGTCGAAGGTACGACAAAGCTCGAGACGAGCTTTTCGGAAGGCTGATTTTGGTAAAGGTGGAACAAAATTGGCAACATCTGAAGCCGTAATGGCTTTTGATACAATTTATCACAATCAGAGTTTCCGGTCGATGGATTGCACTTCCAAGCTTCTGCAAAAACTCTTCGATTCCAAGTTTGCTTGTGCTCGAACCAAATGCGAGTCCATCGTCACTAATGTGTTGGCCCCCTTTGCCACAAACGAGCAACAAGAAGAGTTAAAGAAAATCAGTTTTGTGTCAATTTTTTCGGATGCATCAAACACAAGAGACATAAAGCTTTTTCCCACATTGGTGAGATATTTTGATCGCAAGGAGGGCCTCAAACTGCGGCTATTAGAATTGGTGTCATTACCTGGTGAAACGTCCGAAAATACGAGTATAAGTGAATCCATTTTAGAAATTTTAAGAAAAGCAGATTTGTTGGATAAGGTGGTAGGATTTTCTGCAGATAATGCAAACACTAACTTTGGCGGCTTATCACGAAGGGGAAGCAACAATGTTTTTAGTCGTATAAATGGAGAACTTAAGCAATCCATAATTGGTGTAGGTTGCTCGGCACATATTATTCACAATGCGGTTCAAACCGCTACTGATTTGCTTCCGGTGGATATAGAAAACATTATTGTGAAAATATACTCTCATTTTTATATATACACTGTTAGAGCAGAAAAATTAAAAGAATTTTGCTGTGATGCGCAGGTCGAATATAATAGATTGCTTGGCTTCTGCAAGACAAGATGGCTAGCCCTGCTGCCCGCCATCGAACGTGTGTTAAAATTATTTGAGCCATTAAATTTCTTATCTCTCGAAAAATGTCCATATGCGTTACAAATATTTTTTGAAGATCCGAAATCTGAGTTGTGGTTAATGTTTTTACATAACCAGTCATCTTTGTTTCATAATTCAATTTTTCAAGTCGAGGGGATAAGAAAACTATAATGGAAATTCACAACCAAATTTCTAGTTTAAAGTTTAAATTAAAAGAACGAATAGAAGCGCAATTCATTTTCATCTCTATAAGACAAACCTTAAATAACTTGCGGTACCATAAATAAGACATGGTTTATTTCTCATACTCAATGCTTTTTTAAAAACTGCGTACCTTGAGAAGTGGACTTCACAATTTATGTACGCTGAGGATTTTCAGTGGGCATGTCTAAAAGAATGCATTGAGTGGCAAAAAGTGCAAGGCAGTTTTGCCCATGTATTGGAAAATACAAAAGTTGTTATAGCTGAAAGTGATTTTTTTGATGAAATTTCGTATTTAAAAAAATTTGTAAGCCCTCAGAAAATTGGGCAATGGAATGACGATGATATTCCAATTGATGTAAGGTGGGTTGAAATTTTTAAATACTTTTCTTCAAATGAAATACCCCACAAAAGTCTTCTGCTGATTGTGGAATATAAACTGAGTCTTCCAGGAACAAATGCATCAACAGAACGAATATTTTCAATGATAAATCATTTATGGACTCAAGAAAAAACTCAGATGCAAGTACAAACGGTGAAGTCTATTGTTCGATTAAAAATATTTTTCGCTAATTCCTGCAACTTTTTTTATGAATACATAGAAAAACAATGATAGAGTTTTGCAGAAAATACACACGTCTGCAAAATATAATTAATCGACCCGCGCAGTAAATTTAGAGCTTATTTTTTTATTTATTTTTTTATGAAATGTGTTCATAGAATGAACTTTTAGTTTTTATTTTTGTGATTACTTGCTTTATTTATTGTGTTCCGTATATTTTTACGGTTCAACGACGTTATTTTTCTGTAAATCTCAGCAACGACAACAAAAATTGATCTTTCGACGATTAAAATAACAACGAAACGCCCCGATTCAATTCAACTGTTAAACTTCCTTTCTTTTATTTTATATCCTCTCTTTTATACATTGGTGAGACTGAATTAAATTACATAAATGTCAAGAACAGAGTGAAATGCAATATAGGGTGCCCACACATATTGAATTATATCTGTTTATTTACTTTTACTATTTATTTATAGACTGATTAAAATGTTCCTATGTTTTAAAAATACATAAACTAATTATAACCAAATATGAAGTATTTTTATTTTAATTTTTAATAAAATAATAAAAAATATGTTTTTACAAAAAAATTAAAAAAAAAGGTTTCTTGAAATGTGTCCCGCATTGGCTGTAAAAAAATATAGTCACTATAAGGATACATATTCTACATTATAACTATAAGCCCTTATGCTGAAGTTCTAAGCTTAACTATAACCCTATAATTATTAGCTTTCGGCCTAAAAACTAATTTGCGAACTAATTTTACATATTTATATATTCATCGAGAACATTTTTATATTTCGTATAAAACAAATTACAATTACAAACTACCTATTCTACTTACTTAAGCTACTTAACGTATTCTAACTATAATAAGGATTCTGAGCACTCGTAGCCTTACGCAACAAGTGGTCAAAATCCCAATTGCTTTCCGAGCGCCTGGCAGCGTCAAAATGCAAACGCGCCGCCGTGGGCAGTATGAAGCATTACACCGTCAGTAATCTCCCGGAAGCACCACCAAAAGCTGACGAGCCCGGCCTTTACCAGAAACGCCCTATCCTAGTCTAACTTATAAACTAAGAGGATATTACCAATAGAGTAACGCACCGTCCTATGAGGGCATCTTGACCCCTGCCCCCTCAAGAAGGCGCCAAAATTCGGAGAATTGCTTTTCCGTACAGAATTTATCCCTCTCCGCTATTGCGTTTCCAAAGCGGAGGAGCTCATGAGTATTGGCGACGACACCGCCGTGCATGAGCCGCTTATCTCCCGCGCTGCGGTAGCGGGTGTATAATACCTCGATACCATCCGTCGTCTGTACCAGCCCTTTAGCATCAATATGGATAAATGCCTACGGCGGAATAAAGCCAGACCGGAGCGTACTCTCCATGTAGATTTCATTGGGGTAGTAAGCCCCAAAGATCAGACTATTGTCGCTGGCCATCGCGCTAGCAACGTGCCTTCGAGTCACCTTAATGAGAAAATTGCCAATCCTCTTCAACTGATCCCCCTTGTAGGGGTAGTTTTTTTTTTATATAGTTGGATTCAGGCGTTCGGAACAACCGGACACATGCCCTTAGACATTGTCTCCTTAAAACCCGAATATTTTCCATATAACTAGGCGCTATATTAAACAACAATGGACAACCATAAGCGATGATCGGCCTTATATGAGCCACGTAGCATACTACAATTCACTCTGGATCCAAATTGGCTGCCATGAAACAGTTTCCTTGTCAGAACATTCGAATTCTTGACCCCAGCAAGACAAGCAACTACATGTCTATCGAAATACAGATACTGGTCAGGCCGGATACCCAGATTTATAACTTATCTTCGCAACACCAATGGCCGCCCATTTTTTTCAACAATGACCAATTTCTTTCAGTTTTTTTCTGGTATCCTTAGAGGCCCCAGCCAGTGTTGTTCTGCACACGATTGTTTCCGTCTTCTGAAGGTGGATTTTCTACTTCCAGTCATCGCAATATCCCTTAATTTGATCGAAGTCACGTTGCAAAAGAATGTTAATGACATGGATTTTAGGACCTGATTTATATGCCACCAAATCGTCGGCATACGCTATAGCATGTCGGAGTGAACTCACCAGATCATTCGTGTAAATGTTAAACAGGATCGGAGAATTCACCGCCCCCTGCTGTAAACCGTTTTTAATTTCAAACACTCTGCTCGAAGTCACATTGCCACATATGACAACGAGGTTCTTTCCCACAAGCATATTATAAATAACATACAGCAAAGGTTTGTGCATCCCCCGCATGGTCAACTTGTGGAAAAGTCCCTCTAACCATATGGTGTCGAAAGCCTTCTCAAAATCAACCAGACAAGCACCCGTGCATTGGCTCTTGCATTTGTTCCACAGAATGTCGGACACCAGCTTAGACGCGGCATGAATATTGTCATTCTCCGCCCTGAAACCAAACTGGTTGTCCGGAATTATGTTATTGTCCTCGACCCACTTTAACAGGGCTCTATTGACAACTTTTTCAAAGACTTTGCTAATATTCGGAAGCAAGCTAATTTACCGGAGATTGGTAGGGTTCGTCCTATGTTTACCTTTTTTCGGGATACCACAGCTCCCTTCCAATGCGCCGGATAATCTGCATTATTTAGCGCATTGTTAAACAGCGTGGTAAAAATAAATATCTACAGTATCCAGAGGCAAGTGTCTCAATACGACGTTTGGGACACCATACCCCTGCGCCGATTTTTTACTCCTTAGTAACTCGAAGATGCACAGAAGATCATCCTTCGACACGAGCAAGTACATTGCATCTCGGCCATTGGCGACAACTGCAGTAGCATGGTTTTTATCATTGAATACGGTGAATCCGTTATTTTCAGATCGCCAATTCTCAAGTTCGGTGGGCAGATAGAAGTGGCTTACTAGAATCCGACTCTCAATATCTTGGTTACGGCGAACAGGATTGTTCAACGTATACACGGCCTCGAAACAAGCGCCCAGCAAATAAAATTTCTCTTGTGGATCCACGACCACGAAATAAACCGTCGTTTGCAGCGACAATTTCCGGAGTTATTCCAGCAGTCCGTACTGTCTGTCTTTTCTCTCTTGTCCGGGAGATTCGGACACAAGTAATATCATTGTGATCCTTCCTCCTGAACAACTTATTTATCTGTCGAAATCTTTGGTTCAGAGCACAAGGTATTTACACAGATCGCAGACAAAATTAATTGTAAGCTAGCGCGGACGGTACCCGGAGTTACCCTGGTTTCATATGTTTGTTCAACTTTATGTTAAACTCTTACGATATAAAAATTTCAATAAACAAGAAGTCCTTACATGTGCAAAACTCAATGAAACTGCGCGTGCACATCATCGCCATTACCTAGAACTATCCCAACCTGCTGTTCGTGCTACGCAAGTATCTATGGAGCGTGCTTTTAGTGCACTTTCTACCACAGATAACCTATATGAGATAGTCAGCTTCGAGATAGCCTCTCAATTTGCTCCCAAACGAAAAAACAGCATGGACGCGGCCATCTTATATCAAGGATGTAGCCGAAACCACCGTGGGTTATCAGCCGGAAGAAGGTGACAGAAGATGCACATTTAAAAGCGCTGCTGCGCAAAACAAGGGCAGCGAGAGAAGAGTAGCGACCCAAAAGAAGGGAGGAGAAGAAGATCCTGCGTAGGAAGGAGAGGGCGTACGCAGTCTCCCAGCTCAAGGAAATCAAAGAGTCTCGCGATCGAAACAACATCCGGAGATTTTACAAGAAAGCGAAGCAACTGGCTGCTGGCTTTAAGACTGGAACGCAGGCTCTTTGAAAAAGCGACGAAACCTAGTCAACAAAGGGCAGGCAATAGTAGATGTATTTAAGCAGCATTTCCAACAGCGAATGGGCATCATGTAGAGAGAGTGATATGGCAATGAGGAACAGATTTCACCACCCAGTATATAAGAGGTTGACTTCGCTATAAGAAAGCTAAAGAACAATAAGGCCGCCGGCTCTGATGGTCTACCAGCGGATCTTTTTAAATACGGAGGTGATATTTTGGTAGGGCGCATGCACCAAATCATCAACCAAGTATGGGTGGAAGAAAGCATGCCCGATGAGTGGACTATAAGCTCCATATGCCCCATTTTCAAAAAAGGCGATCCTTTGTCTTGCAAGAACTATCAAGGGATATCTCCGCTTAATGTCGCATATAAGATCCTATCCAATGAACTGTGAGCCCTTCTGCAACACAATAATCGGCACATACCAGTGTGGCTTCCGACCCGGCAGATCGACAACAGACCAAATCTTCTCACTAAGGGAAATCCTGGAAAAGACCAATGAATTTCAGGTCGAGACCCACCGTCTTTTCATCGACTTTAATGTCGCATATGATAGCATTCATCGTCAGGAGCTCTACGTGGCGATGGCCGAATTCGGGATCCCGGCCAAACTGATTCAGTTGTGTCGCGTGACACTTGAAAACACGCGGTGTAATGTGCAGTTTGGAAGCAGTTCTTCCGAATTATTTCAAACTTGTACCGGATTTCGGCAAGGAGATGCGCTATCATATGACTTCTTCAATCTTGTTCGGAAGAAAATAGTGTGAAGGGCAGGTGTCAACACGGACGGCACTATCATTAATAGGTCCGTCCAGCTACTGAGGTATGCGGACGATATGGACATCGGCTCTTTCCAGCGTGCCGTGTTAGACGCCTTCACGGCGATTAAAGAACAGGTGGAATTGGTTGGTCTTGAAGTAAATGAGGACAAGACCAAGTACATGCTATCAACAATCAAACAAACATCTGTCCACCGGCTAGGACAACAGCACTGTTGATATCAATAACTTCCAGGTAGTTAAGCAGTTCATCTACCTAGGAGTAAACATCAACTCCACGAATGATACCTTAGTAGAGATCCGACGGAGAATCACCTTGGGAAACCGCTGCTACTTCAGTTTAGCGAAGCAAATGGATTCAAAACTCCTCATTCAAAGGACAAAATGCATGCTCTTCCGAACCGTCATCCTACAAGTCCTGCTTCATGGCGCCGAGTGCTGGACGATAGGTAGAAAACGGGAAATAATATTGGGTTCTTTTAAAAGAAAAATACTCCATCGGATATGTGATCCTGTGTGCGAGGAGGGCGAATGGAGGAGAAGATACAACCGCGAACTCTATGACCTGTACCAAGATGTGGATGTAGTCCAAAAAGCTAAATCACGTCGCCTACATTGGCTCGGCAATATCGAGCGAATGGAGAATAATGCTTCAGCTAAGGGGATCTTCGACTCCCAGCCCCCTGGTTGAGAAGGTAAGGAAGATCGAACCTCCGTTTTAAAGACCACGCTCTCGCGGATGCCAGAGCGCTTGGTCTGGACCACTGGAAGCAGCGTGCCCGGGATCGCAGAGGATGGAAGGCTGCAGTGTCTCAGGCAGAGACCGTTCACCTTTCGGGAGCTCGTTAAATAAAAGTAAGTAAATTTAACAGTTAAAAGCAGAGATGGCAGAGTAATCTACCTCCCGAAAGTACCAAAACCCATAGCATATTGTATCAGCCATCTCTGGACAGAACTTTTCAAACAAACGTCAGTTTTATTTTATGTTTCACATATTATACAAGGTGGCGCAAAAGTTGTCTTCCGTTTACTTCACAAATGTCAAAGTAAAATTCACATTTGCCGCCATTTGCAAAAATTATAGCATCTTCCGATAGGGTTTTCAGCACTTGGGTGGCCTTAGGCAATTCTGTGTGCCAATGTTCTAAATGATCCACGACGTTTGACATCTATCCTATGTAGTTTTCAGTCGGATTGGTGAACGCCACTGGGTGATGACTTTTGCGCCACCTTGTATTAACCCTATCTACCCGAAAATGCAGCGCTTGAAATTTAGAATCATCGTTGAGCATACATTATAATATTAAAAAAAGAAAATTTTTCTTTGTGAGTTTTTTTTTTGCCACTACGGGCGCTGTAATCTCTTGGCAACTCTCTCTTGACATATAGTCCCATCCGTTATCCAGTTTTTTTCAAATTTGGATCCATTATCCCACTCGTACGTTACAGTAAGACAAACACAATTCGTATATTTTATGAACACTATTTTTTACATGGTAAGGGGTGAAGCAGCTAAAGCATAATGGAACTTCACAAGCCTTGCAAGTAAAAAGTGTTCGCTAATCATTTTTGCTCCTTTTTTGACTTTGACGCATTTGACACATCGCCTACGCTGCTTTTCTTCTATGGGCATATTTGTACATTGGCCGATCCATATGAGGAGACTGCGTAGAAATAATTTCAGAAATGTGTTCGATTCGGTGGTTCCCCTATTTACGTTGCAGCGCAATGACGGAATAAATTCTTGGGGAATCTCCATTCTTGGAAGACCTGTGCTGTCGACTGACCAAATATTTTCTGTTGCTATTTCTGGTGGTGTCTGCATAGCTGCGTCTTCACTTATTCGTTGCTTTGAGCTTGTTCTGGTTCTTCATCGTATTCTTTGTTTGCATTGACTTCTTCTTCGTTATCCGTGTCGGAACTTCCAACATTCATCTCCTCTTCTGTTGTGCTTCAATTGGACTCGGAATCGGACTCTTCTTCTTCGTATTCTGAGCCAGAGTCTTCAAAAGGCTCTGTGGCTATTAAAAAATCTTCCAGCAGATTTTGGTACCGACCCCACGAGGACTTCTGTCCGATTGAAAACGGAAGAAATAGTGCTGGAATCATCGCCCAGAAAACAATTATTTCAGAATCTCAAGGTTTTATATAATTTAACCTTCGTGTCAATACGAGGGTACTCGGGTATCCATTGGAAATTTGAATCGGTAAAAACATAATTTCGCCGATAGGACCACATAATGGGATTTTCAGTACCTTCTTGAAATATAATTCTGCATTGAATGGTGTATTCCATTTAAATTATTTCCGATCTGTTAATTTTCTAAAATACATTTTTCAACTCTAATACGGCGTTATATGCGAAGGACACCCGGGTACCCATAATTATGTTGTACTGATTCGTATGTGTTTTTCGCGATTGAACATGTTTCATCACAAGTATTTGTGTTACTATGATTTATTGCGTTTCGCTTGAAAAGTTAAACGATTTCATCACATTGTATCCTACTGCTGTGGAGTTCATTTGGTGTAGGTAAATTGGAAATATGAGCAATTCTCAGCCGAAAACATCGCTAGTAAATAGGTATATAAGATATAACATTATACATCAAATTTGTTCAAAATGGAGTTTTGGTTGTGCATAAATGTATCTATTCTAAGAAAACACATTTGATAATGTTTCAGACGGTCTTTCGAACGACAAGCAAAATACGAGGGCGGGTCAATAAGTCCGTGACTTTTTGAATTTCTGACCTCTTTACTGAAACGGCAACACTGCTCCTGTCAACAGGCATCTGTCAGTTGACTCCTGTCAAAATTTAAACTTGCTGCGTCAGTTAGTTTGTGTTTGACAGCTATTTTTATCAGACTACTCACTAATTTGAGGAGAAAATGGAAAAAAGTGAATTTCGTGTTCTAATTAAGCATTATTTCTTGCGAAAAAAAACCATTACCGAGACCAAGGCTAAGCTTGAAAAATACTATGGGGACTCTGCACCATCGATTTCAATGGTAAAAAAGTGGTTTACTGAATTTCGTTGTGGCCGTACAAGCACTGAAGATGCCGAACGTCCTGGACGCCCAGTTGAGGTCTCTACACCCGAAACAATCGAAAAAATTCACGATATGGTGTTGGCCGACCGAAGATTAAAAGTGCGAGAGATTGTGGAAGCCGTAGGGATCTCGCATGGCTCAGTGGTTTCAATTTTGAATGATCACTTGGGCATGAGAAAGCTTTCCGCAAGATGGGTGCCGCGTTTGCTCACAGTCGACCACAAACGCAATCGTGTAACAACTTCACAGGAAGGTTTGGCGTTGTTTAATCGCAATATGGAGGAGTTTTTGCACCGTTTTGTAACAATGGACGAAACATGGATCCATCACAACACACCAGAGACCAAACAACAGTCAAAACAGTGGGTTTCTAAGGGTGAATCGGCGCCAAAGAAGGCCAAGGTGGGTTTGTCAGCCAATAAAGTTATGGCGACTGTTTTTTGGGATGCACGCGGGATAATCCACATTGACTACCTTCAAAAGGGAAGAACAATCAATGGGGAATATTATGCCAACTTATTGGACCGATTCAATGACGATTTGAAAAAAAAACCGACCTCATTTGGCCAAGAAAAAAGTTCTTTTCCACCAAGACACTGCAAGGGTGCACACATGTGCAGTTGCCATGGCAAAAAACCATGAATTGGGCTATGAATTGCTCCCTCATCCACCCTATTCTCCAGATTTGGCTCCGAGCGACTACTTCTTGTTCCCAAACCTGAAGAAATGGCTTGGTGGAAAAAGATTTGACTCCAATGATGAAGTCATCTCGCATATAAAGGCCTATTTTGAGGACCTCGACAAATCATTTTTTTTTGGAAGGGATAAAAAAATTGGAGAAGCGTTGGACAAAGTTTATAGAGCTCAAGGGAGACTACGTTGAAAAATAATTTTTTTTTTTTATCAAAAAATCTGTGTTTTATTCCAAAAGTCACGGACTTATTGACCCGCCCTCGTATATCCGCAATTTGCTGGATGAATACAGTGAAACCGGCGCAGACGACTTCAGTGATGGCTCTGATGATAGTTATGTTCCATCTAACTATGAAGCATATGACGGTGAGTACTCGGACATAGACGGCATCGACAATAATGAGGTGATTGAACAAGCTGAGAGTTCTGATTCTGATGATTACGATTATGATGGTAATAATTATGAACATAGCGAGATCCACGTCGATGACCAAACGGCGGCTGAGATAAGCGATGTGTTACCAGGAAAGCTGATAGGCAGGGAAAAAAATTAAGATCGGACCATATGGCTTACGAATCCGCAAAATCAAGGAACCAGAACGCGAGAACTCAAATGCTGTCGGAATCAAAACTGTTCAGTTTATTTTTCACCACCGATATGTCAACTATTGTAGTTCATGAAACTAACCGGAAGGCTGCGAGCATTTATGCTATTATGAACGCAAATAATCCTTCGCGAGAGCCTAAAGTTTGGAAGCCACTCACAATTCAGGAGCTTAATGGTTATTTTGGAATACTAATAACAGCTGGTGCCCACCATTCCAATAACGAACATTCTGTAGAGCTCTGGAAAGTTACAGCCTTGCCATTATATCGGGCTACAATGGGCATCAATAGATTTTGGGCCATAAATCGATTTATCCGATTTGATAACTATCTGACCCGAATGCATCGACTGATAGACGACAAAGCTGCCACAATTCGAGATTTGTGGGACATAATGAATGCAAGTCTCAACAAGAACTATAGGCCATCAGAAAACCTAACAATCGATGAGTAGCTTTTCCCCCACAGAGGTAGAACACAATTCACACAGTACATACCATCGAAGCCATCCAAATATGGTATGAAAGTGTGGTGGGCTTGTGGTTCAAAGACGTTCTATCCTCTAAAAGGGGAAATATACACCGGGAAATCAAGAAATGGCCCACGTGAAACACAATTAGGGGAAAAGGTAGTCAAACGGTTAGTTCGTCATTACGAAGGATCCGGCCGTAATATTACAATGGACAACTTTTTCACTTCTATGGATCTCGCCGATTATCTCTTGAGTAAAATCTAACTTTCGTTGGAACGTTACGTGCTAATAAAGCTTGCATCCCAAAAGAAATGCTGAAAAATAGATCACGTAGAATCCAGTCGTCTCTATTTGGGTTCATGGGGAATAAGACCATCGTTTCCTATGTTCCGAAAAAAGATAAGGCAGTTATACTTTTATCTACAATGCACCACGATAATGCCATATCGGATGATAAAAATAAGCCAGACATAATAAAATACTACAATAGCCCAAAAGGCGGTGTGGATGTAATGGACAAAATGGTATCACATTATTCTACAAAACGAGCTACTAGACGATGGCCACTTGCGATGTTTATACCCTATTCTAGGGGTATATTAATTTTGACGCATAGTTTGTAACATACCTTAATATTGCCCGTAGACCCCTAAAAGTTACTATATTTATGATCAGCATCGATAGTAATGTCGATCTAGCCATGTCCGTCCGTCCGTCCGTCCGTCCGTCGGCAAAAATTAGGCCTTTAAACTGGACCTAGAGAGCTGAAATTTTAACCATATACTCTCTAGGGTCCCGAAATAATCAAGTTTACGAATTTTTGAAATCCGCCCACAGACACGCCCACAAACTCAAAAAAACAAAATTTTGGAAAAAATCGAATTTTGAGCTAGGAAGCTGAAATTTTTTATATATGATCTATGACCCCTAAAACTGCTCGGGATATAACATTTTCAAAATCCGCCCACTGCCACGCCCACAAAAAAATAAAACAATTTTATTGAAAAACCAAAATTTGAGCTAGGGAGCTGAAATTTTTAATATATACTCTCTAGGGGCGCTTTAAGCTCATGTATAAATATTTTCAAAATCCGCCCACTGACACGCCCACAAATAAATAAAACAATTTTTTTGAAAATCCAAAGTGAGCTAGGGAGCTGAAATTTATAATATATACTCTCTAGGGGCCCTTTATGCTCATGTGTTAATTTTTTTTAAATCCGCCTACCGACACGCCTACAATTAAATAAAACAATTTTATTGAAACACCCAAGTTTGAGCTAGGGAGCGTTTTTTTTGATAAAATCCTTTAAATGTTGTATAACAAAATATGTAGAGCGTTCTTAACAATTCAACCATACTTAGACTTTTGTCACGCCCACTTATGAGGGATAGGAATAAGAATAGGGTATCCAACAGTTCGCCTAAGCGGACTGTAGCCCGTCCCTATGTTTTATAATATACTCGACGTTTGTGGATTGGCGGCCTACGTTCTTTATAATGAGCACAACAAAGCAGCTGCTATGAAAAAGGATAACCGCTGAAAATTCCTGCAAGAGTTGGGAAAGCAGTTGTGCATGCCGAGTATTCTGGAAAGATCCGAAAATCCCCTTATATACCGAATAAGCATAATTTAACTATTAACAAACGCCATTCTTGCAATAATTGAAATATAGATTCTGAACTGAATTAAATTTACTCTTGACTATTTTTTTAATACTTTTTCAACATCATTTTATCTCAGCACACATACAAAATGTATGGGGGTACCCGGGTACCCGTCGCATCGTGCTGACTTAACGTGTACTCATTTCGTATTGACACGAAGGTTAAAGTTTATTCATTGACTTTACACAATGTATTGGCCCACTTTTACAGGGCGATAATAAAAACGCAATATTCGTGATTATTGCACATTGTCCTCTGCAATATTGCAGTACCTACACTTCTTGATAGCTTATAAAACGAATCAATGCTTTTAACCTGGGATCGTGTCTTCCTTCGAGGAAACTGAGAATCAGAGCTCCATTAGTCATAAATAGCTGATGAAAAATCCTATGCCAAATTCGGCAGTTGTCACTTGTTGACCATGTCTAGACTGCCTCTTATGTAAGCCGCAATTAACCACAGATTAGTTTGTTGAAAGCCCTCATAAGCCGACTGAGGCATCGAAAGAGCACACTCAAATTAGTTTCACACGTGTGCCCAAAGATGTTCAAACAAACTCCAAAATGATGACCTTAACCATGGCAGAATAGAAAACCATTTAATTTCCATAAATCCAGCCATTCAAACACCTTCTGAATCACTTATTCGTTCCCATTCATCACAATCCCCTTTAAGAAGGCGCAATAATGCTCCACTTTTCAGGTTATCTTCTTACACTCCATTGTTAGGGGCTCAATTTAAATTTAAATTTGATTAACAGCTCCATATGTGCGACTGATTTCAATAATCTTGCATAATTTCCATAGCCCCAGACCCAGTGGTACAGCGATAACCACACCAGTCACAAAAGGTGTTAAAACATGCCAAAGCAACAACAATGCCCATCTAAAACAGGCGAAAACATACCGAAAAGCTGCCCGACTAAGTCCCCATTGTCACGTATTATTGTGAAAATAATACGAAAATAAGAGTTTACTTTAGCAAATATTGATGTGGAACGTATCTCTGTAGCCGCCCAAAGGTCCACAATTACGTGAGGGACTACTCTGCGACGACTCTTTACACCCAAGCACAATGGTGTATTTTGTTCCGAATTTGAACAGAAATGTATCTAAACAATTAACCGAATCAATTTTCTAAATGGTAAGCCATGCGGATAAGAGTCACCACTAATTCCATCCACAAATAGTGCCTCTTCCCATCATTAACACTTTCTGCTACGGATCCATATATGTCCAGTATGTCGACGGTCAGTGCGAGTACCTGCATGGCAAACAGTAGCGGACACTGGGACACAATGCAAACAGCAGTGAGACGCTCCAAACAAAACTTGGAAACCTGCCTTTCAATTGTTTGTCTATTCTATGCCATGCCACAATGACGGACGGGAAGAAATCAAATACAGCCCAGTCAAGAGGAACTGTCACAGTTAACCATAAACTAAGGAAAGGGAATGTCACTGTGTAATGAGAGATGCAAATATTAGACGTTCTCGTTGCGAGCCAGTTCCTAAAATCCTTTCCTCTGCGTGGACAGAGACGAATGTATATGAATGTGCTCCCTTTGTGATGGATCCATAACAATCGGGAGATGATAATGACCCGAATGATGGTGTTACGGGGACAGAAAGTGCAGTGGCATTTTGGTATGTCTTTAGGAAGACTCCTCTAATTGCAATTGTAAAGTCTTGTTGCCATGTACTTGCTTGCGAGTGTAGCTTGTACGTTTTTGTGAAAAAAAAAAAATTATGATTTAAGACTCGAAAATAAAGGCAGGTACCTAGGCTAGGCTTGGCTTGGGGCGATTTCGGTGCCAAGTGATAATTTGTATGACCAATTCAGGGCAGAGATCATTACTCACTGTCTCGAGATGCGAGGGAATTATTATTCAAAATGTTAAAACAATATTTGACGTGAAAGAGTTCTTCTTGGAAATATTGGCATCATCACGGTGAGGTGATGTGCGTAGGCGTCCTAAGTGGTGTGACAGAAGGCAGTGTTGACGAAAATTCACAATTAAGATCCAAGAAATTTACGAAAAGTCAACACAAGTGGACAAATCGATATATTTCCATGGAAAATGTAGGCGCATGCATGAACTGTTCATGGAAGAAGAACAGCCTACGAAAACTAATATTTCAAAAAGGAACTGCTTACTTAACTAAGGGAATCCTACTTGAAGCAGTGCAGCTTATTGGACTACATCCATCCGATATCATACCCATATCCCAATAGTTGAACGGATTTGTTGAAGAAGATGGCTTCCATGTTAAAAACCTGTCTTTATATCTGCTCCAGAACATGATTAAAGACGACACATGCTGCCGGATCTCCTTGCGAAATCCAGCGTTAGTTACCTGGAGTGGAATTGTCGCTTTTGTGTTAGTCGTTTTTGATTGTCAACTATTATTTGGTCTGCGAAAAGGGATCACTAAAAAAGCATTGATTATTGGCAGCACTTGTATTCTGAAATGACCCTTCCTTACCGATGCTGTTATTTCGAGCAGCGCTCTGGCATACGCGATAGCTTGGTCTACAAAACGGAGGTTCGATCTTCCTTGTCGTATCGAACCTGGGGGCTGGGAGTCGAAGATCCTCTTCGCTGGAGCATTATTGTCCAGTCGTTCGATGTTGCCGAACCAATGTAGTCGACGCGATTTAGCTTTTTGGAGTATATCCACATCCTGGTACATCTCATAGAGTTCGCGGTTATATGTTCTCCTCTATTCGCCCTCCTCGCACGCAGGACCAAATATCCGACGGGGTATTTTTCTTTCGAAAGATCCCAAAATTAGCTCGCCTTTCCTGCTTATGTATTATCCAGCACTCGGCTCCGTAAATCAGCACTGGTAGTATCAGTGTTTTGAAGAGCTTATACACTTGGTCTTCCGAGGTAGGAGTTTTGAACCCATTACTTCCGAGGGTGGTTCTCCTTCGGATTTCCATTAAGGTGTCATTTGTGGAGTTGATGTTTACTTCAAGTTATTGCGATCGAGAAAATAGAGAGTTGCTACTCCAAGAATAATGTTCGTAAGTTTTACCAAAAGGTAAAAAGGACATGTTACGGAAACAAGACCCGAACAGAGACCTGTAGAGACGAACAAGGAAATCTTGTAGTAGAAGCCGAATATAAGGATCATTTGAAATTTGCATGCAAAATACAACAACAACTTATCCTTCAGCGGGGATAAACAGTGCTTCCAAAACCCATTTTCTTCGTTTCTGATGAATGTTGCGATGAATTTTCAGGAAATGTCAAAGACAACCCGCCGACCACTGACACATCCCGCCCAATATTTTGTTCGTGATTTTATTATTTTTTTTTTTTCAAAATTTAGTAAATCCGTCAATGTGAAACTGTTTTTTCTAATTTTAGAACATGTTTGGCATTAATTTCAACTTTCGAAAATTAATATTTTTGAATTTCACGATTTTCAATACAAATTTCTTAACTCAACTTCCAGCTGTGTCACTAATAAACGTCATAGGTGCATGTGTGCCGCCAAGTTTTTTTTTTGATGAATTCTTAAGCGGCGATGGTCGTTTTTTAATGCCATGCCTATATCCGCGTGCGAAGAAACACGGCTAGAGTCACAGTCGGTGCTGAGGACACGGAAAAACTATTTCTGCAGACTGTTAAACGCTGTCAGGCAGAACGAACCATTCAGCTTGGGCGATGAAAGCCAAGACTTCCGTCCACCTGACCTGATCAAATCGAAGTGACGATAGCGATATCCGAACTCAAATCCAACAAAGCTGCTGGACCAGACATTTTTAATGCCGAACTTTTTTTTAAGGCAGCGGGAGATGATGACCTGGTGGAGAGCATACACCAACTCGTTTCCAAGATTTGGTCAGAAGAAAGTATGCCTGATGAATGGAACCTCAGCATTAGTTGCGCTATCCATAAGAAAGGAGACCCTCTAAACTGCGCCAATTTATAGAGGCATGTGTCTCCTGAATTTTGCCTATACGATCATGTCTGCTGTACTGTGTGAACGCCTGAAACCATTCGTCAACGACCTGATTGGTCCCTACCAGTGCGGTTTTAGGCCCGGTCCGTCCACGGCCGATCAGATATTCACACTACGGCAGATCCTGGACAAAACCCAAGAAGTCCAAATCGATACCCACCATCTTTCTATCGATTTTAAGGCCGCACATGACAGCATCTATAGAGACGAGCTATACAGAGCCATGTCTAGTTTTGGCATCCCTGCCAAACTTGTCAGATTGTGCAGAATGACGATGGAGAACGTCCGCTACTCCAAAATGTTCCGAAATAGTCTCACCGAGACCTTTGATGTCAAAAAAGTATTTAGACAATGTGATGCGCTGTCATGTGACTTCTTCAACATCATACTTGAGAAAATTGTGCGAAACTCGCAAGCCAACACTAGAGGCACAATTTTTCAAAAGTCTCTGCAGCTACTTGCATATGCTGACGACATTGACATAATTGGCCGAACACAGCAAGCTGTCACTGGTGCGTTTGCAAGTAGTAGCACAGAAGCGGCAAAAATGGGTGTAGTGGTGCATGAGGGCAAAATAAAATATATGCCGTCAACAAGAAGGGACACACAACATCGACGAATCGGACAGAACGTCACAATAAACAGCTATAATTTTGAGGTAGTTACTGACTTTGTGTACCTTGCCTACTTTGCCTACAGCGGAAATCAAACGAAGAATAACACTTGCAAACCACTGTTTCGTTGGCCTAAGACGGCAATTGATTAGTAAGGCCTTGTCAAGAAAAACTAAGGAGACTCTGTATAAGACCCTCATCATCCCAGTCCTGCTCTACGGCGCAGTAGCGTGGACATTAGCAAAAGCGGATGAAGATCTTCTTGGTCGTTCCGAACGCAAAATTCTTCGAGTGATTTTCGGTCCCGTTTGCGTTTACGGGCCTTATAGGAGGAGATTTAACAGCGAACTCTACGAGCTGTACAGCGACATCGACCTGGTCAAAAAAGTACAAAAAGTCAGTCGACTAAGATGGCAAGGCGACTGAATAGATACCAACGCTCCGGCCCGAAGAGCCTTCCTTTCCAACCCGGAGGGACAACGCAGTAGAGGGAGACCTCGCCTTAGGTGGCGCGCGCAAGTGGAAGGGGACCTCAACCAACTTGGAGTACGCAGCTGGAGGCAGTTAGTCAAAGATCGTGCTAACTGGAGAGGCGTATTAGTTGAGGCCCAGGTCCACCCCGGACTGTAGCGCCACCTAAGTAAGTAAGTAACTGGATTGACGAAATTTTGGTGGGTATAGTCAGGTGAGGTCGTTTGGTCGGATTTATTTCTTTGAATGGTTTACCTTTGAATTTGGTGGAGATGTTTCCCATGTGCTGCTTCCAGTGGAATTAACGGAATTTTAGAGCCGTACACTTAAACTTTTTATCGCACACGGTGCTCTCGTAGTCAATAATGATGGTATGCTTGTGGTTCTCTTGTCATTGTGCTGTGAAGACAATTTAATGATATCCATCCACATTATGCTAATATAAAGGAAAAAGGCAGATATTAGGAAATTCAGAATATGTGCACGGGATGGATTTTACCTCGAGATACTGTGCTGCACCACGTGTATAACTTGGACAATCCACGATTAAGCCTGGTAAAAAGCTTAAATTCAGTAAATTTAGTGGTTTCGAGTTATACGCCAGACCATTGGCTTCCTTTCTCAAGCAATATTATTAAAGTTGGTCTAAGTGATTGTGAAAAATAATTGATTCCTCATAGACCACTACAAAAAGGAAAAGTAAGAAAAATAACTTATAAGATAGCTGAACACCACAACCAGCTTGATTGGGAGTTGAAAAGCGAAAGAGAGGGTGATCTCTCAATCAGAAGTTTATATGTTTGACACTTGTCAGCTAGACAAATAGGTTTATCGTAATGGCCGGCAATGGTCGTAAGTCATTAGGTCAAGCACACACTTAAATTTTCCGTGGAAAAAATGCAACTAAAGTACTAGATTATTTTCGGAAAAGGAAAAATCTATTGAATCATCGAAATATTTGTCTTTTTTTGATGAGGTACGCCACAAAACTTTAAAGACGGTATTTATAACATTATTCTCCCAAGTGAGATTTTGGTTAAACGTACACAGAGATTTTTTACGCTCGTGATGTATGTCAACTCTGATACATCAACAAAAAGTTGAGGTAAGCTTTAGGTATAGATACTTGTTAAAATTAGAGGACGATGAAGCGGAAAACGCAGAGCACTTATTATTCACGTCCGGTTTATTTAATGTCAGAGTAAGAACTAACTTGCTATGTAGTAAATGATTACGTTAGTATTGTATGTATATTTATGTATAGAGTAGTGTAAGTACATTTGCAAGGCACGTTGATTATATAATAATAATGACTAAATTCATTTTATGTAATTCATTTTAACACTCCCCTTATCAACGTGGTATGCAAAAAAAAAATTACAACGTTAAAAGTTTAACGCATTGATCATGTTTAATCTTAGATAACCCTTTAGTTAAGATATCCGCGGCCATTTCATTTGTTGATATGTGTTGTATCTCGATTCTTCCTTCCTTCTGCATGTCTCTAGTGTAATGGTATCTAATGTCCACATGCTTTGATCGTTCGTGGTGGACGGAATCCTTAGACAGTTTGATTGCACTTGTGTTGTCGCAATGTATTGATGTTGCTCCATTTACCAGATGTTCGTCTCCTACTCCTCTCAGCATAAGTCTTCGATGAATGACCTCCTTTGTCACCTCTGAAAGCGCCATATATTCGGCCTCCATGGTGGAAAGTGCAACGGATTTCTGTTTTTTGGATTACCAACTAACAGGACCATTAGCCAAAATAGTCACATATCCGGTGCTTGACTTCCGATCGTCGCGGTCACTTCCCCAGTCCGAGTCCACATAAGCATAGAGAGACGAATTGGATTTTTCGTAAGTTAATTTGTAGCACAAAGTTCCTTTCAGATATCTAACGACTCGCTTTGCCGCCGTCCAATGGTCCTTTCCTGGATTAGAACAAAATTTACTTAGAGTACTCGCAGCAAAGGCTATATCGGTCCTTGTTGCATTGGCAAATATATTACACTCCCTACCAATTCCCGATAAGGATACTTCAACATTTCAGCTACTTCATCTGAAGATTTCGGACAGGATTCTTTAGTAAGCAAATTGTTTGTATCGATTGGTGTGGTAGATGGATTTGCTTCATCCATCCCAAATTGTTGGATAAGCCTTTTGATGTGATGCCCCTGATGGATACATATTTTACCTGTCAAATGTTCCTTTACAACCTGGATCCCGAGAATATTGTTAACTGTTCTCCCGCTAGTGACATTTTAGTCCTTTTTAAAAACGTTAAGTCATCAGAAGCCAAAAGCAGGTCATCGACATACACAACAACAATGACACTTCTTCGGTTTTCGACCTTGAAATACAGGCAAGCATCCGTAGTCGACTGTTTCATACCAAGTCGTTTCAAAACGCATCTAGTTTGAGATGCCACTGGCGGCCCGATTGCTTAAGACCATATAATGGTTTATTAAGTTTGCATACCTTGTCCTACTTGCCCATTGTTCCAGGATACTGCGGCTGGTCCATGTATACCTCGTCATGTAATTCACCTTGTACATAAGCGGTTGTGACGTCCATCTGATGCAAGTGCATGTTGTTTTCAGCGCATATTGCAAATAACGTACGGATCGTCTCATAACGAGCCACGGGCGCAAAGATTTCATTATAGTCCACACCTGCTGTTTGCTCACAGCCCCTAGCCACTATTCTCGCCGTATCGATCGATGTTGCCGTCACCACTTTTCTTGACAGAAAAGACCCATTTGTTTGATAAAACTTCTTTCCTTTGGGACGATCAACTAAAATCCAAGTGTTGTTCCTTTGAAGTGCTGCTAGCTCAATTTTCATCGCTTCTAACCACTTGGGTCGGTCTTCGCTTGACATCGCATCTTCGAAAGATAAGGAATCGCTAGGAATAGTGCCAATGGACAAATTTACCTCTTCGCTTGACGATTTTCCCCGCTTGCATGCCCTTGAAAGTCTTAGTCTGCCTGCAGCTTGTCTTGCTTTTCTTTAAAAAAAAAAAAAAAAGGTTGTCTTGCTCCTTCGCTTCCATCGCTTCCTGGGTCAGTTGAAATAATCTCTAAACTGTTGGTGTTGTGCGCCCGTTGTAACCGCTCTTCTTCCTCCTCAGTGTTATCTTTAATGATGTCAAGTGCGTCTCCAAAAGTCTCAATTTCCTGCTCCTCTATCGGCTCCTCCTTCGCTTTGTATTCGTTCACATCAGTAACAATAGTCTCTTCCTTAGTGTACATTTCCTGTTCGCTTTCCCTCAGTGTACTTGGTACTTGTATCATGGTGTTATTTATACTCGAAATTGTTGAATAATTATCCATATTTATGTTTCCGAAAAACTTAACATCGCGCCGCTTCTGTATTTTCCTCGTCTGCGCATCCCAGAGCCGATAGACTTTCGACTACTGAGAATACCCAACAAGAATATATTCTTTGCCTTTTGGGTCCAGTTTTGATCTCCCTGGACCCTTCTCTAACGCAACAGCCTTGCTTCCAAGCGATCTCAAAAAACTAACGTTTGGTTTCCGACCACACCAGACCTCAAAGGGAGTTTGATTCTGCAAAATGCTCGTGGGACATCGATTTCGAATAAAAGCAGCAGTATTGGTTGCCTCTGCCCACAAACTCTTTGGAAGTTTCGATTCCAATAGCATGCAACGAACCATTTCGATTAGCGTTCTGTTCGCCCGCTCGGCAACACCATTCTGCTGAGGTGTGTATGGTGCAGTAAGTTGCCTTTTTATGCCATTCAACTCCAGGAAATTCGAGAACTCCTTTGACGTATACTCTGTTCGGTTATCAGTTCTCAATCGCTTAATTTGTCTGCCAGTTTCCTTCTCTGCGCGAAATTTGAATTTCTTGAATTTGTCTAAGACCTCGCTTTATGATTGCATGAAATCGTCAGAGTGTACTGTGCCTAATATTTCACTATCTATTGACTGGGATTTGTGAAATGGAGATTGAACGATTTTTCCCTTACTGCATACAATACCTACACTGAATTTCACGTTGGTTAATATTTTCTTTTAGGCCTTTAACTAATTGCTTATTTTTAAGTTTCTTGACGTCATTAAAATTTAAGTGGCCAAATCGTTGGTGCCATTTAATTAGCGCATGTGCATTTGTTTCGTTATCACATAAATTCACTTCTGCCTTCGGCGCAGAGCTTTTCAACACATAAAGCTTATTTATCTTTTCTGCTTTAAAATCAAACTGTTGCATATTGTTCTTTACAACCGCTGCATTTTTCATAAAATTAACTATGCAGCCATTATCTGTGACTTTTGGAACGGAGATTAAATTATGCCGCAATTGTGGTATGTACAAGACGTCCAGAAGCTTCACTTTTGTTAGTCTGTTTTGATTGTTTACTTTCAAAATTACTGTTCCTGTTCCATGCGCAGTAATTGTGTCGCTTCCCGCTGTTTTAATTATCTGTTTGTCCCTGTTAGACCAATGTACAAACTTACTTGGCTCGTTGCACATATGAGCACTTGCTCCACTGTCCAAACACCACTCGTGCTTACTCAGATAGGTAAACTTAACATCGGCAGACATCGCAATCTTCTGCTTCTTATTCCGTGGTGCTGATTTTTCGTTCCCCTATCATCCATGAAGAGAGCATTTTCTGAAATCGTTCCCTCTGATGAAATTTGCTGACCTCTTCGTTCTTCTTCTTCGAGAAGTTTCGTTTTAAGAGTACTTATCTCTGGCAACTGATCGCGAGTCTCGATGGCAATACAAAAATGTTCATAATCTTCTGGCAACGAATTCAGAAGCATTATGCAGAGTAACTCCTTTGGCAACGATATACCTGCTTCTTCTAGGGCATCGCAACAGCTTTGAAACTCTCTTAAGTGCTGCGTCATTGATTTCTCTGTATAGAACGACTTTTCTTGTGGGACCTTTCGACATGTGCGTCTCCTCTAGAATCTTCTATGCTTCTTTTGCAGATTCGCACCTCTTTATGTATCCCAACTGATTTTCTTTTACTCCAAGGAAAATCATTGCTAATGCCTTAGAATTCTTGGTCTCCCATAATGCTATTAAGTTTGCATCCGACTCCGGCTTGACTGCCGTGCCACCTACATAGTTCCACAGATCACTGCATACGAGAATACTTCGCATGTGTAATTTCCAAAACTCGTAGTTTCCCTCGTCAAGTTTTTCGATTACATTATTTCCCGGGATATTCATATTTTCGGGTTAAGAACGCAAATAGAAAACTTTAAACTATTATATTTTAGCTACACGACGCGGTTTAACACCCTGGGCCCATAACCTGTTAAAATTAGAGGACTATGAAGCGGAAAACGGCTGGAAGAAATTAAAACGCAGAGCACTTATAATTCACGTCCGGTTTATTTAATGTCAGAGTAAGAACTAACTTGCTATGTAGTAAATGATTACGTTAGTATTGTATGTATATTTATGTATAGAGTAGTGTAAGTACATTTGCAAGGCACGTTGATTATATAATAATAATGACTAAATTCATTTTATGTAATTCATTTTAACAATACTTAGTGCAATACCTTGACTTTTGCTGGAATTAAGACTAAGCATTTCGCGAGCATGTGACTACAGAATTGAGTTCTTCATTCAGTCGCTGAGTGGCATCCTCAACTATATACAATGGATAGCTTAAGTGCAGCTGGACGTCATCAGCATACATTTTAATCGGTTCCATTTATATTTTGTTATATAGAGTGGTTCCGGTAGACGGCAGAATAACCATGTCCTTATTCTTAAGCAGAGTATACACTTTGTCACTTTTTTATCGTTGAAAAAATAAAGAAGAAGAAGAAGATAATAATAATAATAATAAGATATATGGACTGGTCCTTAACCTTCCAACCACACACTGGGGTATAAGATACCCCACATAGATTTCAAAAGTGTGCAGGTCCCGTTACATTTTTTCCTAAGGATGCCATACCTATGTATATTTAATTTTAAACTCTCTGCAGTAGCAGGTGAGGGTGTTCAGTTGTTAGATTTTTTTTAACGTGTTTAGTCGTGCTTCGAAGTTTTAGCTTGGGTATCATATACCCCAGGGTGCAGTGCGTGTTAGTATTTTTTGGAATTTGAGAATACATTATTTTAGTGAAATGTTTTCTATTTTAGTTATTTCGGATAAAAAATTAATAAAACAAGTGTGGGGTTTGTTCAGCCAAAAAGGAAGTTACTGTAGATATGACTATATTACGTATAGTTTTACAGCAAAATGGCTTTTCTTCGAGACGAATCCACTGAAAGGCTTTTCCTTGATGCTGAAGGGATGAAGCCAAAAATGAAGCAGTTTCGAATCTTGAAAATCAACATTAAAAACTGTGTAACTTCTAATCTAATCCTCTTCTCGGAAAAAAAAACTAATCGGAAAAAAAACAGAAAACGTGACATGGCGACTTCCCATGTGCGAGAATCATCACTGATCACTCACTGCAAGGCATAGAATGCAGTGAAAAAATTTTTAATTTTTGTGTTTAAAAAAGCAAACATTTATCCCACTATTAAAACAATACATTGGAGTAAACATTGAAGAAAGAGTATTAGAAAGCGTAATGCGACAGTTTTTAAAACTATTATTTTAAACTTTTTAATGAATTTGACTGATTTTAGTTGACAACTATCTATTAACTTTTTTTTGTAACCTAATTTGGAAATAATTTATGTTTTTAAAATAAATAATTTTTTTTTATTGTTTATTGAATTTTGTTTAGATCAAATAAAAATATGAATAAAAAAAAAACATAAAATTACATTTTTTTTATAGTTTTGGGGTGGGGTATGTGATACCCCAGTGTGAGGAACGCGTTAGAAAAAATTATGTGTGAGGACGGAAGGCAACCAAAATGAACAATATGGAATTACGATACCAGAATTTGTACAGTGTGCCAATATTTCGCATTGGAGTGTGTAATTTCCGTCCAAATAGAGATAAGGCGCGTGGTTGGAGGAACTCCTGCGAAGAAAGACTTATGATTGAAATTTCGCAGCTTGGATGCATTCCGTTTCCGTTTCGACAAAGATTTAATCAGTTCAAATTGTCACTGCAGACAATCTGCACAAAGATTTGAAATTATTTCCATACAAAGTTCAACAAGCAAGCAAACTATAACCATTGTTCCAATGGTGTAAGATGACGAAAACATGTTCAACTTCATATCCAATGACGGTTATTGGACCATAACCATGCCACTTCCTCCAAATGTTTCTTCGAAGAAATTAGTTGTACGACCCTCGCATTCCTTTGTCGACTTTCAACTACCTACTTTAGCCAGTAACTCAACTCATTATGATGCTTTAACTTGTTTAAGCAGCATTGAACCATCCCCACACATAATACAGCATCACCACTTACGTCAAAGACATACCTACATATGACTCTATTTCAGTCTTTCTTTTGAAGTTAACTTGCGCCCTTGCAGCCCTGCCATTCTTTACACTTGGCCAGCATTATTCTTCACATTAGGAACATAGAGCTGATATCAAAGGGCATACCCCTTCAAATTATACACCCGCCTGTATGCCAAGGTGTTGGAGAATCAAAGCCTGCAATTTTGTGCTGCCGCGTTCCTTGAAAGCGAAGCATTATAATGCTCAAGTAGCATGAAATTTAACGCACATTAGCTTCTAAGCCTTTGACGACGACTTGCCTGCCACCGACCAGCGCACCACGGCTGCAGACTCGAAATGCACTAAAATTTCGATGCTACAATGCGACAACTGACGAACGACGCGACGACGCTCTCATCTTTGTTTGTGCACAAAGGAGCTCCAGCAACTCTCAAGATCCTAAGCTGAATCCACATCGGTGGGAGAAATTGGTGCTTCAGAGAATCTTATGCCAGGTGAGCGTCTTTTCTGTCGAAAGGCAAAGGTGAAGCTGATAAAAGAAGGAACAAAATCGAATGGATGGAAAAGAAGCCATACACAAGGACACGTTTGCCACTTTGTGCAGAGTTAATACGTGGTTTCAAGGAATTCATTTTCCATCCAAGGTCAGCCTTCGATTATTATTTTATTTCAGTTACCATATAAAGAAATTAATCATGTTTTTCGTCCTGCGCCTTCGACGTGTTGGGCGCATTGAAGCGAGCGTTTTGTTTTATTTGTTTCCGCACAACGAGGACATCCCTTGAATCAGTGTAATGGAAACTCATAAAGATGTCATTTAGACAATATTCGATGTGGCATTTTTCGGATTTGTTCTCATCCTTTATCGTCCTTATTTGGATTGTTCTATATCTTTTTTTAATTCATAATTCATAATTTGAGGAGGGGGTTTGTTTGTGTATCTTTTTATTTATTTTCTTTTTTTTGCGTGGAGTACTTTACGGTACTTCAATGTGGCACACTCACACCCATTAGGAAGGATATTATAAATAAATATTATTTATCGCTCGAGTTGCATGAAATGTTTGTCATATTTTTGCTTTCTTTGATTTATTTTGGCCCAGGAAAGAGGTCGCACTCACAAATCGTTGAAACGGATAATCGTGAGACTGGGCAGCGAAATTGACGGCTGGGACTTTATTTTTTATCATCTGTAAATGGTTTCGATAGAAAACAAACAACAAAAAAAAATAGGAAAAATCGCGCAAGTGCCACTTGAGGCGAAAGTGGAAAATTAAGTTTATTTAAACTCAAGGATGTCGTTAGGCAATTTACTTTTTTTCTATGCCGAGTAGCAAATGTCAAAGCAATGTTTGCCCACGATTCAACTTGCATTTGGGGTGCGTACGAGCTCAAGTGGCATATAATTGATAGTAATTGACAATTTCGAACACTTTGGCAGAGAAGAACGAGGTGACGGAGTTTATTTTGGACGGGTTGCACTCGGCACACCCACTCCGCTCTCATCGCCGCCACATGTCAAAATCAGTTCAGTTCCATCCAAAAAAAAAAAAAACAGTTTTGTGGTTTCTGAAGGTTGCGGAATTGAACGCCCTACGTTTTAAAATGCAGCTGTCATAAGTTCTACAAAATTTGTTTAGTTTTGCTTTCCGTGAACATTTTGATGGTGAAAATATTGTGTTGAGCAAACGTTAATGTGAGTGCAATTAAGGAAATGCTGCGAACCGCCCGGAAAAGGAATTTCAACAGTTCAAGCCTTAGTACGACTACCAGAGACCACATAAAGCGAAAGGCAAAACCACCACCCAAAAACAGCCAAACAATTCCTATATCGCGACATAATCAAAGAGTGTGGCGAGACCGCCATAGATTATTAACCTCCCCAAAAAACGCAGTGCATTCACCGGAACATGTTGACAGAACGTGCACATTTGCAATCGCTGTACGAAGAGTATTTGTGAGGAGACTGGGAGATCAGGAAAATAGTAAAAACGCTTCCTACCCAATCTGCCAGCTCCCAAAAATTTAAGAGCCTCGAGATCAATACAACATTCGGAGCTTTTATAAGATATGCAAGGAAGTAGTTGCTGACCATAAGTCTTCAAAACGAAGGAACGGTAGTCCACTAACCGAGAGCAGGGAATGCAGCGAATAGTAAATGGTAGTAAAAAGCAGTGACTTTCAAACGGAAGTTCTGACTGTTCTTAGCGCGGGCATATGCCAATGGGATGAGCATCTGGAAGGGATTTCGCCAACTACATCTATAGCCAGGCTGCATTTAAGGCACTTTAATCTACTTAACATCAATCCTGAGGGAGTCAGGAGCAGTTGCACAATGTTAAGGGCTTCAGAACCGATTGATTGTGTTTTGGTATCCACGACACTGCGATAAGGAACGACATAAGCAAGCTGATGAGTCCGAAGACTTGTCGTCGTTGACCATTGTCTATGTCTTTTCTATAAAGACTTGTAAGGTAGATGTTCTGAAGAATAAGCAAAATAATTCCCAGAAAAGCATCATTTGTTCGCCCTACGAGACAGGCAGCTGATGCTCACCTTCTGACGGTCCACTTATCAACTGTCAGTGATCGGTGCGTTACTTTAGGTAACATTTCCTTAGTTTGAAAGTTAGATTAAGGGAACTATTGAGCGTTTCTGACAGAGGCCGGGCTCGCCAACTTGTGGTGGTGCTTTCGGGAGGTGATTAACGCTGTAAGGCTTCAGTCGGCTCCCGGCGACCACGCGTGCTCACGTTGACGACTGCCAGGCGCTCGGAAAGTAATTGGGACTTTGACCAAGTGTTCCGTAAGGCAACGAGTGCACAGAATCTTCGCGTAGCTTAAGGAAGTTAAGTAGTATAGGTAGTTTGTAGTTTGTTTTATACAAAAATATAAAATTTCATAAAAATGCCGAGTTTTAAAAAATCAATGAAAATATCGGATATTTTAAAGTCAATGAACTGTGACCAGAACAAATTAGATTGGATAAATCTTTGTCAACAAATTCTAAAATCAATATTTTTTCAATCTTTTTGCTTAAACAAAAAAACCGGCTATACCGGAATGCTCATATTTAAAGATTTTTATAACCGACCCACTGACACACCCAAAATTAAAAAAAAAAAACGTTTTATTGAAAAAGTCATTATATATGAAAGTCCTTTTTTCGCATAGTATATAGATAAAGGCGTTTTGAACAATGCCTTCATATAACGTTTTCTAACATGCCGACTGTTAAACCTCCTTGAATGATAGTCAATCCTTTCTATCTGAATCAGTTCATTTATTACTTATAAATATTACTTACTTACTTACTTACTTCCATACTGAGGTGGCGCTACAGTCCGGGGTGGACCGGTGCCTCAACCAATGCGGTGCCTCAACCAATACGCCTCTCCAGGTCCCCTTCCACTTGCGCGCGAAACCTAAGGCGAGGTCTTCCTCTACTGCGTTGTTCCTCCGGGTTGGAATCGAAGACTCTTCAGGCCGGAGCGTTGGTGTCCATTCGCTCTATATGTCCTAGCCATCTTAGTCGACTGATTCGCACTTTTTTGACCAGGTCGTTGTCGCTGTACAGCTCCTCCTCCTCCAAAGCCCGTCAACGCAAACGGGACCGAAAATCACTCGAAGAATTTTGCGTTCGAAACGACCAAGAAGATCTTCATCCGCTTTTGCTAATGTCCACGCTTCTGCGCCGTAGAGCAGGACTGGGACGATGACGGTCTTATATAGAGTCTCCTTAGTTTTTCTTGACAAGGTCTTACTAATCAATTGCCGTCTTAGGCCAACGAAACAGTGGTTTGCAAGTGTTATTCTTCGTTTGATTTCCGCTGTAGGCAAAGTAGGCAAGGTACACAAAGTCAGTAACTACCTCAAAATTATAGCTGTTTATTGTGACGTTCTGTCCGATTCGTCAATGTTGTGCGTCACTTCTTGTTGATACTTTTGCCCTCATTCACCACTACACCCATTTTTGCCGCTTCTGTGGTAATACTTGTGAACGCACCAGTGACAGCTTTCTGTGGCCTGCCAATAATGTCAATGTCGTCAGCATATGCAAGTCGCTGCACAGACTTTTGCTTGCGAGACTTGCGAGTTTCGTACAATTTTCTCAAGTATGATGTTGAAAAAGTCACATGACAGCACATCACATTGTTTAAGATAGATAGATAGATTTTTATTTCGTCATAAAATTACAAATAGAAGCCATCACACAATTTAAAGTACAGAGATATGATATAGGGTATTTATATCTTTCAACTGAAAAAAATCCTAAATATTCTAAATAATACAAGCTTAATAATTTAACTTAATTTTTAAAGGGAAATAACGAAAAAACCCTTCATTTAAAGAAAAAAATTTAAAAATATTAAAAATATAATATAATTAAATTAATAAATAATTTTTATATTAACTTACTTGCTAAATAAATAAATTAAAATTAAAGTAAATTTAATAAATAAACGAATATATATATAGGTTAACAAAGAAAAATAAATAAATTAACATTAAAGTGAACTTACAAATTAATTACTAAATTTGTGTATAAATTAACAAAAAAAAAGTAAATAAATTAACAAAACAAAAAAGTTTATTAAATATGTATATAAATTAATGAATAGATTAATAAACAAGAACCTATGTTCATAAATTAGGGAAAACATATTGTATTGACAAATATGTATTTGTATATATCTAAATAAAAAATATAAATAAAATAAATATATATACATAGATACATGCATAAATAAGTTAACAAATAAATAAACTAACATAAAAGAAACAAAGATAAACAAAAAAACAAATAATTCAGGTATCTGGAAGAGAACATGTGTAAGTCAGTCTTATTATTAGTAAGCATTATTCAAAGCATTTATTAGGGGATTATCGGAGAAGTTGCATCTGATGAAGAACGTTTCAATAAGTTTTCGAATTCTATCGGAAATCAACTCAACATTAGCTCTGTTCTGCAGATCAAAGGTGGAGTAGTGCCCAGGAAGGTTCATCATCATTTTTAATAATTTGTTTTGCTGTATCTGCAATTTTTTGATGTGGCAATCAGCGCATCATCCCCAAACTTGACAGCCATAAATCAAAATTGCCTGGAAAATAACCTTGTGTATCAATATTTTGTTGTCGTTGGACAATAGAGAACTCCTATTAACAAAGGGATACAGCATCTTAATTGCAATACCAATTTTGTGTAATGTCCTTGCAGTTTGTTCCTTGAAGGTTAGTTTTGTATCAAGATGAACACCTAGATATCTAACAACCGGCACCCAGTTTATCTGATTGCCATTTCTTAATAAATGATTAGACGGTAAGAAACAAGACTTTCTTTTTCTCGTAAAAAAGATAGCTTGGATCTTTTCTGCATTTACTTTTATCTTCCATTTACTGTAATATCTTCTTAATATTTCAGCCGCATTTTGAAGATTCGTATCGATGGTGAGACCAAATTCATGCGACGAATATATTGCAGTGTCATCGGCATAAATAGCGATTTCGCACTCCGGTAAGGATGGGATATCTTATGTATACAAATTATATAATACAGGCCCAAGAACTGAGCCTTGGGGAACACCTGCGTCGATATTTAGTAGATCGGACGGACTATTATTGACATACACTCTGTAACTACGACCTGACAAAAAACTTTGGACAATTTTACAAAGGAATAAAGAGAAACTTAAGTCAAGCATTTTGAATAAAAGGCCATTGTGCCAAACGGTGTCAAATGCCTTCTCAATATCGAGAAGTAATAATCCCGTCAATTTCCCTACGTCACGATTTGTCTTTACAGTATTGCAAATTCTGATAATTTGGTGGCAAGTACTATGATAACGTCTAAAACCAAAATGTTCATCGGGAAAAATATTTCGGTCATCAATTATTTTTAACAACTTTTCCTTAAGTACTTTTTCAAATATTTTACTTAAGCTACTAAGCAAACTAATAGGCCTATAGCTTTCGGGATTATAAGCTGGTTTTCCTGCTTTTGGAATAGGTATTACTTTTGGCTTCCTTCCAGACAGAAAATATTGCATTTTCAGGCACGCATTTATTAAATAAGTTAAAAACTTATTACCAATCTTAGGTAGGTTTTTTAAATAAATATTTCTTATATGGTCCAGACCACCAATTTTTTTAACAACTAAATTATCAGTTAAATATTTTATATCTGCTTCGCTCACAAACTCAATCGCCGGTGTTTCCACTACAGCAGAGGTTAATGTCCGCAGCGAATTGGATACAAGTAGGTCTGTGTTTGTATCTCCTAGATGTTGAGACACATCACATTATTTAAATTCTTTTTTGACATCAAAGGTTTCGTTGAGACTATTTTCGAACTTCTTGGAGCAGCGGGCGTTCTCCATCGTCATTCTGCACAATCTGACAAGTTCGGCAGGGATGCCAAAACTAGACATGGCTCTGTATAGCTCGTCTCTATAGATGCTGTTATATGCGGCCTTAAAATCGATAAAAAGATTGTATTGTGGGTATCGATTTGGACTTCTTGGGTTTTCTCCAGGATCTGCCGTAGTGTGAATATCTGATCGGCCGTGGACGGACCTGACCTAAAACCGCACTGGTAGGGACCAATCAGTTCGTTGACGAATGGTTTCAGGCGTTCACACAACACAGCAGACATGATCTTATAGGCAGTATTCAGGAGACTGATGCCTCTATAATTGGCGCAGCTTAGAGGGTATCCTTTCTTGTGGATCGGGCAAACGATGCTGAGGTTCCATTCATCAGGCATACTTTCTTCTGACCAAATCTTGGAAACGAGTTGGTATATGCTCTCCACCAGGTCATCACCCGCTGCCTTAAAAAGCTCAGCATTTAAACCGTCTGGTCAAGCAGCTTTTGTTGGACTTAAGCTTGGATATCGCTATCCTCACTTCGTGTTGGTCAGGTGGACGGACATCTTCGATTTCATCGTCCAGGCTGAATGGTTCGTTTTGCCTGACAGCATAATTTGTGTCGCCTTCGCCGTTTAACAGTCTGCAGAAATGGTTTTGCCATGTCCACCACCGACTGTAACTCTACTACAAGATTTCCTTGTTCGTCTCTACAGGTCTCTGTTCGAGTCTTGTTTCCACGACAAGTCCTTTTTATCTTTTGGTAAACCTTCCGAACATTGTTCCTGGAGTAGAACTTCTCTATTTCTATCTCCGGAGAAACCGATGTTCTTCCCTCCTCTTTTGATAGTAGAGCTGAAGAGCTGCTCTCGTCCTTCTATGCAATGCCGCATCGTAGGCGTTTTGTTTTGCTGCATGTGCTTGCCGGCACTCCTCGTCAAACCAGGGGTTTCGTGGTGGATACCTGGTAAAACCGAGCACATCAGTTGCGGCGCTCCTGATGGCTTCTTGGCATCGATGCCACTGGTCTTCGGCACTTAATGCTGCCAGCATAAGACTTCTGGAGAGGTTAAGGGATACGCGATCGTCAATCCAGTTGAAGCCACCAAATCAGACAGATCCCGCTTTACCTAAATCTATTCTACAGTCACCAGTTTTATTAAAAAAAAAGAAGGCATAATAACAGCCATAATATTCTGCGAAAATAGAAAGTCAAAGTGTGTAATTAAAATAACTTAACCTACCTACCCCATATACAAATAAAAAGCGAAACCAATAGGTGATACTTACTTACCTTACTAATAAAAGTTTAAAATGTCCTCATTCTATCTTAAATTAATTTAAAATTTGTCACCTTATATTCGCTATTAATATATGTGAAAAGTCACAGAAAAACAATATCAAAGTGTAAAATTACATAAAAAGCCTATATCGTTGAATTAATAAGAAATCGTTAAAATTCCATGTGGAATAGAACCTGAACTACCTCTTATCTAACTGAAGCAAAAGCTTTAACAGCAACCATTAAGACACTCATTTTGAACTTCAGAAACAAATGCTGCAATAGAAAGCTGCAAGGTCTAGACAAATGCAGCAAGCCGTTTTGGAATATAGTCAAGGTTATTAAAAAGAAGAACCGTATCATCCCCGCATTTAAGGATGGTAGCACGGTATTACTGTCCTGTCCCGAAAAATCAAATGCACTAGCTAACGCTCTCTCAGCAAACCATTTAATAGGTAGAACCATAATAAGCAGCGAAGAAAGCAGTTCGAAACTCACTTGGCACAATCAGCGCCCAAGCTACATTGGTTGGAATTTCAATTGAAGATGTAGAGGCCATTTTTATGAAGCTTAAAAATTCTAAGTCTCCAGGTCGACGGAATAAGAAATACGTTTATTAAAAGCCTTCCAAGAATCGGTTTACAGTTCTTGCAGATGCTCTTTACCTGCTGCCTCAAACGGGGATATTTTTCCAAGGAATGGAAAACAGCAAAAGTCATGCTAAGTCAACGAGGAATACCAGTAATCTACGTACAGATGATCATGGACATGTTTGAGGCTGTAAAGACGTAGATTCCCGCTGGCGTCACAGAGGAGATCGCAATCACAGTCGGTGTACACCAGGGAAGCGTCTTAATTCCCTTGATATTTATTACAGTCCTTGATTAACTGCTTGATGGAAAAGTGACGGACCCCAAAGTGCAAAAGTTATTCTTTGCTGACGATGGAGTCGTCATAAGCAACGATCAAACATCCCTGCAACGAGCACTTTATATATGGGTGGAAGTTTTGGAGGAGAATGGGTATCGTATTAGTCCGAAAAAAACAGAATACTTGTCTGCACGTTCTCCGATCTACTCCGACCTTACATGTGGCCTTATTTCGTTTGGCGTTATTTCACGACACCTTTTCCAATCGCGTGATGTTACGGTAGGCCATTTATCAACATGGTCCGAATTTGCCGAATTAACTATAGAATCACTTACCCAGTACTGGGTAGTTTCTCAATTTCTGATCATAACCTCGCCGCAAGGGAAGAAAGAAGAAACAGGACCCGACATTAGATAGCCGGAATTGTTTAAATTAGCACTGGCCATTTATCTGTGGCTGCCCTACCCAGCCCTACCCTACCAATATAGGCATTCCATTCAGCACACACACAACCGCATTTGCAAGAATCAATTTGAGAAGGAAGTTCTTAAACAACTCTGTGGATGGCCGGCTCTAGCTAGAACCAGACATCGCCGCCCAATCGACAAAGCCTTCTTAGACGAAAAACAAAAAACTCGGAAATAAAAAATGATGTAGCATTATTGAACGGTGCCGTGACATAACCCCAAGCGTCATAAGCCCAAATTTTGAAATTTGGCCTTATGTCGCATTGTGAAAGTGACATAAGGCAAAATTTTAGCATTTGGTATTATGACACATTGGAAAAGCGTCATAAGGCCAATTTGGCTTTATGACACTTTCGCTTGGTGCTGTTTTCAACAATTTGCCCTCGCACCTACCCCAAATCAAACAGTGACCCCAAGCAGGGGCAGCATGCCCCCCCCCCCCCCCCCCCTATATGCATTGCACTGTTTATGGGATTAGTTGCGAAATCGCAAGTAGATTGCATAACCAGTACAATGCCTATGGGGGGGCATGCTGCCCCTACACAACCCCCCTACTTGGAGTCACTGTTTGATTTGGAGTAGTACGGTTTCGAAAATTTGGCTTTATGTCACTTTCCGGATTTGGCCTTATGACGCTTTGTGAAAGTGACATAATACCAAATGCTGGAATTTGGCCTTATGTCACTTTCAAAAAGCGACATAAGGCCAAATTTCGAGATTTGCACTTATGACGCTTGGGGTTATGTCACGGCACCTTATTGAACTCCTCTACAGGATAGATTTGAAACGCACACTTCCACCGTATGTCACTCGAGTGGCCCATGATAATACCCATTGGTCTTAGCAAGACCGTGTGGCGTGTGCTATATAAAACTTCGTAAATGCAGCAAGTCCACAGCTTACGTGTGGAAGATTATAATATTCCGAGTAACTTTCTGATAACTATTGGTTGGTTCCTTGCAATATTATTTGCCCTCTCCCCTTGTGTGGAGTCAGTAGCAAATATAGAGACTATGCATCTTTGTAGTCTTAACATCTCTATATTTTTTCATAATTTACGCGCAAAAAAAGGGATTTTTAGTACCCTTATGATGTAGCTTATAGTTACAGAGTATCTTCTTATTTATACAAAATTTAAAACCTATATCTCGACCTAGTCACACTTGCGGTCGACCACCTAACGAAATGAAAATCTTTGTTAGAAATTACAAACACACTTAAACCAAATTGCAAATAGTTTTTTGTGTCCTTCTCCACCCTGATCACAGTCAATGACCAGATGGCGTGTCATTGCAAATCATTCGTACTCACGGATCCGATTGTTAAAAAAATCAGATACATTATGCGCGCACAGGCATGGCGATCAATTAATGATGACTCTTTTGTTTCTACTATTCCAAATCGTTTTCATTTGTTTTTTTCTTGTACGATGTGCGGTTTGCAATGCTTCCAGACTGTGAACTTAATTTTTAGATTTTCACCTACAAAACTATGAACTGGGAGAATAATACAATACCTAATTATTTCCGTTTGTTTGGTATCAATAGAAGTATCTATGCGGGCATTAGCATGACACAATTGACATGTTGTTGCTAATATTTTTTGATGAAAAGATAATAATTGATTGGATTTGCAACTACAATATTAGCACGCAAGTAAGACAGACATAGGCATATAGGAGCCTTTGTTTGATTGAAAAGTGAGCCACGGAACTACTTTGGTTTAGAACATCAGTCCCCTAGGAAGTATTTAAAAACAGCCGAAGAAGGATATTCGCAGAAAATAATGAGAAACATTTCAATATTGAACCTTTGTATATAGAGTCTATATACAAAGATTGAACTTATGAAAGTTGCCGCTATGTAAACCGCGCATTGATATCTGTTTCAGATGAAGAAGGCTTTTCAGAACTAAAACAAACAACTAAAAAAGTAGTACCAACAGAAAGAGCGTTATATGTTGAATAAAATGAATGGACACTCATTGGGATTATTCAATTAATTCAGTGTTTATTTAAGGTTATACAAAAAACAGTCGTTTTCCAGTTGTGTTAATTAATGTAATCATAAAATGAAAAAAAAAAATACAATCCAATAACAAAGAAATAATTTTTTAAAAAATGTTGGCCAATATCTGATATTGCCTCCTCTTGCTTGGATAACTGCCAGCATCCTTGCATTCATCGACCTCACGAGCCTGACGATGAAATCTTGAGGAATAGCATTCCACTCCTCTTCAAGTGCGATTGGCAGCTCTGGAAGCCTTGTTGGAGCAGGTATCCGGGCTCGAACCCGACGTTTCAATTCATCGCATAAATGTTCTATCGGATTTAAGTTCGGGCTTCGAGCTGGCCAGTCCATCGTCCGAATGCCGACGTACATATGCAGCATGAAGCCTTGCGTTATGTTGCATTAACAGCACATCCTGCCCGATATATCCTACGAAAGGTAACACATGGTCTGCGAGGATTTCAGGAATGTAGCGATGAGAAGTCAATCCACGTGTACGGGCCCATTGGTTCGATGAAAACTAAAGCTGTATGTGAGGCTAAGGAGATGCAGCCCAGAACATTACAGATCCTCCTCCATAAGCAAAAGTTTCCTCGATGCAACATTGAGAATATCGTTCGCCAACACGACGATATACTCTCTGACGTCGATCACTTACATGTAGAGTCACCCTGGACTCATCAGTAAAGAGCACATTACCCCACTGCTCCAACGTCCAATCCCTATGCTCTCGAGCAAATTCAAGGCGTGCTCGACGGTGGGCTACGGTTAATGCTGGGCCTGTTGCAGCTCTCTTTGGAGTCAGGTTCTGTTCAAAAAGTCTCCTTCTGACGGTATCTGAACTTATGAACAGTTGCTGTTCGTCCCTCAGACTTTGTTGGACTTGAACTGCATTTAGGCGGCGATTTCGCAGAATAATAAGTTTAATAAACCGAGCATCTGCTGCTGATATAGCCCTAGGTCTGCCCGTGCATGGACGTCGATCGAATGCCCCAGTCTCTAGGTATCGTCTGTAAACTCGCTGCACCGAAGATCTGCTAATTTGAAGTCTTCGAGCGACCTCACGTTGCGCGACGCCTGCTTGAAGTAGTGCTACAGCTTGAGCTGCTTCCCGAGGTGTCGTATCCATTATTAACAACGTAATAAAAACGCAAAAATAAACGCGGCTGAGTAAACACTGGACTAAATCTAAAAAAATTATAACAGACACTGACTAACCTCATTCTAGAAAAAAGAACGCTAATCGCGAAATCTAAACATAACAAAGCAAATCGATAGCATTGTGTTTCTTGCTTGATTACTATGTGAGTTAACGGTACTTAAGAATACATTTAAAATCATTTTAATTGACATGAAAAGCACTTTCTGTATGCACCACTTTTTTAGTTATATGTGTTATACTCGTACTTTTAAAGAAAATCGAATCAGAGCTTGAACGTAGCGGGTGGCCCGTTTTATTTGCTGTCGAGTGTATTATATTTGATGAGCTGGTGTTTGACAGTTGAAAACCAGTGTTCAAGAAAACTAAGCTACAATTCGCTCAGAGATAGGTATGCCATTATTTTAATGGCTCAAACCCAAATGAGTGCTTGAGTGCTATGAAAGAAAATCCGCGATTTTCTTCTGTACCACAATGACAGTGTAAATATTGAATAAACCAAGTATTTTGTATGCAAATTTTTTATTGTTGTATCTCTTTTGAGAAGCCCTCTCTTAATTTTTTTTTTAAACCGATAGGGATAGCTATTAAAATTAAATTAATTGGTAAAGTTAAGCTAATGCGTGTGGCGCCCGGGTCGGCCGACCCTAAGGCCGGTAGTGCATCTCGGGGTAGCGCTATGTTTATGTTCGCCTTTCCTAGGAGGTGGCTGCCCTAGTGACGGTTGCCACCGGCTCACTTAGAGCAGCAGCTTGGATCTATTGCGAGAAATTATGTTCGAAAAAACCTCTCAAAGCGGCAATCCGCTTTTTCTTTTTATTTCCACCCAGAGGGATACAAAAAAGTTGTACACCCATTGCATTTGCCGCTTAATATAGATCCACTGCCGTAAGTAAAGTTATGAAAGCTGTTAGCACAAGTAAGTATCCTTTTGTTTTATGGATGGACATGTGACTAACGAACGCATTTGGATCTATTATTATTATTATTATTTCTTCTTTATTTTTTCACTAATAACAAAAAGTGTACAAGTTATAATTTACTTAAGAATACGGACATGGCTATGCTGCCGTCTGCCGGAAGTGACATTATAAAACAAAAGTACTAAAGTAAAAAGATAAAGGAGATGAAAGTAAGAAAGTAAAAAGTGAATATTAATGTTACAATTTTTTTTTTTTATAGAGCAAAGAAAAATGGAGAAAAAAAAATAATAAAAAAAATTGATGAGTAAACCGAGTTTTAACAATTTTAATGATTTGCAACATAAAGGGGTTACAATTTTGGAGTGATTTGGAACACAAAAAGATAACAATTTTATATGATTTGGAACATAAAAGCAATAATAGGCATAAAACGTGGTTTTTCAAAAGCTATTACGATATATTAGAGCATTTTTGCAGTAACTATACAGGGTAGTCCAACCTCGAGCACCATTTAATATTTCGTAAAGACAAGTAACGGACAAAAAACTTTCTTGAAAATACAGTCGTCGAATCTCTTGTAAGATCGGCAAACTGCAATAAAATGGTAAATATTGTCTAAATCTCTTCTGTTGCACAGATAATAAAATTGTTGAAGATCGAATCTATGAGGGATGAAATTTATGTTAAGGATTTCGATTCTAGCTTTGAATACCATGCTTATTTTGTATGCTGAATTCTTTATATTAAAGTAGCTGTCTTCAGTAATTATTCGATGATTTAGATTTCGGTAGATAGTTCTGGAAGTTGACGATGATGCCCTGGTTAAGTGTTCGTTGAAGAACTGGTCATCTATTTTCGAAATAATTGTCGCAAATATATCAGGCCACTCATTAACATTTCTTTCTGTTAACGACAGTGAGAGGCCGTGGGATAAGGCTAGCTGATTCCATTCTCTGAAGGGTGAAGCATTGGTTCTGAGCAATCTTGCCATTATTACTCTGTGGAGATTTGCGACACTTCTACTCATCACTCTAAAACAATAGTCAGAATTTGCTTTTAGATTCCTTATGTAGATTGGTGGTAGACCAGACTCTACGTGTATTGCATAAGTCGGTGTGGAATTCGGCAATCTAAAAATGCGTTTGAAGAAAGTTCTCTGAACCGCCTCAAATTCTTCCAAGCGAATTACTCCAAAGGCCTGTGTACCATAGTACATACAGGTGTTGACTGTTGCATTGAACACTTTGAATTTGGATGAATGGTCAATATTCTGTTTAGCGAAAAATGTTGGCCACATCAAATTAAGCGCCAACTTAAACTCTCCTCTTTTTGCTTTAGCATGCTTGGAAAGATTTAGATTATACGTGAATAATACTCCCAAATACTTAAATTCCAGCACTGTATCAATTTGCTCGTTACCTAGTCGCCAAGCTTCTTCAGGGAGTTTTCTACATTTTCGGCCCTCAAACACCATCGCCTTCGTTTTTTGTATATTGATGTGGAGATCCCATGTATCACAGTATGCCATCAGTTTGTTGATTTGTAGTTGCAGCGAGAAATGATTGTCCGCCAGCAAAACCAAATCATCAGCGTAAAGCAATACTGTGATGAGAGTTCCCGCAAAGAGTACACCGCCAGGAAGAATAGAAGACACATCATCAATGAAAAGAGCGAACAACAGAGGGCTCAGAATGCATCCCTGTGGGACACCTGCAGAGGCAACGAACCACTCTGATAACTTAGAGCCATCAAATACTGCCGCACTGGAGGACGAGAGGAATTTAAAATATAGCAATAGAAATTTTTGAGATACTCCAATAGTCGTCAATTTATAGAACAACGCCTGCCTATTTACTGTATCGAACGCTGCTTTAAAGTCCACGAAACATACATACAGTTTTTTTGTTTTTTTCTATGTGGTTCCTAGCAATGCTTATCAATGAGAAAATATGATCCAATGTAGAGAATCCAGAGCAAAATCCTGCTTGAAAAGTGCTGATCGATTGGTCCTTTCAATCCAGGTGGAGAGCCTTCCATATAAAATCCCAGCAAATATCTTCCTAAGAGAGTTGAGAATAGATATTCCCCTGTAGTTCTCAGGTTGATTAGGATCTCCTTTTTTAAAAATCACATATGAGAGCTTTTGGGAAGCTTAAAGGAACACAGGCATTCTCGTAAAGGAGAGGTTAAAATAGTCCAGCATATAGCTTTTTAGAAGATCATTACTATATTTGAAAAATTCAACTGGTATTCCATCACTTCCGGGGCCTTGTTGTTTTTCATTTGCGAGAGAGTATTTTCCATTTAATTTCGAGAAATAGGTGCATCTAGCTCGAGAACGCACGTGTTTGGTAATGCAAAGCTGAAAGAATCAAGATTCTCCTCGGCCGACAATAGAGTTTTAAAATGTGCAGCTAGAGTCTGAGCACCGAGAGCAATCTTCATACTGCGTTGCCATCCACTTACTTGACGGACGTTGTACCAGAATTCTTTGGAATTTTTACTGAGTAGGACCTGTTGTGCAAGCTTTTTGTGGTAAATATTTTTTTTTGTATTACAAAGTTGTTTGAGCTCCTTATTGGACCGTAAGTACTTATTTTTAAAGTTGGGTGAATTTGTCGCTCTAAAGAGCTTCAAAAATGTAAACGAAAGTTTACTTAATAGCAATCCTTGCAAACCATTTATATTTTGGCGTGAAAGTGGTATAAGAGTTATTCGACAACGGTGCCGATGCATAAATTAAGCTCGCATTTGGATCTATTGATGAATCTAGTTTTCTTTTCGAGCTGATATCTCCAGCCATCCAGATTTTGCTGAAAACCTGAAAAGATTGGAAAGGGGGACTTTGGATAGTTCCGTAAGGTTTTGGGAAAAATTATTTCCAAAAAAGTTTGGTCTTATTTAACTGATGATTGGGCAGGGTCACAGAAATTTGCGGGTGTCCCCATGTGTTTTCTAATCACCACAAGCTCTACACTGGGCGTCATCAGTAAGATAGTTGGTGTTTCTGTAGTAGGCTCTTACCAGTAAATATCATCAGCAAAATCGATTTCCTGTTTATACCCTATTCTAAGGGTATATTAATTTTGACGAATAGTTTGTAACATACCTTAATATTGCCCGTAGACCCCTAAAAGTATATATGATCAGCATCGATAGTAATGTCGATCTAGCCATGCCCGTCCGTCCGTCCGTTTGTCGGCAAAAATTAAGCCATTAAACTCGACCTAGAGAGCTGAAATTTTAACCATTTACTCTCTAGGGTCCCGAAATAATCAAGTTTAAGAATTTTTGAAATCCGCACACAGACATGCCCGCAAACTCAAAAAAACCAATTTTTCAAAAAAAAATCAAATTTTGAGCTAGAAAGCTGAAATTTTGTATATATGATCTATGACTCCTAAAACTGATTGGGAGATAAAATTTTAAAAATCCGCCCATTGACACGCCCACATTTAAATAAAACAATTTTATTGAAAAACCAAAGTTTGAAGTGGGCTTCGTTTTTTTTACACAGCTTCGTTTCTTACGATTAAATCCGTTAAATGTTATATATCAAAATATGTAGAGCGTTCTTTACAATTCAACTATACTTAGACTTTTGTCACGCCCACTTATGAGGGATAGGAATAAGAATAGGGTATCCAAAATTCGGCCAAGCGGACTGTAGCCCGTGCCTATGTTTTTTGAAGGAGTTTGTGGGTTATGGCATACGACTGCCAGTATTTGTTGCCCCAACCGTGCTTTGATGTCGCACAATGTCGCTTTGACAGACTGGTCTGCGTATAAAGGGCTCGTGGTGGATCTCTTTCATTATCCTGTTTGCCCCTATGCACAGGAACCCAGCAAAGCTTTTTTAAATCATACACCCGTTTGCCAGATAATTCTTCTGAATCCTGGAAGAAATGTCTTGCGAGGATTTCATATCTAATGTGGCAGAATGGGGTAGTTATCCTTATACATATCCCCATCACTCAGCTTCATTTTCCTTGCACATATTGTGTCCGGTGATAACATCCACAAGATGGAGATTTATTCATCTGTATAATCCTTTGGTTTTGTTGATTGCTGTAGAGTGGCAGATTTTGCTTGCAAGGATACAGGAAGAAGTCTCAATATATACTCGCCTTTTTCAACAGTGGAAAAGTTCTCAGTTAAGGATGTGTCGCTGAAAATTGGCCTTAGTCGAGGTAGGTGAAGATACTCGTCACATAGACCCTTCCACCTATTAATTTGCCCTCTCCGCCCACAGAGAATCCGATGTTTTCCCGATCAATTACCACATCAATTTGTTGCAAAATACCACCAAGCATATGCCGCTTCCCTTAGCAGCACATTCTCAATTATCAACAAAAGTATCTACTCATAGATACAATCTGATTGTGAGGTTGCCGGAAATAGTCCTTGTTAACTCATTCAGCGTATTGTTGAGTGTTTTGTATTATTTCCATCCCCCTCTCCAGTCATTACAGCGCGCATTATGTGGCGATATGTGTTTTATTCAATTGCTCTTCAAGATAAACACAGTTTTCAAAAGCACCACTTAAAAGACCACGACGATATGTATGGTTTCCCATTCATCCAGGCAAACTAAGAATAGGTATGGGGCGGGAAAATTCATCGTAAATCCATCGCGCGTATAAATTTTTAAGCATTTACGCGCGATTTGCAAAGTAAAAATTCATAAAAATCCACCCCTCCTTGTAAATAAAATCAGGATATTCGCTCCGTTCAAACAGGATCAAAGCAGCAATAAAAAAAAAATTGAAGAGATGAGATAAGAATTAGAAATAAAGTATCCTCAATTTGAATTGTTACAGCGAACTGTGTGTTTTATTTTTTTGGTCGATCTTGATCATGGTCCGTTGGATGAGGATAACGAAGAGGATGAGGATGTCCTAGATATATGTAATATACGATTTTATTTTTTAACCGGCTTTGTTGTTAAGGGCCTGCAACAGTACGCAAGATATTTGTTCTTTCCTGACTCGAGGGCAGGGAAGTTGTACACTTTCGCATGATTGCCGGTGTACATCGGATACAGTTTTTGCGTTATATCCTGTATCTCCTGTGTACATCTGTAGCAACAATTACATTGGCTGGAGGAAGAAGACCTCTGCCAAAGGGATGATTGTTAGATCCTTTTGATTAGAATAGCGTACACGGTACAATGGATTTGATGAATGAAAGGCTGCTCGGTTGATTTAACCATTAAAAAAGAAAAACGAAAAATAGAGGATACCTAAACAGAGCTTAGATTTGGTTGGGTCCTGTCGGATTGGATTGAGTAAGCCGAAGATTAAGGCAAGTGATCATGAATAGAGAGACGGAACAGACGCCGCGCCGGTGGATACGAGATAATAATGTGTTAAAGTGATATGGGATTTGTAAGGTTGAATAACATGCGGACCGTTGTTTTGTCTGTGAAATAAAAAATCATCTTGAATTAGGATTATCCTCTTCAATTGGTAGAATCTGAACGGAAGGAAGTTCCGCAGGGGATCATCTGAGAGAATGAATCGAAGTATTTTTAACTAAGATACATTGTTATGTGGGGAAATGTAATACTTATAGTTCTGTTACTCGTGAAACCTATGCATAAATGGGCCTCACGTTGGGCGCCACCTCTTCTTGAATTAAGATTATTCTTTTTTATTATTATCGGAATGAACAAAGTGCATGTGGAATCGGAAGTAGGAACTGCAAAATGAAAACCTGTCATTGCAAACGTGATTCCTCGTCACAAACAGCTTGCAGAGCATCACGTTGTACGCTTATGTTCACCCGAAATTGCTATCCTAATTAAAAAAATAATTGAGGGAACAGTAAAGACTGAGCGAATCTACGTATTTTGAACATATTTTTGCATGTATCTTTGGGCGCCATTTTTATCATCGGAACTAAACTCGCTTTCTGTCATTGGTAGTTGAAAAAAAAGTTCACAAAGCATATTTTGACATTGCCAACGTACAATTGCTCACAACACGCAGATCCTATCCTATGCAATTCCGCGCACGTTGCTTTCAGTTTTCCTATTGCCTTAACTTAGAGTCTGGAAGTCGAAAAACCTCATAGCCCATCGCAGACCACACAGACATTGTTATGAGTCGAGTTTTGCCACAGGGATACCTTCCGAGTAGTGATGGCACGTCGGACGGGGTAGTTATTGTCACCCCTCACACTTAACCACCTGCTAAAAAAAATGCCTAGAAAACATAGGAAATGTCCGCATGTCGCTGTCAAAGTGGTCAAATGTTTCGTGAGGTAACTGACTCCTATCCATGATTTGACGGAGAATCTAATGGTCTCCTTTGTGGTTTTTGAACTGATGTAGCAGTTCTTCTTTTTTGTGAAAGTAATTTTGCAAAGTGTCCCTCGGATTTTCCTCGAAGAACTGCCAATACCAACGCTCAGCCGATCGTGTCACCAAATGCTGAAAGTTCCCGAAAACCTGTTCGCTTGACAGGCTTTCTGATGTTGGAGAGTCACTATCCATAAGATAAGGGTGGCGACGGTGTAGAGGTTAGTGTGTTGGCTTGTGACCCGTGCGGTGCAGGTTCAATCCCCATGGGGAACAACAACATACGCCACCCAATCACATGCCTCTACACCAAATTAGGATTTCTGCCTGGTAGTAAAATGGAACGTTACCGAGTCTGAGTGCTCTGGGATTTGGATTTCCTTTTTCATAAAAATTAAAAAAAAAAAAAAAAAAAAAAAAAAATCCATAAGATGAAACTCTCCGGGACATCATATTTTTGGGGCTCCATCATACTTGATGCCCCTATAGTGGACGTTAATTAGTCTCCCTACAACGGAGCGCTAAATCTCGGATCGAGGAGTGTCCTGTGTACCAGACTATTGTATAGGAATCTCTTCCCGACTTAAAACTGGTGGTGAGCAGTTCATTTGGGGCTGCAGGACTGGAGGTTATCAAATGCCATCCAGCATTGTGGCTATTTTATGGAATGGACGAACTGGGATTGGTCTGCGCTTTTAAGACGGCTAGCTGCGCTATTCTTCCTTGGAGAGCTTTCATGTCTTCGTGGAACATACTTTTCATTCCCTTTAAGCCTGCTGCAAAAATTGTCAGCAGTTCGATCCTATTCTGCCTTATCGCTAAAGAGACCTCCCTTTGAACCTGGATCGAGATTCGATCATCCAGCGATCAAATATCTGCCATGGACTCTCCTTCTTTCTCCTGGCGCAGCTGCAGATCTCGTGCATCTCCGTGCCCATTTGCTATGAAGCCCTTACTAAAGCTGGTGCATTTATTTTCTGCCTGGGCTTGGTTTCTTATGAACAGACTAGCCACATCTTTTTATAGCTCTCGACCCCACTCTGTGATCTCCTGGGCTGTTCGGCTTAGGTCCGGCACACCTTCACCACTTTTCGCAGTAGTCGTAATAGAGGTCCTTGGAATAATCGTTTCGCCTACCGTTCACTTAGAGGCGGGCAAAATTCCCAGCTAATCGGCGACCCCGCTTGCTGATCCAAAGTTGGCTCAGCAACCGGCCCCTTCCCTATTAAACATTTTCAAAAAACAATCAAAGAACCTACTTCAAAAAAGGTTTTAAAAAAATAATAAAATAAAATATCGGACAAAATACAAAGGTTGAATGTACTCGTAAATATAAAAAAAGTGAAAAAATAATAAATTAATTCAAAATAAAATACCTAAATTAAGAAAATTCAAAAAATAATTTACTAATACGATTTTGTAAAAATATTTGGTTGGGGTATCCTGTACCTGTCCGCCGGTGCATTTGTTTGTCGTTATCGTTTCTGTCATCTCTGTTTGTCATAGTCTTGTTTTATCGGGAATCTCAGGAACTTAACGACTTTTGGAAGTATGCCCTTCTGCTCCTTACTACTGCTTGCCATCTGCGAATAACTTCATTGACGGTTGCCTAGTATCTCCATGCATACTTCCACATGGCCAAGGTTTCAACGCCGATGTTCTTGCCATACGATCAACTGTACTTTTGGCAATTGAACGCACAGAATATGGGGTTATCCACATTGATCGGCTCGTCGTTCTAATATGGACTGCCTACTACCTCATTGGATCGGATAGCCTTCTTTCGCTCATACAAAGAACTCAGAGTATTCACGGTTATTGAGTGTGAGAACTGACAAAAAAAAAAAAAAATAAAAATAACTAAAAATAGCCAACAAATTCAAAATAATAAAAAAAAAAAATAAGAAATCTATTGAGAATCCAAGGCAACGACATCTGCAAATAAAAAATCTTTCCCTTGGAAGTGCAACTTGACTGTCTGTATATCTCGTGAATTTCACTTGCTTTTTTTTTTAATCTAAGTATGTGAATGGAGTAAATGGTAAATCACGGTCCGCACCGGGTGACAGCCTCTTTGCACATAGAACAAAATAAAAACACAATTATGTAAAACAAAGTTGATTCCTAAATAACCTAAACGAACCGTTTGCTTTATTTTTGCTGTCGGTTATTTGCATGCAATGAATCACAATATTTCGTCACTGGTCTTAATATGTGGTGGAAGCTTAACCCCAAGGTATTCGAGCATGAGGCATCTGATCGCCGCCTAACGTCGTTAGAAAAGTGGAAAACTTTGGAAATGGGCTTAAAGTTGCAAAACACAATCGACAAAAATTTGCAAATGTCAATGGGTGCAGAAAAAACGAAATGGCGTGATATTCTAAGTCGTCTTTTGGACGTAATATTGTTTCTTGCTCGTCAAAATCTATCTTTTCGAGGCCACAGAGAGGACTTGTCATCGGACAATAGGGGCATTTTCTTAGAATTGGTGAAACTTATATCCAAATATGACCCAGTTTTAAAGGACCATTTGTTGAGAATCGAGCATTCGATAGGTGATAAGAATAAGACACGGTCAGCTCGTATTTGTCGAAGAATATTCAAAATGAATTTATAAGCCTTTTGGAGAAAGAAGTTAGGACGAAAATTGTGAAAGACATTCACCAAGCAAAGTACTTTGGCATAATATTTGACAGCACACCTAATGAATCACATGTCGACCAAATGAGTGAGGTTATAAGATACGTTTACATCAATCATTTCTAGGGTTTTTTCCCACATCTGGAAAGACTGCCAAAGAACTAACCGACGATATCTTAAAACAACTCAATAAAGATAGTCTTGACATTAACCTTTGCCGGGCTCAGGGATATGATAATGCTGCGACTATGGCGGGTATTCATGGAGGAGTTCAAAAATTAATTCGGCAAATTAATCCAAAAGCTTTGTTTACGCCATGTGCAAACCACTCTTTAAACCTTTGTAGAGTTCACTCATTGGGAAGCACTTCTTCAAGTCGGTCAAGTATGTGATCGAATTAATCAAAGTAAAGTCAACCAAATGATTGAACATACCAACTGGCAAAGTCTTTGTGATGAAACTGATGTGGAGCAGCTTTATAACAACTTTGCTGTACAAATTAATGAAATATATACTCGATCCAAAACCGTATCAACGAATAGAAACAAACGAAATAATAAGCCATGGATAACGCATGATACAATCCAAATGTGTAAGAAAAGAGACGAAATGTACAGAGGATGGAAAAACAACCCACTATGCCAAAGCTACAGGAATGAATACACGCGCTACAGAAACACTGTAAATAAAAACATTCAAACAATGAAATCGAACTATTATAAGATTCAATTTTACAATGCGAAGAATGACCCCAGCAAAACGTGGAATATTTTAAATGAAGTTTTGGGACGCAAAAAGAAGTCAATAGATGAAGTAATTATAAACAACTTCGACGCTAGTAAAAAAATGGCGACTGTTGAGGAGGAATTTGCCCAACAGTTTGCAAACCAAGCATCTAAAATTGTACATAGTTGTAATAAAAAAAACATCAAATCATATTAATAGGAATCTCGTTCAGTCTATGTTTTTAGAAGAAGCCAGTGAGATAGAAGTCTTTAGAATTCTTTGTAATCTGCAGACAAATCAAAGTCCAGTAGCAGACAATATACGACCTATCGACCTAAAGCTCAACTCGTTAAGTTTAACACCAATTATTAAAGCCATAATAAGTAGAAGTTTTGAGCAGTGTTATATTCCTAGAATCCTGAAAACATCAATAATACGGCCGATTTACAAAGGAGGGGTTAAAAATGATATCGGGAAATACAGGCCAATAGCGATATTACCTGTTTTTGAAATGTGTATGGAAGAGATCGTTGTTAGACATTTGACCAATTTCATTAAAAATAAACAAAGTTTTACAACGCAACCAATATGGGTTTCAAAAAGCAAGGAGTATTGTAGGACTGTTGGGAGAACTGTCGAACTTAGTGGCTACTGGGCTTAATAGAAGCCATCCCATACTGGTAATGTTCTTTGATTTCAGCAAAGCATTTGACGCACTGTCGCATGAAAAGCTCTTAGATAGCTTATATAGAATTGGAGGAAGAGGTAATGCAGCAAATTGGATGGAAAACTACCTGTCAGAAAGAAGCATTAAAGTAAAAGTATCTAACATAATAAGCAATGGAAAATGGACCCTCTCTTGTGTACCACAAGGATCTAAGTTACGCCCAATATTATTCATTTTATTCACCAATGAGCTTCTACTCGTGTTCAGTAAAAGTACGGCATTTGCCTACGCAGATGATATTGCTATTGTTGTGAAACATAAATGTTTACATACCGCGATAACAATAATGCAAAAGGAGTTTGACAAGGCTTCACGATGGTGTCACGATAACAGTTTGGTAATCAACGCTGAAAAGACTAAAATTATGCACATAAGAACGCCACATAAGCCAACTACCGATATAAAAATATACCACAGAAATAAAGACTGCCCAACCACCAGCGGAAACGGACCTATCAAAATCGTTAAAAGCATAAAATATCTGGGAATTATAATTGACGAACACTTCATTTGGAAAGAGCAAATTCATCGATTGAGATTACAATTGAAGAGTGCTGTTTTTGCTATGGCGTACCTAAAAAGATATACCAACGCAGATATTCAAAAAACAGGTCTACTACTCGCTTGCTGAATCCCGTTTGAGATATGGCGTACTCGCATGGGGAAATGCATCCAAAACACACACGGATACAATTCTGAGTCTTCAAAGACGTTTATTAAAAATTATTAACTCTAATAATAATCATTTCAAAGTTTTAGATGTGCATTCTATATTTAAGATGACAGCAGTCCTGGAGTACTATGATGTCCCCCGATTTCAACAACCAATAAGTCAGAATTTAAATACTAGAGGAAGAGCTCAAAGATTCTTGGAAATTCCGGAAATCTACAACAATTATGGAAGAAAACAACTTGACTATATTATCCCAATCATAATGAACTGCCAAGTGACTTAAAGAATATCCTTAACTTTAAAAAACGTAAAAAAAAACTGAAATTGTACTTTCTAAATTATACTATCTAAACCTTCACCTAAAGTTTCTTTGCTTAATTTCGAATACTCGAATATACAGAATTCTTTAAAAAATAATACAAAAAATTATAAAAGTTTACTTTCAAACAATGTTTAATTGCGATATTTTTACTACCTGCAGATAAGCCTTTAGCTTCGCAGGTAATACAACAACATTCAATTGTAACGTTATATTAAATAAAATATTAAATAAAAAAAAAAGTACAACTTTTTTTGGGACAGTGGAAAGACTTTACACCTTTTTCTCAGCATCTACTCATCGTTGGGATATTCTAATAAGAAATGTAGGTGTGTCAGTCAAGAGACTTGTGGACACTAGATGGAGCGCTCATCACGAGGCTGTTAAGCCATTGAAGGAAAATTTTGTAAAGATAGTTTCAACTCTCGAACTTCTTTGTGATCCTCAAAAGGAAAATTTGGATACAAGGGGTGCTGCGAACATTCTCTTATTTGCTGTGTGCGACTTTACGTTTTTGTGCTATCTCTCTTTCTGGTCCGATATTTTGGAAGAAGTTGATGCAGCACAATAATACTTGCAGAAACCAGGACTCACTTTCGAAAAAAAACTTTAATAAAACCAAAGGCAATTGCGTTTTTCGAAAATCGTGATAAAACCGTAAAAAATGTCATTAGTTACGCACGAGGAATATGCGCAGAGTAAGACATATCAATTGAAAAGCGGGGAAGGGCAAAACAAAGAAAAGCTCAAGATGCTGGCTTGTCTTTGGAAGAAGAAACGCGCAGAGCCATGCTAGAATGTCAAGACAAATTTTTCACTGAACTAATACATCGGTCTCAGCCTATGGAAGACATTGCGTCAGTTTTTCAGCTCTTCATATTGCTCCATGGAACGGAAGAAGAACTCCGTGCTGCTGTTCAAATTCTTACCTCGACATTTACAGAACTAGCAGACAACAGTATCATATTGGAAATCGGGCGGATACGGCGGCACATGGTAGCTGTAAAGATATATTTAAAGAATGCTGAAATTTGGACAGCTATTGACTTTTTAAGCTTTATCGTTAAGTGGGACTTTTCAGACTCGTTACCGAGTCTATCATTGAGAATGAGAATTTATTTAATGATTTGCGTCTCAGTGGCATCCTGCGAACGAAGCTTTTCAAAGCTAAAATTAATTAAAAATTATCTAAGATCAACAATGAGCCAGAATAGGTTGTCTAATCTGGCTATACTTTCAATTGAAAAGGAGCACACAAAAAATATAGATTTTGATAATTTAATCGAAACATTCAGTGCAATAAAAGCCCTAAAGCACCTTTAAATAAAATCTTTGTTAGTGTTTATGTTTTTCTCTTAAATTGCTTAAGGGGTGTAAGTTTACTTTACCGCCCCGGGTGCCACTGCCTCTTAGTCCGCCCCTGACCGGAGGCAACATTTATGTGGTTATCACAGGTCAGATTTCGGTTGAAGACCATACCAAGATTTTTAGCCGTCTCAACGTATTCTATATGATAATTGCCGTAAATCACAGAAGGAAAGTACAGCAAGTCCAATGAATTTCTTGAGATCACCAGACACCTCGATTTTGCAGGGTTTAACAAAAGACACAAGCAGCACCGTGCTCAATAAGACCGGAACTCATTTACACATGGATCCCTGTGGGACACCATTTTGGATCGAAATGACATCCGATTGAATGTCCCCAACTTGAACAATTTGCCTTCTACCTGAAAGGTATGAAGCGAGTAGTTTGACTGCATCATGCGAGAAATTAAATAGCTGCTACAGCTTATCACACAAGTTTTTATGAACCATGGTGTCAAACGCTTTAGAAAAATCTATCAACACTAAAAAGTAACCTAATCTTCATCCATTTTTTGCCGTAAATCTTCGACGACGTTTACTAAGGAGGTTATACAACTGTGACCCTTCCTAAAACCCGATTGTTGTGTTGTCATCAAACTGTGTTTGTAAAGAAATAAGTTCATTTGCTTTTGTAGGATTCTTTCAAATGATTTCGATAGAGGGTATTATTGAAATGGGCCTAAAGTCATTACCCTCTGCATCTTTTGGTATATGTACTACTTTAGCCAGTTTCCATTGTGATGGGTATACGCCAGATGTTAGAATCGAATTGAAAATATGGGTAATGTACGGAATGAGGATTGGCAATATGAGCCTTAAAAATCGGGGATTAATATCATCAAGCCAAGTCGCAGAAGATTTTATAGAGAGCACACTTTCAACGACTTCAGCACAATTGACATTTCTAAAACCAAAACATAGGGGCGGGCTACAGTCCGCTTGGACGAACTGTTGGATACCCTATTCTTATTCCTATCCCTCATAAGTGGGCGTGACAAAAGTCTAAGTATGGTTGAATTGTTAAGAACGCTCTACATATTCTGTTATATAACATTTAAAAGATTTTATCAAACAAAAACGAAGCTTTTGTAAAAAAAACGTTCCCTAGCTCAAACTTTGGTTTTTCAATAAAATTATTTTATTTAATTGTGGGTGTGCCAGTAAGCGGATTTAAAAAAAATTAACACATGAGCATAGAGGACCCCTAGAGAGTATATATTATAAATTTCAGCTCCCTAGCTCAGACTTTGGATTTTCAAAAAAAAAAAAAATTTCTAAATTGTGGGCGTGTCAGTTGGCGGATTTTGAAAATATTTACACATGAGCTTAAAGGGCCCCTAGAGAGTATATATTATAAATTTCAGCTCCCTAGCTCAAATTTTGGTTTTTCAATAAAATTGTTTTATTTGTTTGTGCGCGTGTCAGTGGGCGGATTTTGAAAATTCGTAAACTTGATTATTTCGGGACCATAGGGAGTATATGGTTAAAATTTCAGCTCTCTAGGCCCAGTTTAAAGGCCTAATTTTTGCCGACGGACGGACGGACGGACGTACATGGCTAGATCGACATTACTATCGATGCTGATCATAAATATACATAGTAACTTTTAGGGGTCTACGGGCAATATTAAGGTATGTTACAAACTATGCGTCAAAATTAATATACCCTTAGAATAGGGTATGAAAAAGGTACTACTGATTCAACTTGATTTGATAGAAATGTGTGTGGGTCACTTACCGAGCTCCGCACATGAGAGGTAGAGGATGCAAAGGCTTTGTGTCTTTGATAGAAATAGGTTCAAATTTAAATATTAAATTTTTGTACATACACTAAAACGGTTTTGCTTTTTTTAGATGATGAGTCTTTCATTGTTGCACAAATTTTAAACGTATAGTGAAACATCCTGCTTGACAACACGTCGTGTCACTTATAAAAACAGCAAGATCCTCAGCACAACCAATTCCGTTTTTGAATATTATATCTGATCTTTTTTTCCAATCTAGCTTTTCACACAGATGTTGTGGTTGGGATCATCAGTCGATTCCCACAACACATCCAATCGATACACACTTTCCTTGATATTAATGAGCATTCGTTATTTCACTTCGTAAAAGTGAGTGTGAATTACTTTTTCCATTTCCATGCATCTTCAGTTAGAAGACTATCAATGGAAATGTTCTATTTAGCCCAAGGTCTGGCTATGATTAACAGTCAAAATCTAGTCTACTTCGTATAGCCTGGCTAAAACACTGTCCATAAGTAGTGACCTGCAAAAGAACGTAGAGTAGGTATGTACATCCTTGGGGGCAACTTTTAACTGTCGTTATAGACAACTACACTGCTCCAGAGGTGGAAGTTATTATTCAGCTTTCCAGCAGAACTCTGATTCAGTGTTTGGTGTCTTATTAAAAACAGCCTCAACGTCTTGAAAAGCATAGAAATCTATTTCTTGGATGGAAGTGCTCCTTGTACGGTTTTTGTTTTTAGCAAACAATGGAAAGCATCCATTCTGGTTTCGACCTGCCTGTACGTATACTGATATGAGTGCAGAGGAGTAGATATTTCCATCCGACCTCTTATATCAGCATCTATAAGTCTTTCCATGATTTAAAGAACAAAATACATAAGACTAATAGGTCTATAAGAGCATGCAGTTCACTTGGCTTCAAATAAAGCAACAACCGGCGGCAGGAAGACGTGGTTGGACGCGTTTGAATTTAAGTGTTTTTCTGCACGAAAAGATAAACCTGATCAATAAACCTGAAGTTAGGTTTTTAATGTACCCGTGCTGTACTCAGTACCTACACGACACTTGGTAGCACAGTAAGCGTGACCGTGATCGTGGCTACTACATAATAGGGTTCGCCGATGACTTGGTCATCATTATTAGGGGCGAAGAGTCACACGTACTTACTTCACGTATGCTAAACGCCCTTAAGATAGTCCTAGACTGGTGCACCAAGGAAAATCAGTAAAGCTATCATAGTTCCTTTCACAAAAACAAGAAATTTGAACTTAGCTCAGATTTCACTGAATCTTGAGTATACCGACGAAGTCAAATTTCTTGGAGTAACCCTAGATAAAAGACTAAACTGGAACTCCCACATTGAGAACAAAATAACAAAAGCAACAAAAGCTTAATGGGCTTGCAGTCGCATGTATGGTAAAACCTGGTCATTGGATTTACAACGTTAACGTTCAGGTCCATCATTACATATGCTTCTATAATATCGTGGACCACAACAAACCAAAAAACCGCCATATTAAAGCTCACGAGGGTACAACGTCTATACTTTGTCCAAGAAAAATTGTCAGTACAGAGAAGATAGGATGTTTGTGTCTCAGTCTGGTTGCAATGACTTTTTTTTTTTTTTTTTTTTTTTATAAATTCTGGCTTGCCAAGGCGATTTATAAGGGGGGGGGGGGGGGGGGGGGGGGGGTACTTCGACCTAAATGATCTTTTGTACCGTATGGGCCAGAAAAGTTTAAACTAGTAGAATTTCCACTTTCCGTGTAAAGCGGACAATTTTACCAGTAGAAGAATTCTTTATGTCCTCGAGGCTCATTTGCTCCCTGAAAAAGATCTTCTTTCTAATTCCATTAAGGGCTGGACATTCACATAAAATGTGTTCAGCTGACTCGTCCTCTTCAAGACAGAGTCGGCACTCAGGAGAGTCTGCTATTCTCATTTTGTGTAGATGATATCTTAAACCATGGTGACCAGCAAGGTACCCTACTAAGTTTTTGATATCATGCCTGCTTAGGTTTAGACATTTGCTGGCATTTTGATTGAAGGGCCGAATGGCTCGTTTGGCCTGTCTTAGACCTGGGATGCTTTCCCAAAGATAGATACATTTTCTATGTTCCCAGCTTTTAATTGCTGCCGTTGCTGCTGATCTAAGAGTGCAGCAGAAAGGTTCGGGACCTATGAAAGGTGTTTCTGAACATTTTCTGGCCAGTTCGTCGGCCTTTTCGTTCAATTCTACCCCGACATGACCCGGAACCCACCATAATTTGGTCTTGTTTCTTATTCCGAGTGTTTGTAGGGTATTGAAGCATTACATGACTGATTTGAAGTCAATGGTATACGAGTTAAGGGCGTTTATAGCTGCTTGACTATCCGCAAAAATATGGATGGTTGCACCTTTTATGCCAGATAAAAGAATGTGGCTGGCGCATTCTTGAATGGCGTGGAGCTCTGCTTCAAATACGCTGGGACTTTTTCCCATGGGTATCGTAAAGCGTTTGTGTGGTCCGTATATTCCCGCTCCTACCCCCGTTTCCATTTTATAACCATCCGTATACCACTTTATGCCGTTGTGGCTGTTTGGTGGGTTATTACTAACCCATGCTTCTCTCTTGGGGATCTCCGTGGAGAACCGTTTGTTGAAGCATAGTGTTTTTTGAATGCGGTCTGTGACCGCGCAGTTCCTGTTAAGTTCTGGCAGTTCATCGAGAAGGGTCTTTAGTTCAGGATGATCATTTAGACTTATCTCGTTTAACTGTATTAGACTTATTGCACTGCGGATCGCCACTTTTTGAATGTATATGTGGAGAGGTGTAATTCCTGTTATTGCCTCTATGGCAGCTGTTGGACAGGTTCGCATGGCTCCGGAGATACCAAGACACGCAAGCCGTTGTACCTTTTTGAGCTTCTCTATTGCGACCTTTTGTGTGGATTTTGTCCACCATACTATGGAGGCGTATGTTATAATGGGTCTTATCATCACTGTGTAGATCCAGTGGACGATCTTTGAGATATTCCCCAGGTTCTGCCATATGTGCGACGACAGGCCCATAAAGCTCTATTAGCTTTAGTGATTTTGTTATATATGTGAGAGTTCCAGTTAAGTCTCTTGTCTAGGATTGTATTGTATTGTATTGTATGTGCAGTGGGGTCATCAGTAGATGACAAGCACTTAGACCTATTGGTCCATTGTACTTCAGCATAGCTGCCCGCTCGCTGGTTATTATCGATTAGTAAGATTCAGTGAGGGAGAACCTGCCAGTAGCCTTGGCAAAGCGAAGAATAATTGCAAGTTCAATTTCCCCAATCTCATCTTCGTTAACGAATTGTTTGCCTATAGTGATGAGCCTGGTTCTGGCGAAAGCCGGACATTCACAGATGAAGTGAGATGCCGTTTCATCCGCCTCCATGCAGCACTCACATAGGCCCGAGCTCCTAATGTGAATGTTGTCTAGGATTACTCCAAGATACTTGACTTCGTCGGAGTACTCTACGACCGTGCCGTTTATTGTGATTAGGCCTAGGTCTAATTTCCTCCTTTTAGTGAAAGGAACAATGACGGCTTTACTGGGACTTATGGAAAGATTTTCCTTGATGCACCAGTCTATGGCTGTCTTTAGAGCATTTTTCATTTTTGATGTGACTCCAATTGAGTCTTTGCCCCTGACTATGATGACAACATCATCGGCGTACCCAATTGTAGTGTAGCCCAAATTGCTCAACTTGTGTAGCAGGTCATCGAAGACCAATGACCACAAAAGGGGTGAAAGTACTCCCCCTTGTGGGCAGCCCCTTACGGCTGTTACTGATACTGAGGTCGTTCCTGACGAGGAAGTTATTTTGCGACTTTCCAGCTTAGCTTTGATCCATTTAATAGTTGGTTTGTCTATGTTTCTATGGTACAAAGCATTTGATATGGATTCATATCCAGTGTTGTCGAAAGCACCCTCTATGTCCAGAAAGGCACAAAGTGCGATCTCTTTGCAACGGTAGGCGTTTTTTTATCTCTGTAGTTGGTCTTAACAGAGCGCCTTCCGTGGATTTACCCTTTTGGTACGCATATTGGTGAGGGTGCAGAGGCATGCTTTTTGATATGCATTCTCTAATGTGGACGTCAATAATCCTTTCCAATGTTTTCAGAAAGAACGATGTCAAGCGTCCGATACGACATGATTTAGGTAATTCGCTCGCCTTGTTTCCCGGTTTGGGTATAAATACTACGTTTACCTCCCTCCAGGTAACTGGTATATACCCCCAGTTGAAGCTGAACCTAAATAAGGCAATCATGGATGGTAATAAAAATTCTATTCCATTTTGAATGAGGGCTGGAAAAATACCGTCTGTTCCTGATGCCTTGAATGGTTTAAATGAGTTAATTGCCCATTTAACCTTATCCGGAGTAAAAAGTGTTCCGGATAAACTATTAATTCTGCTGAGGTTTCTTGGAATTGAGAACTCCGCTATATGGTCATCTGTAATGTCCATCGTGTGAGACCCTGGGAAGTGAGCCTGAAGCAAAGTTTTCAGCGTTTCTTCCCGGTCGCGTGTGATTGAACCATCTGATTTGATTAACAATCCCATGCTTTTTGCTTGATCCTTTGATAGAGCTCTTTGGAGGCGTGCCACCTCTGGAAGTTTTTCGATCTTCTCACAATTTGCACGCCATGAGGCTCTTTTAGATCTGCGCAACTCTAAGTTGTATATGGTCAGCATGGATTTATATTGTTCCCATGTGCCGGTGCGTTTGGCTTTGTTAAAAAGCTTTCTCACCCTCTTTCGAATAGACTCAAGGTTATCGTTCCACCATGGTACGCACCTTTTAACCACGGTTCTTTTAACCTTGCAACTATTTTTGAATGAGGTAAGAATAATATCATTTATTTGACATTGCGCAGCATCTGCATCAATTGTATTTGATGGTGCTTCTGGTAGCATGTCAGATCTGACCGCTAGATTTTCGCGGTAAGTTCTCCAATTAGTCAGTCTGTTGTCATAACGGAGTAACGGAGAACTTAGCAATGACTTACATAAATCGGTCCCTCTTTAAAGTTATCACAGGGTTACCGTAGTGTGTATGATAATTCGCCATAACTCAGAGAGCAATTCTATTAGGGTTACCATCTTACAATTTAAAATGAAAATATTGCGAAACGAAATAAATTCCGTTTATCTTTTTCCTTTTCTGGTAAGATAATAATAGGCATTTTTTTTAAGGGTATCTCCAGTAGACCCACAAAATATACAAATTTCGTAACACAACAAAAATCAAATCGAAATATATATTACTGTAATCCAATTTATTCATTATAAATTTTGTAAAACATAAAATACTAATTTATAATATCACTACTCAACTAATCCGATGAGTAATTAAGTCTTTAGTAAGTCTCTTATTTCAGCCATTTTAATTGACTTGTTTTGGCTTGCTACAACCCCTTTGACTTGAGCCCAAACCATTTCTATTGGATTAAGGTTACAGTGATAAGGCGGCAAGCGCAGCAGTTTATGTCCCGCATTTTGAGCCATTTCATCCACTACGTATGTTTCATACTTGGCTTTGTAACGTTTAACGATTTCAAGCAACCCATTGTATGATTGCATCCCCACCTAACTTGAGATCCTCCTTTTGGGAATTCCCGTATTCATTGACAAAACAGGCGTCATTCATCGGAAAAACAAAGACATCATGCAAACAGGTACATAATGAGATGAATGGATGTATTTACGTCAGTCGTTCCGCAACTCTTTTAGAGACAGGTCGGCTAGTTAGTGAAGATCGTAAGCGGAAAAGTGTTTAATTACTGGTGATTAGCCTAGCATTTTTATTTGTGTAATTGGCTTGGTAGTCTGAGCCTCTGCCTCTGACGCCAGAAGCGTGGGTTCGATTCCCAGCAGAATTTTAATTTTTATAATTTATTAAGAAACGGTGATAGAAACATTTAATAAAAGTGCAAAAAAAAGTGTGAAAAGTTCCGTACGGTGTAGGATGGACCCCCGGAAAACGGTGGTCCCGCGTACGGGTGTGGGCGTGCCGTTGCGACATGTGGTGCAAACACGTGAGCCGGCAAAAAAATCATCGCCTGTAATAACACCAACAACATCAAGAGCATCATCAACACCAAAAACAGCAGCAACCGTAGCAGCAGCAGGAACAACAACAGCAGCAGCAGCAACAATATCAGCAGCGTGTATGCCAAATGCATCAGCTGCAAGCATATTCAAAACTGCAACAACAACACCAACAACAACAGCAACAACAACGGGCCGGTCGTTGCCCAGACGAGTTCTTTCGCAGGCAATACCAGAACCAACAAAATCAGAAGTAGCAGCTGAAAAACCTGCTACAGAAGTAGCGAATGACGAGTTTCGTAAGGTGGAGAAGAGGCGACGGAAGGTAAATCCGAAGCCGAATCTTTCTGCCAAGAGAAGGGCGAACCTGGCAGGCCCTAGCGTAGCATCATCGGTGGCTGGTACCGATGATGATACGGATAATACCAGTTCTTCCGAAGCTGAAGGGGGAGCGGACCGGTACGTCGGAGAGGGAAACTCCTTCAGGGACCTACCGGTCGACGACGATGGAAGCAATGCCATCCAAATGGAGGATGGAGACGTAGAGGATGAGGTAGCTGAGCTAGACAAGCTCATAAAAGAGCTCTTGGAGAAGCGTGAGCAGCTGAGGCTGAAAAAAGTACAGCAACATCAACAACAAACAGTGCTGAGGGAGCAAATCCAGCAACAATATCAACAGAAGCAACAACAACGACAACAGCAACGAAACCAACAAAAACAGCAACAACAGCAGCCAAAGCAGCAACTGCAGCCAAATCAGCAACAGCAGTCAAAGCAGCAGACGCAGAAGAAGCCAGCAAGGAAGGAAAAAATTCCCCCGATTAATGTAAGTAACTTCGATATTAGTGATAGTATTAGGTTATGTAGGTTAATTACTAAGAATTTTTATGTTAAGAGGCTTTCTGCCAGTAAACATGTAATTATGTGTGATGATATTGAGGAGTACCAGAGAGTGCGCACCGCCTTGGGAGAGGTAAAGACCGAGTACTTTACGTACACCCCAAGGGAGAAAAAGCTTAAAACCGTGGTATTAAAAGGAATCGATCCCTCAATTAAAACAGAGGAGCTCGAAAAAGAGCTTAAGAATTTTGAAAGCGACGACCTCAAGTTCGTGGGGGTCAAGCCGTTTTCCTCGGCTGTGGCAAGTGGTGGTAACCGTTACTTACCATTTTTCCTGGTCCAGCTTACTCCTGACAGCAAAATTGACAGGCTGCGAAATATCCGCTTCCTGTACTATCATGCTGTAAGATGGGAGAAATTAAAACGGTCAGATCGCATACTTCAATGTATGCGCTGCCAAAGGTTCGGGAACGCCGCAGCTAACTGTAACATGCAGTTTAGATGCGTCAAGTGCGATAAGGACCACATACATGGTGAATGCTCTCTAGGTAAGGAGAGAGTCGAAGACCGGAGTGTACTCTCCTGTGTGCTCTGCAGGAACTCTGGGCATCCCGCCAACTTCAGGGGTTGCCCAAAGTACCAAGAACTGAAAAAGCGAGTCCAGGCCCGCAAACAGCAGTCTGAAGGCGATAGGCGTCAGAAGAGTCGCTCGTTCACAAATTTTGTGGCACCCAACGTGTCCTTTGCCCAAATGGCAGCTGGACCGGGTCAAGCTCAAATAACATTAAACCAGCCAAAGGTAGCCCAAAAGGCACCAGAGGTGGATCTAGACTTAAAATCAATCCTTCTGTCTCTGCACGGAAAGATCGATAAGTTCCAGAAACAGTTAAATGAACAAGCGGCCCGAATTGACTTTATCTATTCGGAGTTGTTTGTGGGGTCTGGTATGCCATAAATCTAATGGCTACGCTGGATGAGGGAAACTTAAAGATCCTTGCTGTGAATGTTAATTCACTAGTCAGGATCGAGAAAAGAACGTCACTTGCCAATTTGTTGAAAACCGAAAACCCGGATGTGCTTTTGGTTAGCGAAACTAAGCTAAATCAGAAGCACAAATTGGGATACAAAGACTATCATGTAATAAGAAGAGACCGGCCTCACTCCACTCAAGGAGGTGGGGTTGGAATCTTAATTCGAAAAGGCCTGCGCCATAGGGTTATATATAGCGGGGACGTGCGTAGGTTCCAGTTGTTGGAGGCATGCATCATATGCATTCCTCTCCATAGCCGGAGGAGAATGTATGTGGTGTCGCTTTACGCACCTGCTGCACCTCCACCAAACCAATTTATGACAGAGCTCGAGACACTTTTTCGTGGTCTGCAGCTGAACTCGGAGGAGAATTATTACTTCTTGGCCGGAGATATTAATGCCAAACATGCGGCATGGGGAAATGTTACTGCAAATCCCAGGGGCAACCAGTTTCACGACTGGTGGCGCCTCAATATGATTGAGTACAACCTCGAGTTATACGCGACGGATATCCCTTCTTTCCCAAGAAGCGGTGCTTTCCTGGACTTGGCCTTAACGGACGCAAGACTTCAACTGACGAACATAGATCAAAACACGCGGAACTGTTTGCGTGCGTTTGAGTACGATAGTGACCACTACGGACTCGCCGCCGCAATACGGATCCCGAACGAGCAAACGCTGCTGGAGGAGTACGAAGCAGTGTGTTCATTCGATTATCGGAGGGCACAATGGTCGCGCTTCTCCAGATTTTTAAAGCGAGATATACGTTCGAGTGGGATCGACCCACCGACAAACAGTAACATGACAAATGATGACATTGATCGGCATTTATTGCAAATGAACGACGCCATCAAACGAACTATGGAACGAACTATTCCTCGGGTAGGACGTTCCGACGACGACCAGACAGAAAAGTACAGAAACCCTACAATCGACGCACTATACCGACAGAAAAGTAGACTGCTCTCGAGGCTTAAACGGCTGTACAGGCAATTTACTGATCGCAACGACCCGGAGGTAAGGATGCTGAATTCAGAGATCCGAATCCTGAAACAGCTGATAAAAGAAAATTACAGAAAATCTGTAAGTCTGTATTGGGGCAATAAAATTCGGGCTATTAAAACCTGTAGTCCGAATATGTTCCCACAGATAAATAAGTTGTTCAGGAGGAAAGACCACAATGATATTCCTTGTGTTCGAATCTCCCAGACAGCAGAGAACAGACAGACAGTACTGACTGCTGGAATAAGTCCAGAAAGTGTCGCTTCAAACGACGATTTTTTCGTGGTCGAGGACCCACAGGAGAAAGTGGATTTGCTGGGCGCTTGTTTCGAGGCCGTGTATACGGTGAATAATCCTGTTCGCCGTAACCACGACATTGAGAATAGGGCTCTGGTGAGCCACTTCGATCTGCGCACCGAACTTGAGAATTGGCGATCTGAGAATAACGGATTCACCGTGTTCACTGATGAAAACCATGCTAATGCAGTTGTCGCCAATGGCCGAGATGTATCGCACTTGTTCGTGTCGAAGGATGATCTTCTGTGCATCTTCGAGTCACTAAAGAATAAAAAGTCGGCGGGGATGGATGGTGTCCCAAACGTCGTATTGAGACACCTGCCTCTGGAGGCTGTAGATATTTTCACCACGCTGTTTAACAATGCGCTAAATAATGCACATTATCCGGCCCATTGGAAGGTAGCTGTGGTCCACCCTATCCCGAAAAAAGGTAAAGATAGGACGAACCCTGCCAATCTCCGGTCAATTAGCTTGCTTCCGAATATTAGCAAGGTCTTTGAAAAGGTTGTCAATAGAGCCCTGTTAAAGTGGGTCGAGGACAATAACATAATTCCGGACAACCAGTTTGGTTTCAGGGCGAGGCATGACACTATTCATGCCGCGTCGAAACTGGTTTCCGACATTCAGTGGAATAAATGCAAGAACCAATGCACGGGTGCTTGTCTGGTTGATTTTGAGAAGGCTTTCGACACCGTATGGTTAGAGGGACTTTTCTACAAGTTGACCAGGCGGGGGATGCACAAACCTTTGCTATATGTAATTTATAATATGCTTATGGGAAAGAAGTTCGTTGTCAAATGTGGCAACGTGACTTCGAGCAGAGTCTTTCAAATTAAAAACGGTTTACAGCAGGGGGCGGTCAATTCTCCGATCCTGTTTAACATTTACACGAGTGATCTGGTGGGTTCACTCAGACATGCTATAGCGTATGCCGACGATTTGGTGGCATACAGATCAGGTCCTAAAATCGAGGTCATTAATATCCTTTTGCAGCGTGACTTCGATCAAATTAAGCGATATTGCGACGACTGGAAGTTGAAAATCAACTTTCAGAAGACGGAAACAATCTTGTTCAGAACTCCATTGGCTGGGGCCTCTAGGGATACCAGAAAAAACTGGAAAAAATTGGCCATTATTGGACAAAATGGGCAGCCATTGGCGGTGAGAAGCGCAGTTAGATATCTAGGTATCTGGCTTGACCAGTATCTATATTTCGATAGACATATAGTTGCTTGTCTTGCTGGGGCCAAGAAGGCTTATGCTCTGACAAGGAGACTGTTTCATAGCAGTCAACTTGACTCCAGAGTGAAGGTCATTTGCTACGTGGCCCTTATAAGGCCGATAATCGCTTATGGCTGTCCATTATGGTTTAATATAGCGCCTAGCTATATGGAAAAGATTCGGGTTTTGGAGAGACAATGTCTTAGGACCTGTCTCCGGTTGTTCCGAACGCCTGAATCCAACTATATAAAATACTATCCCAACAAGGTCCTATACGATGGGGCTCAGTTGAATAGGATTGACAATTTCCTCATTAAGGTGACTCGAAGGCACGTTGCAAGGGCGATGGCCAGCGACAATAGTCTGATCTTTGGGGCTTACTACCCCAATGAAATGTACATAGAGAGTACGCTCCGGTCTGGCTTTATCCCGCCAGAGGCATTTATCCATATTGATGCAAAAGGGCTGGTACAGACGAGGGATGGTATCCCGGTATTATACCACCGCTACCGCAGTGCGAGAGATAAGAGGCTCATCCGCGGCGAGGACGTCGCCAATGCTCATGAGCTCCTCCGTTTTAGTACCGCAATAGCGGAGAGGGATAAATTCGATACAGAAAAGCAATTTGCCGAATTTTGGTGGCTTTTTGAGGGTGGAGGGTTCAACATGCCCTCCCAAGACGGTGCGTTACTCTAGGTAACATCCTCTTAGTTTGTAAGATAGATTAAGTTAGCTATGGCGTTTCTGGGAGGGGCCGGGCTCGCCAACTTGTGGTGGTGCTTCCGGGAGGTGATTGATTCTGTAAGGCATCAGTCAGCTCACGGCGGCGAATGTGCACGTTGACGACTGCCAGGCGCTCGGAAAGCAATTGGGATTTTGACCACTTGTTTCGTAATGCAACGAGTGCTCAGAATCCTAATTATAGTTAGAATATGTTAAGTAGTTTAAGTAAGTAGAGTAGGTAGTTTGTAATTTGTTTTTTTATATAAAAATATAAAATTTGATAAAGATGCCGAGTTTTCTTAAAAATTTTCTCGATGAAAACATAATATGTAAGATTAGTTCGTAAAATAGTTTTTAGGCCGAAAGGCAATAATTATAAGATAGAGTTAAGTTTAGGGCGTCCGCATAAGGATCAATAATCTAGAATAAGTATCCTGTTAATTTTAAGTTAGATTTACTCATTTTTGTCTAGTATATAAGTTGATTATAAGCTAATAATTAATAAAAATGAATTTAAAAGTAAAAGTAAGGATGTATTTACGTTTTTTTTTATTTAAACAGTTTGCGACATAAACTCAATCAGCAAAATTTTCTAAAAACATTTCCCAGTCCTTTCCGCTATATGTATATTGTGAAAGGTAGACACAATCAGGCAATTAGAATACAAAATTATATAACCACGACGCAATGTCATATACCTAAACAGATGGTAAAAAAAACTGCAGTTGTACTGCGCTGCAGCTGTACAATACAAATATGTAGGACAAATTAAAACCGAATGGCAACAACCCACGTAATAATTCGTTCTCAAAAGCACCAAAACCGAAAGTTCTTTGACAAAATCCATAGAAAAACCCTTAATGATATGCTTCATTGTAGAGATGGTAATACTCTTCTGATGTGCTTCAGTCACACACACTGCTTATTTTGCTGGATGATAATAGCAATCGAGCACAAGACGATCATGCTCATTCCCATTCGAGCTGTGTGGGAGACTGGTTGTGGTGGGTTGTATGCGAATTTTAGGAAAATTACAACAACAATTCCTTGGTATGACAGTGGTTTGGTTTTTATTTCAGTGGCAATTCTTGCGTTTGAGTGCCGTGAGAGTATCTACAGGCACTACTGGTAGAAAAAAACTCCTCCATAAGGCCTGTACTGACAATTTTTGTTGGATAAAGTATAGCATGTCTTGGTTTACCCGGAGTCATGCGGACCTGCCCCACTGCTGCCATTTAAGCCATAATAGGACTAACACCCTTGCATATACACATATACAAAGTGACAATACGCAGCTCAGCAAGTCTGTTAGAAACGAATGAGATATGTCTTAGTGACCAACCGGAACTTATGACGCTGCTCTCAGAAATTCCAGAACTTGACATGATCTGCGCGGTTACAGACTGCCTTCAAAAAACATTATTCTTCAATAAACGATTCTCTACGGAGATACCAAATATAGTAGCATGGGCAAGTAATAGCCCACCGAACCGCCAAATCGGATTAAAGTGGTATACGGATGGTTCTAAGATGGAATCGGGTACAGGAGCTGGTTTTCATGGACCAAACCTCAACGTCTCAGAACCAATGGGAGAAAGCCATAGTGTATTCCAGTCAGTGCTCCTCGCCATTCAAGAATGCGCTAACCACAGCTTCTACACTGGTATCAAAGGCGCTCACATCCATATATTCACGGACAGACAAGCAGCTATAAAAGACCTTAGCTCACACACAATTGACTCCAAATCAGTCTTACACTGCTCCAATAGCCTCTAGCCAGAGGTGGTGCAGAAACCCCTTTCACAGGACCTGAACCATTCTGCGACACACCTAGTTCAGCTACTAATTTAGCTATAGAAAGCTGGTGACACTCAAAATGTATCTCACACTGGGAAAACACTCCAGGGCTAAGACAGGCCAAACGAGGCATCCATCCTAAACCTATGTAGGTATGATATCAAAAACCTAATAGGCTTCCTTACAAGTCACCACGGTTTACGCAAATTAACTTAGCCGACTCTTCAGAGTGCAGGCTGTGCCTCGAGGACGACGAAACCACGGAACACATTGTGCGAATGCCCTGCCCTCTACGGAATCAGAAAGAGGGTCTTCTTCAAAGAACTCTTAAGTAATGAAGACTTGAAGAAATCCCCTGCTGGAGGCATTATTATCTTTTCTAGAAAAGTGGAAAACGCACTATCCTAAAATTTTCTCTGGCCTATGGTACAATCCAGGTCGACGTACTGTTTTTCTTCGCCTAGGCGGGTCAGGAGCTATAAAAAAGGGTGATCTTTAAGGAGCACTTTATGAAACACGGCATCTGGGCTATACTTTCGCGGAATTTACTTCATGTAGTTTGTTTCGAACGTCTCAGTTATATTCGGTCTCAACGAACTTGAATTCCATAGGTACGGAATCTGCATCTATTGAATCGATTCCCAGACCAAAATCCATTTTCATTTCTCGACTAAAACCAAACACTTCTTCAGATGATGTATTGAACCATTTGGTCTCGAGAAATTTGATTCCAAAAGATGGCTCAGTCAAATGCACCAAAATCAGTAAGGCTGATGGGTTTGTTGCGTCTTTCAAAATTGTCGCCCCTCCAATATATTTCGAAATACTATTTCACAAGTACTACATGGCCTCAAAATACGTTAGTAAAATAATTTACTCCCCGGTCGACAAAAAGTCGCAGGAAAGTTTGTCCGTCAGTGTTAAAAAACCCAGTAGACTGTCCCTCTACTATCAAAATGTAAGGGGACTCCGCACAAAAACCGCTGAAATATATTTAAACTCCCAAGCCCTCTCTCATGATATCTTCTCTTTGACGGAAACATGGCATAATGCCGGAATCTTAGACACGGAACTCTTCAATCATGAGTTCTCCGTATTCAGAAACGATCGTCATAACAATGACCGGAAAGCGCTTGGAGGAGGTGTCCTGATCGCTCTTCGTTCCAACCTTGAGTCACGAAAAATTGACTTTCCATTTCAACTTAATGTCGAAGTTATCTGTGTAAAAATTGCACTTAAGAACAAGCATTTATATGTTGTTAATGCGTACATTCCATCGTCTCGTCTATGTTCTTTGTATTCGGAACTTTCTATGGCACTAGACCATATTTTTGACATATCTTGTTGTGACAGCACTGTCTTACTTATAGGCGACTTCAATCTGCCACATATTGGATGGGTACCTTCTGAGGATGATTCTCATTTCATTCCATCCTTTGACTCTGCCCAACAAGAGCTCGCTTTACTTGACAACATTTTTTCTTTTCACTTACAGCAAACAAGCTGTATAAAAAATTTCAGAAATCGAACTCTCGATCTTGTTTTCTCTTCTGACTCTGTTAGTACTGTGGTTCTGGAATCCCACCTCAGTATAACTAACATAGATAATAATCATCCACCATTGGATGTATTTATTGAATTATGGTAGAAACACATCAACACTTCAACTTCGACTTGGACTTTGACAAGAGCGAGAACTTTAGCGTTTAAAGTTGAGTCAAACACAATGAAAAATGTAACTTCAAGAGCGAAACAAAGAATGGTTGTAAAGAAAAGACAAAATTATGTCAAAATACAAGCAAGCGAGAAAATTCGCTCAAAATATAAGCATTTGCATGTTGAGAAAACTGCAAACATCGCCTCAAGGTTGGTGGGACTTGCACTTCAACTTTGAATTTAGGATTTAGGTCTAACGTTGAAGGTGAAGTTGAGGCTGAAGTGCTAATGTGTTCCATCCCATTAAAAAGCATTGGTGCTAAAACGTGCGACGTGGTTGTCAAAGTTGAAGGCGACTTTGAAGTGTTGATGTGTTTCTACCATTAGGCGCACATTTGTACGAAAATAGTAATTCGTATGATCGTTCGCAATCTTTTGACTTTCGGAAAGCAAATTTTCAAAGGCTTTCTGATGAAATTTCCAGCTTTAATTTTAATCTTACTGCGTTTTCTAATATTGAAGACGCAGTAGGTTCCTTTTATTCTTTGATGGATAACTGCATGAAAAAAGTGATTCCTGTGAAATCCTCTAGGAATCTGAAAACGTCCCATCCTTGGTACACTAAAGAGCTCAAATCAATACGAAACAGACGTAATAGGGCTTGGAAGAACTATTTAAAAAGTCTCCGCCATTCAGATCTTGAGCTCTATCTTACACTATTCAACGAATTCAAATCTTTATCCTGCAACTTATATATTGACTATATAAGTAAAATGGAATGCTCTTTAAAAGTGGACCCCAAACTTTTCTGGGGTTTTGTCAATTCTAAGAAAAAAACCGATGGTTATCAATCGAAGCTTACTTACAATAGTTCTACAACTGCTGATTCGCTAGACGCAAGCAATATGTTTGCAGATCATTTCAGTAAGTCATTTAGGGAGACCCCTCTTCACATTGATGATCAATATTTTAGTTATCTAACTAGCTGTTCCCAAATAAGTTTTAGTAGTATCTCATTCGATTTGGAAACAATTTTAAAATGTATTTCTTCTCTGAAGAATGGCTATTCATCAGGTCCCGATGGCATTGCCCCGATAGTTCTTAAAAAATGTAGTCAAGCAATTGCTCCACATCTTAAGTATCTGTTTGAATTGTCCATTAATACTGGTAAATTCCCTAAGCTATGGAAAAGTGTTTTTATCACACCTGTATTTAAAAAAAGCGAACGTGGTGATATCACTAATTATAGGCCTATTTCAAAGCTTTCGTGTACCCCTAAGCTTTTTGAACAAATTGTTTGTGAAAAGTTAATATTTCTTTGTCGCAATATAATTTGTAGTGAACAGCATGGATTTGTAAGAAACAGATCCACTGTCACTAATCTGTTAAGTTTCTTGCATGATTGTTCTAATGCCTTAGGGAATAAGGACGAAATGGATTGCATATACACTGACTTCTCTAAGGCTTTCGACCAGCTGTCCCATGAAATAATCGAATTTAAGCTTAGGGCTTTTGGTTTCCCACCATCTTTCATAAAATGGGTTAATTCATACCTTAGATCAAGGGCTTACCTACTCATGGGTGGCGACGGTGTAGAGGTTAGTGTGTTGGCTTGTGACCCGTGCGGTGCAGGTTCAATCACCATGGGGAACAACAACATACGCCACCCAATCACATGCTTCTACACCAAAAAGGAGGATTTCTGCCTGGTAGTACAATGGAACGTTATCGAGTCTGAGTGCTCTGGGATTTGGATTTTGGAATGAAAAAAAGGGCTTACCAAGTCAAATTTAGAGGATCACTATCTGTATCTTTCACAGCTCAGTCTGGAGTTCCCCAAGGAAGTCACCTCGGGCCGATTCTATTTATACTAGCTATCAATCATTTTAAGGCATGTATAAATCACAGTAATATCCTGATCTACGCTGATGATATGAAAATATATAAATCTATCACTAGACAGCAAGACAGAATGTTTTTTCAATCTGACATTAATAGCTTCGCAAATTGGTGTGATAAAAATGGTTTATCCCTGAACCCAACTAAATGTCAACATATGACATTCTCTAGAAAGACTATCCCTTCCACCTTTCAATATTCTCTGTCTCAACATATTCTTTGTAAAGTTGATAACTTTAAGGATCTTGGGATTTATTTCGATCCCAAACTGGTTTTTGCCAAGCCTATCAATTTTATTGTTAATAAATCTAATTCTATGCTGGGCTTCGTAAAAAGGTGGGCCAAAGAATTTAATGACCCTTACGTTTCTATGTCATTGTACAATTGTTTTGTCCGTCCGGTTCTAGAGTATGCCGCACACGTTTGGACACCGTTCTACAACATTCATTCAAATCGAATAGAGTCCATTCAACGTAAATTTATTCGATTTGCACTTAGAGGACTCGCATGGGATGATCCATTTAACCTATCTCCTTACAGACAACGCATCAAGCTTCTTCAAATGTTACCCCTTTCTCAAGGAAGGCTTAATAGCGATATTATTTTCCGATAGCAGCTTATATCCGGTCAAATAGATGCACCTGACTTGCTGTCGGCTATTGGCTTTAATTTTCGTGGTGGTGCCCATAATTTACGCAGTGTTGAATTATTGTTTAGCCACAATCATAGAACGAATTATGGGAGGCATGAGCCTATTAGTCGCATGAGTAGAATCTATAATCTAAATGATCATGTGATTGACTTGCATATTTGGAAAAATAAGCTTAAAAATATTTTGCGTAATAATGCCTTAATGTTTTAAATTATTTGCATGATTTGTGTCTGTGTTAGTATTTTATAGGTACATAATTATTGTGTTTTTAATTGTTATGTCCTTACTAACACCTGCACTAAATGATGAGCCTGTGGGAGCACTTTTAGTGCCGGCTGATTTCTGCTCGTGATAGTTGCTTGCTTTAAGCACTCCACGACACAGAACTGATAGTGTATATAATAAAAAAAAAGAATAGGTATCTCACGTTTGAGTGCGATTAAATTAATTGGGCAAATAGTTCCCTTGCCTTCTTTTCAAGACGATAATAACAATCTTCCGAATGCTATCTTCAAATCGGGCGGCCGAATATCCAATGTGACAAAAACTGGTAAAAATGACACAAAAACTTTTCCCGATTACGTAATTTGTTACGATATAGATGCACCTAAAATGAATTTATCAATCCACGTCTCGAGTTTAAGGCAAGTCCGGTTGGATAAAGTCATTGCCCCATGGCTACCATAAGAGGCCAATGCGATGAGGGTATTTCGCCCTGGGTGTCGCTGGGTTGACACCAATCGCTATATCGATTCCGAAGAAAGATAAATAACACAACATATGCATCGGTAAGATCCAAACCTATTGCACAGCCTGTCACATCGCTGCCGCTTGTAAATTATGTTCTATTCAGCTCCAAGCAATCATTCATTCCAGCCCATAAAAATGTTGACCCCTTTCTAAACAATTTATACTGCACCTCCAGCACGCTCCATTTGAATTCCCCCAGTCGAACAATCGATTTGGGTTATCTAAATACATTTTCTGTTACGTAATTGTTATAGAAGCAAAAACAAACCAAAAAACCGGACATTAATGTCCACAAGAGTAACAAAGCAGGTGAAGGGGTGTCTGTGTCCCATTGATTCTCTTATTAAAAATCCATTCCAATTCAAATACTCGTTTGTCGTTTATAGTCGTCGTTCTAGTACTCTCGGTACACTCATCTATCATTGACCATTGGACCGGACTGAATGTTTTCAACAAATAAAAAAAAACAAATCAATATGTTTTCGAATGTTGACTATGGAGTGGCGTTGCAGAACGACGACCCACCGACCGATTGAGCATGCAAAACAATAGAACCTGTCGATTCATCGGAATAGCTTTAATTGCGATAGAAAATTCATGGCAAGGGTTTGGCTATTTTTATAAATGCATCCCAAACCGGAAGAACGGCTAGTCGCGTATGTTTGTTCCGATTCACATGAGAATGTGACGTATGATTGGGTTTAGAGACGAGCGGGTTATTACCTAATGGTTTTGGATTGCTTTTATAGTTCAAATGAGATCCCGCATATCGATCGGACAATGGCCATCAATTAGCCCTTGAAAGAAGTCGCATTTGCCGTGACTTTTTAAAGCCGAAAATCGCATCTGGCCATCATCAGTTTGTATTGATGTGCGTCTCGGCTTTTGAAATACAATCCCGGATTGTTTTTGTGCACGGTCATACAAAACCAAATCCTATCATGGTTCCGCTGTTTTTTTGGCTGCGTTAATCTTTTTGTTTGGGACTCACAATTATTATTTTTGTTGTCATCGTCGCGCCGTTGTCGGTTGGATACGTCAATGTAATCTCTCACCTCCCTGAGAAATGACTTGACGAAAACAATTGAATCAGCAGGACTGGTCGTCGGTTGTTGTGTTCAAAGTGAGATAAATTGACATTTAATCAAGCCGAGAGTGACACTTGGTAGTTGGCCAATGCCGCATATGATCGCAGATCATAAATCATGGGAATTTCGGAGGTATGGGATCATTAGTTCGTTTCGGGCGAATATTTGTCCTAACAAATGATGCCGAATTCCACCATTTGTTGTTGTTTGTCGTCTCTTTGGACATTTATACCGGCTCTTCAATCATTAGTCGCAATTAAGAGGATCTTTGGTGTGGTTTGTTGCACATTACGAGGGGCGAGGGCATTCAAGGATAATAAGAGGGTTTAATAAAATGACTTACTAATTCTAAGCTCATCATTTTTAATCACTGCCTTGATGTGCCATGAGAAGGGTCATCTGAAGAAACATATAGTTAAGAAACAGTGAAAACAAACGTCCATCTTTACTCTCCCCCACTGATTTTGTACACTTGGGGCATGCCATCTTTGTCATCCATTTATTTGGAGGTACAGTACCAACAGTGTCATCTTTTTTGGTCTAAGGTGTACCTTCACAAGCTACAGAAGCCTCTTCTGTAGGATTAGACGTTTCCGTAAGTTGAGTACTTAGTTTCAGCATGTATTCTCTGGGACCCAGCTTACTTATTTAACGGGCTGTCGATCCGTGAAGAGTCTCGGCCTGAGATACGGTGCATTCAGTTCACAAGAATAAAAGATCTGGCATCCGCGGTGGCTTGGTCTTTAAAATGGAGGTTCGGTATTCCATGCCTTATCGAACGAGCGGGCTGTGAATCGAAGATACTCCTGAATGGAGCATTATTGTCAATCCGCTCAATGTGGCCGATCCAATGCAGTCGACGTGATTTAGCTATTTGGACAACATTCACATATTTGTACAGCTCATAGAGTTCGCGGTTGTATCTTCTCCTCCATTAGCCCTCCTCGATCACAGGAGTAAATATCCGACGGAGTATTTTTCTTTCAAAAGAACCCAATATTAGCAGCCCTTTTCAACTTATCGTCCAGCACTCGGCACCATAACAAGCCGGTTTCTAAGGTAATTCTCCGTCTGTGTCATTCGTGGATACTCCTACGCAGTTGAACTCCTTAACTAGTTCGAACACCCAAACTCCCCATCTGCGTACAGGCCCTTATGTATGCTGGACACTGCGGGGAAGCTCATGGAAAGATTGCTGAAATCACGACTCACAGATGCAGTACAAAGAGCCTTGGCAGGACGGCAGTATGGGTTCAGGAAAGGACGGTCTACGGTTGGAGCTATTGAAGAAGTGGTAAAGGCTGCCCAAACCGCCCCAACAGAGAAGCCACCGCTCTAAGCAGATCGTTTTGCTGGCAACCCTGGACGTAAGAAATGCATTCCATTCAGCTAGGTGGAGCGCTATACTAAATGCGCTAGGAAATATATTCAACATCCCAGCCTATCTATTGAATATGTTGAAGGACTACCTCAGGGATCGGGAACTGATCTACGAGACCACAGAAGGCCCGCGAAGGAAGGAAGTAATATCTGCAGCAGCACAAGGATCAATTTTGGGACCAGACCTCTGGAATATCTCCTATGACGACATACTGCGGATGGAGATGCCCGAAGACACCTTCCTCGTTGGGTACGCAGACGACATCGCGGCAGTGATAACGGCGAGAGACTCTGAAAACGCGCAAAGAAAGTTGAACCAAGTCATGCGACAAACAACCTTCTGGATGGATGAGCACGGTCTTAGTTTGGCAACTGAGAAAACTGAGTTAGTCCTTCTGACGAAGAAGAGAATCCCCACGCAAGTCGACTTCCAAATTGGCTTTGAAGTCATTAAGAGCAAGGACGCGGTGAGGTATCTGGGATTGAGTCTCGACACAAAATTGACTTTCTGGCAACAGATAAAGTTCGCACGGAATCAACGCATCACTCAGCAGATTAATGGCGAACATAGGCGGCCCAACTCCAAGCAAGCGCAAATTACTAATGTGGACAACGCATGCCATTCTCCTATATGGAAGTGACATTTGGGCAGACGCACTGCGACAAGAAAAATACCGGAAGCAGATGGCGGCAGTGCAAAGGCGTGGAGCTCTACGCGTGGGTAGCTCTTACCGAACGGTGTCGGAACCAGCCGTCCTGGTAGTCGCAGGAGTGACTCCCACCGATCTCCTAGCGGCACAAATGAAGTACGTCCACGACAACAAGGCGGAAATTGGATTGGAAGCGGCAATCGATCAAGCAGAACAGCAAACGATACGGAAGTGGCAAGGACGCTGGAGCTCGGAAAGCAGAGGAAGGTGAACAGCGAGGCTGATCAGACATGTGGCTAAATGGAATGACCTCAAAAACGGTGAGGTCAACTACTTCGTCACTCAATTCCTCACCGGACACGGAAATTTTAATGCCTTTCTCCATAAGATTGGCAAAACGGACACCCCAGCCTGCCAGTATGGCGATTCTCCAACAGACGATGCACATCACACGTTTTTTGCCTGCGAAGAGAGGAAGCCCAACGCACAGCCCTGGAAGGCAGCATCGGTGCCTTCAACGCAGAAAACATTGTTGACAAAATGTTGACGAGCGACTTGAATTGGGGAATAATTTGCCAGTTTGTGAAAGATATTCTCAGAAGAAAGAAAAGAGAAGAAGAACAATACCGGGAAAGAACGTGAGCCCGAAAGGGTGTATGATAACAGCCCCCTTGAAGTAATGCGAAGAGCGGTCCCAGGGGGGGGTGTGTCAGAAACCTCAGGGTTAGGAGGAGTTTTAGTCCGTATGCCCCGAAAGCATGCGGAGAGAGTCGAACACACGGGGATGGTAACCACCAAAAAGGCCTCCTTACGCGTAAAGCATTTCTCCTCCCCCCAAAAGGGGGGACAAAAAAATACTTCGAAGTTATTGCTGTCAACAGCGACGTTTTGTCCTAGGCGGTGGACAGATGTTTGTTGGTTTGTTGATAGCATGTTCTTGGTCTTGTCTTCACTTACCTCAAGACCAACCAATTTCGCCTGTTCTTCAATCGCCGTGAAAGCCTCTAACACGACACGCTCGGGCCGATGATATCGATATCGTCCGTATACCCCAGTAGGTGGACGGATTTATTGAAGATAGTGGCTTTCGTGTGGACACCAGCCCTACGTACTATTTTCTCCAGAACAAGATTGAAGAAGTCACATGATAGCGCATCCTTGCCGAAATCCGGTACAAGTTTGAAATAATTTGGAAGAGCTGCTTCAATACTGCACATTGCATCGTGTGTTTTCAAGTGTCACGCGACACAACTGGATCAGTTTTGCCAGGATCATGAATTCGGTCACAACCACTTAGAGCTCCTGACGATGAATGCTATCATATGCGGCTTTAAAGTCGATGAAAAGTTGGTGGGTCGTGACTTGAAATTCATTGGTCTTTTCCAGGATTTGCCTTAGTATGCTGTGGAACGGCTTCAGACGCTCACACAGTATGTTGGCAGGCAGGCGGCTAAGCTGCAATCAAATCACTGGAATCACTTTCCCTACACACTATAGAAGCCTCGGACTCGGACATTACCAAGGACCACCAAACGCTGCATGAAAGCTGATGATAAAGCTAGCTGGGTGCCATCACTAGATGCGGTCTCATAGGCAAGTATACAACAAGAGGAGGAGGATGACACTATATCCCATTTTACTATAACAACTAATAAAGACACCAGAAGTCTTTTAAGCTTCTGCCATATTTTCAATTTGTTCAATAGGTATAGGGATTGACCTGAGGGCTCTTCGCTGATAGCCACTTTTAGCCAGCAAAACCAAATTATTAGCGTATCGACGTCTAGAATCGGCCATTGGAAGTTATCCCCATGCCGATACATCTCAGCACTTGAAGAAAAAATTATTTATTTTTCTTAAAGACTTCGTTTTGTACAAGTGGCTAAGTAGTCGGTGTGTTTCTACCTCTTCAGACCCGAGCTTCTCCAACTATTCGTGTGTGCGGAGCCCTATTTTTGGAACGAATGGAGGGGACCTAGAATTAAACTCTGTGCCGATTCCGAGCTACAGATTTGGGAGCTTCTAGTGATAGTTTATACACTCGACAGCAAATATACCGGGTCACCCGCTTCATTCAAAATCTGATTCGATTTTCTTTTAATGTATAAAACATGCAACTAAAAAAGTAGTACCAACAGAAAGAGCGTTATATGTTGAATAAAATGAATGGACACTCATTGGGATTATTCAATTAATTCAGTGTTTATTTAAACCTTATGTTACCATACCGAATACCCGGGTACTAATTCGTTTTTAAATTGCCATAGTTTTGGTAATATTTAATATTTTTCATTGGGTTCTCTGGACATCTTACAAAAAGTTGTTTCCAACAATAACAAATTATTTGATAAAAAAAAATTAATGAGTGCCACCAATTTTTTTCAACTTTTAAAAAGGTCTCCCTCTGTCTGCCATACAGAGTACACGGGTACTCGTATCAAATATGCGAACATTCTTAGTTTTGTAAATAATATTTAATTCTTTGTGTTGAAATTCATTGTTTTTATTTATAGATTTATATAATTACAAACGTAAAAAGTTTAAAACTCTATGGATTTTTTGTTTGTGAATAACTTAATAAATTAATAAATTAGGTAATACAGTTCTTGCAGATAACTGGTGCAGGATTTGTGTGTTCATCACATGTTGGATTACGGCACTTTTGACAGCTTTTGCGTGTCTTTCTTCGGCGCTTGCTTTCTGTACTCTTACAAATTTGGCAATAGCCGGTACATTTTACGCGTCCCGTATTGTCACGTTCTTGATTTGGTGCTTGTGCAGATGGGGGGGAGATGAAAATTTTCGTGCGAAGAATGTTCTCCATCGCAGTTCTTATGAAATAAAATCGCGTTACTGTTACATCGCGACTTTTTTGGACTATTGAGGGAACACATAAATCTCTCCCCAGCTTTTTCAAAAAGATTCTGCGTTGATTAGTCTTGTGTGCAGTCTGAGAATTATTTTCTGTAAAAATTACATAATGTTGCCAAGCAGGCTGTATCTAATATATTACAAAAAAAATGCTAATGGCCAACGATTAGTTCTTTGCTTTGTTGAAAATTTGGAAAGTATTTGGTCCATTTTGTCAATGCCAGCTTTTGTGCCATTATAAAAATTAATAATCTCTGGCTTCTTCGCTTCTGCCTTATCAATTTCAGGACAAGTATGCATGCTAGAGAGCAGTATTACAACTTTGTTTTTTTTTAGGTACATATGAACACAGAGTTCAATGATCATAAAAAGCAAAAAGCAACTCGTTGGGAATATAAGGCTTATTTTTCCTCAAAGTTCCAACTATGGTGAGCCCATTAGCTCTAAGACGTTCGGCTAATGAAAGGGATGTGAAGAAATTGTCCATCGTGATATTTCTTCCGGAACCTTTATAGTATTCACACAATTTCATGACAGTATTCTCTCCAATATTTTTTTTTCGTTCCTCACCTACTTCCCGGCCTGTAAAAATAATTGGGTATGGGTTTCTATTGCTATTCTACTAGAAAAATAATCACCTGTGTATATAATTCCTTGCAATGGATAAGCGGTTCGAGAATCCGCTATCCAAAATACTTTTATACCATACTTAGCTGGTTTTGATGGTATGTATTGGGTGAATTTCGTTCGGCCTCTACAAGGAAAAAGTTGTTCGTCGCCAGTCATACTTTCATGTGGTCTATATAAAAGCCGAAGATTATAGTTGAGCATTATCCATAGGTCTCTTATTGGTGCAGCCTTATCATTTGCTTGTCGTTCCGCACGTGTATTGATGTTATCAAAGCCTATATATACGAGGGCGGGTCAATAAGTCCGTGACTTTTTGAATTTCTGACCTCTTTACTGAAACGGCAACACTGCTCCTGTCAACAGGCATCTGTCAGTTGACTCCTGTCAAAATTTAAACTTGCTGCGTCAGTTAGTTTGTGTTTGACAGCTATTTTTATCAGACTACTCACTAATTTGAGGAGAAAATGGAAAAAAGTGAATTTCGTGTGCTTATTAAGCATTATTTCTTGCGAAAAAAAACCATTACCGAGACCAAGGCTAAGCTTGAAAAATACTATGGGGACTCTGCACCATCGATTTCAATGGTAAAAAAGTGGTTTACTGAATTTCGTTGTGGCCGTACAAGCACTGAAGATGCCGAACGTCCTGGACGCCCAGTTGAGGTCTCTACACCCGAAACAATCGAAAAAATTCACGATATGGTGTTGGCCGACCGAAGATTGAAAGTGCGAGAGATTGTGGAAGCCGTAGGGATCGCGCATGGCTCAGTGGTTTCAATTTTGAATGATCGCTTGGGCATGAGAAATCTTTCCGCAAGATGGGTGCCGCGTTTGCTCACAGTCGACCACAAACGCAATCGTGTAACAACTTCACAGGAAGGTTTGGCGTTGTTTAATCGCAATATGGAGGAGTTTTTGCCCCGTTTTGTAACCGTGGACGAAACATGGATCCATCACAACACACCAGAGACCAAACAACAGACAAAACAGTGGGTTTCTAAGGGTGAATCGGCGCCAAAGAAGGCCAAGGTGGGTTTGTCAGCCAATAAAGTTATGGCGACTGTTTTTTGGGATGCACGCGGGATAATCCACATTGACTACCTTCAAAAGGGAAGAACAATCAATGGGGAATATTATGCCAACTTATTGGACCGATTCAATGACGATTTGAAAAAAAACCGACCTCATTTGGCCAAGAAAAAAGTTCTTTTCCACCAAGACAATGCAAGGGTGCACACATTTGCAGTTGCCATGGCAAAAAACCATGAATTGGGCTATGAATTGCTCCCTCATCCACCCTATTCTCCAGATTTGGCTCCAAGCGACTACTTCTTGCTCCCAAACCTGAAGAAATGGCTTGGTGGAAAAAGATTTGACTCCAATGATGAAGTCATCTCGCAAATAAAGGCCTATTTTGAGGACCTCGACAAATCATTTTTTTTTGGAAGGGATAAAAAAATTGGAGAAGCGTTGGACAAAGTTTATAGAGCTCAAGGGAGACTACGTTGAAAAATAAAATTATTTTTTTATCAAAAAATCTGTGTTTTATTCCAAAAGTCACGGACTTATTGACCCGCCCTCGTACAAAGACTGAACTTCAATAGCGCTTCCATTAAGTCGATGTTGGCGAGATGTTCTACGTCAGAATCCTGAGCACCGCCTGGTAACCAATCAACATCGTTATTGTTGTCATCGTTTGCCAAAGAACTTTCCTCGTCAGAATTGTCTTCATATTTTTTTTTTTTTTTTATAATTTGCTTACGCTAAAGGGATTTTTTTTTCTGTTGTTACAGTACCCTTATAATGCTAAGAACACAGTGTAAGCTACTTGGTATTAGAAAGAATAGAGAGATAGGAAAGAAGTGTTTGGGTGCTATTGTAGGGTTTTTCTCCACGGGTGGTGTCTAAGTTACTTCGGGAGATTACGATTTCATGTATTCGGTATAAAGTAATGGACTTGGCCGGGATTCGAACGCACGACCTTCCATTCCGTAAGCGAATACACTACTACTGCACCATTGCCACCTGCGACATATAAAGACATTAGCTGTTCTTTAGTTAAACTGATGTCGGTGTACAAAATACGAATAGTTACGATTAATTAATGATATCACGATTATAATAATCAACTATCAAAATGTAAAACACTTACCGATCTAATCGAATAATACCTCTAGAGTTGCATGGTAGTGATTCAATTTCTGATCTATTAATTCGAAATTAATGTTCGCAGGAATTTCAATACATAGTTACGAATTGTAACGATTGCATTTGCATTAGCTTACCGAACTGGCCGAACTTTAGGTGTATTTGGATTAACTTGCATAATTAGATATATTTCATCAACTTTGCTCATGGAATTCTAAAGATCTAATGAAATACTGATGACTAATAGCACGTATTTTACATTTCCCAAAGCTAACGGTAACTAAGGGAAAGGTAACTATGGAAACGATAAATAAGGAAACGGTTAATTAGGAAACGGACTGAAGAATACTTTTTTTTTTTAAAATGAGTACCCGGGTACCCTGTACGGCAGATACAAGGTGTAAATTTCTATGGTAACATAAGGGTTAAGGTTATACAAAAAAGAGTCGTTGTCTTAATTAATGTAATCATAAAATAAAAAAAAAAAAATACAATCCAATAACAAAGAAATATTTTTTTTAAAAATGTTGGCCAATATCTGATATTGCCTCCTCTTGCTTGGATAACTGCCAGCATCCTTGCATTCATCGACCTCACGAGTCTGACGATGAAATCTTGAGGAATAGCATTCCAGTCCTCTTCAAGTGCGATTGGCAGCTGTGGAAGCCTTGTTGGAGCAGGTATCCGGGCTCAAACCCGACGTTTCAGTTCATCCCATAAATGTTCGATCGGATTCAGTCCGGGCTTCGAGCTGGCCAGTCCATCGTCCGAATGCCGACGTACATATGCAGCATGAAGCCTTGCGTTATGTTGCATTAACAGCACATCCTGCCCGATATATCCTACGAAAGGTAACACATGGTCTGCGAGGATTTCAGCAATGTAGCGATGAGAAGTCAATCCACGTGTACGGCCCATTGGTTCGATGAAAACTAAAGCTGTATGTGAGGTTAAGGAGATTCAGCCCAGACCATTACAGATCCTCCTCCATAAGCAAAAGTTTCCTCGATGCAACATTGAGAATATCGTTCGCCAACACGACGATATACTCTCTGACGTCGATCACATACATGTAGAGTCACCCTGGACTCATCAGTAAAGAGCACATTACCCCACTGCTCCAACGTCCAATCCCTATGCTCTCGAGCAAATTCAAGGCGTGCTCGACGGTGGGCTACGGTTAATGCTGGGCCTGTTGCAGCTCTCTTTGGAGTCAGGTTCTGTTCAAAAAGTCTCCTTCTGACGGTATCTGAACTTATGAACAGTTGCTGTTCGTCCCTCAGACTTTGTTGGACTTGAACTGCATTTAGGCGGCGATTTCGCAGAATAATAAGTTTAATAAACCGAGCATCTGCTGCTGATATAGCCCTAGGTCTGCCCATGCATGGACGTCGATCGAATGCCCCAGTCTCTAGGTATCGTCTGTAAACTCGCTGCACCGAAGATCTGCTAATTTGAAGTCTTCGAGCGATCTCACGTTGCGCGACGCCTGCTTGAAGTAGTGCTACAGCTTGAGTTGCTTCCTGAGGTGTCGTATCCATTATTAACAACGTAAAAAAAGCGCAAAAATAAACGCGACTGAGTAAACACTGGACTAAATCTAAAAAAAATTATAACAGACACTAACTAACCTCATTGTAGAAAAAAAAACGGTAATCGCGATATCTAAACAAAACAAAGCATTGTGTTTCTTGCTTGATTACAATGTGAGCTAACGGTACTTAAGAATACATTTAAAATCATTTTAATCGACATGAAAAGCACTTTCTGTATGCACCACTTTTTTAGTTGTATGTGTTAAACTTTTAAAGAAAATCGAATCAGAGCTTGAACGTAGCTAGTGGCCCGGTTTGGTGCAGGGAAATAAGTCCACGGGAACTAAGTCCACTGAGGGACTTAGTTCCCACTTAGTGGGAAATAAAACCACTTTCGCGAAGTGGACTTAGTTCCCATGTAAGGTGGGAAATAAATTCCCAAAACTCTGAGTGGTTTTAGTTCCCTTTTAATGTGAAGTAAATTCTCACTCTCGACTAAGAACAAAATAAAATTAAAGAGTCAAGGTACTTTGCAATTTGTATTAACAAAATAGAAATTAATTTCTAACTGAGACAGAGTAATATAGGTATCGTGACCTCGCTCCTACTCCAAATCAAACAGTGACCCCAAGCAGGGGGGTTGCAGGGGGCAACATGCCCCCCCCATATGCATTGCACTGTTTATGAGATTAGTTACGAAATCGCAAGTAGATTCCATAAATAGTGTAATGCATATGGGGGGGCATGCTGCCCCCTGCAACCCCCTGCTTGGGGTCACTGTTTGATTTGGAGTAGGTGCGAGGTACGGTTTTGAAACTTTGGCTTTATGTCACCATGATAAGCTTAAGACTTTGCTTAAAGAGTGTGATAACTAACTGCACTTTACAGTTTTTTGTTTAATTCTAAGTGTTGGATGTTAGTTCCCTCTTCTTATATTTGAATGTGGACTAAGTTCCAATAAAAACATAGGGACGGGCTACAGTCCGCTTGGGCGAACTGTTGCATACCCTATTCTTATTCCTATCCCTCATAAGTGGGCGTGACAAAAGTCTAAGTATGGTTGAATTGTTAAGAACGCTCTACATATTTTGTTATATAACATTTAAAGGATTTTATCAAAAAAAACGCTCCCTAGCTCAAACTTGGGTGTTTCAATAAAATTGTTTTATTTAATTGTGGGCGTGTCAGTAGGCGGATTTAAAAAAAATTAACACATGAGCATAAAGCGCCCCTAGAGAGTATATATTATAAATTTCAGCTCCATAGCTCAATTTGAATTTAAAAAAAAAAAAAATTAATAATTGTGGGCGTGCCAGTGGGCGGATTTTGAAAATATTTACACATGAGCTTAAAGGGCCCCTAGAGAGTATATATTAAAAATTTCAGCTCCCTAGCTCAAATTTTGGTTTTTCAATAAAATTGTTTTATTTTTTTGTGGGCGTGGCAGTGGGCGGATTTTGAAAAATTTGTATCCCGAGCAGTTTTAGGAGTCATAGATCATATATACAAAATTTCAGCTTTCTAGCTCAAAATTCGATTTTTTCCAAAATTTTGTTTTTTTTAGTTTGTGGGCGTGTCTGTGGGCAGATTTAAAAAATTCGTAAACTTGATTATTTCGGGACCCTATAGAGTATATGGTTAAAATTTCAGCTCTCTAGGTCCAGTTTAAAGGCCTAATTTTTGCCGACGGACGGACGGACGGACGGACATGGCTAGATCGACATTACTATCGATTCTGATCATAAATATAGTAACTTTTAGGGGTCTACGGGCAACATTAAGGTATGTTACAAACTATGCGTCAAAATTAATATACCCCTAGAATAGGGTATACAAAACTGTGCCGGTCCACATAAGACTGCCGATTGCGAAAATAGCTTGCTGTCAAAATGTGCAAATTGCAAGGGATCTCACAAATCTACTGCCCCTACATGTATAAGCAGATCAAAGTATTTGGAATTGAAGGAAAAGGCCGCTAAACAAAAACAATTTACGCAACCAAATGCTTTCAACAACCGACAGCATCAGCTCGCCCCCCCCCCCCACCCTCGTACTCTAGACAAAAACAGGTTTCAATCGCTTCTCTGATAGATTTCCCTTCACTGCCACAGCGACGCCAGCAGTACGTGAATTCTCTGCCGCAAAGTGCGTGGGAAGAATTTCCACACACCTCTAAATCTATTGTCAACCACGATGTCTCCAATAACGTTGCAGCCGCCCCTATCAACATTTCCAGTAATATTTCTGGCAACATTCCTGTCAACAACAATAGTAACGTTTTATTCACTGCTGAAGAATTAAACTCTCTACCAATGGAATTGATAATGAAGCTTTCTGTTTGTAAAACTAAAATTGAACAATTTAATGTTATCACACATTTAGCCACTAAGCTCTTGTATCATGATGTTAAATAATATGATAGTAGATAGACACTTACGAGACTCGTAAATATAATAACTTGGAATGGGAGAGGTTTACGAAGCAAAATTACAGAACTAATGCATTTTTTGAATGCAAGAGACGTTGATATTGCTTTAATAACAGAAACATGGCTTAAGCAAGATTTAACTTTATCCACCGCTGAATTTAAATGCTATCGGTGCGATAGAAGCAATAGAGTAGGTGGAGGTGTAGCTATCCTAAAAAGAAGATCAATTCAGCATTCGCTTTTGCCCTTAGTGAAAACTCGGTGCGTAGAAAATTTGGGAATAGAAGTGAAACTAAGTAATCAGAGGCACATTAAGATTTTTGGCGTTTATTTTCCTGGTGGCAAAATAACTGCCGATAAGAGGACAGGTCTTAAAAACGATCTTCGTAAATTGTTAACAATAAATGGTGAATTTTTAATTGGTGGAGATTTTAATTGTAAACATAGAGATTGGGGTTGCTTAAGAGCTAATGCGTGGGGAAATATTCTCTCAAGTCTGTCGCTTACCTTACCTGTGTCTGTGCTGTATCCTCCTAGTCCGACTTATTTCTCTAGTTCTCGTTGCAGTCCTTCTGTCCTCGACTTGTTCATTACAAATGTTTGTAGCTATGTAACAATAGCATTATCTGAATTGAGCTCGGACCACAACTCGGTTATTTGCCGACATTTAAGATCAGGGATGAAAAGTGTGCAATATGTACAGGACTTAAATAATGCAAATTGGAGTCGCTTTCGGTCTGTATTAACATCAAAACTCCAAAACTTTCCAAATAACCTTGAGAATATTACAAGAAAAGAAGATGTCGATTTAATTGTGAGCAATTTTTCAGGAAAAATTCTAGATGCTGTCGACAAAAGTGTTCCTAAAGTTCCTAGAAAAATATTCTCTATTAAGCTACCTCGTTACATCCTTGAAATTATTAAGGAGAGAAACATTTACAGAAGATATTGGCAAAGATATCGTCAATCTTACTTTAAACATCAAGTTTCGGGGCTTAATAAGTTATTATGTGAACTTATTTCCGAACATCGAAACAACGAATGGAATACAAAATTAAGTTCACTTGAGAAAAACGTCAAACCATTCTGAAATACTGCAAAGGTGTTAAAAAACAAGAATAGGCAACTTTCCTTCTTGACAGATACAACAAATTTATACTGCACTGATTTAGATAAAGCAAACGCCCTTGTGTGCAGATTTACCCATAATCACTCTGTCGCATCTAATTTAGGGGATGCAAATACGAATATTTTTGTTAATAACACTATTCAAAATTTGTTGTCAAGTCATACCAATCAACCATCTCAAAGTGACTATATCACGGTAGAAGACACCGTATTATTAATTAACGACTTACGAATATGTAAGGCTGAAGGCTTTGACTCAATCAAAAATATCTACATTAAACAAATGCCCATATCTGGACAAACAGTTCTAACATTTATCATAAATGCCTGCATAAAGATAGAATATTTTCCTGATAAATGGAAATTGGCCAAAGAAGTACCGATAAAAAAAGCTGGTAAATCGGCTGAAAAAGTTGAAAGTTACAGGCCAATTAGTCTGCTGAGCAGTCTCAGCAAAATCTATGAAAAAGTCTTAAAGGAAAAAATTGCCAAGCACATTTCCCACAATAATTTGTATCCAGAGGAACAATTTGGCTTTAGACCTTTTCATAGCACAACTCATCAAGTGCTTAGGATTTGCAACCATATCAAAAGTCATCGTTCAGTAGGCAAATCTACTGGAATTATACTACTCGATATCAAAAAGGCTTTTGATACCGTTTGGCATGACGGACTTACGAGTATATACAAAATGATAAATTTTAAATTTCCCGCTTATATCTGTAAAATTGTCCGCAGTTTCTTGTCAAATCGTTGTTTTAAAGTCCACGTCAATAGTGGTGTCTCCAACCTAGTGTACTTTTATTCAGGTGTTCCCCAAGGCTCAGTTCTTGGGCCTATTTTATATAACCTTTATACATCGGACTTTCCGCGTCTTCCACATTGTGAGGCAGCTATTTTCGCTGATGATACTGCAATATTCTCATCTCATGAATTCGCTCTTGACATAGAGAGGAATCTAAACAATGCGATGGAAATACTACAAGGGTATTATAATAAATGGAAAGTAAAATTAAATGAGGAGAAAATAAAAGCTATCCTTTTCACTAGAAAAAGAAAAGCTTGCTTTCTCCCCAGTGGCCGCTTACAAGTAAATGGGAAAGACATTAGTTGGGAGCCTGCTGTAAAATATTTAGGAGTATATTTAGATACCAAGTTGACATTTAGTACTCATATTACAAATACCCTCAAAAAAATTGCGATTGGGATTAAAATGTTGTACCCTCTTATCAATAGAAAGTCACTGCTCTCACATGAAAATAAAATAATTATCCATAAGGTAATTTTTCAGGCAATTATGTTATATGGATGCCAAGCATGGGGAAATTGTGCAATGTGTCATATTAAAAAACCGCAGACATCTCAAAATAAGTTGTTAAAAATGATGCTTAATTTACCGTGGTACCACTCAACATTGGACATTCACGATAAAGCGAATGTTGAATTGATCTTAGATAGAATTCAAAAACTTTACTTACGTTTCCTAGACCGCTGTGAATTTGCTGACATTCCTCTTGTAAATAATTTAAATGCCTTTTAGTGGAGATGTACGCTATTATTTCTTTCATTTTGTGTTTATTCGTTGCTTGTATAACTATATTAACTTATTCGTATAAAAAATCATTAATTATTTGTTTAACTATGTATTTATTTATTTACCTATTTATTTATTTATTTACATTTCTATTTATTTATTTACCAGATTATTTATTTATTGTTTTTTTATTTTTATTTATTTATTTATAATATTGATTAATTTATCTATTTGTTTATTTTAATTTATTTATATCTGTGATAATTTTCTTCTTTATTTATTAACCTAATCGATTATTCATTTACTTATTTATTTACATATTTATTTATTTCATTTATTAGTATATCGATTTATTTATTTATTTATTTATCTTTTCAATTTATTTATAACTGTGATCATTTTAATAATAAGTTGGGTTGGGTTCAACATTATGACAGAGTTAAAATTCTTTATTGAAAATTCTGTTTCATAAAATACAATAATACAAAATACAAAAAATAAATTAAAAAATGTTTTCAAAAAGTCCGACACTTTATTTACGACGCACCACGAAAAGGCCTTCGACATATCGCCTGGAAGGACTACCTAAAGCCTGGGGCCCGTGAGGCTAACTTTACAACTGCCAGAGTTTTGAAAACGATCATTTTGAAAAACAGAGTTCTGACAACAAGAATAAAAACAGAATTTCAACTCGGCCCCTTCAAAATGGGACAGCCCCAAAAGTCCGATACCTCTCTGACGCAATGATTGGATTAATTTGGGACCCACGTGGTTGTCAAGCTGTCTTAGCCTAGCTTTGATTCAAATATCAACTACTTCCTACACAGTGGTAGCAGGCATTTCCATTATTGAATCCTTTTCAAATACTTACCAATTCAATTACTGTGTCTGCATGTAAAATGTTGGAACCATATATTTCCAAGATCTGTCCTTAAATAAGTCCAAATAACATACTCCTCTCTACTTTATGTCAACACATTGCGCATGCATCATTTACCTCTCCAAATCGGTGGCATAATTTTCGGTTTCTAAAGAAAGGAATACTAACAACAAACTGTAAACTATGGAACAACAAAAAATACCTATGTATATTATTAAGGACTCGTGTTCCATGCATTAGAGACAATATCCCATTTGGCAGGCAGTATTTGATTGCACAACATTTCGAAGGTTTCTAGGAATCTCATCTAATCTTCTCGTCAAGAATTCAAAAAAAAAAAAAAAACTCGAAAGTGTGAATAAATATCTCAAACAAAAGGTAACTGGAGCCGTTTGTATCTATCCTCCTATCTGGCTAAAAATCAAAATTTTATGTTTTTCTTTGCTTTAGTGGATTTTTCGTAGACATGCATCTTTTTTTTCATCAATTTTGTACAAATACAATTGGCAGCACTCAAAGGACAATGGGTGAATGGTGTGCGGATTTTTAATGTCATCCCTTGTGTGTGAATTCAATTGCCCGCCGTTTTATAGCCGATTTACTATTGTAGTCCTGTCAGCCAGATAGGCGCAATAACAATGGATGTTGTGTACCCGACTTGCCACGTTGAAAATATACAACATTTAGGGATATAGCTCTCCAGATTTTTTTTTTGCGGAACAAAAGGTGAAAAATAAAACTTTTTTTGTGATTGTTTTCGACACTACTACCAGAAAGGGAAGTTCAGGATCGTATATCTCGCGAAGATCACATTGGCGTGGAAAATTATTCCCTCTCACTTTAGATTTAAATTTCAAACAAGGATTTGTATTGAAATGGAAATATATAGAGTAACTCCTGTATAGAAACAATTGGATGTTTTTATTGCAGGAATTTTGTATCTATAGAGTGGTTTTTTTTCATTGATGGTTTTGGGGGAATAAGTAGTGATATGCGTATTAAAAGTCACACGGATTTTGAGCTCTGGATGGGTGTTGTGCCGCCTGAGAAAAGCTTTATGATTAGATGCGACTAAGGTGGGTGGCGACGGTGTAGAGGTTAGTGTGTTGGCTTGTGACCCGTGCGGTGCAGGTTCAATCCTAATGGGGAACAACAACATACGCCACCCAATCACATGCCTCTACACCAAAAGGAGGATTTCTGCCTGGTAGTACAATGGAATGTTACCGAGTCTGAGTGGTCTGGGATTTGGATTTCTTTTTTACAATAATAACAAAAAAAAAGGTGTGGCCTTTTTTGACGAAACGTACTTCTAGTGCCATTGGCGCGAATCAAGACAGCACAGGGGTGATCTGCGTGGCAACTGGGAGTGGTGTTGATTTCATTTTGAATCAATTCAAGGGAATCTAATTGACATGAGCCTTTACAAAGGACGCAAGTTGCACCGACATGCACTTAATTGTGAGTGTACTCTTAAGCACGAAGATCAGCTCGCACTTCCGGTGGAACAACGACTTAAGTGCAAATTTTAAATTTTCTGAGTTAAGTATGCCACAGTTCTCAAAACAGGTATTTCTTTCCAATAAAACAAAGACCCAATTGAAAATGTTCTATTTGTATCCAGGGGGCAGATATGTCCAATATACGTGCCCGACCAATATGTTTCTATAATAAGAACGGCCAAAAAGAAAGGAAATGCTTTCATAGTAAGGGAATTAAACTATAAGGACTTTTACGATTTAAAGTTGCTTTCTGAGGAAATTTGTCTTAATAATTCCAAAAACATAAAAGGCGACCGCATTAAAATATCAGAAATGAAACTTATACGCTTTGAAAAAGGCAGTAATGTGTACTTGTACAAAACAAACTATAAAGACATAACTTGGGAACAAGTTCAGTTTAAGACGATAAACCGGCGCTCTTCTGCGGCAAAGGAGTTGCAAGGTATACAATTAAAGCCCGCATACTCATCAAAAATACCATTGGCACCAAGGAAGAAAGCAGATATATTAAGCCTGCTAAAAAGTAATATTATTCCAAGTTACTATGAGCCTTTTTTTACTAACATTTTTTAAGTTTGTTTATTAAAAATTACTGTTACCTTTACAAAAAAAAATTATTAATAATTCTGCTTGAAGCACACAAAAATTACTGAACTGCCGAAAACTATATTTAATTTCCCTTCAATAAATAATTTGTTTCATTGAAAAAAAAAAAAGATTGTGTTTTTTTTAATAAAACTGGTTTTCAAAATGTTAAAACGCGTTTTCTGAAGAATCGACTTTCTTGCACTTACGTCGTTGTACCACCGGAGGTGCGAGCTAATGTAGCTGAAATAATACCACCAGTTACAAAGTTAAGCCGTCGCTACAATAAAGTGGACAATGAAGCCAGAAATGGACGAAATCCAAGACAAAAGCAAGCCAGAAATCTTCGAATGCCACTACGACAAGCTTTACAGAAGGCATTTTCATGTTATGGAAAAGGTATTGTGCGTCCAATATCAAGAGACACAGCATTCCTTGTAAAATCTGGATTCCTTATGAAGGTTAATATTTATAATAATTAGTTAGGGTATATTACTGCGACCTATTGGTCTATTGTGTTCCCTGCATGTACCTCGGAGAGGTTCATGCAATCTTTCAGAGCCCTCTCCAGATACTTCTTTTGTGAAACGTATCGAGGTATTGCTCTGATTTATCCTTGGCAGGTCACACTCTTTAGAGCACAGCGTCTGGTTCAGTTTTCTTGATAAATCTGAGAATGAGCTGTGGGTCCATGGCTTGTATGTTGTCTGTTATTTGGTGTCTGCCCAAATATCGTGTCCTTTTGTGGGCCGGTGCCCAACAGGATTCTATTACGTGGTCTGGAGTTTCGGCGGTTTCACTGCAGAACCTGCAGAGCCCGTCCTCTGATATACCCATTTTCCTCAGGTGCGCCTTGAGTCTGCCGTGCCCTGTGAGGAGGCCTGTTTGTATTATTAGGTTGCTTTTGTTAAGGCTGATACATGCTTTGAATCTCTTTTGGTTATAGTTTCCTAAGAGTTTCTTTGGTTGCCTCAGACCTCGGAGGTTGAGAAAGGTTTTGGTCCTTGTTTCTTCCTTCAGTCTCCTGAACTCTTCGCGTAGAGTGTGTTCTCCTGTCCCTCAGAACGGCTCAGGTCATATAAAGGGTTCCTCTGCCCCTTTTCTTGCCAAAATGATACCACTAACTGGCCTTATGTATCTCGGTTAGGTTAGCTATATTTAATCTAGTCCAAGGCCTGATCAGCCGGTTTGTTTGCAAAAAGGACTCTGTGTTAAAACCTATGCACGGGCTACAGTCCGCTTGGGCGAACTGTTGGGTACCCTATTCTTATTCCTATCCCTCATAAGTGGGCGTGACAAAAGTCTAAGTATGGTTGAATTTTTTCTACATATTTTGTTTAAAGGATTTAATCGAAAAAAAGCGGCCAAGTACGAGTCGGACTCGCCCATGAAGGGTTCCGCGCGAACTATAATTATTATTTACTTTGGCACCTATTACAGATTTATTATTATAAAATAATGGTTCACTGTTTACGCATAAGGTTTATGTTTATGAAATTAAATGTTTTTTTTTTATATTTGAATTGATTGAATGATAGGTAAATTGCGGTTTACGATTTATGACGTATTAGAAAAAAACTACTTACTAGATCTCGTTCAAACCAATTTTCGGTGGAAGTTTGCATGGTAATGCACATTATATATTTTTTTTAGTTTTATCATTCCCTTATTTTAGAAGTTACAGGGGGGACATACATACATTATACCACTTTGGAAGTGTCTCTCGCACAAACTATTCAGTTTAGAAAAAAATGATATTAAAAACCTCAATATCATTTTTGAAGACCTATTCATAGATACCCCACACATATTGGTTTGATGAAAAAAAAAAATTTGAGTTTCAGTTGTAAGTATGGGCACCCCCAAAATTTATTGTTTTTTTTTCTATTTTTGTGTGAAAATCTTAATGCGGTTCACAGAATACATCTACTTACCAAGTTTCAACAGTATAGCTCTTATAGTTTCGGAGAAAAGTGGCTGCGACATTCCAGGACAGACAGACAGACATGACGATTCCATAAGGATTCCGTTTTTTGCAATTTGGCTATACGGAACCCTAAAAACGAAGCTTTTGTAAAAAAAAACGTTCCCTAGCTCAAACTTTGACTTTTCAATAAAATTGTTATATATAATTGTGGGTGTGTCAGTTAGCGGATTTTAAAAATTTCAGCTTTCTAGCTCAAAATTCCATTTTTTTGAAAAATTAGTTTTTTTGAGTTTGTGGGCGTGTCTGTGAGCGGATCTCAAAAATTCTTAAATTTGATTATTTCGGGCCGCTAGAGAGTATATGGTTAAAATTTCAGCTCTCTTGGTCCAGTTTAAACGGACGGACGGACGGACGGACATGGCTAGGTCGATATTACTATCGATGCTGATCATAAATATATGTAGTAACTTTTAGGGGTCTACGGGCAATATTAAGGTATGTTACAAACTATGAGTCAAAATTAATATACCCTTAGAATAGGGTATAAAAAGGGCTGTAATTTTAGAATAATCTCGGCGTGGTCTAAAATAGTGCCTGCGGGGTTTTAGATGTAGTAGCTAACTGGTTATGGTTTTGGACAACTGATCGCGGAATCTCCAATTAACTCCTTAAGTTTTTTATCTGTCAAGACTCTTGCAAAAGTCCGACAAACATTGAAAAGTTTAAACTGTCATGGGAAACTTCTCAATTTTGTTTTTCATAAGCTGTATACAGACTTAGGGGCTTTCCTTTGTGACAAAAATTTAGCTTCACACCACAAATAGCTCGAGATGCCAAGCTTTAGGCCCTGTTTTTAGTGCCTAATATTTATTTTTTAAAAGATGTGATGGCCATGTCAAACTTTGATAGAAAATAATAGCGATTACCTCTGTTTATAAAAAAAAAATATTAGGCATTAACGGCCCATGCAGCTTCTCCAACCACTTTCTTCGCGAGTTGACGGACCTACAATTTTAAGCCGAATCCGAACGGTAAATTTCTGAGAAGCTTCTCATGACAATTGATAGTCTTGGATGTTTGTCAGACGTTCGCAAGAGGTGGGGCAGTTAAAAAAATTCTAGATGTTAATTGGGCCCAGCGGGAACCGGGGACCTTTCGATTAGTAGTCAGACACACTAACCATTGAGCCACTGAGCCCGAAACCACTGTTTATATTCCTTTTTATAATATCCTTGGTCAAAATATCCCCTCTAAAATTCTCCTTGAACCCGCTCCCCTCAAAATCGGTCAAATAAAGTTACCCCAAGCATATGGGATATACCATAAATATCACAAGAAGATCCCACAATAGCGCCACAAAACTCTGGACATCTCTCTGACTCAAAAAATTAAAACTCCGAACACCTCTTTGACTCGTAGATCCCATAATAGTACCTGGGTCGCCCGCTTCAAGGGCTTAAGATTTAAAACACCTCTTCGACTCACAAAAAAGGATATTTTGAGCGAGGATATTTTTAAAAATCGATATTTACAGCCTACATTAATTATGGCATGCCACGGATATCATTAGCAGGTTTGTCCCATATCTGCAATCATTTTGTAATGCGTCAATTTTGCTCTTGTGAATAAGTCGCGACCAACGTTTTATGATTCTGAATAGTTTTATCGCAACCCAGGCCATTAATTTGTGTCAAAACTATAACTAGACCTTAGTAAGTGCTTTTAATGTCGAAATAGTAGAGTAACAGGAAGCCTTCATTCAAGAATGCGCTAGCCACATAAATCTATCTGGTATAAAAGGTGCAACCATCCATATATTCACGGATAGTCAAGCAGCTATAAACGCCCTTAGCTCGCATACGATTGACTCCAAATCAGTCATGTACTGCTTCAACACCCTACAGGCACTCGGAACAAGTAACAAGACCAAGCTATGGTGGGTTCCGGGTCATGTCGGGGTGGAACGTAACGAAAAGGCCGACGAACTGGCCAGAAAAGGTTCGGAAACACCCTTCATAGGTCCCGAACCCTTCTGCTGCACTCCTAGATCAGCAGCAACGGCAGCAATAAAAAGCTGGGAATACAGAAAATGTATCCATCTTTGGGAAAGCATCCCAGGTTTAAGACAGACCAAACAAGCCATTCGGCCTTTCAATAAAAATGCCAGCAAATGCCTAAACCTAAGCAGGCATGATATCAAAAACTTAGTAGGTTACCTTACTGGCCACCATGGTTTAAGATATCATCTACACAAAATGAAAATAGTAGACTCTCCTGAGTGCCGACTCTGTCTTGAAGAGGACGAGTCAGCTAAACACATTTTATGTAAATGTCCGGCCCTAAACGGAATTAGAAAGAAGATCTTTTTCAGGCAACAAAAGTACCCCGAGGACATAAAGAATTCTTCTACTAGTAGAATTGTCCGCTTTACACGGAAAGTGGAAACTCTACTAGTCTAAATTTTTCTGGCCCACACGGCACAAAAGATCTTTTTAGGTCGAAGTGCCCCATATTTAATCGCCTTGGCGAGCCAGAATTTAAAAAAAAAAAAAAAAAAAAAAAAACAGGAAGCCTACACAAAAGTTCTTGCTTATCCAGAAAACTCTTAAGCTCTTGATACGAGGGCGGGTCAATAAGTCCGTGACTTTTTGAATTTCTGACCTCTTTACTGAAACAGCAACACTGCTCCTGTCAACAGGCATCTGTCAGTTGACTCCTGTCAAAATTTAAACTTGCTGCGTCAGTTAGTTTGTGTTTGACAGCTATTTTTATCAGACTACTCACTAATTTGAGGAGAAAATGGAAAAAAGTGAATTTCGTGTGCTTATTAAGCATTATTTCTTGCGAAAAAAAACCATTACCGAGACCAAGGCTAAGCTTGAAAAATACTATGGGGACTCTGCACCATCGATTTCAATGGTAAAAAAGTGGTTTACTGAATTTCGTTGTGGCCGTACAAGCACTGAAGATGCCGAACGTCCTGGACGCCCAGTTGAGGTCTCTACACCCGAAACAATCGAAAAAATTCACGATATTGTGTTGGCGTGAAAAACCATGAATTGGGCTATGAATTGCTCCCTCATCCACCCTATTCTCCAGATTTGGCTTCGAGCGACTACTTCTTGTTCCCAAACATGAAGAAATGGCTTGGTGGAAAAAGATTTGACTCCAATGATGCAGTCATCTCGCAAATAAAGGCCTATTTTGAGGACCTCGACAAATCATTTTTTTGGAAGGGATAAAAAAATTGGAGAAGCGTTGGACAAAGTTTATAGAGCTCAAGGGAGACTACGTTGAAAAATAAAATTATTTTTTTATCAAAAAATCTGTGTTTTATTCCAAAAGTCACGGACTTATTGACCCGCCCTCGTACATTAACTAAATGATTTCATCCTCTGCGAGACGTTGTCAATGTCAACTCATTGCCTAGTTAACCCCTTCTAAATATTTCTTAAGAAGAAAAATCATTCCCTCCACGGCTTCCATTTAATTGTGTTGGAAACTCCTGTAAATGACCATAGGTCCTTGCGAATTGTGAAGTAAAAGCCACCAGCAAATCCAAACCGCCGCATTTCACGAAACATTAAATAAATACGCTAAAACTAACAAAGGACATCGCCGGACAAACTTGTATCACATGTACGACCCATTATACCGATATTAAGGCTTCATTGTTCACACACCATTGTCCTTTAGCTATATTTGCCAACAAAGAACTAGCCCAAAAATTTCAAAAGAATAGCAACAGTATACAAACCTAACGTATGATGTACAAATGGACATTGGACAACTAGCCGGATACATTGTTATGCATCTGCTTTATGGTGTTGCCCTTCATTTCTTTCTTTTGTCCAGTGATAGCTCTAAGAAGCCAGAAGCCCTTCTATATCAATCGTCTGCTGAACCCTCTAAAAAAAACGAGAAGAGCTTTAGAAAAAAAGAAAAACGTTTACCCTAAATTTCACGAGGCGATGAGACTTATTTAAAGGATTCCTTTTTCAATTTGTTATTTGCTTTGTGTGAATGGGGAAAGAACTACCACCAGGTTAAAGGTCAGACAGGGATTTGGACACTTTGCGAAACGAAAATAATCATTTCACAAACGCGCAAGGAATTCGATTCCCGCACTCCCTCAACAGCAGATGATCGTCACGGTTTTACATATGAATTGTCGTTTACGATCCTACGCATTCTAATGTGGCAAAAATTAAACATACTCACGATCGCTTTTACGAGCTTCCCGACAACAAAGGACTTAAGACACCGGGATGTATTTCTGTTGTTCAGCTTCAGTATTTAGCATAAAAAGTGGCACCAGGTTATGTGAGTTTTTTTTTTCTTACCCTGGTTGGTCTTGTGACTCTGCCGCAGCACCACATGCTGCAGATCGAATGAATGGCATTGTTGGCACCCTTTTTACGATCAGGGAGATGATGGTTATGATGGCTTTTGTAATACCTGACGATTGTGATACGTTTGCCAGTCTGTTTGGAACGTTTATTTGGTCATTTTGACGCCGCTGGCTATTTCGCACGGTTTCGCGCAAAATAAAGTGGTCTTGTCAATAAACTTGGAGATTATGTTGAGATTTTGAAAGAACGTTTGCTTCGGATTCATAAAAATTTCATACTAATGGGATCGAGTCTTTTCGTCGTGACGGATTGCAAATTTGTTGGAAGTGTGTGAACGGTATGCCCGGCTCCACGGGGGTCCAAACAAGGATCCAGAAAGCATATTTGTACTGATAGGCTTTTGATGGAGATGGTACGCTAATATTGGAGATTCATTTAAGGGTAACCGCTAAATAACTCCGGTGTTGTATTTGCTTGTGACAGGAAAATTCCTATCAACTCTAAGCGAACTGTTAGAAAAACCATTGCGACTGTCATTGGGCGCGTATAGATTTGTAGGTGATTGCGGTCATTCCTGAGCTTTGAAAATCAAGGTTTGTAGTTCCGTAAAACCTTACTTCTCCCCATAGCATTACTCCACCTCCCTTGCTGTGTCTTCAATCCCAAGTTATTTCATGCAATAATAATTATATCCATCAGGTCCATCCAAATGCGTTCAATGGTGGTTTCTTTTTAATTTTGTTTGTGTCTAATATGGTTGGACTGCTATATCACGCGATTAACAGTTGATCTACTAGCTTCAACTGCACTTTCTACATTGATTTTACTTAGGAAAAGTCTTGAATTTGAAGCAGCTGTCTTGTTGTTGCTCTGATTATACTTTCTTTCCGGTTTTTCTCGTAGTTGTCAAGGTCCTTAAGATAGCTGTGAGTGAATAACAGTTGGTTCTCTTCCAATCTTACCGGCTATAAAACCATTTCGACCATGTTCATGAAGCGAAAGAACCGATAAAATAAAAATGAATAGAAAAGTAGAGTGTGCTTGCTCGGGTGTACACTGGCATTACTGTATTTGTTTCTGCGGATTAAACTTGAATACAAAATTTCAACGTTAATGCTCCCTTAGTTATTTAGACACTTGCCGTGGAGAAAGAAACCCTACCCAATGTACAAACCAATATTTCCTTTCGTTCTACTTCTTCTTAGTGCTAGCACCTAATAGTAGGTAATGAAATACGTATAAAATGGCATTGCATTTCTAGTTGCATAATTCAAAAAATGCAGGTGCTGTGTACATATATTATATTATAACGGTACTGTATCAATTACAGAAAAAGAAATCAGTTTAGCGCACGCTAATTATAAAAAAAAAGAACAAGATAAAAAAATCATACAAAGGCCTCCATTTGACAAAGATTCAGCTGTTTTAAGTTCATTGAAGCATGAAAAACGTTGTTGTAAATTAAATACAATTTCAAAGTTGTGGATAGTGTAGGTATTTTACCCTTTCGAAATATCTCGAGCGGGTAATGCCGACATCATCTGCCGCATATGACCGCAAGGGCGACAGAGAGATAGCAACTGCTGGGCCGAAAGCGTTTCTTCTGATATAACGTCGGGGGTATGCATGCAGGAATCGGCTGCCTAAAACGTGCCTTGAGGATTATCCAAAAAATAGTTGGAGTCCAAGTCTTGTAGGTACAAATTTTCAACAAATTCGTAGAAAACTAGGGTCCATTGTGAATGAATAAAAATAAGCATTTACTTTCAGTAAAAGATCGAATGAAAGGTTGTTCGCTTGTCTCTTATAGACTCACGAACTGCTCGACGGATTTTGATGAAAGCTTGTCTGTTTGTTCTTAATGTACTCTGCAAGAATCTTAACATAATAGGGCTGAAATTCCTCGAGCAGTTTGTGAGCTTATAATGGGCAGACGAACTACGTAAAATTTGCCCTTTTACTAGAAAAAAAATGCAAGCTTTCATTTATGCAATGACAATTCTGGCTACAAGACTCCTCACCTAAACTTTGAAATACCCTTCTCCTGCTAGTTTTTGAGAAGGGTAAACCAATGAGCTAACGAAAAGGAAATCTGTATCCATTTTCAATATTTTCTGAAGAATTAAACAGAGAATTAGTGTCTGGCTGAAGTTCTAGCAACCACGGTTTAGCAATGATGGCAATATCACGGAATCTTCATCTTCCCTAACGATGGCGTTATGATCTGGTTTAGGGAGACCATATCCATAAGACGTTCTTGTATCTAACTATAGATCTATATCGGCAGCCCTCCCGATTTCGTGTACCTTCTTTACTCAGCCCAATCAGTAGGTATTGTAATTTTTTTTTTTTGTATTTCTCTTCAAACCTCACTTACCGTTGATATTTCATATTTCATATTTCATATTTATTTATTCATAAGTAACAACATTTATATTATAGACTTCCAAAACCCTTCAAGTTATAAATGTGAATTTTGTAAAAAAGCCTTTCGATTATGATACTTCATATTAACTGAAGACACATGTATTGCTTTATTTAAAAAAAAAAGAAAAGAAAAAAGTATGACTAAGGGAAACTGAATATAAACAATGTATACAAATTCAAAGAAAAAAAAAAAAAACAATTTAAAAGAAGTAAAAAGAAAACGAAAGAAAGAAAACGATTTCTATAAACTTACTCGTAGATAGTACTTTCTGTATTTATGTGCCTGCAATGTGCCGAAAGAGAGTGTCGCGTTGGGCGCGGTTAGTACGTAGATGGGGGACCGTTTGAGAATAACCGCGTGTCGTTGGCCAGTCCCATCTACAGAGTTGAGGTAGATAATATACGTGGTATCACAATGGATCTAAATTGGTCTAAGTGTGTCGGCTTCTGCCGACAGCCACATTAACCTAACCTAACCTAATGTGCCGAAAGAGAGTGTCACTAAAATTGTTTGCATCCTTGAGTCGTCTTAAAGTGAGGGGGAGTGCATTCCAGAGGCGAATGGCGTGAACAAAAAATTGGCGTTCCGTGAGCTGATATGCTACCCGGGGTAGAATCAAATTGGAGGAGCGTTGCGATTGTGCGAATTGAAGCTTGTCATATAAATATGGAGGCTGTTTGGTGGTTATGATATTATGTAGATGCTCGATAGTGCAGTATTCAAGATACTTGTTTAATGTACAACCAAGAATCTTTTTAGCATAAGCGGAAACATGGTCGTATCTTTTCAATCCAAAAACATATCGAGTAATATTGTTAAATGCAAGTTGAAATTTGCGCGTTATGAAGGCATTGTTACAACAGAAGATTTCACAGCAGTAGGTAATAAGTGGCACCAGGGTTCTAGCCAGCATCAACCTTGTAGGTGTCGGTGTGAAATTTTGCGAAAATGAAAGGTTCCTGAGACAGCCGTAGATTTTCCCAATAACGGTCAAAGTATGGTTGTCCCAACACAATGTTGTGCTGAACCAAATACCTAGATTTTTTACTTTCTGGACAAATTGAGTTGGAAAATTTCCAAGATAGATGCTAGGAACGCAAGATATATCCGGACAATTTCTGCTAATTACTATGCATTTGGTTTTGTCAGGATTTAGCTTTAAATAATTGCGCTCGGACCAAGTTAGGATATTCTTGAGATCCTGATTGAGCTTATCGCCATAATTAGTGATGAGACCGCGCTCAGTGCTTATGTATAGTTGTACATCGTCTGCATACATATGTACTGATGAGTAATTGTCAACAGTTGGGAGGTCATCTATAAAGATTGAGAAGAGCACTGGGCCTAAGATGGATCCTTGAGGGACACCACTTGAAGTTGCTAAAAACTCGGATGGGACATCATTGATAAAGACGGCTTGCGTACGACCTGTGAGATATGATTGAATAAATTTCGCTGCGGAAGACGAGTGCTCGAATTGTGTAATAAGTTTTTCAACAAGAAGCCCGTGGTGAACTGTGTCAAATGCCTTGGAAAAGTCAAGTAGAGTCCGAAAAGTGGTGTAGTTTTTATCCATAGCTACCCGTATATTATCTGTCACTTTAAGCAGTGCTGAAGTACAACTGTGATGTGGCCGAAAGCTCGATTGATATACGTAGAGTAGATAATTTTGTCGAAGATAGGCGGACAACTGATTGTGAACTCATTTTTCTAGGACTTTGGGTAGATATGGTAGCATTGCGATGGGTCGATATTCTGCCGGTGCTCTACTTGTTGCTTTCTGTTTAAGGATTGGAATAATCTTATCAGCTTTCCATGAAATTGGAAAAGTTGATGTCGTTAAAATAGTGTTGAATATATGGGCCACTATTGGAAGAATATATGGCAAAATCATTTTAATGAAATAAGGATGGATTCCATCAACACCAACAGCTTTAGATTTAATTTTAAGGACAGCTCTGACAACATCTAGTTGTCTATTAGTGCTTGTCGATTGTATTTTGATGAAATCACGATTTAGCTGGTTTGGATCAACCTTATCCAACCCTGGATCTATTTGACCACAAATACCTTGCTGCCGTAAGTTCCTCCATAGAAGCTTGCCAGGAAGTTTATGATTAAAATGCTCACGGAAATAATTTCGCTTGGCTTCCATGATTTTTGAGCAGGCAAGGTTTCTAAGAGATTTCTAAATCAACCAAAATTCAGGAAGCCTGAAATAATTCCATTTTCTGAACGCAGCATCTCGTTCATTTTTCAGTTTGAGAATTTCAGCGGTAAACCAGACGTTGTTGCTGTATTTAACAATCTTAGTTCTATTAGGAACATGGCAATCAAACAACTGTGTAACTGTGGCTTGAAAGTAATCAACTTGGGCGTCGGTCGAAGTTTCAGAGTATGTTGGCCACCAGTTAACACACTGAAGGCCCGGTTCAAGAAAATCAACATTTACGTGTTTGAAGTCCCTATACGAATATTTGAGTGGTCTGTGCAGGTGGAGGCAAAGTCAAAACATGCAAATATTAGATCATGCTTGGAAAACACCGGGGCAGAAACTTGACTGTAGAAAGCATTTTGAATATCGCTTGATATAAATAAGTCCAGAAGAGTACTCGTACTACTTGAATGAGTGAAATGCGTCGGAGAGGATGAGTTGAGCAAATGAAGGTTAAGAGCTTTTATATTCTCAGTTAGGGAAAACGAGGTTGCACGATCCAGAATATTGCAATTAAAATCGCCACAGATAATAGTTTTCCAATATGATGAGGTATTGTTTTCTAGGAAGCAGTACAGTTGCGAACAATCAATGTTATTGTAAGGCCGATAGACGACACCTAGTAGGCATTTCCATCTCTCGCACATCAACTCAATAAAACAATACTCAATGGGGCTATTAAGGGGAGAAGTTGAGAGTAACTTAACAGGTAACGCCTTACATACGTAAATGGCCACTCCACCGCCGATTCTATTTTGCCTATCATCACGAAAAACTGTATATCCTGGCATTGAGTACACGCAATCAGATATTTAGAAATATTGCAATGTTATCTCTCCAAGTGGAAAATAAAGCTGAACGGAGAAAAAATCCAAGCTATCTTTTTCACCAGGAAAAGAAAGCCTTGCTTTCTTCCAGGTGATCAATCTATATATTAATACGGAGTTGCCTATAACGTGTTTCCACCCATTTTTGCTATTATACGTGACATAGATATGCCAACACTATATATATTTGGGTAGGGGACAATACATAGAAGTGCACAATACAAAAATTATCCACATATATATCACACATTATAAATTACAGCAGGTAAAATAAAGCGAATTGGATGAAATTACAACAACAACAACAACAACATTGCCGTGTGAGGCAATAATCTGCCAATCGGAACAGAAAAATTTTATATCATGAAGTTACTTGCAAATGCTTGAAGTTACTTGAAAATGCTTGAAGGTACTTGAAAATGTTTGAAGTTACTTGAAGTTACTTGAAAATGCTTGAAAATAATTGAAGTTACTTGAAAATGCTTGAAGTTACTTGAAGTTGCCTGGAAACGCTTGAAGTTACTTTAAGTTACTTGAAAATGCTTGAAAACTTGAAGTTACTTGATAATGCTTGAACATACTTGAAGTTACTTGAACATGCTTGAAGTTACTTGAAAATGCTTGAAGGTACTTCAAAATGCTTGAAGTTACTTGAAGTTACTTGACAATGCTTGAAAATACTTGAAGTTACATGAAAATGCTTGAAGTTACTTTCAGTTAGTTGAAAATGCTTGAAGTTACTTGCAAATTCTTGAAGTTACTTGATAATGCTTGAACATACTTGAAGTTACTTGGACATGCTTGAAGTTACTTGAAAATGCTTGAAGTTACTTGAAAATGCTTGAAGTTACTTGAAAATGATTGAAGTTACTTGAAAATACCGGGAACATTTTTTATCATCTGAAATCAGAGAATGCAATGTCGAAAAATTTAATTTTCCGATTAATATGTATAACAGTCGATTTTATTTTTTTTTTCAACTAGAATAAATTGGTCGAATTTCGACCATGGGGCGACCCCTAGTTAAGATTAAATGGCCACTTAATAGTACGGAAACCATTTGTTAAGTAACTGGGCATACTCTTCGATCAAAAACTTACATTTAACAAACACATTTTAGAAACAACTAATAAACTAAATATAGCCATACGAATGCTTTATCCGTTTATAAATAGTACCTAAATCATTACTTTCAAATGATAATAAAATAATAATTCATAAGATTCCAATCTATCTTACTGTACTACGGTTGTTTATTGTGGGGTAATTGTGCTAAGAGCCATATTAGAGAGCTTCAAATATCCAAAAATAAAATATTTAAAATGATGCTTAATCTTCCCTGGTATTATTCTACAATAGATTTACATGATAGAGCTAATGTTGAATTGATCTCCTCCAGGATATACAAGCTAAATGATACATTCAAACTGAGATGTAATATTTTCAACAATCGGCTAGCCAATGAACTAATTTCATCGTGACATATAAAATATTTTGTGTTCACTAAATACCGATATGTTTTCATTTTTTATTTATCTATTTGTTTTTGTTAACCTAATAATATTTATTTAACTGTTCAAATAATTACCTATGGATTTATATATGTATCTAGTTATTTGTTTATTTATTAATTTTTAATAATTATATACTATTTGTTTATTTATTTTATTATTTATTTATTTATTTATTTATTTTTGAGTTATACCTATATTTATTTATTTATTCTTTTGAATATTATTATTGTTATAATTTATTTATTTATTTTTTTATGATTTTCCTCATTAATAATTTTCATATTTATTTGTTTTTTTTTTTTTAAATAATAAATAAGGATTCAGTTGAAAGACAAAAAACATAAAATGTCAAATCTCTGCAATTAAATAATGTAAATTGGGCGACAACGTATTTTTACTTCATGAAGCAAGAATAAACTAGCTATCTATCTAAATAAAAAAATTAATAATGAAAAGGAAAAAAAATTAAAGATACGCTTAACTATACTTTGCGCAAAGGTTTGACACTTCATAGATGTATCTTTTTCGCGTGCCATTTATGTTGTCAATCCCGAAATAACACGCAGCTCGAAAATAAATAAACGTCTTGCTTCATCCCTTAAATGAACGATGAAGTCAAAATAAGTTTAATTTTCAACTCCAGTTTTCAATTTGTGTTTTTTTTTTATGAATCAACTGCACCTCGTTAGACCAAATTCGAGTTGGCATTTTATTATTATTTGTTTGTTGTTCCAATTAACAACCAAACTGAGCGCCCGTTGTTTCCTTTATTTAGGTGCTGTGGTAAACTTTTATTTTCGTCCATAATAGGTCCTAGTGCGGTTTCAAAAAGTTCTAGTACCCAAAAAATAAAAGGAACAACTTTTACCCATAGCTGCATCGACAGGAATATTAATGCACCCACGGACGCGACTATACCCCTATTGAAAGCCCAAATCCTGAATCATATCGCACTTTCATCAATACCAACAATATGCACAATAAAATGCAAAACAGTGCCTTCATCTTTTGTTTCCCCGGATGGTTGCTCGTGGTCACCAAAAGTTAACCCGCCACCCCTTCCTTCCATTGGCTTCACCCAAGCTTGCCAGCCACCATCATCCGAACAATACGCTTCGAGTTTTGTTTGTTTCAACTTTATTTCATTTCTAAGGGTGCTGAGGTTAGAGTCACTCCCATTTACTCCGCATTCATAATTATTGTTAACTTTTTCAGGTTTTGTTTTATTTTTATTTTTGTTCAACATTTTCCCTAAGGGGTCTTAGTGAAATATTAATTTAACTGGTTTGGTTTTTGTTAACCATTTGTTGATGTTTTTTTTTTGCGAATTCTCGTTCGAAAAATAAAACTTTTACAGCCCCTGCGGTATTATGCGGAATACGTACTCGTTATGCTGTTACTGTGATTGTGCCTCTGGTATAATAAAATTCATAAAAGTGCGCGATAATTATGACATTTAATTGTATTGACTTGAAACAATTATAATGGAAAAAGTTTTTAGAGTGCTGCCGGCCGGGAAAGCCCAACGAATAGGGCCTGAGTGCAAGGAGCATAAAGCAACACCGTTGCATAGAACGGAGTTACTTTCGTTTCTGGGTAAATACATAGTCCGAACTTTTAGACAAAAAAGAATATGTTCAATTAGGTTTAAGCTAATTTATTATTGGGAACCCTGATTCCTCAATTTTTTTTAGCGTTTTCTTTGGCTACCCCTACTTACCCTCAGTGGTATTCTCGCAGCTTAGTTTACGGTGCAGGAGAATGTTTTCCTCGCGTTTCATGGCATAATTTAGAGTCCTACAGCATTTTCACCTAAAGTATTATTACGTAAATGTAAGTGTTTTTACTCGTCTTCTTCTAATTCTTCTTCTTCCTTATCTTTTAATGGCGGTGAGGCTATGATCAGGATTAAAGGGGTCATATCTTCCACTTATCTGCATCCCTACTGGTCCGCCTGTGGGGTTTGCCAGTTTGACCTCATAAACTAACAACAGGCCTGCCGATTTGAAATCACGTCGTCGCCGAGGCCAATTAAATGCTGGTGTTTCTGCATTTGTGTGATCCAGCAGTTTTTTGAACTGTCTCTCTTTCGCGTTTGTATTGGAACGTTGATTGATATTGCCTTTTTGACAGGGTTCGTAGAATCTATCCTTTGAACATGACAGTACCAACTGAGGCGGTCGCGCTCTATTCTTGGACGTAAAGGCTTTCTCGGATCTTGGAACTTCTTATTCGATCACTACTTGTTACTGCTGCTGTCATGCGAAGCATATTAATTTGCCCTCATACTTTTTGTACGCTGTCCAATATTGTGAACCATATCTGTGCGCCGGGCTGCGGTATAGAGCCTTCCTTTCAGCTTATGGGCATTTATCGATCACAGAAGATGGTCGAGTTTACCAGCCACTTCATCCACCCTTCGCTTACGCGATGCTTAATGTCGTGATCACAGCTTGCTTCGATAATAGATCCCAGATATTTGAAGTTTTGACACCTGGGAATCACTCCTCCATTTATATAAATGTCTGGAATAGGTCGGAGTGGATCAGAAAACGGGCAGTTCAAGTATTCTGTTTTCTTCGGAGTAATACGATACCCATTCCCTTCCAAAACTTTCGCACATACATCAAGTGCTCATTGCAGGAATGTTCGATCCTTGCTTATGACAGCTCCATCGTCAGCAAAGAATAACTGGTGCACTTTGGTGTCCGTCACATTTCCTTCAAGCAGATAATTAAGCCCTGTAATAAATATCAAGGGACTGTAGATGCTTCCCTGGTGTACACCGACTTTGACTGCGAACTCCCCGGTGACGCCATCTTACTCCATCTTGATCCTTATACTCTGGAAAACATCTACGGTTGATTTACCTGCGACAAATCCGCACTGGTCTTCAGATAGTCGTATTTTTTTCCGCAATCGGCTGTCTAATACCCGCTAAACGATCTTCATGGTGTGTGACATCAGCCTGATTCAACGGTAATTGTCAGAGTCTCGCGTATCACCTTTTCCTTTGTACAAAGGAAGAAGAAATCTTTCCCTCCACTGGGTAGGCATTGGATCGCCTCTCATGAGTTTGGAGATGAGAATCATGACATCATGAGCCATTTGGACCCAATGTCTTCAATCTTTCTCCAGAACTAGGTTAGGTTAGGTTAATGTGGCTGTCCAGACCAATTTAGGTCTATTGTGATACCACGTATATTATCTACCTCAACTCTGTAGATGGGACTGGCCAACGGCAGGCGGTTGTTCTCAAACGGTCCCCTATCTACGTACTAACCGCGCCCAACGTCGTTTAATTACGGTGATCTGACGAGAACCGATTAACTGGACGTGGTATGGTCGTTGGTTTTCTCCAGAAATAAGATGGTATCTCATCCGGCCCAACTGCTTTTCCTTTTTTGGAGGCTTTGACCGCCTTCCTAACTTCTTCGACAGTAATGTCGGGTTGTTCTTCATTGGTAGGAACTGCTGTTGGAAAATATAGCCGAGGAAATTGTTCATTTAGAAGCCCTTTACAATACTGCTGCCACCTGTGAAGTATTTTGTCGCCATCCACAAGAAGCAGCCCTTGAGCATTGTTGATGAACTTTGGCGAACGTATTTCCTTCTCTGAGCGACTATTTCGACTACGGTTGTGCTCCTGTTCAATCTGGTTTGTCGGAATTCTTTGGCAGCCTGGTTTGTATCAGCAGCCGAAGAAGACATTTTTTCTAAGCCCCGGATACAGGCCCGCCACACACTTTTCTTGAATTTGAGCGAAATTTCTCTTCTCAAGCCTATGTGGTGCTGGTCTATTTTTCCATTCATTATCTCGAAAAACTCTTTCCTCCAGTGGGACTCGAATTTACACCAACGTCTTATCGGGCGAGCACACTACGCACTCTGCCATTGAAGCCACACGTTTCAGCTAAGCCTGATATGGGGTTTGATTGTTAATCGATTTTAAGGAACAGACCAACATTTGCCCAAGCGCCCTGGAAATAAACATGCAATTTTCTTGGTCTCTGTCTATTTCCTGCACTTTGTTCCGTCCCCTTTCTCTGTTTTGGAAGTACAACATTCATATTAATATGAAACATTTTTTTTTAATATAAAAAAAAGTACAATTTTTAACTGAAATATTTCAATATTTTTTTTTATATGTTTGTTGCAAAAAAAATTGTTCGTAGATGTTCGGTTATGACAAAAAAGTGTCCCACTCCCTCTTTCGATTTTCTTAAGAACTTCCCGTCTATCAAGTTTTTGCCTCATTCACGAATGCAATATTTGCAAAGTGATCCTAGGAGTGGATATGGTCCAGTAACACCACCTCCTCCTGCCAGACATTTTTATGGCGGCGGTAACTAACAAAACTAAACAAACAAAAGTGTCTGCGAGAATCAAATTGTACAAACTGGACAAAGAGAAAGGTGAAGCATTTATTGCAAATATGCAAAATTATCTCCATCTCATCATCAACGAAGTTGAGGATGCAGAGTGCAGAGCACAAGATATGTGGAATCCGCTACAACGACCTTGCTTGGATAGAGCCAAATCACTGCTAAGGTCTTCAAAAAGACACTATCATCACTACAAAGAAACATGGTGGTGGACATATGAAGCTAAGCCAGTGCTAAATGACAAGAAAACAGCATTCAAAGCTTGGTCAAAGTGCTCCACTAATAATGGAGACGAAAAAGTTGGCCTCGAATTGGAATACAGACTTTGCAAGAGGCTTACAAAGAGAAAGTGCGCTCAAATCAAGCAAATTGCGTGGAGGACCTGTATCGGCAGTTAAAAGAAATTTCTTCTTCGGCTGCTGATAGAAACCAGGTGGCAGCAGTTTTGTGAAAGACTTCTAAATGAACAATTTCCTCGGATATCTTTTCCAACAGCCGTTCCTAACAATGAAGAAGGAGCTGACATTACTGCCAAAGAAGTTAGTAAGGTGGTCAAAGACTCCAAAAACGAAAAGCAGTTGGGCCGGACTGATCATTGCTTGACCAACGTTAAAGGCAGAAGAAGAAGAACAAGTGGCAGCTTGTAACCTCATTAGTGAAGTATTTCATTGCATCCATTTAAACTAGTCGAAAGAAAATCAGAAAAAGAGAGCGAGAGAGAGAGGTGCTATTATACTAGATGATGTGTTTGTATGGGGTCTTACCTGCGGAGGCTTCTAAATAACTAAGGTATAATTTGCTCGTAAGAAATCTTTTCGCTTGTACCGTTGCATCTTTTCAAAAAAAAACCTAACGATAGGATTAAAGGGATCACAATCCTCATACCTTAGAGCATCCATTTTGGTCAACCTGTAAATCAAAGGATGATTGCAAGAAGATGCTGAAAGGGGTTTGACTGAGCATCGAGTACGAGTTTCCTTCATGGTGGCTTATAAAAGGTATTTCATTAAGGACTTGACAACTTCTTTTTTAAATAAAATGCAAACTACTTGAGATATCTCAAAAAAAAAATGTAACGGGTTAAATTACCACCAAAAATTTTATGAATGGAATTCGACTTCGTTCATATGTTTACTAAGGGAACGTATGCAGATGTCGATACATTGAACCCAATTTTCGATGACTCGGCCGCACATTTTGACCGATACGGCCGCTATTTCTCGTTCAATATTGTCTCTGAACGTCGCCGGCTTGTTGGTATAGAGCAATGATTTAATGTAGCCCCTTTTAAAAAGTCCAGCGACGTTAAATCACACGATCTCGGCGGCCAATAGACGGGTCTGTTTCTCGAGGTAACACGTTCACCGAACTGAAAATTCAATAACTCGATTCTTGCACACTCTGTGTGGCTTGTGGTACCGTCTTGTTGGAACCATATATCACTGATATCCTATTTATGCAATTGCTCAAAGAAATAACGTTCCAACATGTCTCCGTACCGAATACCATTTACCGGAACGTGACGGTCATTTTCATCGACGAAAAAAAACGGTTCAATGACGTCACCGGCATGAAAACCGCACCAAACACTGCCTTTTGGCGGATGAAGTTCTGTTTAATGAAGCACATGAGAGTTCTCACCTGTCCCGTAATGCATATTTTGCTTATTGACGAACCGTTTAACCAAAAATGCACTTCATCGCTGATGATGATTTTACGATGAAATTCTTCATTTTCTTCCATCATGTCCAGAGCCCAATTCGAGAACGTACGTCGCTTCATATGATCAAGTAGCGTGTAGGCCAAGATCCTTACGCAAAATTCGACATAATGTGGTCTGGGAGAGGCCCAATTCTTAAGAAAGCCGTGAAATGGGCTGATTTGCGACGGACGCCTCTACGTTAGCAATTTTCTCAACACTTCGGGCAAAACGTAGTCTCATTATGGCACGGCAACATCAAGCATAATGACTCAAATTTGTTCACTAGACTGTGAATTGCTTGTCTACTTGGACGAGAATAACGCCCGAAAATTGGCGTTAACGCTCTTTAAGTTGCTACCACCGACTCGGAATTTCGGTACTAAATTTTAATTATTTGTAAACTTTCGTCTACTTCACCATGATAAAAATGTTGGTTTTACTGAATATTTTGATGTTGACAGTTTGGTAATCGGTTTAAGGGCGCGTTCACACTGGAAGTTTGAAGCCCTCAAGTCGCTAATGAAAGACCCTTTACTTAAGTTTCACATTTATATATCGAATTTCCTAATATGATCCCGAATCTATATGAATTATTAAAAATATTAAAACAATACCCAACCGTCATGTTATATAATTAGCTGAATGCATTCATTAAGGATTAATCATTCCAGGGGAGTCCACGAAGAGCAAAACAAAAAATCTACAATGGGTACTTTCTATTCTAGAAAAGTGGACCCGGTGTTATGGTGACAAAACTCGGCTAGCGTATTATATTGAACCGCTTGAGAACCCAAGCACAGAGTTAGCCTTGTCAATATGTAACCGAAAGTACGTCACGGATGGATTGAACGGGAGCAATTGGTTGGCTGTTCAACAAGAATAGTCTACGAGGAGACTGTCCTCGCATTCGTGAAAAAGTAAGATATTCACATTAATCAATATTCAGCTACATTAAGTGTTAGAGGCACCGAACCGGAAAGATATTGAGGGCTTCTTGAAGATGGTCAGAGTCAAGGGGGACATAATGAAATGATTTTAAAGAATTTAGCGTCGTTTTTGTGGAGGGAGGTGGGTTAACAATTTTATCCATATCATTTATGGCGAGAATAAAAATCAAAGGGCCAAAGTGCCTACCTTGAGGAATACCAGAGATGGCTTTAAAAAAACATGAAGAGGATAGAGCGCAAGAAAAAGTTACAAGAACCGTTTTCGAGGTACGATGAAAACCCATTCAATAGTAAAAGTTGAAAAACCAGAAAAAAAAATGTAAACATAGGGACGGGCTATAGTCCGCTTGGGCGAACTGTTGGATTAGTGATGCCAGATCGTGGGTAATTACCTATTTTGTGGGTATTTTGCATCTCAAAATAAGCTAAAAGGGCGAAAGGGCATTTTTGTATCTCTCAAAACAAAAAAAGGGCATTTTAAAAACTTTATATAACTAATTTTAGTAAAATGCATTTGTCATTCATCTGCGTTAGTTGCTTCCCATGCTTGTATGGAATTGCCCAAAGAGATTGAAGAACTTATGCGGGGAATTTCAACTTATATATCCGAAAGTGCGAAAAGTTCAGCACAATTGGTTAAATTCCAGGAGTATTTTGGTGGGGAAGTAAAAAAAATGTTAAAACCGGCAAGTACTCGTTGGCTTACAATTCATCGTTGTGTGGAAAGGCTTCTTGAAAATTGGAACATATTGAAATCATATTTTCGATTAGCTTTGTTTGAAGACAGCACAAAAAAGTTTTAGTACATTGCAGGAAAGCAAAATTCTGGCTTTAAAAATGTGTCGGAATTTCATTAAGCCTATTTTTGTTCACTTCAATGGAATGCTCAACTTGCAATATTGAAAGATCCAGACACATATATTGTCACAGATTTGAACAATATCTACTTAGGTCGAGAATGTGAAGAAACGCTAGCTGAATTAGATGCTGTTGATAAATCAGATTTGCAGGTTAATTGCCTTAACTTTTATAAAACTGCTGTTACTGAAATGATTAATCGTTTACCGTTTGACGATGATTCAGTTGCACAAATGGAGTTTCTTAGCCCAAACATAGTGTTTGACGTAGTAAAAAGTAGCGAAACGTCAATTTCAGCTATTTTAAGAAAAGATTGATTTTGATTCGGAAATAAAAAATAAAGCTATTAATGAGTTCAAAAACGTAGCAATACTTTTAAGTGAAGAAAAAAAGCTGTCACTTACACAACTGCCAATTGATGAAATGTGGCATGAAATTTGTCATCTAACTAATTTCAATGACGAAATATTATTTCCGAATCTGCCGAAAGTCGTTCAAATAGCATTGAGTCTACCTCACTCAAATGCAGACGCAGAGCAATTTTTTTCGGTGATTACCGACGTAAAATGTAAAAAACGAAACCGGCTGGGGAAAGATATGATAAACAGCATTTGCATAATAAGATCATATTTTCAATCGAAAGAAATAAGTTGTTTCAGTTTTATTGTAAATGAGAATCATCTATATTTACATTGTGCTAATAAGTTATATTCCTCAATTTAATATTTTTTAACTTATAATTATTTTTATTTATTTCTGCATTGTGTCTACTTTATTAATTAATATAAAATATTAAATTAAATTGATTAAAAAAAACATTTTTAAAAACATTATAAATGTAACGAACTGAAATAATGATTAATTGGCGAAACTTTTTACGTTTTTAAGTTTCTTTATTTATTTTTATATTTTGTTGATAACACACTAACATATAATTAATACTTTAAAAAATGTGATATTTTAAAAAAGCCATACAATAAAACGAGAAGACTGTTTTTTTTTTTTTGTTAATTTCTGTGTTTTGGTGTATGTATACTTTCGTGGGGAATTCCGTGGGTTTTTTCTAACGACGGCGTGGGCAAAAGGGGTATTTTAGATAATCGTCGTGGGCAAATCTGTAAGAAAAGCCTGGTATCACTATGGATACCCTATTTTTATTCCTATCCCTCACAGTGGCGTGGCGTGGATAATTTTAAAAGGGAAGACGTTGAAAAATTTAGTCACCTATAAAAATAAAAATCTTTAAAACCTGAAATAAAATAATTTTTAATGGGGATATTGTATCTACATAATATGCATTCCACATTGACTTAGCAAAAATATTCTAGCCACATTTTTTATACTTCAAGACATTAATATTTCAATCAACAATGAGCTTAAAGCATAACAAAAGTGGCTTCAAAAGAAGCCGGTCTTGACAGACGCATGATACAATAACTTAAAAAAATTCAGCATAATGTGGATAGTAATTTTAAAATAAGAAAATTCAGAAGAATTATATGGATAATTCTTTATATTTGTTAAAATATAAAAACGATACAAATAATAATGTCAGCAATAAAAATAAATCAAAATTAAAAACAGCTAAAATTCACACACTTAAAAAAAAAAAGTGAAAAGTTTTGTTAAAATATTAGTTCTTTATAATTATTTGTATTCTAATGCTATTCGACGATCTTTTTTGATAAACTCTGCCAATACCCTTTCATAGAAGTTTGGTCTATTTTTAATTTTAAGAAGAAGTCTTCTTTCTATCGCTATGAGGGCTAAATCAGAGAGCCTATCCTCGCCCTGTGAGTTTCTTAAATAAGTATGAATTCTTTTTAAAGCAGAAAAAGACCTCTCAACGGAGGCGACGGAAATGGGAAGTGTTAAAAGTAAACTACTTAAGATTAAGACTTGACTTAAGACTTCTTTCAATGCTTCACTATTCAAATGGTTGTGAAGGTCGAGAACCTCAAACTGCCGAAGTGACGACGAAGAATATAAAACATTAAGTTCATTTTTTAATGCCGTGAAGTCAAAAATTCTAGGAAAAAACTTAATTAGGGAAGATATTTTTACATCTGGACTGGAACGAGAAAAAGTGTCATACTTCAAATTATTTAGTAAATCCAAAAATGTAAGATTACTAAATGATTTATATCTGGCATTTATTTGGCTAACTATATTGTCTTTAATTTCAACAAAAAGGCGCTTATAATTCGTCTTCAAATCGAAGTCAAGCAACCTGCGTTTACGTGGAGGTTCGATGCAATCATTTACGCTGTCATAAATAACTTCAAACATATTTAAAAAGTCAGAGCTTATCCATGACTCAAAACGTTCGATTTCTTGCTTGGCATAACTAACGTCTGTTTGTTTTTTTTGAATTAAATTAAATAATACATCGGTCTTTGCAAATATTTCAGAAAGGGTATGAAGCAAAAAACAGAATTCCTTGCTCTCTAATTTATTTAATAAACTTCCTGCCATCGAAAGTGTGTCAGTATCCCATTCCCTAGAGTCATTTATTATTTTACTAAAAGTTTCAATTATATCTATTCTACAGTTAAAGATTACGTTTATTATTCTTGAATGATAATGCCATCGAGTTTCCGATACTCCTGGCATGCGTCGATTGGAAATTTGTTTTAAAAGATTGGACCGCTTTGTGGATTTATTAAAAAATCGAACGATGCTATTAGTATAGCCAAAAAATAGTTTAAGTTCTGCTATGTTTTCTAGAGATCGGGATAGTACTAAATTTAAAACATGTGCATAACAAGGAATAAAATTTGCCATCGGGCATTCATCAAGGACCTTCTTTTGAACACCACCCCCCTCGCCGGACATAACTGCGGCACCATCCTAGGATTGTCCTATTAACTTTTCCTTGCAGTCGTATGTTTCAAGAATTTTAAATATATGATTGGATAACTCATTTGCATTACGACTTGCGCTAACGTCAAAAAATCCAAGAAATCTTTCTTGTATACCATCCTCTGACAAGTACCGAAATATGGCACTCAGTTGTTCCCTATGACTCAAATCTGGTGTTTCGTCGATCATAATCGACACGAACCGAGCATCCTTGATTTCCGTTTTAATTTCGGATTTAATAACCGCCGCGATACTATGTATCAAATCGTTTTGAATATCGTTGGATAAACCTGAAAAAATTGGATTGTGTGTACTTGAACACTGCTCTAAATGGGATTCCAATAAAGTGTCATATTTAGATAAAAAATAAACCGCTTCGACATAATTGCCACGATTATCTGAACTAGACCTTTCATCATGACCGCGAAATGCTAACTCCTGTCTGCCTAATAAAATGACCGTGTCAATAAAACGTTCCATTAGTTTCCGATTTTTATCTACTTTTTTATTATGAACAACGAAAGAATTTCCTAAAGAAGTTTCAATGCGATTCGTGCCGAATTCGTGTAGGGATAAACAACAACGAATATGTTTTTCTGTCTTAATATGTTTTTTTCGAAGAATTAACTAAATTATTTATATCAGTGAAACCCGTTCGGCTCCAAACACTGGCGGAGTTTGAAAAAAGAAGACAAGGAAAACAAAACATTTTATTAAGCTTGCAACTCCCAGTTAGCCACTTATATTTTTGGTATAAGGAAACATTAAAATGTGTCACAAAACCATCTCTCCTTTGGTAATTAATATTTATAAAAGGCATAGAGCGCCCTACGTCTATAACTTTTTTTTTATCAAGAAAAGATAGCTTACTAAAACTATTTGAATCCTCCAGGAGGAAATCAGTTAAACAGCAATCTACACTAATCAAAGACATTTCCAAAAAAAAATCTAAAACTGCACTAAAATTAAGAAGCTAAAATGTTTTTATCAGTAAGTTGGTAATAAAAGAAACTAAAAAAATACACATTAACCTTCACTTTCACTTTCACATCTAACTTTTCACTATTTTAATTTAAGATTTTATCAAATTGGCTTTACAAAACACTAGATTTTTTCAAGTTATTGCACTTGTGCAACGCAGTCTGTCAATAAATTCCAACTGATTCTAAATTAAAATTTGAATTCCTGCTTAAAAAAAAACAAGTGTCGGTATTTTATTTGACATGAACTTCTCTTAAGCGATATATGCTGAATTAACTCTGCTGACAAATTGCCATAATATTCTACCATATTTTATTTCATAAGACAAAAGTATAACAATAAATTTGTAAAAACATCGAAGCATTAACTATCACAAGAGAGAAAAATGAAAGCTCAACTTCTTACATCAACACGCATATCAATATCAACATCAAATTCAAAATCAAGAATCAACCCACATAACACATTCAGATATTATGTCATAAGAAAAAAGAAATAAGTCAAAGAACACCGTGTTATTAGACACAATGTTGCAAAAAAAACGAGTCAAACGTAGCACCTGCATTCCTGCAACATGTTGATATCTTCCGATTGAAACGCAATGCTAATCGCAAAAGGGAGAATGAAATGAAACAATTCCAAGTATTCAGCGTGAGATTTGGTTTATAAGACGAAATGTAGCGTCTTTTTCTTTGAATATAAAAGCGGGTGTTGAACAAAGAGGATCGGAACCGCAATGCTTGTAGAAGAAAGGGATATAAAACAAGTAAATAAGACGGAAAAATATTTTTTATTCTATTATAGAGAGCAGCGGTAGTTGAAAACTTTTTACTAAGAGTATTTTTGTGACTCTTCGTTGGTTTGTTGTTTGTGATTTGTGGATTGTGGAATGTGGTTGAATCTTGATTCTTGAATGAGGTATGAAGATACAGACGAGAGGTAGAATGAAAATATTAAACTTATTCGATAGCTTATGTGTGAGTGTGTGTGTAGATTTTATTTTATAATTAAAATACGGGACGGGTTTCATTTTTCATATATTTATTTGGCAGATAGTGCTTACTTTTGGTGGATTTTTAAAAGGGAAGACGGTAGGAATCGTGTTATATGGACGCCACGCCACTGATCCCTCATAAGTGGGCGTGACAAAAGTCTAAGTATGGTTGAATTGTTAAGAACGCTCTACATATTTTGTTATATAACATTTAAAGGATTTTATAAAAAAAAAACGCTCCCTAGAGAGCAGTGGCGTGGCGTGGATAATTTTAAAAGGGAAGACGTTGAAAAATTTAGTCACCTATAAAAATAAAAATCTTTAAAACCTGAAATAAAATAATTTTTAATGGGGATATTGTATCTACATAATATGCATTCCACATTGACTTAGCAAAAATATTCTAACCACATTTTTTATACTTCAAGACATTAATATTTCAATCAACAATGAGCTTAAAGCATAACAAAAGTGGCTTCAAAAGAATCCGGTCTTGACAGACGCATGATACAATAACTTAAAAAAATTCAGCATAATGTGGATAGTAATTTTAAAATAAGAAAATTCAGAAGAATTATATGGATAATTCTTTATATTTGTTAAAATATAAAAACGATACAAATATTAATGTCAGCAATAAAAATAAATCAAAATTAAATACAACTAAAATTCACACACATAAAAAAAAAAAGTGAAAAGTTTTGTTAAAATATTAGTTCTTTATAATTATTTGTATTCTAATGCTATTCGACGATCTTTTTTGATAAACTCTGCCAATACCCTTTCATAGAAGTTTGGTCTATTTTTAATTTTAAGAAGAAGTCTTCTTTCTATCGATATGAGGGCTAAATCAGAGAGCCTATCCTCGCCCTGTGAGTTTCTTAAATAAGTATGAATTCTTTTTAAAGCAGAAAAAGACATCTCAACGGAGGCGACGGAAATGGGAAGTGTTAAAAGTAAACTACTTGTTGGGGCAAGAATTATCCCCTGCTGGTTGCTCGGTAATGTGATGGATGACCAAAGAAAAATAAAACGTGTGTAAGGTTTTGGTTCGGTACACTTTATTTCGACAGGTCTTACCTCGTTGAGGTTTGGATGAAAAAGAGAAAGATGTAATAAAATAATCTATTGAGTGGCTTCCGATTAAGAAAAAATGGCGTAAACTACTTAGCTATTTTAGCGACATCTTAGAGTTAACACTTTAATAAACTACTAGAAAAGATTAAGAATTGTTCGACAAGAATATTTTGACTTGAACACTACTTAAGTTTAAGACTTGAGGGAACACTTCTTTCAATGCTTCACTATTCAAATGGTTGTGAAGGTCGAGAACCTCAAACTGCCGAAGTGACGACGAAGAATATAAAACATTAAGTTAATTTTTTAATGCCGTGAAGTCAAAAATTCTAGGAAAAAACTTAATTAGGGAAGATATTTTTACATCTGGACTGGAACGAGAAAAAGTGTCATACTTCAAATTATTTAGTAAATCCAAAAATGTAAGATTACTAAATGATTTATATCTGGCATTTATTTGGCTAAGTATATTGTCTTTAATTTCAACAAAAAGGCGCTTATAATTCGTCTTCAAATCGAAGTCAAGCAACCTGCGTTTACGTGGAGGTTCGATGCAATCATTTACGCTGTCATAAATAACTTCAAACATATTTAAAAAGTCAGAGCTTATCCATGACTCAAAACGTTCGATTTCTTGCTTGGCATAACTAACGTCTGTTTGTTTTTTTTGAATTAAATTAAATAATACATCGGTCTTTGCAAATATTTCAGAAAGGGTATGAAGCAAAAAACAGAATTCCTTGCTCTCTAATTTATTTAATAAACTTTCTGCCATCGAAAGTGTGTCAGTATCCCATTCCCTAGAGTCATTAATTATTTTACTAAAAGTTTCAATTATATCTATTCTACAGTTAAAGATTACGTTTATTATTCTTGAATGATAATGTCATCGAGTTTCCGATACTCCTGGCATGCGTCGATTGGAAATTTGTTTTAAAAGATTGGACCGCTTTGTGGATTTATTAAAAAATCGAACGATGCTATTAGTATAGCCAAAAAATAGTTTAAGTTCTGCTATGTTTTCTAGAGATCGGGATAGTACTAAATTTAAAACATGTGCATAACAAGGAATAAAATTTGTCATCGGGCATTCATCAAGGACCTTCTTTTGAACACCACCCCCCTCGCCGGACATAACTGCGGCACCATCGTAGGATTGTCCTATTAACTTTTCCTTGCAGTCGTATGTTTCAAGAATTTTAAATATATGATTGGATAACTCATTTGCATTACGACTTGCGCTAACGTCAAAAAATCCAAGAAATCTTTCTTGTATACCATCCTCTGACAAGTACCGAAATATGGCACTCAGTTGTTCCCTATGACTCAAATCTGGTGTTTCGTCGATCTTAATCGACACGAACCGAGCATCCTTGATTTCCGTTTTAATTTCGGATTTAATAACCGCCGCGATACTATGTATCAAATCGTTTTGAATATCGTTGGATAAACCTGAAAAAATTGGATTGTGTGTACTTGAACACTGCTCTAAATGGGATTCCAATAAAGTGTCATATTTAGATAAAAAATAAACCGCTTCGACATAATTGCCACGATTATCTGAACTAGACCTTTCATCATGACCGCGAAATGCTAACTCCTGTCTGCCTAATAAAATGACCGTGTCAATAAAACGTTCCATTAGTTTCCGATTTTTATCTACTTTTTTATTATGAACAACGAAAGAATTTTCTAAAGAAGTTTCAATGCGATTCGTGCCGAATTCGTGTAGGGATAAACAACAACGAATATATTTTTCTGTCTTAATATGTTTTTTCGAAGAATTAACTAAATTATTTATATCAGTGAAACCCGTTCGGCTCCAAACACTGGCGGAGTTTGAAAAAAGAAGACAAGGAAAACAAAACATTTTATTAAGCTTGCAACTCCCAGTTAGCCACTTATATTTTTGGTATAAGGAAACATTAAAATGTGTCACAAAACCATCTCTCCTTTGGTAATTAATATTTATAAAAGGCATAGAGCGCCCTACGTCTATACGTCTATAACTTTTTTTTTTATCAAGAAAAGATAGCTTACTAAAACTATTTGAATCCTCCAGGAGGAAATCAGTTAAACAGCAATCTACACTAATCAAAGACATTTCCAAAAAAAAATCTAAAACTGCACTAAAATTAAGAAGCTAAAATGTTTTTATCAGTAAGTTGGTAATAAAAGAAACTAAAAAAATACACATTAACCTTCACTTTCACTTTCACATCTAACTTTTCACTATTTTAATTTAAGATTTTATCAAATTGGCTTTACAAAACACTAGATTTTTTCAAGTTATTGCACTTGTGCAACGCAGTCTGTCAATAAATTCCAACTGATTCTAAATTAAAATTTGAATTCCTGCTTAAAAAAAAACAAGTGTCGGTATTTTATTTGACATGAACTTCTCTTAAGCGATATATGCTGAATTAACTCTGCTGACAAATTGCCATAATATTCTACCATATTTTATTTCATAAGACAAAAGTATAACAATAAATTTGTAAAAACATCGAAGCATTAACTATCACAAGAGAGAAAAATGAAAGCTCAACTTCTTACATCAACACGCATATCAATATCAACATCAAATTCAAAATCAAGAATCAACCCACATAACACATTCAGATATTATGTCATAAGAAAAAAGAAATAAGTCAAAGAACACCGTGTTATTAGACACAATGTTGCAAAAAAAACGAGTCAAACGTAGCACCTGCATTCCTGCAACATGTTGATATCTTCCGATTGAAACGCAATGCTAATCGCAAAAGGGAGAATGAAATGAAACAATTCCAAGTATTCAGCGTGAGATTTGGTTTATAAGACGAAATGTAGCGTCTTTTTCTTTGAATATAAAAGCGGGTGTTGAACAAAGAGGATCGGAACCGCAATGCTTGTAGAAGAAAGGGATATAAAACAAGTAAATAAGACGGAAAAATATTTTTTATTCTATTATAGAGAGCAGCGGTAGTTGAAAACTTTTTACTAAGAGTATTTTTGTGACTCTTCGTTGGTTTGTTGTTTGTGATTTGTGGATTGTGGAATGTGGTTGAATCTTGATTCTTGAATGAAGTATGAAGATACAGACGAGAGGTAGAATGAAAATATTAAACTTATTCGATAGCTTATGTGTGAGTGTGTGTGTAGATTTTATTTTATAATTAAAATACGGGACGGGTTTCATTTTTCATATATTTATTTGGCAGATAGTGCTTACTTTTGGTGGATTTTTAAAAGGGAAGACGGTAGGAATCGTGTTATATGGACGCCACGCCACTGCTAGAGAGTATATATTATAAATTTCAGCTCCCTAGCTCAAACTTTGAATTTAAAAAAAAAAAAATAATTGTGGGCGTGTCAGTGGGCGGATTTTGAAAATATTTACACATGAGCATAAAGGGCCCATAGAGAGTATATATTATAAATTTCAGCTCCCTAGCTTAAACTTTGGATTTTCAAAAATTAATATAGGTACAAAATTAGAATAGGGTATAGAAAAATTATTTTATTTATTTGTGGGCGTGTCAGTGGGCGGATTTTGAAAATGTTTTGTCCCGAGCAGTTTTAGGAGTCATAGATCATATATAACAAATTTCAGCTTTCTAGCTCAAAATTCGATTTTTTCCAAAATTTTGTTTTTTTGAGTATGTGGGCGTGTCTGTGGGCGGATTTTAAAAATTCGTAAACTTGATTATTTCGGGACCCTAGAGAGTATATGGTTAAAATTTCAGCTCTCTAGGTCCAGTTTAAAGGCCTAATTTTTGCCGACGGACGGACATGGCTAGATCGACATTACTATCGATGCTGATCATAAATATAGTAACTTTTATGGGTCTACGGGCAATATTAAGGTATGTTACAAACTATGCGTCAAAATTAATATACCCTTAGAATAGGGTATAAAAAGGAAACAAATAATGGGATATTTTTCCAATTGCCTTACTGAAGATGGTAGCAACTACATAAACTACATTGCCAAATTCTAATGCAGAAAATGTGAAGGAAACGAACTCAATCAGGTTGGTGGTCGTGAATCTACCTTTAGGGAAACCACCCTGATAAGGGAAGATAAGGGGCTTAAAAACGTTTTCAGTCACGTCGTCCAAGAGACGTTTTTCTAAACAAAAACTTAAAACAAAACCATAGAGAAAGGCTACAGTCCGCTTGGGCGAAATGTTGGTTAACCTATTGCTTTTTATCCTTATCCCTCATTAACTGGGCGTGAACAAAATTGAATGGTGGAATTGTTCTGAAGGATCTTCATATTCTGTTATACAACATTTAAAGGATTTTATTGAAAAAAAACAAATAAATAAATAAATATTAGGCATTAACGGCCCATTGAGACCCTAAAACCTAGCTTCTCCAACCACTTTCTCTGCGAAGTGGAAGGGACCTACAATTTTACGCCGAATCCGAACCGCAAATTTGAGAAGCTTCTCATGACAATTGATACTCTTGGATGTTTGTCAGACGTTCGCAAGAGGTGGGGCAGTGGAAAAAACTCAAGATATTACTTGGCCCCGGCGGGAATTGAACCGGGGACCTTTCGATTAGTAGTCCGACATACTAACCATTGAGCCACTGCGCCAAACGAAAGAAAAAACAAAGTTTTTGTAAAAAAACACCCCCGAAAAGTGGGCATGGCAGAACATTTTATAAAAAGGAATTTCTTAAAACGACTTGAAGTACATACTTTGCGAATGAATTGTCTACGGGTAGGTTACAAACATTGAGTTAAAATTAATATACCTTTGGAATAGGGTATAATTCTTTCCAATGAATCAAGAGCGACTAATCAATTTGTCAATTCTACAAATTGCAATCAATTGACTGAGCTATTAACTATCTCATGTCAGGAACCATTGAAATATGTTTCATTTTCCAGATTAGTTAGAAGCAGAGTATCGACTATCTATACAATGACTTAAGATTTTATGTCAAATATTTAGGACCTACGGTCCAAGTGTTGCCAAAATACTCGGTAAAAAATTATATAGAAATAAAAACGTGCGGAAAAGTATTTCCAGCAGTGCTAATCCACTGATGATCCCATCCCAACAACTCCATCTAGGTGAAGCGGCAAATTGCAAATTTATTTATTCTTGAAAAGAGTTTCAACTCCCGAAGTCATCATGGTAGGTAGTGTAAAATTGCGGCAACTCCTTGAGAGCTGAATGTTCATCCACTCTTGTTTCCACAAGTGGCTCACAATTCTCAGATCTTCAAATTTGCAAAAACCCTCAACACATTAATTTCCGAATCGTTTTAATCACAAAAACCAACGAAACAATAACTTACCACATCCTGTTAAACAAATTCATTTATTGAAGTTAAATGAAACAACAAAGCCTTGTCGTCCTTTCAACACCAACCACATCCTTAAATGGTTTCAGCAAATTTATTAACAATTAATTTTCATAGCATTTAACTCGATACCCAGGTATACTAAATGGCAACACAATAGCAGTACCCCAAAGAGCAATACACACAAGTTAAATGCGAAAACCAACTCCAAAACACTTCAATTAAAAAGAAAGAAAGAAAGGACGAACAACACACACAAACGAGGCCAGCACGTAATAAAACTGTTCTAAGCCTTTTTTTCGTCCTTATTCATTCTGGGGAATTGTTCTCATTATTGCATTTCGTCATTTTTCCCGTCTCGAAATGTATGCCAGCAAGAACAAATCCTCTACAAGCCATTCATCGGATGTATGGATGTATAGGCGCATTTTATAGAGGTAAAATATAATTGTAATTGCCGTTCGTCCACCATTTCGACAACCACTCCATCAGCCATTGAAAAATTGTGCAAAATATACACCTCATTTAATTGGAGAGGCTCGACACAGAACACACACCAACCCCATTCGTCGTCCTCCTTTGAATGAGTTAAATGTGAAAAGGATTTGTGCCCAGAAACTTAATAAAAAAAGGAGTCACAATCGGCCGAAAGACGAACAGAGTGGTAGAAACGAACTAAGCCACAGTTTACAATTTGCCATTTACCATCGTGCCACTTATACTCTATGTATGAAAGGCGCGGGTCATTGAAAAACAGAATCAGGACCCTCACTCGCTGTAAGAAGCAAACAACGAAAAAGGCTTCACTCAATAAATTGGCAGTAGTGGGTAGGCATAGGCAGCCTGCCTTGCCTTTCTGTCGTCCATAGTCCAATACACAAAATTTACATTATAACTGTAATTTTAAATGCCATGAAACCCTCTTGACTTTTCGTAATTGTTTTCAAGTATGCCAAAGGATTTTTCCATGGTCGGGCCCCACCGCCGATCCTGTACCAGGCATGTGATGGCCGTCGTTCTTTGGAATATTTCTGCACGTGAAAAGGACTTTTTCAAAAAAAATAAAAAATAGGTATATATTTATAAATGAAAAACACAACTCGGGTCTTTTGCTAAAAGGAGACTCTCTTGAGGTGCGGCTACACTTCGTCTACAATTCGGATGGATTTGTATGTGAGTGCATGGTGTACCATGCGCTTTTATTTGCAAAAGTTAATAAATGCGAATGAAAGGACCTTTTTTAAATGAGAAACGAACAAACTTGCCATTCTATGGAATGTCACTCGAAAAACTGACTTAACACACACAAGGAGCGGGAAGGGTAAGTATGTACCTAAGTTCTAGCAGGGTTGTCGTTTGTGATACTTGTGTGAGCTCATTCAAGTGGTTTTCTCATAGCAAAGTGATACTAATGATTAATTTGTGTCAGACGGAACGTAAAAATGGCAACACTGACAAACATACAGTTCTTACAGTTCCTTAATGATTGAGAACTATTTATCTGGATTGCGTCGAACTAGCAGTTTCTTGAATAGCAATTTCTTTAACAGGGAAAACCATAGAAGATGGTCACACGTGGAGTTCCCCAGGGTTCATATTTCAGACAGCTGCTGGTGGAGTGTTAAGCATTATTTTCTTTCTTAATGGAGGTTTGGTTTTGGAATTATAACCCTTCCACTTAACTGCATCCCTATACTAGTTCACCTGTGGGGTTCGCCGGTTCGACATCAGAAAATAACGGCAGGCCTCCCGATTTTGAATGACGTCGTCACTGAGGCCAATCACGCTGGGGCTGCTGCATTCGTGTGATCCAGGAGCTTCCGCGTTTGTATGGAAACGTTGATTGTACTGCCTTTTTGACAGGCTTCGTAGGATCTTACCTTTTAACATGACAGTACCAACTGAGCCGGTCGCGCTCCATTTGTTTCGAGATATGTTCTTTGCCGTGAGGCTTCCTTGAATCTTGGAACTTTTTATTCGATCGATCTTCGTTATCCCTGCTGTGTTGAGAAGGATCTTCATCTAGGCTGCCGTTAATTTGCCCTCATACTTTTTGTACGCTGTCCAACATTGTGAAACATACGTGCGCAAAACTGCGGTGTAGAGCCTTCCTGTCAGCTTAGGGGACATTTTTCGATCACACTTCATCCACCCTACGTTTAACCGATGCTTAATGTCGTTATCACAGCTTGCTTTGCTACTGATCATAGATCCCAGATATTTGAACTTTTCGCAATTGGTAATCACTCTTCCATTCTGGAATAGGTCGGAGTGGATCAGACAAGTGGATCAGTACAACAATTCTACTTTCTTCGGACTAATACGATACCTATTCAACTCACAAAACTTCCTCCCATACATCAACTGCTCGTTGCAAGGACGCTTGATCCTCGATAGTGATGGCTCCATCGTTAGAAAAGAATAACTGATGCACTTAAGAGTCCGTCAGTTTTCCTTCAAGCAGATAATTAAGGACTATAATAAATATCAAGGGACTTAAGACGCTTCCATGGTGTACACCGACTTTGATTGCGGATCCCCGTTGACGCCAGCGGAGCATCTTACTCTGGTCTTCATCTTCATACATGTCAATGACCATCTGTACGTAGGTTTGAAATCACTCGTGGTTTTCCATCATGATCCTTATACATTAGAATGCATCTGTGTCTTGCGACAAACCCGCACTGGTCTTCAGATAGTCGTATTTTTTCCGCATTCGGCTGTCTAATACCCGCTTAACGATCTTCATGGTGTGTGACATGAACGGCACTTGTCACAGTCTCGCATATCACCTTTATCTTTGTACAAAGGAAGAAGAAAACTTTCCCTCCACTGGTTTGGCATTGGATCACCTCGCATCAGTTTGGAGATTAGAATCATGAGGCATTTCGACCCCATGTCTCCCATATTTTCCCAGATCTCAGAGGCTATCTCGTCCGTCCCAACCGCTTTTCATTTTTTGGAGTCTTTGACCTTCTTCATTTAGAAGTCGTTCACAATACTGTTGCCATCTGTGTAGTATTTTTGGTCAGTCACAAGAAGCAGCCCTTGAGCATTGATGAACTTTGGCGAACGGATTTCCTGTGCATTCCTTTTTCTCTGAGTTGCTATTTTGAAAATGGTTGTGTCCCTATTCAAGCTGGTTTGTCGGAAGTCGTGGACAGCCTGGTTTATATCAGCAGCCGAAGAAGAAATTTCTTCTAACTCCCGAAACATGCCCTCCACGTACTTTGATGGATTTGAGAGCACTTACTGTTCGCGAGTCTCTTGCAAAGCCTGTATTCCAATTCGAGGCGAGCTTTTTCATCTTCACTATAAGTGGAGCACTTTGACCAAGCTTTGAGTGCCGCTTTCTTGTCACGTATGAAAGTCAACAAAACCTGGATGTCATACGATCGTACCTCCTCGCTTTTGAAGGTCACTATATCCTGCTGCAAGAGTCTTAATTCTGCTGGCGAACGTATTTCTTTGTGGAAACTCCGTTTTCTTTGCCAATATAGTGCCAGGCATTCATAGAGAATATATTCGGAGGACAGATCCTCCCCCAGATATATTCTGTCTCTGCGCACAGAATTAAATCATAAGGATGATACCTCAAGTCGTAAGTGATTGGCAGAAAGCTTACCAGGTTCTTTATTTGTTGTCTTATCTTATATCACAATTTCATTATATGAGTAGAGCCGGATTAACTTTTGGATTGTCTGAGCCTCAATAGCTTGGATTCCATTTATGACCCATCCGTGGATTAGACCAGGCTGGTGATTTTTTTTTCTCTACTAGCTACAGAGATCCTGAGGTCAGTCGCGCTTTAATTTTTGTGTATCGTACGAGTGGACGAACATGGCAAATAAACATGAAATAGGTAAGGTCTCAGCTTCCATCTGTGGTTTTTAGTCACGCTGTACAGATTGTGTGATCTTAATATAGAGCTGTGTTAACAAGTGCTTCTACTGGCATTTCAGCAATGTTTTCGCAGCATTCTTCCAAAGTGGCTCGTTCCCATCATCTCGGTTCTGAGTTATATTCTGTCAAAGCGGACCTGTAATCGGTCCTCCTTTTTGTGTGTTTGGGTTGATTACAGAGTTGCTTAACCTTCTTCTTAAGTCATTGACCTTACGTTGACATAAACACCCTCAGGTCATTACTGACCCATTGTGATGCACATCGGGGGAGGAGGGTTGTCCCTTACTAAATGTTTAACCCTGTCTACAAAAAACTGAGATCTACTCACTGTGTTGTTCGATACACACCATCCCCTGGATTTGGTGAAGTTCATTATCCTATCTATCGGTGTGCTGGAGAGCTCGTCTAGGTCATGGAAGAAATGTTTCCCCAGAAATCTGTACCTGATGTGTTGGAGACCCGGGCAGTGACATAGGAAGTGGGTTGTATTCTCCAGAGCTTCCTCGTCGCCACAGCCTTTACGGAGTTCTTCTTCCGTCAAGCGCAACTTCTTCTTGTGGTACCGCAGAGTATTGTGCCCCGCTAATATACGCACGAGGGTGGATAGTGATTTCCTATCCTTTTTCATGGGACTCTCGGTTCTGGCTCCATTGAAGATTGGCCATAGCATTCTTGTGGTGTGGCAGGTATCTAGTGCCGTCCATCTAAGGTTCGAATCACTTATTGCTTTTTTCCCTGCTTCCTGAGTGTGCAAGGCGGGATGGCTACAGAGTGATGAGCTTGTTCTGACACAGCTGCTGAACCTTGTCTTGCTTATTCATACGCTTACTCGTTGCCTAGAATGCCTTCATGTCCCGGAACCCAGCAGAGCGATACCTTATACTGAGTACCAAGAAACTTGAGATCTTCGCGACAGCATTTCTCAAGCTTGGATGTTATTACTGCTGCAGTTAAGGCTTTTATTGCTGCTTGGCTGTCGATAAAGAAGGTAATACCATCGGGTGGTATTGCCCTTACCACAGAATAACGGGCTGCTGCTGTCACTGTCAGTTCTTCTGCTTGGAAGACGCTGCTTTGGTGGGGGAGACGTACCGATTTTCATATGCCCAGTGGTGCGGAAAAGACGCATGACCTCACACCCGTTACCATTTTTGAACCGTCCATAAATGCAGTTATGGCTTGCGTGCTGGGGACGAGTCCGTTTCTGCATTCTTCCCTGCTGGAATAGGCACTCGAGAAAGGTCTTGTGAAATCTAAGTATAACGTGATGTAGTCCGTAGTTGGTATATGGCCAAAGTAGAATTGGGATCAATTCTATTTGGAGCCTCTCTCTGTAATTCCGCCGGATCGAATTGACAGCAATACTCTAGCGCGCTCTAGCACCAAAAGAAGTGTTTTTAAAAATCTTTCAGGCAAGTGGTAATACTACGTAGGCTCTATTGTTAAAACCACAGTTCTCTTTTGACCTCGAACGGAATATTCATCCTAGTCAATGACTATCCACACCCTTATCTATCTATATAGCAAATTCTTTGATAAGTATCGCACACACCGAAACCAGATACAGTTCCACTCGCACTAACCAAGGATGAGATCCGGTTAATAAAATTATTTCCAGACTGTTGAATTTGTTAAAACAAACCGCCCTTCCATCCTCTCCACTAATCTTTGTGCATGTAGTTTTGTTTATTGAAAATCATGCTCTCGCATGAGAGCAAACAACCCCATTGGGAAAAAATAGAGATTATCAAACACAAATGGGGTGCGAAGAAGTATAGAAGTGAAATTGCCTAATTCACTCTGACAGCTCGAAGGACACGCAGCATGAATTCGCCACTACTGCTGGGAGCTGTTGCTTGCTACTGCTTGCTACACCACTAGTCGTGGTGAGTGTCTCATATTCGCAGCCTTTGTCGAGTGAGTAGGTCCAAACAAACCCGCGCGGTAATTGCTTCATTAGCTCAAGTTATAGCCCCCGAGAGTCGGGGCAGCAAATGATCGTGTTTTACTGGCTTTTTGTTGCCAATATTTCCTGCCACTTCTTTTTGTTACTTATTTGTTTTGTTTTTTTTTTTTTATTGTTATTCAATCGGGTGTCATCGCAGGCTGATGGTCATATTGTTAAATCGATACCTCTTCTTTGTGATTACGATTTATTGTAAACGAGCGTGACGTCATTAATGGAAGCGATTTACGTGTGTTGCTGATGCAACTCGACATTCGATTCGGTTTTCTTTTATTTCGTTTTTTTTTTGTTTGGTGCGCATCATTTATTTTAACGGAGATCATTAGTGATCACTGTTTACCGTTACTTACTAACACATCACTGACCAGCAATAGGGGATGATAATGAAAAACACGGTCCATTGTTGCACGATTATTGTGAGAACACAAATTACCGTGTCGGTGATTGTCATAAATTATTTTCAAAGAATCTTCCAATGTGTATCTGCTGCAGTTATTAATGTAAATAAAATCAAGGATGCATCCTGTCTGGATGGGCAAACAAATGTGGATGCATAATGCAGGAATTTTGAATTATTTATGTGGCACGTTTGTTCATAAGTGCGTGTAGGGGATACTAATCGACTAAAATGTAATTTTGGTTAAGGATAGGGGCGAAGGGGAGGGGGATTCTTAATTTTTCGGCAAAATGTCGTCGCCTTGGGTTGGGTAGAACAATTCATAAAAAAAATATACTTATTTCATCAAACTAGTATAAAGAAACACAGTTCTTGAAAGAGAATACCTTTTATAGGGTCTTCCCTTAGCGGCTTGACAAATTCAAACTTTCAGTGTGAATAACCGATTAGCGAACTGTCAGTGTCAAAATATTTAGTAAAATCAACATTTTTATCATGGTGAAGTACACGAAGGAACAACGTTTACAAATATTCAAAATTTACTACCTAAATTCAGAGTCGGTCGCAACTTTAAGAGCGTTAACGCCAATTTTCGGTCGTAGTTCTCGTCCCAGTAGACAAGCAATTCATAGTCTAGATTTCGATGGAAAATGTGTCAAACAACTACCTGGTCGAATATTTTATAAACAAGGCAATGGCAACTTAGTGTCCCAATACAAATCAGCCGCCGGCCGCCGCTCTGAATTACACTTTAAAACAACCTTCACGTTAAAGGCGGTTAAATTCAAATCTGGCAGTTAAATGTTTAAATATTTTTTACACCACTTGTCAATAAAAAGGTTTTTTTTTTTTTTTTTTTTTTTTTTACGCTGGGAGGTGGTAATCTTCCAAAGACGAAACCGAGCCCGTACTCAGTAACAGTGTGGTGATTTCTACCCACTAACCCCTTCTCCCGTCTTCCCGTTTTCCCTGCGGTACAACCTTCTTGGTATTTCATTGCCGCAGGGCGGGGATTAGCTAGCTTTCCAATTATTGCACCTAGTAGTTAAACCAATCAGCAATTTGTCTTTCTAATTTTACAATTCATATTCTAAGTATTTGTCCATAGAGGATTTAATACTGTTTTTGTTTTATTTTTCGAGCTATGTAGCTAGTTCAAAAGGTTTAATTCTTCTTAACCTCCTAGTCATATTGCTAGTATTTAATAGTTCCTTCATTTCTGAGCTGACGTGATTGAGAAGCCTAAGTTTATGTCTATTAGCTACTTTTTTGACTTCATCTTCAATCATTTCTATTTCTAGATCTCTATGCAGATCAGCGTTTCTTATGTACCATGGTGCATTTACTATATTCCGTAGAACTTTGTTTTGAAATGTTTGAATTTTCTGTAGATTTGTTTTGCATGTGCATGCCCATAGCTGGAGCCCGTAGGTCCATACTGGCTTTAGAATTTGCTTATAAAGCAGTAATTTATTGTAATTTGACAAACAAGAGTATTTCCCTATAAGCCAATACATTTTACTGTAGCGCATATTTAGTTCTTCTCTTTTTTTCTTTACATGTGCTTTCCAGCGCAGTTTTGCGTCTAGTGTCATGCCTAGATATTTGGCTGTGTTTGCGTAATCTACTTCTTTATCATTTATGAACACTGGTATGTGCTGAACATTTTTATTTGTAAAATTTATATGGACCGATTTTAGGTCATTTAGTTTAATTTGCCAATTTTTTGTCCATTTTGTTATATTGTTCACTGCTTTCTGTAGTTTTTTTGTCGCTACTTCAACTGTTTCTCCCACAGCAAGTACAGCAGTATCATCTGCAAATGTTGCCACAGTTGTTTCATCACTGTTCGGCAAGTCGCTAGTAAATAAGAGATATAATACAGGACCTAACACACTTCCTTGTGGTACACCAGCTTTTATTTCTCTTAATGTGGAGTAGTCATTTCCTTGCTTAATTCCAAAGAATCTCTCTAATATATAGGACTCTAAAATTTCCGAAAATTGTTTTGGCAGATGCTTTTGCAATTTGTAGATCAGTCCTTTGTGCCATACTTTGTCGAAAGCTTATGCTACATCGAGAAATATAGTAGAGCATATCTTTTTTTCTTCAAATGCTTTTTCGATTTTATCTGTTATTCTATGCACCTGATCGATCGTGGAGTGTTCATTTCTAAAACCAAATTGATGGTTTGGGATTAGCGATTTTTCTTCGATTATTTTGTTCAGACGTTTAATCAACATCTTTTCAAATAACTTGGACAACATAGGTAGTATAGATATGGGGCGATAGGAGGTGACTTCACTAGGCGGTTTGCCTGGTTTTGGTATCATAATCACCTCCGCGACTTTCCACATGCTAGGTACATACCTTATCCTGAATACAGCATTTATGATCTGTGCTAGTTTCTTTAGGCCTTTTTTTGGGAATTGTTTAAGGATTTCCCCTGATATTAAATCAAATCCCGGGGCTTTTTTAGTACTGATGCCTTTTTTTATTTCATTGGCAATTTCTTTAGCCGTTACCGGTTGGATGTGACTTTCCTCTTCGCACAATTCTACGCTTTCTTGACAGTCTTTATCTTCATATGGTTGAAAGACGCCTTCAAGATATTCAGCAAAGAAATTAGCTTTTTCTTGGTTGTTTTTTGCCCAGTTACCTTCACTGTTTTTAACTGGTGGAATGTGAGCAATTGGCCTTTTCATTTTCTTTGTTGCCTTCCAGAGTGAGTACTCGGTATTAGCATCATTTGTAAGATTGGTAAGGTATTTTTTAAGAGACTCATTTTTAAATTCTATTATCGATCTTTTAAGCTGGCTGTTTAGATTATTTAGTATTGTTTTGTCTCTGGGCGCTCTTGTTTGTTGCCAACGTTTTCTAGCTCGTCTCTTTTCCGTAATTATATCACATATTACTTTTGGATACGAGTTTTGTTGGATTTTAGTTTTCGTTTTAGGTGTTGCAGCCCATGTAGCTCTTTGGATATTGACAGTTAATATTTGAACAGCATCTTCTAATTGATCTTCTGTTTCTATTGTTTCTAAGAGCTGAATTCTATCCTCTAGATGCTGTCTAAAGTAGCTCCAATCAGTCAGCTTATTTCCTAGCCTTGCGCTATTTTCTTTAACAGTGATTTTATCGCCAAGTGTTAAAAGTATTGTGGAGTGATCTGAGTCAAGATCTGGTCCTTTTTTTTTTTTTTTTTTTTTTTTTTTTTTTTTTTTTTTTTTTTAAAAAAGGAAATCCAAATCCAAGAGCACTCAAACTCGGTAACGGTCCATTGTACTACCAGGCAGAAATCCTTCTTTTGGTGTAGAGGCATGAGAATGGGTGGCGTATGTTGTTGTTCCCCATGGGGATTGAACCTGCACCGCACGGGTCACAAGCCAACACACTAACCTCTACACCGTCGCCACCCACAAGATCTGGTCCTTCTTCTACCTTCATATTGTTAGTCGAGATATTCTTTGTTACGAAGAAGTCGACAAGATCAGGGATTTTGTTTCTATCTGTTGGCCAATACGTAGGTTTTCCCGTTGAGTGATACTTGCCGTTAATTTCGTTTATTGCTTCATAAAGTTCTCTTCCTCTTGTATTTGTCAATCTAGATCCCCAATACTTGTTTTTGGCATTAAAATCTCCCCCTGCAATAAATCTATTGTTAAATATTCGGAAGAGGCCTAAAAAGTCATTTTTCTTTAGATTGTAACTGGGAGAACAGTAAATTGATGCAACTGATATAGTTTGTCCACTTTTCGTTCGAATGTTAATAGAAATTCCTTGCATCGCGCATGATTGGAACTTGGCTTCTATATGGTGATCGATCGTATTCTTTACTATAACTGCAGCCCCGCATTTTGCTGAATTATGGGGATGTGGGGAGTGATATAATTCGTACCCTTGCAGTTTAAAGTTTGTATTGAATTTTAAGTGCGTCTCAGAGACAAGACAAATATCTATTTGGTTCATGTCGAGGACTACTTGGATTTCATCCTTACGGTTCTCGATACCATTAGCATTCCATTCCAGGATTTTTAACCTATCCATCATGTTCTTCTTTTTTGTGCAGCCTTGTTATTGCTGCTTTTTTTTCGAGGAGCGAGATTCTTTCTAATATAGCTTTATTGCTTTTATCCATGCTTTCTATTCTACTTAGGATTTTTTCCATGAACGTTTCCATATTATTATTTAATTTAGTTTTGGTTGTAGTTTTCGTTTTTGCGACATTATCTACTTTTTTCGATGCAGCCTATGCATATGTCAATACTGTACCCGCTCCTGTTTTTGGTACTAATGTCTTTTTGATATTTTTATCGGCTATGGGTACTTCTTTTGGCGCTCGCATCTGCAAGTCCTTTATGTCTTTAACTGCGTCCTTTTTTGTATTTGTCATAGCTTGTTTATGCTTTTTGTCTTTTGCTAATTGAATCTGTTTAGCAACTAAGCAGCCTCTATAGTTGGCTGGATGCTTTTCGTTGCAGTTAGCGCATTTTGTTGGTTCGTCTTTTTTCTTCATACAATCTTTAGTATGGTGGTTTCCTGCACACTTTACGCATCTTGGATTAGAGCTGCAGTATTTATTCGTATGTCCATACTTTTGACAATTCTTGCACTGTGGTACAAGTTTTGATTTCCTTACGGCATGAATCTCTACCTTCATTCCAAGGATGTCTTTAATATCGTATATCTTTTTGATATTTTCGTCGTGCTCAAAAGTTAGCATAAACATTGGAAACGGTGCTTTGCTTTTAGATTTTAGCATATTGACAACTTCTAATATCTTTAGGTTTTTCCTTCTTAGATCTGTAACTACACTCTCTGGCGAGCATGAGAAGTGTAGTTTCTTTACAACAACCTTAATTGGCCTAGTTTGTTTATTCTCATAAGAGTACCATTGCACCTTTTTTTGGTTAAGTATTTTGGTAAGTCTTCTATAAGAATCTTCTTCATCTACATTTATTTTAATGTCATTGCCATTTATTAGCATTGTATTAGCTTTAATTTTATTTTCCTCCAATAACTTAACTAAGCTTTCATACTTTGTAATTTCCAGAGCAATAATTGGAGGAGGTTTGACTGACTTTTGAATTTTATTTTCTTTATTTGGAACATAATTGGTAGCTTGATAGCTTTCTTCCGGAGATGAGATCTTTGGGGATGTGCTCATTTCCCGTTTTTTATTTTTGTTCCCGTTTTTGGGTTTTCTTTCTGTCTCTTTCAGTAGTTCTTCCTCATCAGTTGAGAACTCAACTACTTTAATTATTTCTTTTTCTTTGTTTTGGCTGTTGATCTGATTTTTCAACGTTTGCAACTCCTGCTTTAGACTATTAATTTCTTGGATTAATGTCTCGTTTAGTTGCTTAAACCCATCTCTTTCCTTGCAGACTTCTGAATATTTTGCATTCAGAGTTTGGGTTTCATCCATTTTACATGATGATGGGGGTGATCTCTCTACCCTCTTACTTTTTCCAAAAGGGTTCTCGGTAAGCAATAAATGGCCCCCCCAGAATCCATGGGACCGACCTCCGAAGAGGGTGGATTTACCACTTTAGATGGCATACCACCTGGGGTATTAAAATCTTTTGTTTTGTTCATTGCATGTTTTAATTTTAACTTTTGTGAAAAGTTTAAACGTTTTTTTTTTTTTTAATTGTGCACAGCCGCTCCTGACATGGAGAACAGACGCTGACCAGGGAGCCGCCCAATATGGGTCAGACGCTTCTGGATTTTTGTGACTAGGGTCCGCAGGGTCGTTACGCCCGTTACCTCTCTCCAGAGAAGTACCCTTGCGGGTGTTTAAGAAGAATTAAAATAATTGTCCTAACTTGGCAGGACAGATTAAATGTTTTTTTTTTGATTTTTGGCCAATGTTAGGAGGCCAGGCAATTTTAGGGTGTTTTACGGTACTCAAGCTTGCTATACAAATATGTATGTGGTGGCGATGACTTAATGGTTCCTTTTTGACACATAATGTATGTCAGTTGAAATCCATACGTAGCAAACCCAAACCGGTCATTACGCTGTTTAATGTTCTATGACAGCCTTACCTAACCTAACCCACATCGCAATGCGACAACACCATTCAACCCCCAAACCTCACTCAAATCAACCCAAAACAAAATGCATATTTGCACTACCATTCTATCGGCAGACCTCCAGCCATATAAGTCGGCGGCAATTTCCGATAATTAAGACCACCATGACCACCGAATGACCACAGTCATCTCATATCATAGTTGAATACCGATCAAAGCACAGTCTGTGACATGCGAAACAAATCCGTAACAGCATTCTTTAGTCGCATAAACCTTTGACCATTCACGTTTGTCAGACCTTTCTGTCACTCTATCAATGGCATGATTAATCCGCCACTTAAATGCATAGGTAAAAATTAAATGAACGCACAAAGCGCTTTTATGGGACCTCCGGCCATCGCCCGATCCCTTGTCCCGCCGCCGCCGCGCCGTTTAGTAATTACAATACATTAAACTCCTACCAGCATTGTTCTTGACTCTATTCATCCTTTAAACATGCATAATGTCCGTCTGTCAGATTTCCAGATACTCTGACCCATTGACGCACAAACTCTTCACAGTCCACACACAACCAGTGAGACCTCCACACAGCCGCACTCCAAGTGTCACAGTTCCGATTAGAACACGACTTGTGGAATCTCGGAACCAAGTAGCTGCTACCGATTTCCTCTGGTGCTTGTTTTGCTGTTGCGCTGTTGTGATCGTGTTCACTTTCTGTTACCTTGGTCGAGTTATTTCGAGAATTTGTGACATATCCCCAAGACAAGATACCTGTCGGATTATTGAACATTTGCGTGTGTGGAGTATAGATAGCCCTCTTCGGATCGTTTCTCATAAAAATTATTGGAAGCATAACCAGTTGGTGTCGGCATAAATTAAGGTGTGGTTGGTGGTTGTAAATTTCCGAAAAGAATTTAAAATATTAAACGTCATTTTCGCCAGAAAAAAATTAATTTAATGTCAAAATGGTCAATAAGCTGAAGATCGTCGCCTTTGTCCGATGGCGAGGATTATCGGCGGATCAAACATACACAAACTAATTAAGTTTGCAGTTCGTTTTGTTTCAGCTTCAGATACAGAGCGCAGCGGCTTGGAAGGATATTAATTCGAGACTTTGTTGCATTTGACAGTTGTCATAAATGTGTAACTGTTTTTGTTGTCGACTTTGGTTAGCTTATTAGTGGCGATGAATAAATTTAAATGTATCACGAAAGTCTTTGTATGGCTATCACGGCTGCATATTGGGGAGCTATTGATGGGAAAATGGAACTATAAAAACTTTTCTAATGCAAATCAATCGACAGTGCACAATGGAGGTTGTAGAATTGGTTATTTGATTTTAATGCTCTGATTCATTCACTTTGGAACGATTTTTTCCTAAATCGTAGAATAGGATAGGTGCGTTTGTCGGAAACAGGGACGGGCGATGAATTTCACTGCAGTGGCTCTGTATTCCGTGTCACATGAAGTCAATGAAATGGAGAGGAGAGGAAAGCTAGAAAACGCTGGCAACAGACAAGGGCGCCAAGCGACAAGACCACACTGAACAACTTAAATTATAAGCTCAGAAAATCTGTAAGAGAATTCAATAATGAGTCTTTGAAAACTTACCTCACAAGTCTTACAAATGATGCTAGTACCGACTACTCGCTCTGGTAAGCAAAGAATAAAATGAACAGGCCAATAGCTCAAATTCCGCCAGTAAAAACCAGAGAAGGTAACTGGGCGAAAAGCAACCAAGAGAAAGCAAACACTTTCGCTGAGTATCTTGAAGACGTATTCAAACCTTATGAAGATAAAGGTTATCAAGGACTCGAAATAAGATGCGAAGAAGATACATCTATTCGGCCGGTAACAGCTAAAGAACTTGTCAAAGAAATTAAAGAAAGCATAATTATAAAAAAGGCCCCAGGATTTGATTTAGTTACAGGAGAAATTTTGAAGCAATTTCCACATAAATGTTTAAAAAAAACTAGCGCAGATTATTAATGCTGCATTTAAATTAAGATATGTGCCAAGCATGTGGAAAGTCGCGGAGGTAATAATGATACCTAAACCAGGCAAACCACCTAACGAAGTTACCTCATATCGCCCAATATCTATTCTACCAATATTGTCCAAGTTATTCGAAAAAGTGCTGGTAAAACGTCTACAAAAAATAATAGATGAAAAATCGCTAGTCCCAATTCACCAATTTGGATTTAGAAATAAGCACTCTACAATTGATCAGGTGCATAGAATCACAGATAGAATTGAAAACGCATTTGAAGAGAAAAATGTGTGCTCTACAGTATTTCTTGATATAGCACAAGCTATCGATAAAGTCTGGCACACTGATACACAAACTACAAAAGCAACTGCCGAAGCAGTATGCGACCATTCTGGAGTCTTATATATCAGATAGATTCTTCAGAATTAAACAAGAGGCAGAGTACTCAACATTAAGAGAGATTAAAGCTGGTGTACCACAAGTCAGTATGCTAGGTCCAGTTCTATACCTACTTTTCACTAGCGATCTGCCTGGAAGTGAAGAAACCACCATAGCTACTTTTGCAGATGATACAGCTGTCCTTGCTGTGGGAGCAACTGTCGAAATAGCAACAAAAAACCTTCAAACAGCAATAAACAATGTTTCAGAATGGACTAAGAAATGACAGATTAGATTAAATGACCTTAAGTCAGTCCATATTAATTTTACGTATAAAAACGTACCACACATTCCAGTCTACATTAGCAACAATGTAGTGGAATATTAAAACACAGCCAAATATCTAGGCATGACTCTAGACGCTAAACTGCGTTGGAAAGCGCACGTAAAGAAAAAAAAAAAAAGATGAGTTGAACATGCGATACAGTAAAATGTATTGGCTTATTGGGAGACTCTCATACCTGTCTAACTACAACAAGTTATTGCTATACACGCAAGTTCTGATACCAGTATGGACCTACGGGCTCCAGTTGTGGGCATGCACATGCCAAACAAATTTACAAACAATTCAGGTTTTCCAAAATAAAGTACTAAGGAACATAGTTAATGCACCTTGGTACATACGCAATGCCGATCTGCATAAAGATCTAAATGTTGAAATGGTTGAAGATGAAGTTAAGAAAGTTGCTCAAAGGCATAGCAGTAGGCTTCTCAACCAGGTAAACACAGAAATAACAGAACTATTAAATAATGACAATGCAATCAGGAAATTGAGACGGATAAAAGCTCTTGATCTATAAGAGTTAGCTAGGGCTAAGAAATCAGGTATTGATCTCAAATAAGAAAAAAGTTTAGAAATCCGACAAATGGCAGATTTATCTGTTAAATTCAACAAATATGTAGTTCAAAAACAAATTGCCGATTAGTCGTCGACTAGGTGCAATCTCATTCGGGATGGCGAATGTCAGTCCCCCGGGAGTTTTTATTAGATGGGTTAAAGTGTCTCACTATTGCAGAAGCATCCCTCGCGTAGTAGCTCTGCAATGTCTTTCGATGATTTTTTCTTCCAGCGAATTCCCAACACAAAAAAAAAATGGAGACAACGCTTGGCTAGCGTACTCAAAAAGCGGGCGAACAAAAGTTATGAAGACAGATGTAGTCATGTGAGGGTTGAAGCATTCTTCGGACCACCGTTAAACATAGCCAAGTGATTTGTTGGCTTCAATCATCAAAATGCGTTTGGAAATTAAGCTCCTTGTCGCAAAGTATACCACGGTCGCGAAAAGATTGAACGGGGGATATAGGTTGGCCTTGGAGAAGGTAATGTCGTGGAGAAGACTTGTTATAGACTGTACATCACTTTTAGTCTCTAAGCCATTTTTGATGAGTCTTGTGCAAACAAGGTGGTTGTACTAATTTGGTATCTTCAGCGAAGAGGGAGATGGCGGAATGTTTAATGACCCGCTGAAGACCGTTTGTAGTTAAGATGGCGAGAAGGGGAACTTTTTTTTTCTTTTTTTTTTTGTAAATTTCCCCCGCCCACATGGCTGACACTGCGACCTAAAAGATCTATTGTATCTAAAGGGTACCTATTCCAAGAGAGATAACACTTCCCTTCGGAAGGACAGCACGTGCTTGGTAGCAGTATTTTTCAGCCCTGCTGGCGAACGTACATATTTGTCTGTGGAAGATAAATTTTCGTAACCAATGTAGCGCCGGGCGTTCGCAAAGAATGTGTTCAGAGGATTCATACTCTTCCAGACAAAACCCATATTCTGTCTCGGAGCACAAGTTAATTTTGTTAAGATGATATCTCAAGCCACAATGGCCTGTTATTATATTGTCTGACTATGGATTACAGCGCATCGTAGTAGTAATTGACTGTCATAGAGTTCTTTGAATTGAACCTCAGTGCTTGAAGAGCAGCTTGAATATCCGAGAACAGGGGTATTCTGGCTTCCTTAATACCATTTTCAATGATTTTTCTGGCGCAGAGCTCAATGGCCTGGAAAACAGTGGAACACATTCAAATAGGTACCGAGACTTTGGTGTTGGGTCCAAAGACGTCAGGTCCAACTCCAGTTTCCATTTTTAAACCGTTGGTGAGCGAGACCAGACTTTTAGGGTCCAGTACCAGAACACCATTGGCCCAGTCTTGCGCGGTCCAATATTTCAACCCCAAAACAATACTCTCTTACCATAGTATCCACGATGGCGCAGAATATGTCCGTTTTTGGAATTGAGCCACGTATTTTCAGGAGTTTAAACGCGTATTCTAGCTGCAGTTCAATGGCGCATTTAGCAGATGACTTCCTAACAAAGATTTCTAGGGATTATAGCCCGAAAATAGCCTTCAGTGCATTTATTACTTATTTATTATACATTTATAATTTATGTTTTATTTATTTATATTTATTTTTTATTTTTTTTTTATTTGTTTTTATTTTTTTTTTTAATATTTATTGATTAATTATTTATTATTTATTTGCTCTTTAGTATTTATTTATTATTTATTAATTATTTATTTATTCATTTATTATTTATTAAATATTTATTTATTAGTTTTTATATATGTATGTATTATTTATTTATCAATTACTTATTTTTTATTTATTATTAATTTATTATGTATTTATGTATTTAATATTTATTTATTATTGGTTTATTATTTATATCTTATTTACTTATTATTTATTAATTATTTACATTATTATTATTATTTATCATCATTTATTTTTTATTTATTTATTTTTATTTATTATTATTTTTTTTTTACTTATTATTTATTCATTATATATTTATAATCGATTTTTTATTTTTTTATTATTTACTATTTATTAATTATTTATTTATTTGATATTTTTTTTATTATTTATGTATTATTAATTTAAATCAAATAAATAAATCAATAAAAATATTTCTTTAATTATTTATTACTAATTTATTTATTTATATATTCTTATGTATTTAATGTGTATAGGCAATTTTTTCATATTTCATATTTATTGCTAACTGATGTATATGTATGAAAATTTTCCCTTTACAAAATTATCAATAATGTTGCAGATGAAAGACACAATGTATCAAATCTCTGTAAAATGTGCGGCAACAAATATAATGTAAAATTGATTCATACGAATTAAATTTATTTTTGTGTCTTATTTAAAACTTACATTTTCTGAGATCTCGCTTCTGCTACGAAATATTAAATAGTTTGTCGAATCAAGTGTCAAATTTCTGAATCATTCGGATTCCATGACACTTCTAACGAATTTAAAAATTCGTAGCAAATATTTCCCCTACGAAGGATTCGGTGATAGTACCTACTCTTGGAACTCGTACCGAAATTCCGAGTATGATGGATCCTGTGATGGACGTAAATAACCAGGGAGAGTTTCCTCGGAATTTTAAGTGATCGTTTTCAATCCGCCGAATATTATTCACGAGGTGAGTGCACTTTATTAAGTATTCAGTGCTTATTCTAAGGATTTTACTCGATGTTTGGTAATTTGAATCGAACACCTACTGCCCGCACTGCCGGATTTAGGGGAGTGCACATTTGTGGTGAGAAATAGGCAGGAGGTAATAGACGAAACCCTAGCCTACAACCAGTCTAGTATCTGTATAGATAAATGGAGGATAGTTGATAAAGTGTCTCTTTCGGACCATCGGTAGATTCACTTTAAAGTGAATCTCTCATTACCGTGTTAAATATCTTAAATAAGGGACTTGAAAAGGTTTGCCCCATCGGAAGGGCTACAAAAAGTGCGATACGTTGCAAGAAGTGGGAAGGAAAGAAAATGTATAACAGGGCTAAATTCACCGGTGATAGAAAGGATTGGATTTAGAAGTAAGTAATCCAAAAGAAAAACTTGGAAGCAGTTCTGCGAAATTGTTGCAGAAAGCGATAAGGCCTCGAGACTGCGAAAACTGCTCTCAAAGGAGGCTAAGGTGCCAAGTTGCATTAAAAAAAGTTATGTTACATTAAAAAATTCCGGTGCAGGAAGAAATCACATCTAGGTAATTAATTTTTACATCCAGGTAAGCCTAGCGACAAATTTTATATCTCCGAGCTGTCCCGCAAGGGTGCATGCAAATCCATGGGTTCACACGAGTTTAGATCACCGGTGTCGTAAGAGGTCGATCAAACAATAATCCAATAAGGAACCATGCACTTGTCGAAATCGTATAAAGAGGCAGGCGTAAAACAATTGGATCACACAAATGCAAAAACACAAGCATTATTTGGCCACATGGATTAAGTGATCCGAAACTAGGAGGCCTGCCGATGTTTATTGAGGTTCAACCGGCGATCCCCACATGCGGACCCGTAGGGCTGCAGTAAAGTGGGAGAGTTATGATCCGGGATGCTACACGCCTGGGCAAGGCAGGAGATAGATGATCTCAATCGGGAAAGCGCAACCCTATCTCATGAACAGATTGTATGAATTGTCAGTAAGAAAAAGGTGCAATGGGCAATTCGGTCATTTGCATCCTATTAATCCCCTGCACCAGATGGCATCAGGGCCATTTTGCATCAGAGAACACTTTTAATGGTCACATACAGGTACTGCCCCAAACTGGTGTACATTCACATTAATTCCTCAAGGGTAATCAGTGCCATACGATTGCGAAGGATTTCAGAACCATAAATATCTCTTCCTCAATGTTAACCATAGAAACCTACTGTTCGTCGATTCCACAACATGCAATCAAAATCACTCTGTCTTTTTTCAACGAGGGTACATAGCAGCGCATCGTCGCTAGCTAACTCAGTCACCGATGTGCTCCTGCGAATGAGAGCTGTGCGTGGCAGGACAAATAAGTACATTTTCTTTCTTTTACTTTTGTCATCGTGCACGCTAAAAGCGAAATAGCAATAGCAAATTTGCTCGCTCGCAGCACCAAATAAAATGGCCTTCCAGATGACAACTCCTGCAATTTTTCTGTGAAAAATCACCCTTTAGGAGATTTTATAAGTTCGTGTCAGGGTTACTAACTGGGCGATGATCATTTTTTGACCGGCTGCATCGTTCGGCCGTTAGGATAAAAAAAAATTAGACAACCTTACCAATTGCTTTCCAATTTTAAAATCTTTTTTTTTTTCATTTTTGTAATAAACGCTGGAAGCAAAAAAGGACTCTGTTGTATTGGCAGCACTCCTACTTAATGTAAACTATCTTATGCTATGCTACTCGATGCGACGTTGACATGTTGTCGATAATAAATGAATTACTACTTGTATAATCGTTCTTAACACATGGTGGTAGCGGAAAAAGAAAATTAAGGAAGAGAAAAAAAACCGGGAATAATTGAAAAAAAAAAGAACAAGAAAAGGACTTAAAACATATGAGATAAACAGGAAAAATTAAAAAAAGTAATTAATAAAGCCTTTGGAAGAAAAAAAATCAAAAAAACACGTGTAATTAATTGCATGGTATGACCGAGGAATCAAAGAAGGAGCAAGCGAGCACCACAGCTAAAATAAAAACTAGATCATCATCACCAGCGCCAACACTATCTAGAAACTCCAAAATGCAGACCCCATTGGCACTTTCGGTACCAGAAGAGTTTTCATTTATACCGTCTGAATGGGAAAAATGGACCAGGCGATTTGAGAGGTATCGCAATGGAAATGGACTACACGAGGCACCGGAGAAGACCCAGGTAAATATCCTAATATATTGCATGGGCGAAAAAGCCGAGGAAATTTACTGTTCTTTTAAACCACAACCTGAAACATATACTGCATGTATAAATAAATTTGAAGAATATTTCATACCAAAACGAAATATTATATATGAACGAACTAAGTTTCTGAAAAGAAAACAGGGCGACGAATCGGGCGAAGAATTTGTGACAGCTTTATTTGCATTAGCAAAGCACTGTGAATGGGGAAGTCTCTAAACGACATGATATTGTTAACTGTAGTCGTAGGCATGAGAGACGAAAGTTTAAGAGGCCTCTTCCCAGAAATCGAGCAAAAGTGGAAAAAATGGCATTCTGTTTCTCAAACTGATTAATTATTACTGGAGCTACTGAATTGAAACTTAATGCACTTGAAAGAACATAATTTCCTCTTGAAAATGATCGGAATAGTTTTTAAAAAAAACATCTCAGTTATATTTTATTTAAAGAATTCCCAAAGGTGTTTGGGAAAATTTGCATAAAATCGATTTACTATTTTCCAAACCATGATAAGACAGAGTACTATACATCTGAGATCACTAACTCAGCTAGAAGGTAATATCCAAAACAGCAATATCGTCGAGACAGATCTTGAAATTTTGCACTGGTTTGGAAAATACAGGTGTTTAAAAACAAACAATATTTTGAAATATTGAACTACGTTTTTCATGTGAATAATGATGCACGTATGTTTCAATTTTTACTCAGAACAACAAAGTATCATATCAGCTAACAGATCCAATAAAAATAGACCCAAGTCTCACTTTGGAAAAAGCAATCTGTTCACTGCGGCAGGTTGAAAAGCTGTATCGACAAAAGAAAGATCTCCAGCTAACAACAGCACCACACATTTGCAAAGTAGAGCGATCTGGGGATCATCAAAAACGTAGCCGTCAACATTAGCCACGGGAGACAGGGGCAGAGAACTGCATGCGATGTGGGTTTGAACGACACAGTTATGATAAGTGTCCGGCGAAAAATGCAATCTGCAAAAAATGCAACAAGTGCGGACGGACATTATGCAAGAGTCTGTAGGTCAAGAGGGGTCTGTGAAGTTAGTGAGGAGCGAAGAAGAAGCGGAAAGAACGCAGGCAGAGAGGAGGAACAGGAATACTTTGTAGGCATGGTGACCGACAATTGGTCTGTTGACTTATGACTAAATAACAAGAAAATTACATTTAAAGTTGACACAGGTGCGGATGTCACATTAGTGCCCTGGTCAGCAGTAGAAGACTTGAGAAGTTTGTGTATCGAGAAAACGGCAACAAAACTATACGGAGTTGGACAAAAAATAAACATACTGGGAAAGGCTAAGGTTTGTTTGAAATATGGACAAGCAGACGTGGAAGAGGTAGTTTATATTACAAAAGATGAGATAACGCCTTTACTCGGGAAAACAGGAATAGAAAAACTTGGGTTGGTAAAAAAATTATTTGCAGTTTTTTCAAGGAACTGGGTGCATGAATTTAAGGAAGTTTTTGGTGGCTAAGGAACATTTAAAGAAAAATATGTTATCGAACTAAAACCCAATGCGGAACCATTCGCAATATGAACTCCTCGAATAATTCCGGTGCATTTGAGGGCAAAGGCTCAGGAGGAGTTAAACAAAATGCAGAGAGAAGGGGTGATAGCGCCTGTTGAGGAAGCGTCAGATTGGTGTGCGCCTATGGTTATTGTACCAAAGAAATGTGGTATCAGGATTTGTGTAGATCTGAGGAAAAATAACAAATGGGTAAAAAGGCAGATACATCCAATCCCGGGTATTGATTACTCACTGGCGCAACTAGCAGGAGCAACATTTTTCACAAAATTGGACGCTAACAGCGGATTTCGGCAAATACCTTTATCAAAGGAATCGCAAGAACTGACAACCTTCTTAACCCCATTCGGAATATACAAGTTTTTGAGGCTTCCATTTGGAATAACATCAGCTCCAGAATAACATCAGCTCCAGGAACATGATCAGTGCGTAGAAGCGGTACTTAGGAAAATACAAGATTTAGGGATGACACTCAGCAAGAATAAATCGGAGTTTGGGAGAACTGAAATTACTTACCTGGGACACACTATTACTCGTACTAAAGGGGAAATAAGGCTCGATGAGGAGAAAGTAAACTCGATTTTGGAAATGCAAGTACCAACCAATCCCACGGAAGTCCAGAGGTTCCTGGGGATGGTCAATTTTATCGGAAAGTATATCCCAAATAAATCGTCGATACTCGAACCTATTTCAAGTTTGCTATGTAAGAAGAACGCATTCATTTGGGGAGACGCCCAGGTTAAAGCGTTCCAGAGAATCAAAATTCTTCTCACATCACCACCAAATTTGAAAATGTATGACCCGGCAAAAGAAACTATAGGGTCTTGTGATGCATCTATAGTGGGGTTGGGCAGTGTTCTTTTGCGGAGACATGAAGGAAATGTATATCCAGTTTCATATGTCTCAAGGACCTTAACGCAAACTGAAAAAAATTATGCTAACATCGAAAGAGAGGCTTTAGCTATCGCATGGGCATGTGAGAAATTAAAAAATTATTTGATAGGGAGGCATTTCTTAATAGAAACTGACCATAAACCACTTCTACAACTCTTGAAAACGAAGAGCCTAGATGACCTATCACCACGATTGCAACGTATCCGTATGAGGATGATGAGATACGATTTTTCAATAACGCATACACCAGGGAAGAATTAAGTTGTTGCCGATCACCAATTAAAAATAATTCAATTTCAGACGAAATAGAGGAGGAGATAGATTCATTCATCAAATATCGCTGCAGAATATACACACAAAGGACGAGAACATCACAGCTATCATTAAAGCACAATTAACAGACACCGAATGCCAAGAACTCAGGAAGTATATCAACAACGGTTGGCCGCACAGGGAAAAACTAAGTACTGAGATGAAAGCTTACTACTCAGTCAGTGGGGAGATGTTCATTATAGATGATCTGATTTTACGGAGGAACAGGATGATTATTCCAAAGTGCTTAAGGGGTATCATGAAAGCTTACTACTCAGTCAGTGGGGAGATGTCCAGTATAGATGATCTGATTTTACGGAGGAACAGGATGATTATTCCAACGTGCTTAAGGGGTATCATGCTAGCAAAGCTGCACGAGGGGCACTTGGGAATAACCAAAACGAGGATAAGAGCACAAAGGACTATGTGCTGGCCACGCATCTCCAAAGAAATCGAGGGAAGAATCAAAAATTGTCCAATATGTGTTCAGCATGCGAAGAATAGACACGAACCATTAGTAGCTTCTGAATTTCCAGATTATCCTTGGCAAAAGGTTGCAATGGATTTGTTTAAACTAGATAACAAATGGTTTATCGTAATAATTGACTGTTTTTCGCGATATTTTGAAGTTGAGGAATTAAAACGGATGCGGATGGGAGACATCATTCAAGTATGTAAAACAAGCTTCAGTCGCCACGGCATATCACAATTTGTTTACACTGACAGCGGTACACAATTCCAAAATTTAAATTCGTCTGAATTTCGACAGTTTGCAGCAGAATGGTCATTTAAGATAATCACTAGGAGCCCACAATATCACCAAGCAAACGGCGCTGCAGAAGCTGGAGTAAAAATATCTAAAAACTTATTAAAAAAAAAATACAGGAAAGGTCGAGCTAGCATTGTTAGCATATAGGAATACGCGTCAAAACTTACTATTAATTTAGTCATGAAAATAAAAAAAAATGTTTATTTTGCGAAGGTAGACAATGGTTGGATACTAGACGACACAGGGTATCAAGTTAAATGGTTTGATGGCAAAACTGCACCTGACAATCTCGATGATATTCTTAGGACTAACTTGGATGCATCCGACGATGAAGAAAATGTTTATGCAACGATTCATCTGATGGATCAGATTGTAACTAAAATCATATTTGTAGCCTTAAAAAAATATTGTAGTGTATGTAATCTGTAGTTATTAAGTTGGATTTATTATTATTTATGTTTTTATTTTATTAGAAATGCCATCGAACAATTTTTTTTTTTAAGTATTTATATTTGAATTCATCCATTTAGTAAAAAAACATTACTGAACTTGGTGTATAAGGAACAAAGACGTTAATTTAATATATTGGAATAAGAATATTTTTGTTAATACATCTATTTTATAAATAGTTGCAATAATACCAACCACATAAATTGGTTTTTTAGTTTAATTTTTTTGCATACTATAAGTACGTCTGGCAAGGGGTTTGCCCCATGCAAAACGTCTGGCACCCACATTTACGGTATCAGTACACTTCCACCATTATTTTGGTATATTCAATGTGTGGTTATACCAATTATTTCAAAAACTGTTTTTTTTGCATACTATTAGTACGTCTGGTAAGGGTTTTGCCCCATGCAAAACGTCTGGCACCCACATATTTGTGTAGATGGCTTCAACCTCTTTCATTTAATACTATTCATAAGTGGTTATATCTTCGATTCAGGATTTGGAAAAAAACGTATTTTTACTTTACTATTACTAACATTTGCCCCAAACAAATGCTGTCAGACTAGCCAAATAGACTTAAGCTATTTAGGCACCTAACTTTGATATATCTTCACTCCCAAAAAATGCTGTGGGCTCTTGGTCTAATAGGAGCGCATATAAGAGAAATTACGACAAAAGGCATGGGGTTACGGAATTGAGTGAATTGCAGACAGGAGATTTTGTATCGGTAGTTGACCTCAGAAGACATGGGAAAGTCTTACGAAAAGTTGAGAACAGATCATATCTTATTGAGACTAACAAGCGTATAATTCGTAGAAATAGATTTCACCTTATTAAAGCATCTTATTTAGATTCGTTACAGCCTAATTCGGATAATAATTCAAGTTCAGGGGGCAACCAGAGTTACGATGCGGGTGGAGATATGGGGGAGAAAGAAATGACAGCTAGAACGGGAGATGAACAACGACCCGGAAACACAGCAGCCAGTGACCAAATGCGCAGGAGCGAATCATGTGAAGCGCTAATCACCAGATCCGGAAAACGAATATATCGCACTAAAGAGATAATTTTATTATTATTACTTGAATTATATAATTATTTTTGATTTGAAATATTTGTTTAACTTAAATATTTAAACGGGGATGATGTATTGGCACCACTCCTAATTAATGTAAACTATCTTATGCTATGCTACTCGATGTGACGTTAACATATTGTCGAGAATAAATGAATTACTACTTGTCTAATCGTTCTTAACACAGACTCATAAGTTGTAAGTCACTAAATCAACTAATTTCACTACAGCCTTCCATCCTCTGGGATTCCGGGCATTCTGTTTGCTTTTGGAGCTTCTCGCCGTCTCGAACCTGGAGGGTGGCAGTAGAAGTCCTCTTTGCTGGAGCATTATTGTCCATTCGCTCAATGTTTCGCTAAACCAAAATAGCAGCGGTTTCCTTAATTAATTCTGGTGAATTTTCATTGCGGTGTCATTCGCGGAGTTAATGTCTATTCCTAGGAGGATGAAGTCCTTAGCTACCTCCAAGTTATTGCTTTGACAGTGACGTTTTGTCGTAGGCGGTGGACAGATGTTTATTTGTTAGTTGATGGCATGTACTTGGTCTTGTCCTCATTTACTTCAACGCTAACTAATTTCGCTGGTCTTCAATCGCCGTAAAAGCCTTTAACAAGACACGCGGTCGATGATTTCGATATCGTCCGCATACTCCAGTACATAGTTGGACGGATCTATTGAAGATAGTGCCTTCCGTGTTGACACTAGTTTTTCCAGAATAAAATTGAAGAAGTCACGCATCTCCTTGCCGAAATCCTATACAAGTTCGGAATAATTCGAAAGAGCTGCTTCCGAACTGCACATTACACCGCGTGGTTTCAAGTGTCACGCGACACAACTGGATCAGTTTTGCCGGGATCCCGAATTCGAGCTTCTGACGATGATGATCAGTGTTGATGGCACATGTTGATTAGTGTGTTGCAGAATAGATTGAGACGTTCACACAGTATGTTGGTTAAGATATTTTATGCCTCGGCGAATAACGGTGCAAGGGCCTTTGTATCTTTTCAACCAATTACCTGTAATAAGTTATAATTTCAATACGAATCAAAGGTACCTACAGTACGTACCTATACCGACGTCGAGTGGCAGATAGTAGTTGCTAGCAAGCAAAGTATATCTGCTCTATCTGATCGTATTTTCGATGATGACAACGCATACCCCAAGAATGACGATTAGCTACTATCTATGTGTATGTGTATTGACTTTAGCTGACAGCCTCTTCAACCTCAGCTAGCTTCAGCTGTTCCTTACATAATTTGCAAACAGATTTTTTACACATATTTTTTTCAAAAAGATTTCCATGCGAATGAATCAATTTCGAAAACGAAAAAAAAACACATTTTAGAAAATTGTAATGTATTCGAAAGCAAATATATTTAAATACACAGCTCATCGTACCTTGTCATTCTTCTGGTACTCGTACTAACTTATTTCTGATTTTTTAATTCCATCTATCAGCCAATACCCAAAGGAAACCTCTTCAAACCGCTTATGCAAGGAGCAGGTACCTATACCCAACTGTAGTCAATAATTAATAATTCTGCGAACATATTTCCACTTCTGAGTTCAATTTGTGGAAAATCATAAAAGAAACACAAGGAAAATCAACCGATACTAAGTAAGTACCCGCTAAAACCTGGGTAAATATCCTCAAAACAACCGTTTCAAAGTACACCTCAAACCTGTATCCGCTGCTTTCCACCGAAGCAACCAATAAATGCATACTGAACGGCAAACTGAGAGAAGACTGAGAAAAATCATTTAGCACAAATGAAACACTGAAACGTTTTCGAGTGGAAAACAATTTTTCCACATGACTTGTATCCGTTTCATCCAGGAGCTCTTCTTGGGTTTGTGCAGAGCAAAAACCATGTTTAAATAAAATAAAAAAAAAGTAAATCAACAAACATTCATTTGGAAAAGCAGGTGGAAAAAGTTATTAAGTGCTAAAGTGGAAAAACGACGTAGAAATGGTTGTATCGCTAGACCCTCATCAATCGGCATTCGCGGGTGCTTGCCTAAGTTCTCAACAAACGAATAACGAATCAAAAAAAATATCGCAATTAACTTTAGTCCTTGCAGTAATTAATGAAAAAAAAGAAGTAAAATTGCATCGCGGTCGATCAACACGCAAAAGATATAATTATTTCCATTCAGATGAGTTCCGCTTTTGCTGAAAAGTTTTATGTAAACTGCCAAAGGATCTTTTTCCTTAATTGAATGGCAAAATTAAGTGGAAAATTGCTTTTGAGACAAGTTTTACAATTAGATGAAATTCATATTCAAACAATGAGGCCACAAAAACCCGCCCGTTTTGTTGTGATTGTCCTTAAAAACAGCACTAATGCCTCACACTGAGGTTGAAACGAAGAAACAATGTACGCCACATGGTCACTCAAATTCTTGTGCCCTATTGTATGACCCATTAGATTTGCCACCACCATTACTCAGGGATAATTCGAGGAACAATGCTAGTTGTACGTTCTTGGCCAGATGTCCACACAAAAAATAGAGCAATTCTTATTTCGTTTCTGGTTGCCTTGCGTATGCCACTAATCAGGGATTACCTTTGAGATTCTTTTGAACTCGAGCAAGATAAAAGACCTCCCAAAATGACTTATTCTACTTGGAACAATAGATGAGACATTTTTTTGTTTCTTTATTATCTGTGCGAAATGACAAAAAAAAATAATGGAAATAAATGTGCTGTTTTTTTTGTTTGTAGATACGCAAGAAAGTAATGCACATCACCGAGTTACTATACAAATTTGTTTGGCAACGACCGCTACTAACAGCCGAGGAATATTCAACTTTCAACCAGTATCCGCCAGCATATCGAAGCTGTGGTTGATCTTCATACAAGCCTGATATACTGGTATACTATGATAATAGGTGGGCACAATGTTTTTTTTTTCTTTAATAGCTTCTGGCTCGCCAAGGCGATTTAATAGGGAGGGGCACTTCGACCTAAAAGATATTTTGTGCCGTATGGGCCAGAAAAATTTTAAACTAGTAGAACTTCCACCTTCCGTGTAAAGCGGACAATTTTGCCAGTAGAAGAATTATTTATGTCCTCGGGCCTCATTTGTTTCCTGAAAAAGATCTTCTTTCTAATTCCATTAAGGGCTGGACTTTAGTTGCTGCAGCCATTAGCTACGAAACGAATGGAGATTGGAAGACCTTCGTCGTGGCGTCAGCTTGTCTCCCCTATGATTGGGTAGTGCCTCCACCACCGAAGGCAATTGCTGGACTCATTGACTATTGCGACAGCAGGAAGATGGGCCTAGTTATATGCTGTGATGCCAATGCTCAAAACACTGTTTGGGGCAGCAGCAAATGCAACATGCGAGGAAACCATCTCCTGGATTTTATTCTATAATCTGATCCTACTATCAACAATGTTGGCTCGCAACCAACTTTTGTGACGTCAAGAAGACAGGAAGTGATCGACCTAGGTTAGGTTAGGTTAGGTTGGCGTGGCTGTCAGCTAAGGCCGACACACTTAGACCAAAATTAGGTCCATTGTGGTACCACACAGATCTGGGGATTCCCTCACTGCTCGTTGAACCAATGGGAGCTTCTTATGAAGCGCGAAAGACTTCTGACGCCAGTGTTGGCTAAGTCGTTTGTGTCATTAAACAAGAAGTCCCCTAGATGGAGATTTCTTTTGTGGGAGAGCGCAGGGCATGTGCAGAGAAGGTGAAGTATAGTCTTCTCCTCCTCCTCGTCCATGCAGCTGCAGAAGTCGTTTGAGTGCTCGCCAAGTCTGGAGGCGTGCCTGCCTATTTAGCAGTGTCCTGTGATAACACCTATGGTCGAGCTAATATGCAGTCGGTTTAATGAGATTAGACACTTAGAGCGCAGATCCAACTTTGGCCAGATTCGCTTAGTCGCTAGACAAGTATTGCTACATGTCCACCTAAGGTTTGTTCTCTCGATTGCTGATAGCTTGAGCAAGAGTTTGCATGTAGCGATTGGTATTCCTAAAGAACCTTTATCAGGTAAAAGAGGTAAAGTGGTTCCTTTTTTGGCGAGATCGTCTGCCCTACAGTTACCTGCAATGTCTCTATGTCCCGGCACCCAACAGAGGTGAATGTTGAACTGCTCTGCCATTTTCGAAAGAGATGAGCGGCAATCTTGGGCTACGATGGAATTTGAAGAGACTGAGTCCAGGGACTTAATCGCTGCCTGACTATCCGAGAAGATACGGATATCTTTTGAAGATATCACATTCCTTTTTAGCCACGACAGGGCTTCTTTTATCGCTAAAATTTCCGCCTGGAACACGCTACAATAATCTGGAAGACGGAAAGAGAGGCTAAGATTTAGCTTTTCTGAGAAAACGCCCCCACCTACCCCATCGCTGGTTTTAGATCCGTCGGTGTAGAAGTGGATCGATTTATCTTCCACAAATGCATCATCATCCCACAATGATCTGGAAGGAATGGTGATTTGGAAGTGATCGACCTAACTTTATCAAATAGATACTTTAAGGCGGTTACTAACTGGAGGGTCTCTTCGGAGACGTCCCTCTCAGACCATAGATATATCGAATTCCTTATCGGATGCGAAGGCATAACTTTGCAGGAGAGGAGGAATCCGAGAAAAATCAACTGGATACGCTTCAGGGAGGAATTAGGGAAAACTCTCAAAACTCCAACCAAACTCAGGGCGAGACAAAAGGTAGAGGAAGCTGTTCAAGACCTGAATAGTGCCATTACTAGCTGTTTTGAACTGACGTGCCCCGTAACCAAACCCCCTGGCAGAACGCCGGTTCCCTGGTGGAGCTAGGAACTGCAAAGAATTCGTAGAGAAGCTAGAAAGCTTCTAAATAGGTCACTCAAGACTGATTTGGGGAAAGACTGGAATCTCTACCGATCGAAGCAGAAGAAATATAAGAGGCTAATTCGGGTATCGAAAAGTGCTTCTTATAGGAATTTCTGCGAAAAGATTGAAACACTGGGTGAAACTTGTAGGTTGGTTAAAGTTCTGAAAAAGGGCAAACCAGCCAAACTGGACTCACTTAGAAAACTTGATGGTACCTTCACTGAGACGAAAGCGGAAACTCTTAGTTATCTGCTGGAGTCTCACTTTCCGGGTAACCAGATTACAATTGGTTCACAACCAGCCCCGATTACCGAGACTATGAGTGAGCCAAGACAAACAACTCGGCGTAGCTGGTATATTGCGAAGGCCGTGGTGACGGACGAGGCCATTAAATACGCCTTTGCGTCTTTTGACGGCTTCAAGTCGCCTGGTACGGACGGAATATACCCAGCCATGCTGCAACAGTGTACAAACCAGTTGCTACCGACTATGAAGAAAATCTTCACCGCTGTCCTAGCACTGGCTTACATTCCAACACCCTGGCATACAGTTAGAGTGGCATTTATACCAAAAATTGGCAGAAGTGACTACTCGCTCGCCAAGAGCTTCAGACCAATCAGTCTGACTTCCTTATTGCTGAAAAGCTTGGAAAAGCTGGTCGAGCTTCACGTGCGCAAAAGTGCTTTGCGATTGCACCCACTATCTCAGATGCAACATGCCTATCAACGCAGAAAATCCTGCGAGACTGCGCTCCAAAATCTAGTTGATAGAATTGAGGGCGCGCTTGACAGAAAAGAATACGCGATGGGCATTTTCATCGATATTGAGGGTGATTTTGACAATGCGACTTTTGATAGCATGTGCAGCTCCGCCAGACAACACGGCGTAGACGAACCATTGGTGTTGTGGATTAAAGCGATGCTAATGAATAGAACGTTGGTTGCGGATGCGGATTGTGGCCGCTATGTTATGGCGGGGGTAAACAGAGGCTGCCCGCAAGGCGGCGTCCTGTCTCCACTGCGCTGTGGTGTATGCTGGTCGACTCTCTGTTGAACGCACTCAACAGTTCTAATATTTACGCTCAGGCGTACGCGGATGATGTTGCCGTGCTTTCTGTTGGATCATGCCTAGCGACTGTATGCGCCAAGGCGCAGGCGGCCCTTGACGTGATCGACGAATGGTGCACTAGGAATTGGCTCTCGGTCAATCCTCTTAAAACTGAGGTTGTTCTCTTTACGAGAAGGAGGAAGCTGGTCGGGTTGACTCAGCCAGTGCTAAAAGGCGTCACAATCCAACTCTCCAATGAAGCAAAGTATCTGGGAGTCATCCTGGATAGCAAACTTCTTTGGTCCATACATGTTGAGCTGAAGACTGCCAAGGCGCTGTCTGTTTTCTGGCAGTGCAAAGGCATTTTCGGCAAGACATGGGGCTTATCACCGAAAAGAGTCCTATGGATTTATACGGCTATGATAAGACCATTTATAGCATACGCATCGGTTGTTTGGTGGAATAAGCTTTCTCGGCTGCACGGGGACCTTCCCCAGCACGCCTGGCTCCGGCCTACATGCACCTTCCGCCCCTTGATGTTTACATTATGGGCTGTACAATCAAGGCTATCTCACGTCTTACAAGAGGTGGCTTTCGGTATAACTCGCACTGGAGTTTTGATGAACTTGCGCAACGGTTGTCCTTCGACTCCTGTCTTATGGATATGCCGTCTGATGCGATGACACCGGAACTTCGGCTAAAGCGCAACTACGAGTTCGACTTTCCTCGCGTCCAGGACTGGCTCTGGCCGGACTCTGAACCTGGAAGGGAATGCAGTCGAATCTTCACGGATGGCTCCAAAACCGAGCAAGGATCTGGTGCTGGTGTCTTCGTGGAGAGCGATAACGTTAGACTTTTCTTTCCGTTAGGCAAATATGTGTCGGTCTTGCAAACAGATACTTATGCTATCCTAATGGCCATGGACTTTGTTACGAGGAACAGGTGGAGGGGGCGAAGTATCTGCGTCTGTAGCGACAGTCAGGCTGCGCTTAAGGCCTTACTCAAACCCTTAACTACCTCCAAAATAGTACGTGAATGCAAGATATCTCTGAATTCGGTCGGAAGGCTGAATTCACTTAAACTTGTCTGGGTCCCGGGTCATAACGGGATCACGGGAAATGAGATCTCCGATGAACTTGCTAGACAAGGCTCAGAGGAGGACTTCTCAGGACCTGAACCAGCGATCTGTCTGCCTGCGTCCTCGGTCAGGGATTCCATTGACGGTTGGGTTTCCTATGAACACAATCGCAGTTGGCATGACTCTCCAGGGTGCAGACAGACTAAGCAAATGCTCCCCGACGTCTGTGAGAAATCCGCGGCATTCTTGTTGTCTCTCAACAGAAAAGTCTGCAGACAGACTACAGGCGTTCTTACGGGACACTACGCTTTTGCCAAACACCTTAAGGTGCTAGGCCTAAGCGACACCACCAACTGCGAAGCCTGTGGATAGAGCGACGACACTGCGGAACATTTCCTCTGTGATTGTCCTGCTTTTGCTCGTATCAGGTGGCAGGTATTTGGTGCGGATATGGTGAGTGCTGTAAACCTAAGCTCCTTATCATTGAAGCGCCTTCTCGTTTTTCTTAGAAAAACGAGTAAATTCCCACAGTAAAATGTGGTGTGTCTGCCTGGTAGTACAATGGACCAGTATTGAGTCTGAGTGCTGAAGTGCAGAAAGTCTCACACACCCCGACAAAAAAAAAGGGCTGGACATTCATATAAAATGTGTTCAGCTGACTCGTCCTCTTCAAGATAGAGTCGGCACTCAGGAGAGTCTGCTATTCTCATTTTGTTTAGATGATATCTTAGACCATGGTGACCAGTAAGGTACCCTACTAAGTTTTTGATATCATGCCTGCTTAGGTTTAGGCACCTGCTGGTATTTTGATTGAAGGGCCGAATGACTCGTTTGGCCTGTCTCAAACCTGGGATGCTTTCCCAAAGATAGATACATTTTCTATGTTCCCAACTTTTAATTGCTGCCGTTGCTGCTAATCTAGGAGTGCAGCAGAAAGGTTCGGGACCTATGAAAGGTGTGTCTGAACCTTTTCTGGCCAGTTTGTCGGCCTTTTCGTTACCTTCTACCCCGACATGACCCGGAACCCACCATAATTTGGTATTGTTTCTTATTCCGAGTGTTTGTAGGGTATTGAAGCAGTACGGGACTGATTTGGAGTCGATGCTATGCGAGCTAAGGGAATTTATAGCTGCTTGTCTATCCGTGAATACAGTGGCGGATCTAGGATCTCGACAAATGGGGGGGGGGGGGGGGGGGGGGGGTCAACAAAATGTATGCTGTGATGACCTACCTTAACCTCATTTTCTCATTCTTTTGATATATTTTGCATGAAACTACGATAAAAAACTTGGCAGCACACATGCACCTATGACGTTTATTAGTGAAACAGCTTTAAGTTGAATTAAGAAATTTGTATTGAAAATCGTGAAATTCAAAAATATTAATTTCCGACAGTTGAAATTAATGCCAAACATATTCTAAAATTATAAAAAACAGTTTCACATTGACAGATTTACTAAATTTTGAAAAAAATAATAATAATAAAATCCCGAACAAAATATTCGGCGGGATGTCAAACTTTGACATTTCCTGAAAAATTCATCGCAACGATTCATCAAAAACGAAGAAAATGAGTTTTGGAAGCCCTGTTTATCCCCGCTAAATTACTTAGCGGCGATACCCCGCTAAAGTTAGCGTATATAGGATAAGTTGTTGTTGTATTTTACATGCAAATTTCAAATTATCCCTATATCCGCGTGCAAAGAAACACGGCTATTGTCGTGGTCTGTCGTGATTTGTGATAATTGCGATCAACTGATGTCGATATTTTGAGGAATTACGAAAGGTTGGAGAGTTTTATCGGTCTCATTCCGGTCGAATCGGGCTAAGTACATGAAGAGAAATTTATTCGCTTATTTTGCTCGTCTTGAACCAGGATCTGAACTAGAGAAGAAAAAAAGGAAGAATCGGTAAGTTAATTAATGCGAATTCAAATTAGAGGTTACTCTGCAGAAAATGATATTCTGTTCAAGATTTTACGTACCAGCCCGAAATTTATGCATCGAAAAATTCTGAATTGCAGTCTTGATCCCAATATCAATATCATTTACGACATGTTGCTGAAATCTGTTCCGAATACGAAATTAATATGAAATTGCCTCGTCATTGCAGTCAACAGAAAAACGGTTGCAACGTTGAAACACAAAATGTCGAATATTACAGAGTTGCCTTCTACATTCCATTCCTTGATACATACTTACATTTTTCATCTCCAAAGTCGGTTCGAAAAACACAAATCGATCTTCCACAGTTTCGGACAACTAGTTCCTTCCAAGCAGGAATTTGATGAGGAAAAATGCGCAGGCTGTTCAGAAAGGAATTTCATCTCAGAGATCAGAATGTGGAGGCAACGGATCTCCGATCAACATATTCAAAATGCGCACTATCAGTGAGTAACTTCAGATCGGAATTTTTACTTCCAGAATCAGTTTCTATAACCCATCGAATACTTAACTTTCAATGGTTACGTTATTTTTTAGGTTATCAATGAAAAATGTTTGGACCCGATGATCCCCCCCGTGGAGCCACCACTGCGTGAATATATGGATGGTTGCAGCTTTGTATACCAGTTAAATTGATGTGGCTGGCGCATTCTTGAATGGCGTGGAGCTCTGCTTGAAATACGCTGGAACTTTTTCCAATGGGTATCATGAAGCGTTTGTTTGGTCCGTATATTCCCGCTCCTACCCCCGTTTCCATTTTGGAACCATCCGTATACCACTTTATGCCGTTGTGACTGTTTGGTGGGTAATTGCTAACCCATGCTTCTCTCTTGGGGATCTCCATGGAGAACCGTTTATTGAAGCATAGTGCACAATGGTTACTGTGGCCGACGAGTTCCAGGTTCGAATCCCAACAGAAATACCTATACACGATTTTTCACCGTCACACCCCTTGGGCATTTCGGTCAAACTCAAAGGCCCTTACTTGGATAAGAAATGACACCATCATGGGACTGAGGGACCCAAGCTACACATTATACCACACCAAAAACGCAGGTAACATTCGAGCTTGCATTCTTGCAAAATCTACATTAAACTTAACCATTCTTCCTCACCGCAGCACGAATGACCTGGCAGTAATACTGCTTAAATCTGCAAACGCCCACATCTGGCTACCTTCTGGATACTTACCCTACAAGGACCCGAAATCAGCTCCATCAGAGGAGGTGAGACTAGTGGTAGAAGAAGCAATTAAGAGAGGAGATGAAATACTGCTGGGGTGCGACACCAATGCGCACCACGAACTATGGGGTAGCACCGACACTAAACTACGAGGTGAGTCCCTATTGGAATTCTTAGTAGGCACTGACCTAATAGTGTGCAATAGGGGAAACAGTCCCACCTTCATAACGAGAACCCGGCAAGAGGTACTAGATGTTACCTTCGCCTCCATGAACTTGTACCCTGCGATTTCTAAGTGGACTGTATCTGAAAGTCAATCTTTTTCCGATCACCGCTATCTAGAATACGAACTAGAAATACACTATAACACCACCAATCGACGAAGAACTGACTGGTGTAAACACAATGAAATCCTCTCTGCTAAACTGTCCAATCGTGTGCATAAGACTCCAAAAAGACAATTGGAACTGGATGAGCTTAACACTGTTCTAACTTCCGCCTTAAAAGTAGCATTCGGCGACGAATCCTGTGGCATCACTACGAGGAAGGCAGGCAACCGTCCACCGTGGTGGAATGCAGAACTTAACTACCTTCGCTGCATAAGCAGGAAGCGATTCAACAAAGCCAAAGCAACAAGGCTACCTCTGGACTGGGATATCTACAAAGCAAGCCTTAAGAGCTTCAAAGCAGAAGTTCGAAAGGCCAGACGAAGATCCTGGCGCAGTTTTTGTCAGAGTATGGATAATACGTTTCAATCCTCCAGGCTGCGCAAAGTCCTTTATAAAAACCCAACCATGCCAGGTATCCTCATGAATCCCAACGGATCATGGACAGAATCAGATGAAACATCGCTTGATCTGCTTATGGACACTCACTTGCCTGGCTGCACGCCTATACTTAGCGAAAACCCTGCCTTGGTAAACGCAGCACGCTCACCGTCACCTCCTGATCTCATAAATGAGGATAAACTGAAAAGGGCGTGACCAGCTTTGAGCCATTCAAGTCCCCAGGGCCAAACGGCATTTTTCCGACACCAATTCAGGCGGACCGAACCTTGAGAATTGGCGATCTGAGAGTAACGGATTCACCGTATTCAATGGTGAAAAACATGCTAATGCAGTTGCCCGTTGCCCCCAATGGTGGAGATGCATCGCACTTGTTCGTGTCGAAGGATGACCTTCTGTGCATCTTCGATTCACTAAAGAATAAAAATTCGTCGGGGGAGGATGGTGTCCCAAATGTCGTATTGAGACATCTGCCTCTAAAGGCTGTAGATATTTTCTTCACGCTATCATACAATGCGCTGAATAACGAACATTATCCGGAGCAAAAGAGTTGCCAATAGAGCCCCTTTGAAGTGGGTCGAGGACAATTACATAATTCCGGACAACCAGTTTGGTTTCAGGGCGGGGCATTCATGCCGCGTCGAAATTGGTTTGCGACATGCAGTGGAATGAATGCAAGAACCAATACACGAGTGCTTTTCCGGTTGATCTTGAGAAGGCTTTCAATACTGTTTGGTTAGAGGGACTTTTCGACAAGTTGACCAGGCGGGGGATGCACAAACCTTTGCTATTTATGTAATTTATAACATGTTTATGGAAAGAAGTTTGTTGTCAAATGTGGCAACGTGACTTCGAGCAGAGTCTTAGAAATTAAAAACAGTTTACAGCAGTGGTCGGTGAATTGTCCGATCCTGTTTAACATTTACACGAGTGATCCGGTGGGTTCACTTAGACATGCTATGGCGTATGCCGACGATTTTTTGGTATACAGATCAGGTGCTAAAATCGATGTCATTAGTATTCTTTAAAATACTATCCCAGTACCAGATTCAATGATATTACTCTTGCCTCATTCAATAGTACGAGTATCATCTACACAAAATGAGAATAGCAGACTCTCCTGAGTGCCGACTCTGTCTTGAAGAGGACGAGTCAGCTGAACACATTTTATGTGAATGTCCAGCCCTTAATGGAATTAGAAAGAAGATCTTTTTCAGGGAGCAAATGAGCCCCGAGGACATAAAGAAATCTTCTACTGTTGAAATTATCCGCTTTACACGAAAAGTGAAGGTTCTACTAGTCTAAACTTTTTCTGGCCCATGTGGCACAAAAGATCTTTTAGGTCGAAGTGCCCCCCGCCCCCTATTTTATCGCCTTGGCGAGCCAGAAGTTTAATAAAAAACAGATTCAGCCATGGAAGACATTCCGAAATTGTATGCTAACCCTTGAAGAATTCGATGATAAACATCGTCGGACTTTATTGTCGGTGGCCAATTAAACTTACATTTAAAGCCCAATTTGTTCGACATCGAGTTGGAACTGGTTTGAACCTGTTGCTATTTGCTAACGGACAAATTGTGAAAACAACTTCCTAATCAAGGCTCAATTTTATTCCCAACTAATTGGAGTATCTCAGTCTGTAAAAGTGTTATTAAAGCCCACTTAACACATCCGCCGGGATACAACAGAGCCCACTCATCTCAAGGGAAGACTCAATTAATTAAAAGAAAATCAAATGCTTAAAAATAGACACAAATCCAAACCTGATTAAGAAAATAAACCAAAACGAGGAGAACCCAAAAGATTAACAAAATTATGGATACGAAATGACAACGCAAAAACAATTCACCCTTTATAACGATCTGAAAAGCGTGACTAAACGATCATCACACACAAAGGCGAAACACAATTAGGAACCCTGAAACAAGCACGGTCGCGTTTGACGGGCAGCAACGCGATGTTAAAATAAAATTAGGTTTATAATCTATTGGAGTTGAAGTTGGACGAAGAGCCACAGCCGGGGGCGGTTAACATTTTGAATGGGGAACCATCAAATCAAGGCACTCGGCCAGTAAGAGATGCATATTAAAACAAAACTAAATCATGGATTAGGTCAGGGCTAAGGAGCGTCTTTATGTCTATGTGACTGAGCGCGGGTGCTTAAGTCCAACATTTTTGACATATTTATTGTTTTTCGGGTTCTTGAGGCAGCGTCGTCGTCGTCGTCGTCATCGGCAAGTGTTGCTTGGATGGTGGTTGAGTAAGTATTGCAGCGGGAGGTGCTGGCCTGTCGATGGCTTGTCTCGGCTGCATGGTTCATTTAATGTGTATTGTGCCTGGATCTGTGGCGTAGGTAATTGTGAGAGGTTCGCTCCGCCGCCGCGCCGCCGGTTGTAGCTTACTGTTCCATTGACCAACGTTCGTCGTCTGTGGGTCTGCGAGAATTCTATTAGAGTGGATTTTAATTTATGCCCTGAAAATTCCTCACACAGTGGGGAGGCGCGCAGTTGTTGTTGTTCTGAGTTTGACTATGGTTTTATATTTTTTTTAAAGAAATAGCTGAAGGATATACGTATACACGTAAAGTGGTTTTCATAAGCAATGAGCATATGTGTGACTGCAAGTTCAGATAGGAAAATTTATACAATAATATTGAACCAGTTGAATGATAAAGGGACTTAAACCTATCGACACGTGCCAGTTTTAAAGCTCAGCTGTATTAGCTCTATAGTAATTGAGATTGACGCGTATCTTATGTTTTTCTACCCTTCGGAACTGGACGAAATATTGCAATGCATTTAACGTACATCATGGGCTGTTGGTATCTTTTTGCGCTCAAAAACGTCTCGAGTAGCTTACTTACCTTTGGTCATGAGTGAAATTGTTATTTGTCTATAAACAGAACAATGGCGTGAAACCATTTTCCAACATAATCTGCACGTGTTTCATTAGTGTAGGAGCGCATATGCGATTTCAATCGCACGACTGCTTAGTCGCCAAAAATGTAACACACACATTTCAATGTGAATGCGCGCACATAACATCTACAAATCGCAGCGTTTATTATCCCGCGATTTGTTCCATTTTAAGCGCGACGCGATTGTCGCCAAAATAAATGCCTCATATCAACTTTAAGCAATATACACACACTTGCGATTTAAATCGTTGCGATTAAAAAATCGTTGTCGCAACAAGATGTTGGTATGCACGCACTTGCGGTTTTCTATCGCGTCATAATTTAATCGCAAAATATGACCTCCTTGGTTTTATACATGAATGCACACATATGCAACTAAATAATCGCAGCGATTAAAAAAATGCAGCAAGCTCCATTTTTAGAAACGATTTTTTTTCCGCAAATTAAAATGGCACATATGGATTGGCATGAATCTTATCACACTTGCGACTTTGAATAGAAGTTTTGTTAGTATAAAAATGGATTTCACGGCGAAGTGTTGCATTGTAGCTCTGTATTTATAATTTTAAAATCGCGCGAGTTCATGATCACCCATATGATACAATTTATTTTGCGACAGAACAATCGTCAGCAATCTGCCGTATGTTAGCCGTAGCGGGTATTTTTTTTGCGGCTAAATAATCGTGCGACAGAAGACAACAAGTGCGTGCATCGTAATTTTTTTTTGCGACTACGATTTTTCTATCGCTGCGATAAAAAATCGCATATGCGCTCCTAGCCTTAGACCGAAAGAACTTTGAAAATGCTACAAAACGATCGATTGGTACTCAAAAGAGCGAATGACAATGGAAATGGAGAACAGTTAGAACCTAGCAGACTGTTAAGAGCGGGTCTATTACCTTCTGCCTATTTCTTATTACAAATGTTGGGGCATCGTCATATTACAAATGCTACTCTTCGATGACAAAATGTTATCAAAAAGACCACCTCTTGTGTTGCTATGTCCACCAACGTTGCCAATGTGACACTTTTTCACTTAACTGGCACGGTGGCCCCAACAAATTGTATGTAGTACTCTTCTACTTTGACCAAAATAATAACATATTTTTTGAATCGACTGATTTTCGTATTTTTTTTCATTGACTTTTTCGTTTCTAAAAACTACACTCAGAAGCAATCAGTTTTAGATTTGCATTTATTTCAGAGATGTGAAAATACTTTTTGCTGTTCAATTTTCGTTCAAAATTTCATGATCTTGGTACATAGCTATATATATTTTGTCGTCCCTGAAACTTGTGTAGTTGAAAATGTAATTCAACGAATTGGTTGTGGCGCCGAACTTTTCAAAATTACAATTTTTTTGGATTGGATAGCGTCGCCGCATCCGTCATTGTCAACGCACTTAACTTGTCAGCCGAAAACACATTGGTCGCATTTAATATGAATGATTCAACTGCCAAATATGCCGGTACAGTACAATTGTTTATTTCTCTTTAGCCGCATGTCAAAAACATCCCTACAATGTTAAGCGTTTTCAACCAACCCGCGGTTGAACCACAGTTTCGCTGTGGTATACGAACTGTCAATCAACAATGACAGTTTTCTCTTATTTCTCCAATGATTCCACCAATGATATTGATTCTGCCTCTCTCAATTTTGTAATGTGTGAACTTCAATTCTAGAAATGTGTGCATACGTCGACGGACAGAATATAAAGTAAAGGGCCCAGCAAATACAATTCGTTGCGTCGATGCGTCGTTTCCAACGGACAGTAATATAGAATATACAGATTCTCTATAAAGGTGGCCCATAATCAACAGATTTGTGCGCGTCGACGGATGAAGAAGGTTTACTTTCTACTTTTCTGTCCGTTGACGTATGCACACATTCTAGAATTGAAGTTCACGCATTACAAACTTGAGCGAGGCACGATCATTGGTCAAACATTGGAAAATTAAGAAAAATCTTTCATTGCCGATTGACAGTCAGTTCAGTATACCACAGCGATACTGCAGCTCGACCGCTGATTGATTTGAAATTGCTTTAAATTGCAGGGATGTTTTTTTTTTGACTTCGGCTAGATAGTAAGTTGAAGAATAAACAGGTGTACTGAAATAGCATCTTAGGCAGTTGGATCGTTCAGTGGTATTTAGGTTAAGATAGGTTAGGACGTTAGGCAAAGCGCATGTAAAATGCGGCCAATATGTTTTCGGCTGACACAGTTGGCGACGGATTCAATGGGAGGTTTTCTTCCGTCAAGTGCGTTAACGCTGACGAATTCATCGAAACAACGGATGCGACGAATTCTATGAATCAAACCTACTTTATCCGTCGACGTTATGGGTCACCTTAATGGAAAATACGTGTCTTCTATATTGATATCCGTTGGAAACGAAGCGACGAATAGACAGGTCAACTGATTGTATGTGTTGGCCCCTTTATTCTGTTTGTCCTTGCCCCAAAACTAATGCAACCAAATTTGGATTCACTGTTAATCAAATTGTTCCGGAACTTGTAAATAGAAAACGCAAATGCCAAACAAAAGATGAGATACTTTTAAAAACTAACCACATTCAGGACAAACAATGACGAATGAGAATGGAAATAATCTCCAGCTCAGTTTGAAACAATTTTTTTCCTAACTTCAGCCACGCAAGGGGAAAGCAAATCTCTTCCAAACAATTTCCAACGACAATAAATGCATGCTATCGTCCTTTATGTTTAAATTGCTGTAAAATGACAAATTACAATATCACAAAAGCGGACATAACAGTAAACATAAAAAGGAGTGAGCCTGCCCTATTGTTATGCGTTAAGTACATTTCAAGACGAAGTAACACAACGCACTATGCACTCATATGATTTTTGTAAACAGAGGGTTTTCCCCAACACACATATCCTCCATATGGTTTGTATTAATTTTGTATCCTAAAGGAAGGTCACCTCGGCTCGTCGCAATCACCAGACAGTGTGTCGCCCAGCAACTCCTGAAATATTAAATCCTTTCTTCATTGTTTTGCTCGTAGTAATCCCAACACTAAGAAAGATTATACATACATAGGTACATAGTAGGTATATCCTTTCGTTTATTGGCACACTTTTCTGCTTCGGGCATAGCACTCACCTTTGGGGAATTCCGGAATCACGCCGCATATCCTTGGAGTTTTTGTTTTGTTTTGTTTTGTTTGCTCATCATATAACTAGGTTCCTGGGAATAGTAATTAGCATTAGAGTGCATTATCCTTCTTAAGAGATTGCTCTTTATTGTTTTATTATAATTACGATGTTTGACAACGGAACACATTCAATCCTCCAATAAAGAAACAAAAGCCAACAGAGTGGGACAGATGCTCTATTGTAGTGGAGTTCCATGGACACAAAAGGTGCAAGAAACATGAATTCCGATGAAATTTTACACCCTCCCGATCGTGTTTCAACAGTTCCTGTCCTTTTTCAGCGGTATCATCTCCTCAGCGTGTCTGCGAGGGAATTTAATCTGACATTTGAATTTTCATTTCATTTTCAGGATTAAAATTTGTATACGCATTTTCCGCTAAATAGCTTCCACCAAGCAAGGATGCAACAAAACAAATGATTGGAAAACAGCGACCCGAACACAGTCCTAATGCGACACACAATCCCTCTTCAAAAAGGAGTATGATAAATTGTAAATTTATTTGCAACAAACAAACAATAAAATCGAATTAAGGATACTATATCCTTTGGCGTTGTTTTTACCTTGTCGTTTGCGCTTGAATACTCTGCGAATGCGATGCGCTTGAGCGAGGGAAATTCGGATGCGCGTTGTTATGCATGAAATGCCCGCCACAGTGTTGGCCTGTGTATGAGGGTCCTTGAGTGGCACAGTTATGTAAGCATTTTTGCGGATCACCGTGAAGAGATATCCTCATAATGAGGGATGCTAGCTGGCTGTGAGGTACGAGGTAATAGATAAGATCCCCTTCGGTTGATTATTTAAAAATTCATGACACAGATTAGCGTTTTACGGTCGTTTGCATTTGTGTAACTGCAATTGTTGCAGATTGTTTGGGTTTTTCGTTGTTTTGCAATGGCTCGACCGGAGAGTATTGATAGGGTCCTTTGTCGGATGTTTTATTCGAGTCGACTGATGGATTAAAAATGCACGCATTTTTTGGTGAAGAATTGGCCAGGAACTTATTGTGTTTGGACAAACGGCGGACAATGGAATGATGACCGATCTTTGTGATTGAAAAGTACTGGGTCAATGGGTTAGTCATAGTGACACAAGAGTGTATTTACCAGTGGACTCGCGGCTACCATGGTTGGAGAACGAAAGTCAAAAAACGCAAACCCCATACAGATATGGTACACGATCTTGCGGAATACTTATTTCAAAATAAGTATCCGATTCCCTCATTTAAATTCCCTTTCCCATGAGAACCAACATTTAGCACTAACGCGAATTAAAATTTGTTTTTCTTTAACAACGAGGTTATGACCTGGACTAAAGGGATAAAAACCCACCCATGTCACTGCATTCAAAATCTCCTTGTAACCGAGGCCAATCGAATGTTGTCATTGTTGCATTAAATTGATCCAGGAGTTTTAAGGCCTGCCTCGCTTTCGCTTTTGTGTAAGAACGTTGACTGATTGGTACTGTATTTTTGACGGGTTTCGTAGGACCTTATCTTTGGACATGGTAGTACCAACCGAGTCAGTCGCGCTGCCTTTTCTTTGAGATAGGTTCTTCGAGATGAAGGCTTCCTCGAATCTTGGAACTTATAATTCGATCAGACTTTGGTTCTCCCGCTGACGTGCGCAGCATCTTTGACTCAGGCGCCTTTAATTTGCCCTCATACTTTTTGTACGATGTCTTACATTATGAACCGTTGGGAGCGCTGGGTGCACAACTGCGGTGTAGGGTCTTCCTCTCAGCTTAGGACACATTATTTTGGTCATGTTTGAGTTTACCCGCCACTTTATCCACCGTTTTTTTGTTTTCAATTCAGAGCAGAGCGCCGACCAGAGCGTGACCACGTTGAGCATGCCGGATTATAAACTCAAAAGTGGATGTAACATCCGCCAGAATATCTGTCAACAGAGGGTCATCTCCCCCCATCTCAGGAACTTAGTGGTAAACGAGCTGCTAATGTGCCTGGAAAGGGAAGGCTGCACGATAATTGCCTATTCAGATGACATTGCGATTGCCATCTCAGCGAAGCACCCAAACACCCTGAAAGAACTTTTCCAAAATCTTTCAACAAGCTAACGACATGGGCAGATCGTTGTGGGTTAGGTGTCAATCCCCAAAAACTGACCTTGTTCTATTTACTATGAAATATAAAATTCCACACATTAACCCTCCCTCAATCAAGGGCACCAGCTCAGTCTTTTCTGAGCTAATTCTATATAAAAAGCTTAGCTGGAAACCTTACATACAGGAAAGAGTTCGGAAAGCTACGGAACCACTCTTTTCTTGCAAAAAAGTCATTGGTAATAAATGGGGTCTTCAAACCAGCATTACCAACTGTCTATATATCACAGTAATAAGGCCGATACTTATGTACGGCGAAGTTGTTAGGTGGACTGACTTAGATAGGGCGATAAATCGCGATAAGCTAAGCAAAGTTCAACGATCAGCGTGTCTCTGCATGAGTGGTTGAGTGGTCCAATGCGCACTACGCCTCCTGCTGCAATGGACATTCTGTTTCACCTGACATCGCTTGAGATCTGATATCAACGATCTCATAAACATTGACATTTAAAGTCTTTCAAGCTTTATCAAAAGCTCCAACTGGTTTAATGGTTCAACGAGTAGGAAGAAGATAGATCCGTGATATATCGCAATGGACCTGTTATTGATATAAGTGTGTCGGCTTCTGCCCACTACTACTAAAACCTAACCTAACCTTGACGAACATGAAACGATAAGACCGTATGACTCGCTCATGCTTAGGATACATATGTATATATATGCACCCGCAGAGATGCTCAATCCCCCGTTGTAGTTTTCATAGCCTTCGCCATCTCCACCAACAAACAAATGCGTTTCTTTTGGATACTCTTTTATGAAAAATAAAAAATAAAACTTTAACTCAATATCAAAATTCTTCAAAAAGGAATTCTAGGTACCGAATTCCCTTCTGAAAAAAACGAAAAACAAATATTTACTTGCTAAATCCTTACACACCAAACTGATATAAAATTTTGTTAAATTAACTGTAAACTTCGTCTTTCTCGGTTAATGGTAGAACAATGGCTGAACATTTTTCACATGTCCACCTGAACAGCAGGGAGTTTTCTCTTGGCGGGATATTAGTAATCTCAGGGTATCGTTTCGATACCTGTTCGAAAGGATCTACTTCTATTGACCGATAGACAAGGGATAACAATAAAAAAAAGTGAAAAGTCAGTCTTTTGGTATATAAAGCGGACGGCAATCGACGGAAACATCCTACACACTCGTAAAGAATTCTCACAAAGCCGCCCTTGACAATGGAATTAGGTAAACAATTTTATGTGCTCAATTTTTCTCATGGCCTGGTGTTGTTCGCTGGCGACAGACTGTCTGGGTTTCTTATATACAAAATGTCTAAGTGGGTTTTTCCGACCAAAAAAATACGGGACAGGTGCTTACGAACGGAGAACGGGATGAGTTTAATTTTAATTTCGTGTAGGAATTTAGAGGCTTAATGTTGGTTCGTTATGGATTTAGTCGGACACCTGTGTATTTTTGGTTTGCTAATGTGTGATTGAGACAAAACGGCCTAAAATCTCATTGTAGAGCCCAAATATATAGTTACAGCATGTGCTTTGTTTAAGCGCTTTTCGTTGCATATCAGAACTTTTTTGAAGCTGATCTATAGGGGATAAATGCTTATTGTCCTTCCTTATTTTTTCGGTCACAGTGGTTAGTTTGAAATGGCCATCGATGCGGTAGACACTCTTAAACTACTGTGATGCCGTTGGGAAGGAGCAGGTGGGTCACACTCTTTTCCCAACGATTTTCTGGTGTGCTGCTGGCGCTGCTTTTGGAGTTCTTGATGATTTGCTTCTAGTGCTTGTTCTGAAAATTGACCAATAGGTATATCGAGAAACGAAACAATACACAGACCATGAATTAAAAGCTGATGAATACTCAATGTGAGGTTGAAGGTATAGCTCCGTTGTTTCATAGGCAATTAAAAAATTTCTTTGTATCAATTCTTAGTCCAGAAGCAAAAAATCTGAATATCACAGAGAATATTTAAATCAGTCTTTCAACAACTCCATTTATTTCTGCAGTAGCTTCTTTGAATGGTTTTTGCGGTTTTTCGTGACTAGTTCCCGGTTGATCATTACACCTTACCGCTCAGAATACTTAAAATAACACAAAGAAGAATGAAGTCACTTTTAAACCACACTCCATGGCGTTCGTTTCCATCACGTATCCAGATTTAAGTTAAATATCTTCATCTAACTTAAATTGTGGTAAAACCACTTCGACAACAAGTGTTTATTCTCAGTTCATTCAATACGGCCAACTTCTCAGCTCACATGCCAATTCTGGTGACAGCTGACTTTGGCAAGCAAGTGCAGCAAAGAACTTGAGACAATTTTAGAAAACTTAAATGGCTCGACAGCAAAGCTGGTCGCTACAAACTCCTCTTAGATGTTAACTCTAATATTTTGCCTCACTTGCCATCAGTTTCGATTGACGAAATAGAAGAAAATATAACGAGCTTAATTTATGCATCGGCACCGTTGTCGAATAACCCTTATACCACTTTCACGCCAAAATCCAAATGGTTTAACAAGGATTGCTATAAATTACGAAAACTTTCGTTTAAATTTTTGAAGCTCTTTAGAGCGACAAATTCACCCAACTTTAAAAATATGTACTTACGGGCCAATAAGGAGCTCAAACAACTTTGTTATACAAAAAAAATCATTTACCACAAAAAGCTTGCACAACAGGTCCAACTCAGTAAAAATTCCAAAGAATTCTGGTACAACGTCCGTCAAGTAAGTGGATGGCAACGCAGTATGAAAATTGTTCTCGGCGCTCAGACTCTAGCTGCACATTGTCGGCCGAGGAGAATCTTCATTCTTCGTCTTACCTTATAGGTAAGTTAGATTAAGTCAGCTAGGGCGTTTCTGGGAGAGGCCGGGCTCGCCAACGTGTGGTGGTGCTTCCGGGAGTTGACTGACGCTGTAAGGCTGGTATTGTAACAAGAATACCAGTTGAATTTTTCAAATATAGTAATGATCTTCTAAAAAGCTATATGCTGGACTATTTTAACCTACTTTACGAGAATGCCTGTGTTCCTTTAAGCTTCCCAAAAGCTCTCATATGTGATTTTTAAAAAAGGAGATCCTAATCCACCTGAGAACTACAGGGGAATATCTATTCTCAACTACGAAGATATTTGCTGGGATTTTATAAGGAAGGCTCTCCAACTGGGTTGAAAGGACCAATCGACTCACTTATCAAGCTGGATTTCGCTCGGGTTCTCTACATTGGATCATATTTTCTCATTGATAAGCATTGCTAGGAACCACATCGAAAAAAACAAAAAAACTGTATGTATGTTTCGTGGACTTTAAAGCAGCGTTCGATACAGTAATTAGGCAGGCGTTGCTCTATAAATTGACGACTATTGGAGTATCTCAAAAATTTCTTTTGCTGTTTTTCAAATTCCTCTAGTCCTCAAGTGCGGCAGTATGGGATGGCTCTAAGTTATCAGAGTGGTTCGTTACAGTGCTGGAATTTAAGTATTTGGGAGTATTATTCACGTACAATCTAGATCTTTCAAAGCATGCTATAGCAAAAAGCGGAGAGGCTAAGTTGGCGCTTAATATGATTCAAAGTGTTCAATGCAACAGTCAACACCTGTATGTGCTATGGTACACAGGCCTTTGGAGTAATTCCCTTTGAAGAATTTGAGCCGGTTCAGAGAACTTTCTTCAAACGCATTTTTAGATTGCCGAATTCCACACCGACTTATGCAATACACGTATAGTCTGGTCTACCACCAATCTACATTAGAAATCTAAAAGCAAATTCTGACTACTGTGTTAGAGTGATGAGTAGAAGTGTCGCAAATCTCTACAGAGTAATTATGGCAAGCTTACTATTAATCAATGCTTCACCTTTCAGGGAATGCAATCAGGTAGCCTTATACCACGACCTCTCACTGTCGTTAACAGAAAGCAATGTTAATGAGTGGCCTGATATATTTGCGACAATTATTTCGAAAATAGATGACCAGTTCTTCAACGAACACTTAACCAGGGCATCATCGTCAACTTCCAGAACTATCTACCGAAATCTAAATCATCGAATAATTACTGAAGACAGCTACTTTAATATAAAGAATTCAGCATACAAAATAAGCATGGTATTCAAAGCTAGAATCGAAATCCTTAACATAAATTTCATCCCTCATAGATTCGATCTTCAACAATTTTATTATCTGTGCAACAGAAGAGATTTAGACAATATTTACCATTTTATTGCAGTTTGCCGATCTTACAAGAGATTCGACGACTGTATTTTCAAGAAAGTTTTTTGTCCGTTACTTGTCTTTACGAAATATTAAATGGTGCTCGAGGTTGGACTACCCTGTATAGTTACTGCAAACATGCTTTAATATATCGTAATAGCTTTTGAAAAAACACGTTTTATGCCTATTATTGCTTTTATGTTCCAAATCATTTAAATTGTTATCTTTTTGTGTTCCAAATCACTCCAAAATTGTAACCCCTTTATGTTGCAAATCATTAAAATTGTTAAAACTCGCTTTACTCATCAATTTTTTACTTTTTTTTGTCTCAATTTGTCTTTGCTCTATAAAAAAAAATTGTAACATTAATATTCACTTTTCACATTCTTACTTTCGTCTCCTTTTTCTTTTTACTTTATTACTTTTGTTTTATAATGTCACTTCCGGCAGACGACAGCATAGCCATATCCGTATTCTTAAGTAAAGTAAAGATCATCCGTGTGTTTCTTTATTTTTTCCGGATAAGGAATAGAAAAGACAGAATATTCGATTTTTTTATCCGGAATATCCAGAATGGAATGAATAAAGAAACAAAAATGGATCGAATAGAATGACAGCCATTTGTCTATTGACCAGCGCTGCTACTTAGTTCAAGAACAAGTACAACATTTACTACTTACAATTAATATATTTTTTTCTATTACTAAACTCACATGTGAGGTAATACTCTACTACAGCACTAAAATAAAAACATATATAATAAAACAAATATGAGAAGAGAAACCTTAAGAAAATACAATTTAAGTTCACAAAAACAATAATAATAACGATATCTCAGTAATACAAATTACATTACACCCTTATTATCGTTGTCAAAAATCAATTATTGATAAACGACAAAATTTATTAATTGATCGATACTATGAATGTCAATCAACAAATTTTTCATTCATTGTGAACACTGACAAGCAAAATGCGATAGAGCACGTGCGTAAAGCTATATCTTTCTGAAGCGCCGCATTTCTTTCTTAAACGTCAAGAAAAAATTGAAGCATACAATTTCAGTAATTTGCAGAAATTGTATGAAAAATTATTGCGATTGTTAATAAAGTGTATATTTAGGTGAAATCAAAGGGAAATTTTCTCCTTTATTAAGGAAAAACCTGAAAAAGTATGTCAGGGCAAACAAAATATATAAAAACTGTGAACATGTTGACCAAAATGACTTGTGCAGCTCCTGATGCAGCAATTTAAAGGCATTTTCATTTTTTTGTACAAATTTGTTATTAGTTAATTGTTTTTGTTCGTTTATACTTGGTAGTATTAAAAATATGTATATAGCAAATTTGTTCAACCTAATTTGTTTCCAAAAAAAAAAACATTTTTGCCAAAAGTTCATTTTTATTTCTCGTACACAATTCTACAATATTTTTTACGTTTTACTGTTCAAAAATAGTGTTTAGGTACTCCTTCTTAATTTTATAGCGCAAATAATTTGATTATTCAATTAATCAGCTGAGTACTACTATTGGGAAAACGTATTAAAATTTAATTTTATTTTGTTGTTAGTTGTTTTGTTTAAGCTCATGCTTTTGTGACTGCTTTTTGTTCATAAGATTTATGGAAGTTCACTTGATTGTATCCAGTGATTGTATCTATTCAATACATATTATTTTCTTTTCCAAAAAAGCAATTTTTCTCACATTTCATTTTAAAAATGTTGTTTTACAAACAAAAACAGCGAATGAATTCTCTAAATTTATTTATCAGTGACGAATTTGTGATTGACTGAACATTTTAAAGCTATCAATATTTTCGACAACCAAAACAATATGTAGCGGAAAACGACTTGTCCCTATTTAAGTCTCCACAGCTGCGTTTCTTAACGAAGTACCCAATACAGTAATATACAACTTTCGCTCAGATAAAGCATAATATATTATTTATTACTAAGATATTCTTACATTTTTTATGAATAACATTATATTCTCGTGTTGTTATTATGTTAAATATGTTGAATCGAAGGAGAAAAGTAATGTTGTCCTTTCGAGTAAGGATTTAGTACAAGTTCAAAAAACATGCACCTTTTTATGTAGCATAAGTGGCAACACTCCTCATGAAATCATCTTGTCACCAACTACCAACATCTATGCGGCATTTCATGCCCACAGAAGAATATTTTAAAAATGTATATTTGATTCTGGAAGGAAATTAAAAATATATAATAAAAAAATAATTAACTTAAAACAACACACATAAAACTATAAAAAAAGACAATAAATTTGCAATAAATGCTCACCCATTTGATTGTTTGCTGTTGCTTCTATTTTTTTTTGATCAAGTGCATCTGTCAAACGAGGGAATATTCTTTTTATTCCACCTTTCTCTAGGAATGAAAAGAATGCATTCCATTTATTCCAGAATGAATAAAGAAACACCGAAATGGATTATCCGGAATATTCCATTAAATAAAGAAACGTTAATGACTCACTCGGAATATTCCGAATATTCAGAATGAATAAAGAAACACACGGCATATGTCTACCATGGCTTGTTGGCGTAGACGAATGATTTAATGTAGTCCCATAAAAAAAGTCAATTACCGTTAAATCATACGATCTCGGCAGGCAATAGACGGCTCCGTTTCTCGAGAAAACACGTTTACCGAACTGATATTTTAATAACTCGATTGTTGGACCCGTTGTGTGGCTGTGGCACCGTAATGGAACCACATATCACTGATGTCCAATTGATGCAATTGCTCAAAGAAATAACGTTCCAACATGTCTTTGTAGCGAATACTACTCGTATTTACCCTAACGTGACGGTCATTTGCATCGATAAAAAAACCCAATGACGGCAGCGGCATGAAAACCGCACCAAACACTGACTTTTTGTGGATGAAGTGCTGTTTCATAAAGCACATCAGGGTTCTCACCTGTCCAGTAATGCATATTTAGCTTATTGACGAAGCCGTTTAACCAAAAATGCGTTTCATCGCTGAAGATGATTTTGCGATGAAATTCTTAATTTTCTTCCATCATGTCCAGAGCCAAATTCGAGAACTTACGTCGCTTCATATGATCAAGCGTAAACCTGGGTATTATCGTTTGGTGGAGGAAACTAAATCCAACCTGTGGAGTTCACGAAAGTTATCAGTTCCTTGATACTTTTCTCGGAGACTTCCTCAAGTGTATTGAAAAAAGGGCTTCCCAATCTTCGTAGTCTGGTCCTGGCTAAAGCCGGACAGTGCGCGATTCGTTGGGAGATAATATAATTTGTCACTGTCTGTCGTCTGCAGATGTTTTTATACATCGTCTGCAGATGTTATGCATCTATAGACTACATTCGCATGATCCGCAATCGTTCTTTAACGAATTTTCATCTGTGTTGAATAACCTTAAATCACCAAATCTTGTTCTTCTAGGTGATATTAACATTGATATTTTAACTTATAGCATTGCTACGGACTCTTATTTAGCGTTAACAGCTGAGCATGGTCTTTATTCTTTCATACATGAACCAACAAGGCCAATCTCCAATTCCTGTTTATACCATGTACTTGCTCGCTTTAAAGACATATCTATAAGTCATAGCGCTGGTATTAACTTTGATCTTCTGATTAAAGATCACTGCATGACTGGCATTTTGTTCAACACCTTAACTATGAGGCCCAGAAGAAATACCTCTTCACGCACTGTAACAAAGATTAGGTTTGATCTTCTGAATAACATGCTGCGTTTTGAGAACTAGGAGACAGTTTATGCTGAAAGCGATTCTAGTAGGGCTTATGGTCTATTTCAAGAGTCCTTACAATCGTATATACGAACTTGCAGTTACAGTTGTGTGATTAGTAAATCGGAAGTGAGATTGAAGCCCTGGATAACCCCATGTATTCTCAAAAAAATAAAACTTAAAAACAAACTTTTCCACTATCAACGGTCGCAAATAAATTCAATAACTTTTTTTCTTCTGTTGGTCTGATGCACCCACTCAAATGATTTCTGTAATCGATGTATAGCTGGTTGTTTAGTCAATCACTGGGTCTGAGATTTATAGATTCATCAACTCGCTCAACAGTTCTTCCGCATGCGGTGAGGATGGAATCTCCAACCACACTTTAAAGAACATCGCTCTTAATATAGCAGATATCCTAGCTCATCTGTTTAATCTTAGTATGTTCACTGGAGTTTACCCCGTTAAACTAAAATGTGCCATTGTTTTTCCGATTTTTAAAAAGGGGAGTAGAAAAGAGGTTAATAACTACAGACCGATTGCTGTCTTCAATGTCTAAAATTGTTGAAAAAGCTGTTAAAACAAGAATGTTAGGTTATCTAAAAAGGATTAACTTTTTTAGTCCTATGCAATTCGGATTTAAGGAAGATGCTCTTCTACAATATTGCTCCTTAATTAATAAAGGTTTGGATGAGAAAAAACATTGCGCTGATTTGTTTGTGAATATCGCAAAGGCCTTTGATATGGTTAACCACAGCATTCTTCTAAACAAGCTTCATTACGTTGGTTTCCGTGGTACTGTACATGATTGGTTTGCATCCTACTTAAAATACCGAACACAAAAAGTAAAAGTGGGGGACCACCTCAGTAACACCAAGACGCTAACCATAGGTGTACCTATGCTCCTTGTTTACATAAACTCCCTGTTTAACCTACCATTCGCAGGTAAAGTAACAGCTTTTGCAGATGATCTCGGTATCGCATATGCCTCATCTAGCCCTATAAGCTTATTGACCGAAATAAACCTCAATGTTCACTTAAGTACTGAGAGTCTGGTTCGCCAAACACAAGCTAAATGTAAGTTACAAAACCAAACTGATGTATTTCAGCTTAAGAATACAAGAATTTCCACATTTTGAAATCTACTTTCACGATGGAAATTGCCTACGTTATAAAATGGTAAATTTCACATGTACTGGGGACGATTCCTTAGTGGCTTTCAATGAGGGTAATGTTTGTAATAAGAATTGTTTTAAGATAGAAAGAGATGATAATTTTAAATACTTGGGTGTTTTTATTGATCAAAATATGAGCTGGTCCAAACATATTTTAACAATGAAGCTATATCTGCGCTCTTCTATCCGTAGCATCTATCATCTCAAAAAATATTGTGATGGCAGAACTTTAAGCACAGCCTATTTCGGCATTTTCCAATCAAGACTTCAATATGGTATAAGTTGCTGGGAAGGCGCCTGCCTAGCAAAAATGCACCCTCTCCTCGTCCTGCAGAAGTGTGCTATAAGGAAAATCTGCGGTGTTAACAGATTGAATCGCTCTATGCCCCTCTTTAGATCATTAAAAATCCTTCCGGTCAGACATTTGCATTATTTTAAAGTCTGCTATATGCAGAGTCCTATAATTGACGTCCGTACTCTGCGAAGCAATCTTGACGATTATGTTCCTGTTCCCACTTTTCGTACCACGCATTTTAGAAACTTCCACTCCATCGTGTCTTACAAAATGTTAAATACGTTTCCTATGGCCCTTCGGTGTACCAGGTCTTTGTCAATGTTCTTAAAAAAAGTTAAACTGTGGCAACAATCAAATTGAAGTTCTGCTGCCTTATATTGCTTAGTATTAATATAATTTCTTGAATTGCTTACTTGCTGCTTGTTTTTCCCAAAAATCATTGTATAGCCTTTTTCGCGTTTTCTTATATCATATCAATAATAATTTAAATATTGCGTACCCCACATAATTCTGAATTTTATTTATGAAGTAGCATTTATCACTATTTGAATTTTCAAATACAAATGTCACTAACTATTCTTTATTATACCTGAATTTGTGTTATGCTCGTTTAAGGAAATTATATTTGCATTGTTATAAAGAATAATGTTTAAAATACCTACAACCTTCTTGACCATAACTAAAAGCAAGAACAGACATAGATTTTTGTATTTTTAATTTTTTTAACTCACTTTGTGGTTCTCTAGTAAATTGTGTCCAGTAGGTGTTCCCACCAAGATCGAAACAGATTTTCTTCTTCTTTGAAGGGATTTCTGAGTTCTAGCTTTGTCATACTCTGGACACAGTTTCTTTGATGTTTCATAGGGTGGGAGTGTGTTAAACCTGATTCTTGAAATGTCCAGTATTTTCTGCCCTACACGTGCTTTGAGATCGCTGAAAAATTTGTCAGCCTGTTTAGGGCTCGTGGTAAAACTCTTTCTTGCTAATTTATCAGCAATTTCTGTGTCCAGTGACCCGGCGGAGCCTTATATTATGTTGACCACCAAGAACCTTCAGCTCTTCTAGACACCTTTTTACCGCTTTTGCCAAATGCCAATTCTTCGCCTTGAATATACTGCTGTGACCATAGATACGAAACTTTATGTTATGAACCATACAAATGCTTCAAGCCCCCTTAAGCTAAACCAAATACACAATCGATCCAACATAAATTCCCATTCTTCACAGTCAAAATTATTTCCAAACAATAAATAAACAACTAATATGAACACGGCCAACAATAAAAATGTCCTTTGCGCATTGAAAGCGGGCTTAATGGTGATCGATCCTTCTTAAACTGAATGCTACAAATATTAAGAAAAAAAAAACGAACCCGCATTCAAAAACAGTAAGGAGGTATTCTCTTCGAATAATTTTTAACCGATTGCCAATGAATGACCAAATCCACCTTCGTGTAAAGATTTTCTATTGATCTTCGAAACAGTCAATGGAGATTCTATAACAAACCATTTTCGAGTGGTACGCTTTTCTTTCATTTCTCATTGTCCCCACGGAGATGGATTCTCGTACAAACGATTTGAAAGAAAAGACTACGGGTGCTAGGGATTGCAGTCTGACTTTCCAGACAGTATGTCGCCAGCAAATACCCACACACACCCGCATCTGATGATCGGCCAGACAGTCGGGCGACAGGAATTCCTTTTCCTCAGGTAGACAGGACAACGACGCGATAATGGTACAGATGCAGATACACAACAAACGCATCGCAACCGAATTCTTCTCGCTATTGTCAAAATGGCCGCTTGTCTATTTGATCCCACACCACTTCACCCGATCATGACAATGAAATTAAAAATATTGTATTTTCTGTCAAAAATAAATAATTCACGTGTATTTTGGGAGTACAATTGATTTTGGGTAGGGAACTAATCCTGTTGGAGGACAACAATGGAAGTCATTTAAGTTGAATGAAATTTTTTTGATATTTCTCTTTTCAAGGGGTGGGCAACGGTTGACAGGCTTTTTTCATTCAGAAAAATTGTTGTTGATCGGAAATTTAAAAACCAAAAATAAATTGACAATAATTTACTTTGAATTTGATGGTTAGGATTCCCTTTTTTTTGTGTGTGTGGATCTAATGATTGGGCAAAATTGAACGTTCATTTTGAGTGATCTTTTTCAAATTGTTGTGCAAGAACAAAACACACACCGACCGAATGTGGAATTGAATTGAATTGGACATGGTATAGGATGTGAGGGAATTGGATATCAGGGAATTGGATGAGTCAGCGCGCTTAGATGCGTTCATTAGCGAGATAATGAGATTACAGATTCAGGCTTAATGCTTGAATTGTTGTCCATCATAAGGTTAGTATAGGAGCATAAATGGTGCCTTGCAAAGACCAAACATTAGCCCAAAAAGTGCACATGCCCCTACCGACTGAGCAAACGATTCTATCAAGAATGAAGGGCCGAAGACAGACATAGGGCATCTTGCAGCGCAGTAAGGATCAGAAAATCGGAATTCTGGTCATTAAAACCCTACGTGTTCAGTTCAGTAAGGTGCTTGACCTGTTGGCCCAAAATTGCCCACCCAGGACGGAATTGAAAAATGAGCGTTCCTAATGAACCACCAGGTTGCTACTGACGCATACTGTACGAAAGTGGAATACGGAGTCGGGCGGGTATCTTTCTCAGCGGAACTGAATCTATCAAAATCATTCTGACTCCCGGATTCCGCTAGTGTATTCCAGCCGGAAGAACTACCGTTCAGAGATGCTTGTAGGATACTCACCCTTTACCCCATAAACAAGCGAGATGTTGCTATCTTAATTGATAGCCAAGAAGCTATAAAAGCTCTAGAGTCACACTCCATAGAATCGAAATTAGTCACATGGTGTAAACACGTAATACCTTTGTTTAACCCTCTACTGCATGAATTATTATTTAAAGAGAAAAATAATAAAATACTTTTTAAATAGCTTCTTTGGGCTGTTTTAAGACATCTTTTATTATAAAACCAAAAAAAATCATTTGTTTAAATAATAAGAATACAGGCCAAATATGGCTTCGTGTGCATTAACGGTTGTAAAACTAGAACATTTTTGATTTCAGTTTAAGTAAATAAAATATATAAAGAAGCAGCAAAATATAAAGAAAAAATATTTATAAACAAAACAGAACAATTCTTTTAATAAATAAATAAATGAAACAAAACATAACAATTCATTGTATCATAAAAAAAGTAAAATAATGGTTGAAAGTTGTGTGTTTATACGCCATGAAATTTAGAAAAGCAATTTCTCTTTTCTGGTCGAAGAAAATCTTGGGATTAGCATTTTCATGAACTGTTGACGTAAGCCTTGTAACAACGTTACCACTGACCCCCAGATCTGGCGCTCCGTCAGGATACTTATTGTTTTGGTGTCCGTTAAATAAATCAAAATCGTAACTTAATCCCGAAATTCCACTAAGGACTTGATTTTTATAGCCCCATTTATGTGGCTTAGCTGGGTTATATTGCTTTAGTTCATGGCGGCATTTCGTCGGCATAATTTGTTCGTCTACGGCGAGGAACTCTTCTTTTGGAATCAACAGCAAAAGTTCCCTAATTTTCTCCAAAAGGGGTCTTACTTTGAAGAGTTTGTCATGTCCTTCTGTTCCCAATGGTTTGAAGTTTTGATTATCGTTGAAATGAATTGACCTTCTGAGTTTCCCACCTATTGCACGTTATTGTTTCATATGTCATTTGTTGTCCTACCGTCTTATTCCAGTAATGTCTGGACGATGGAAGTTGACAACAAGACATGAATATCACCATCCCGATGAATTGTTCCATTTCGTTCTTTGTGATATTAACTGGCTTATTTATATCATATTGACGGGCTTTTTTATTAGATTCCTCTATAATGAAGGCCAACAAATCATCATCCTGCAAATTTGAAAAGCTCTTCATCATTGTCCTTTGCTTGTCTTGCTTTTCACGGATTTTGATTTCAACGCTGCAAGAGGCTCATCATCTGAATCTGATTCCGTTTCCTCAACCGTAACGTTGACACTTCGATCATTGATATGCAATTCTGTCTCCAGAATCTGAATCTCCAGCCAATTCATCATCGCTTCGCGATCCGTCTCCAGGAATGGGATTAAGGAATGATGATCCTCCATAAAAACGACGGCATTCCATTTTTCTAAGCAAAAAAATAACATACGAAACGATAAAAAAAACGAAAAAAACATGTGCACCACAACAAGAGTCAAGAGAACAAAATGTGTAGATTTACAACCCCTTGCTGCATACGAAGCCAAATATGGCTTCTGCAGTTTTACCTCTCAAACGCGCAAGATAATATTTTTTTTTTTATAAAATTTTATTTGTGGCAAAGAGAAATAAGTATCCAATCACAAATATATTTTTATGACCACTTAACTCATCGTACACCAAAGTTATAATTTTTTCAAATCAGAAAATTTTTCACGCTTTCGTTTTCAACGACAACAAGCAAACCACTGACCTACAAGTAGAGTAGGAATATCTTCGTTGTTTTTTGTCGCACTCGCGCGAAAAGTACCGCTATGTGTTCTCAGAAATGCATAGAAGACAATTGTATAAAGATCCTTTTTTTTTGTGAGAATGAGTAGTAAAAAAGGAAAAAAATTGAAAAGCCATATTTGGCTTCGTATGCAGTAGAGGGTTAAGCGACCACTTCAACATCTCTTTCCTCTGGGTTTACGGCCACAGTAACATTGAAGGGAATGAAAAGGCCTACGCGCTAGTGACAGCTCTCTTGTAGAGACAGTCTCTCCTCCCGTAGGGATTTTCAAAAAAAAAACAACAACAAATATTCCAGTACCACCTTTCTTGGATGTCTCCATGCGCCGGCAACCAACAGAGGTGAATATTTAACTGCCCAGCAAGAGATGAACGGCAGATTGAGTCCAGGGACTTTAGCGCGGCTTGACTGTCCGTGAATATACGGATGTCCTTCGTGGATATCATATTTCTCTTCAGCCACGACAAGACTTCCTTAATCGCCATGATTTCCGCCAGGAATACGCAACTTTGATCAGGAAGACGGAAAGAGAGACTAATATTTAGTCTTTCTGAGAAAACACCCCTACCTACCCCATTACTAGTTTTTGATCCGTCGGTCTGGAAGTGGATCGATTTATCCTCCGTGAATGCATCATTCTCCCAGAATGATCTGGTGGAGGGTAGAGGCCCAAGTGAGTCCAGAATGATACAGTGGCCAATATTCGTATTGATCTATTGTGAGGTAGCTTTTAAGCGGACAGCGGAATAGGCAGCTATTTGCCTGCTAAAAATATCGAGGGGTGTCAGATGAAGTAAAATGTCCAGTGCAGCGCAGGGAGTCATTCGGAGTGGCCCGCTGATGCACAGATAAGCTGTACGTTGAACTTTGCTCAGCTTATCACGGTTTACCGCTTTGTCCAAAGCAGTCCATCAGGCAACCACCAACGTATGTCAGAAGCAGTGACTGAGGGAGTACTAATGCGACTATCAATGCCTGTGAAGGGCCATAGCCCAGCGGGGCACGGGTCTGCCGCAACTGTCCCCGCAAAAGTAGCGGACGTAGGTAAGACTTTATCGCCGGGGGAGGCAGACTCAACTTTGGACAGTATCTGCATTGTTGTTGATAAGCTAAGTTAGCCAAGGGCCGGCGATCCTTTGGAAATAACCGAAACCATTGCCTTTCCTCAAATCAAACCCAGCAACCGATATAAAGCAGTCAGGAGCAAAGGCAACTGCGGACCCACTAAAAGAGCGCACGAATGCACAACGACTTCCGGCTATGTTTAGAAACCGCGACCCCGATTCCTTCACAGAAAGAAAACGGCTCAGATATACAGGCCTAGGCCGACTATTAAGTCAATCGAAAACACATGGAGCAGCAGCCTTAAAATACAGGGAACAGGACCAGATAGGGAAAGGGAGGTTGACTAGACCAATGCCCCTTGCATTGAGTAGGCCACAGCACGGAAAATCTGTTGCCAACCTAGCCAAAGACATGTCTCGCGCTGAGCAGGAACCAGGTAGTTCCAAGAACGTGCTGCCAAAGGATAGCTCAGGGTATAGCGGAGTACAGGCGTGGGCCTCTGGAGGAGCAAGCAAGAGACTGATCGCAGGGAGGTTGAAGGGTCATTTGCCACTCATCTCGAATGCAACCAATGCAAAGCAGCCAGTAGCCGTCACTGGTAGGGATGCGACCAAACCTGAAATAGCTCCAGAATGCTTCAAAATATGTCGGCATGACGACAACCTCTCTCCGGCGGTTGATTCACTTGCAAAAAAGGTCAACACAAGGGAGAAAAATCTTCGTGTCACAATCGTCGATAATGGCTATCCAGAGCGAAGAATATCCGTAGACCAATGGAAGCTCCTAGATGGTGTAAATGACGCCATTTTGAAAGCGAATGGCACAGACTCAATTTTCGGGCACCTAAAGACTTTTAAAGGAGTCAAGATAATTGAATGCGGTAAAAAAACATCCTGAAATAGTTGAGGCAATTTGTTGCCACCGCAAACGCAACATGGCCAAACGCTGACCAGTGCGAAGTCGACAGGAAAGAAATCCTCAACATCACCAGACGTCATTTTTTGCATAAGTACCATACTTTCAGGTTTAATCCCCATGTGCAACAACAGCATACGCCAACCCATTAAAGAAGAGAAACGAATAACACCTTGTATCTTCAACTTCTACACCAAAAAGAGGATTTCTGTCTGGTAGTGCAATGGACCAAAGAGAGCGGCTGAGAGTGCTGCCCGCGAGCGCTAGGGGCAAAAAAAAGGGAGGAACACCGGATTCTCAGAAGGAAAAGAAGGAGCACGAGAAGCGAGCGATCGAATCAATTTAGGGACGTTACTGCAGTGACAATGTTCGAAAGCTCTACCAAAGGGTAAAACGATCCACCCAAGTATACAAGGCCCTAACAGAAGCCTGCACAGATGAGCTTGGGAATATAGTAGTAGATTCACAGTCAGTGCTGAAGATTTAGAAAGAAGACTTCTGCAGACTGTTAAACGGCGGAGACAGCCAACAACCCGCTGCCCGGCAGAATGATCTGTTCAGCTTGGACCAAGTGAGGATAGCGTTATCCAAACTTAAGTCCAACAAAGCTGCTGGATCGGATGGCCTCCCGGCGGGAGATGGCTTGGTAAGGAGCATGCACCAGCACATCTGTAAAATTTGGTCGGATGAAAGCATGCCCGACGAATGGAACCTCAGCATCGAGTGCCCCATCCACAACAAAGGAGATACTCTGAACTGCACTAACTATAGAGGAATAAGTCTCCCGAATGTCGCGTATAAGATCTTGTCGGTTGTATTGTCCGTGAGCGCCTAAAACCTTTCGCCAACAACCTGATCGGCCCATATCAGTGTGGTTTTAGGCCAGGGAAGTCAACCATCGACCAAATTTTCACACTCCGACAGATCTTGGAAAAAACCAAGGAATTTCAGATCGATACACACCATCTATTTATCGACTTTAAAGTCGCCTATGATAGCGTATAAGTTATGGTCACATCAAATACATGTAATAAAAATGCTTCGGCGTACGGAAAGTCACTAGGCACACGGTTTCATAGCTGTCAATATGCAAACGGTAGAAGCTGCACTATCAAAACAGTTAGTGCGGCCGCAGCATCACCAAGCATAGCATAACAACCACCAAACGCTTTCCAAGGCACAAATGACCCGCTAAGCTACAGCAAGAAATTCCAGTCAGCAGCAGATTAACGGATCAGCGTTATCTCAATGTTAGTGGCAATGCTGCAAACGGTAGAAGCTGCACTATCAGAACAGTAAGTGTGGCCGCAGCATCACCAAGCATAGCATAGCAAACACCCGTTAAGCTACAGCAAGAAATTCCAGCCAAGCAGCGGATTAACGGATCAGCGTTCATGTCTTCATGTTAGTGGTAATGCTAGTTGTAGTATATAAGTTAGTTCGTTTTGTATTATATAAGTTAGTTATTAAGTGGAGCTGCCAGTGGACGGTTGTAAATATTCCTAAGCTTCCTCATAGAGGAATTTAATAAGAATAAAATATAAATATTCCTAAGCTTCCTCATAGAGGAATTTAATAAAAATAAAATAAGAAATATATTAAAATAAATTGTGTGTTGTGTTTTATATTGAAAAATAAATAAAAATTATTTGGCGCCCAACCTGGTACGACGACGACGCGATTATCGAATTAAAATATTTCAAAATCCATATAAAGGATATAGATCGCGTTGACGATTAATGTGAACTCGTGGCCGGTACTACATAAAAGTAACCCCATCAACGAAGTGATAAACGTGTAAAAACAATAAACAATAAACATAAGTGATATTGAATTTGTGAATATAAAACTAACAAAGAAAAATTTAACTGAACTGAAATCAGAAAGTGATACGAGACGTTGCTGATCACCTATACGCCGTATGTATGTATATACATTATATCTACGAAGCAGTAGTACATTTGCGGTACAACTTTAATTGAAGGGAAGTTTTGAAACAAGATTTAGTTAATTAATATAAGTTAAATAATCTTTGAATTTATATTATTATTAGTAATTATTAGTAAAGTAAGCAAGTATAATTAGTTATAGATTTTTTTTTTTATCCTCTCCATTTTGTTTTTTTTTTCTTCTTTCTTTATCTTCTCTCTCTCAATCCTCTTGAATAAAATAATATTAAGTTTTTATTGATTTAATAGGTCTTTTGTTGGCCTTCATTGTATTAGGATAGATGGTTTTTATATATACCTATTTGAAAATTTTAAATTAAGAGTTACATAGTGAATATTTTTTGTTGTTGTTTGTAATTGCTGAACTCCTTTTACTTGCCACAGCCAAGTACAACAGGACGATTCATTCAGTGACAAAATATAGGCCAATTGATGTTATCCACTCAATCCCGACTGTTTTAGAGAATGAGATTAGGGAAAAGATAACCGACAACCAGAAGAGGGATCTGAATTATCACAATAAGAATAGACAAACTCGAACTTACACAGCGGGTGAAAAAGTGTTTGTTCGCACAAACAAGCGAATTGGAAATAAATTCAGGAAGCTTTTTATAGAACAAATAGTTCAAAAGGACCTAGGGACCACGGTTCTTATAAACAATAGAAAGGTACATAAAAGCAATCTTAGATAATATTACTAACGTATAGAGTTGTCTATAATTTGTTAAATTAAAACAGACAAACGACTGACGAAAATTAGTGAAACGAAAACCTGTAATTCATCTCAAATCAAACTACTTTATTATTATCAAGTTAATATTATTTACTTAGCAACTTTAAAAAGTATTCGTATCATAAATCAATTAGTTTGGATCAAGAGGTAGAGATTGGTTTCCAAAGCGAAATTTGTAATAGTACTAAATTATCAAAATTGTAATTCACGAAATTTAAGTTTCTTGCTGTTAAATGAATTGTATTATTTATTTGTAATTATGTTTAATATAGTAATATAGAACAGAAGGGAAACATAGCAAGGCAGGGAATTAAATTTCTAAGCAAACGCTACAGCAATACAATAAAATGAAGCCGAGGACGACTTCACTTAACGAGGGGAGTAGTTATGGTCACATCAAATACATGTAATAAAAATGCTTCGGCGTACGGAAAGTCACTAAGCACACGGTTTCATAGCTGTCAATATGCAAACGGTAGAAGCTGCGCTATCAAAACAGTTAGTGCGGCCGCAGCATCACCAAGCATAGCATAACAACCACCAAACGCTTTCCAAGGCACAAATGACCCGCTAAGCTACAGCAAGAAATTCCAGCCAAGCAGCGGATTAACGGATCAGCGTTCATGTCTTCATGTTAGTGGTAATGCTAGTTGTAGTATATAAGTTAGTTCGTTTTGTATTATATAAGTTAGTTATTAAGTGGAGCTGCCAGTGGACGGTTGTAAATATTCCTAAGCTTCCTCATAGAGGAATTTAATAAGAATAAAATATAAATATTCCTAAGCTTCCTCATAGAGGAATTTAATAAAAATAAAATAAGAAATATATTAAAATAAATTGTGTGTTGTGTTTTATATTGAAAAATAAATAAAAATTATTTGGCGCCCAACCTGGTACGACGACGACGCGATTATCGAATTAAAATATTTCAAAATCCATATAAAGGATATAGATCGCGTTGACGATTAATGTGAACTCGTGGCCGGTACTACATAAAAGTAACCCCATCAACGAAGTGATAAACGTGTAAAAACAATAAACAATAAACATAAGTGATATTGAATTTGTGAATATAAAACTAACAAAGAAAAATTTAACTGAACTGAAATCAGAAAGTGATACGAGACGTTGCTGATCACCTATACGCCGTATGTATGTATATACATTATATCTACGAAGCAGTAGTACATTTGCGGTACAACTTTAATTGAAGGGAAGTTTTGAAACAAGATTTAGTTAATTAATATAAGTTAAATAATCTTTGAATTTATATTATTATTAGTAATTATTAGTAAAGTAAGCAAGTATAATTAGTTATAGATTTTTTTTTTTATCCTCTCCATTTTGTTTTTTTTTTCTTCTTTCTTTATCTTCTCTCTCTCAATCCTCTTGAATAAAATAATATTAAGTTTTTATTGATTTAATAGGTCTTTTGTTGGCCTTCATTGTATTAGGATAGATGGTTTTTATATATACCTATTTGAAAATTTTAAATTAAGAGTTACATAGTGAATATTTTTTGTTGTTGTTTGTAATTGCTGAACTCCTTTTACTTGCCACAGCCAAGTACAACAGGACGATTCATTCAGTGACAAAATATAGGCCAATTGATGTTATCCACTCAATCCCGACTGTTTTAGAGAATGAGATTAGGGAAAAGATAACCGACAACCAGAAGAGGGATCTGAATTATCACAATAAGAATAGACAAACTCGAACTTACACAGCGGGTGAAAAAGTGTTTGTTCGCACAAACAAGCGAATTGGAAATAAATTCAGGAAGCTTTTTATAGAACAAATAGTTCAAAAGGACCTAGGGACCACGGTTCTTATAAACAATAGAAAGGTACATAAAAGCAATCTTAGATAATATTACTAACGTATAGAGTTGTCTATAATTTGTTAAATTAAAACAGACAAACGACTGACGAAAATTAGTGAAACGAAAACCTGTAATTCATCTCAAATCAAACTACTTTATTATTATCAAGTTAATATTATTTACTTAGCAACTTTAAAAAGTATTCGTATCATAAATCAATTAGTTTGGATCAAGAGGTAGAGATTGGTTTCCAAAGCGAAATTTGTAATAGTACTAAATTATCAAAATTGTAATTCACGAAATTTAAGTTTCTTGCTGTTAAATGAATTGTATTATTTATTTGTAATTATGTTTAATATAGTAATATAGAACAGAAGGGAAACATAGCAAGGCAGGGAATTAAATTTCTAAGCAAACGCTACAGCAATACAATAAAATGAAGCCGAGGACGACTTCACTTAACGAGGGGAGTAGTTATGGTCACATCAAATACATGTAATAAAAATGCTTCGGCGTACGGAAAGTCACTAAGCACACGGTTTCATAGCTGTCAATATGCAAACGGTAGAAGCTGCGCTATCAAAACAGTTAGTGCGGCCGCAGCATCACCAAGCATAGCATAACAACCACCAAACGCTTTCCAAGGCACAAATGACCCGCTAAGCTACAGCAAGAAATTCCAGCCAAGCAGCGGATTAACGGATCAGCGTTCATGTCTTCATGTTAGTGGTAATGCTAGTTGTAGTATATAAGTTAGTTCGTTTTGTATTATATAAGTTAGTTATTAAGTGGAGCTGCCAGTGGACGGTTGTAAATATTCCTAAGCTTCCTCATAGAGGAATTTAATAAGAATAAAATATAAATATTCCTAAGCTTCCTCATAGAGGAATTTAATAAAAATAAAATAAGAAATATATTAAAATAAATTGTGTGTTGTGTTTTATATTGAAAAATAAATATAAATTATTTTATATAAGGACGAATTATACAAAGCCATGCCAAGTGTTGGCACCCCCGCCAAACTCGTCCGTTTGTGCAGGATGACGACGGAGAAATCTCGCTGCTCCGTCAAAGTCGGCAAGTACACCACCGAGCCATTTGATGTCGAAAAAGGTTTGAGACAAAGCGACACGCTATCGTGCACGTTTTTTAACATCGTTCTTGAAGCAATTGTACGGAACTCACAAACCAACACCAGAGGTACAATTTTTCAAAAGTCCGTTCAACTACTTGCCTATGCTGATGATATTGACAATATTGGGAGAACGCGGCGAGCTGTCAGTGGCGCATTTGCAAGCAGCGAAACGGAGGCGGCGAAGATGGGTCTGGCTGTTAATGAGGACAAAATGAAGTATATGCTGTCAATGAGAAAGGACTCTCAACATCGGCGATTCGGACAAAACGTCACGATGGACAGATACAACTTCAAAGTAACGACTTAACGACTTTGTCTATCATAGAACCAAGGAGATATTATATAAGACATTAATCATCCCGGTCCTGCTGTATGGTGCAGAAGCATGGACCCTGTCAAAAGCGAATGAAAATCTTCTGGGATGCTTTAAGAGAAACATTCTTCGAGTGATATTCGGTCAAATTTGTGACGATGGAGTGTGGAGTGTGGAGAAGAAGATTCAACGACGAACTATACAGGCTATACAGCGACGCTGAACTAGTCAAAAAGCTAAAAATGCAACGGCTTAGACGGCTGGGACACGTGGAGCCTATGGGCAACAACGCACCAGCCGAGTCTTCGAATCCACCCCTGACGGTCAACGCAGCAGAGGAAGACCCCACCTTAGGTGGCGCGCACAATTGGAGAACAACCTCAACCAACTGGGTGTGTATCTGGAGGTAGCTAGCGAGGGACCGAGCTGGTTGAGGGGGCTTGTTGGTTGAGGTTGGTTGGTTACCGAGCCTGAGTGTTCTGGGATTTGGATTTCCTTTTATTATAAAAAAATTAAAAAAATGTAACTGTCAGCCACAGCCAACACACTTAGACCAATGTGAAGTCCATTTTGATATTTGGTGGATCTAGAGAATTTCTCCCTCTAGCCGTTAAGCCCTTTAGATATTCTAATGAAGCGTGGTAGACAGGAAACGTGCATATATTTCGCTGGAAAATCGATTAACCTCCTTCCCTTATCTAGCTCAGCATTACAAACCGGACAGCGGTCGCATGGGAACGGCCTAATAGAAGCTCACTGATATCCGTTTCAACATATATGACATGCGACTCTCCAGGAAGTACACCGTCCGATCTGGAACGCTGGTAGCGTTAAAAATGGGAATTCATCGTATGATGAATAGGATGAACTCCCATTATGCGGCAGTACCGAGGTGAGTCTCTTTTTAAATTTATTATAGAACACAAACTATTGCTAGTCAATATTGTCAATGAACCAAAATTCGTACCTAGGGATAGACTTGAGGTAACCCCACCACCCAATGAACTGATTACACGATCTAAGTGAGCCTGGGCTTCTTGTTTAGGCACCCACCTTACCTTACCTAACCTAACCTAATCTAACCTAACCTAACCTAAACGTACCTAACCTAACCTAACCTAACCTAACCTATAGGGAGACGTGTCTTTCATCGCCTACGCGAGTCATACGCTCACAACAAAAAGTAAGTGTAAAGTCGCAAAGAACTTGATTTACGCGCTACTTCAGTCTGTCAAATGTTTATTCAGCCACATTCGGTTAAATCGTTAAATTTGTACTTAAATCAATTTATATGCTTTTAGCTAAAATTTCTTGGTTCACGTCACGAAGTTCCCGGTATGTATATTTATTCAAAACGATACAATAAATTCGGACTTAGATTTATCATAAAACCTGGTTAAAATTATACTTTCAGACCGGTAGCTTATCTGTGACCCGTTTTGTTTGTACAAAATTAATCTGGTCAGCATTGTCGCTGGCTAATAATATGAAAATGGCTTTGATTCTTATTTATGTTGACATTTTTTCAAAGATTTTATTTTAGGTATAAAGGAGTGGTGCTTGTTTTTATTTTATTTTAACTGACCCATTGGAATCATTTTGGATTTTATTTAGTTTCATATTTTTTTTTGCTGAATTCTAACCAGTTGGCGCCTAAAAATTCGATGAATATTCCAGAGCTTTTTTTTTAATTTAATTTCCATTCATCAAAGTCTCCCATCAACTAAATGCATTTGCGTATGAATTTCCTGACGATAAACCAAAAGGATAACATGAAGGATTATTTTTAATTGAATCTTCAGGATTCGTGCAGTTTTTATGTGCGCATAAATCGAATTGTTGGCATTACCCCTTCCTGTCAATTTAATTCGCATAAATAACCGAAAATAGAGTAAAGGGTCCGAGCAAGGACAAGTACACAATTTTCACATAGGAATAACTGTGATGCGCGATGATCGAAGACAAGAAGCGCACCCCAATTTGCACGCACTAAGAAAATATGTCACGATATCGGCTGGGATGGGTGTTACGCGACGAGGATCGCTACTAGGGTATGGGAACTGTTTTCGTATTGTCGAATGATCCTTTTTCGATTGATTTTTGGGCTCCTTTTGTTCGATTGTTATTTTGCAAGATCAAAAAAAAAAATACAATATTTCCTTGGATATTGTGCAAAATCAATTTGAATCCTTTCGCTTGGAAGAGAAGTCACCTTGGATGTTGTTATAGTTTCTTTATCCGATGGCAGATCCTTTATTTTGCATTTGTCAAGCGATGAGAAGTTTTTTAATTTTGCATTTTTCAAAATAATTCTCATGTGTTTGGCGTTCCGAGTTTGGTATGCAATTTCACAGATGTCATTGTGCGGAAGGGAATGATCGATATATTTTGCATATGCCGTAAGGATGTGATGTATGCAAATTAAATATGATTAGGTATATTGAAGTCGTATTTACATTCATGTTTAAGCGTTCATCAATATTGCATTTTTCAATCTTCATGTAAGTGGTATGGGATGATTGAAAGATGTCTTATGCCAATCAAGGAGAGACAAAGAAATACAAGGATTCTTTAGAGAAAGTCATGCATGAGCAACCACTAGAATATTTCCCACAGCTCTGTTCTGTTTGTGCAATGAATGTGGGAGGATGGAAGATTCTGTGTCACGTTGTATTGAGGAAGGAAACATTGTTAGGACGCCTACGAAACATTAAAAAAGTGTCTCCTTTTTCTTCTCACTACTATTTTACTACAACCAGTAAGTTTCGCCAGTGATATTCGCCGCTTCGACTACAACAGGTATGCGTCAGCCTCCTATAAAGGGCACATGTCTTTTCCTTTTTGGCGCAAACTACGAGAGAATTCAGAATATCGAAAGCTAGAGGTTTTAAATCAATTAATCGTCGCCTGAGAATTGTTTTGTTACATACGCCACTTTTGTCATTTTTTAGTTAGGAACGGATTCTATGGTAATTTTGTATGCTCTTTCTAAATCTGTGATTCGATTTGCTCTTAGTCTTTCCAATCCCGAGATATCGAACATCGACTTTATCCCATATCCACCAAAATCAACAGTTTGTAGAATTGTTTTGTGCCATAAACCATTTTTTGGCGTTTGGGACAAATTTTCCATATAATTTATCGCAATTTTTTTGTGAGAATTGTTTTGTTCCACGTGCATATCACTGCGACAAGAGATACAGAATATATTAACAAAGTTGAGAATTGGTTTGTCGTACGAGCACTCGTGTTTAAGAAAAGCTATGTATGTGGAACACTGATCGCAAACAAAATTTTAGTATTGGTTTGTCCACCTCCATTACAGTTGTGTAGATAATATTCGATATTATGAAGATATGAATTCGGTGCGGTGATGAATAGTGCTGCAAACGCAAAACGCAGACGTACGAGCAGTCAATCATTGAAATGGGTTCAATAGATGTGTTTAATGAAACTTAGCTGCTGCACATATAAGTGCAGAAAAAAACATAAAAGTACAAGATTTGGTGTTCCATGAGTAAAAATCTTGCCGCAAAGTGTTCTACACACTTTGTGTTCCATGATGCTGTGCGGATCAGTTTACGATATTTGTACCTAGTTTAGAGATAGGGCAAGTGAGTAAAATGTTTCAAATTTGAAAATTCAAATTGTACTGATGCCAATTGATTTATTTGTTTGGCATGAGATGTCGTATTTCTCAGTTGAATGTTACAAATATTCGCATAGTCCCTGGCCAAATTATTAGACGCACTGTAAGGTTCTATGTACTTTATTTGTACTTGTTTACGTTCGCATATCAATTGGTTAACACTGTAATGCAACACGTCAAAAATAAATACAAAGTGGAATCATTTATAAAATCTCCTTAATAAAACACATTATATGTACGTTTAAATATAAAAATGTTGCATATATAAACTCATGCAACACATAAAAATATTAAAATACTACAGTGTGTCTAATAATTCGGCCAGGGACTGTATATAATGAAAAAAAAATCGAAAGAATAACATGGAACGAGTTCAAATTGTGATCAAATCGACATCAGGCCAAACATTGACGGTACAATGATCACTCAAAACCCGAAATTCACTAGAAAACAAAGAGGATTATCTATTTGAAATTTCGCAGCTGAGAGGAGAACATTATGACTCGAAGCTGTACTTTTCCGATCTAATTTGCTCTGACATTTTTACCTCACTGGTTTAATGCTAAACACTTTGAATAATTTTCTTATTATACCTACCCTATTCTAAGAGTAGGTATATTAATTTTGACGCGTAGTTTGTAACATACCTTAATATTGCCCGTAGACCCCTAACTATATTTATGATCAGCAACGATAGTAATGTCAATATAGCCATGACCGTCCGTCCGTCTGTCGGCAAAAAATAGGCCTTTAAACTGAAACTAGAGAGCTGAAATTTTCACCATATACTACTCTTAAATAGGGTCCCGAAATAATCAAGTTTAAGAATTTTTGAAACAAACAACAACAAACTCAAAAAATTTATCGAAACAATCGAATTTTGAGCTAGAAAGCTGAAATTTTTTATATATGATCTATGAATCCTAAAACTGATCGGGAGATATAATTTTTAAAATCCGGCTACTGACACGCATACAATTAAATAAAACAATTTTATTGAAAAACCAAAGTTTGAGCTAGGGAGCGTTTTTTTTTTTTTTTTTTTTTTTTTTTTTTTTTTTTTTTTATACACTATCAGCTCTGTGTCGTGGAGTGCTTAAAGCAAGCAACTATCACGAGCAGAAATTGCCGGCACAAAAAGTGCTCTCACAGGCTCATCATTTAGTGCAGGTTTTAGTAAGGACAAAACAATTAAGAATACAATAATTATGTACCTACAAAATACTAACCCAGACACGAAATAATGCAAACAATTTAAGACATTAAAGCATTATTACGCAAAATATTTTTTAGCTTAATTTTACTAACATGCAAGTCAATCACATGATCATTTAGATTATAGATTCTACTCATGCGACTAATAGGCTAATGCTTCCCATAATTCGTTCTATGATGGGGGCTAAACAATAATTCAGCACTGCGCAAATTATGGGCACCACCGCGACAATTAAAGCCAATAGACGACAGCAAGTCAGGTGCATCTATTTGACCGGATATAAGCTGCTGTAAAAAAATGATATCGCTATTAAGCCTTCGTTGAGAAAGGGGTAACATTTGAAGAAGCTTAATACGCTGACTGTAAGGAGGAAGGTTAAAAGGATCATCCCATGGAAGTCCTCTAAGTGCAAATCGAATAAATTTACGTTGAATGGCCTAAAAAACCTTTGATTTTCGATAACATCCTTTAAATGTTATATAACAAAATATGTAGAGCGTTCTTAACAATTCAACCATACTTAAACTTTTGTCACGCCCACTTATGAGGGATAGGAATAAGAATAGGGTATCCAACAGTTCGCCCAAGCGGACTGTAGCCCGTCCCTATGTTTTTATTGTATTTTTTGAATAAAAACTTTGTTAGCAAAAAAGATGAAATCGATTTTTCTTTTCAAATTTTAGCATCCAACTCCATGGTTTCTTGCCTTTCAGATATTTTGGATGAGAATTGCTTTGTGCCATATCCATTTTTTTGTGTTCCACGTGTATGAAAAAAAAAAATCAATTTCAAAATGTAGGAGGTGGGACACAAGTCAAAAAAGGAGACTTTTACGTTAATTAACGTGGCTTGTTAACGGTTTGGCAAAACACTTTGAAATTTGGTAGGTGAACTCTCTATAAGACTAACTTCAAATTAGAAAAATAAAAAAAAAATCGTATCACACAGTACGTAAACCTGGAATAAAACAATTCTCAGACGACGTAATGTTTAGAAAACTGAGTTTTTCTTTTAATTTTAGCTCCACTGCTATACGTTTTATACAAAGTTTCTTATCTGGTCGCATACAACATGTTAACCCTAGAATGCATAAGGGTTTTTGAATAACGTTAACGGATATGGGGTTCCTGAGCACCCCAGTACTTTGGGTTAAAAATGCCAGCAACTTATAACACAATCTTATAAAATTTATTTATTTTATTATAAAATAATGTATTTATTAACTAAATTAACAAAAAAAATTACATTTTATTCACAGCCTTAGTAATTAAAGAAAAAAATAAACAAAGAGGTTATTTAGTGGTGTGACCATATGGGGTTTCAAAAAATCCAAGAAAATGTAACTTCTTAAGCTTGGATCTTTAAATTTTTTTCTTGTTTCTGAAAGAAGACATATATGGCAACATAAGTACGAGTATATGTAAAAAGTTTTAATTTTGTAAGTCTTACCCGCATATATTTTTAATCCTTTTTTTTCAACATAAGACAGCTATTGCATACTTCGAAGCGGTGATCTGGGCAAATGTGCCTTTGGCAAATACTGCACGCCGTTTTTGTCTTTTTATCACGTGTCCTAGGACATAAAAAGCACCTTCCCTGCTTTGGAATCTTCTTTTGAGGTTCTCTTATTAAAATATCCTCGCAATGCTGTGGATCGCCTTCCATTGATTCTCGAAGAACTTTTTCGCTGGTACCTCTCAAATGACTGTGCGTGTGCATAGTTTGTTCCAACCGCTTTTGCATGTATGGTTTTGCCAAAGACAAACCTAAATTATGCAAAAAGATGCTCCGCTTATACTTTTTAATTTTATAATTGTTTCCCATCGAATACAGAACCATTGCATTGATTCCCGCCTGATCGAGCATACCATAAAAATATCTCATAGGCCACCTTCGAGTCTTTCTGGCAACGGAGTAATTATGAGCCAGCTGATCGAACATGTCGACGCCACCTTTTGTCTGGTTATAAAACTCAATGATCTGGGGTTTTCTTGTCTCCGAATCAACTTCGTTATTTTTATGAAGGGAAGATACCAGCAGAACTCCTTTTCCTTTTTTCGGAGTAAAGGAAACCAAGGTTAGTTTGTGTTTGAAAGCAAATTGAGAAGAGAGTACTTCTTTCTTTCGGTTGGGTAAGAAGGATGGTGGCACTTCAACTTTGTTTTTTCGCAACGTTCGGAAAACAGTAAGATTATGCTGCGTTAGCATTGTTTCGACCAACTGAATTGATGTGAATCAATTGTCCATGGTTAAATTTCTTCCCGTACCATGAATGCTTTCACTAATTTGGCGAACCAACTGCAGCGGAATCGGGTCATTTGATCTTCTTTCTTCTTTCCCAACGTAAGGAATCCCAGAAACCATATAATATGTGCGAGCATCACACATCGTTATAATTTTTATGCCGTACTCATCTGGCGTCGAAGGAATATAAATTTTAAAAGGACAATTACCTCTGAATCCCAAAAGCTGCTCATCTATTTGTACAGTACTCGTGGGATGTATAATATTTTGAACAGTTTGAATTAAATTTTTCAAAATGAATCGGACTGGGGCCAGTTTATCCGAGCGACATCTCGTTGCCCTGTCATCGAATCGGATACAATTAATTAAGAACTCAAACCTATTGACCCCAATTATAGCCTGGAATATCGGTGAGCACTTTGTAGTCCACATGTCTCTGGTGTTCCTTCGACCCTGTTTTTGCTCTCCACTAATGTAGAGTAAACCAATGACCAGATCTCTTCTTTTGTTGTGTCGACCATGATTCCGGAAGTTTGAGGTTGAGCAGAAGTTGAAGGCGATGGAGAATCGGCTGGTGGAACACATTCTTGACGTTGGTTGCTGATCTCGATATTAGTATTTTTAATTAAAGCTTCTAATAGAACATCATCGAAAAGAGGATTCCATGCTTTAACCTCTGATGTTACAAATTTGGCCTCACCTTTGAAACCCGGCATTTTCAAAACAATATTTCTCGCTGCTGTCCGACCACTTGATGATGAAGGCTGTGTCGTCCAGCGAAATCCTTTTTTTCCTAAAATAACTCCCAAGGGATGCCTTTCTTCTGAATTTTCTTCATTATCTTCGCAATCACTAGTCATGATTTCATCGTCTTCTTCAGAATCCGCCTCTACGTCATCTAAGCAGGCTTCATCTTCTATGTCCATATCATCACCGATGTCCAAAAGGAGTTGCCTTATCTCGTCCTCATCGTGGATGGCTCTATTTCGGGACATATTGTGCAAATAATGTTTGCAGTTCTGCAATTGTGGAACATTTTGTGATCACGATATCTACAGTCCGGAGAGGGGAAATGCACTAAACATCTTTCAGGTATAAAGTAATAACAAAATAAGGGTGGCGATGGTGTAGAGGTTAGTGTGTTGGCTTGTGACGTGCGGTGCAGGTTCAATCCCCATGGGGAACAACAACATACGCCACCCAATCAAATGCCTCTACACCAAAAAGAGGATTTCTGCCTGGTAGTACAATGGATCGTTACCGAGTCTGAGTGCTCTGGGACTTGGATTTCCTTTTTTTATAATAAAGATATAAAAAAAAAAAAAATAAATATCAAAATAAATAAAAGTCATGGCACTCTTCAAAAATAACTACTTTTATTTTTAAAAATATAACCGTTTCAATTTTGAAGTGGGGTGCGAACGCACCCCATATGCATTCTAGGGTTAAAATTAAAGATTCTTTGTCTGATCAATTGTTGGTCCCTCAAGGAGTACCCCAAGGATCAATTCTTGGTTCATTATTATTTAGTTTATTTGTAAATGACATCTCATCTTCCGTTAGTTCTTCCTTCCATCTATATGCGGACGATGTCCAACTTTATCTAAGCAGACCTATAGGGCTGATCGAAGACTGCATAGAACGGATTAATTGTGATCTCGTTAGTATTGCACGGTGGCCAGAAATTAACCTATTAACTTTAAACCCTAGCATGTCGCAAGCTATTTATTTTTTTAACAGGAGTTTGCCCTCTAGCGAGGTTCCACCTATAACACTCAACGGATATCAGCTACCCATTGCAGATAAGGTTAATAGTCTCGGCATAGTTCTAGGCTCATCAATGCAATGCAGCGATTTTGTCAAATCGATGCTCTGTAAGATCTATGGCGGTCTGCGAACACTACGATTTACGGCTGACTTCATCTCACCTGAAGTTCGTCTTAAACTTTTTAAAACACTGCTTTTACCCATTTTCAGATATGGACGATGTATCTTCCCTAAGCTAGATAGCATTTGTGACCGTCGAGTTGAGGTGTCGTTTAATGATTGCACCCGATTTGTGCTAAATCTGAGAAGGTCCCATCACATATAGCCATATAAAGAAAGTTTACTGGGATGCTCTTTAAACACCTATCTAAAAAGAAGTGCAATGACTTTCCTTTTTAAACTTCTAAGAAGTAGCTGTCCACCCTACTTACGCGAACTTTTTAATTACACGACATCTTCGCCAAATCTCGACATCGTTATACCAAGGTTTCAAAGGTTGGTGATGGAGGGATCTTTCCCTGTCCAGAGTGTTAGGCTATGGAATAGTCTTGATAATCGTGTTCAAGCGATACAGTCTGTCTCGGAATTTAAACGACGTGTAACACAATGTTTATAACTTTGTTATTCATTTATTTTGTTCATACTTACGGTAAATCTACTTTCCCCTCTCTTTTTGTCATTTCTTCTTCCCCTAGCAATTGTCAAAAAATCACTTCGGTCAATTCCGTGAATAACTGTTTCAGACTCGACATACCTTCAAAATACGCCTGGATATTTTCGAGCACCTCCAACGATGTTCTGAGCTTCGGAAAAATGACAATCACTAACACAGGAAAGGTTAATGTTAAGAAATCCAGTAGCAATGTTTATAAAATTAGATTTAAGACCAATTCACTTAAACTTAGCCGTAATAAGCACGACTCCAAACCCAGTCCTTACCTTGATCCAAACTGGAATTCCAAAGTTGGCAATTTTCCTGCTTCCTCCCCTCGTATAAGGCAACCAATTTCCAATATACCATCAGTCAGAACCTCCATTTCCCATACGTCAAATTCAAAACCATTCAAGCCTCATCGTAATCGTGTGTCCTTTAACCTAAACCCAGTTTCAGATCTTCCCTCAAACCATACAAAAACCTCTGCTACCACTTCCTTCACCAATTACCCAAACTTCACTCACTCTCACACTCTAAATCCTACCCCACCTATTCTAAAATCTACCCCACCTATTCCCGCCAGACCCACAAATCCTGTCCTAACTACTATTCCCCACATAGAGAAGTCAACCCCTATCCCCAAACCCTGCGTCCTTTTCGATCCTCTACTTCCCCCAAATGTTAACACATACCAGCAAGTTTACGGACCCTCTGTGCGACCTCGACGGCCGTTATGTTATGGCACGTCTGAGGGATCACCGACTGTTTGAAAATGTCCGCATCTACCTTGCGTTTTTACATGACAAGCCTGATACCATCTGCGTCGACGGCAAGACAAAGACAAACGTCCAAGTCTCTATTCGGAAAGAAGGTCTTCCAACTGACCCCACTGCACTGCGCGAAATTTACACGCGCTATCACGCAGGCCTGAACATTTCACCTAATACTGTGGCTAATGACCTCTCTGCTTTTGCTTCCCACATCAACTCTAGACATATCTCACATCTCCAAAGAAGCAGAAACGACCAAAACAAATTTTTTCGTTCCTAAATTACCACCATTGACCATTCCGCAACCTATTTCCACTACGCCTTCACATAACAACATACCCCTCACTTTTTACTATCAGAACGTAAGGAGAGGAGGCCTCCGCTTAAAAACCCAAAATGTCTTGCGTCAATCACATACCCTTCCTTTTGACATCTATGCTCTGACCGAAACCAACCTAATTCCAGATATAAAGAGCCAGGAGCTATTTACCCCCACTTTCAATGTTTTCCGTGATGATGATGTCGCCCGTCCAAAGAACGACTCACCCTGCAGAGGCGTCCTATTGGCCATCAACAATAGCCTTGACTCATCTCCAATAGCTACTTATATGGGTAGGCAACTAGACCTTATTTTCTCTACTGATCCCATTAACTTCATTTCTGTTTTGTTTTTTGGAATCAAAACAAATGTATTCCATATTGCTGTCAAACTATTATGCATGAATTGGGGGCATTTTTATTATTCGATCTATTGTGTTTTGAAGTGTGGATGCAATTTCATAAAAAAGTAGAAATGGAATCCATTGAATCACCTGTTATCACAGACTATCCACGCAAAAAAAGAGTGAATGTTGCTAATAGGAAGCGTCAGCTAGCTAAAGTTGAGCGGTAAGTAATTTTTTTTAGAGGTGATTCATATAAGTGCAAATTATTGACAACAGGAGATGCATTATACTTTTCTAATGTATTCTATACAATACCGTCAAAAGTTGCCCAGGATGCATTTATTTTGAGCTATTGCAACATTCAAAGGCCTGAACGTACTGGCCGGAACCCAAAGAACGGACCATGGAAACAATTTTCTGTTAATTATAGTGTCAGGACAAAACAAAAGCTCACCGTCAAAGTTTGTCAGAAAACTTTTCTTAATGTAATTGGAGTTTCAGCAGGCCGAGTAAGGAATAGTTTCAACAACCATTTTAAAACAGGAACAGTTCCTTCGGAGGACCATAAAAGCTTTAGGCTTAGAGAAACGAAGGAACTGATAGTTAGTTTTATCAAAAAATATAAAACAATAGAAGTGCATTATTGTCGAAGCAAAACCGCAAAACGACAGTACCTTCCTGGCGATCAATCCATTGTTAATATGTGGAAAGCTTTCAATCAGAGGCATCAACTCAACCAAGCTAGATTAAGCTTTTTTCCTATGGTTTTTAACACCTGCTTTATTCCTGGATTTAAACCCCCTTCATCAGATGTCTGCTCGACATGTCTTCAGCTAAAAGAACGTTTGAAAATCGAAAAAGAAGATGAGAGCAAGGTTCAGTTGATGACAAAACTTTGGATCCATAAGTTACGGGGAAAAGCATTTTTCGACATGTTAAAAGAGGAAAAAGAAGGTTTGTTGACAATGTCCTTTGACTGTCGGAAAAATATGACACTCCCCAAAGTTTCTGACCAAGCTGCTTATTACAGTCGACAGATATATTTGTATCTTTTTGGCCTAGTTGTTGGTAGTTCCCATTCGCCTATAACGAAAGAAAACGTACGAGTATTTTTATATTATTGGACAGAAAACGACACACCCAAAGGGTCAAACGAAATCGCATCTGCTGTATTTCACCAGCTTTGCCTTTCAAATCTGGAAGGTATTAAAACTATTCGTTTGGTTTCTGACGGATGTGGCGGGCAGAATAAAAACTCCATTATGATAGGTATGTGTGAGTACTGGCTGGCAAATAGAGCACCACGTCATATTAACAGTGTGGAATTAGTTTTCCCTATTCCTGGACACTCCAACATACCACCTGATAGAGTGTTTGCTCAAATCGAAAAAAAATCAAATCAAAGGAAACCATCGTGGCTGTTGATGAATATTTGTCCATTTACCAGGAACACGGGACTGTAGTGAACTTGGGGTCTTATGAATGTAACGTATTTGATTTTAAAGACGAAGTCTTAAAATTTACAAAGCCACCATAATATAATAATAATATTTAATATTTATTTATTGAAAAATCGCTTACAATTAAGACAAGATAATTTATGATAAGCCTTTAAATGTATTACTTTACGGATCAATTACAAAATTTAAACCATAGAAGCAAAAGAGTGAAAAGCATTAAACTTAATTATTTAAAATACAATTAAAAGTACCTACAGATTAAAAAGAAAAAGAGAATTTAACAGAAGAGTTTGAGTTGAAGAAAGTAGAAAATTAGTTGTAATTATTTGCCAAATACATAAAAACATTAGTTTTAAAAAGAGTTGCATCTTCGATTCTTCTCAGCGCAATAGGTAGGGAGTTCCAGAGGCGGATAACGTGGACAAAAAATTGTCTTCCCGTTGTAAGGTACCGGTATCGTACGATGGGGTTAGAACAAAGGATCGTGTTGATTGAGCGAAAATAATTCTGTTGTGCAAGTAATCAGGTTGTTTAGTTTGCATGACCTTACATATCGTCGCTGTTTAAGAAAACCGGCATAACTCGAAAAACTTGATTTTTTAGTTTATTATACCAGCAAACTCAGAAAAAAATTCTCTACATTTCTGTAAAATCGGCATAACTATAATGCTTCAGAATACCGCTAGGGGGATAATGTGCCAATTTTCACTTCGCTTTATTTCGTTGTGTATTTATTTGGAAAATGGGCATAACTCAATAACTGCCAAATGTTGAAAGAGAACGGACCAATGTTTTGTGTGGAAAAGTGACAAATTTTTGGTTGTGCGCTTAAATTGTTTCCAAAGTTTGTTAAAAAGTATACTATTTGTAGCTGGGTCGGTTTTCTTTATAAGGTAAGTGCACTTTCATAAATTTTTTCTTGTATTAAAATGAATTATGCCACTCTTCTTGATAAATATGGATTTTTTGCTTTTTTCATTGACATTTTAATGACTTATGCCACTTTTCTTTAAAATAAATGTTCGCATTATATCGAATGCCGTAAATAATTACAACTTCATAAATAGTATAACGCATAAATTCTTGGTCAAGGGTCATACACAAAATGAAGGGGATTCCGTTCACTCAGTAATCGAAGGGCACATAAGTCGTTCATTAAGAGGTGGACCAATTTACAAACCAGAACAGTACTATGCCCTTATTCGTAGTGCAAAAAAAACCTGGAAGACCTTACATTGTAACTGAAATGAGCTTCAGCGATTTTCTTAATATAAAAAACCTGGAACCTGAAGGAATTTTCGGAAAACACAGCGTTAAAGTAGCTGAGCTACGAGTTATAAGATTTGAAAAGGCAAATCCAAATAAAAAAATTTTAAAAAATCCTTTACTGAGGAATCTTTTTCCAAAATTGAGATAAGGTGTTGTTGAATAAGTAAAAATACCAACAAAAAACTTACTGTATTATACAGACACAGGTAAATTGCCCATTGGGGATAAAAAAAAAAGAAAGGACTGATTACCCTACTTGAGAATAATCTTATCCCACAGTATTTCATTGAATTTTATAAGAACTTGTGAATGCGGATCTAACTTAAATAAGTTTCATTTCCAATCTATTATAAAACTAATAATCTAAGACTGAAGTAAACGTTTATTTTTATAGCTTACATAAAAAATATCAAAATTTAATTATTTGAAAAATCAGTTCTTAAAAAGAATGTGGAAACAAAGCAACTGAGCTTTTTGTTACAAAAAGTACAAAAATAAGACTTATTTTCAATAGTATATCATCTCTAAGTAAATAAAATTAGTACCTTGAGTAAAAAGTTCTAAGAACTGTTCGATTTTTAAGTTTCTCAAAGTTAAATGTGGGTTTTCCTTGTTCTATGATGAATTAACTCCGAAATTAAAAAAAAAGATTAACTTTTCATCGTGAATTTTTTTCGGAAAAGTGGCACAAGTTAGAAGTGGTAGCAAAATTAATAAAATTTGCAAGCTTACCATAGATTTTTGCTATTTTAATTTTTATTTTTCACTTAACAATATATCGAAATAGCCAAATAAAATGCGACTTTTGAATAAAATAATGCTAAACATTTGAAAAAAATAAAATTATAAAAAAATGTTCAGGCTCAGAACCTTTAAACTGCTCCCCTGAAAAATTCAATTTTTCGAGTTATGCCGGTTTTCTTAAGCAGCGACGATATGTAAGAAGGATAAAGACCGAAATTTCAGAAAACTATTAAGGCTGCAGCCACATATACTTTTAGAAAACACTGAGACATGATCGTAATAACGCAAACTGTAGACATAGCGAGCTATATTATTATAGGTCACATTCAATTTTCGATTGGTCGCAAAATCGGTGTGACAAAAAACTTCGCATCCATATATTAGAACTGGTAGTAAGAGAGTTTTAGCGAGCAATAGTCTTATATGTTTAGGAATGAAGCTTTGGGTAACTCGGAGAGCACGTAAACTTCTATATATCTTACCAACAGCGCTATTTATATGGTCGTTCCAGGTTAAGGTACTATTGAACAGTAGCCCAAGGTTCTTTGCAGTATGAACATATTCTATTTTATTATTACCTAGTTTTAGAGGTGGTAGAGTAGAAAAATCAAATAACTTGTAGAAGATGGGAAGAGAATTTGACTTGAGCGGGTTCAAAACGAGGCAATTATTCTGACACCACTGCAGGATAGTTGACAAGTCTAAATTCATTAGATCTATTGCCTCTTCCTTATCACAAAAAGGGCCGGCTTATTAGAAGTTGCACGTCATCGGCATATAAATGAATAGAGCAATGTTTGATAATTTGAGGAGGTTCGTTTATGTAAAGCGTAAATGGAACAGGACCTAGGATTGAACCCTGTGGTACACCTGTTGGGTTGTAAAGGAAGTTGGACGAATTTCCATTGACTGACACACATTGCTGTCTTTGGTTAAGATAGGAGTATATCAGTTTAGCAGACTCAACAGAGAATCCAAAGTTATTTTGCAGTTTTAGTTGCAGCTTGGAGTGATTGACCGTATCAAACTCTTTGGAAAAATCCAAAAGCGTCAAAAATGAAACATGTCCATTACCCATCGATACTCTGATATCATCTGTGACACAAAGCAAGGCTGATACGAAACTACACTGTGGGCGAAAACCTGACTGAAACGAACTAAGCAGGTTGTGCATCGACAAATGTTTTTGTATTTGTTTTAGTACAGCTTTTTCAAAAACTTTCGAAAGAAATGGAAGAATAGCAATGGGTCGAAACTCCATAGTATTGCCTGCTTTCTTTTTAGGGATAGGAATAATACGCGTCTTCTTCCACTCTAGTGGAAACTCAGAGGTAGTAAGAATAGTGTTAAAAATGTAGGTAATATAGGGTAGGACATATGGAAGTAATATTTTAATGAACTTGGGGTTTATAAGATCGAGGCCGGTGGCGTTTGACTTGATTGACAATAAAGCCTCAACAACGTCCTCTTCATAAAGTCTTTCGGACATAAAAGTATAATTGGAGCTAGGAGGAGGTAGGTAAGAAGCGGGAGGAAGTCTTTCTAGCTCAGGATAATTACTTAAAGTAGTCGAAGAAACGAACTTTTCATTGAGGGTATTACAGTCGATGTCATCTGGCGTCTTTAAAGGGTCTTTCCCAATTCCGAGTTTTTTAAGATTGCTCCAAAGTTTTTTACCAGGAGTGAATGAAGTAAATTTGATTTCATAGAATTGGGATTTCGCTGCTCTGATTTTCATAACTACCTGATTGCATAGAGCGCGATAAATTTGTTGAAATGTTTCCAGTTTATATCGTCTCCAGTGACTGTAGGCGACATCGCGCTTAGACATCAAGGCTATAATATCGGAATTAAGCCAGGGTGGAGAGTTGTGCTTAAAGGTTGTGGTTTTGAGGGGCACATGTTTATCAAACAGCAGATTAACATTATGCTTAAAGAAAGCAACTTGCTCGTCAACTCCTTGCATATAAAACAGCGAGTTCCAATCTATTGAGTAAAAGTCGTTTGTTAAGTTTGACGGAATTATATATTTAAAGTCTCTATATTGAAAGCTATTGTCATGTACCATCGGGGCAAGGTTTAGGCATACAAATAACAGATCATGCTTGGAGAAACCAGGTGCAGAGAGCTGGTCATAGAGTACGACCTTATCAGTGTCGCTGGTAATAAAAAGATCTAAAAGAGTGCTGGACTCAATGCAGTGGTGAGTGGCAACGGAGGTGTTAATGGAAAACAAATTAAGTGCTTTAAATATATCGGTGAAGTGACTAGATTTAAGTGGGTCTAAAAGGTTGCAGTTGAAGTCACCGCAAAGCAGAACATTCGGATAGCAACAAGAAAAGGACTCAAGCATTTTTACTAGTGGATCAATACTTATAAAGTTATATGGACGGTAAACGGAACCAACCAGAACACTCTCTGCATTACATATAACATTAACGAATACAAATTCGAAACGACAATTAGGTATGTCCATCGACGTATAAATAGGAGTACAACGCAGGCCATCGCGCACATAGACAGCAGCACCTCCGCCAACTCGAAATTTTCTGTCCGAACGAAAAAGCTTATAGTCATTCAAACTGTAAACATTATCACTGATTCCTGTGTCGAACCAAGTTTCAGAGACAGAGATAATATCAATTTTTGACTCCACAAACAGATATCTAAGTTCCCCCAATTTGTTGATAAGACTTTGCGCATTGATTTGACAGACTCTCAATCCTTTTTTCTGTAAACATAGTATTCTAATCATATTAAACAAATTAGTGTTTTCGCTTCCGCCAATGAAACCCCCACTATTGACAGCTGTGTGGTTTGACATGCAAACTATGAAGAACAGTGATGGCGCATGAGACAGAATCACAGATGCAATAACAAGTTAGATCCATAGAAGAGAATATTTGGCAAGAAACTACACACAAATTACGTAACATTTATAAAAAACTTTACAAATTAAGAAAATCTATAGAAGAGAAGAATTATAATAAATGGAAAATTATTTTATGTTAGCTTTCTATTTTTTGTTTTGAACATTGCTTACGACGGAATCTGGTTGTCTGCGTACAGCTTCGTTTAATGATTCGATGTTGTTGATGGTAAAGCTCTCCTCGTTAGCAGAGAGTTTGACAAAAATAGAGCCACTACTCGTGTTCGCAGAGTACAGTTGATGATTTCTTCGCATGCTTATGGCACGCTGCAGAAGAGTGCGGGTGTTTTTAGTTAAACTTTCATTCAGAAAACAGGCGTGGTTTGATTGAAGTCCAAAGTCACGTAGGCAGAGTTGTTGTTGTGGTTGTCCTTTACGATAAGCCGCTACAGATTTGAGAAGAATGTTTTTCTCTTGGATTGAACCATCCACCATCCACCATCCGCTTGGCATTTCAAATTCAATACATCAAAGAGATTCATTTTAAAAAGAGGAAAATCGGCCATAATTGGCATTCGGGGTGAACCCTGTTATAAGTCTGACGTTGTAGAATTGAAGCTAAACTTAAAAAAGAGCAAACTCTTTTCTTCAATGGCACCAAAACGACTGCCTTTAGGTGTAAAACTCAAGAATGCAATGCTCAATGATGTGGACAATTTGTTAAAAAAAACACTTTGGATCTAATGGGAAGTCTTTGGAATTGCTTAAATTATACAAAGATATTTTAGATATCAATGACACCCATGATGAACCAGAAAACATCGAAACTGACCCTATTTGCGAGAACAATGAACCGGACATATTAATCAGGATATAGTTATTAAAATTATGTTACTCCTTTTGTTATACTTGTCTTTTAACATTTTTTCTTTTCAAAGAAAATAAAAATAAGGAAGTGTTTTATAAAGAAAAACTTTATTTAAACATTATTATAACACATGAATTTCTCCAATATTGTAAGTTTTGTTAATTTATTGGAATTAATTTTATTTATTTTTTGTTTTTAATACAAACCTAATAAAAAAAATTGCCAAATTATATCTGTTTTATTTTCAAAAACAATCTATTCCAAGAACAAAATTTCAAAAAGCATCTATTCCATTTGATGATTTTCAAAATAACAGTATTCCAAAATGCATTGTTAAATAAATCAAAGACGGTTTGACTTCCAAAGGAAAATAATATTCAGTAAGGACCGAATATCCAAACAGAACCATAAAAACAAAACACAAATATACGATTCATTATTTAAGCAAAAATAATCACACTGCATTTATTAATGTTGAAATGCAATTCAAGCTTAAACTAGTGAATTATTGTTTCAAGATCTGACTTAAATTTAATTGCGCCGGAGGGAGGGATCTTATACTTGTATATAGCTAAAAATCTGATTTGTACGCTGATACAAAAGACACTTAGTATATGAACGATCAAATGGCAGGTCATTTATACTATAGGGTGTTTTTTAAAGAGGTATACAACATTTTTTAAAAATAAAACACAACAAATTCTATTCATTTGGTCATTCCATTGACAAAATTTTGGCTTTATTAGCTCACAAATTTTATTTAGTTTAATATTAATTTCTGGCATATGGCCTCCTTGACCGCGCCTTATGAACGCCATTCTGTCGGTCCAATTTTGCACCACTTTTTCGAGCATACCAGGTCTTATTTCATCAATAGAGCATCGAATGTTGGCTTCTAAGTGATCAATCGTTGCTGGTTTATCAGCATAGACCAGAGATTTGACGTACCCCCACAAAAAGTAGTCCAAAGGTTTCAAATCACACGAGCAAGGTGTGGCCAACTCACAGGTTCATTTCTTGGTTGCACGCGCTATATGGCTGGTTGCGCCGTCTTGTTGGAACCATTTCTCCTCCAAATGATTTCCAATGACATGAGGAATAAAAAAATCACGAATCATTTGCATGTAGCGTTCGCCATTCACGGTAATATTGGCACCGGTAAACCACACCAAAAAGTGATTTTTTCCAAAACGACAATTCTACTTGTTTACAAACCCCTGAACCCAGGAATGAGCCTTATTGCTGGAAGATGATTTGACGATCAAAATCTTGTTTAATTTCCAGTTGACTCTTAGCCCATTCACAGAACACACGACGCAATTGATGGTCCGCTGGCTTTAATTCTTGCACCAGTTGGATCTTATATGGATGTAGACCAAGATCTTTCCTCAAAATGTTCCAAGTAGTGGACGGGCAGAGACCGAGTTGCTGAGAACGGCGTCGGATCGATAAATTCGGGTCCTCTCTCACACTCACGTCTACAGCGACGATGGCTTCTTCTGTACGCACGGTACGGGCTCGATTTCGATGAATATTATCACAAAGAGTAAATATGGTCATGAATCGTAAACGTTGTTCTGGTGTAAGTCTTTCCATTGTGATTTGCCAAAGTATACTGAAAAAAAAACACACTCTATTAGTATGACAGATAGTTTGACAGTTATCCCTATCAGAAGTCTTATATCTCTATAAAAAAACACCATATACTTACTAAACGGGCTCCCGACCCGTGAAGAGTCTCTGCCTTAGCTACTGCAGCCTGCTTTCAGTTTTCCAGACCAAGCGCTCTGGAATCCGCAATGGCTTCGTCTTTAAAACGGAATTTCGGTCTGCCGTGTCGTATCGAAACTGGGGGCTGGGAGTCGAAGATCCTCTTCGCTGGAGCATTACTCTATATTCGGTCGATGTGGCCGAGCCAATGTAGTCGACGTGATTTAGCTTTTAGGACTACATCCACATCTTGATACAGCTCATAGAGTTAGTGGTTGTATCTTCTCCGCCATTCGCCTTCCTCGCACTCATGACCAAATATACCATGGAGTATTTTTCTTTCAAAATAACCCAATATTAGCTCCCCTTATCTACTTATCGTCCAGCACTCGGCACCATAAAGTATAGAACTGGCAGGATTAAGGTTCGATAGACCATACATTTTGTCCTTCGAGTGAGGAGTTTTGAACCCATTTGTTTCGCTAAACCGAAGTAGCAACGATTTCCTAAGGTTCAATCACCGAAAAAGCTGGGAACGGCCGATAATGTCGATTCCGTTGATCTTTTCCAGGATTTGCCTCAGTGTGGAAATTTGGTCTATTACCGATCTGCTGGGCCGGAAGCCACACTGGTACGTGTCGATTAGTGTATTGCAGAACGGATTGAGACGTTCACACAGTACGTTAGATAAAATCTTACATGCGACATTTAGCAAGAATATGCCTCGATAGTTCGAGCAAGATGGGGCGTATGGAGCTGATAGTCCAGTCATCGTGCATGCTTTATTCCATCCATAATTGGTTGATGATTTGGTGCATGCGCGAAAATCAAAACATCACCTCCGTATTTGGAAAGCTCTGCTGGTAAGCCATCAGAGCCGGCGGCTTAATTGTTTTTAAGTTTTCTGCTATTAAAAGAATAAAGAATTTGCAAAAGAAATAAAGAGAAGTGGGCCAATATGACTGCCTTCATGTACTCCAGAAAACTTTTTAATTTCAACAGGCAAGACATTTCCAATTTTGACGTATTGTTTGCGTCCAACCAAATATATTTTTATCCAATCAAGAAGCTCAGATTGAGATCCAAGCGTCTCTAGTTTTTTTACGAGTACATTGTTTTGTACACGAGCGAAAGCCTTTGAAAAATTGGTATTGATTTTCCAAACTATTAAGACAGTAATTTGTGCAGATCGATTAATTAGTCGTTGTCGAGCAACCACTCATAAAACCATGTTGGTGTTCCAATATATAATATGGTACAATACTGTAAAGTTTGTTCTTACTTTAGGGATCAGCTGTAGTTGGGCCATTCGTTTGTAATTATCAACAGATCCTCTTGTTCCTGACTTATCCAAAGGAGTTATGAAGAAATCGCTTTTAAGCGTCCAAGAAAGACCTCGCCTTAATGCTTTTGAAAATAAAACTATGGGCTACTTGATTTAGCTTCCACGTTTTTAAAAGAAGGGGTTGAACATTATCTGGGAAAACATTTTAGAACCATCCGTATACCACTTTAGTCCTATTTGGCGGTTTGGTGGGCTATTCCTAGCCCATGCTTCTCTATTTGGTATCTCCGTAGAGAACCGCTTATTGAAACATAATGTTTTTTGAAGGCGGTCTGTAACCCCGCATTACCCACTGCCTATATATCTCAGTTACAAGCCCGATATACTTACTTGAGGTGTGGTTGTCCGCTGTACTGCCATAGACAAAGCCACAAATCGTGATAAGCTAAGCAAAGTTCACCGAGCAGCTTGTCTATGAACCGTGAAGGAAATTTTTCGACTTTACACCAAACAAACCCAAAACACAAAACATACCCTTAAAAGATAGCTATGGACTTTTACCTACTTCTCTAAATTAGCGCCTTAATTCTGAGGAAGTTCATCTGTCTCTTTGTTGTTTGTGTATTGGCATTAAGGGTGCAAAATCTGTTATATTAGCTACACGATTGTATTTTACCTTAGTTTAGAGGCTTTTTGGTTAAGGTAAGCTTCCTCTAACTATTGGTTTTATGAATCATATTGCCTAGATTTCTTGTGTCACAGTCTTGATATACATCTTGGTAAATCTCACGACATTAGTTCTACAACACCGGACGAATAGCTCCTGACAACCAATTTTTTGTCATGAAAATACATTACGACGCATCTTCAATGCACACATCCAGAACTGGCATTTCAGGTAGAAGTTGGTACTCGCAGCCGATCATCGGTGCCAGAATGTCTCGCATGATCGCAGACACTTTGGCTTGAATGGAAAGGCCAAACCCAAGCCGTCTGCTGTTGTTTTCATATCCACCTTCACAATGGCCTAGGTGTGATGAGATGCATTCTTCCCCGAGTGTTATACTATTAATCTCGTTTTTTTCTTCACGCAATCAAGTGTCAGTCTCTTTTATTCTTTTTGATTCCCCCGGGGGGTTCTTCATGCATTGTTAATCCACATAGCAACACACTCGCATCGAAAACAGGATCACTTGGAGAAAATTCAATAAATGTTGAAAACGAAAAAATAAATAAATAAAAGAATTAGATCCTCTCAACTACCTCAAAGTAAATAAATATTATCAAAGGGGCCAAGGGATATGTGCAGAGGTATGCCTTAACGATGATGACTTCCTCAAGTAGCGTGTGGGTTATATACAACATTGTTGTATATAATGCGCACTCGGTTTTCGGTTCGGGGGAATTTCAAAGCGCGATACGACCCCATGCCACTTCAATTCAATGTCTCACTCGAACACAAAAGCCAGAAATGCATTCTAATGAGACATACAGATGAACAATGGGAATTGAGAAATGAGATAAATGCCTTCAGGTGGATCACAATCTTATGGCTGAACAATAAAGATGTCATTCTTTTGCCTTGGCGTGTCGACTTGACGGCAATGCATAGGAACACTTATGAGTGTATGGATTACCCCCCTTCCGACCAGCTCATACTTTTATTCAAATGTGTAATACCTTAAGGAGTTGGATATTAATTCGAATTGGTGAAGAACTCTAGAGTCTAGAAGCTGGCTAAGTGGACCGATGATGTTGCGCTCAGTATTCTTTATTGGTATTCTTGGCTGTATCTCCATTTTGGAGAGTGTCAGTGATCATAAAAGCGGAATGGGACAACGAAAGAAAGAGCGAGTTCGGTTGATACGTTTTCATTCGTTTAGGCCAATAAAAATGACATTGAATTATTTTGATCGGTGGTAAGCAGAACGGTTTGTATTAGGCCATCCCTATTGGGTGCTGTTGTAAACAAATATTTATCAAAGATTATCTAATGTGTTGGAGGAATAATTGGAGGTCAGAAGTTGACTCGGTAGTGACAAGCATTTAGAGCTTTGTTCGTCAATTCGTTCTACTAATTGTTCCACAACGAGGCTGCAACAATTTCAAACGATTTGATTTGGAAACAAAAACATAAATTTAAAATCTTATAAAAACATTATAAGCTAGATAGATAGATCGATTTATTTCGCATATAAATTTACTAAGGTATGGTTACCACAAGTTTTATAGTACAGAGATATGATAATTTGTATTTTTCTTCTGAAATATTATTTACAAAATATTAGAAAATACGAAAAAACCTCCAATTAAAAAAGAAAAAAAAATGTAATACATAATAGATATCTATTTATATTTAATAAATCCATTAAGCAATGTATTTTTGGCTATAGGAAAGACGCCAAACTAGGTTAACTAGTACTAATTAAAAACTTATTAAAGAGATAACAAAATTGGAATTTAACAAAAATTACATGTTGCAACAAAATTATCACAAATATAAATAAATTAAAATAGATAAATAAATAAATCAATATACTAATAAATAAAAAAATAAATATGTAAATAAAGAAGTAAATAAACAATCGAATAAGTTAGATAAATAAATAAATAAATAAATATACTAATAAATAAAAAAATAAATATGTAAATAAAGAAGTAAATAAACAATCGAATAAGTTAAAAAAATAAAGAAGAAAATTATCACAGATAACTAAATTAAAATAAATAAATAGATAAGTAAATCAATATTATAAATAAATAAATAATTAAGTAAGTTAATTAATAAATAATTAAGAAGAAAAAATATTAAATAAATAAAAAAAAATAGTAAATAAATAAATAAATAGGTAAACAAATAAATAAATCAATAATTAATGATTTAAAATACATATAAGTAAATATAGTATTACAAGCAACAAAAAACGCAAAAAGGATAAAATAATAGCGTACATCTCTACGATAAGGTATTTAAATTATTTACAAGAGGGTTGTCATCAAATTCACAGCGGTCTAGGAAATGTAGGTTGTAGCGTCGCCTTTAAACTTGATCTAGGCGACTCCTGATTTTATTCGTAGGACCTCACTCGCCTGAGGGACTCTTGATTTGAAAAAAGAAAATGTCGCGTCACGATTGATTATTCGTCTACCGCGCGTATGCTGTCCGGAGACTACAGTGCACGCTGAATAGGCGAAGAAGCAAACGGTCTGATAGCAATCGTAATTCATAAGTCTTGCTGGTCGGGTTTTTCCCATAGGCTGATGTTTATTAACAAAAAAATGTGTTTGTGGGAAAAATACTGGCAATGCTGAAAATAGCGCGGAGCTACGAAGGCAAGGAATGTGTCGCTTTTTCCAAAGACGGTTAGGATAACCTTCTAAAGGAGGAAAACGGCAAATTCACGCAATACCGAACCCAAGTGTGGCACCTTCCTTCGGACGCTTAGTCTAAACTTCGCGAAGCGAGATGCAAAACCTGAGTGAGTTTGAACTGATTCGTTCAGCGCTTTTATACAAAATCGTAGGGAAGTTTTTTAGAGTTTTAACATTGAAGCTTTTTGTTTGGCATAGTCAGTGATGGCGAAACTTTTCAGCGTTGCCGTGTTGTCATACATTTGGTATTATTTATGGGAGTGAATGATAAATTATTTCTTAAAATTAACAAAGTTTGGTACAATTCATTTTCTTAAACCTAGGATTATTAGTATTGCTACAAGGTTAAGTTTTTGAATTCTATCTAAGATCATTTCAACATTCGCTTTATCGTGAATGTCCAACGTTGAATGATACCACGGTTAATTAAGCAAACATTTTCAACAACTTATTTCCAGATGTCTGTAGTTTTTTAATATGGCACTTTGCACAATTTCCCCATGCTTGGCATCCATATAACAGAATTGCCTGAAAAATTACCTTATGGATAATTATTTTATTTCTATTTGAGAGCAGTGACTTTCTATTGATCGCAATTTTTTTGAAGGTGTTTGTAATATGAGTACTAAATGTCAACTTGGTATTTAAATATACTCCTAAATATTTTACAGAAGATTCCCAACTAATGTCTTTCCCATTTACTTGTAAGCGGCCACTGGGGAGAAAGAAAGTTTTTCTCTTTCTAGTGAAAAGGATAGCTTTTATTTTCTCCTCGTTTAATTTTACTTTCCATTTATTGTAATATCCTTGTAGTATTTCCATTGCATTGTTTAGATTCCTCTCAATGTCAAGGACGAATTCATGAGATGAGAATATTGCAGTATCATCCGCGAAAATAGCTGCCTCACAATTTGGAAGACGGGGAAAGTCCAATGTATACAGGTTAAATAAAATAGGCCCAAGAACTGAGCCTTGGCGAACTCCTAAATAAAAGTACACTAGGTTGGAGGCACCACTGTTGACGTAGACTTTAAAACAACGATTTGACAAGAAACTGCGTACAATTTTACAGATATAAGCGGGAAACTTTAAATTTATCATTTTGGATATAAGTCCGTCATGCCAAACGGTATCAAAAGCCTTTTCGATATCGAATAGTATCATTCCCGTAGATTTGCCTACTGAACGATGACTTTTGATATGGTAGCAAATCCTAAGTACTTGATGACTCGTGCTATGAAAAGGTCTAAAGCCAAATTGTTCCTTTGGATAGAAATTGTATTGGAAAATGTGCTTGGCAATTTTTTCCTTTAAGACTTTTAATTGGCCTGTAACTTTCAATTTTTTCAGCCGATTTACCTTTTTTTTATCGGCACTTCTTTGGCTGATTTCCATTTATCAGGAAAATATTCTATCTTTATGCAGGCATTTATGATAAATGTTAGAATTGTTTGTCCAGATATGGGCATTTGTTTAATGTAGATATTTTTAATTGAGTCAAAGCCTTCAGCCTTATGTATTCGTAAGTCATTAATTAATAATTAGGTGTCTTCTTTGAATAGTGGTATTACCAAAAATATTTGTATTTGCATCCCCTAAATTAGATGCAACAGAAGGATTGTGGGTAAATCCGCATTCAAGGGCGTTTGCTTTATCTTAATCAGTGCAGTATAAATTTGTTGTATATTCTGTCAAGAAGGGAAGTTACATATTTTTGTTTTTTAACACCATTGCAATATTCCGGAAAGGTTTCACATTTTTCTCAAGTGAACTTAATTTTTTATTCCATTCGTTGTTTCGATGTTCGGAAATAAATTCACATAATAGTTTATTATGCCCCGAAACTTGACATTTAAAGTAAGATTGAAGATATCTTTGCCAATATCTTCTGTTAATGTTTCTCACCTCAATAATTGCAAGAATGTAACGAGGTAGCCTAATAGAGAATATTTTTCTAGGAACTTTAGCAACACTTTTGTCGACAGCATCTACAATTTTTTCTGAAAAATTTAACATTCTAAACCAGTTTTAACAAAATTTGTCAGAAATTAATAAGCTTTCATCGACAAATTCATAGGGCCGCTCAATTTACTTAAATTTTGAACAGCCTTAAGCACGTGTTCAAATGATTCCGAATTTGAGACAATGTCCAACAATTTAGCACAAAAAACATTTGCTAAAATGTTAAAGCTTTCCATAAAAATATTTTTAGTAATTTGGTCCCAATAGCTATGCCAAATTTTTGAAAATGTTTTATAATGGATCGTTGAAAATTGTTCAAAAATTCTCATTAAAATATGATACCCGTTTAAGAGCGAATAACAATTGGCAAGGAATTTGACGGACGCTATGGTATGAATATATGTTCGATGAGAAATTGTCCTCTTCCATTGACGGAATGATGGAAAGATTATTAGCATATTTCTTTTTGTGTCTATTAACGAGCTTTAGGTCGCTGCGTGAGACAATGTAACTATCCACCCTCTGCAATTATGGTCTTTGAGCACGCTGCTTCCAGTTGACCGGACTAAGCGTGATTGCGTTCACAATGACTTGGTTACTTAATAGGAGGTTCGGCCTTCCTCGTTGTCATTTGAATCTGGAGACTGGGAGTCAAAAATTATCTTGGCTGGAACATTATTACCAATTCATCGATGTAACCGAGATGATGTAGTGAACGTGTTTAAACCGCTTGTACTTCATTCTCATTGTCTCATTGGTATTGTCTTGTTGGTATATCCAAGACAGGGGTAAGAAAATGTTTTTCACTTTTGGAAATGACCGTTAGAGCAAACGATTGTAGTTGTTTCCGTTCATTGTTGTGGACAAAAACTCCAACTCGATTGTGCTATATTGGGTAATAGCTCCCCACACCATTACACCTGATGAACGGCTGTGATGTCTAACCAAAATAAGCTCCTTCTTTCTTAGATCATGGAAATAAAAGTTGTAACCATGGAAGCCAACAGGGTTAAACTTTTTTCCATCAGAAAAGACAACGCGCTTCCATTCACTGCTCCAAGCGACATGTTCTCTTGCAAAATTCATTCGATGCTCCTTGTGTACTTGCCTCAAAACAGGTTTCTTTTGTAGTTTTCCTCTGTATAGTACCACTTTTTCGTATTATCCTTCGGACCGTTGCTATGCTGGCTGGTACTCCGCTGTTGGCCCTTATTTTTGTTTACTGTTTACAACAGTCTTACTTCTATTTAGCCGCCTTGCAATTTCTCGGCCTGAGAGTCCTAACTCCTTGAAAGCAGCTATTTTTCCTCTTGCAGTCCCTGTCAAAGTATTTCCGGAACTCATTTTTTTTTCAACTAACTAAAAACAGTTCTTTCCAACGCTCTTTTGAATATTCTTTACAAAACTTGAAAAAAAATCGCTTATGTGAACTCCTGCAATGAAATATTCGCAATGGCCTCATCCTAGTGCCGCATATTTTTGTTCGCTTTTCAAGTAGTTCATTGTTTGATCTTGGGAAATTTCAGCGGTCGTTTCTTATTTACCCTTTAATTTTATGACTTCCTATTTCGAAAATATGTACCTTTTCGCAGGTAGTCAAAGTTTCCGGGTATACAATTTCCAACAGGTATAAAGACTGAAAATCGATTGCAAAATGTATGGCCGCTTCCTTGTGATCCCCAGTGTATACCTCGACGCCACTTGAATAGGACACCCTGTACACTCTATTTGCAATTGCTCATAACTCGAAAGCGGAATGATAAAATAATGATAATATGCCCGTTATCTTTGTCCAACTCTTCTTCTTTCTCTGTGACAAAATTGCAAGTTCTGGAAAAGAGCCGTTATATTTTTATACCCTATTCTAGGGGTATATTAATGTTGACGCATAGTTTGTAACATACCTTAATATTGCCCGTAGACCCATAAAAGTTACTATATTTATGATCAGCATCGATAGTAATGTCGATATAGCCATGTCCGTCCGTCCGTCCATCCGTCGGCAAAAATTAGGCCTTTAAACTGGACCTAGAGAGCTGAAATTTTAACCATATACTCTCTAGGGTCCCGAAATAATCAAGTTTACGAATTTTTGAAATCCGCCCACAACTCAAAAAAACAATATATCGTATGATCTATGACTCCTAAAACTGCTCGGGATATAAAATTTTTCAAAATCCGCCCACTGACACGCCCACAAATAAATAAAACAATTTTATTGAAAAACCAAAATTTGAGCCAGGGAGCTGAAATTTTTAATATATACTCTCTCGGGCCCTTTAAGCTCATGTGTAAATATTTTCAAAATCCGCCTACTGACACGCCCACAATTTAAAAAAAAACTTTTTTTGAAAATCCAAAGTTTGAGCTAGGGAGCTGAAATTTATAATATATACTCTCTATGGGCCCTTTATGCTCATGTGTTAATTTTTTTTTAAATCCGCCTACTGACACGCCCACAATTAAATAAAACAATTTTATTGAAACACCCAAGTTTGAGCTAGGGAACGTTTTTTTTTTAATAAAATCCTTTAAATGTTATATAACAAAATATGTAGAGCGTTCTTAACAATTCAACCATACTTAGAGTTTTGCCACGCCCACTTATGAGGGATAGGAATAGGAATAGGGTATCCAACAGTTCGCCCAAGCGGACTGTAGCCCGTCCCTATGTTTTTTGTTAATGTCGATAATTAAATTTAAAAAAAACCTAAAATGGGTCGAGGAAAAGCATTAACCGAGGCGGAAAATGGACAAATCAAAGCTTACAAGGACGCTTACTTTCCTATTGCCAAAATAGCTAAAAAAAAATCGAGAGGAGCCGACACGTTTTTAAGTAATGAGTATGAATATGGAAAAAAACATAAACGGCCGGACACACAGCGTGCTTACTAATGCGGAAAGGCGACTTATTTTAAATTTTAAGAAAAGCGTCAAATTCTCACGACTCTTTGGCAAAAATCAGGGATAAATGCGGTGTCTGGGCAAGTCTTACAACTATGCGTCGTGTTATTTCGAAAGCTAAACATCTAAAAAGACTGAAAATCAAGAAGAAGCCACCTCTCAACCCGGTTCGAAAAGAGCAACGCCTCAGTTTTGTCGCGCACATGTGACCTGGACTTCGAAGTGGCATAGAGTATTCTTCTCCGATGAAAAAAAAATTAATTCGGAAGGTCCCGACGGCTATAGCTACTATTTCCATGACCTCTGCAAAGAAACACATTATTGGAGTTGGAGGTGTGATGGTGTCGGGGGCCATTTCCTATTATGGAACCTGCCAACTAAAATTTACGTCAACCACAATGAATGCGTTGGCTTACAATGGCAAATTGAAAAAGGCCTTTCCATACTTTCATACTCTTTTTGGACCTCTGCCGTGGATTTATCAACATGATAATGCCCCAATACATAGAGCTCGGTTAGTTAAAACATATATAGAGAGCCAAGACGATTCTCCGGATTTAAATATCATTGAAAATGTTTGGGGATGTTTGACACGTCAAATATATGGATCAGGACAACAATATTCGAGTATACCCGAATTAACCCAAGCCATCGAATTAGCTTGGAGCTCGATTTTACTGAATTGTTTGGCTAATTTGTATACATCCGTTCCAAACCGGATGTGTAAAGTTTTGGAACAGAAAGGTGACTTAACACACTATTAAAAATTTTTGTTTGAATGTAAAATACTCCAATTATCTTAAATTTAAGTTATTTTTGCAATAAAAAGAAACCTCTAAAATGTTCTTTTTTTATTAAAGTGTCCTATTCAAGTGGCGCAAATTTTCGACCGCGCATTTTGCCGGTTTTTGTTTGATAATATTTTGTTAAAATTTAAAGCTTTAGCATTGAATATTCCTTTTGATCAAATAACAGCAATTAATTAACTTTAATTTACAAAAAAAAGGCTTCTAGCATGTTTGGTTTGGGTCCTATTTGCGATACAAAAAAAAATTCTAATTGCGATTTGAACCCATTCCAGTCAGCATAACTACACTCGAACGCAAATAAACGGGGCCACCCGCTACGTTCAAGCTCTGATTCGAGTTTCTTTAAAAGTATACCACATACAACTAAAAAAGTGGTGCCTACAAAAAGTGCTTTTCATGTCCATTAATATAATTTTAAATTTATTCGTAAGTACCGTTAACTCACATTGTAATCAAGCAAGGAACACAATGCTTACGATTTGCTTTGTTTTGATTACCGTTTTTATACCCTATTCTAAGGGTATATTAATTTTGACGCATAGTTTGTAACATACCTTAATATTGCCCGTAGACCCGTAAAAGTTACTATATTTATGATCAGCATCGATAGTAATGTCGATCTAGCCATGTCCGTCCGTCCGTCCGTCCGTCTGTCGGCAAAAATTAGGCCCTTAAACTGGACCTAGAGAGCTGAAATTTTAACCATATACTATCTAGGGTCCCGAAATAATCAAGTTTACGAATTTTTGAAATCCGACACGCCCACAAACTCAAAAAAAACAAAATTTTGGAAAAAATCGAATTTTTAGCTAGAAAGCTGAAATTTTTTATATATGATCTATGGCTCCTAAAACTGCTCGGGATATAAAATTTTCAAAATCCGCCCACAAATAAATAAAACAATTTTTTTAAAAATCCAAAGTTTGAGCTAGGGAGCTGAAATTTATAATATATACTCTCTAGGGGCCCTTTATTCTCATGTGTTAATTTTTTTTAAATCCGCCTACTGACACGCCCACAATTAAATAAAACAATTTTATTGAAACACCCAAGTTTGAGCTAGGGAGCGTTTTTTTTAATAAAATCCTTTAAATGTTATATAACAAAATATGTAGAGCGTTCTTAACAATTCAACCATACTTAGACTTTTGTCACGCCCACTTATGAGGGATAGGAATAAGAATAGGGTATCCAACAGTTCGCCCAAGCGGACTGTAGCCCATCCCTATGTTTTTTTCTACAATGAGGTTAGTCAGTGTCTGTTATAATTTTTTTAGATTTAGTCCAGTGTTTACTCAGCCGCGTTTATTTTTGCGTTTTTTTACGTTGTTAATAATGGATACGACACCTCAGGAAGCAACTCAAGCTGTAGCACTACTTCAAGCAGGCGTTGCGCAACGTGAGGTCGCTCTAAGACTTCAAATTAGCAGATTTTCAGTGCAACGAGTTTACAGACGATACCTAGAGACTGGGACATTCGATCGACGTCCATGTACGGGCAGACCTAGGACTATATCAGCAGCAGATGATTGGTTTATTAAACTTACTATTCTGCGAAATCGCCGCCTAAATGCAGTTTAAGTCCGACAAAGTCTGCGGGACGAACACCAAGTGTTCATTTTTTTTTATTGAAACTATGACTAATAACAAAAAATTAATTGTTTACCCGCAAAGCGAAAGGCTTATCTGCAGGTTAATATATACATATTTAAATTTGGTTATATTATTGGAAAAAGTTTAGATTCTATGTTAGCTAGAAAATTTATTTTCACATTGAATAATGAATGAAAGAGAGTTATGATGAGAACATTTTGTTTCAATAGTTCAGATACCGTCAGAAGGAGACTTTTTGAACAGAACCTGACTCTAAAGAGAGCTGCAACAGGCCCAGCATTAACCGTAGCCCACCGTCGAGCACGCCTTGAATTTGCTCGAGAGCATAGGGATTGGACGTTGGAGCAGTGGGGTATCTGTAATTGTCTGGGCTGCAATTCCTTAACCCTACATACAGCTTTAGTTTTCATTGAACCAATTTGCCGTACACGTGGATTGACTTCTGATCGCTACATTCCTGAAATCCTCGCAGACCATATATTACCTTTCGCAGGATATATCGGGCAGGATACGCTGTTAATGCAAGATAACGCACGACCTCATGCTGCATATGTGGTGATCCAGTATCTACGGGACGTCGGCATTCGTACGATGGACTGGCCAGCCCACAGCCCGGACTTGAATCCGATAGAACATTTATGGGATGAACTGAAACGTCGGATTCGAGCGCGGATACCTGCTCCCCCAAGGCTTCCAGAGCTGCGAATCGCTCTTGAAGAGGAGTGAAATGCTATTCCTCAAGATTTCATCGTCAGGCCCATGAGGTCGATGAATGCAAGGATGCTGGCAGTTATACAAGGCAATAGGAGGCAATACTAGATATTAACCAACAATTTTTTTTAAATTTGTTCTTTGTTATTGGATTAAATTTTGTTTTTTTTTTCATTTTATGATTTTTGAATCAACACAACTGGAAAACGATTCTTTTTTGTATAACCTTAAATAAACACTGAATTAATTGAATAATCCCAATGAGTTTCCATTCATTTTATTCAACATATAACGCACTTTCTGTTGGTACTATTTTTTTAGTTTTATGTGTTATACTTTAAAAGAAAATCGAATCAGAGTTTGAACGTAGCGGGTCGAGTGTACAGTGGAAGTCCCTTATAACGACCTTGCTCATAACGACCAGTCGCTTATAACGTCCACTTTCCTTTCATTTGGTTGGTTTCATTATATTTTAAGCTATTCTTCCGTCGGTTATAACCTCTTCGTTTATAACGAAAGGTCGGATATAACGACCAATTTGGGAAAAAAAAATTAATCGTTTTCGCCGGTTATAACGACGGAATAAGAGAAAATTAAAAAAAAAACATCTGAATATTTCTTGTTCATTCTTGTAATTTTACAAAGGAACGGACTAAAGGTACCTACAAAGTTTCTGCTGAATATTATGGCAGTTTATTTTTTTTTCGCCGAAATAGCTTCTTTTAGATTAGATATAGTTAACGCGTCATTAAAAAGCGGGACTATTAATTTACTGTGTTCTGGTAAACGTTGGAATTTTACTGTAGAGGAAAAGGCGGCGATTATCTTCCGGTTGGAGTTTTATGTTTCACATTCAACCGTATAAATAAAAAATCCAACAGTCAACTAACCCTGAAATTGATAAACCGTTATTGAGGTGGTTTAGAATTAAGAGAAAGCAAAACATCCCGATAAATGGACCAATTCTTATCGGACAAGCTGAAAAGTTTGAAAAATTGTTTGGAAATAAGGACTGAAAATGTTTTGAGGCCTGGATAAGACGCTTTAGGCAACGTAACAACATTGGTTTTGGGAAAGTTTCAGGCAAAGCAGCCAAGGTCGACACGGCGCTTTGTTATGATTGGATTAAAAAAGTTTGGCTTAATCTGTGACAGGGTTATTCAGATGAGGACATCTTTAACGCTGGTTAAACTACCCTATTCTGTTCGCTTGCTCCGGATAAATCCTTTTGATTCAGAGGTGTACTCTGCATGGATGGAAAATTGATCAAAGATAGAGTAACAGTTATGATCGCTTGCCATGACGGATACTATAAAAAGGAAACTTTTAGTGATAGAAGAACCAAAATTCCCTCGTTGTTTTAAAAATATTAAGTCCTTACCGATCTTCTATAAAGCAAATAAAACTGCATTGGATGACATCAGGCATTTTTGCTGATAACTTCATAAATGGGATAAGGAGTTAAAGCGACAATACAAAAAATATTTTGACTGCAGACTTGTCGTATCTAGTCATCCGGCCGTTGAAAACTTAACCTCAATAAAACTGATCTTCCTACCTTTAAAAAAAAGCATCCATTTTGCAATCTTTGGACGAAGGAATAATAAAGAACTTAAAAGTACACTTCCGTTAATTTTTTGTTTTAAAAGTGATTGAATTGGATATTTCTTTCAATCCTTCTATACTGGATGCAGTGCTCATGATATCCAAGTCTTGGAGCGATGACACGCAGAAGACTGCTTTTCTATAAGCATGCTGGATTCTTTTCATCAGAACCTCTAATTGCGGGCTCAGCTTTTGTTGAAGAGGACAATATTCCTATAAGCGTACTATTGGGTAGAATCAGAAACGGAGTAGTTGCACCCGAAGAATGGGAGTAATATGTTGAGATTGACGACAATGTATTCACATCCCTGATGGAAACTGACGAAGACATTGTACAGAAGGTACATTTCACACAAGCAGAACATGAAAACAGTGAACCAGATGATGAAGATCTCGAAGAAAACTTCACTCCTCAAAAACATGCAATAAAAGCTATTGAATTGTTGCGGACTTTTGTCTATTTTAATGAGTTTGGTGAGAACACAATAAAAAGGCTTTCTTTTTTAGTAGCAGATTTTAACTTTACTTTTTTTAATTGCCTCTATAAAAAACAAACAAAAATTGATTATTTTGATCAGAAACTTTTAAATGAAATAAAATTCAGTGTGGTTGAATTTAAATTAAGAATAAAATGAATTCCTTTTGTCTGTAAATGTAATTTTGAATATTTGTAGAAGGCAGTCGGATATAGCAACCGCCGGTTATAACGACCTCATTTTGTGGGTCCCTTCACCGTCGCTATAAGCGACTTCTACTGTATATATTTTACATGCACGCTAAAGATGGTAGCTTTTTTATACATGCATTTTTATCCTCGTCGCCACTATAATGAACTCGATAGGAAATAAGACGCACGCCAGTGAACTTATACTTTATACTAACAGTTTAATTTACGACTTAAATGTTTAAGTCTAAATATGATACAAGCGTATTGCATGGTGGAGGACAAACGACTTAATGACTGATTATTTGTCCAAATACATTGCGCCATAGCTGTCTACTGAGCTTTTAAGTACAGTTTGAGTACAGTGAGTTTCTTCTATTCCGATATTCTCTACAGATCCTTATATAGAATTGTGTCAGTCCCAAAATGTATTGGAATAATTTCAGTACAAATCGCAAAATAAACCCATTTTACCATATATTCCAGTTGAGGAACACACATGGATTCAGATTTACAAAATCTGACTTAAATTACGATAGAGATTGATCATTAATATGGATTGATGTTGTGACCATGGGATTCGGCTCACATTGTCAATGACATTTGTGAGGTTTCTCTCAAGAGAAGCCTGCACTACCTGTTTCATTCTGTTTCCGCACATACGAGGATTAAAATAAGTAACAATGCTAACGTACCATTCCACAGAGCGAACAATGTGAAACATTTTTGCGAACCTTAATGGAGTTTGTGGTCTCGCGACATTCCATTTGGAATAAAAAGTACAAATAATTTATACACCGCGGAAAGGCTACATTCGTGCACTTACCAACTGCATGCTGGGCTGGCAGTGTTTTCTGCAAATGACAATTGAATGCTGGATCAAGCGGCAGGACATGATTAGATAAAGGAAGTGCTTTGGCACTCTATGGTGGGTTACTTTCAAGATGTCGGTTCGAAGATAATTGGGAATTTTCAAAGACTTTCTTAATGTGGCGCTTGTTGTGGACCTGATCGTAAAAAAAACCGCTGTCACCTTTTTCTATGTAAAATGGCAATTTATCATCCAACCCCATTACGGTGAAGGAGGCTATTGTGTTAAGTTTTTGAGACCTGTATGATTGCAGCTTCAAGGGCCTCCCAGATGACATAAGTTATTTTGGTGAAACCATTGCAATGTCAATCATCAATTGTCGATCCTATATTGCCATTCTCAACCAGACTGATCCCGATGTTCATAAATATTTGGCAACATCTTGTAAATGCGTTAGCCTGACATTTTCATTGCCTAACCTTTCTCCCTATTAGTAGAGGCCAATCGAATCGCATCCTATCTCTGATGCGCACAAAAAATAATTAAAATTAAACAGAGAACCCTTTTCACCTTTGAAGATCCTTTTGTCCTGATTTATTGTATTCCCCGCAAAAAGGAGCTGCACAACGAGACACAAGGTAATCAATGTTTATTGTTATTGTGAATTTCCATTCGACGCGGAACTCATATTAGACGTCTTACAAGGACATCCCCTTTGATTATTTGCGGAAATTCATTAAATTTCCTCGCGCCGTGCTGTCACCCCTCTGTACAAGAAAAAAACGAGTGACATCACTTTTGCCGAAAAGATCGACAAAACTCAATCGAGTAGAAAACTGAACAATCGCCTATTCCTTGGCATTGCGTAAATTGCTTGTACCTCTGTCCTAAAGAGTTGAGTGTGTGGCAAGGAATTGTCACACATTGTCTAATGAATATCCCTACAACGAACGAGAACGATCGACGTCGTCTTTTCGTTTTACGTTCGATCGATATAATTGCTTCACGGAGACCATTGATCATTGAAAGAGTTCGCCAAAGATGAATGGTAAAAGGGTCGTTCGGGTGAGCCAAGATGTCACCAAAAGGATTCTTTATTAATTTTGAAGAGAACCAAAAAAAAAAGGGTTGCTTATCGATTGTGCGCGATTGATTAACAATTGGATGCGAAAAATTTAATTTTTGCTCTGATTATGAGAAAATTGGCACAGTGTGTGAAATTTTTGTTAAAGCTGCAAAAAGGACATTCGAATTTGCTAGAGAAAGGGTTCACTATCGGGTTTTGCTATCCGAAGTCGGGATTGTCTATGTATTTTTGAATAAATCAATAAATAATCAATTGAAGTTGCTTGTGAGTCTTTTTAAGGATCTGATTGTGATCTTGGATATGAAATTGATATTTTTTCTTTCATATTTGCTATAGATTTGGGCCCTGTGAGACATTCTATTTGATGTCATTTCTGTGGGAAAGTAATGAAATTGATCATTGACGAATAACCCAAAGGAATGTGTGACAAAGCTCTAAGGGAGAGCCTTATTCAAACAAATTATACATATTGGAGGATCCGAACACGAACAACAAGAGAGGCCAATGTATGCGACACCATATTAGGCCAACGAATTAAGTCATGCACTATAGAGAACGCCCTCAGGATGTACTAGCGTTTTAGATGGTGTCAGATTATGTACACATATACATGTGACCTCGGAAATTCAACCAGTAGATATTTTGTCTACAGAACTCTACAGTGATCTACGACGACAAATTCCAGAAATACCGAGCTAGAAATATGTCAATGAAAAATGTCAAATATATTAAGTGAAGGAAAGCAGGGAAAGCATGAGCACATATGACTGGAGATGGAAGCAAACTTCGAAGGGAAGAAGAACTCACAAACTTATTCCGAGTTTTGAGACATTTGTATAGACCGCCATCATAGAGAAGTCGAATTCTGGATTAAATAGTTCCCAAGTGAAAAGGGCTGTAGCAAACGAATCGACTCTGCAATGGGCGAAAGAACCAGGAAGCGGCCGGTTTTCTTATTCTCGACGTTGTTTTTGGAATCTGTGATGGAAGAGGAAGCCTACATGTTTGAAGTTTCTCTAAAAGTTAACAGTCGCTGACTGGTAAGTCGCGATTTTCGAAGGCAATGATCGTAACCTGGATCGTTTGATTTGAATGGGACACAGATCTTTCCTTCAACCTTTGGGGATTATGCTCCTGTCCGCAACCCTGTCAAGATCTTACCAATACTGCCGATGGCAGTAGGGATGGAGTCCATCGAATTTCGATCCTGGCAAGCAATTAGCTTTACGTGGTCTTCGTGCCCCTCCATCTTTGAAAGTCGTCAGAGAATTGGGATGAGAAAAATGCGTTCATAGAGGAAGTTCACCACTTAGCCTTTTATGAGCCTCCAGTTGCCATTGAAGATCTTTCTTTCATTATCGGACAAGTTCAGTATTGCGAGGAAGAGATTGCCCATCACTGTTCTGGAGAATGGTCTGGAAATCGTTGTATTCCTAAGCCTTTTTCGGAATGTTAAAAGGCGACCTGAAATAAGCTCCAATGAAATGAAACCAAATTTCAAATTTGCAAATTGGAAATAAGGCCAAATTGGTTTTATTTTCGTTACCAAAGCAAAATAAGGCCAAATTTGATTTGGAAATAAAACCAAATTACTAATTAACAATTATTACATCTGAAGGTAGATCACAAAATCTGGAAAAGCTCAGCCAAAGTTCATCTTTTCTCATTTGCTCTTTTTAGTTATTAAGCAAGAGTTTCAAAACAGGTTGCGTCTCTGCGCCCCGAGCTCCTGCATGTGAGGCAGATTTATGACCGGTGTATGGCTCTAAGAGATGTCCAGAGTTTTCAACCGTTTTAGCTGCAAAGCCGACCACCCAAGTCCTGTTATCTGTTGAACTATTTCATACCCCATGAGCGAGCTCTAACTTCGGCTCTAGCAGGAAAATGATCAGAGTTAATTTTGCAACTCGGATTTTTAAGATGTTAACTGTGTGCCTCGCATCGTTTGACTTGGGATCGAATTCGATAGCAGTTCGACCAACAGCAGAGCTCCAGAATATTATGTCGAGTCGTAACCTAGGGAATCTAGCCCTGCTTATTACCGTATTGCGGGCTGCTACAAAGTCGTTAAGTCGGAAGACGTTGTCTGTTGTTGCGTCTGGGAGACCTTACCTTGCGAACTAATCAACAAAATGTGCTTTCTTTACATTTGACAGTCAAGGAAACATATTGTACACCTTAGTTATGATATACCGCTGGATTTATGCCCAAGACTGATGGAAAAATATAATCAAAATTGTAACCTCCACCTGTTTAACTTAGTCTTAACTTCAGACAGTAATATCTATCAAACCAATTGTCAGATTAGTTCTTTTAATACACTATCCGATCGTTGTCGTGGAGTGCTTAAGACATTTAACGCCATATACACTTTTCTCACATGCTCATCATTTAGTGCATTGTAAAAACAAATATAATAAATATTATGTTCCCATACAATACAGACACAAATCATGACAATAATTTAAGACACTAAAGCATTATTACGTAGAATATTTTTAAGTTTAATTTTGCTAACATGCAAGTCAATGACATGATTATAAAGACTACAGATTCTACTCATGCGGATTATAGGCTCATACCTGCCATAAATCATTTTATGATCAGGGCTTGACAACAATTCAACACTACGTAAGCTATAGGCGCCACCACGGAACCACCATCTACATTTCCGGATATAAGCTGCTGTAAAAAAATGGTATCGCTCTTAAGCCTTCGTTGAAAGAGGGGCATCATTTGAAGAAACTTGACATGTTGACTGTAAAGAGGAAGGTTAAATGGACCAACACATCTAAGCCCTCTTAAGGCAAATCGGCTTTTGGGAAGATTTTGTGGTATACCTCGAAACTTGTGAGACCCATTCTCACCTACGGGTCTAGCGTTGGTGGGAGGCGGCTAACCCCAGATCCTTCCTCAAAAACTTGAATAAGCTACAAAGGATTGCTTGTCTGGGGATAACTAGATCTATAAAATCCACTCCCCAACTGGTCTGAAAACATTATTGAACCTTCAACGCCTGGAGGTCTTCACGAAGAACGTGGCAGCCAGATGTGCTCTGAGATTGAGAGAGATCGAAATGCTACCGACAGCCAGACTACTGTAGCCCTTTTCAAGCTGAAATCTACGAGATTAAGAGAGCAGCGCAGATAGCAACAACGATAAAATTTCCAGCAATGGAATTAACTATCTGCGTGGACAGTCAGGCAGCTCGTAAAGCGATCGACTCCAACCTCATAAGCCCGAAATCCGCTAAAGAGTGCCTCCAGACACGCAGAGCAGCTAATTGCTTACTCTGTACTACTCTGGTGGGTTTCAGGGCACGTACGGCTCTGATATGAACGCATTCGAGGCTGATGTGCTGGTACTGCCTGCATTAGCCATAACTAAGAGCTTCATCGGCGGTATCAAGACTATGTACGGATATGTGGCAAAACACTACAAGTTGTGTCAAAACTCGTAGTCTGTGGCCCGTCATTGACAAAAAGAAAACTAAGTTCCTACTGTAATTTGAAAGAAACCCGTGTACTCGTAGGGGTATTAATTGGACACAGCATAATTGGGGACTTTGCCAGAAGGCTAGGGATCCCTACAAATGACTTCTGCAGCAGCTGCAGAGATGAGGAGGGAATCATATCTGTAGAACACCTCCTGTGCCATTGCCCGGCACTCCAAGAACGCTGGTTCTCCTGCATGGAACACGGTTCTTTCTTTGACTGTGTGAACGACCTAGCAGGGATACCTCTAATGGATATCAATTGATTCATAAACAGATACAAATGGTTTTGTTAGCTGCGTGTCCTACCATGTACAAAAAAGGGTTCTCATAATGGGCCTTTTTGGCCCTGATACTAACACAGTTATACAACCCTTCCTAACCTAACCTAACCTGGGGCTAATAGAATAAATTTACTTTGATTGACCTCGATTCGATTTGAATGAATATGGTAGAAGGGTGTCTAAACTTGTGAAGCACACTCTAGGTTCGGATGAACAATGCTTTGGTAACAATGAAATTGATGTGCTTTGTACAGTCCTATTTGAGGTCAAAATAAACCCCAAGATCCTTAAAACTAGCAATATGATATAGAGTATTTTGAGACAATGTAATTTTTATTCAGTAGTCTTTATAATTTTACCATAATGGCATACACGCCTTAACAACTTTACCAAATTTTAGAAATTTTTTTGCAAAATGATGGTTCAATGCGCCAAACTTAAAGAGCACTTGCACCATATTACAAAAGACATAATCGACCATCAGACTTTTTTTACCGTTTCTGTACAACATTTTCTTTGCAAGATACAGTGGCATCGAGACGCATTAGAAGATTGCGTACTTAAAATAATATTGAATCCGCTCAAGAGAGTGTTGAAGTAGATCCAAATTTATCGATTCGAGGTTGTTCACAACAGCTTGGTCTTTGGCCGTCCACTTTGTTGAAATTTGTACGCAGAGATATTGGTATGAAAGTTTACAAGATCCAGCGTGTGCAGGAATTCAACCCGAATGACCACCGCAGAGGATGGAAGGCTGCAGTGTCTCAGGCAGAGACTCTTCACGGGTCGGGAGCCGTTAATTTAGTAAGTAGTATTTAATGAAATTTTATGGGTTTTATTTGAAATCAAAATTAGTACTGGCTTAAAAAACACCATTTACTTGAACGCGGAACTTATCGAAAGAGGATGAGGTCGTTGTCGGTTATGCTGAGAGAAAGTCCTTTAGTTGATTTTCGATTATATACGTTAATAAGCTTAAATAATATCAATCTACCACTCACTGAAAAAAAATAAACATACAAATGCCTTTGACACAGATCGCTCGCACTTGCTATGTGAATTGAAACCGTCGACACCAGCAGGTACATATGATACCTTTTGGCACACGATTTTACTTCTATAAGTGAAAAGGGACTTTCAAATATTCGCTTTGCATACTCGGATACAGCTTTCTAACCTGACATTTTTGATGGTTGAGGTCCACGTCTACCTTAGATTGTAGTCCCTAATAAGTCATAAAGTATAAATTCAAGCCTACAATCTAAATCGAAAGTACCATTCCGTTTAAAAAAAACTTCACAAGACCACAACTTCACAACACAGAACCAAAAAATGTCATCACATTAGCAGTAATTTTTAAATTTCTTGATTACAAATCGGCCGTGCCAAACAAATGTCATTTAAAAATGTACATGCCTCAGTGTCTCGCTATGAAATATATTCAACATTTTGATGGTAATTTTCCCAATCTATATATGCATATCTAACGGCCAAAACGAATCCAAATGACGGTAAAAGCACTTGACATCTGCACAATGAGACATTTTCCCAAGGAGAGCACGTTCCATGCCACACCACTGTATACTTCCAGCGAAGACCTACTCACATGAATCTGTAATAAATTAGCATTAACTCTTTGTATACGAGACAACTTTTTCTTGAACAAAAAAAAAATATGAAAACAAATCTTTATGCAGCGGGTGAAAGACGTAAGAGGGCCACAAATCCGTGTGCTGTATCTGCTCGTATATTGGATTTGTCGACGGAGCCCTCGCCCTGATGATCGTCGCTGATCAAAATACTACCAACGTGCAATAAAACCAGATAGAAGGTTCTGTTTCTGTATCTACGTACTCACCAATCAGACAATTAATGTGTAGTGGAGGCCGGCTTTGTTAAGAATCGGAAAAGGATATAAAAATATGAAAATTGTGACTGCTTTAGGTTAGCTTTGTGTTTCTGTTTCCAAACCGAAGCGACATTATTGGCAATAAGAATTGGATCTAAATACGCTTCGCGTTCTGCTATCTATTTATAGGGAGGTGGACCTTTCAGAAAGGTAAAAAAAGTGTCGTTACTTCTTCTATTCCATGCTCGCGCCAAGGCACTTCATTCCGTTTCTTTGCCTTTCTCTTCCTTTTGTCCATTGTGTCAAGCTTTATAGTGAAACGTCACAAATAGTAAAGCTAACTGAATTTATGGACGACAGTCGAGCGGCAAATAGAGGTGGCACTAACGTGCACGTCATATATTATAATTTATGAAAGGCTCGATTCGTTTTGGAGTTCTTGGGTTCCACACCGGTCCACAGTGGTCCACACGGCCGGCAGCCGCCGATAGGGTCCAAATATTGTTGCAATACCTGAATGGGGAAATTCAATTGGAAATAAATGTTTTTTCTCGGATGTCAGGCGAATTGAATGGAATCCGTGTGCCGACATGCGTGCGGTTGATGTAATAAATTTGAAGGAGAAAAAAAAAAGAAAAAAAACTCCAGTTTGTCGTTCAACTCTTTTGTCTAGAATGTGCCGCCCCATGTAGGTGGGCTGCGAAGCAATTTCGTCTTAGTATTAATTGCAGCAGATTTATTGGTCTTTTGATAAACTGAAACGAAGGGAGTTAGTGTGGCTTGTCTAGCGTTTTTTGTGTGTTTGTAATAGGAAGTTGATGAGCGGGATTTTTATATTCTTATCCAAGTGTTTGGCGTTCGATTTTCTTTGAAAGCCAATAAAATGGTTTCAAAGGTGCATCTCGAGATTTTATGGCATTTTGTTGACTATTGTTGAGTCTAGTTAAGGCGCATTAATGAATGCAGTCTTTTATTTTCGGCTTGAAAAGAGAACTCACTCGCAACTCCTTTGGTGGCAACATCTAAAAATTAAGCTTTAAATAGGCGATGGTCGCTGCGGGTGTTGTTAAAGATATAGTCTATTGTCATTGAAGTGCTAGTTACATTTTGAATACATTTTCTATGCATTATTTACTATTTAGAATAGGTTTTTCTTTTTTATTAGCAAGCAGCCGGTTTATTGTGGAAGAGTGTTGTTCTTTCATATTCGAAATGTGCATATTAATGGTTGCAAAAGATGTATTTTTTGGATAATTGTTTGTTCGTGTATTTCTTTCGCAAGTTAGCTACTTTATATTTATTTATTTTATTTTATTTATTGTTTTTTATTTAATAGATAACCTGTAAAATACACTCACGAAATCTGTTATGGCTCGCGGCAGGACCACGAAGAGTCCCAGATTCCTACATAAAGATCATCATGGACTTTTATGAGGGAGTAAGGACAAGAGTTAAATGGCCGCTGGAGTTACCGAGGAAATCGCAATCATAGTTGGTGTATACCAGGAAAGAATATAATGGCCTTTGTAAATTATTACAATCCTTGATTATTTGCTGAAAGGAAAAGTGAAGGACTCCAAAGAGCATCAGTTATTCTTTGCTGACGATGGAGTTTAAACGGGGATCAAACGTCCTTGCAGCGAGCACTTGATGTATGGATGGATATTGTGGAGGGGAATCGTATTATCGTATTAGTCCGAAAAAAGCAGAATACTTGTGCTGCCCGTTCTCTGACAAACTACGACCTTTTGTAGACATTTACATGGATGGGAGAGTGGTTTCTTACTACGACAAGTTAAAGTATTTGGAGTCTTTGATAAATAGGGAATCAACCATCGAGTAAGCGAATTGTGGATGAAGTGGAGTGAGACCTTAACCACCTTCTGTGGCCGACAAATGCCCATTTGCTGAAAAGAAGGCAGTAGTGCGTCCAGCATCCATATACGATTTCCAAGGATAGAAGGCGTACAAAAATTATGAGAGTAAATTAAGGGCAGCTGAGTTTAAGATGCTTCGCATAACAACAGGAGTTTGTTATTTGATCGAATAAGAAGTTCCAAAATCCTAGGAAGCCTTCAGGTCAAAGAACCTATCTCAAGAAGAAGAAGCGCGATCTGCTTAGTAGGTGCTGTCACGATCAAAGAAGAAATCCTACGAACCTCGTCAAAAAGGCAATATCAATCAATGTTCCAGACACTAGTAAAAGAGAGGCAGGCCTAAAAAGTCCTGGATCGCACAAATGCAATAACGCCAGCATTCGATTGGCCTCAATGACGAAGTGATTCGAAATCGGGAGGTACTGTCGGTGTGCAGCTAACTTGTTAGCATATATCATGATCGTAGGTTGCGCTTAAGCTCTTCAATCACAACACTGAGATACTTTAACCTTTTCGATCCGGATGGGACATCCAGGGTATAAAAACACCTTTGTTCTATGTCCCATCCGGATCGAAAGGGTTAAGATACTTACGATTAGCTGGGTGCAGCTTGTGTTTCATAGGGAATGCGAACTCTGAATTGATCTTCAAGTACAAATTCTTGAAAGCCGATATCGGCCCGCTTAATGCGAGAGCTGAATCTGACCCCATAAATATAATTTTGAAAAACGGCTCAGCGTAAGCCAGTAGAGCTTTATATTTAAAATTCTGCATGTTGGGTATCCATATGTCGAAGACTTTAAAAAAGACGGAGTTTTTAAAAATCCGTCTTTTGAGGGGTGGAAAAGAGGGTGAATATTTTTCTGTTGGCTTTACTTTCTTAAACTTTTCATTACAGTAATAAAATTTATTCAATACCGAAAAGGCAGAAGTTGTTTTGGGCAATACTCTTCCGAGTATTTCAAGCTTTCATTCAGCTTTGTACTATTTCTAGAAAATAAGGTACAGTTAATCTAGAACAGATTTTATTTTTTCAAATGTGAAAATATTCAAAAACGATTGTTCTCGATCGTAACTCGCGCACAGCGAAAAAACATCCGAAATAATATTGTATGTATAGTTTTCTCTTTCAAAGCGGAACGGGCAAAATATATCTAGACAGTAAGTTATGGTGTACTGTGCTGTGTACATACGAATGTGCAACAGGAACAAACAGTGATTGGTGAAGTGTTGAACAAATTCACGGATCAAAACATAGAGGGTACCTACTCCAGCATAACTTTTTTTTTAAATGGAACGATGTGTTCTTGCATGGGGTATGCACACAGTCACATCGACATTGCCTTGATCGAAGTAAAAAATAAAATAATTTTCTAATTGTCATAAATGTCAACGCAAGCAAAAGCGTGGTTAATCTGAGGACGAGAGAGATCATGAGGACGATTGCACTATCGCATTGTAGATTGTGTGGTTAATGGCATACCAGCGGAGTTCTTTGAATACGGAGGTGATGTTTTGGTTGGGCCCATGTACTTAATCAACAACCAAGTATTGGTGAAAGAAAGCATGCCCGATGACTGAACTTTCAGCTCCATATGTCATATCTACAAGAAAGGCGAGAACTAACGAGGTCACTGTTGAAAGCATGTCTTCGAGGTTGTTAACGAGTTCGCCTACCTTGGAAAAAATATCAGATCCACAAATGACACCTTTGTGGAGATCCGACGGAGAATTACCTTTGAAAAACTCGGTTTGGCCAAACAAATGGGTTAAAAATTCGAAGAGCAAAAATATATGCTCGATCGGACCCTGATCCTGCCATCCCTTCTTTATTGTACCGAGTGCTAAACAATAATTAGGAAATTGAAGCCTATATTGGGTTCCTTTGAAAGAAAAATACTCCGTCGGATATTTGTTTCCGTGTGGAGGAGGGTGGGCTGCAGTGTCTCAGGCAGAGACTCTTTACGTGTCGGGTTCTTTGACGTTCCGGGTCTGGTGGCCATATGAGGGTTTCCATTATCCGAGGCTTCATGTGTCTTTTTCATAACTATTTATTTTCACGTGGTCGGGAAGTTAGTCCGACGGCAGAGCCCCCAACCTGGAGGGTCAGTTCCATTTTTTACCCCTAGGACGAGAGGCCGGGTTTTCTGGAGTCAGTAACCCACTTCGGGGATATGAGCGCTGCCGTTGGCCATTAAGGGGCCATCCGCCACCAACTCTTTTCCAATACTCTGGCTCAGTATTGAAGATCAATAAAGATCTGGGATTCAAATATGTATGTCGAAGCAGCTCATGTAGGGATAGCACTGATAGTTCAACCTGACTGGAGCTGGTAGACTCTCGTCCGCTGCTACCAACGACCTTCCAAAGGGGTTGGTTACCCAATCTCCAGCCGAGGTACTAGGCACCCTGCAGACACCAACGTGGAGGTGTAGGGTAGGAGTTGGTAGTGAGCGGCTATTGTGAGAACGCCTGTGCTCTCATATATTCGCATCACCACCCTTTGGCTGCCAAATTATATTAAAGTCATAAGTAATGTTATTTATATGTTCGACATATTATTTTTAACGTTGGGGAATTTCGAGAAGAAGCTGTCTCTGATGCGCCTCATTAAATCAGAGAACTTTTTGTGGTAATACTATGGTCTTGCGTCAGTTTTCCAATCCTTTTATCCTTTGTTAAGAACATACATGTTTTTGACCGTTGGTGTGAAAATGCAGGTAGAAAGGGAATGCCATGAGTTGAAAATCTAGCAGTTCATGGATATTATGTATATGTATATCAAAGATCTGGTGTTTTTGAAGACCATCGTGGTTGACACGGCAGGTCAGCCTGTAAAGCATAACGGTCTACCACAATCTTCACAAACGGATGCTGCCACACCAAATCGTTGTTAATTACGAAAGAAAGAAGAACGATATTGTTAATCTTTCGAAAACCATCATTCTAAACCATCCTCTTGTCGAAAGGGATCAGAAATATGTGTAGGTAATTACGATATAATTAATAGAAGTACCTAAAAATACCTAAATGACAAAGTCGGTCACCTTGTTTTTCAAGACTCTCCTGGTGGGACGGAACTGACTTTTTTTTAAATAATATTTTACTATTGAAGCTTAGGACCATTCACAGTCCTGCCAATATGGTAGTTTCTTTTGGCATAGCAGGAACGCTTTTTTAAGGTGACAATCAATGTTATAAAGCTCCTGTCCTTAATTCCTGACTATACATTCATGGCAATAATTTTCATTTGCATTAACTGGATCATTTTTATTAGTAAAGACTATATTTTTTTTCTGGTTAATTTGATTCGATCACTTTCTCAATGGTTATCTGATTCTGTGGACGGAAATAAGATTCAATTCGACAATAATGACTTCATCATTGGCAGTCTAATGGAACACAAAATCCATTTTCAAAGGAACCCCAACTGTAGATACTATCTCAATTGGGTAAGCCTTCTTCATATAAATTAACATAGTAATCACAATTGCAAAGGTACGAGTAGCACCTCAACTGCCAAGACATCTCTTGATGGGCCAAGTCAATGCAGCCTCGCGTCTACCCAGGAAATAAAATTTCCACAATGAGGTAGAAAATCGTTGTCACACAATTACGCGGAATAATGCACAAGCGGATGATTTTTATCGCACCTATGTCCTTTTGTGTGTGATTAAACTGCGTCTACTGTCTGCCTACATGTGTTTGATGCTTGATGCATATGCCCGCAGCATGTAAGGTGGGCATGCGCGCTAGCTGCCTTCCGTTTACTTATTTTCATATTTTTGTCTCCATCAGATGCGATCTTCTAAGTGAATGTAAGCATCCGAAGCAATGAAGGCGGCCATATAATTGCTTTTGTTAAATTAAATTTATGTAATTGGTTAGGTGCGTGTGTGTTATTGTCCTGACAGTTCCCTTTTGTTATCCGCAGAGTATAAACCGCTGGAAAATTGGACTCGAATTTCAAGAATATAATAACATTTGCGCAGGAGGTTGTTGTTTATTGTTGCTTTTATGGTGCTGCAATGGACGATTCCATCGAGAAAATTAATTGACTGACATAACTCTTACTTTTACGTTGAAAATATGTTAATAAGCAAAGTTTCGACCTTTAAGTAATGCAAAAGTTCCTTGCACTCTCCATAGACCGCTGAAAGCCTCTCAATGTGCGATTCACATTCGAATTGATATTAATTTCTTCAGCGAATATGTTATTCATTGTTGAATCCGGTTTCTAAGTGTCGGATTAAGTAAACGAATGTGGAAATAAGAACAACCAACTGAATAATAAATAATAAATTCGCCCCAAAAAAGGTAGCCCGAAGTTGTTGTTCGGGTTTTTTGTTAACAACTTTCTAACGTGCGAGTGTTGTGCGAAACATGCGGCAACAAGACAACAACAAGTAACCAAAATCTCTAAGGCAAACAAACTCACACTCACAGACAATGCCTTAGAATTCTGCGAAACCCTTTTTGGTTTCTATTTATTTAGCCAACTCGCCAAGGAGAGTGTCAAAATTTTGATTCGATCAAAATATTGTTTCCTGATTTTGATCGCTGTCTTGTGCGTTCAGAGAAAGGAAAAATTTATATTTCCTTTAACGATTCAAGTTGAAGGATTAGCAAATATTTTTAGAAAAAAAGGAACATGATGTTCTTCGGGGCGCATCGGATTAAAATTTGCAAATGTCATAATTGGGGTGATGAGGGTTTTTTTTTTTTTTTTTTTTGTAGAATCTAGTTTCCATAAGGAACAGCGAAAGATTGAGTGCATTTCTTGAACTGATAGTCGTTGATCCTTATGAGAAAATTGACGAGATGAATGGTTAGATAAAAATATTTGCGATCCGACTTGGCATTGATCAGATTTCCGTGTAAATTTGGATTGGGTTGGATATACATGCCAGAGAACCAGTAAAATATATATACGAGTATGTATCTATATCGATATATAAATGTTTTGGAGTCATTTCATCAGGCCTTGCTAAATCACCACTTAAGCTACGAGCACACAGTTTGCCCACATTTTTACGTCACAATTGGCGATCCATGCTCGCAAATCGTGTGAACAATTTCTTGCGATAGTCAGCAGTTTGCGATGCTCGCAAACCATTTGCGGATTATACGAAAGACCCACAATCGTTCAAACAAACAAACACGCAACTCAATTTGCGACTTCATTCAATCATTCACGTAACCACTCACGCAAACTAGAGATAGATAGATAGATAGATTCTTTATTTTTTCATCATAAAGTTTACAAATTGGTATACTTAAGAATAAGGACATGGCAATACTGCCGTCTGCCTATTTGTGACCATTTACAAGCAATTCTGAGCATTTTCAAGCACATGAAAGTGAAGCACTACAAATGCGGTCATTTGCGAGCAAATCAGTTGTTGCGATTCTTCTTTTTATTGGGTTAATTAATATTTTTGAGTGCTCTAAAGAGCAGTATTCTCTATTTGTGTTTTTCATTATTAGTGGAGTGTCTAGGGCCGCTAAAAACATGAAAACCTCGGATTTCCGTTACAATGAATGAAATTTTATAATTCAAAGTGGAATGTTTAGCTTATAATATGTATATACAAAAAAGTTAAACTATTAAAAAATTGTGATCTCGATTAAAAAAAAAATGTAATATTTATAAGTTTGATAGTATTTAGGAAAAAAAAATAAATGAGGGAAAATTAAAGATAAAAAAATTATCAAGAAATCATTTGTTTATTTAAACAATTTAAATTTTTGTCTATTTAAGTATTTTCTTCAATTTTACTTATTTCAATGATTGGCGGAGTATTAAAACAAGTACTTTCGCTGCACTGTAGACTGCAGTAAAAGCCACTCTTTCGACATCCACTAAAAAATACTTCCAGCCCCAATTTTCAATGTTTACGTTTTCAATATCTACATTTCCTAACCATAACTGGATTTGTAGATATACTGTTTTTAGGTGTTCAAACGCTGCATCAGCTGTAGGAGGTAATGATGACAAAAGAACACTTGTTTTTTTGGCTGTTCCTTTTACAAAGAAATTGAACTTCAATGAGTTCAAATCTTTAATTTACAGGAAAAAAAAAACTGTTGACTCTACTGGCTACAAAGGCCTTGGGGTCTGTGGCGCTTTAGTTATCGTGTGTAGCACGGATAGATGAGCCTGGAAAGTGAACCTGAAGTAAGTTTCTTATATAGTATCCTCGGGTTACGTCGTGTAGGTACCATCTGTTTCTTTTGTAATCCTACACAGTTTGTATGCTATTTATGTACCCAGAGCTTTATAAATACACGTTGCGACTGGCATGTCTGCTATGTCTTCGGTGCATTTAGTCCATGTAGCTCGTTTCGATCTTCTCTATTCTGAGTTATATTCTGTAAGAGCGATCCTGTAATGGTCCCACAATTTTATTTTTTTGTCTCGATGAAGAGCTTCCTAACATTCTTCCCGAGCTAAGCAGGCTGGTCCTTCCACCAGGAAACCTTACGTTTCTTCATACTTGTTTTACTGACACAAATACTATCGTAGGAGGTTAGCAGCACTTTGTTGAGCTAGAACGCTGCTACATCCAGGTCTCACGTGGACTCACTTGACTCTTGAGAGGGCAAGTCCTCGATGCATTTTCCACTCCGTTGACTTAGGATCGTAGTTATTCGACGCCTGTGTCGTTTGCCAGATATGTCAAACCTTCGGAAAACGGATACTATGCACATAAGTTGAGTCTCCGCCTGGATTTGCGTTGCGGAGGATGAACCAAATTTTTCACAGATAATGCAGCTGTACTCATAAGTGGTAATTATCTATGTACTTATTATTTAATTTATTATCTAATAATTATTATGGTCATATTATAACCATCATGATCATATAATAAACTGCAGATTTTTAATGAGATTACTTACCAAATGAACAAATAAAAAATCTTACACAGAAATTCAATAGAAAACAAACGTCTTTAATAAAACTTTTGTCAGAAATAAACAAAAAGACACACAACTTTTACACTTAAATATATACAACATGCCCAGAACACGTGTCATTTATAACTAAAAAGTAGGTAGTAGCTAGTTTAGTTTTCGAGCAGCTGTCGTTGCCGTTCTCCCCTCTCCACGTTCTAATACATGTCCAAGGTCATTATGACCCTTCATACGCCCTAACATTTTAAGAAAATATTCTTTTATGTCTATTAAGGTATTATTCAACGTATAGATACGAAAAAAAAATATTTAAAATAAAATTACATGCTTAAGTATTCATTTTTTATAGTTTTTGTTTAAATAATAAAAAAATCAAAAGCACAACAAACTTTTTGGTAAACTTTACACTTTAAATTCATTCACTGTAACAAAAGTTTGAGGTCAAAACCCCCAGACACTCCAGTATATATACTTGGAAAGTTTTCTTTTCGCAAATCACAAATTTGTTGGTTTAAGAAGCTTACATTTATGTAACATGGAATGCGAACGGCCTTCTGCATAAGATGGACGAGCTCGAGGTATTGATTCATAAATATGATATTGATATTTGTTTGATTTCGGAAACCCATCTGACGAAAGAATCCAGCACAAACATTCGAAGATACTTTGCCTATTACGGATATCACCCTTCGGAAAGGGCGAAAGGCGGGGCATCCTTGTTGATCAAAAATACCATTGAACACTCAATTAGTGCAACAATTGAGCTTGACAAACTGCAATTAAGCACGGTAGGCGTAAAAATTAAACACATAAAATATGATTTTGCAGCTATCTATTGCCCGCCACGTGTAAGGATGGAAAGAAGCGATTTTATAAGTGTCTTTGACTCACTCGTCATCGGAGTCGACTTTAACGCAAAACATACCTTCTGGGGCTCAAGATGCATTTCAGCAAAAGGTAGAGTTCTTTACGTAGCCGGTATGGAATTGGGGGTAGACTTTCATTCCTCAGATAAACCGAGGTACTGGCCCTCGGATACGGCAAAAACACCAGACTTCATCGATTTCTTCATCACGAAAGGGTTGTCGGGAGACTCTATTGTAGTTGAGGAATGCTTCGATCTTTCTTCTGATCATTCACCGGTCATTTTGTGAATTAACGACTGTCTACGAAAAAAAGAAGGTCCGCCCAGACTAACTAACATGAAAACAAGCTGGGAATCCTTTAAAAATTACTGTGCAAGTACAGTCTCCTCGAACACCCCACGAATTTGAAGATGAAGTCGATCAATTTATTGACGTCATACAATGCTCAGCCTGGAAAAATACTCCTCATAAACGGAAAATAACCACAAATTGCGAAATAAAATATCCCTTGGAAATCACTCAATTGTTGAAGAAAAAAATAGTGGAGTGTCTGTGGGTTTTGACCACAGACTTTTGTTATAGTGAATGAATTTAAATGGTCGAGGGGGGTTTTTCTTTTTTATATTATAAAATGTAAAGTTTACCAAACATTTTTTTGTGCTTTTGATTTTTTTCTTATTTAAACAAAAACTATAAAATATTAATACTTAAGCATGTAATTTTATATAAAATATTTTTTTTTCGTATCTATACGTTGAATAATACCTAAATAGACATAAAAAAATATTTTCTTGAAATGTTGGAACGTATGAAGGGTAATAACGACCTTGGGCAGGTAGTAGAACGTGGAGAGGGGAGAACGGCAATGGCAGATGCCATAATGTAATAAAATAATCATTTAATGTATTCAATTGTTTTCTGTCACAGTTTTCTAACGATAAATCAAGGACCAGTAGTATAACTAATGAGTAAATTGTTTTTTTTTTTTATTAAATATTCAATTTCTTAAGATGCTAGTTGGAACATTCAATTTAATGTTTTTTAAATGTAATTCAATACGATAAGTGAATAATAAATTTTCAGTAGAATAAATTAATTTTACTAACATTCAAGAGATAGAATATAGTAACCATTCTGTAGCACAAGAGTGACTAGAGACGAATGATTCTTCAATTTAATTCAATATGTAATTTGCTTTGTTATGTGGGGTAAGATCAAGAATAAAATAAATAGATGAAAACAATGCATTTTCTTAACATAGAGTAAATGGTAAATAGTAACAAAAGAACAAGAAATATTGCTTTACAAACATTTTAGATATACTACTTTACTTGGTTAACAATTTAGATAGCTGTATATATAAATATTTTAATTGCAGAACTATCCATACTTAAAAGAAAATGTTTAACTTCGCTGAAAAATAAGTTGGATTGTGCAGTTAATCTAATTTCGATTGGTAACTTATTAAAAAGCCTTGGTGCTGCCGCAGTATATGATCTCAAACAACAAGTTTTACTAGAAAGTGGAATGTTCACGATTGCCATATCATTTATTCTTAATCTGTATGTATTTGAGCTTCTTAAATTAGCGCTGTAGCCACTTCGCATGAAAAAAACTTTAAGACCTTAAATACGTAAAGGTAAAAGGTAAACTTTACCGAGCAGGATTTCGTGGATTTGTTGTGGATTGGTTTAAGTCTTACCATATGAAGAGTAAAAATTGGTAACACTGTTGGCGGCTCTAAGATAATTAACCTCGGGTTCCTCAAGGATCTGTCCTTGGTCCTTTATTGTTTTTAATATATGTTAACTCTATCTTCAGTCTTCCTTTTGTTGGTAAGGTTAAGGCCTTTGCTGACGACTTCGCGTTCGCCTATGGCTCAAATAATTTGTTTAACCTTTTTGCTGAAATCAATCATGATGTGTATCTGTTAAGGCTATGGTTTGTGCAACATAGGTTGATAGTAAGCAATAAGACGTAGCTCATGTTCTTCAACCTTACCGGCAAGGAATCTCCGGAAGTTAACATTGTCTTTCATGCAGCTAGTTGTTGTAGATTTAGCTTGTTAAATTGTGTATGTAGTATCCAATACAATGAAAATCTCATCTGTGATGACACCTGCTTTTCTATTGAAATAGTGAAGAACTATAAGTACTAGGTGTTGTAATTGATCAAAATCTAAGCTGGTGTGATCACATCTTTATTTTAAAACAATATCTACTATCCACTCTGAGAAACTTCTACAGGCTCCAAAACTTCGTCCCTACTAGGATCTTAAAAAATATCTACTTTGGAATCTTCCATTCTAGATTACAATACGGTATAAGCTGCTGGGGCGGTACACACTTTAATAAAATACAGCAACTAACTGTAATACAAAAATATGTAATCAGAAAAATATGCTTTTCATCTCGCCTAGCCAATACTTTAGCCCTTTTTAATAAACTGAGAATTCTGCCAGTTAGACACTTATACTATTTCAAAGTATTAAAAATCTTTTTTATTAGAGGAGGGTATTTACAGAGCCCCATCAATGATAACCTACAACTTCGGAGCAATTCTGGTTCCCTTGTTAGCATACCAACTTTTCGAACTTCTAGCTCCAAAAGATTTTTCACAATTGTATCACGTAAATTATTTAACACACTCTCTGCAGACATTCGTATCATTGGTTCATTGAGAAACTTCTTATTTAAAGTAAAACTCTGGCTTTTGAATGTAAACCATAATGAAATCGAAATCTTGTTGCACTTCATTATCTAATAAACTTGAAACTTTGTCAAAACTCTATCACTCTACCTTCAGCTTTGTCTTTTTCGTTCTTTTTCTTCTCTCTGGCATTTACTAACCTACATAATATATACTGTACCTACTGTTCACCCCACACTGAATTATTTTTAATGATGTGACATTACCACTATTTTTTTCTTTAAATATTATATGTCACTAACTATTCTCTAAATTTTAGTTTGTATAACCTTGAATTGTAATAACTTTTTAACCTACTTTGAACTTGAGAATAAAGAATTATAAAAAAAAGAAGATGTTTTACCGAAAGTATACACAGGCTAACAAACAGTGGCCAACTCCTGTCTATTCGATTTTCTTTACAAATTATTCTAATAACGTGTTTTTGGGCAATATTTAATATATCAATGGTGTTTTTGAGTTCATCCATCCATTTTCCGAGGCTTTGACATATCTGGCAAACGACACAGGCTTCGAATAACTACGATCCTAAGTCGACGAACTGGAAAATGCATCTAGGACTTGTCCTCTCCAAAGTCAAGTGAGTCCACGTGAGACCTGGATGAAGCAGCGTTCTAGCTCAACAAAGTGCTGCTAACCTCCTACGATAGTAGTTGAGTCAGTAAAACCAGTATGAAGAAACGTAAGGTTTCCTGGTGGAAGGACCAACTTGCTAAGCTCGGGAAGAATGTTAGGAAGCTCTTCATCGAACCAAATAAATAAAATTGTGGGACCATTACAGGATCGCTCTTACAGAATATAACTCAGAATAGAGAAGATCGAAACGAGCTACATGGACTAAATGCACCGAAGACATATCAGACATGCCAGTCGCAACGCGTATCTATAAAGCTCTGGGTAAATAGCATAATATGAGAAACTTACTTTAGGTTCACTTTCCAGGCTCATCTATCCGTGCTACACACGATAACTCAAACGCCACATACCCCAAGGCCTTTGGAGCAAGTAGAGTCAACAGTTTCTTATTTTCCTGTAAATTAATGATTTGAACTCATTTAGGTTCAATTTCTTTGTAAAAGGAACAGCCAAAAAACGAGTGTTGTTTTGTCACCATTACCTCCTACAGCTGATGCAGCGTTTGAACACCTAAAAAGAGTATATGTATCTACAAATCCAGTTATGGTTAAGAAATGTAGATACTGAAAACGTAGACATTGAAAATTGGGGCTGGAAGTATTTTAATAACACGCTTATCCCAATAACAATGCATCAATCACCAGCTCCAGATAATTTATTGCAAAATGTTGTTTTGTAGCTGCAAAAAGATTTGTGGAGCTGCTTGTGGATATCGAAAGCGTGGCTTATACTGCAGTGTAGCATGTCTACAGTGCAGTGAAAATATTTGTTTTAATACTCCGCCAATCATTGAAATAAGTGAAGTTGAAGAAAATACTTAAATAGACAAAAATGTAAATTGTTTAAATAAATAAATGATTTCTTGATCATTTTTTTTTCTTTCATTTTCCTTAATTTTTTTTCCTAATGACTATATGAATATATAAATTATCTTAATTTTGGTGTAGAAAAATGTTTACAGCCTAATATTATGAGGTACCGTAAACCGGGGTTACTTTGCTCCGTTTTTTGCAGTCTTTTTGCAAAAAACTCTTAAAAATGATTAAAAAATATTTTAATTATGCCTATTCCTATTTCTCTTATATAATAAGATATTAAAGCATAATTATGTGACCTTATTTTTTTATAGTAACTAATAACATATTTTTTTTGCGGTTGAAAAGTGGGGCAAAGTTATCCAAGGGAAGGGGTTACTTTGCACCATCCGAAACTTTGGGTGAATGTGCCTGCATTTAAAAAGCTGGAGCAATGTTGTAAAGAGATTTCGTAGGTACTGATTCGAGGATTATTTTCCTGAAAAAAAAGTGAAAAATACCCCGCACTTTATTTTATATAAAGAAAAAACCAAATGGTACATTTTATTTCTTCAAAATCTTTAAATATTAGTAGTAAAACATTAATTATTATACATATAACTTTAACATAAAAAATGTCCGTCTTTAATATTTCAGGAATTCAAAATTCATATTTGGGCTCTAACTTTCATATATAATATAGCTTTTAACAACAAAAAGTCGATTTCATATAAAAAAATAATAAAAAACTAATAATAATAAAAAAAAAATATAACACAAAAGGAAAGAATACAAAAAAGTAGATATCAGTCATTCTAGAAATTGATTCATTAATCAAATATAGATTGCAGCTCAATAACGGCGAAAGTTCCTCTATTTGAAACCTTCTTCGGAGGTTGAATGGAGCCTAATACATCGGTCCATGGGTATCTTAATTCATCCCTTTGTGGGGGCCGTTTCCATAGTTTTAAGGACTTTTCCATTGCGTTGATTTTTACAGTCTCTTCGTCAAGCTCGACTATTTCTCCAGGATATATCTCTCCTTCGTACAAAAACGCCACAAATTTGCCAACCTCTCGAACAACATCCCCAAGATTCAGCGCAACATCGCCTTGAGATATTTTTCCTTCTAGAAAATCAACAAATTGGGTTTCTGCTTCGTCTTCGTTAACGAGATCTTCAAAATTGTTATCGTCGCAAGAATCGCCATTGAAAACCATGGAGTCGTCCTTTCAATGGTGAGATGTGCTGGGCTGGTTATAGTCATCTTCCATTCTCTAGCCAGAAAAAGTAGGCACGTCATCCTCCTGCATATGCCGAGTAGCATCGAGATTATTTTCGCCATCATTCTCCTCATTATGAGTAGAACTTTCATTCCCTGAAGTCTCAATTGAAGCCATGGTCTCACCGGCACAAACACTTCTTCCTGCAGGAATATTCATTTTCTTCCTTCGGCTCTTCACAATTGTTGTCATATCGGTCCTCTTTTCCTGGAGAGTGTTAAGAAAGGCTGACTCAACTATTTCCAAATTACAAACACTTCGCGGAATGCGGATTAAGACCTCCTCAGCATTTAGCGGAAATATCCCGCATTTCCGAAAACCAGATTCAAGATTTTCTTTTTTATTTTAGTTCATGATTGTCATCAGTTTTAACAGGAGTGGTGGAAAGTTTTCTTTTTCGATGTTTGTATTTCGGATGCCTTGGGGAGTGTCCTTCCACTCTGCCAACACCTTCCGCCATGCTATTTTTAACGGCCGGAAAAATGCAACATCTAGGGGTTGTGTTAAATGGGTACTGTTTGGAGGTAGACAGACAAGGTGCACCCGGTTTTCGTGACACAGTTGGAGGGCATGTACAGTTATATGAGAAGATTAGTTGTCACACAGCAGCACTTTTTTTCCCTCTTGCTTTTTAAGTCGTGGTAGCATCTGATATTGTATAGCCAGTCCGTAAAAATATGGGCATCAAACCATCCAGATGTACTTACGTTGTAACGGCAGCCCCTAGGACCGTTTTCAGTCCAAGTTGTCAACATTTTACCAGCCCTATAAACTACGTAGGGTGGCATCAGTTCTCCAGAGGCGTTCCCACAAAACATAACAGAAACTGAGGTTTTTGACGCATTTCTTATCAGTTCTGTATATTTGCACCCTTTTTTATAATTACCTTCTTTTTCCCTGCGTCGTTTGTGAGATTTGTTTTAACTCGCCTTCCAAGTTTTCGAAAAAAAGTCCTAAGCATTGGCTCATCCACCGCCGCTCGTGTGCGTTTCACGTTTTCCGCAAACCGAACTGAAATCTCTGGGTGGCGAGCTATAAGGATTTAATCCAGTCCATTCCTGGGAAATTGATGGGAAAAATTGAGACTGTCCTTCCGCAGCGGCTCAGATAATTTTTGACGATATGTCGCAGTCCTATTGAATTGATAGGAAACCCATACTCTGCCAATGACAGCATGGAACTTACGAATAGCGCCTCTTCCTCTACACTAAAAAGAGGCTGTCTTCCAGGTTTCCGGGTATGTTTTCCCTTAAGCTTGTTGAGAATGGTTCTTCTCGGGATTTTATACTTAAGCTCAGCTTTTCTGTGGGAAATATCACCTCGTCTGACTTCCTCTAGACAAGCCTCCAGGGTCTCTTCGGAGTAGTCAGCATACCGCCTAGTCCCCAGTTGTCTTTTATATTTTCGGGGCATATCTGCGACAAAGAAATTACCGTTAGCTCTTTATATAAACGGCAAAAGTACAAAAACAGTAAACATAAAAGTATGGAATCAATCACTTTTTTTCTTTTGGGGTTACTTTGCTCCAGGCGCAAAGTAACCCCTAAAGCTGAAAAAACTTCATGGTCACACAAAAAAAAACATTATAATTTTGTTTCAAGATAAGGAAGGACAATTTCATGCTTAAATTAATATTAAAATAACACTTTAACAAGAAAAAATATACTTACTTTCTCAGTTTTCGCTGGAACCGGTGTACACACTAAATTTTGCACAAAAAAAACACTCAAAAAATTTGACAAAAGTTTGCACGTCAACCACTGTTTACTCACTGAAGGTATACGAACGAATGATCCTAACCGCGAATGTGTATGTTTGTATGTGTTAGTTGCGGTAGTTTGTATATGCAGGTCGAGACATGTCTGGGCGCGAAAAAATAAATAAACTCTTTTCGCTAGTGGCGCAAAGTTACCCCTGCTGGGGCAAACTAACCCCAGTTTACGGTATTGTATCATTTAAACTATCAAAATTATAAATATTTCATTATTTTTTTTTACTTGAGATCACAATTTTTTAATATGTAAACTTTTTTGCATACATTATAAGCTAAACATTCCACTTTGAATTATAAAATTTCATTCACTGTAACGGAAATCCGAGGTTTTCATCTTTTTAACGCCCCAGACACTCCACTAAAAGGAGAGCGCGCAAAAGATGGCAACAATCTCGCGCTTCACAGGATAAGCCCATTCTTAACTACCTTTGTAGCAAACATAAGAGAGCAATTCGAGACTTTAAAAATCGTGAAATTTCTTGAAAGCCTAACTGCTGATAAAAGTACAATTTACTCGCTCTGGAAAGAAATGAAAGGCATTAAAAAACCAAAAACGCAAGCGCCATCAGAAAAATCAATGGAGAATGGGCAAAGAGTGACAAGGAAAAAAGCCGAAATATTTGGCGAACTTCTGGAAGAAACATTTGAACCATTTGATGGTCAAGCGTTGATCGAATTTCCTTTCCTAACCGTGGCACCTGACAATTATAGAATAAAAAGTGTATCGCTACCCAAACTAGGCTTCGAAATAGAGAAACTAAAATCAAGCAAAGCACCTGGATATGACTTAATCACAGGACAGTTTCTTAAAGAATTACCTAGGAAAGCTTTAATAAGTTTGCCTATCTTATAAATGCATCGTTCAGGTTATTGTACGTTCCACGACAATGGAAGGTAGCTGAAGTTATAACGGTTCCAAAGCCCGGTAAACCACTAATTGACAAAAAATCATATAGGCCAATATCGCTCTTACCGATAATGTCGAAGGTATTCGTAAAACTTTTGTTAAAGCGCCTACATTCGATTATCGAAGAACGTCGATTAATACCTGATCACCAATTCGGATTCAGGACTAAGTATTCTACAATCGACCAGGTTTCCAGAATAACCAATGTAATTGAAAAAGCCCTAGAGGAGAAAAAAATATTTTCTAGTGTTTTTCTCGACGTCTCTCAGGCCTTTGATAAAGTATGGCATACGGGCTTGAAACATAAGCTAAGACAAGCTTTTCCGAAACAGTTATCTGATATCCTTCGTTGTTACTTATCAGACAGACTCTTTCATGTAAAACACGGAAATGATTACTCTGAATTTGAAGAAATCGCGGCAGGAGTTCCCCAAGGAAGCGTTCTTGGACCGATCCTATTTCTAATATACACTAGTGATATTCCGCAAGAAGAAGGCACAACAGTAGCCACGTTTGCAGACCATACAGCTATATTAGCGGTCAGTAATACTGTTGAATAAGCAACTAATAAACTCCAACGTCCTATTGACAAAATTTGTGATTGGACAAAGACTTGGCGTATTGCTCTCAACGAGGCCAAGACAACTTACCCATTTTTATTGATTCGGTACGAACTCCATACGCAAACGAGGCAAAATATTTGGGAATGGCACTTGATGCGAAATTAAAATGGAAACCGCACGTCAAGAAGAAACGCGAAGAGCTCGCCATTCGATGTAAACAAATGCACTGGCTGCTTGGTAGATTTTCCCAACTCAGCATGCAGAACAAGCTGCTTTTATACAAGCAAGTACTAAAACCGGTTTGGACATACGGTATACAACTTTGGGGTTGTACCAAATCCAGTAATATCAACATTCTACAAACTTTTCAAAACAAAGTAAAAGTATTCTTCATGGTTTATCAGAATCACTGATATCCACAGAGACCTAAGTATGGCTACCGGCGAAGATGAAATAAAACATTTTACCCGCAAACAACAGACACGTCTTTATTCACGGTCATTGCAATAATTCGAGACTACTAACCTAGTGCGCCGATTACAAAGGATAAAACTATTTGAATTAGCGCAATAAGATGTAACCGCGTGCTTATGGTGGTATTAGCAGGTGCCTCCACTGGCTGCCTGCCAAACGCGTATTTTACAGTTTAAATAAAACTACTAGATAGGAATAACCTATTTCTAGTATGAATTATTCGAAGGGAGGTGTTTTTTTCTTTTCTTTTTATTTTCTTAAGTGAGAAAGAGTCTCATGTAAGATGTTCCACCTACCCATATTATTATTATTTTTTTTTTTCATTATTGTTTTTCAATTAATAACTTAAAGTTATACAAATGTTTAAAACTAATTAAAAGATAGATTTACAGGATAGTAGAGCGTTTAAGTTATAAACTGAAATAGTTAAGTACATTCTGTTGTCAGATTTAAACAAGAGGCGAATGTACATACTTAATAAAATTAAGATTTATTTATCGATGGGGATGCGATAAAAAAAAGTATAAATTCAACTATCAAAGAGAAAAGAAAATAAAATAAAAAAAACTACAACAAAAAGAAATCATACCAAAGGATTCAGTAAATCACCAATTACAGCGTAGTTTAACGAGAAAAGGTTACATTTTACATTTTTAAGATATACGGATTTAACTCGCTCACATCTCAGACTTGAAGGTAATTTATTGAACAAACGCGGAGCAGTAACATTATAGAACGTAGAAAAATGCGATTTATTGATTGTAGGTACATTGACGAGGTTACTAGTATTGACGCGCAAATTACGGTTTTCATAAACCCTAGGAGAATTGTACCCGGACTTTTCAAAAAATATTTTTAAAACTTTATAAAAGTATAAATGTCTCAATGGAAGAAATCGAAGACTTTTGAACAGTCCAAAACTAGAAGTACGACGGTTAACCTTACACATAATACGAACAGCGTGTTTTTGTTTTATTAGCAAAGGCTCTAATTTATTATAATATGTACCACCCCAAGAAGTTATACCATACTGAAGTTTAGATTTGAGAAGACCATTATAGACTAACTTTAAAATTGTCAAATCACAGTATTGGCTGAGATTATAAAGCTGTCTAATAACATTGTTTAGATATTTTTTTAAGTACATAGTATGCTTCAACCAACTGAGCTTATAATCCAGAGTAATACCTAAGTACTTAAAGCTGTCGACGCGTTCGATTACAAAGCAGTCAGCGGTGCAATAGGCATGTGAATCAAAAGTGGGTGAATTATGATTGTGTGAACAAGGATTAATGAAAAGGAATCTATTGCAATTTGGCGAATGGTATTGTAAATTCATATCATTACAGATATTACCCTTAATTTTAAAAACCATGTACTTCGTTTTGTCACTTATGACCAATTTATGAAGTTTAAACCATCTCCGCAGTATATCTAGATCATGGTTCACATCCATATATAAATTAAAATAACATTTACCATAGTACGACAAGGCAGTATCATCAGCAAAAGCTGTAAGTTTACCCCTCAGAGGTTGACTAAAAAGCGAATTTACAAAAATGAAAAACAAAATAGGACACAAAACAGATCCTTGGGGAACACCAATGTTAATGAGATTTTTCTCACTTAAACTATTTTGAATCTTAACTCTCTGACTACGGTTATTAAGATAAGAAGTGAACCAGTCATGGATAAAATCTCTGAAACCCACGTTATAAAGTTTTTTAAGCAATATGTTATGGTCTACCATGTCTATTATTCGTCCGAGCCTAGTTCTGGTTCCAAGTCTCGTGCTTTCAACGAGGATAGGTAACTCTCAGCTTGGATTATATACGGCCCGAAAAGCTGATGTGTAAAGGTTTTTAAAATCCGACCGCTGACACGCCACAAGTATGTAGATAAAGTCGTTTAATTCCTTTATACAAAGTTTTCTGCCATGCCCACTTTTATGGGCGGTTTTTTTTTACAAAATCTTAATTTTTCGATAGAAAACTTTGAATGTTGTATTACGAACTAAGTAGACCATATCCTTCTCAACAATGGACCCATATTTAGATTTTTTTCACTTCCACTGTATGGAGGTTAGGAATAGGAATCGGGTATCCAAGAGTAGCCTTTCCCTATGGTTTTATGTGTATTCAAAATTTGACCGCTTCAGCATGCATTACAGCACCATTGTGTTCAGCTAGTTAAGTATTCTTTTATCCATCGACCAAACAAGATCCATGTGCGCAACATTCACAAGAAAGCAAAAGATACCTATTCTCCCTTCCCTTCAATAAAAACAAACATCAGGAATGTCCTGCAATCAACGAAAAAACAAAACAAAGCGTCCCTAATAAACTCCGCCTATAAAATACATAAAATACCACCTTCGCCGCCATTTCATCGTTCCATCGCGGTCAATAATGGTCAACAATATTGTTGGACAAGTGCGCAGTTGGTAGTGGTGACACATTCCAGTTTCGATTCGATGCATTTTATTCCTTTTATCAACCTCCATTTACTACACAGCCATGAACAGAAAAAAAAAAAAAAACAACAGCCACCTCCCTAATAAAAACGCGCACTTATAATCATGCACCAGCTCAGGGAGTCAGGAATCGTGAAAAAAAAGAAACACCAAAAACCGGTGCCTCATGCTGAGGCATTGAAATAACCCAAGGGAATCGAAGCCAAAGAACAACCAGGGAGTCACATTCTTGCTCAACGTAAAGGACTATCGAACACCTGAGTGTCCATTGCCTATGTATTTTTGTTTGCTTTGTTTTATTATTGTGTTTGGCTACCTATTCAAAAAGGTGTGGGCCGTTCCAAGCGACAGACATTTTCTTCCTGCTAACACCATCATTCATGGGCAAGACTCGCTTGCCAGACAATTGTCTACGTAATGGGCTGCAAAGAATAAGACAAAGTGCATCGAGTTAAAGGATACAATAAGGAGATTTCATTCATCTAACAATATCGGCACTGTGGTTCGATTTCATTGACACGAAAGTGTCCATCAATGTAACCATGGGTGATCCATTGTTCAAGGATACATTCTTAAAGTCATTCTTCGAATTATAGATACGTGTGGATTTACTTTGACTTCAGTTTAAAACTGTTCATCCTTGCAATCATTGAAGTTGAAATTATTTTATTTTTTGCTTAACAAGCAACCATCAAAGAGAGCAAGTGCGGCCGCAAATCCTGCCAAAAGGAGATCCAGATCGTTATTATGGAATTTATTTTGCGATGAAAGGTATCCTTGGTTGCGCGAAGAGAAAATCGTACGACGACGCACGAAATATACTTCTTTTGATTTTTTTTTGTAATATTTTCGGTGAAGCATGAGAATAAGGACTTTTACGCGTTGTTGTGTCTTCTTATCCGAATTCGGGATTTAGCAGATCAATCATATTTTTCCTCTTCTATTGAGTTTGCTTTAACCATTTTTTTCTGCGTGCTTTTGTGCGTCCTAAGCTGGGAAGCCTTTGTTAAAATCGCTTAATATGCAAATGAGCAATCATGTGTATTGTATGTTGTCATGGATGCCTTATTCCTCTAGCTGGATACTGTCTCTGAAGCTCATGTTGAATTCAAATAGGGTGACAGGAGTTGTGGTTGGGAATAGCTGGAATAAGTGTATGCACGTCGGTGATGATGCATTCGATGACAAAATAAAGGTAGTTGTAGGCTTTTTGATAGAACAGGCTTCCTTAATATGAGTGTTAGGATTGTGAAGGGCAGCCTAATTTGTGGCATTTCGAAGCGTGTTTAATTGCAGCAGTTGGACAGTAATTAGTGTGTTGGTCTCCTTAGCGAAGAGTCCAGGTTCAAGCCACAACAGTACCTACACCTGACATTTTTCCATTGCCCCACCTCATGCTAAAGTCTGACAGACTTCCAAAAATATAATTTGCCATGGAGAGCTTCTCAATTAATCCTTTGGTGCCAAAAAAATAACTTTTAAATGATTGGCGAAGCTTAGAGAAGTAGTAGTTGTAGGTACACCGCGTGACTGGTGTAGCCTGCGTGAGAGATTTTCCGCTGTGCACTCACCTTCCACAGTCAGACGCTAACAATGTGTGAAATCGGTACCGCGACATCATCAGAGAGGTATGCGAGAACACCGTAGGTTACTAACCCCCCACTGGAAAAGGCCCGTGGTATAATGATGAGTGCGCTCACTGGAAAACTGTTAAGTAAGCATCATGAAGAGAGAGTGGTATGGCAAGAAAAGAACCTACGTTCAGTCAAAAAATAAACGGTATTCAATGTATTGTATGACGTCGCAAGCCATAATGCATCTCACTAATCGGCACGGCGTTCAAGGCATCAGGTACGGTATCTTTCAAGCACTCATCCAAAAAGGAGTGGAGTTTTTGGTACCACCCATGATCGCCTTATTTATGTTCAGCTTCAACTGGGGATATATATCAAGTGCCTGGAGGGAGGTGATGCTGGAAAGTCGTAGAATAACTGCTTCCTCAGGAGTGACCTCAGTATCAGGCAGCCCTAGACTGATGCATCAGGGAAAATATTTCCATAAATCCCAGTAAAGCCGTCATTGTTCCTATTACCAGAAGGAGAAATTTAGGCCTAGGTCAAATCTAGTACACCGAAGAAGTCAATTGTCTTAGAGTAATCCTAGACAAAAGACTTAACTGGAATTCTCATACAAAGAAAAAAATTACATAAGCTACAAGAGCTTAATGGGCCTGTCGCCGCACGTATGTTAGAACCTGGGGAATCTCTGCAAAGATCGTCCACTAGATCTACATAGTGATGGTAAGACCCATTATAACATATGCCTCCATAGTATGGTGGACAAAATCTACAGAAAAGATCACAATAAAGAAGATCAAAAAGGCTTGTGTACCTAGGTATCTCCGGAGCAATGCGAAATCCAACCGCTGCCAAAGAAGCACTAACACGTATAACACCTCTCCACGTTTGCATTCCAAAAATGGCGATCCGCAGTGCAACAACTTTCATACAGTTAAATGAGATAAGGCTCAACGACCACCCGGAACTTATGACCCTTCTCGATGAACTCTCAGAACCTCATATGAACTGTACTGTACTTCAATAAACAAGTCCCCACGGAGATTCCCAAGAGAAAAGCATTGGTAAGCAATAACCCACCAAACCGCCACAATGGCACAAAATGGTGTACGGATGGTTCTAAAATGGAATCGGGTGTAGGAGCCGGAATATGCGGACCAAATACATACACTATGATACCCATAGGAAAAAGTCCCAGCGTATTTCAAGCAGAGCTCCACGCCATTCCAGAATGCGCCAGGCACATAATCACGGATAGTCAAGCAGCTATAAATGTCCTTAGCTCGCACACCATTGACTCCAAATCAGTCATGCACTGTTTCAATATCCTTTAAGCACTCGGCTTAAGAAACAAGACCAACCTATGTTGGGTTCCGGGCCATGAAGGGTTTGATGGTAATGAAAAGGCCGATAAATGAGACAGAAGGGGTTCAAAAACACCATTCACAGGTCCCGGACCCTTCTGAGTGCCGACTATGTCTTCAATATGACGAAACAACTGAACATATATTATGAGAATGCCCAGCCCTCAATGGAATAAGAAAGAAGATCTTCTTCAGGGAACAACTAAGTTCCGAAGACAAAAATAAATCTTCTACTGGTAAAATTGTCTGTTTTATAGGTAAAGTAGATACTCTACTAGCCTAAATAATTTCTAATCCTACACAACAAAAGATCTCATAGGTCGAAAAAAGAGCCTTAAAAAAAACCCACGTACCATTGTGGTTTTCGGACAGTCAGATTGAAAATACGAGTAGACCAAATCATCACATCCTGGAAAATGCCAATGAATTTCCAGACGAGACCCACCATGTTTTTATGGACTTGAAAGCCTTATATTTTTTAATTTAGGTGGGGGCCTATGCCTCATTTTTTCGTTTTAATACAAGCTATATGCCTTAAAACTACTTACGAAACTAGGACATAGCTAGGACTTAAAACTAAACTTAAAACTAATTAGGCGGTTGGTGAGGGGTGGAGGAGCCAGATTTGAGGGAAGAGGTGCAGCGATTAAAATCAAAGAAGAGGTGGTTAGAATTGACCTTCTGCGACATACGGGATATCGGCTCGTTCAAGCCGTACGACGTGCGACGGGTGGGTAGAAAAGAGGGGGTTCATAAATTGCGAGGGTTGGTGTTAAAGGCAAAATAATTTAAAAGATAGGAACAATCAATGAAGCCAGTGAGACAACGGTAAGCAGAATATCAGCGACATCTCTTCTTTTTTCAAGGGTCTAAAGGTTTATTAAATTAAGATGTTCGTGATATGGTGGTAGGATAAGGTTATTCCACGGGAGCCCACGAAGAGCAGAACGGAGAAATCGACGTTGAATGCTTTCGATTCTAGTAATGTGGACTCGGTGATATGGTTCCCATACTTAGCTAGCGTACTCTAGAATAGGGCGGATGTAGGTATTGTATAGGGATTTTGTCACATAGGGATTAGCAAATTATTTAGACCACCGTTTGACGAAACCAAGGGCCAAGTTAGCTTTATTGATCATTTATTGATCATACGACCTAGAGTTAAGCTCTCTGTCAAACAGAACAACTTGGTCGCGGATCGTTAGAACAGTAACAATGGGTTGATTGTTCAAAAAGTATCGTCTGTGGGGAGACCGAGTCCGCTTACGTGAAAATGTAAGAAATTCAGATTTAGCAATATTCAGCTCCATAAAGTTTTCCAGACACAAGACCGAAAAACTATTGAGGTCTTGTTGAAGAAGATCAGAGTCGTGTGTAGAAGAAATGATTTATAGGAATTTAGCGTCATCGGCATAGGGGAAGACGGATGAGAACTTAACGAAGTTGTAAATATCATTCATTGCGAGGATAAAAATCAGAGGTCCAATGTGGCTACCTTGGGGAACACCAGTGGCGGCTTTAAAAGGCAAAGAGAGAACAGAGCGAAAACGAACGTTATAAGATCGGTTCTCAAGGTAAGATGAAGTTTAACAAATTTTCCAAGAGATAGAGAAAGTTTAAAGAGATCAGCAATGAAAGGTGAAAGAAAGGATGTTTGAAAACGGTTGCAAAAGAGTTTGCGATTACAAATGGATCCGTTGAGGACTCGTCTTTAAACAAGATTGAGTAGAGATATTCATCCATCTATTATATGAAAGCATTCATCAGGAGTAAAACTGATGGAATTGTGTCGCATGGCGCTGCACAACACGATTTAATCAGCTCTTCCGAACTATTCCAAACTATTCTGGTTCGCCAAGGCGATTTATAAAAGGGGTGGTACTTCGACCTAAAAGATCTTTTGTACCGTTCTGCGACTTATAAGTTCTGGATCATATAAGTGAAAACCGCATTCAAATCCGTTAATTGCCTCCCGAAATTTGCGAAGACACATATTTTCGTGATTTTCTTTAACGCTATGTGTAGACGATATGAAGGTACAGATATTTGAAGCAGGTTAATTATAGCATACATCTTCGGAAGCTGAAAGTTCCTTAGTTGGGTTCAATGCTTCACCCGATTTTAAACTGTTGAATATTTTGAAGTGTTGCAATCCGATCAAAAGTTTTGATTTTAGCATGCTAAAATTCAATTAGTCATTAGACTAGACTTGGAAAAAGACATTAATAAATTTGCAACTAGTCCGCCCGCTCAAATGATACAAAAAGAAATAAACATCCCTCTCAAAAATGATCTACAAAATAAACTACCAGTCGACGGCGATCCTCATTAAAGATACCATTCTGAGTTGAGTTTGAACAAGGTATGCGTCTTGTACCTCTTCAATGACAACCAAATGGTCCACCATTTTCACAGTATGCAACCCAAAAAGGACCATTCGAAGTATGCGTCATGTTATGAATTATTATTCTCTTTTTCGACTACATGTAAAAGTGGTCGCCATTAGGTCTCAGACATTCCAGACAACTTGAAGCGTCATGCGGTGTGCAGAGTTGTTATTATTCGTCAACTCTGATTGGGGTCATTGATGGTTCATAAAACGATGATCAATTGGATGTCGGTTGTGTCTTCGGAATGTGATTGTTCTTCACGCTTCTGTCTTTTGTAAAGACTTTAATTTTTCTTTCTTTAATTTCTGTTGTTTTTTTTGTATCTGTTGTGGTCGTAAGAGGATGCCATTGTAATGAATGACTTTTTGAAAGCTTGAAGAAAACATTTGTATATATATATACGTACATATATATTTTATGTTACGATTTAGAGAAAGCGAGAAAGGTAAGTCTTTGATATAGTTGTAGTTAATATTGTCTATTGAACTTGAAAATTGGTTCCGATTATGAAACAATTTAGTAAAAAAAATAGTGTTAAATATTCCGTTAAAATAATACTTGTTCTTTTTAATTATTTTCACATTCAAGTGAATATTCTAATAATGTTATTATTTCTCTTTTTTGTCCAAGAATTGTAATTTACCCTAGTTCAACGTACATACATACCTACTAGATTAATTTCAATTAACCACTGTACTATTGTTTGCTTAAACTAACGTAAAATCCTCTCTTTGTTATTTGCTTGTGTCTTATTCTTCTAATCGTCAGTGGTTAACAGTTAGTTTTTTCTTGAATAGCGAGTCGAAGTCCGCTTGATCTTCTCTTTTCTTTTCTTTTGGGATTTAGTCGTTGAGCTGTTCGGACGTAATTTTGGTTACACAGTTGAACATTATATATCACATAAAACATTATAAATTACATTATACAAATTACATTAAACACATTAAACATTGAAATAACATTTTTGATTACATAAACATTTAATATAAAACACACAAAACAACAACAAACAAATAGAAAAAATAAAAAAGTGCAATTACATCAAGCTTCATTTGGGCCAAACAAAAATATAACTTCGCCCACACATAAATGTATTCCTCGAGAAAATTAAATAAAACTCGGTAACATTATTGAGATTTTATATTTTTATATAAAAAAAATTACAAACTACCTATTCTACTTAAACTACTTTACGTATTCTAACTATAATTAGGATTCTGAGCACTTATTGCCTTGCGCAACAAGTGCTAAAAACTCCAATTGCTTTGCGAGCGCCTGACAGTCGTCAACGTGCACACGCGCCGCCGTGAGCTGACTGAAGCCTTACATCATCAATCATCTCCTGGAAGCACCACCACAAGTTGACGAGCCCGGCCTCTCCCAGAAACGCCCTAGCTAACTTAGTCTAACTTATAAACTAAGAGGATGTTATCTAGAGTAACGCACCGTCTTCGGAGGGCTTGTTGACCTATCCCACCTCAAAAAGCCACCAAAATTCGGCAAATTGCTTTTCCGTATCGAGTTTATCCCTCTCCGACTATATTTTGATTATTTTCATAGTTATTTTTATTAACGAACAAAATAAATCTCTTTCTTGGAGTCAATTACAATTAGATGTATTCTAAAAAACCTTAATTCTGATTTACGCAGTGTACCAAACTGTGAAATTTGAAAGGAATCTACAAAATGATATGGAAATATTAGCAAGTTATTATAAAAATGGAAAATCAAATTGAACGCTGAGAAAATGCATGCCATCTTTTTCACCAGAAAAAGAGAATCGTGCAATCTTCCAAACAGCCATATAAATATAAACGGGTCTAACATTACTTGGGCACCATCAGTGAATTACCTAGGTGTGCATCTTGATCCAAGGTTAACTTTTCAAGATCACACTAGCAAAACTATACAAAAATTAGCATCGCAATTAAAATGTTATACCCCTTTATCAACAGAAGATCAAAACTATCTACTGAAACAAATTAATAATGCACAAGGTTACTTTTCAAGCCATTATTCTTTATGGGTGCCAAGTATGGGAAAATTATGCAAAATGTCACATTAAGAAGCTGCAAATAGCTCAAAAATATTGAATCTACTCGTACCATGGCATTACTCCACCCTAGATTTGCACAGAAGAGCGAATGTTGAAATGATTTGTCCTAGAATCCAAAAACTAACCGATAACTTCATAAGTAAAAAAAACTTTTCAGAAAATCCCCTAATTAATCAAATGAGTCTTTAAATTCCATGTTATGTTGTTTCTGTTTATACACTTACTTATGTGCTTGTATATATATATAATATATCTATTTATTCGTTTATTTATTTATTTGTCTTTATATTTATTTATTTATCAATTAATTATTAATTAATTTATTTAATTACATATTTGCTTATTTATTAATTTATTTATTTGTTTATTTATTTATTTGTTTGTTCGTTATTTATTTATTTGTTTGTTTATTTATCTATTTATTTATTTATTTATTTATTACTTATTTATTTATCTACTTATTTATTAATTTATTTTTTATTTATTTTGTAGGTACATATGTATTTTTTATTTATTAACTTCCCAGTGGAAGTTCTTGTAATGGGGCCGATTTTTTGAATCGCGGATTTTGACATATCTCCACGTTTCAAGGTCACCAGAATCCAAATTCAACGTAGATGTCTGTCCGTGTGTATGTACGTACGTGCGTTCGGAATTATCTTTCGCCACGATTATCTGGAGAACCAAAGATGATATTGACATGGGACCGGGTTTATTCGAAGCGTAATTACGTAACTCAGAGCTGATTAGGTTTCCAGCGAAATCGGTCCTGTCGTTTTTTGTTAGTAAATAAATAACTAAAATAATTTGGCTTTATTTGTACTATTTATCGTCATTTGTCTATGAGCAAATCATTATTACAACGTGCTCCGTTATTTCGTATACATGTAAATTTACAGGTCTCCTTATAGTTGCATTAATATATATCACACCTCGCTGTTATTAACAACAATTAATTTCCGTGAACAATATTAAATAACATTTTTTAATATTAAATAATTCTTAACCATATCTTATGGTTAACCACATTTCAAAATTTCCCACTAATTACATAAATCATATTGATCCACTGGGAAGTTAGACGTGTGGAACTTGCGGGTCGCACCCAGACCACTTTTTTATTATTTATTTATTTAATTATTTGTTTATTTATTTATTTATTATTATTTTTTTAAATTGGAGGTTTTTCTCGCACTTTCCTTCAAATTGTTTGTTATTTGCTAAATCATATTTCTCTTCAGATTTGTTTCAGTAGTAAGATAAAAAAAATATCATGTCTATGTACTTATGTAAAATGTGTGGTAGCGTACCGAATGTAAATCATTATTATGCAAAATAAATCTATCTATCTATCTATCTATCTAAGAAATCTTGAATAAGGGTCAGATGACGCTACGTAAACATTTTTTTATTTATTGTCCCTTCAATATTTATTTCATTTGATACATGGACAAGATGATTGAATGATAATGGCTTATCACAATCAAGCAAGTATCTGAGAGATGAATCTTCTTCAATAATTATTCTGTTAAAATTAGATAAATTTATTCTTTCATAGAAACCTTTTTCTTGTAGTAATCTAAAAGCGCTTCCTATTTGGAATTTAATTGCCAGCGACCACGAGATATTTATTCTACTATTAGTACTGTAAGTATATTGCTTTAAAGATCTATGCTTCGCTTCGAATTTAAAAAAGCTTAACAATTTTGAAGGACCGCTTTGCTCAATAATCGTTATGACACAAATAGCAAATATACATTTTATTCTTCCCCACCACTTATATTGTTTACAATTTTTATTTATTTTCGTAATTTTAATTTGTTAATGCTTCCAGAATTCGCAGCAGCGATGTTTGTTTTATTTTATTTTTCTTGTCAACTTTGTAAAAGAAATGTTCAATAAAATTCCAAACCGATTCGCTTTCTAAAGCGTATTTTAAATTAAATACAAAATACATTTTAAAACATGCATCAAGTGCTTTCAAAAAGGTATCGCACTTATATATTATGCTATCGAAGAATTCTGTTAGCTGACCAAGAGATTTACCAACGGCTATTAAATATGGCTGAGAGCTAAGAATCATTTCCATGTACATTTTTGCACGTCTTTCAGTTGTGGGTATAACTTCTGTTGCAGATGTGATGTGTATTAAGAAACCTTTATGAGAAGCAGCACAACTTGGACGGCATGGTTTTTTTTGTTGCCCTTTAAGCTTATTAAGGGTAACTGGATGTAAAATGTAATGAAACAATAATATTAACAAGTTAAGAAAAAAAATATTGAATTACAATATGAAAACAAATAAAATAGTAGTTTTACCTGACAACGTGTTTTCGTTTATATCAGCGTAAAAATTTTTACTGCCACTGTCTTTAATATTCGGCAATAAGCGAGCAAATTTTAGTACAAACTCTGACCAGTTTTTGAAAAGACCTAATGATCTTTCTTCACCGAAAGTAAGAGCAAAATCTTTATTTTTCTACATATTAGAAAGAAAGAAAAAATAGAAAACAAATTAAATACTATTTTAAGATATATTTTGCTCGTTAAAATATATTATATTCAGGTTCTTTATAAAATATTCATAAATAAATTTAGTAAGAAAAACTTTAAAACTCACCAAAGTATATCAAAACGATTGTCTTACTATCGGCCATTCTTCTAAAATTGTTTTTAGATTTGCGTCAGTTTTGTCACCCAAATACTTTTTTCTGTACAAAAAGAGTTGCTCCCACTGCGTAACACAAGTAGTCCAGTCAGTTTGATTATACTTTAAAAATGTTTTGGCAGTCTCGATTTCAGCTTCTAGTTTATTAAGAAAAAGTATTATAAAATTTTAATTTATTGTATTAAAAATACCGTTTAATTTGCAAACTGAGGATTTTTCTTCACATAAAGTGACTTCAGGGTCATTAGCTAATTTCCTTTTATGTGATGATCTTTGATAAAAATTCTTTTTTCGTAGAATCTTCAATAATCTTCTTTTTTTATTTTTTTTTTATATTTAACAAAAACACTTTTAACGCGAACTGCGAACATTCACAGCATAATAATTGAATCTCAACTGAAGCCTGCAGCTGCAGTTTTATAATGGATAATTAATAGTATTGCAAAATTAGTTAATCACTTTAACTTTTTTTCACCACTTAAATATTTAATAAACACTTTCAACGCATATTTAGAACTGCACAAGACGAACATCCACAGCACAATGATCGCATTTAAATCAACTGAGGCGTATGTATCTGTTGCACATATTAAATAACTACACAATAGTAATTTTCAGCTATCTTGTTGTGCTGTTTGACAACTAAAATAGTGATTGTTGAACTTCTGGCGCTCGATTCTTCTTAAGTAACTGCAGAGTAATCATTGTTGACTATTTTGTTGTGATTTTTGACAATAAAAATAGTCATAATGGAACATTCGGCGCGCCCGATTCTTATTGAGTAGCTACGCAGTAGTCAATGTTGACTATTTTGTTGTGGTTTTTGACAATACAAATAGTCATAATGATACATTCGACGCGCGCGATCCTTATTAAGTAACTACGCAATAGTCATTTTTAATTGTCTTGTTGTGCTGTCATGGTTAATAGTTATGGTTGAACTTTTGACGTACGCGTTTAATATTGATTAACTAAGCAATAGTCATTTTTGACAATTTACATTACTATTTCTAACTATTTTCAAATTATTTTTGTTATTTAATAGTCATTCCATAAATTTCGTAGAATATTATCAAATTACTAAGACAATAGTTACAAAATAACTATTTCTTTCTCTGAGTGTATAGGACCTTGTTGGAATAATATTTTATATATTTGGATTCAGGCCTTCGGAACAACCGGAGACATGCCCTAAGACATTGTCTCTCCAAGACCCGAATCCTTTCCATATAACTAGGCGCTATATACAACCACAATGGACAACCATAAGATGATCTACCTTATTAAAGTCACGTAGCAAATGACCTTCACTCTTGAGTTAAGTTGACTGATATGAAACAGTCTCATAGAGCATAAGTCTTTTTGGCCAAGCCAGATATCCAGATATCTAACTAACCGCCAATAGCAATACTGTTGATAGCTGTCAAAAACATCCACAGCAGGGATGCTTTGGATACATGCTGTAAATACATGCAACAATTTGTTTTTCAAACAAAAATGAATGGCTGCTGGCCATACTTTTTGGAATCGATCTTATGAGCAATCGTTGATACATTTCTCGAAGAAACGCGACTAATGTCATTTGGTTGCATAGCTCGATACGAAAATACTCCCGCAATCCGTGTAAACTACGATTATGAACCCTGCCTCTTTTTACGATTTTGACATGTGCATGCTCCCATTATTGATTGGTCGACTTTTTACGACACCGATGATCTCAATTCGTATCAACACATGGACTGACATGCACCCTTGCGGGACAGTTTTTAGATGTCGTATGTGTCGCTAGGCTCACATAGATGTTATCGCCATTTACGACACGCTCTGTTTTTTGCGAGCGCTGCAGTGATATTCTTAGTCCGACCCTGCACTTGGACATTTCAAACTTTGTAAACGTAACAAATTGTTTTTGAATTCCTATCAACGTTTTCGAATCCGTTTCAAATTTAAAAGCGTCTCTCTAGCGATTCAACGGTGCACTTCCTAAATCTGATTCGTTTTTTCTTCTCTGATCCAAGGTGGTGCAAGCAACGTTACAAAATCATCTCTTGTTTAGACTTATTGCGTTCACCGATCTTCATTATCGAACCAGAAGTTTCTTCTTCTGTCACCAATCGAAGCATGCAGATCCATATTAACATCCACCTATAGAAATATTCAACTCAAAGGAATTCTTAAAAACAACGTAAAAGACCGTGAAGACCATTCAAACTACGTGGCACAGACGATACCTTTTAGAAGCCGCTTCACCATATACAATATCATATTACAGTCTTTTGTAATCTGAATTGCACTTATGCCTTCGAAGGAGATAAGGATAACTCAAAACCACTTATGGAATCAGGATTTGCATATTTCCTTGATTGTCATATCATTTATCCACAAATGCAAATAAGTCCCCTTGAAACGATACGCAACAGCCCTATTAAATATCAATACACAATTGATTTGCATATTTTAACCCAAAAAAAAAAATAGGATGACAGTCGTCAGGACATGCGTCAGCAGATACAATTGCTGTATAAAAACTACAATTGCGCATTATACTCGTACGCTAGACGTGTGCTTTTGTTTGCATATTAATGACAAGTCCTCTGTTCTCCCTCCATGTATCCAATTAACCCAGAAACACCCTTCGTCAATCATATTACGGCCGCAAGGATATAAATGTCGCCCCCCACAAATGGCTGGCTACTTACTCAATTATTCAATAAGCCATACACATACAGCTTACTTATCGATTGTCCCCCTAATAAGGACTCATAATCACATCTTTTGTCCCTTATAAAACCTAGATTCGTACTTTTTCCCCCCGATTGTGTTTGATTGTATGTGTGTGTGTGTTCACTGCTTATTATTCACACACTAAGCTTTGACCACAAACTAGAGAGATTATGTACTTCCCATTTAGATGGTGCTTTCTGGAGTTCATATAGGGGCCGAAGGACTTTACTGTTTGCTTGAAGAAATCTGGATACTCGCCCACCCTTGGATTCATATCGAGTGACCGAATTGTCCATTTAAGGATCTAAGGAGATTTCCGAATGAGAATAGAAAAAAAATGCTCCACAAAAAAATGGCAAAGAAAGGACGTTTTTTTCCTCTCAAAGACGAACGTTCCAACGGAAAGACTTTTTGATGCGTGAAATGGTCACCAAATAATCCGATTATGTGGCGATTTATTCAGCTATTCAATTAAAGTCACGAAATTTTTAATGTACGCCGGGGCTGAGGTTGAAAAGTGAACTTTTTCTTAGAACTTTTTTTCAAGGGTTTGGGACGATGACTGCTTCTTGGAGTAGATTGAATGGGAAATTTGAATTTAACTTGCTTTGGAAAGTATTTCAAGACGGTATCTCTAAACGAAGGATACTAGTACTTCGATGGCCGTTATGGACCTGGATTTTAACAAACAAATCTTACCAGGAAGTTCGATTCGGTTAAATGGTCCAAGGTTTTTTTCCTAAGTGGCATTTCTTCGTAGATTCCGGAATTGCAGTTTTAGTAACGTTCTGTTGGAATCTGTTCTTCAGAATTAAATTCCATTTTAATTTGTCTCCCATCAAGCTGATGAGAAGTCTGGAATTCAAACTGAAATTTAAAGAAATTTAAGTTCACTGAACTCAAGAAGACTATACCGAAATTAACAGGCGTTACATTCGCTACATTTTGTAAGTCCTTCATTTGAGAAGTCCTTTATGTATTTACATAGCTGACATGGTGTTGCACAGACTTGGACAGTTGATTGTTTTCGAATGAAGGGCACCATGTTTGATATGGAAAAGTGGCTAGATGCTCGCTAAGACTCCGGAGTAAGAACTGGAATTTGTTTGTGTGATGTGCTTTTCCAAAGGCTGAGGTATGCTTGTCAACGCCAGGGTAGCCTCCAAAGAAACACGCAAACATCGGGGCGGAGTACGCTACTTCCGTTGTTTATTGAATCACAAATAAATCTTACAACAAGTGTTTTAATAGCTATAAAAGGTTTTTCTGATAACGACTTACGGGTACCTTAACAATTATCGTATACCTAGTATGGGTATATCGACTGCTCCAACCTACGGAGTTTAACTCCGAGGGTTGGGTCTATGTACGTCACAGAAGTAATTACCACTGGGATTTAGCAGGCGGATCGGACAGCGTGACAATACCAGTTCCTCCGAGAGTCTAGTCAGCGGATCGAACAACATCAACAATACCAGTTCCTTCAAGAGTCTAGTCCCCGGATCGGAGGCCGACAACAACCGTCTATTCGGCGAAAAATGTTTATATTGTGACTTTCTCGATTTATATTGTTTGGCTAGTCCTGGTAGTGGTGGCCTTATACTGTTTACGGTGGTGGCGGTGTTTGGCTGGGAAATTGAAGCGGTATCGGTGTCTACGTAGTGGTCTCGGCTAGGGTGTATTATTACAAAAAATAAAAACGAAGGAGAAATGCCCGGGAAATCTGGTTGCCAAAGTTCTTCAACAATTCTCAAGGGCTGATTCTTGTAGATGAAAAAAAAAAAATACCACAGAGGTTGCAACAGTATTTTGAAGGACTTCTAATTGAACAATTTCGTCAGATATATTTTCCAAGAGCCGTTCCTATCAATGAAGAAGAAGACCCGGTATTACTGCCGCAAAAATTAGGGAGGCGGTCAAAGACTCCAAAAAACGAAAAACAGTTGGGCCGGACCTTCTCAGATCTAGAAGAAGATGGGAGAAACCAGTTCCAAATGGCTTATGATTCTCACCTCCAAACTATTGAGAGGCGATGCACTGCGTAACCATTGGAGGGAAAGTTTTCTTCTTCTTATATACAACGGAATGCGTGTTTATGAGTGCCAATAAAATAAAAAGATGGTCGACGGTCAAGCAATGGGTTTAACCACACACCCAAACACACCAAACTACCAAAGGCGACCGTTTGCACGGAAGGCAATAGCAACCAATTCTGCAGCTACCAAAGATCCTGACAAATATTCCAAAAAAAATTGGAAAAGTATTGAAAAATGTATTAGATAGTCGCCTGAAAAGTACTAAATAGCGTTTGAAAGACCTTAACAAAGCTTACACAAAGACCTACACATTTTTCAATCAACCAACATGGTTCATATAGTTAAACAATCTATATTTGAGTTTTCGAATTGAAATAAAATGCTCATTGATTTGAAAGTTATTAACAATGAACGTGGACACCTTTGCAAAATCAGTTAATAGTAAAACAAATATTTTTCATTCAATTATAAATACAAGGTGGCGCAAAAATAACCTTCCGATGTTTTTTAGCTGTAATTTAAAAAAAAATTCAAATAAATAGTCACCAATATTCCGCGTTCTGGAGCAGTGTAGCGTAACATTGTTTATTAATGTGTATTTCGCATGTGTTTACTACACAAATGTCAAAACAGAACTGACATTAGGGGTCAATCGCAAAATTTATAGCATTTTTCTGATAGGAGGATTACTTTTGCGCCACCTTGTACAAACACTATGGCAATATGATGGCGGTGATTTGTCGTACGTATGAGTGAGACTTGTTCTAATTATGGACAGAGTGGGATTTCGTTCTTCTTTTTGTTGCAAAGTGCACCGTCTTTATACATGGAAATAAAATAAAAAGATGGTCGATAGTCAAACAAAGACTATAACCACACACCCAAACATACCAAAATACCAAAGGCGACAATAATGTATAAGGGCTGTTTGTTCCTTTAAAGTATTATAGCCAGTTTTTTGAACACAAAGAAACTCCTTTTCTACGCAGCTTATACTTGAAGTGCTTGAAGCATATCGACTTCCCCAAACAGAATGATACAATGAATTATCCATCGATCATTTCGAGATCGGATATTTCTTTTGGTATATTAATTTGCTGTTGCACCCAATTTAAAAACCCTTACCAGCGAACACAGCGGCGAGTTGACTACGGAACCGCATAGCGAAGCTAACGTGTCGATTTTATTTGTAAATATTCAATGACACAATCAATCTATAGTATACACTTTTTTTAAGAAAAAAATATTCAAAAGTATTCCTGCGAATGTGGAGTTTAACAGCCGAATTAATAAACTCAAATTAAGTTTGAAATATCTTTAATTAAATGATAAATCTTAATAACAAACAGCGTGGCAATATCAGTTCCCACAAGAGTCTAGTCATGGGATCGGAAGCTAATTGACGATGATAAACATGCAATCAACTAATTTACCGAAGTAGGTGAACTTACGAGTAATTAAGTCAAAATATAACTGACAGCATTTATTTGGAAACAGGCAGCGTATCTTTGAACCAATGTTGTTGGATATATAATTAATTTTAATTCTGTTAATTTTGAGATTCTGCACGATACCATTTGGATGTTGCATGCTGACTAAAGCGTGCAATTCAGTTGTTAAATTGCGCCATGGAGGATTTAACATCAGTTTCAGAAGCTTATTTTGTGAAATTTGAAGTCTTTGCATGTGACTTTTTGCACAATAACCCCAAGCAGGCGATCCGTAAAACATAATCGCCTGAAAAATCGCTTTATAGAACAGTAGTTTGTTGTCACTACTCAACTTAAATTTTCTATTTATAAAGGAGTAAAGTATTTGTATTGTTAAATTAATTTTTTTAATGATTTCTTTTACCAAAAGTTAATCTCTTATACAGGTACACCCCAAGATATTTAGTACTTGACTTCCAATCGATTCCGCAACCATTGATAATGAGAACATAGTTAGGAAACATGGTTTTCTTTTTCGTGTGAAAAAGTCAGCCTGAGTCTTAGAAGCATTTATCTTTATCTTCCAGTCTCGAAAGTAACCTTGTATAATATATAATGCAGATTGCAAGTTAGTTCCAATAGCGGAACCAATTGAATCTGTAGAATAAATACAAGTGTTGTCAGCAAAAATAGCTGTTTCACAATTTGAAGTCTTGGAAAATCAGACGTAAACACGTTGTAGAGGGTTGGACCAAGTACTGCACCCTGAGGGACCCCTGCAACACAAACAAAGACTTGTGAAAACAATTGTTGACAGACACAAGAAATTTTCTTAAAGACATAAACGATTTTATAATTTTAATAAGGTACATTGAAAAATTAAGAACTAATAGCTTATGTAGAAGTCCTTCATGTCAAACAGAATCAAGCTTTTTCAACGTCAAGCAACACCAAACCTGTACTTTTACCTATACTAAAATTAATTTTTATGTGTTTTGTTATACGATGAATCTGTTGCACAGTACTCTGAAATTCATGGAACCCGAACTGCTCTAAGGGCAAAATATTATTTGAGTTGATGTCCTCAAAAAGCTGGAATCACTATTTAAAAACATTTACTAAGCGAGCTCAATAGACTTATTGGTCTGTAGTTACCAGGTAAGGAAGCGATCTTACCAGGCTTCAAAATTGGAATAATCTTAACCCTAATCCATTCACTTGGAAAATATGATCTCGATATGATAAAAAATACATATATTTAGAATCTCCCAACGATCGGAATAAAGTTTATAATATTTCTTATAAACGCATGTAGTAAAATGGAATATTTTCCTGACGCATGGAAATTAGCCAAGGTAGTCCCTATAATCAAGGTTGGAAAGCCCCCCGAAAATCCGGGGAGTTACAGGCCAATAAGCTTATTTATTAATCTAAGCAAAATTTATGAAAAAGTTCTCAAAGAAGCAACGTTAAAACATATCAGTGATAATAATATATATCCTAATGAACAATTTGGATTCATGTGCTTGCATAACTCTTCTCATCAGGTGCTTAGAATATGTAACGATGTCAAGAGAAATCGGGCAGTGGGCAGACTTACGGAAATGATTCTATTTGATATAGAAAAGGCATAAAATTCTCCAAAATTTCCTCTCTCGTCGTAGTTTCAAAGTTCACGTCAATAGTGGTGTCTCTAATTTGATATTTTTTCGTTCGAGTGTGCCACAAGGTTCAGTTCTTGGCCCAACTTTGTTTAACCTGTATACATCAGACTTTCCCAAGTTGCCTGAATGTCATATTGCAATATATGCAGATGATACTGCGATATTTTCTTCTCATGAGTTCGCTCTCAATATTGAGAGGAATCTTACAAATGTGATGAAAATATTGGAAAAATATTACAGAAAATGGAAAATTAAACTAAATGAGGAAAAAACGCAGGCCATCTTTTTCACACGGAAAAGAAAGCCCGGTTTTCTTCCCAGTAGTCAGTTGCAGACAAATAGATGATTTATTAATTGGAAGCCCTCAGTTCCATATTTGGGAATATTATCTAGATACAAAACTTACCTTTAACGAACGTATAAATAAGACACTTCAAAAGATAGGTATTGCAATCAGAATATTATACCCTTTTATAAACAGGAAATCATTACTTTCAGACAATAACAAAAATCCGTAAAGTAATTTTTCAGGATATTCTGCTTTATGGTTGCCAAGTATGGGGTAACTGTTCAAAATGTCATATTAAAAAATTACAAGTATCGCAAAACAAACTGTTAAAAATGATGCTTAATTTACCATGGCATCATTCAACCTTAGATGTTCACTGTAAGGCAAATGTTGAATTGATTTCAAATGAAATACAAAATCTCCACTTAAAATTTATAGAAGGCTGTAGTTTCGCTGAAAATCCCCTCATCACAGGCTTAAATTCTGTATAACTAAAAGCTAAACATTTTTCTTTTTTTATTTATTTATTTATTTAATGTTATGTTATTATTTGTTAGTTATTGATTATTTCGACTTATTTATTTACTATTAATTATTCATAAATTATCACATCTATTCATTTTATTTTATTTATTTATTTGTTTCAAATTTGTTATTATCTAGTCAATTTTTTATTTATTTATTTATTGTTATTATTAATTAGTTTATTTATTTACTTATATATTTCCTTTTTTTGTATAATCTAGTCAATTTTTATTAATTTAATTATTGTTATTATTGATCTATTTATTTACTTATACATTTATTTATTTATATTTATATTCGTTTACCTATTTATTTATTTATTTATTTATTTATTTTTTTACACTGGAGGTTTTTCTCGTATTTTCCCCCAAATATTAAAATTATAAAATTAAAAAAAAATTATAGTCACTAGGGAAAAACTTATTATACAAAATACACAACGTTTTACAAGAAAGATATAAGTTATCACATCTCTAAATTGTAAAATGTGCGGTAACAATACTTATGCAAACACTATTATAAATGCGAAATAAAATATCTATCTATCTATCTATCACTTGGAAAATATCCTAGCTGAAGACACGAATTAAACAATGTGTGTAAAAATATTAAGCCTGACCTTGGAAGATGTTTTAGATACAAGTTTTTTTCATAGTCCAAGCCCACTGACTTTCGAGTTTTTAAAGAAAGCAGAACGTCCCTTATGTCGTTATAGTTTTGACGAAACCTACATCATTATTTACATCACTGGTGTTAATTAAATTAATTGAATTTAGAACTAAAGATTCAACAGTGATATTACCTATAGCACTTCTAGTCGACAGTTAGACTTTACAAAAAGTTTCTGCCAGTACATTTGCTTGTTCAGTGCCCGACGTCATAAACTGGTTTGATACCGTTAGTGCAGGGATATGGGAATTACGCTTTTTAATTATTTTTACAACATTCCAAAAGGGTTTGCTAGCTTTGTCCATTCGTAACAATTTTTGGTTCTAGGAATTACTTCTAACAGTCGCAATGAATTTTTTAATCAGTGCGCTTAGGACTTTCATTTCAGCCAAATAAAAACTATTTCCTCTTCTTATCCATCTAGTTCTGTAGCTGTTCCTTATTTTAATTAGTTCAAGTTAATAACTAGGTAAGATATTAGCACTTCCAAATTAATCTTTAGGTACGGAACAACATTTAGATCAATTTGAAATTGATTGATATTTGAATTTGCAATAAATGCTCTTTTTTGTTTCCCAATTAGCATTTTTAAGATCAAAAGTTTCACTTCTCCCACATAAAGGCGAAGTGGAGAAAAAAATTGATATATATATATATATATAAGGCTATTTTACCAGGAGCTCCTTACATATTAGGCCTTAACCATGCAGGGCCTAGAACCTAGCTTCTCCAACCACTTTCATGCGAGGTGGAGGAGACCTACAGTTTTACGGTATGCCCAAGTGGGCCTCCATCTAAGTACTAACCATGCCCTACGTCGTTTAATTGCGGTGATCGAACGTTAACCGATTGATTCGACTTGGCAAGGTCGTTGCCAGGAGCTCCTTGAAACCCTAAAACCCTAAAAAATCATAGGTATATTTCGGATATATAATTCAATGTTAATTTTACTAAATTGAAGTTTTGTCAATTATATTTTTCATCACCCTACTTGGAATACGATTTTTAAAAAGAATTTGTACATAACATCACGCCAAAGACGTATAACTTCTAACGCAAGTACATGAGTACACACACACTCTTTTTTGTTATAGGTCTTGTGAGTTGTGGGTTCAAACGGCGCTTAAGCGGTAATTGCGCGCTACAATTCATCGACCTAACTAGTCAAACCGATTTGAATTTTTGCTAACTTCTTTTTGTCTGTAAGAGCACCTTCATTTTTTTTTTACAATTCCCTAAATCAAAAGCAACTTCCTTGAGACCACCGCCAACAATTAGTCATCTCACCAGCAAAACTGTAAGACGTTAAGAAAACTTTGTTAATCCATCCACCTACCAACCCACCTGATACCCCAAGATGGTAACCTTCCTTTAAACGCAAAACCTCACAACTTAATTGTTGTCGGCCAGAAAGAGTGAAAACTACTGTCATCGACAATCAAGCATTAATTTATCCACAATAATCCAGCACACTCCAGTTGATCACAAACCGCTCGTCGACATCTTTCAAGGCATTCATCCCAAAAAAAAAAAACACACAATCGAAATTATAATGCCGGTGTGAAGAACGGCAATCTGACGGACACGTTCCATGCTCCCTCTAATAAGTCACTTGAAATATTTCAGCCTCATTGTTCCACCTTGACACTAAAAAGCTGCATTCCGCATTCTTCGTCATTATTATCATTATTTGGTGGTGCCTTTGGTGGGGCTATCTCCTCGTGCATTTCTCCCTCGGATGTCGGATGCCAGTACCGAAAAATCTTTTCTCTTATCTGTGCTAGTCCAAAACAATGACCACTCAGTCAAAAAATAGCGTATTTATTAAATAAAACCGAGGAAAGAATATTTTGTTGTACAAGATACAATGCCAGGAAAAAAACAACAAAAATCGAAACAAAACAAAACAATAACACAAACATCACAAAGAAACAAAATACAAACAAAGAGAAAAAAAAAAAGTATCTAAGTGAAGAAAAAACTACTTAAAATGAAATATCACACCAGAAACAGGCAACAGCAACAATTGCGCGAGGAATACATAAAATGATAATAATTTACCGTGATGAGGAGGAGAGGAGGCCATGCCCCAACTCGTCCACCCTCAGCATCTTTTGGTATCGAATGGCTCACGGGCCAGGCTATGCATATGAACGATCGCGCATCACATCCTCATCCTCACCTTCGTCGTCGTTGTATAGTCTCCTCAGAATGAGACGAGTTAAGTAAAACGAACGAAATGGCAGATCAACAATAAATAAGATGATTTATCACCATGGTAATTCATAAAAACGTTCCGCGGAACAATGGGCCATAATGTACTTTGACATGGAATAACAAAAGGTAAACGAGGCCCAAACGAGCCAAGAAAAATGAGACAAAAACAAAAACGTAACGCAACGGGCGCGCGTGCGCGCGAGAAGAATCTCTAAAATACCAACATCCATTGCCAGCTCTACGAGATTGTTTGTATTATTGTGGCGGTGCTACAATGGTTAAATGCACACACGTATGTACTCAGCTTGAGGAGCCGTAACAGCATTCAGTTGGTGGTCATAGATCTGGATTTAAAATTAGGCTGGGAGCACAAGATGTGGTGGGTGACTTTAAGGTTCGCTTCAATCATCGATTAGTTGTTATAGATACTTTTTTGATTTTGAAAGGATTTCGATTTGTGGCTTAAGTTTTGCTCTGGGCCTGGAGAGACCTTTAAGCAATATTGTGTGAGATTCGAAAAAGATCCAGATGAATGAGTTCCCAAATGAACCGCACTCTGCCACTTAGATTTGTTCGAGTGCGTTGTAAATCGCCCTTTGACAGATGAAGGCAGTTTATTGAATCACAAAGTCATACAAAACCTTCAACCTTCAACCGAGGATATATGGGTAGCAGTCAAATGGCGGCAAGATTTGTTATTCAATGTCGCTTAATGTGTGTCAATTTTCAGGAAAAGGAAACAATTTTTTAAGGAATAAAATCAAGTTTAATTGGAAAGCTTTTGTCAGTCTAATATCTTATCACCTGATAGCAGCTGTTTGTCGTAGGATACTTTGAATTTATAACGACGAATTTATAACGACGCTGACTATTGCTTTTCCTTCAGGCATGACACATGACCTAGATTAGGTTAGGTTTGTGTGGCTTTCAGGCGGAGCTGACACACTTATACAAAAATGAGGTCCGTTGTGGTACCAGGTGGATCTGGAAATAGTTTTTAATGCTACTCGTTAAACCAGTTAGAGCTTCTGATAGAGCGCAAAAGACTTCAGATGTCAGTTAGATCGTTTAGAATATTATTAAAAAAAAGCAACACCCAAATGAAATTTCCATTTCTGGGAGAGAGCTGGACACGTACAGAGAAGGTGGAGAATAGTTTCCTCCTTCTTTGGCCGGATGACCTTTGTCGCTAGACATGTGTTACCTCTTTCGAGTGCAGCTAGCTTAAACATGAGCTTGCATATAGCGATTGGTATACCTAGAGAGCCTTTTTCAGGAAGCAAAGGTAAAGAAGTTCCATATTTGGAGAGTAGCGCAGCTCTATAAATTCCCCTTCCCAAGGGGTAGGCTATTCACCTTTTTGTATGTAAACATTCAGAACGATTCGCCAGGTCTTTGTCCAATCGCATACAATTTCCAAAGCTCGTTGCAGTTTCCCCGTTGATAGTTCAATAATCTTACCTGTTGCGAAGATACTCATATCGTTCGCGAACGTGGCTACGACTGTTTCTTCATCTTGAGGTATGTCTCGTGTGTAAAGCACGAGAAGGGTTGGTCCGAGAACCCTGCCTTGCGGTACACCGGCGTCAATTTCTTTGAACTCCGAATACTCAGTCCCGTATCTAACACGAAAAATCCTGTTTTCTAGGCAGGATTCCAATATTCTAAACAGTATTTCCGGTCAGATGAGCTTAATACCAGGGGATGTTGCAGATGCAGAATTTTTGACATCCGCGGATGCGGAAGCGGATGCGAATATTTTAAAGCTCACATCCGCGGATGCGGATGCGGATGCGGATTAAAATTAAAGATTGTTTTTTTTTTAAAGAGATAGATAATAATGTACATAAATAATTGATAAATATGGTAGTTTTTAATTTTATTTATTTAATATTCAAATGCTTAATACTGAAATTTCAAAATTGGTGCATTATATTTTATGAATAGTAACGTCGCGGCCTTTTCAGCTTCAAACCTGTTTCGCAGAGGTTCATATATTAGTGCTGCGCCACTAAATAATTGCTCACTCGGAAGACTGGCTGGTGGAGGCGATAAATATCTACGTGCTATAGCAGATAGCATTTTAAACTCACCGCGATTAACGCTCCACCAGTTAAGAGGATTTTCAGAAACATTAATCCTTTTTTTGTTGCGATACAAGAGCAATTCCTTCTTTAGAATATTACCGGGGCTAATATTGTCCGATGTTTCGACGACTTGGCTTTCATCTTCACTTGAAGAATCCAGCATCAATGCCAGATCGCTTTTTAAGCATGGCTTACTAGCCGTACCGGACGTCCCTGCTTGCTCCGTGTCTGTTTCCGTAGTTTTTTCAACGGAATCTTTCATTCTCATGCTTTTAGATTTTTTGGAATTCGGAGAACCTGTAACTTCTTTATCAATATTTTTCCAAATTTCGTCTTTTATTTTTTCTTCGGTCATTGGTTTGGAAAATTTGTGCTTAAAGCGAGGGTCTAAGTAGGTGGATATGGCAAACAAATTGTTCTCCTCCAAAGCAGCAAATTTGGCCGAAACTTCAGTCTTAAGAGTCGTGACTGCCAGCCAAATCGGATCAGAATCCTGCAATCTTGCCAAATGGTCATTCAGTTTTTTTGTAAGCATTTGAATTAATGGAATCACAGATGATATTAGGGTCTGAGAGCTGCTTAATTCCCGTGTCGCTTCTTCAAATGGTCTTAATAGCTCAACACAGCATTCTAAGATTTTCCACTCTTCCGGCAAAATTGGATCCATATTACTGTCGTTAATGTAAAGACTTAACGCATCACCCTTAAAAATCGGTCAAACATGTAAAATGTACTGTTCCATCGCGTTACACAGTCTTGGAACACTTTGAGATGCGGTTGATTTAGTCTGTCCTGAACTTTATGCAGTTGTTTTTGAGCAATTATTGAATGGTTAAAATGAGTCGAAATTTTCTTACATTTTTGTTTGATGTCTTTTATGTTTTCCTGTGACTGTAAACAACGTCGAATAGCAAGCTGCATCTTGTGAACTGTACAATCCAAGTCATTTAATGATGCTAATTGCATAGCTCTTTTCATGTTGGAGCCTTCGTCGCGAATCATGCAATGCACTTGTTCTCTTGAAATATTCCATTCAGTTAGCATTATGTCAAATTGTTCGGCAATTATGTCACCCGTGTGACGATCGTCAAAAGTCTCGCATTTCAATACAATTGACGATCGATCAAAGTTTACTGCTATTCCATGACAAGTCAGGCTAAGCAAAGAAGCATTAGCGCTTGGATCCATCCAAATGTCAGTAGTAAATGAAATGTAATCAAACTTTTCAATCAATGCTTTAACTTTTTCAGCAACTCTTTCATACAGTTCCTTGCACACGAAATCAGTAAAAAAGTTGCGCCCCCTTAAATTATATTTTGGTGATATTTCTTATATAAGTCTGCGAAATCCTATTCCTTCTACGAAATTAAATGGTAAATTTTGAAGTGCAATCATTTCTCCCACGAGTTTGTCAATTTTTCTCGTATTCAAATTGTTAGTATCCCACTTCTTTTCTTTTTGAAATACTTCATCTAACAAAAGCTGTCTTTTTGCTTCTTGTAGAGGAGTGACTAATTTATCTGAAAAAGGGATACATAAATAAATCATAACTTGTTCGGGAAATATATATGTTAAAATGAAATGTATAATGTTAAGAAATGATTTTTAAGATTCCGGATGCTCCCATCAGTAATATGTTTTGTTAAGACGTACCTGATTCCTTTTTTTTCTGCAATTGTTTTTCATTTTCGGAGTTTAAAAAATTAAATTGCTCCGGGTGCATCGATTTCAAATGATTTTTTAACGATGTGGTTGTACGGCCCTTGAGAGAGTATGTTTTTTTGCATAATTTACACTGCGAATAATCTCGGTTATGTTCATCTATTTTAAAAACATAGGGACGGGCTACAGTCCGCTTGGGCGAACTGTTGGATACCCTATTCTTATTCCTATCCCTCATAAGTGGGCGTGACAAAAGTCTAAGTATGGTTAAATTGTTAAGAACGCTCTACATATTTTGTTATATAACATTTAAAGGATTTTATCAAAAAAAACGCTCCCTAGCTCAAACTTGGGTGTTTCAATAAAATTGTTTTATTTAATTGTGGGCGTGTCAGTAGGCGGATTTAAAAAAAAATTAACACATGAGCATAAAGGGCCCCTAGAGAGTATATATTATAAATTTCAGCTCCCTAGCTCAAACTTTGGATTTTCAAAAAAATTGTTTTATTTATTTGTGGGCGTGTCAGTGGGCGGATTTTGAAAATATTTATACATGAGCTTAAAGGGCCCCTAGAGAGTATATATTATAAATTTCAGATCCCTAGCTCAAACTTTGGATTTTCAAAAAAATTGTTTTATTTATTTGTGGGCGTGTCAGTGGGCGGATTTTGAATATATTTATACATGAGCTTAAAGGGCCCCTAGAGAGTATATACTAAAAATTTCAGCTCCCTAGCTCAAATTTTGGTTTTTCAATAAAATTGTTTTATTTTTTTGTGGGCGTGGCAGTGGGCGGATTTTGAAAATTTTATATCCCGAGCAGTTTTAGGAGTCATAGATCATATATAAAAAATTTCAGATTCCTAGCTCAAAATTCGATTTTTTCCAAAATTTTGTTTTTTTTTTTGAGTTTGTGGGCGTGTCTGTGGGCGGATTTCAAAAATTCGTAAACCTGATTATTTCGGGACCCTAGAGAGTATATGGTTAAAATTTCAGCTCTCTAGGTCCAGTTTAAAGGCCTAATTTTTGCCGACGGACGGACGGACATGGCTAGATCGACATTACTATCGATGCTGATCATAAATATAGTAACTTTTAGGGGTCTACGGGCAATATTAAGGTATGTTACAAACGATGCGTCAAAATTAATATACCCCTAGAATAGGGTATAAAAAAGACCATATCAAGCTCTGCGTCGGTGGTGGCATTGTACGAGTAGATTCTGACTCACTCTACAAGTCTACACTCTACAAGCAGAAAAACCAGCTCACTCAAAAAATTACAAAAGTTTGTGTAAGCGAATAATGACATGGCAAAAGTATGTGTAAAAAAAAACAGTTTTTTTGTTATTTTGCCTCCTCGTCACACTTGTAGCGCGCGCAGAAGGTTGCATTCACCGGTACCGTACACATTTTCTTGTCATGTCTTGCACAAAATCCGCATCCGCAAAAAGCTCCGCATTGATTAATGCAGATGCGGATGTGTATGCGGATGCTAAAATTAATGCGAATGTTCCGCGATTGCGGATGCGGATGCGAATATCCGCAACATCCCTGCTTAATACGTCAGGCCTTCCTGCCATATCTTGGCGAAGGTAAAGCATTTTTTTCCAAAGCCCTTTTCAATCACATTTGTTATACGATAAACCTGATCGATTTTGAATATTTAACCTTAACCCAGAATTGGTGATCCGGGATCAAGCGTCCTTCTTCAATAATAGCTTGTAATCGTTTAAGAAGAAGTTTCTCAACAACCTTAGATATTATTGGCTGTAGTGCGACAGATTTATATGACTTTTTGGCGTTCGGACATTTTCCCGGCTTCGGAACCATTGTGGTTTGGACGACTTTCCATTCCACAAAAGTCTGAAGTAGGCATTCATAATATGTGTAAGGAAGCTCGCAAATGTTAAAAATGTCTACTACTTGTTTAATGGGCTACTAACCTGTGGTGGAGAGTCTCTGCCAGAGACATTGCAGCCTTCCATTCTCGCGATTCATGACACGCTGCTCCAGTTGTACAGGCTTGGTCTTTAAAACGGAGGTTCGGTCTTCCTTTTTGTCTCGAACCAGGCGGCTGGGAATCGAAGATCCTCTTCTCTAGAACATTATTGTCCACTCGCTCTACTGTGTACTACATCCACATCTTGATGGAGCTCATAGAGTTCTTGGTTGTATCTTCGCCTCCATTCGCCCTCCTCGTACACAGGAAAAAATATCCGACGGAGTATTTTTTTCGAAAGAACCCAAGTTGCTCTCCTTTCCTGCTTATCTTCCAGCACTCGGCACCATAAGGCAGAACTGGCAGTATCAGTGTTTTGTAGAGCTTACACTTGGTCTTTCGGGTTAGGGGCTTTGAACCAATTTGTTTTGCCAAACCGAAGTAGCCGGAGGTATTTCTCCCTCGGACCTGCACTAAGGTGTCATTCGTGGAGTTGGTGTTAACTCCCAGGTGGATGAACTCGTCGAGGTTATTGCTCGAGGTTATTGCTATCAACAGTGACGTTTTGTCCTATGCGGTGGACATAAGTTTGCTTGTCTGTTGAAAGCAAGTATTTGGTCCTCATTTAGTTCAAGACCAACCAATTTCGCCTATTCTTCAGCCGCCGAGAAAGCCTCCAAATCTGTACGATAGGAACAGTCGATGATGTCGATATCGTCCGCATACCCCAATAGCTGGACGGATCTGTTGAAGTTATTGACTTCCGTGTTGACACCTGCCCTGCGCAGTATTTCATACATAGCATGTTTGAAGAAGTCACATGAAAGCGCATCTCCTTGCCGAAATCCGGAACATTTTTGGAATCATTCGAAAGAGCTGCTTCCAAACTGCACATTACACCGCGTGTGTTCAAGTGTCACGCGACACAACTGGATCAGTTTTGCCGGAATCCCGAATTCGGCCATCACCAAGTAGAGCCTCTGACGATAAATCCTATCATATGTGGCTTTAATGTCGATGAAAAGGCGACGGGTCTCGACTTGAAGTTCATTGGTCTTTTCCAGGATTTGCCTTAATGTGAAGATTTGGTCTAATGTCGATCTGCGGGCTATAAACCACACTGGTACGCACCGATTGTGTTGCAGAACGGCTTGATACTTTTACACAGTACTTTGGATAGAATCTTTTATGCGATTATTATTATTTTTTTTTATTTTTTTTAAGATCGTCTTCCTTGAACACGGGGCATATGGAGCTGATAGTTCAGTCATCGGCTATGCTTTCTTCCATCCGTACTTGGTTGATGATTTGGGTAACAAGCCCTACATCACCTCCGTATTTGAAAAGCTCATCTTACAAACCATCACAGCCTGCAGCCTTGTTGTTCTCTAGCTTCCTTACAGCTTTGCTAACTTTCTCAATACTGGGTGGTGGAACCGGTTCTTCGTTAACTGGAAGTGGGTTCTCTTCTTGCCTTATCACTCGCTCTTCATGATGTACTTTAAGATTTCACCAGTAATTAAATCATATATTGGACCACAGGTATTCTTTAGCTTTCTTATTGTCTCTCGAAGTGCGGACAACGATACGGGTTTAATGTTCAATTTGTCGTTGTTTTCATTTGGATTTTCCGTCAATGGCTGTCCGTTAAATAGCTTGATCTCTGCTTGTAGGTGTTCGACAAATATCTCCGCTATCTTTTTGTCTCTTTTTGCCTGTTCACAGTAAGCTTTCGTGATCGGTTGCAAGCGCATTACAGGTTTCTTTATGAACTTAACGGTTTTCCACAGCGAGTAGTTTGAGGTCTTATCGACATTGATGATGATAACCAACGACCATACCACGTCGAGTTAATCGGTTTTCGTCAGTCGTTCCGCAACACGTAGAGAGACAGGACGGCTAGTTACGGAAGATTATAAGCGATCAAGTGCAATATATTAGTAATTTGTCATGTTAAATTCTAATATACAATTGGTTCAGTAGACTGAGTGTCCGACTCTGTTGTCAGAAGCGTGGGTTCGATTCCCAGCAAGAAAAATTTAATTTGTAATTTTATAATTTATGTGAGAAAGTTTGATAGAGAAAATAACAAAAGTGTAAAAAAAAGTGCCGTACGGTGGTAGGCGATGGACCCCGGAAAAACGGTGGTCCCGCGGACGGGTGTGGGTGTGCCGTTGCGACGCGTGGTGCAAACACGCGAGCTGGCTAAAAAATCATCTGCAGCAACAACAACCGCAGCAAGACCAACAACATTAGGAAGAGCAGCAGCTATAACATCAGCAGCAACAACAATAACGGCAGCAACAGCAGTATATATGCCAAAGGCAGTAGCTGCAGATGAAATTGAATTGGCAGCAACAATACCAACAAAAACAACAGCGTGTCGGTCGGTCGTTGACCAGGCGGGTGGTCTCGCAGGTAACAGCAGCAATAAAAGCAGCACCAATGGTAGCAGAAAATAAAGCTACAGAAGCACCAACGAAAGCTTCCACTACAGCGGTGACACCAGAAGCTGTAAGCGCGGTGTTCAGGCAAGTTGAGAAGAGGCGACGCAAGTTAAAGCCGAAGCCGAATCTTTCGGCCAAGAGAAGGGTTAACTTGGCAGGCCATAATGTGACATCATGCAGAAAATTCCCGCTCTTATGAATTTGAGAGTGGCAATGACCGGTACGTCGGAGAAGGAAATTCCTTCAGGGACCTACCGGTTGATGACGAGGAAGTCGTCCAAATGGACGACGAAGTGGACGAGGAGGCGCAGCTGGACAAGCTCATAAAAGAGCTACTGGAGAAGCGCGACCAGTTGCGCAGAAAGAAGATGCAGCAACAGCAACAACAAGCTGTGCTTAAACAGCAAGTGCAGCAACAGCTGCAGGAGAAGCAGCAACAACGACTACAACAACAACAACACCAACAACAACAACAAAAGCAACAACAACGGCAACAACAACAGCACCAACAACAGCACCAACAACAGCACCAACAACAAGAACAACCACAACAATCAAAGCAGCAAAAGCAGACTGAGGTACAGCAACACCAGCAACAAAAGAAACAAGGAAAGGTAAGAGTCCCACCTATAAATGTGAGTAATTTTGAAATTACAGATAGCATAAGGTTATGTAAATTAATCACGAAAAATTTTCATGTGAAAAGGCTATCAGCCAGCAAACACATAATTCTATGTGAAAATATAGAGGAGTAACATAGGGTTCGTGCCGCCTTGGGAGAGGTTAAGACTGAATACTTTACGTACACCCCACGGGAGCAAAAGCTTAAAACCGCTGTTTTGAAAGGAATTGATCCCTCAATAAAAACGGAGGAGTTAGAAAAAGAGCTCAAAAATTTTGAAAGCGACGACCTCAAGTTCGTGGGGGTCAAGCCGTTTTCCTCGGCTGTGGCAAGGGGTGGTAACCGTTACTTACCATTCTTCTTAGTGCAGCTTACTCCCGACAGCAAAATTGACAGGCTGCGAAATATCCGCTTCCTGTACTACCACGCTGTTAGATGGGAGAAAATTAAAAGGTCGGATCGCATACTTCAATGTATGCGCTGCCAAAGTTTCGGGCACGCCGCAGCTAACTGCAACATGCAGTTTAGATGTGTCAAGTGCGATAGGGATCACATACATGGAGAATGTCCTCTTGGTAAGGAGAGAGTTGAGGACCGGAGTGTCCTCTCTTGTGTGCTCTGCAGGAACACTGGGCATCCCGCCAACTTCAGGGGTTGCCCAAAGTACCAGGAGCTGAAAAAGCGAGTCCAGGCCCGCAAACAGCAGTCTGAAGACAATAGGCGTCAAAAGGGTCGCTCGTTCTCAAATTTTGTGGCACCCAACGTGTCCTTTGCCCAAATGGCAGCTGGATCGGGTCACGCCCAAATAACATCAAACCCACCAAAGGTAGCCCAAAAGGCACCAGAGGTGGACCTGGACTTAAAATCGATCCTTCTGTCTCTGCACGGAAAGATCGATAAGTTCCAGGCACAATTAAACGAACAAGCGGCCCGAATTGACTATATCTATTCGGAGTTGTTTGTAGGGTCTGGTGTGCCATAAATCAAATGGCTACGCTGGATGAGGGAAACTTAAAGATCCTTGCTGTAGAGAGTACGCTCCGGTCTGGCTTTATCCCGCCGGAGGCATTTATTCATATTAATGCAAAAGGGCTGGTACAGACGAGGGATGGTATCCCGGTATTATACTACCGCCACCGCAGCGCGAGAGATAAGCGGCTCATCCGCGGCGAAAACGTCGCCAATGCTCATGAGCTCCTCCGTTTTGGTACCGCAATAGCGGAGAGGGATATATTCGACAACAATTCGCCGAATTTTGGTGGCTTTTTGAGGGGGAAGGGTCAACATGCCCTCCCAAGACGGTGCGTTACTCTAGGTAACATCCTCTTAGTTTATAAGTTAGAATAAGTTAGCTAGGACGTTTCTGCGAGAGGCCGGGCTCGCCGGCTTGTGGTGGTGCTTCCGGGAGGTGATAGATTCTGTAAGGTATCAGTCGACTCACGGAGGCGCGTGTGCACGTTGACGACTGCCAGGCGCTCAGAAAGCAATTGGGATTTTGACCACTTGTTTCGTAATGCAACGAGTGATCAGAATCATAATTATAGTTAGAATATGTTAAGTAGTTTAAGTAAGTAGAGTAGGTAGTTTGTAATTTGTTTTTTTTTTTTATATAAAAATATAAAATTTGATAAAGATGCCGAGTTTTCTTAACAATTTTCTCGATGAAAACATAATATGTAAGATTAGTTCGTAAAATAGTTTTTAGGCCGAAAGGCAATAATTATAAGATAGAGTTAAGTTCTGGGCGTCCGCATTAGGATCAATAATCTAGAATAAGTATCCTGTTAATTTTAAGTTAGATTTAATCATTTTTGTCTAGTATTTAAGTTGATATAAGCTAATAATTCATAAAAATGAATTTAAAAGTAAAAGTAATCGGTTCTCGTCAGATCACCGTAATTAAACGACGTTGGGTGCGATTAGTATGTAGATGGGGACCGTTTGAGAGCAACCGCGTGTCATTGGCCAGTCCCATCTACAGAGTTGAGGTAGATATATCGTCCTCACGGATTGACAGTCGACAGGGTCGACACACTTCCCATCGTGATCTGCTCGTGTCACAAAAATCCAAAACTTTCAAAAACCGGCATCTTTCCCGAGGCCTTATTATTTTTTCACACCACAATTTATACTCAGCTCTCAGAAATTTGTCCGACAAATTCTGAATTAGCGAATCGACACAAGGAATAAAAATACCAAGAAGAAAGTACGATTCAGCAGGGCTTGTTTGATAATTTGAACGACATGTTTTCCCCAACGTGAGTCTCGGAACTCTGAGTTCAATATCGAGTGCTCTTTCTCGCTTTGCTGAAGTGCTGCAAGTAAGCAGTCCGCTACGGGCCCTATGTCTGGCTATGGCCTTAAAATGTGCTGAGTCTCGTCTTGAAATTCGATGCTCTTTTGAAGGATTTGCCTCAGTGTGACATCTTTACAACTTGTCGGTCCGGAAGCTGTTCACCAAGTAGGTAGGATAATTTTTTTAACTACCTCGAATTGTCTTCCCATTTGATCTTGAACCGGTTTCCTTTTCCAGGTTCCTCATCTCTTTCGCATTAAATAGTTCACTGCTTGATATTATCAACAAATATTTTCTCGCGATCAGATCCTGGAACACTTTCAAGATGATCAAAACAGGTTCCCTCGCAGATGTTGGAAAAACTATTCATCAAACATTTCCTGATTCTCTCAGATGGACATGAGAAACTATTTTCGGTTGTAGTTTTTTCACTTGCAATCGAAGGACTAATTTCAAAGGGATATATTCGTTAAAATTATCTTTTCATCTCGCATTTCTCCCAATCCGCTGACCCTCATTTGGACTTACTTCCTTTATTTACACAGCGATCCTTCGTTACAAATTCATAAGTACCCGACACTCAAGGAAACCGTCGAAACAAAAGCACTGCGATCTGTCACAAACAATCACAGATAGGCACATCAAAATCTCACATCCATCAAAAATCGAGATCACCGAAAAGGACAAGAAGCAAGCATCCCTACCTGTTATAGGAGAAGTTTCCGCGCCACGCCACATTGAATAACTCAAATTGAACAGACAATGCACAATTAAACTGACCCCTGTTCCGTCTGATGTCAGATTTAATTCACATCGCACATCAAATTCATGAAGATCCTGTTTTCGGTGCGCGCGAAATCGATGTCATTCTTTGATGATGATGAACTTATGTTGTGGACTTGTGTCCCTGACTTTGATTTGATTGTGTTTACCTTTGTTAGGAAATTAAGCCCGAAGGTGAGCAACTCCTGTACCATTTGTGAATCGATGTCTCCTCACAGGATAGCATCCGCAGCCGGAATACGAAGGGACGAACTTTGTGAACCGGAACGCAGTCGCAGTCTCATTGTGTGTCCTTGCTGCCTGCAAGATCATCAACTTGATGGAAGATGAACTCTTTGATGGAGGGCGCGTCGCATCCCAGCTAATTCACAAAACCGTTAAGGATCCCGAAAGTCGACCATAAGATGATGTGTCCCATTTCGAGAGATGTATCTTTTATGTTTTGTTGTCTTTGCAATCACATACCTTTTTCCTTGATACGGTTGTCCTTGTTTTAAGTAACCGTAAAGAGGATACTGACAATAATCAAAAGGGGTGAATCCGTGGACTATTTTTGATTAAATGCGAACACGAAAACATCTTTCCCAACCCTAGTAATCTTATTTTTTGCGCTGGGTACCTTTTTACTTGTCCTTTGTTAAGGATTCGCTCCTTTCTTCCATACATTTTGCATTGGCTAAGATTTATTTAATTTTGTTTTAGAGTTTACATTGTTTTCGTATGACCATCGTTCGTTACGGAGACACACACACACAAATTGCCTGAAGGGGTCAAATCAGGATTTCTATTCACCTTGGATCCAGCCTATTGTTTGGGCTTGAGGGTATCATTTATTAGCCTTGTATTACAATCTAATGTCGTACTAAGGCGAAGGGGCAATGACGAATCCTCGTCTCGTTCTCACCTCCTTTCTGGTGATTTAGTGTGTTACACAGAATTAGGCAATTGCAATCGTGGCGAAATTTATTGGATCTTTTCGGATCAGTTTGCCGTCTTTTCGGGGTTTCGGGAAATTTCCTTTGTGATTTACGAGTGGGATCGAGAATTTCATTTGCCGTAAGATACGTGTTGTATCTAATGGCGTTAGAAATTGTGGATATAAAGAAGTTTGGTTTCCCATGAAATTTTTATGTGGGTTTGGCGGATGTCTGAAGTCGTAGCGATAATGTTTCGTGTCATTTGGTCTTGTTCCGGCAGGACAAGCTCAAACTTAGCTTAAAAATTTATTATTATTATTGATGGTAACAGAAACAACCGGTATCTGCGGTTTAGTAGGCGTTGTGGTTTGCTCGGATCCTACTTTTCTACTCTATCAATTTAATCTTATGAACATGGCATAAACTGGTGTCCGAATAGTTTTCCATATTCCATCGGATCTGCCTCTTAAATTCCTAAGACGTGCGGCGGCGCGGCGTGAGTCTGAAACGTATCAAGATGCCTAAAATTGATGGAGGTGTGTATTTCACAGACCACAGACCACATATGGCGCATTTGATAAAACCCAAACCTATCCCATAGGCAACATAAATACGCCAGCAGCGTGGCTGGTACATTTAATCTTCGCGAAGACATACAATGCTAGTGACTCATCGGTACCTCCTTTCAGAAAGAGTCTAGATATCAGAATGAAGGCAAACTGGCGGGAATGGGACTACACATTTACGATTTCGGAGGTACAGATTAGACAGACATGATGGAACCATTTCTATCAGATGATAGCGATGATTTCACATATTGTTTTGTATTGTGAGTTGAGTACCCGACTCAGTGAGACTACGCCCTTCAAAGCCGTTCAACATTATTTTTTATTTTATTTGCTCAAAAACATTTACGGGAAGGAAATTTGACCCGCCGAATGGTGGCGTAATAGGAAGCTCACAAAAATACAGCCTGAAAGGAGACACTTGGCCATGAGTGCAATTCAACTTCATACCGGTTCCGAGACCGAAACCTAAGCACGCTGATAGTGGCGTCAGAAAAGTTGACGCAGTTTGGCCTAATTCTTCCACATACTCTACGGAGAGGCTCTGATCAGGATTAAAAGGATCATAAACCCTCCATTTTACTGCAAGCCTACTAGTCCGCCTGTATGGGGTTCGCCGGTTCGACCTCAACGAATATTGGCAGGCCTCCCGGTTTTGTATCACCTCGCCATTGACGCCAATCAAATGCTGGTGTTCTTGCATTTATGTGATTCTGGAGTTCTTATTCCTGCCTGTTTTTTTTTTTCTAACGACTTCGACGCCGGTGCAGGGAAAGAAGTCCACGGGAACTAAGTCCACTGAGGGACTTAGTTCCCATTAAGTGGGAAATAAAACCACTTTCGCGAAGTGGACTTTGTTCCCATGTAAGGTGGGAAATAAATTCCCAAAACTCTGAGTGGTTTTAGTTCCCTTTTAATGTGAAGTAAATTCTCACTGTCGACTAAGAACAAAATAAAATTAAAGAGTCAAGTAGGTACTTTGCAATTTTTATTAACAAAATAGAAATTAACTTCTAACTGAGACAGAGTAATATAGGTACCGTGACCTCGCACCTACTCCCAATCAAACAGTGACCCCAAGCAGGGGGGTTGCAGGGGGACAGCATGCCCCCCATATGCATTGCACTGTTTATGAGATTAGTTACTAAATCGCAAGTAGATTCCATAAATAGTGTAATGCATATGCAACCTGCAACCCCCCTGCTTGGGGTCACTGTTTGATTTGGAGTAGGTGCGAGGTACGGTTTTGAAACTTTGGCTTTATGTCACCATGATAAGCTTAAGACTTTGCTTAAAGAGTGTGATAACTAACTGCATTTTACAGTTTTTGTTTAATTCTAAATGTTGGATGTTAGTTCCCTCTTCTTATATTTGAATGTGGACTAAGTTCCCATAAAAAAATGGACTTAGTTCCCACTTAACATGGGAACTAAGTCCACTTCGCGAAAGTGGTTTTATTTCCCACTAAGTGGGAACTAAGTCCCTCAGTGGACTTAGTTCCCGTGAACTTATTTCCCTGCACCTTCGATGCCAGCATACTCCCATTATTGACATTGCTTGATCTTTTTTCTACGACACCAGTTACCTACAGTTTTGTCAACTTACGTACTTGCATGCATATTTGTGGGCAGTTTGAAAGGATTAAATGTGTACCTAGGCTCAAATTAATGGTAAAACTGCCTTGATGTTATTCCTCCCCTAAGTCGCATTTTACGACAAGCGTTGTTTTTGGGGGCGCAGCAGTGATATATCTCCTCCATGCAAGGGCAATACAGTTTGGCATAGTGAAGGAAGGAAAAATACTCAAAAACAAAATACTACAGAGACTTCATATACAATTTCGGATCACAGAAAATGAGCTCAGCAATTTAGAACGTATGGCATTAATCGACTATTTTCTGAATAAAAGGAGGCAAATGTAGCTGCGCGGAAAGTTGTTCATTTTGACAAAGTTTTTTCTGTTTTGCGTGTTGCTAGGTGAAAATCGTAAAAAGACATCGCTTGAGAGCTTTGCGATAGTGTGGGGATTGAAACACCCACTAAAAACATCCAGGGAAGTCATGATGTTACCATCCTTCCAGTAATCGCACCTAGTCGTCAGACTAATCAGCAATTTTGTTATAAAGTATTTACTTAGGTACTTATTGTAGTAGTTAATGTAGTGATTAAGCCCAATTGTAGTAGTTAATGTCGTAATTAAGCCCAGTGGCCACACTGATGCAATAATATGTGATAATAGAATAAGTAAAAGAAAGAAAGAATAAAGAAAGAGGCAAAAAGGCAGTCTTGAACCGACCTCCAAGCGAACAAGTTGTGTTTTTGCCGAGATTAAACTGAGTGCCCAAAATCTAAAACCAGTGTCTAAATTATGTACTATTTTTTAGGAACTAACTTTGGTTTGTTACCTTTTGTTTTTTTAATTCATTATTACGTTGTTCGTGTGATTATATTGTTACATATATATTTCTTTCCTTTTTATCTAGTTCAAAAGGTTTAACTCTACGTAATCTTCTAACTAAATTGTTGTTATTAAGAAAGCTGCACAGTCACTGTGTATGTTTCAAACAAAGAAAATAAAACACAAAATCCAACCAAGCCCCCCCCCCCCCCCCCCCCCACCCAATTATCGCGCTGCAAGTAAATAAGAACAACGAAAGCTTGCCCAAAGTATTGGAGGAAAATAAAATTAAAGCTAGTACAGCGCTAATAAATAAAAATGACATCAAAATCAATGTGGTTGAAGAAGAGGGATACAGAAGCCTCACTAAAATACTAAACCAAAAAAAGGTACAATGGTATTCTTATGAAAATAAGCAAACCAGACCAATGAAGGTGGTAGTGAAAAGACTGCATTACTCATGCTCACCCGAAAGCATAAAAAAAGAGTTAAGAGACAGAGGCTTTAAATTCTTGGAAGTTGTAAATATGCTTAAATTTAAAAGCAAAGTACCGCTACCTATTTTCACACTCAGCTTCAAGCTTGACGAAGATAAGAAAAAAATATATGAAATAAAAAACATACTTGGGATGCAAGTTGAGATTCATACCCTACGTAAATCGAAACAAGTGCCCAAATGCAAAAATTGCCAAAGATGTGGGCATACACATAGATACTGCTACTCAAATCCAAGATGTGTTAAATGTGCAGGAAGTCACCACACTAAAGAATGTAAGCAGAAAGAGGATGAACATCCTAAATGTGCAAACTGCAATGAAAACCATCCTGCTAGCTACAGAGGTTGTTTAGTTGCAAAAGAAATCCAACTTGCAAGGGACAAAAAGCAAAAGAAAACACAAAAAAACTCAAATAAGGATGAGCAAACAGTTAAAAAGGACTTGCAAAAGAGCCCACAGAAAGAAAAGCCTAAAGACCAAGCGATAATCAAAAAGGTCTCGAGACAAAAGACGGCTGGTCCAAAAATGACATATGCTCAGGCAGCATCAATAAATACTCAAATACCAGCAGATAAAACGGTAAAACGCAAAGTAAAGCCAAACACTGGCATGGAAAACCGCATGAAACAAATCCAAAACAGGATTGGCTCCATGGAAAAATCGAATAAAACTATATTGGATAGAATATTGTTGTTAGAGAGACAAAACAGCAACAAAAGAGCTGTTACCAAAAGACAGACATGATGAATAAAATAAAAATTCTTGAATGGAATGCTAATGGTATCGAGAGTCGCAAGGACGAGATGCAAGTGACTCTTGACATACACCAGATGGATATATGTCTCATTTCAGAGACGCACTTTAAATTGATTACTGACTTCAAACTGCAAGGATATGAATTCTATCACTCCGCACATCCTTATAACTATGCAAAAGGTGGGGCCGCAGTGTTAATAAAGAATGCAATAAAACCCCATATAGAAGCAAAATTCCAATCATGTGCCATCCAAGGAATTTAGATATGTGTAGAAAAGAGCAGTGGACAAATATCTGTTGCAGCAGTATACTGCTCTTCTAGCTATAGACTAAAGAAAAATGATTTTAAAAGTCTTTTCCGCATATTTCACAATAGATTAATCGCGGGAGGGGATTTTAACGCCAAAAATAAGTATTGGGGATCTAGATTAACTAATACTAGAGGCAGAGAACTATATGAAGCAATTAAAGAAAATGGCGCAAAATATCACTCAACGGGAAAACCTACCTATTAGCCAACAGTTATAAATAAAACCCCAGATCTTGTCGACTTCTTTCTATCAAAAAATATATCTTCAAATAAAATAAGCATAGAGGAAGGACCTGATCTTCAATCAGATCATTCCTCTATACTCTTAACACTTAGCGATAAAATAATAATAAAAGACCATAGCCCAAAACTAGTAAGTAGACTGACTGATTGGAACTAGGTACTTCAGACAGAAGTTGGAAGAAAGTATCCAACTATCACCAGCTATTCAAACAGAAGATCAACTAGAAGAAGCAGTCCAAATATTGACGCTCAGCAGAATACAAAAAGCTGCGTGGGCTGCCACTCCCAAAACAACAAAAAAGATCAAACAAAACCCTTATCCTCCCGAAATATGTGAAATTATTACAGAAAAGAGGAAAGCTATAAAACGCTGGCAACAGACAAGGGCGCCAAGCGACAAGATCACACTGAACAACTTAAATTATAAGCTCAGAAAATCTGTAAGAGAATTCAATAATGAGTCTTTGAAAACTTACCTCACAAGTCTTACAAATGATGCTAGTACCGACTACTCGCTCTGGAAGGCAACGAAGAAAATGAACAGGCCAATAGCTCTCATTCCGCCAGTAAAAACCAGAGAAGGTAACTGGGCGTTAAGCAACCAAGAGAAAGCAAACACTTTCGCTTAAGATAAAGGTTATCAAGGACTCGAAATAATATGCGAAGAAGATACACCTATTCGGCCAGTAACAGCTAAAGAACTTGCCAAAGAAATTAAAGAAAGCATAAATATAAAAAAGGCCCCAGGGTTTAATTTAATTACAGGAGAAATTTTGAAGCAATTTCCACGAAAATGTTTAAAAAAAACCAGCGCAGATTATTAATGCTGCATTTAAATTAAGATATGTGCCAAGCATGTGCAAAGTCGCGGAGGTAATAATGATACCTAAACCAGGCAAACCACCTAACGGAGTTACCTCATATCGCCCAATATCTATTCTACCAATGTTGTCCAAGTTATTCGAAAAAGTGCTGGTAAAACGTCTACAAAAAATAATAGATGAAAAATCGCTAGTCCCAATTCACCAATTTGGATTTAGAAATAAGCACTCTACAATTGATCAGGTGCATAGAATCACAGATAGAATTGAAAACGCATTTGAAGAGAAAAATGTGTGCTCTACAGTATTTCTTGATATAGCACAAGCTATCGATAAAGTCTGGCACACTGATACACAAACTACAAAAGCAACTGCCGAAGCAGTATGCGACCATTCTGGAGTCTTATATATCAGATAGATTCTTCAGAATTAAACAAGAGGCAGAGTACTCAACGTTAAGAGAGATTAAAGCTGGTGTACCACAAGTCAGTATGCTAGGTCCAGTTCTATACCTACTTTTCACTAGCGATCTGCCTGGAAGTGAAGAAACCACCATAGCTACTTTTGCAGATGATACAGCTGTCCTTGCTGTGGGAGCAACTGTCGAAATAGCAACAAAAAACCTTCAAACAGCAATAAACAATGTTTCAGAATGGACTAAGAAATGACAGATTAGATTAAATGACCTTAAGTCAGTCCATATTAATTTTACGTATAAAAACGTACCACACATTCCAGTCTACATTAGCAACAATGTAGTGGAATATTAAAACACAGCCAAATATCTAGGCATGACTCTAGACGCTAAACTGCGTTGGAAAGCGCACGTAAAGAAAAAAAAAAAAAGATGAGTTGAACATGCGATACAGTAAAATGTATTGGCTTATTGGGAGACTCTCATCCCGGTCTAACTACAACAAGTTATTGCTATACACGCAAGTTCTGAAACCAGTATGGACCTACCGGCTCCAGTTGTGGGCATGCACATGCCAAACAAATTTGCAAACAATTCAGGTTTTCCAAAATAAAGTACTAAGGAACATAGTTAATGCACCTTGGTACATACGCAATGCCGATCTGCATAAAGATCTAAATGTTGAAATGGTTGAAGATGAAGTTAAGAAAGTTGCTCAAAGGCATAGAAGTAGGCTTCTCAACCAGGTAAACACAGAAATAACAGAACTATTAAATAATGACAATGCAATCAGGAAATTGAGACGGGTAAAACCTCTTGATCTATAAGAGTTAGCTAGGGCTAAGAAATCAGGTATTGATTTCAAACGAGAAAAAAGTTTAGAAATCCGACAAACGGCGGATTTATCTGTTAAATTCAACAAATATGTAGTTCAAAAACAAATTGCCGATTAGTCGTCGACTAGGTGCAATCTCATTCGGGATGGCGAATGTCAGTCCCCCGGGAGTTTTTATTAGATGGGTTAAAGTCTCTCACTATTGCAGAAGCATCCCTCGCGTACTATCTCTGCAATGTCTTTCGATGATTTTTTCTTCCAGCGAATTTCCAACACAAAAAAAGAAAGTATTTGTACTATTTGTAAATTATCATGGTTGCGAAGCCTAACTTCATGTCTTCTTGCTTCGTTCCAAAGCTCGTCCTCTACCATTACAATTTTTAGATCCCTATAAAGATCAGCATTACGTATGTTCCACGGCGCATTAACAATATTGCGTAATACTTCGTTTTGAAAGCATTGTATGCTTTGAAGATTTGTCTTTCTTGTGCACCCCCATAACTGGAGGCCATATGTATGTCCAAATTGGTTTTAATATTTTCTTGTAGAGAAGCAGTTTGTTGTAGATTGAGAGGCATGAATTCCTCCCTATGAGCCAATACATTTTATTGTATCGTATATTTAGTTCATCTCGTTTTTTGTTGACATGTGTTTTCCAACGCAACTTTGCGTCCAAACTCAAACCTAAGTACTTAGCTGAGTTCGAATGCAGAACTACTTTATTATTTAAGTACACAGGTGTATATTTTTATATGAAAAGTTAACATGAACCGACTTCAGTTCATTCAATTTTATTTGACTAGTTTCGTCATTTTGTGGTAGGTCGTTCGTGTATAGGAGGAACAGTACGGGTCCCAACACACTACCTACCTTGCGGTACTGCAGCTTTGATGTGTTTCAATGCGGAGTACTCATCCTCTTGCTTAATTCTAAATAATTGTTGCATTATATACGACTGTAGTATTTCATAGAACCGTTTTGGAAGATATTTGTGTAGCTTACGGATTAATAATTTGTGCCAGACTTTATCAAAAGCCTGCGTTACATCAAGGAGGATGGTATAGCATATTTGTTTTTCTTCTAAAGCTTTTTCTATTATATCAGTTATTCTGCGGACCTGATCTATAGTCGAGTATTTATTTCTGAATCCAAACTGATAGTTTGGGATCAGTGTCTTTTCTTCTAGAATCAGATGGAGTCGTTTTAGGAGCATTTTTTCGAATAGCTTAGACAGGATTGAGAGCAATGATATCGGCCGATATGACGTTACTTCACTGGGCAATTTGCCCGGCTTAGGTACCATAATAACTTCCGCGACCTTCGACATACGCGGAACATACCTTAGTCTCAACGCAGCATTTATTATCTGTGCTTTTTTTGCATACCTTTTTTAGGCAGTTTTTATTCAAAACTTCACCCGTTATTAGATCAAATCCCGGAGCTTTTTTCGGGTCGATCTTTTCTATTATTTCGTTGGCTATTTCCCTGTTGGAATCGATCTCTCGTCTTCGCACGTTTCTTCCGTTTGTTGGGAATTATCATTACCGGCGTATGGCTTGAAGACGTTTTCAAGATGTTCCGCAAATAGATCCGCCTTTTGTTTGTTTGTTTTAGCCTAGTTACCACAGCTGTTTTTCACTGTCTGAATGTATGCCGTTGGTCTTTTAATTTTTTTTGTAGCCTTCCACGCTCAGTATTCTTTACTAGCATCGTTTGCCAGATTTGTAAAGTATCTTTCCACATATGCATTTTTAAATTCTGCGATCCTTTTTCTGAGCTTATTGCTTAGCCTATTAAGTCTACTTTTATCACTTGGAACTCTTGACATTTGCCATCGTTTGCGAGCTCGTCTCTTTTCAGATATAATGTCGCAAAATGTCTTTGGGATACACATTTCTTTTTGCTTTGCTATTTAATTCAGGCGTTGCAGCCCATGCAGTCTTTTGTATACCTAGGATGAAGGACTTACACTAAGTTCATAATAAGGTTCTATAGTACGTTCTGTTCATGTTTAAATCAATTAAATTATCATACGAATTGTAGTAAAGACATGCTGACGATATTGGTTCATTTTGGCCATAATTTGTATAATGTCTGGAAACATAAAAGAAGTCTTGGTCTCTGGGACGTATAGACGTATAATGCGAGATGGAGCATAAACATAAAACAAGGATAGCAGGTAAGGACAATCAATATGGCCGGTTAATACATCCTGCGCAAATAAAACCGCGTAATAAATCCGTCTTTTTTTTAATGGCTTTAAGCCTAATAAGAGGCATCTAGCTTCATAATTTGGCAAGTTGCCCTTCCAAGTCATCTTACGAAGAGCAAACCGTCTTTGCACACTTTCAATGCGAATACCATTACTTTGGCAGTGGGGATTCCATACAATGCAGCAATATTCTAGCCTTGATCGTATCAAGGAATTGTACAATGATTTTAATGTTTATGGGTCTTTAAACTCCTTCGTATTTCGACACATAAAACCAAATAAACAATTAGATCGTGAGATAATATAATAATAGTGCATGGCAAAATTTAGCTTGAAATCGAAGATTACACCAAGATCCTTATGACTGTCCACTTTTTTCAGGAACGCGCTTTGAACAGAATATTGGAAATGGATAGGCGAAGCACTTTTCGAAAATGTAAGAACTGCGCATTTGCCAATATTTAAATGCAAACCATTAAGTAAACACCAGCTCGCTATATTATTTACATCTTCTTGAAGATCGTGAGCATCTGATAATGAACTTATTGCTTTAAATAACTTTACATCATCAGCATACAACAGACATTTGAAGTGTTGAATAAAAGAAGGTAAGTCATTTATGAAAAGCAAGAAAAGAAGGGGGCCGAGATGACTGCCCTGAGGAACACCAGAAAAGTTATGAATAACTTTTGACACGGAAGAACCAATCTTAACGCACTGTTTGCGATCGATCAAATAGCTACGAATCCATTTTAAAATATTCGAATGAAATCCGAACCTTTCAAGTTTGCCCAATAAAACTGAATGTTGCACACGATCAAAAGCCTTCGCGAAATCAGTGAATATTGTGTCAACTTGCAGACGTAATTCCATATTACAAAGGCAATAATTTGTAAGAATGATCAAATTTGTAGCAGTAGACCTTCCATTAACAAAACCGTGTTGATATTCCAAGATATGATTGCGTAAAATTGTGTACAGCTTATTTTTAATAATAGCTTCAAATACTTTTGGAATAAGCTGAATCTTAGCAATGGGTCTGTAGTTATCTACCTGGTTTTTACTACCAGCTTTATATATGGGAGTTATAAAAGATGTTTTCCAACACTCTAAGAACTCACCACTCGCCAACGATTTATTGAAGATTATGCATAGAGGTTTAGCTAAACTAACCTTGCACGATTTGAGGTGGCAAATTATCAGGAGCGATTTTCGGGCTTGTTTCCAAAGTCGATAGCAACGAAAGAATTTCATCTTCTGTTACAGAGAAAAAACCTAAGTCTATACATGACGCATCTGAAGTAGTTGCGACATAACCAGGACAGTCATTCACAAAGTTTGATTGAAAATAAGAAGCAAACATATTACATATTTGCTCCAAACTATCGGCAGTAACCCCATCATAGACCATACTAATGGGAATTCCAAAAGATTTTCTCTTGTCATTGATAAAGGAACAAAAGGATTTCGAATTTTGTTTTATTTTTGATTCGAGTGTCCAAATATATTGCCTGTAAATGAACTTCTTCAGAAATTCATATTCAGACCTTAGTTGACGAAATTTGCCCTGCATAGATGGATCTTGGAACTAGATTTAAAGAACAATGTTGTTTATGTGTTTCTTGACTTTAAGAGAGCTTTTGAAACAGTTGATAGGGCGATCCTATTTACAAGTTAGAAAAATATGGTGTGCGCAATAAATCCTTAAATTGTATCAGAACATATCTGGAAAATCGGATGCAAAGAACAAACGAGAATGAAGTTGTTTCGGAAAAAAATAAGTGTTAATATAGGTGTCCCCCAGGGTTCGGTTCTGGGAACATTGTTATTTAATCTCTACATAAATGATATTGTTAAAGTGGTCAAACATAGTCAAATTGTTTTATTTGCCGATGATGCAATTTTATTCATTACAGGCCAAGACCTATATGAAATTGTCCCAAAAATGCAAGAAGATTTACTGAACTTGAGTGTCTGGCAGAAAGCAAATAAGCTAAAACTAAACATTGCAAAAACAAAACTAATGGTATTTAACGGTAATAGTGATGGAACAGTAGTAAACATCTCTATTGATGACGAATCAGTAGAAACAGTGTCGGAAATAAAATATTTAGGAGTTTTGATAGACAATAAATTAAAGTTTAATAATCACGCTAATTACGTAGCAAACAAAATTGCAAAGAAAATAGGGTTCTTGAAAAGAATAAGAAAACATATTTCAATAGATAATGCAATAAAAATTTACAGTGCAATAATAAAGCCTCACTTTGAGTACCTTCTGTTCGTCAATTTTGTTTTTGTGTACCTAATCAAACTGTGTTAAACAGGCTTCAATTGTTGCAAAACAGGAGTATGAGAACAATTCTTATGTGCAACATTTATACGCCTATCTCCTCAATGTTAAATACGTTAATGTGGTTAAGTGTCATTCAAATAATTAAAATAAATATTTTGATGTTTGTCTTTAAAATAATATCTAATCGTTTACCCATTTATTTAGCACGACATGTAAAATTTGTAAGTGATGTTTAGCCCTACGCTTTGAGAAACAGGCAAGATTTTCGTCTCCCCACTTCGCGAACGAGTGCAGCACAGAACTTTTTGTTCTATAAAGGATTCCAGCTTTTTAACTCTCTCCCAGGAATAATTAAAAGCGATTTAGATATACATTCATTTAAAAGAGGTGTTATAAATTTTGTAAAAAATAAAATCTGAAATGTAACTTATTTATGAACTTCGGAACTCGATGTACAATATTTTGGTATTGTAAATGATGCAAATGTACTAAATAAACTACTACTACTATAAATTGAACATCAGAGTCCCTTCTAGGGCAGGTGAAAAGTATCCTCTTATGTAGGATAGTGCGTAGTAAAATCTATTATATTATTATTAACTTCCCACCGGAAGTTCTTGTAGTGGGGCCGATTTGTGAATCGCGGATTTTGACATATATCCACGTTTCAAGGTCACCAGAATCCAAATTCAACATTTTTATAGAGATGTCTGTCCGTGTGTATGTACGTATGTGCGTATGTACGTGTACGTATGTTCGCATGTACGTATGTGCGTTCGCAATTACCTTTCGACACGATTATCTAGAGAACCTAAGATGATATTGACATGGGACCGGGTTTATTCGAAACGTAATTACGTAACTCAGAACTGATTGAGTTTTTCCAGCGAAATCGGTCCAACCGTTTTTTTTTAAGTAAGTAAATAACTAAAATAATTTGCCTTTATTTGTACTATTTATTGTCATTTGTCATTGAGCAAATCATTATTACGAGTACATTGATATTATACGATTATTATATATGACGAGACGAGTGTAATAAAATTACGTTCGATATCCACCATTTGGGGAAGGAAATAATTTCTTATTTAGTAGCATCGTAACTACATGATTCCTCATAATTGATACATCATACGGAATATGGTTTTCTGGTAATTTCTTGTAGCATAACAATAAAAATAGATTGCAAATGTTATATATAGAACATAGACTGTCATAACTTGCCATTAATGATGTTAAGGCATGTATAAATCACAGTAATATCCTGATCTACGCTGATGATATGAAAATATATAAATCTATCAATAGTCAGCAAGACAGAATGTTTCTTTAATCTGACATTAATAGCTTCGCAAATTGGTGTGATAAAAATGGTTTATCCCTGAACCCAACTAAATGTCAACATATGACATTCTCTAGAAAGACTATCCCTTCCACCTTTCAATATTCTCTGTCTCAACATATTCTTTGTAATGTTGATAGTTTTAAGGATCTTGGGCTTTATTTCGACCCCAAACTTGTTTTTGCTAAGCATATTAATTCTATTATTAATAAATCTAATTCTATGATGGGCTTCGTAAAAAGGTGGGCGAAAGAATTTAATGACCCTTGCGTTTCTATGTCATTGTACAATTGTTTTGTCCGTCCGATTCTAGAGTATGCCTCTCAAGTTTGGACACCGTTCTACAACATTCATTCAAATCGAATAGAGGCCATTCAACGTAAATTTATTCGATTTGCACTTAGAGGACTTCCATGGGATGATCCATTTAACCTTCCTCCCTACAGTCAACGTATCAAGCTTCTTCAAATGTTACCCCTTTCTCAACGAAGGCTTAATAGCGATATCATTTTTTTACAGCAGCTTATATTCGGTCAAATAGATGCACCTGACTTGCTGTCGTCAATTGGCTTTAATTTTCGTGGTGGTGCCCATAATTTGCGCAGTGTTGAATTATTGTATAGCCCCCATCATAGAACGAATTATGGGAAGCATGAGCCTATTAGTCGCATGTGTAGAATCTATAATCTAAATGATCATGTGATTGACTTGCATGTTAGTAAAATTAGGCTAAAACATATTTTGCGTAATAATGCTTTAATGTCTTAAATTGTTTGCATTATTTTGTGTCTGTGTTAGTATTTTGTAGGTACATAATTATTGTATTTTTAATTGTTTTGTCCTTACTACACCTGCACTATATGATGTGCCTGTGAGAGCACTTTTTGTGCCGGCAATTTCTGCTCTTGATAGTTGCTTGCTTTAAGTATTCCACGACACAGAGCTGATAGTGCAATAAAAAAAAAAAAAAAAAAAGTTCCGCAATCTATACTATTACTTTGTTCCTGAACTTTATGAAATATATAACTTTTTTCAAATGTATATAGAGCGACACTGGGAAGTTAGTCGTGTGAACCTTCTGGGTCACACCCAGACCACTTTTTATCTATAGAGCTGAAAGCTGGAATGCCATCATAAATACATGTCGGGATAGATGATGAGGCCGAATTCTTAATGTTTTTAACAAATCACCTAAAGTTTTTACTACCAGTGGGGCTTTGTAGTATTTTTTGCCTCAACTTTTGGTCATAGGAGAATTTGACACGATTAATGTGGGCACTGCAGTCATTTCTGGCTCGTTTAAACCTTCTACGGCTTTCCTCAAATGGGTTGGCTTTGAATGACCGAAAGCTTACTTCTTTTAACCTGGTAGGCTCTTTGCAGCTCGAATCACACCACGCGTTTACCTTGGGTTTAATACTTTTTATGAATAATAACGATTCCACAGATTGAAAAAAACTAATTTTTAACATTTTTATTTCATTTCTATCATTTTTCTACAATTCATTTTTTATAAATAATTAATTATATATATAACTTATAATATATAATATATTTTATAAATACCAAAGAAATTCATATTTTTGGTAGATATAGGTAATAATAAATTTAAATTTTTTTTCGATAAAATTGAAAAAAACTTATAGTGATATTTTCTTAATTTTTAAGATAATTTTAAAGATTTACGAAAAAAAGCCTGAACATTTTATTTTTTCAATTACTCATAATAAGAAAATCTCTCCAAATAAGCGTCAGATTATGGATCAGCACGACCAGGGCCCTATTTCATAAACATTGACAAGTGACAGTTCTACAAATTTTTCGCTATTATCTGACAGGTTTTCATTGCAAAACGTATTGACAGGTGACATAATTGTCAGTTAAATACAACGACAATTTTGTCGTAACAATTTTGTCACTGTCAGACTGTGACAAATTTGTCGTGACAATTTTGTCATTGTTATATTTTGGCAAATTTCTTGTAACGTACACAAGAGCATGAATTGATCTACAATATTATTTATATATTTACTTATAAGTAAATAAATAGCTATTTTTCTCTTTCATTTATTTTTTGACCTTGTTTAGAATTCATCCCAGAGTATTATTTAAGTTCTAGTACTCAAGTCAAGTGCAGTTAAAATTACAATGAATAATACAGTAAAAATAAGTGTTCTTAAAATTTTACTCGCAAATAAAAACATTTTATTTGGAAAATTCAGCGAGACCTTGACCCATGATGTGAAAGTTAACAAATGGAAGGGGATTGCAGACCAAGCTAAATCACATTATTTATCACTTTCACTTGAAAACAAAATACATATTAGAAATTTCTTACCGAAATTGTCACTTCACTACTGTTGACGACGATGACGTCACCACATACCCGAATGATGAAACGCACCCACGCTAAAAAGCGAAATTATGACACGAATTGTCAATGTCAATATTGTATATAAAGAGGACCAAATAAAACACATCATCGTCTTTATAACGTTTCAAAATACAGTGGTTTTCTTTAATACGAATTGCAGTTATTCTTTCACAGTTTTTAGTTGCTAACACGAACAACTACCGAGACTCAATTGCCTGTCGCAATTGTCAATTACATACTGACAAAATTGTAATTTGTACTTTTTTATCTGTTCCATAAAAAAAATTGTCACTACAAATTTGTCGGGAAATTTGTGACAATTTTCAAAAAATCCCTGACAATTCATTTTTGTATGATCCGAAATCTTGACAATAGACCTTCGGCGCGAGCTGTCAAAAATGTTCAGGTTATGTTCTGAACTCGAGCTGGTGGTTAAACAAATAGTTCAGTGCGCCACAAAAATGAAGAAATATTTCAAAAACATTTATAAAACTAATTTAAAATATAAAAAAATGCCTTCAGTGTGTGTGTAGTGGGTTGCTCAAAACGTAGTGGACGTGATACTGATGTGCGATTTTTCCGCTTTCCGCTACAAATGCTAGCGCTATCCACCGAAAAAAGAGCAGTATGGCTTAATGCAATCAAGAGAGCAGATCAGAAGGAAAGCTCACTTGTTCATACAAGAATATGCTCCAATCACTTTGCCAAAGGTATGTATTCAATTTAGAAATAAATAATTGCACAATATTATGAGATATTATTGCAGGTTCCCCGGCACATTTGAGAAACAAGCTGCATCCGGACTGGGTTCCACATTTAAAAATGGGATATACAAAACCATTAAATGTAGATGCCAGACTTAAACGCTTTGCGAGGACCCAAAAGCGGCAACTAAAAAAGCAGGAGACAACGAGCAGTATGTTTACTAGCGCTCCTCAGAATGTGTTGCCCGAGATAATCGCTGATACCGAACGCGCAAGAAAAGTTGAGTGAGTTAGATGCACTCAAGGTTCAACTAAATTTGAATGATGAACTCATTAAAAAAGTACAAGGACAAAAATAAACAGCTTGAGGATGATTTGAAAGAGGTAATTAGGTGTATTTTATTATTTTCACTTTAATGTTTATGCATTGTTTCTCCTGCAGGTATCTGATGACTTCGAATCAAGGCTGAGGGAGAAATGCGCTGAAGTCGAAGCAAAGTCTAAACTGCTTCGCGTTAAGGGAATGAGCATCCATGACTTTAAGGATAATGATGCTAATTTTGACTATTTCATCGGTCTGCCCAGTTTCACCGTTCTGAGTCATCTATTTGACTTCGTTAAGGAAGATATTAGGTCAAGCCTTACGAAGAACATCAACGTATTTGATGCTTTTGTGATAACTCTGCTAAAGCTACGACTGGATCTACCGTTGACGTATTTAGCATACAAGTACTGCGTGTCGCTAAAAACCATATCCAGGATATTTCACGACAACATTATTGTGTTCAATGCCAAGATGTCACCAATCGTTTATTGGCCAGTAAAGATGTGTTGAGACATAACACACCACAGTTATTTTCAAGAGTTCTGGGAAATACCTTCACAGCTATAATCGACTGCTTCGAGATTTTTATTGAAACCCGAGGTAAACTATATAGGTACATGCATTTATGTTTAATTTGAAATAATGACTAAATTTATCTCCTTCAAAGGTGATAATCTTGCGCGCTGTGAAGTATTTTCATCGCACAAGCATCATAGTACGATGAAGTACTTAATAGCTATTTCATATTCGTGTCTAAAGGATATGGTGGGAGATGTAGCGACAAGACTGCGGCTGGGACCTCCGGATTTCTCAATAACATTGAGAGCGGTGACACCATTTTTGGATTGGACTTCTTCATCAAAAATATTTGATACTTACCAATCGCCAGCCAATAAATGGCGACGAAATGTATTATTATTATTCTACGAGGGGCGTTCAATATATTCTCGGTATCGATATGAAGGGAAATGCGAATTCAATTTAAATTGTCTTTATTTTTCAATATAATTTCCCCTAACATCAATGCATTTGTTACATCTTAAGATAAGCTTTTTTAAACCCTCGAAAAAATTAATTTCCTCTTTCTCTGCAAAATACCCATTTATTGCCGACTTGAGTTCTTCATCATCCGAAAATCTTTTTCCACGAAGACATTTTTTCAAATCCGGAAACAGGAAATAATCACTAGGGGCAAGGTCTGGACTATAGGGTGGGTGTTGGATTTCTTCGAAACCACAATCTCGCGCAGCAGCCTTGGAAACTCGCGCCGTGTGAACAGGAGCGTTGTCATGAAGAAGCAACACACCCGCTTCGAGTTTACCCCGTCTTTTCTTTTTAATTTCCTCCCGCAAATTATGCAAAGTGGAAGCGTAGGATGTGGCGTTGATGGTTTCACCTTTTTTTTGTTCTCAATTAGCAAGATTCCCTTTGAGTCCCAAAAAACTGTGGCCATGAGCTTCCCGGCAGACGCAGTGACTTTGAACTCCTTCGGGTGGTCTGTTCCTTTTTTATGCCACTGCATGGACTCTTGTTTGCTTTCAGAGTCATAGTGGTGGACCCATGTTTCGTCCCCAGTAACAATTCGATCCATAACACCGTCCGCGTTCTCACTACACATCTCCAAAAGCTCTCTACAGCATGCGATTCTTACTTTTTTCTGAGGCGCTGTGAGCATTCGTGCACCCACCTTTCATTGACCTTTGAAAGTTTAAGATAGTCATTAAGAATGGTGTGAATGGTACTAATTGAAAGCTTGGTGATCTCTGCCATCATTTTCACCTTTATTCGGGCATCATCAAGAACAAGGTTTTCGACTTCTTTGATGCTTCCTCCCGTACAAGCAGTAGCCGGGGCGCCGGAGCGGGGGTCGTCTTCAATGCTCTCTCTGCCTCTCTTAAACTCACTTGACCACTTTTGCACAGTTGATAATGAAGGTGCGGAATCCTGGTAAACAGCCACCATCTCTTCATGAATAGTTTTTTGACTTTTTCCTTGCTTAGTGAGAAATTTAATTACAGCACGATGCTCAATTTTCACCATCATCGTCTCAGTTGCCATTATGATTCTGTTTAGCTCGAGATAAAACGCGAATTAATAATCACATTTATATGAAATTTTACATGAATGCACTAAAATAATAGTATTACTTGATAAATAAGTCAATTTATATATACAACCACAGCTTCACCCCGATACCGAGAATATATTGAACGCCCCTCGTATTATTATTATTCTTCTTCTTTATTTTTTCACTAATAACAAAACGTGTACAAGTTATACTTTACTTAGGAATACGGACATGGCTAAGCTGCCGTCTGCCGGAAGTGACATTATAAAACAAAAGTAATAAAGTAAAAAGATAAAGGAGATGAAAGTAAGAAAGTAAAAAGTGAATATTAATGTTACAATTTTTTTTTTTTTTTTTTTTTTAAATAAAAAATAAAAAATTGGTGAGTAAAGCGAGTTTTAACAATTTTAATGATTTGCAACATAAAGGGGTTACAATTTTGGAGTGATATGGAACACAAAAAGATAACAATTTTATATGATTTGGAACATAAAAGCAATAATAGGCATAAAACGTGGTTTTTCAAAAGCTATTACGATATATTAGAGTATTTTTGCAGTAACTATACAGGGTAGTCCAACCTCGAGCACCATTTAATATTTCGTAAAGACAAGTAACGGACAAAAAACTTTCTTGAAAATACAGTCGTCGAATCTCTTGTAAGATCGGCAAACTGCAATAAAATGGTAAATATTGTCTAAATCTCTTCTGTTGCACAGATAATAAATTTGTTTAAGATCGAATCTATGAGGGATGAAATTTATGTTAAGGATTTCGATTCTAGCTTTGAATACCATGCTTTTTTTGTATGCTGAATTCTTTATATTCAAGTAGCTGTCTTCAGTAATTATTCGATGATTTAGATTTCGGTAGATACGAGTAGTTCTGGAAGTTGACGATGATGCCCTGGTTAAGTGTTCGTTGAAGAACTGGTCATCTATTTTCGAAATAATTGTCACAAATATATCAGGCCACTCATTAACATTGCTTTCTGTCAACGACAGTGAAAGGCCGTGGGATAAGGCTAGCTGATTGCATTCTCTGAAAGGTGAAGCATTGAATCGTAGTAATCTTGCCATAATTACTCTGTAGAGATTAGCGACACTTCTACTCATCACTCTAACAAAGTAGTCAGAATTTGCTTTTAGGTTCCTAATGTAGATTGGTGGTAGACCAGACTATACGTGTATTGCATAAGTCGGTGTGGAATTCGGCAATCTAAAAATGCGTTTGAAGAAAGTTCTCTGAACCGCCTCAAATTCTTCAAAGGGAATTACTCCAAAGGCCTGTGTACCATAGCACATACAGGTGTTCACTGTAGCATTAAACACTTTGAATTTGGATGAATGGTCAATATTCTGTTTAGCGAAAAATGTTGGCCACATCAAATTAAGCGCCAACTTAGCCTCTCCACTTTTTGCTTTAGCATGCTTTGAAAGATTTAGATTATACGTGAATAATACTCCCAAATACTTAAATTCCAGCACTGTATCAATTTGCTCGTTACCTAGTCGCCAAGCTTCTTCAGGGAGTCTTCTACATTTTCGGCTCTCAAACACCATCGCCTTCGTTTTTTGTAAATTGATGTGGAGATCCCATGTATCACAGTATGCCAGCAGTTTGTTGATTTGTAGTTGCAGCGAGAACGGATTGTCCGCCAGTAAAACCAGATCATCAGCGTAAAGCAATACTTTGATGAGAGTTCCCGCAAAGAGTACACCGCCAGGAAGAATAGAAGACACATCATCAATGAAAAGAGCGAACAACAGAGGGCTCAGAATGCATCCCTGTGGGACACCTGCAGAGGTAACGAACCACTCTGATAACTAAGAGCCATCCCATACTGCCGCACTGGAGGACGAGAGGAATTTGAGATATAGCAATAGAAATTTTTGAGATACTCCAATAGTCGTCAATTTATAGAACAACGCCTTCCTCGAACGCTGCTTTAAAGTCCACGAAACAGGCATACAGTTTTTTGTTTTTTTCGATGTGGTTCCTAGCAATGCTTATCAATGCGAAAATATGATCCAATGTAGAGAATCCAGAGCGAAATCCTGCTTGAAAAGTGCTGAGTCGATTGGTCCTTTCAACCCAGGTGGAGAGCCTTACTTATAAAATCCCAGCAAATATCTTCCTAAGAGAGTTGAGAATAGATATTCCCCTGTAGTTCTCAGGTTGATTAGGATCTCCTTTTTTAAAAATCACATATGAGAGCTTTTGGGAAGCTTAAAGGAACACAGGCATTCTCGTAAAGGAGGTTAAAATAGTCCAGCATATAGCTTTTTAGAAGATCATTACTATATTTGAAAAATTCACTTCCGGGGGCCTTGTTGTTTTTCATTTGCGAGAGAGTATTTTCCAATTCATTTCCAGAAATAGGTGCATCTAGCTCGAGAACGCATCTGTTTGGTAATGCGAAACTGAAAGGATGAAGGTTCTCCTCGGCCGACAATGTGCAGCTAGAGTCTGAGCGCCTATAACAATTTTCATACTGCGTTGCCATCCACTTACTTGACGGACGTTGTACCAGAATTCTTTGGAATTTTTACTGCGTTGGACCTGTTGTGCAAGCTTTTTGTGGTAAATGTTTTTTTTTTGTATAACAAAGTTGTTTGAGCTCCTTATTGGCCCGTAAGTACATATTTTTAAAGTTGGGTGAATTTGTCGCTCTAAAGAGCTTCAAAAATTTAAACGAAAGTTTTCGTAATTTATAGCAATCCTTGTCAAACCATTTGGATTTTGGCGTGAAAGTGGTATAAGGGTTATTCGACAACGGTGCCGATGCATAAATTAAGCTCGTTATATTTTCTTCTATTTCGTCAATCGAAACTGATGGCAAGTGAGGCAAAATATTAGAGTTAACATCTAAGAGGAATTTGTAGCGATCAGCTTTGCTGTCGAGCCATTTAAGTTTTCTAAAATTGTCTGAAGTTCTTTGCTGCACTTGCTCGCCAAAGTCCGCTGTCACCAGAATTGGCATGTGAGCTGAGAAGTTGGCCGTAAGCACCTTAAAATCCTTTACTACATTGCACCATTCACCATATATTGCGCAATAGTCTATAACCGACTCGCCTTGACCGCTTATAAATGTAAGTTCTCCATATTCGTCTCCTTTGGCTACACCATTGAACAGAAACAGCCCGAAATCCTCGAAAAACCCCGATATTAACCTACCGTTTCCGTTGCGCGTTTCATCTTTAGAGTTTCTATAGGTCTCGAAATTTAGTTGATCGTGCAAAAAATTAACAGAAGGATTTTGATATTCACCAATTCGAGCATGAGATCACCAATTACCATTGTATTTTCCAAGGGAGAGTTATACATAAAGTTGCTTAAATTATCTAAATCGAAATGACAATTATTGCAATTAAGATAAACCGGGATAATATGAAGATTCACATTGTTACTTAAGATATGAATGATAATTCTACCTTCGATATTTCTGAGTTCAACAATGTGAGAAATTTTAGATTTTATGCCACAAAGAATACCCCCACTCGCCCTCCCATGTACATTTGTTCGTGTTGCTGGAATAAATGTTAAAATGTAATCTTTAAAATATTTCATGTACTCATTTTCAAATTTTTCCTCCACAAAAGTTTCCATTAAGATTATTATTTCAAACTTAAGAATATATTTAAAGAAATCAGGTTGCAATAATTTATTTTTTAGTCGTGAGCTATTATAAGCTAGAATTGATAGATTTATATAATAATTATTAATATAAGTTTTATTACAGACGACAGATTTTTCCTATTGTTTCCTACTAATAGGGTGTGTTGATTGTCTGCCAGATGGCGCTGCTGTCGGTTAAGAGTTTGATCTAATAATTGATCTGTCGTTCATTTGGCATGTTAACTTTTTTGACAGCATCAAACTTAATGTTACCTAGCATTTGTTGTAATTCACGTTCTCCATCCAAGTTATTGTAGGTTAGGTTATTGTTTACATCCAAATAATTATCAATTAAAATTGTATTGCTTTTTATTCGTATTGCGGAGTTTGGTTTATTGTCCCTAATTATTTTTCTGTAATGTACGAGTATTCGGTGTTTTAATTGCATTTTCTTAGAAAGATCGCGTTGCAAATACACTCCTGTGCCTTTGAGTTTGTGGGTATTTTTAAGCATTTTCGAGGCAATTTCGCTTGAGCCGGTATTTACTTTTATTTTGGTTGCAGTGTTATTTTCACTAATTTTTACCGAGTCTGAGAATTGTTGTGCAAATTCATTACCAAGTAAAATCCGAGTGACAGTGCGGATCTTTTCTTCTGGATCAGTTAGTGGATCTTCCTTGGGAATTGAAACGATAATGTTTTTATTTCTCAACTCTCGACTTTGTGATTCAAGTTCGTCCTCCAATGTGCTGCATCTTTCTTTGAATTGCTTAACTTTTGTTGACAATTCATCATTTTGCTTCCGCAATGAGATAATTTCATTGTTAAGCTTACTCAGGTCTTGTTTGGTGGCCAGGTTTGCAATTGCCAATGCAAGTTGAGTTTCAAGCGAAGAGTCAACAATTGCTTTGATTTTTTGGAAATCCGAAGCAGACATGGTCATGGTGGAGCGTTTAAAAGATTTACAACCACCTGGAGTATTTTTCAAATTACAATTATCTTCCGGTGACGTTTCGCCGATTTTCCGTTTATTGTCAGTCATGTGACTTCGGATTGCAGGTTTAATACTTAATTTTAGTTTTTTTTGTTTTTTTGCAAAATTATCCTAATTTTACCTGATCAGTGACCGGTTTGTCGAATATGTTTTTTCTTGAATAAGTTCTAGCACTTTTTTTAAATTGAAACTGAGATTAAGACTTAATTTTTAAATAATATACAAGAGCGACTTTGATGTTCAACTTTCTACCTTCACAACCGATGAAAATGTATTTTGATTACATCGTTAAATCTTGTTGTGCATTAATTAATTTATAAGTCCTTCTGTTATTAATATTGATAAATAAAACACAACATTTTTTATAGTGGAAAACAATTTACAAAACCACTCTGTTTATTGCCTTCAAAAATAAAAAAATAAAGTTTAATTCACATTTGTTGGCAAACACTGGTCCGAATATTTCAAAATATACTGATCTTTGTTTGCAAACAAAGAGAATTTATCAATATAAATTTTCCTTCCTTCTGCTTCCAGCTTCTTCCCATACTTGGACAACTCCATTTATCTGAAAATATATTAAAAACACTATTCAATTTTATTAAACAACTCACTTTTGTTCCTGGATCTGCAACTGCCGCGTAAAAGCAACAATTTTCGTTTACTTGACCACCAGCTCAAAATGTAAACATTGATGAACTGTCATCTGTCAAAAAGGAAAAATCCCCATTATCGCAAATTCTCCGACAATTATACAAAATTGTCAATTTTGTTATGGGACAGAATTTAGACAATTGTCAAGTTGTCATTTACAAATTGTCACCTGTCACCTGTCGCACCTGTCAATGTTTATGAAATAGGGCCCAGGACATCAAGCTCAACCATCAGTATAAGAATATAGCGGTTTTTTTTGCATTTTTGTAAAGTACCCACGAGCTTGCGATACATCCGAATCATCAGTCTTTTGAATGGGAGCTTCGTTTGCGATTACTTAACATCCCATCTGACTATCTGACGCGCTGGAATAAATGTTGTTTCCCAATTCTTAACCCACCTGTACGGCCGCAGCAGATTAATAAACCTCCGTCATCAGAGGCACGTGGGGCATTATACACTATCAATATCTGATGCGCTCGAGTATTTCCATGTGAATGTTTTTTTTTACATTTTTGAAAGCCTGTAGTCACTTCCCCCACATATGAAAGGGTACACATGATATAACCTTTTGTTGTTTCTACCGTCTAATCTTCAAAATCCAATAGGTGGGCTCCCCTACTATAAAGGAGATTTCACTGTACGGTAAAAAAAAAAAACAAATCGAATAGATAACTGCATTTTTTTCTCGTAACTCTTTTTAAAGAGTTACAGCGACTCAGCTGGATCATTTTTGCCGGGATCCCGAATTCGGCCGATGATGAAAAGGTGATGAGCCCCGATTTGATAACCGTTGTTCTTTTTTGAGGGTTTTCTTGTCGTTTGATCATTTTAATGTTCAGACTTTCGTTTTGGCAATATATTCGTCGATACTTGTTACCACAGAGTCCAGCTTGACATGACCACTGCAAAGTAAAAATTGTAAGAACAAAAGTGTTTCCATGGCAAAACCAAATTCTCGAAATGTGCGGCTTCATTTTGTAAATACCTTATACCGTTCTATAATTGATAAACCATTCCAACAAAGGATGTATACGTAAAATCATTTGAAACCATAGTAAATGTCCTTCAGAAAGATCATGCCTAATGAAAGGACGACTCATCTGAAGTAGGTACACATACCATTCACTTATTCAGTTCATGTCATTCATTCATTTGTTCAACTCATTGACAAATCCTTTTTTCCTATTTTCTACCATATGACAGAAGAAAACTTACAATAGACATTCAGTTCACCCGCTGCTTTATTCAATTGATAAATCCCAAATGTCCTTTCGTCAAATGTTTAAACAGTCATCAAACCATTACGAATTTGAAAATGCTCTGTGACATGAAGTTAAGGAGGAGGAGGAAGATGCCACACACAGAATTCGAGAAACTATTAAAAAGTCCTTGTCCAATTGGGTGAAGTGCGTGCGTGTGCACCTTTTAAGGGTTTTCTTTTTGGCATATTAGTCTTCGCGACACAATTCCATATGCGATTTCCGAAATTTATTTTTGAGAATAGAAAATTCGCATTCAAAGGTATACGAGATCAATACTTTTCAAGGACAAAACAGCGCATAAATCATCAATTGTTCGCTGTCGAATGAGCACATGCAAACGAAGAAGTCAATTGCAAATGAGCAGAACATTTTCAAATTCTCCTAATAAAGTATCGATTACACGCGCGCTTTCCTGTAATCTTGCAAGCATATGTGTGCAAGGACACGAATCGTTTCTATCTTTCCATGCCAATTGGCAGTAACAATTAAACGATCTCTTTTCTGCATGTCATTCAAGGATGTTTTGCATTCAAACCTCAACGATATATCTATGTATGAATAACATCCTTAAATTCTGAGAAGAATGTATATAGGCAAGGATTTGCATTTCCTTCAATTGGAGCAGTTTCCTTGGTCTTCTGTGATATATGACTTTTCAATAATGTAACTGATTTGCATGGATGTGCGCGCGTAACATGAGCATGTTGGCCGTTACGAATTTTAAATCAGCCGGATGTTTGACAATCACAGATAAAGAAAGAGAGTAGTTGCATGGCGTTTTGTTCAAGTGACACAAAGATTTGTCCGTTGTACATGGAGCCAGGAAGAGTTGTTCCCTTTATTGGCAAAATGTCCTTGATCTGCATTCAATAAGAAAGAGTAACGCCTTTGATATTCTATTATTTTCGTCCTTTTGTATAAATTTGATATGAAATTTGATTTTAACAACGCGCATCAACCCTTGTACGATTCTGCATCTGTTCGTCACGAAATAAACGTGAAAGTGGATTTAGACTTTTGGGACAAAAGAAGGGTTTTTGTCCTCAAAAGTGATTTCTTTTTTTCCGCTTCCTTGTTCTAAATTCGTGAGAGTTTTTTCTTTCGAAAAATTAGTGACAAAGGGTTTTTTCACTGTGAATGTTTTTTTGGAAGTCCCGCGATCTTATCGCGACAGAAAAGAGGTCAAAAATTGTTTCTTAGTTTTTTTTTTTTTGGTTTAAGACATAAGTGAGATGTGAAATTGAAGATGACAGCAGGCATGATTTGGGAAAACGCAGACTGATGACAGAGAGTTTTGTTTCGTCCATTTTATGGCATTAAAGAAAAATCATACAAGTGAAAAACAGCATCAGTGGCGAAAATGTTCTCACACTTGAGCTAGATGCATCCGATCAGCCATTTGTCACTTTTCATGAAACTTGGAGTTGATCAAAAAGTCAAAACTGATAGATTAGTAGTTCCCTAACGATTTGGGGCATTTATTAACAAATAAGTTGTCAGTTGTGGAAATTAAAAATAATTAACACCTACACCTCGCAACTTGCGAGAACCTAGACGAATCCCATACAAGGAACTGCAGTACATCGAAGAGACCGGCTTCCGTTATCAGTCACAGAAGACCGCCTTTGACCTTGTTTTTATTTCTTAATGGCGGTGAGGCTATGATCACAACTGAAGGGATCATAACCCTCCCATTTAACTGCGTCCCTACATGTCAGCCTTTTACCTAGGGTGGTCACGTCTGTAATACTGTATGGATCACCAGTATGGGCCGAAGCTATGAACACAATGACGAATAGGCACCGAATTGGAATGATAAATAAGCTTTGTGCATTAAGAGAATGAAGGGCTTTGAATGGCATAAAACCTCCGGTGATGCTCTCTGTGCCATTGCAGGAATGACACCAATAGACTAACTGGTCAAAAGGGTCCAGAAAAAATATATGATAGGAGCCGCCCAGGAGGATGAAGTAGTGCACGACGACGAGATAGTAAGTAGTTTGAGAGAATGGCAGCAGCGTTGTTATGCCTCAACTAAAGGTCGATGGACCTATCGTCTTAAACCGAATTTACATTCATGGATAAGGCGAAAGGAAGGGGGAGTGGACTTCTACTTGACTCAGGTTTTAACCGGACATGGCTGATTCCGATTATATCTTTAATTCTTTATCCTTGTAAGCACGACGACTGCCCAATGTGCCACCACTGTACAGACACAGTAGAGGATGTGGAGAACCATTTTTTTAGTGACTCGGTTCCACACCCAACAGCAGGTACTGATAAAAGCACTTGAAGGAACAACGTCACCAGAAATTCTAGAGGCACACATGCTTGATTCCAGCACAAAGTGGAAATGCAGTGTGCAATTTTTCCGAAAACATGTATGTAGAATTGAGATGCCTTGAAAAGGAAAGAAGGCGAATACGAGAGAGGCAAGACGTAGTTAGTGCGTGTAGAGAGAAAGATAAAGCCTACGGCTAAAAACACGCCACGATGAAATGTATAACGGTGGTATCGTGGGGAATAGAGGTTGGAGGCAGAGGTGGTCTTAGTTCGGATTAAAATCCCACATAGAACGCAGTGGCTCAGTGATAATTGTGTCGGACTTACAATTCGAAAGGTCCCCGGAGCATTCATTGTCATGAGAAGCTTCTCAAATTTGCCGGTCGGATTCGGCTTAGAATTGTAGATCCCCTCCACTTCGAAAAAGAAAGTTGTTGGAGAAGCTTGGCTTTAGAGTCTGTATGGGCCATTTACGGCTAGTATTTTTTTAAAGTCCGACAGCCTGTGTTGTCGATGCTTTCCATCTTTGTTACAAAAAAAAAAAAATTGGTCAGCCTGTGTGGTTCGCTCGTTCGACCTCAGAAAATAGCGCAGGCCTGCCGATTTTGAATCACTTCGTCATTGAGGCCAATGAAATGCTGGTTTTGCTGCAGAAGACCGCCTTTGATAACAAGCACAATATCACAGTGAATATGACGTACTATTCCCTCAAGGACATCATAACTGGCCCAAGGCAGTGGAACAAATAAGACGCCGATCTTGTCTAATCAATCATCTTGTGACTAAACGAATCATGACCGCGCTCTACGTGTAGTGCATCAAGGAGAATCTGGCGGAAGCCTTGAATCCGGCAAAAGTGGCGTAGAGTTTCAATCCCGCCGCATATATTATCATATATTTTTTTTGATAACCCCATCTACAAAAGGCAAAAAGGCAGCTGCTGGTCGATGCAATCAACAATGGTTTCCTTCGGAGGAAACTTTGCCATCGTCAACCTAATAACACAGCTACCAAGTGAAATCATGTTGGATGAGGAGTTCCAGCTATTTTCAGACAACGGCACTGAAATGTGTGAATCCGTTTTGAAATTGCTCGACGAACGCGTCACATCCAAATTAGTCAACGACGACCATATGGAGTCGCTCTTTGTCCTTTCGACATCGAAGCTTCCTGCAAAGAAGACAACAGGCTGATCAATGAAAGTAACTGAACTGAGCGAGATGAGAAAAATGCAGGCACAACTCGGGCTAGAGCACGAAGTACGTGGTAGAGGACAATACACCAATAATGTCGTAATTGGATGTGCCTGTGTCGCAGTTGGGCGTGCCTGTGGGATCTGAGAGTATACTTTGTTTAACAGGCGAATCCTTTCTAATTCATTTTGTTCTCCAGAAGTCGAATAATTCTACCGGACAAACGACTCTGCTGGATTTCACGTGTCAGCGGAATCCAAGAACACCATCCTAATTGTCGTTGGCGTCTTGCGCCCGTCGACCTCTTCTTCCTCAACATCAATTTGTGGTTTACTTCACTGATGTCGTCGTCGAGCCTAATGAAGCGTCATATGCGCATAGTAGTGGCCCACAGTTGCATACAAAATCATAGCCAACAATAAAAAAATATTCTGATCCATATGACACAAAACAAAGCAAATCAATAACTTAATTGCTGAGCGTACGATAAACTTTAAACAAGAAGTCCTCTGACTTGCCCAACAAAACATAATAAGATCTCACTACAACAATGTCCAAGCGAGTAAAACTGCATAACATGCAGCATACATTCAAACATCGTTGCCGTTGGCATGCGTATATGACGAGACTGTATCAGATTGCAAAATTATTTTTCCAGTATTTGCTGACAGATGATTCCTCCTTTTGTTAAGTATGTATGTTCAGTATATATGTAGTGTATGAATGTGTATTAATCAATTAATAAATTAAAATAAATAATTATTTTAAGAAAAAACAATTACATTCAAAAAAGTCGGTTCTTCATCTAGGCTGTGGTCGTCTGCATGTTGAACTCCATGATGTATAGGAGAAAAGAGTTGAATCCCTTTAACCAGCGAAATGGTCCACCCAAACGCTGTTTGGTTCAAAGAGGTGTTCTGAAATAGGAGCCTGGCAGACAACTAGAACCTACCCGTAGCGAAGCAATGAAGTATCGTGAGCGGACGTAATCATGCGGAAAAAGGGGTCAAATTCTTTTAACCCACGAAGAGGTCGACCCAAATACTAAAATGTAAGCTAACATGGGAGCCTTTCAGACAACGAAACAATGTTTACCGGTTTCTGCTAGTCACAAATAAATATAGGTGTGTTTTTTTACTAAAGCCTTTATACGCTTATTCACATTTACATGTTAAATACAACAAGAACAATAGGCTTACGTAAGCGAGGATAACTATCGCCTCTAAGTCGTCAAACGGATATAGATCAGTGCGTCCAATCAACGTTTTTAACGTATTTCGATAACTTATGTTATCGAATGTGAAAACTTTGACATTTCTCACCTACTGAAATGACACATAGCCAAAAATTTAACTTACGTGTGAAGTTTTATTATCACCAAAAAAAATATTGAACCGCTGCCATTTCCAAACCAGTTGTCCTATAGGGGTCGACTTTATATTTCCAAGTTCTCGCCCTCAACGGTGGTACTCGTATGATTCGACTTTAAATCTGAGCAGTATTTTGGAATTTAATTTTAAGGTTCGTTCAATATACTCTAGTTTGACTGGAGAAAATACCCGAAATGTCAAATGACAGCCAGCATAGTGCTGCCAAGTCGAAGGCAAGCGTTTTTTTTTCTCTCTTTTTTTTATTTAAGCGTAGGTATATTGCTGAAATATGTTTATTATCTATTGTTATAATATACACTGCACTACAGCTTGTCAGCATGTACATGAACATGAAATAAATGCACTTCAGAGCACGCTTAGCATTCAACCAAAACACTTCTTTTGATCTTTAGCAGGTTATGGGCCCAGTCCCGCAAGCATAGTACACAGTTTTCAGTTTTTTTTATAACCGGCTCTTTTTTTTGTCTACATTGTTCGGTCACATTCGCTGCACATTTTTTTTGATTAGAATCATATTGTTGGCAATGGAGAGTGAACTCATAAAAATTGATAAGCTGCAAAATGTGGAACAATGGGCACTTTGGAAGTTCCAAATGAAAGTGCTTATGAAAGCCAGCAGCATTTGGAATGTAGTAACTGGAGTGAGTCCCTATTTGAATTCTTAGTAGGCACCGACCTAATAGTGTGCAATAGGGGAAATAGTCCCACCTTTATAACCAGAACCCGATAAGAGGTACTAGATGTTACCATCGCCTCTATTAACTTATACCCTGCGATTTCTAAGTGGACTGTATCTGACAGCCACTCCTTTTCCGATCACCGCTATCTGGAATATGAACTAGAAATACGCCATAACACCTCACCAGCAATTTTTCGCAATCGTCGAAGAACTGACTGGTGTAAACACAATGAAATCCTCTCTGCTGAACTGTACAATCGTGTGCCTAAAACTCCAGAAACACAATTGGAACTAGATGAGCTTATCGCTGTTCTAACTTCCGCCTTAAACGTAGCATTCGACGAATCCTGTCCAATTACTACGAGGAAGGCAGACAATCGTCCACCGTGGTGGAATGCAGCACTTAATAAGCTTCGCCACACAAGCAGGAAGCAATTCAGCAAAGCCAAAACAACGACGCTACCTCTGGACTGGGATATCTTCAAAGCAAGCCTTAAGAGCTTCAAAGCGGAAGTTCGTAAGGCCAGGCATAGATCCTGGCGCAGTTTCTGTCAGAGTATTGACAATACATCTCAATCCTCTAGGCTACGCAAAGTCCTTTCCAAAAACCCAACCATACCAAGTGTCCTCATGAATCCCAACGGATCATGGACAAAATCAGATGAAGCATCGCTTGGCCTGCTTATGGACACCCACTTCCCTGGCTGCACGCCTATACCTAGCGAAAACCATGCCCTGGTAAACGCTGCACGCCTACCGTCACCTCCGGACCTCATAAACGAGGAAAAACTGAAATGGGCAGTGAACAGCTTTGAGCCATTCAAGTCCCCGCGGCCAGACGGCATTTTTCCGGCACAAATTCAGGCGGGCCTCAGCATAACGGGGCAGCACCTGTCCCGTATTATGAGGGGCTGCTTGATGCTAGGAACAATGCCGGCCGCCTGGACTGAAGTAAGAGTGGTATTCATAGCCAAGGCAGGAAAAACATCGCACAATTCCCCGAAGGACCTTAGACCCATAAGCCTAACATCGTTCCTCCTCAAGATTCTAGAAAGAATTCTAGATCTTCACATCAAGGCCACCATTGATAGCAAATTGCTATCCACATCACAACACGCTTACCAAAAAGGTAAATCTGTTGAAACGGCCCTGCACTCTATCGTCTACCACGTCGAAAAATCCCTATCTATCAAAGAACTTGCCTTAGTGACATTTCTCGACATAGAGGGAGCTTTCAACAGCGTTGAAACCAATTCGATTACCAACGCCCTACGCGGGCTCAACATCGACGACTCAATCTGCTGCTTTGTGGAATACATGCTTTGTGGAAGGTAATAACCGCATCCTTCGGAAGTAGCACTGTCAAACGACGTGCACACAGGGGCAGTATTGTCTCCGCTACTGTGGAACCTAGTGCTCAACGAAGCCCTTCTGAACATTGAACACACTGGATGTAAAGTTATCGCCTTTGCGGACGATGCCGCGATACTTCTAACAGGCAAATACCCGCAGACGCTGGCCGATGTCATGCAATCTGCTATCAACATACTGACAGGTTGGACCGAAAGATGCGGCCTGTCCGTCAATCCAACAAAGACTGAGCTGGTCCTGTTCACACGAAGACATAAACTCCCTGAGTTCACCACCCCGAAGATTAGAGGCACTCCTCTGGCACTCTCAAATAGCGCTAGCTATTTAGGCCTGAAGCTTGATCGCAAGCTACTTTGGAGGGAAAATGTAGTCGAACGTGCCAGGAAATCCCTAGTGGCTCTTTACATTTGCAAAAAGGCGGTAGGCTCCACGTGGGGCCTACAACCAAAAATTATGCACTGGTTATACATGTCGGTAGTTAAACCGATTCTCTTCTATGGAGTACTGGTCTGGTGGCCCGCCTTGGAGAGGAAGTCCAACCTAACCTTGCTGGACAAAACTCAACGAGTTGCATGCCTCAGCATCACCGGTGCGCTGAGAACCTCTCCCACTGCTGCGCTCCAAGCCATGCTCCACCTTCTCCCGACCGACATCGTCGGCAAATAGTTGGCTGCCAACTCAGCAATAAGACTGAGAAGCTCCAAACAATGGAAAGAGCAACACACTGGACATGCCAATGTACTATCGATGTATCGACATCTCCCTAAGGTCACCGACCACCTGCCCACTGAATACAATTTTGACCTGGGCTACAAACATCTAATCCCAGACAGAACCGAGTGGACACAACGTCATGTCCTACACCACGAGTCGCTGTCAATTTTTACGGATGGGTCCAAAACGGAGGACGGAGTCGGTGCCGGAGTCTTCTCTGAAGACCTGGACATTCACCTCTCCTTTAACCTTCCAGAACACTGCAGTGTTTTTCAGGCCGAAGTCACCGCCGTCCGCCAAGCCGCTGCCTGGCTGTCGGTTAATACGATATCGAAATCAGATATTGTAATGTACATCGACAGTTAGGCGGCCATCAAATCCCTTGCATCCAGCACTACAAGATCCAAGGCAGTGAAAGACTGCCGTGCATCTCTTAACGAGATAGTCGGTCAGTATAGCCTCACCCTTTGCTGGGTGCCGGGTCACTGTAACATACCAGGGAATTGTGAAGCTGACGAACTGGCCCCCTTAACAACGCCTGCACAGCAAGGATTAGCTCCTTCATTCAGAGGAGCAAATGGTTCCCTGAGTAAGAGGGTGACCCACCCACCTTACACATCGGCAGCACAATGGACCTACTTCTGGTCTAAGTGCATCCTCACCGAGGGCCGTTTTTCAACCAACCAACTGGGGTATCGCAGATGCCTTTAGAGGGAAACGATATAAATGTGTGGATGGGAAAAGATCATAGAGCGCAGAAGATGATAGTCACAACTATTGGACAGGAGCCTATGCTGCACATAACGAATTATGAAACATCTGCGGAAATGTGGGCAAAATTGGAGAGCGTGTATGAGCAAAAATTGGACCCGAGCATACATTTACTGCAGCAGCAGTTTTTTAATTACTCAAAGAGCTCTGAGGATTCAATAGCAGTTCACATTTCAAAACTTCAAAAACTCTCACAACAATTGAAGGATCTAGGTGAAGAAATGTCTGAAAACATGTTGATCACTAAGATTCTCATGACATTGCCGGAAAGTTTTGCTCATTTTTTTACCTCCTGGGAGTCTACATCAAAAGACGAACGAAATTTAAAAAATTTAACAGCGAGACTTTGCATGGAAGAATCTCGATTGGGCGTGCAAGGTGATGCATCATGTTCAGGTGCTTTTGTAGCCAAGATAAGAGTAAACCAGGAGATGATGGGAAACAAAAAACGAGGTAAATGTTTCATCTGCAAAAAGGATGGGCATTGGAAGAACGAATGTCCACGAAAGAAGGGAAGGAATAATGGCAACAGACTTGGGAATGCTTTTGTTGGCCAGACGGCCATTTTATGTTCGGCAGAGCGAGACAACTGGTTTTTGGATTCGTTGGCGAGCGATCACATGTCGTTCAGAATGGATTGGTTTCACGATTATGAAGTTTTTGAGGAGCCTATATTCATACGAGTTGGTAATGGAAATATCAGCAAGGCAATGGGAAGGGGAGTCGTGAAAATCGAAGCTTTTAATGGTAGATTATGGTCAAAAAGGCGCATAACTAACGTTCTTTTTGTTCCAGAAATCAAGCTTAATCTTTTCTCGACAAACTCGACGCTCAACAAAGGATTCCATATGGTAGCCGATACAATGAAATGTGAAATACGAAAGGGAAATGAAGTTACTGCTATTGCACGAAGAGAATCAAATAAGCTGTTTAAACTCATTTTTCGTGTGACTCATCCTTTATCAGGTGGTACGGCGAACATTGCAATTCCATTAGAGTCTTGGCATCAGCGAATGTGTCATCAAAATATAGCCCAAGTGAAAAGCGTGCTATCGAACCACGGCATAAAGTACGCGACGGATGCAGACCGGTTTTTTTTTGTGAAGCTTGTATATTTGGTACCTGATAAAGGTTCCCTAGGTATACCAATCGCTACTTGTAAACTCTTGTTTAAGCTATCCGCAATCGAGAGAATAAACCTTAGGTGGACGAGTAGCAATACATGTCTAGCGACTAAGCGGATCTGGCCGAAGCTGGATCTGCGACGCTCTAAGTGTCTAATCTCATTAAACCGACTGCATATTAGCTCCACTATAGGTGTTATCACAGGTCACTGCTTAATAGGCAGGCACGCATCCAGACTCGGTGTGTGCTCAAATGACTTCTGCAGAAGCTGCATGGACGAGGAGGAGGAGGAGACTGTACTTCACCTTCTCTGCACGTGCCCTGCGCTCTCCCATAGAAGAAATCTCCATCTAGGGGACTTCTTGTTCAATGACACAAGCGACTTAGCCAGCACTGGCGCTAGAAGTCTTTCGCGCTTCATAAGAAGCTCTTACTGGTTCAACGAGGAGTGAGGGTAATCCCCAGATCTGTGTGGTACCACAATGGACCTATCATTGGTCTAAGTGTGTTGGCTTTGGCTGACAGCCACGTCTACCTAACCTAACCTAACCTTGTATATTTGGTAAGCTACATAGGATGACATTCAGCCCTAGTACGAACAGAGCTGCAGTTCGTGGAGAGCTAATCCACACCGACCTGTGTGGACCAATGCTAGAAACATCATACGGAGGTTCTAGGTACATGTTGCTTTTTCGCGATGACTACTCAAACTATCGAAGAGTCTACTGCCTAAAATCGAAATCGGAAGTCTCTGAATTTATTGAACACTTTTTGGATCAGGTAACAATTGACACGGGCCTTCAAGTCAAGACGTTGCGTTCCGATAATGGATCGGAATTTGTAAATAAAGAGGTAGAGCGTATTTTGCGTTGCAGAGGTATTTCGCATCAAAGGAGCGCGCCGTATACACCGGAACATAATGGAAGAGCTGAAAGAGACATGCGTACGATAATCGAGTCAGCCAGGTCAATGCTTCAAGCTAAGGCGTTGAGTTATAAATTTTGGGGCGAAGCATTTACTAATGCAGTATACACTGAGGGAGAATCCACAACCCGAATTTAAGTACTTTTTAGTTTAACTTAAGAAAACACACATTATTATTACAAAATGATTACATTAATATTGATTTCCTTTTGATTTAAAAAAGTGCGAAGTTAAAGTAACGCAGTAATTCTAACTCTAAGCACGTATAGGTTTAAAGTAAGGAATAAAAGTGTAACAAACAGATCAACTTTTCGTCATGTATTTCATATTCGATTTAAGGATTTCGGAGTTAATATTACTGCTACACTCTTTCATGCTAACTCAGTCTAAGAATGCGCAGAGTAAAAATAACTCTGGAGTAAGGACTTAAAGAGTTAAATTAAGGAAACGTGCACTCAATACTAGGAATTTATTTCTTGCCCATAAATTACAGTTACTGCGATCGAGTTTTCTACTGATTCTCGTGTATGAGCAGATGCGTAGTAAATATAATTTTGTTTACTCGATTGGTTCTCCTTATTGCAACCACGTTCTTATCTTATGAATGTAGAGGGTAGAAATAACATTGTGTATTATCAAAGTTTCTCCGTTTAAGTGTAAGTTAAGAGTGTGTTGAATTGAATCAAATATGCAATTTTAAAAATAAAGGATGAAACGTGTTGATTGTTGTACTTCAATTGCATTCGATCTCTACAGCTCATTCTGCCTTTGTTTGTGTAGCATTCGTGTCGCGTCGGTCTTTGTCCTTGTATAAAAATGGCTATTAATGATTTCTCTGAGTCCAGTGATTTACTGTTTCTCGAAGATTGTGGTGACAAAAATGATGAAGAAGACAATGCAATACTTTTAGATCTTCTAAAAGAGTTAGATATTGTAGATATCTATAAATATTTACTGTGTAAGTTAATTTCTGATCTTTTTTTGTATATACAGTGCTCTCTCGATTTTCACAAAAATTTATATTTGCAACCCTTGACTTACTATAAGTTGTCTAGACGCACTGCCTTTACTACGACGAGTCTATGTATATTGCGTATAGTGTTTTGATATCCTATTCGAATAATACATCTATTTCGATTGTCGCAAAGGATTACTGGCAGAAATCAAGAGCGCACAAAGTATCATAGAAAAATGCATGTATGCTGCATATGCAATTAATATATATAACTTTAGCTGGAAATATCACATACCGAAGTTTTTCATATTTACGAGTATGTAAAGACGACCTGTTTGTTATTCCACACGTGGGATTAGGGGCTGAATTTCGGCAAAAGCTTTTTCTGTGGAAGAAAAATATCGTAAGTACCTGCATTTTTCTAAGCAGATAAAGAAATAATTTTACTCCTTTTTAGCACAATATTGACGACGAAACAATTTCAAATTCATCAAAGGTGAGTGCCTGGTTGAAGAAAAAAGGAAAAAATAAAGATTCTGATAAAGAGCAGGAGTGTAGTTCCAACAGTCAGTGTCAGTCAAGCAGCCCTTCCTGTTGATGTTTGGCAAGTTCTTGCAAATCTTACAATTCAAGATAGTCTTGGTATTTTCTAATGACTACTTTTGCACAATCCATAGTAGTCCATACTAATATTATAAATACAAAAGTAACTAAACCAATTTTTATGAATCGCCGGCGAAACTAAGTAAAATATATTCGTTAAAGACTCATAAAAGAAATAATAAAGTGTAATCACTGAATCTTTATAAACTTGAATGAAATATTTTTTCAAATATATTTCACTGAGTACTGCCTATTACTATGTATTTCGATTATTATAAAGTATTTCCTCTTTCTAAGGATGTACTAAATTTGCTGCAAAACAAGGTAAAGGGTAAAGGCCTGCTTTTTTTTATAATTTGCTTACGCTAAAGGGATTTTTTTCTGTTGTTACAGTACCCTTATAATGCTAAGAACACAGTGTAAGCTACTTGGTTTTAGAAAGAATAAAGAGATAGGAAAGAAGTGTTTGGGTGCAGTTGTAGAGTTTTTCTCCACGGGTGGTGTCTAAATTACTTAGGGAGATTACGATTTCATGTATTCGGTATAAAGTAATGGACTTGGCCGGGATTCGAACGCACGACCTTCCATTCCGTAAGCGAATACACTTTTGACTTTTTTTTTTTTTTGACTTTGAAATTCATTTTTTTATTCATTGATAAATATCTACTTACATACTAGACAAAAATGATTAAACCTAACTTAAAATTAACAGGATACTTATTCTTATTTATTGGTCCTTATGCGAACGCTCTAAACTTAACTATATCTTATAATTATTGCCTTTCGGTCTAAAAACTATTTACGAACTAGTCTTACATATGTATTCGTCGAGAAAATCAAATAAAACTCGGTATCATTATTAAGATTTTATATTTTTTATATAAAACAAACTACAAACTACCTATTCTACTTACTTAAACTACTTAACGTATTCTAACTATAATTAGGATTCTGATCACTCGTTGCATTACGAAACAAGTGGTCAAAATCCCAATTGCTTCCCGAGCGCCTGGCAGTCGTCAACGTGCACACGCGCTGCCGTGAGCTGACTGATGCCTTACAGAATCAATCACCTCCCGGAAGCACCACCACAAATTGGCGAGCCCGGCCTCTCCCAGAAACGCCCTAGCTAACTTAATCTAACTTATAAACTAAGAGGATGTTACCTAGAGTAACGCACCGTCTTGGGAGGGCATGTTGACCCCTCCCCTCTCAACAAGCCACCAAAATTCGGCGAATTGCTTTTCCGTGTCGAATCTATCCCTCTCCGATATTGCGGTACTAAAACGGAGGAGCTCATGAGCATTGGCGAATTCCCCGTCATGGAGGAGCAGCTTATCTCTCGCGTCTGAGTGAACCCACCAGATCACTCGTGTAAATGTTAAACAGGATTGGAGAATTGACCGCCCCCTGCTGTAAACCGTTTTTAATTTGAAAGACTCTGCTCGAAGTCACGTTGCCACATTTGACTACGAACTTCTTTCCCATAAGCATATTATAAATTACATATAGCAAAGGTTTGTGCATCCCCCGCCTGGTCAACTTGTAGAAAAGTCCCTCCAACCATACGGTGTCGAAAGCCTTCTCAAAATCAACCAGACAAGCACCCGTGCATTGGTTCTTGCATTTATTCCACTGAATGTCGGAAACCAGTTTCGACGCGGCATGAATAGTGTCATGCCTCGCCCTGAAACCAAACTGGTTGTCCGGGATTATGTTATTGTCCTCGACCCACTTTAACAGGGCTCTATTGACAACCTTTTCAAAGACCTTGCTAATATTCGGAAGTAAGCTAATTGACCGAAGATTGGCAGGGTTCGTCCTATCTTTACATTTTTTCGGGATAGGGTGTACCACAGCTACCTTCCAATGCGCCGGATAATGTGCATTATTCAGCGCATTGTTAAACAGCGTGGTGAAAATATCTACAGCCTCCAAAGGCAGGTGTCTCAATACGACGTTTGGGACACCATCCATCCCCGCCGACTTTTTATTCTTTAGTGACTCGAAGATGCACAGAAGATCATTCTTCGACACGAACAAGTGCGATGCATCTCGGCCATTGGCGACAACTGCATTAGCATGGTTTTCATCAGTGAACACGGTGAAACCGTTATTCTCAGATCGCCAATTCTCAAGTTCGGTGCGCAGATAGAAATGGCTCACCAGAGCCCTATTCTCAATGTCGTGGTTACGGCGAACAGGATTGTTCACCGTATACAGTAAGCGAATACACTACTACTGCACCATTGCCACCCGCAATGTTATAAAGTACAACAAAATCTTAAAAACAATCAAAGAGATGATATCATTTCTATTATTTTGGAAACAGTATTTTGCAGTTAGCTGCAATTGAATCTTTCGACTTTTGAAGATTTGGTGCAACAGGTGGTTCGAATTTTTCCATCTGAGGCTGGTTGTGAGGTAAGGATATACATTGAATATATTGTTGAATAATATTATTTATAGGGTAACTTCGGGCATTATGGTGCAGGGGGCATTATGGCGCACCTTGTAAATACCACATATCCGATTCCCTCATAATAAATTGAACTATGAGAAAACTTTAGTCTTTGTCAATAGCGCGTAGTGTCAGGTTGCTGGGTTTAAGCGATTTTTTTTGTGGCAGTTGTGGCAAAAATTAAAAAAAGTTTCTATTTTCTCACCCAGTTATATTTTTGCCTATTTCTCAATTGTATGGTGCTTGGTAAGTATACATCGCAGGTGTTTCGTGTGTATAGTGAAGTGAAGATAAATGTATCTGTTTTCGTTTGGTGGCATTAATAAGTAACAGGAAATGAACACCTGCCGATTTTTTTTATGTGTTGTGCAAACACGTATTTTTTGTTATATGGCGCACTTGCTGTAGGGGCATTATAGCAAAGATGCGCCATAATGCCCTTATGAAGTTTGCATGTTAAGTGTCCGCCATATTGCCCCAATTGAAAATCATTTGTACAGCAATATTTTACGGTAAACTACCAATATTTTATGTCTTATTTCCATAGAAATGCCGACTATCCGCAAAGCAAATAAGGGCTTGAGAGCAACATGATTGGAAAGTAATCTGGTTGCTGCATTTAACGAGGTAAAACAGAAAACTCTATCAATAAATGCAGCTCCAAAGCAGTCCAATGTTCCAGCGACTACCCTTAGAAGAAGGCTTCAGAACGGTGACGGCAAAAAATTCGGTATTAGAAAAGGGCGGATCGAAAACAAAGAAAAATAAAAGGAAGCGCGACCTTAACTCTTCGACTTCTGATGATGAGAACATTGAAATCCAGTTAGCCGACGAGTCCGATGGGCCCGAAGATTTCGAAGAAAATATTTGTGCAGGTTGTGGGGGAGACTACAATATACTCGTAACAACAAAAAAAGATGATGGATGCAGTGCATTATATGTAGTTTTTGGTCCCACGACTCCTGCGCTCATTTTAACAACACCGGTGATAGTTGTGGCAAATCCAACCACAAGTAAATCATCACGCCATATTGCCCACTAGGGTACGTCATATTGCCCCATGCATTGGGCATTATGGTTTTTTATAAAACATTTTTGACTTATTTTTTTTATATCATATATCCTTGAATCTGTAGTTTTATATAATTTGTTTTGGTTCTTTGTTTCCTATATTTAATAAATCGTTTTGTTTTTTTCATAAAAAAACTGCTCTTGTTAAAGTTATTTGGGAAGAAAAAAAAGTGCGCCATAATGCCCGAAGTTACCCTATATAAAAAAAAAACAAAATTGAAATTTGCACTTTAAAAATACTAAAAAGCTTGCAAATTATAATGAAAATTTAATGAAATTTGTTTGGTGATGCAAGGTAAATAATTTAAAAAATAAAAATTTGGTTTTTATGTTAAATTATATTTGAAAAATTAGCAAATGTATTCATTGTAAATAAAATGCACACATTTATTTTCATAGGAATATTACTACGCTAGAAGAGAAAAAAAAGAAAAATCCTCGCGGTCGTTTATACGACAAATATAAAAATATCCGTGCAAAAATAAAAAATCACGATTTGTATTCCTTGTTTAAAATTTTACGCTTTATTTTTGGTGAGGACGAAGAGCTATATATACTTTGTCAAGAATTACAAATTATTAAATATGATAAGCATTTCCATTCATTTCAGGCCGGCAGTTGCATTGAAAATTTTTGTTTCAAAAATATCAATGAATTTAATAGCATGCCTATGCATTTATATCCAATAAATAATGGACTTTTATATAGCGTATTTAAAAATGTATGAAATATGTTTCTGTTTTTAAACTACTTTTTTCAGCGTTTCGTATATTTTTTTTATGAATTGTTGTGTTAAAAAAATTTATATGAATTAAAAAAATAAATTTGTTTATAAAACTAACTGTCGTTTTTTTAACATTCTCATAGAACGTTCATTTATGACAGGTCAGTTTTAAGAACGTGCTTCTTCAATCAATAATGCTCACTAACCGTAATAAGGAATATAATTACTAACTTGAGAATGACAGATTGACCAATCTAACATTGTTTAGACTTAAACTGAGAAAAAGCGTTTTAAAATCAATAGTTAATTTTCATAATAATAATCAGAATCAGAGTCAACTTAAGAGCGCCTAGTTAATTAGTGCAACAATGTATATACTTAAATTAATCACAGCGTTCTTAATTCAGTAATACTGCGCTTTAATAATTAGCTTTTTTTTATCAATTTAAGAACGTGGTGCTACTTAAAAAATGCTTAAATTAACCATGTGAATTCTTGAAGTAAAAACGGCGAATTACTAGTTTCAGACCGACGCGACGTGCTTGATTTAATCACAGATCGGATAGCGATGAATATGAGTTGAAATATGGTTAATTTTAGCGTGTTTTTGCTTACTATTACTCTATTTTTCTCTGAGTGTACACTCTTAATCGAACCGGACGAAGTTCACAAAAAGGTAAAACCCTTTTTGAGTTATGGTTGAATAAGATCCCGAATATAACCTATTTTAAAGGTGATCTTTAACATTACGCTTGCGTAAAAAAAACACGGCTTATGTAGATGAATCATAAACAAAAAAAATAATTATTATCTTAAAAAAAGTATTGTTTCAAAGTGTATATCCTATATTTTTAAAGAGTTAAAGAAAGTGTATCGGCCTGTTAAAAAAGATTTTCAGTTTTGGGATCAAAAACAATTTTTTTCTTTTCAAAGTTACTGATTTATCGAACAGGCCCGTTAAAACTTTTCCTCTTCGGTGTGGCCAATATCTTTCAAATAAATATAAATTCATCAGCTGTAGGTAGCACTCCAAAATTGTTGGAATTGTTGTTAGTCATTTTGGCAGTCTTCCAAAAAATCCCTCTTAACCAAGACCGCAAACAAAATAATGTTGTTTTTTATTTTATTTTATTTTTTGTAAGTAGTTGGTGTATTCAGTTTACCTCCCTGTTGTTTTAGCTTTATTTTATGAGTATTTGTTAAAGTTGTTCATATGGGAATTGTGTCCAAAACAGAAACACACTGAACACATTTTGTTTAACAAAAGTTCACTCATGTCAGAAACTGTCGAATCATCCAATTCAATTATAAAGCGTCCACGTCTACGTCCACTGTCAGTATCTATCTATGCATTTTTGTATCTTTTCATATAGGTAAATATAAACAAGTTATATACACCTTTTACTTGTCCACTATTCGAACAATCGGATTTTACCTAATCAACCCACTGTACGTTAATTCAATGAGCCAACAATAGCAGCCTTATAAAAATGGCAGTTCCAATCAAAAATGAATGACACAATACAGAGAGAGTATCTGCACTTAGCATGGCTGGCCCGAGCAGCGCCGTCGTCGGAATGTTTGAATTTCTTTGAGTACCGTTGTTGGTGAGGTGTCCACTATAGATGTCAGACGCAATCATAATGATAATAATCACAATCATTATCGCGTTATTCCTCGCTAGATACAAACTCAGCTTTCTTGAGATGGCGATTAATTATTTTGTTCGTATCTTAACTGTGCGCAAGCTACTTATAGATACTTATCGTCCGTCCGACGTGCGGGTAGATTGTTGGAGCTTTATTTGTTTGTGTCCTTTGTTCGCTTTCATTTCATTTTAATTGTCGCGATTGTCCACCGAAAGTGCAGCTCTAATAATATGTTTTCCAGGTTTGTTGTTTTTTTTGTTGTGTGTGTATTTTTGACTTAATTTTGTTGCTGATTGTATCGATAGTCGATTTAATAAATCCGATTATAGCGCGATAGTTTGGAGAACTGAGTGTGGCTTTTTCTCTGCGGGTAGGTATCTTTTTAGCTTTTTTCGGATTGTTAATTGTAATTTTACGTAATTGTCCAATTATGTGACATAAGGCAACTGTCCGAGTGGTATATTATTGCGAAATGGTTGTAGGCGATCGAGTTAGTGGGAGAAAAAAAACGGTGATAGTGACATTTAGAAAACGCTTTCAATTTTAAAGTCAGGTTTGCTAGCGGTATTGTAGGTGGTTGACTGGTTTTTAATTGAAGATATAGTTATTAATATTTTGTTGTGCAATTATTTAGGTGTCCAAACTGTTTTTAATTTTACTGGAGTATTACCAAGCTTTGAAAAGAGTTTTTTGGATATGGTTTTTAAAGGAATAATATATCATAAGAAAAATCAGATTTAATGGTCGCATTCATCATTTTTATTTTATTTTTTATTTTTAGTTTTTTTTTTAAAGGAAATCCAAATCTCAGAGCATCAGACTCTTTAAGGGTCCATTGTACCACCAGGCCGCAATTCTCCTTTTTGGCGTAGAGGCTGAAAAATGTGTGGCGTATGTTGTTTTTGCTCATGGGGATTGAACCTGCAAGCACGGGTCACAAGCCAACACACTAACCTCTAGACCGTCGCCACCCTCCTATCCAACGTACTGTGTAAACGTATCAAGTCATTCTGAAACACAATAATCGGCACGTACCAGTGTGGTTTATAGCCCGGCAGATCGACAATTGACCAAATCTTCACATTTAGCCAAATCCTCAAAGACCAACGAATTTGAAGTCGAGACCTACCACCTTTTCATCGACTTTAAAGCTGCATATGAAAGCATTCCTCGTCAGGAACTCTACTAATCAATTGCTGAATTCGGGATACTGGTAAAACTGATCCAGTTGTGGCGCATGTCACTTGAAACCACGTGGTGTAATGTTCCGATTGGAAGCAACTCTTCCGAATTATTCCAAAAATGTACGGGATTTCGGCAAGGACATGCGCTATCATTTGACTTCTTCCGCCTTGTTCAGGAGAAAAAAATGCGTAGGCCAGGTATCACCACGAAAGGCATTATCTTTGATTAATCCATGCAGCTATTGGGGCATGCGCACGTTATGGACATGATCGGCCGTTCCCAGCCCGACTTGTTAGGGCCTTTCACGGCGATTGGAGAACAGGCGAAATTTGTTGTTCTTGAAGTATATGAGGACAAGACCATGCTATTAACAAACAAACCAACATCTGTCCACCGCTCTCGACCACACTCCGTGCGATATTAAGTCCTGTACGCGAGGAGGGCGAATGGAGGAGAAGATACAACCGCGATTTCTATGAGCTGTCCGAAAAGCTTAATCACGCCGACTATATTAGCTCGGCCACATTAAGCGAATGGACAATAATGCTCCAGCCAAGAGGATCTTCGACTCCCAGCTCCAAGGTTCGAGAAGGCAAGGTAGACCGAATCTCCGTTTTAAAGACCAAGCTATCGCGGATGCCAGAGTTATAGGGACTCTATATACATACCTTTAAACTATCTTTTCAAAATAGATACCCTCTACAACGATTTTTCCACCAACCATTACCCAAATAGGCACTCATCAAGGATAGCCCTAAAATTTGTGACCTTCATAAATTCTTACAACTGGTTTAGACCATTCACAATGATAAACTTTGGTCAGTATATAGGTACGCCTTCGTCCCGAATCAATCCCAGGATTAATGTGTAACTTACTAGAACGTGGCTGACTTTCGCTCTTTTCCGATCACATGCGCTGCCAATTTAAGGTGGGAAACATTTTTACAAATCATATTGTGTCCAAAAAACACTAGAGGTGGATAAAAGAAACCCCGCCACCACCAAATCGGCTGCACCAACAATACCCGCAGCATGACGTGAGATGCGAATTCCAAGATTCAATCGGTACTCATCCAGTCCACTTAACTTGACCCTCAAACCACAATGCGATAGTGTAACATCAATCAATCAAATAAAATGTATTCCATTGAACATGCAACATGACTTGCAGGACTCTCAACAGCAGAAGCACAAGCATTCCAATCGTGTTACTCAGGCGAGTTTGCACATATATGTAGATATACAGAAAGCCTCTCAAAATTGGGGCGTCAATCTGTCTGGTCTGGCAGAAGACCACAGAAGACCACAGAGGACCACATGTGTATGTTTTCCCTTGTCCCACACAATGGACTTTTGCATTATCTTAAGCACACTTGACAAAAAGATGACATCGTGTATTTGTAACCACAAAAAAGGGATAAGTATCTATTCTCATATTCTCAAGGATTTGGTTTTTCTTTTTTTCCTTTTTTGCACTTTGGCAAACAATCGGAAAAAGGAATTAGCAATCTTTTTAGGAATTGGTTTTTTTTCTATTTCTTCCTCAGCTTAACGGAAAACAAATTGATACTCTTGAGATCAATCGCTAGATTACTATCAACAACGCGATGCATGGACTTTGTGAGAAAAGAAAAAGGAAACCGAATGCACACACGCACGCATATGAGAAGAATTGACAAAAGAAGGATCAAAATGACAATTCCAGAACGGAATCCTTATTACTGCAAACCAATCGAACAAGGACAAAGAGATGAGATAAAAATTAATTCCTTCTACTGATGATGTTCATCGTTTGCTTATCGTTTGCTCCTGAGTCTGAACGTAAAGGTTCTGAGAAGTTCTGATAGTATGTATGTACGTCTCCTATCATGGACCAATTCCTCTTCTTTTTTTAACATTCCTTGTGTCCGTCTGTCCAGGCATCAATCGATATGCTATTCCATCTGACAGTTGTATCTTTCAGGTTCAATGGGATCGATCATATTCGTATTTGAACTGAATTCGAATGGGGGAACAATGGCGGCGATTCTTTGTGCCCGTAATGGATTATGTCCTTTTGCGAATTGAATTTCGAGTTTTCTTTCGAATGAGGGTATACGTTGTAGACCAGCGATTGTTTTGGCGCATAGAATAAGAACTACAGTTTTGAATACAAAAATAGTAGAATAGTGGAATTGTGCAATTGTTATATGTTTGGATGCAGATTAGGGACGAAATTCAATTGGAATTAGATTCTGTTTTTGGATTTGCTTAATCTGGGAATTGTCACTGAATAAATGACCGGGTGCTGGTCGGGGGAATGTCAATTACGTAAGCAGAACATTATTTTGAGGGCTTTGGAACAATTGCAGTGGAGACAGTGTAGATAGCTACGTGGACGAGTTTCAAAGATTACTCTCAGTGCATAAGGGTTTCTTAATCCGATGCGAGGTGCTGCCAAATTTATTCCGAATAAATTAAGAAAACGTAAATGCGGGTCTGAGGACAATCAATGCAAATTGGTTAGCTAATGACCAGCATAAGACCGAACACAATTGGCCGAATACCCCAGCTTCCCATCAAGGAACAAACCCTATAAGCAAGCCGATTGGGAAAACATGCGTCTTTCGCAGGTAAAAGTTGGTTTATAAATCCCATTCCTCCATGAATCCATTGATGAATGAGCTAGAGAGTCTCCCAATGTTGGCAAGTGTGGGTTAGGTTAGGCTAGGCTAGGCTAAGTTAGGTTAGGTTAGGTTAGGTTAGGTTAGGTTAGGTTAGGTTATAGTTTCAGTCACCAGAAGCCGACACACTTGGACCAATAAAAAAAAGGTTCATTGTGATACTACACGGATCTATCTTCTTTCTAATCGTTGAACCAGTTGGAGCTTTTGATAAAGCTTGAAAGACTTTTAATGTTGATCGTCGAGATCATTGTCAAAGAATGATTCCAAATGGAGTTTTCGTCTTTGAGAGAGAGCAGGGCATGTGCAGAGAAGGTGGAGAATAGTCTCCTCCTCCTCCTCGTCCAAGTAGCTTCTGCAGAAGCCATTTGTATAGACGCCAAACCTTGTTGCATGTCTGCCTATGAAACAGTGTCCGGCGATTACACCAATTGTAGCAACAATGTGCAGTCTGTTCAGAGAGATCAAATACTATGAGCGTTTTAGATCCAGCTTTGGCCAAATCTGTGTTGTCCACTTAAGGTTAGTTCTCTCAATGCATACATATTAGGCCTTAACGGCCCATAAAGGTCCTAGAACCTAGCTTCCCAAACCAATTTCATGCGAAGTGGAGGGGACCCACAGTTTTACGCCGAATCCGAACGGCAAATTGGAGAAGCTTCTCATGACAATTTGATACTCTTGGATGTTTGTCAGTCGTCCGCAAGAGATGCTAACAGGACGCGGTCCCCCATCTATGTACTAACCAGGCCCTACGTCGTTTAATTGCGGTGATTGAAAGAGAACCGATTGATTCGACGTGGCAAGGTCGTTGGTAATGGCCTCAATGGCATCCCTCATAAACATGAGTTTACATGCAGCAATTGCAATGCCTAAGGGACCTTTAACAGATAGAAGGGGCAGTATTGTTCGTTTTCTAGCGAGTTCATCAGACCTACAATTCCCTGGAATATCTCTGTGTCCCGGCACCCAGCATAGGTGAATGTTGAATTGCTCCGCCATCTCCACGAGAGATGATTGGCAGTCACGGACTACGATGGAGTTTGTGGAGTCGGAATCCAGAGATTTTAGCGCAGCTTGGCCGTCTGAGAAGATTCGGATGTCCATAGCGGATCTCACGTTCCTCTTCAGCCACGATAGGACTTCTTTAATCACCATGATTTCCGCCTGGAACACGCTGCAGTGGTCAGGGAGGCGAAAGGAGAGGCTGAGGTTCAGCCTGTCAGAGAACACAACTCCACCTACCCCCTCGTCGGTTTTGGATCCATCGGGGTAAAAGTGGATCGATTCATCTTCGACATGGGGGCCTTCCTCCCAGAATGTTGACTTTGAAGTTTCTGTCAAAACGGGCCTGACGGGTGGTGTAGTCAATGTTGCTAAGAAGGACACTTAACCCACAACGATCTGCCCATGTCGTCGTTAGCTTGTAAATAGATTTTGGAGAAGTTCTTTCAGGATGTTTAGGTGCTACCCTGAGTCGGCAATTGTAACTTCGTCTGCATAGGCAGTCGATCCTGCAGCCCTCCCTTTTCAGGTACATCAGCAGCTTGTTCACCCCCAAGTTCCAGAGGAGGATCAGACTTCTGGCAGATGTTACACCCAGTTTTGAGTTTTTAATCTGGCTTGTTAGTAGTAGATTAATTAGCTCACCAAGTTAGTCATCTACCTTCAGAGCTGACACTGCATTTGCAATCGCGCGACACGTCTCATTTTCCTCCTCGTCTCTAGAGCTTCTGCAAATATCTTTGTATGGGTCCAGTGACTATGTTTGTAAGGGTCGAGGGGGTTCATCTCTTAGAAGATTGGTCCAGATTTCGACATAATTGTTTAGCGGTATTACACCGGTTAAGATGGCTCCACCTAAGGTTTATTTTCTTAAGCACATCGGCGTGGATGAAGTACCCAAAAGACGATATGGCTGAATCAACGTTGTCTATACTTATACTATTTGGATCAGAGGAGAATCGTCTAGTCAATTCGTCTGCTTCACAATTCCCTTGGGTATCGCTTTGACCCGGTACACAGCAAAGCGTGATGAAAAACTGTATGACTATCTCGTTAAGACGTACGCGCCAGTCTTTCACTTCCTTGGAATTTCACTATGCTGGATGTAAGGACTTTGATAGCTGCGTGATTGTCGATATTCTTATATAACGAATCACCATACCATGAGGTAGCCGATTGGCGAATTGGTGTGACTTCGACTTGAAAGATGCAATAAGTTGATAGATTAAAGGAGAGATGAATGCAAAAGTCGCCTAAGAAGACTAGGGGGGCACCGACTCCTACTTGGGTCTTAGGGCCATCCGTAAATTTTGACGGCGAATCATTGTTAAGGACATCGCGTTGTATCCATTCTGTTCTCTGCGGTATAAAGTGTTTGAAGCGTAGAGGGAAGTTAATTTCTGTTCGCAGTCGATCCGTCAAATGCGGAAGAAAATGCTGCATTTTAACTATGTTGGCATGGCCAGTGTCTTGCTCTCTCCACTAAAGAGAGTCTCTTAGTCGTAGTGCGAAGTTGGCAGCCTTTCTGTGATGTCGATTGGAAGGAGATATCGCATGGTTTGAAGTGTGACTGTTGAAAAATAACAATAAAAATTCCTTCATTTTGAACCCACAAACAATATTTTAAGAACACTAGTTAAAAGGTCCCATGTTGGGCGCCAACTAAAAAAAACCAAAATGAACAATTCCAAGTATTTCTATTTAAGTTCATAGCTCGCAAAGTTGCTAGGCTCTGATATTAGGTTTATACACTTATGATGTTTCTGAAAAGGCTAAGGCCCCTTGTTGGATACCAGCTGTTAAAGACCCATCAGTTTAGACTATATGCTGCAAAGTATCTACACTATTTAATCAGAATCCACAAGGCTTCTAGCATTCTTCCTCGTCTTCTTTAACGGCGAGAAGAGCAATCATAGCCTACCTTCATCCAAGTATTTTCATGTGTCCGCCAGTGGGGTTCGCGGATTTGATCTCAAAAAGTGGGCCAACACCCTTTGGAAATCCATTAAGTAATCGATATGTTTTTCCACCAAGATCATTTTACCTTGTATTTAATTTGTGGTCGGTTTGACTAAGACAAACTCGAATTTGTCATCAGAAAGCCGCAATATTTTATACAATCTGCCAATTAATAACCGCTCAGCAATCTTCGTGCTGTGTGAAATCAGTTTGACAGATCGTTAATTAGCACACTTTCGCGTATCACCCTTTCTGTAATGGGTGGCGACCGGGTAGAGGTGATTGTATTGGCTTATGTTATGACCCATGCGGTGCAGGTTCAATCCCCATAGGGAACAACAACATACGCCACCCATTAAAACAGAGAAACGAGTGACAACTTGTTTTCTCCAACCTCTACATCAAAAAGAGGATTTCTGCCTGGTCATACAATAGATCGTTAACGAGTCTGATTGCTTTAGTATTTGGATTTCGCTTTTTTTTGTGTCACCCTTCCGGCGCTCAAAGGAGAAATATAGGGTTCGGCAACATGACTTTCATTTTTGGAATGCGCGTCATTCAGGCTGTAGGGGTCTTAGCGGGCGAGAGTGGTCTCAATCAACAGGCTTTGATTCCTTTCAGGTGAGTAGCCATCATGCTGTGAGATAGTGATGATCGAGCGCTTGCCGTCGAGGCGTACTTTTCTTGCTTCAATGTAGCCCCGTTGGGCACTGTCCCGGAGGGGAAATCAATTACAGGATGGGTCACTAAGTTTGGACAAAACGCGAGTGTAACAAGACAAAGAAGCGGAGTCTCTCGGCCCATCAGATCACATGAGCACATTTAAGCAGAGAAAGAGGTTCAATCTTGCAAATCCGCCGTACGGAGCCTCATCCTGCTTGCAAACATGCGTCTGCACTTGAACTTTCCGATCATTCAGTTAGGCAGATTTATTACCTTCCGTCGTACAAGTTGGCGATTGTGCAGGAACCCTCCGAACGAGACTTCAATTCTCGGAGGAACGCATGTGCGATCTCAATACTGTGGACACCTGTGTAGTAGTCTTTCTTTATTCACAAGCTGATCTTGAATTTCTTCAGCCTAATACTTTAAAACATGCAAATTCTCGAAATTGTATTGAAAACTAACAGCGATTAGTTATCCCCTTTTCTGGGTGCCAGTCAAAAGCAACATAATTCTGACCGCTCTCATTTCAGGGCATAGTTGTCAGTGGTTCTGCTTTATGGTTGGTAGGTAGGTTGAGGTGGCGGTTCGGCTTGAACCCAAATAGCACTTGTTGTGCCTTTTTGTTACCACGACTCGTGTGACCTATGTTGAAGTGGTTGTAGAGGATTTGACGTGTGGCTATATCCAACCTGTGGAGTTAAGAAAACGGATAAGATCCTGTATCCCTTAGCCCGATAAAGCGCTAAGATCATCGAAGAATGGTTGATTCAGTGCCCGCAGTCTAGCTCTTGCTAGTGCCGGACATTCGCAGACGAAATGGAAGAGAGTTTCTCTTTCATTTACATTCCCGCAGCTTCGGCAGTGGGTGTTAAATGGGATACCTAGTTTGGCCGCATGGCCTTCAATTGGCCAGTGCCCGGTGATTATCGCTATAATTCTGGAGACTTCGGGGCGGGTTCTATTTAGAAGATCCCCTGTTCTTCTTTTGTCATAAGTAGGCCATTATCTTCCTCGATATGATGCAGTTAGTCAACCTTCTCCATTGAAGGTTGGCTTTCTGCAGGAAGTATGAGTATTTGTGTCTTGACCGCACCTAGCGGAATGAGAACCCTTGCAGCGAGTGAGCCGTCCAGAGCTGAGCCCTACCTGGCCAGCTCATCTGCACGCTCGTTTCCTGTTATGTTACTATGCCCTGGAACCCAGATTAGTGTAACACTGAAACGTTCGCCCAGTCGCGCAAGCTCGTTCCGGCACTCCTGCACCAGTTTGGAGGATATGGTAGCCGAGTCAATGGCTTTGATGGCGGCTTGGCTATCTATGAGGATAGCAATATTTTGTTTGTACGTTGTGTCACGCCCTAGTTGCGTGCAGGCCTATCGGATAGCCAGTAGTTCCACCTGGAAAACCCTGGCAGAATCCGGCAGGCGAAGGGATATTGATATTTTTAGTGTTTCCGAGTAGACACCGGCCCCCACACCACAGTTCATCTTAGAACCGTCGGTGTATATGACCGTGTCGAAATCTTTCACTACTTCGTCCCTCTTCCAACAAGCTCTGGAAGGGAAGCTTACTTGGAAGCCTTTTTTTGAAGTTTAGTTTGGGTGTGATGTAGTCGGTTAGAAATGTGACCATTCCTTCCGGTAGCGAGTTCAGAATGCTGCTGTGGCCGTATGGCCTTGCAGTCCACCACCCCGATTCCCTGAGTCTTACCGCACTACAAAGTGCGGTATCTTTTCTCTGTAGGTCGAGAGGCAAAAGGTGCAAGAGCACAGTGAGGGCGTCCGTTGGGGCCGACCTCAGAGCACCCGTTGTGCCTACACTGGCTGTTCTTTGCAATCTTTTCAGTTTTGTGAGGTTGTAACCTTTACTCAATGCGCGCCACCATACAAGTGATCCATAGGTGAGGATTGGACGTACTACTGATGTGTATATCCACAAGGTCATCTTTGGTTGAAGTCCCCACAACCTCCCAAAGGTTCTGCTACAGTCATAGAAGGCAATACACACCTTCCTCACTCTGTGTTCAATGTTATGTTTCCAATTAAGTTTTGGATCGAGCACGATACCCAGATACTTAGCGCTGGAGGATAGTGTAAAAGGTTGACCGCTAAGGCGGGGTAGGGTAAAGTCGGGTATTTTGGTTTTGTTGGTGAACAGCATCAGTTCGGTTTTGCTCGGGTTAGCGCCGAGGCCACAACTTGTAGCCCAGGTACTTACCTTGTCTAGAGCATTCCCCATGATATCACTTATCACGGAGGGAAACTTCCCTGACACTAGTATCACTACGTCATCCGCATACGCGACAGCTTTGACCCTTTCCCTGTCTAGTTTTACTAGAATTTTGTTCATAACCATTAGCCATAGTAGCGGAGAAATGACGCCACCGAGTGGCGTTCCTCTATGGGCAAATTTGGTTAAGTGGCTGTTGCCTAGTTTTGCCTGAATAACTCTTGTTGCGAGCACAGAAGCTATCCATTTCCTAATAGATTCCTCTATGCCCAGTTCGACCAGAGATTCAAGAAAAGTTTCCGTGTGTACGTTGTTGAAGGCTCCCTCTATATCCAAGAAGGAGGCTAGGGTGTATTCTTTGTAGTGTATGGATTTTTCGATAGTTCGCACTACCTCATGGAGAGCCGTTTCCGTGGATCTGCCTTTGAGATAGCCGTGCTGTGATTTGGAAAGCGACGTTTCTGGCAGAGAACTTTGCATATGGATGTCTAGTATACGCTTCAGGGTTTTGAGTATAAAGGAGGTTAGACTGATAGGTCTGAAGTCCTTTGCGGACACGTGCCCGCGTTTACCCACCTTCGGTATAAACACCACCCTGGCGCGTCTCCAGGAGTGTGGTATGGGTTCAGCAATAAACAGCTTCGGAAGATCGACGCTAACTAAGGTATTGATTTTTCTGTAACATGACAGGCATAATGCCGTCAGGTCCCGGAGACTTATACGGGGAGAGGCTGTTTTCCTCGGAAATTATTGAAGTGATGTTGTTGTTGGGAGCAGGTTGTACTTGCCGAGGCCTCTCGGGTTGCTGACTAATATCACTGCATCCGGGAAAGTGAGTGTTTATAAGGAGTTCCAGGGTCTCCGCTGGGGATTCTGTCCATCCTACGTCTGATCTTTTCAGAAACGAAGGGTTTGAGTGTTCCTTGGACAAAATGTTGCTTAGCCTAGCGGAGTCCTTAAGGGTTTCTATCGACTGACAGTACTCAATCCAGGCCTCCTTTTTGGATGCCTTTATGGCTTTCTTATACAGACTTAGACAGTCCTTATAAGGCCGCCAAAAATTGTGTTTGTGGCAGATGTTGAAAATCGCTCTAGTCATCTGTCTGAGACTGGAGAGATCTTCGTTCCACCATGGGGGAAGCGTTTTTTTTTTACTGCGTTTAACTGGGCACGAGACTTTGTATGCTACATCCACAGCCTTCTCAAAATTCTTTACCTGTACCTCCAGTTCTTTAATTGCAGCTGTGTTTGTTTCAGGTATATTTTTGAGTTTTGTCCGAAGGACTTGGCCAAACTTGGTCCAATTAACTCTTTTGGGGTTTCCATAAGGTTTTGTGGTCTCGACCTCGAGACTCATGTCGTAGAGGATCCATCTGTGATCTGAGAGTGACTCCAGATTGGAAACTCCCCAGTTGTCGATCTTAAAGTCATTATTGTTTGTTTTTAATTTAACATCTAGTACCTCGTCCCATCCCCTGTATGTTTCCGTACTCGGAAAGACAAAAGTTGTAGTCGTGCCCTTGTTACAGACTGATAAGTTAGTGGTTAACAGAAAATCAAAATATGACTCACCTCTTTCATTATCTTATGAGCTGCCCCATATAGAATGCCTGGCGTTGGCGTCGCAGCCCATCAGTAGGTTGTCCTTCTTTGTTGTTGAGGCTATGATCAGCTCCACCTCCTGTGGCTTTACATGGCTCCCATGAGCCATGTATGCTGAAGCCAGGTATGTTGTTTGGTTCGCACACTCCAGTTTAACCACTGTTAAATCATATGAGCTAAGATTGGAACATAAAAACCTTTTAGATGTTTCTTAGCTAGTGTGCATGTTCTAGGCTTACCTGTGGCCTGGTGTTGGATGTCAATGTTCTTCTCCCTTAGAAAAACCATTAGATTATCGGAGGCACACCTTGAGTGCGTCAGGATGATCTGTACGACTTTCGGCATTATGTGGTTGAAGGGGTTTCGTCGGCGATCATCAAGTCCTCCAACAACTTGTCGGTATCGACGATGTCCGCATCGTCCTCAGGACCCGAGGAAAGGAAGACCTTGAGCTTGGTATGCCTTATGCCAAACTTAAGTTTGTGGTCTGTTTTCTCGAGAGCTCCCAGGCACTCGTTGTTTATTAGTAGAAGGAAGGACATTGTGTTTTTGGAGGGTTCCTCCGCCTTAATGACTGACCAGTCATCCATTGGAACCGTCGGGTTGTGGAGTTTAAGACATTGGAGAAGCCTTCCCCCTTCTATCTTCATATTGGGCAACCAAATGCGGGCCCTAGGCCTCCTCGGGATGTCCTTAGCTGGGATAAGCTTGAGCTTCAAACCATCACAGGCGTCGCTAACCTTAGCAACGCATCCACTAAGGAAGTCCTTGGAGAATTGGTTGGCGCACTTGATTACCCGATATCCCCTCACCACCTCGGCGGAGTCAAAGTCGGGCAGAGGTTCCCCTTGGTTGTTGACAATGTGGTCTATCACCATTTCGGAGAGCTTGGCCTCAATGCTTCCCCACGCATTGGGTATGGATTTCCCGTTTGTCGAGAGGTCATATACTAGTGCGACCTGAAGGTGATCCCTAACCACCTCGGTAAAGGGTCGCTTCTGGGCGGCACCCGCCGCCGACGTGCTTGGCTTGACTATTGCTCCTGAACCTTCGGCAACCTTGGTTTTCTTGAGACCTATCACGCTTCGCTCTTTGCCGGCTTTTGTTTTTCAGGCTCTCGTTGTATTCGTCAATGATTACCTGGTATTTGATTTTATCCGCCTAATCCTTTTCGTGGACCTTTCCGGCAGCCTCATTTTTCGCTGTCTTACCTAAGATGTGGAGGGCCATCTGGTACTTGCTCTTATTAGCTTTCCCTCCGGATTTGGTTTTGTTTCGGGTCTGTTTGGTTGTTGTATGATTTGCGGTCGAGGTGCTAGCCTTAGCACTCTCGCCACTTGATGAAGGGACGACTGTCTCCTGACTGGAGGCCAGCAATTCGTCCTATGATAAGGTGCCAGGCTCTGGCACCCTCATCTGCTGGTCTTTTTGTTTTTCTCCTTCTTTTCTATCCATTTTTTTTTTTAAGATTCTGTTCCCACGAGTAGGACCGGAAGGGGTGGTCCATCCTGGCAGAGCCGTCTTACCAGGGCAAGGCACTTATACAAACGACCTTGCCTGGTCATCGGAGGGGACCGTTAACGATCAGTTGGTTTAACCACTTACTGACCATGCATCCATCGGCACGGGTACCTCTACCTTGGCTTAAAAGTGGGATTTTTAAATTGGGTTTACTCCCGAAAAACTTCCGGGTTATCTCCCCGGTGATTACCGGAAAGTAGGAAGGGATGAGGAAGGAAAAAAATTGTGGGGGGGGGGGGGTTGATGAGAGGTATATGAGGATGATAGTGGACGCAAAGTCCTGGTCAGTTCTTAGTTGACGTTCATCAGACGGCCTGTCCCTTAACAGAGAAGCCCGATGACTCTTTGCGCCGTAAGCCTCCGCACCGGCACCATCGAATTTGTTTGCGGTGATGGTACACACGTCAAGGTGACTGACCCCTCAGGAGGGCTTTATAGTTTGAGGATTGGGTAAGATGGAAGTTCTTCTGGTTGGGCGAAAGCTAAGAAAATCTAAAAAGTAATGGACACCAGCGTCTAAGATAAAAACTCTTCTTTCGAACTTTATTTGGAGGATTAATATCCTTACACGATTCCCAATAGACTGCATGCGTTTGATTATTCCTCTGGTCGGGCGCCAGCTAAAGACAAAATGTGAAGTTGAAGGATTCGCTCATTTTAAATCAATATTCACAACGTTTATTGCTTACTGCTAACTAAAAATAAAATTCCAATTTCGGTTTCAACTTCCGCTAATTCACCCAAGCATATTGCGTTATAGTTCTCCCTCAGTGCAAATTAAGTACGGTATTCTTCTCGCACCCACACTTTATAGAAAAATGGAATTAATTGTTCATGCCATAATGCCTTGAAATACTAGTGGCAAATACAAAATAATGTCCACTCTTTCTGGGTGCAAGTCAAAAGCTAAATAATTCTGACCACTCTCATTTGAGGGCATAGTTATCAGTGGTCCTGCTTTATAATTTCTGGATTGGGTAAATTTCAAGTTCTTCTGGTTAGGCGCCAGCTAAGGAAAATTTAAAAAGTATTGGACATCAGCGTCTAAGATAAAAATTCTTCTTTCGAACTTTATTTGAAGGATTATTGTCCTAACACGATTCCCAAAACACTGCTTGCGTTTGGTTATTCCCCTGGTCGGGCGCCAGCTAAAGAAAAAATGTGAAGCTGAAGGATTCGCTCATTTTAAATCAATATTCACAAAGTTTGTTGCTTACTGCTAACTGACAATAAAATTTAAATTTTGGTTTCAACTTACGCTACTATCACATGCAGTGACATTCATCCAAGCATATCGCGTTATAGTTTTCCCTCAGTGCAAATTAAGTACGGTATTCTTCTCGCATCCACACTATGCAGAAAAATGCAAGTAATTGTTCACACCATAACGCCTTGAAATACTAGTGGCAAATGCAAAGCTTTAGTCATGCTTTCACAATACGCATTCAAATTTGAAAATAGAAAAAAAATACACATACAGCAATGCATCGCTTAACATTGCATAATGCGATGGATGTTGAATTCACGCCATTTCAAAGTTTTGAAGTTCCAACAATTATTGCGCATAGACGATGTGTTCAGCAGTTGCGTCCCTGCGTCTCAGCGCCTTGTCGTCGTAGTCTGTCCGCCGCCCTCATTCATTTCATAATTTTAATGCAGTGATTATATCCTACAATTTAGAAAGGCTACAATTTCACTTTAGAGCCAGTGCTGTCTTAATAGTGTGCCTGTGTGTGCTGCGGGAGCGAAGAATGGCCAATTGTGTGCGTCAATCGAGTGAAATGAAATGCAAGTCGTACTTCACACATTCTGGCTGTGTGAGTGGTGTGTATCCTCTTTTCCCATCCTCCTATCGCAATGGATTCATTTGAATATACTCCTTTCTCTGGGTTGAAGGATCTTCCTCTCATTTTTGCACTCACAAAAAATAATCGAGAAAAAAAAACTCGCCTTTCACTAAAAATGCGAAATTCATCAGCGTTTCGAGTTTTTTCCTTTTTTCTCGTGCGCTTTTTATTAATGAATGATGAAGTGAAAAAAGAAGAAGAAATATATAAAGAATCACCTGAATAGATACTGAAAGCATATCTAGACACGTAGGAAAAGCGTATACAGTGTGTGTGGGTGGAAATGGTTTTGTTTGGGCCATTGTGCACCTGTGTGTGGAGAGAAGTGCACGTTACTACATGGTGTATGGCGGGTATTGGTATGCTGATTAAAATGCTGGTAATGAAAATAAAAGAGAAGAAAGGAGGCAAATAGGTAGCGCTGTGTGTATTGAAATGAATGCATAGATGACAATTGGAATGGAATTGAATGCTCCCTGAATGTGATTGTCCTCATTTTAGTGCGCGTTCATTCAGCTAAGTAACAATTAACGGCGTATATTTTGTCTTCCTTGATTTGAATGGATCTTGGTTTCCGTGTGAAGCATATTGTGTGGGCTTAACTTTGTCAAACAACCGAGCGGCAGCCATTCAATTGAAATTATTCACGAATTGTTATCTATGCGACAATGTGGATGACAAGCGATATAATAATTGCATTAAAGTGATCGCACTTTGGAGATTATGCTCGGTTAAAGACTCCAAGGGGGAACGTTATTAAAGGACGTGTTCGAGATGGGTGTGTCTTTTAAATTATATGGCACCCTTGGATCTTGGCAAGGTACTTCAAGGGACTCCGCCTGAGACGCGACATCCTGCCATCGCTTGCGATCCTGGGCATGCTGCTATTCCAGCTGTTCAGTAAAAGACTACCCGCAATGGCTCAGTGTTTAAAACTGACGTTCAATTTGTTCAGTCGTCTGGAAAAGGACCAACCAACGACCATACCACGTCGAGTTAATCGGTTCTCGTCCGATCACCGCAATTAAACGACGATGGACGCGGTTAGTACGTAGATAGGGGACCGTTTGAGAACAACCGCGTGTCGTTGGCCAGTCCATCTATAGAGTTGAGGTAGATAATACATACGTGGTATCACAATGAACCTAAATTGGTCTAAGTAAGTAAGTAATACATCTTAGCCTAGGAATGCATATTCTATAATATTAAAAGCATAGAGAAAATAATAGTGGCAGTTGATATTTTAATTAAAAAAATAATAAAAATAGTGTTAACTGTCACCTCAACAAAAACGGGCTCATCAAAATTTAATTAAAGGTGGGATGACTAAAGACTATTAAATCAAGGAAGTTACACAATATAACAATAAAAAAGTAATAATTTAACAAAGATAAAATACCATATAAATACAAAGAAAATATCGTAAAAATACAAATTGCAGCAAGAGAAAGAAGAATAGATTGAACCCGAAAAGAAAAATTAAGATATAATAAATGTTTAAATATTTAGGACTGTACATTTAAGAGAGCTATACCATCAAATTTGAACCTATATAGCCAATTTTTTAGTTGTGTCAAAAACATATTTAGTGAGCGTATTTCTCTAAGGAACTGAGGCAATTTATTAAATAGGCAACAAACAAGCACTGAATAAAAATTACGAAAAGATGTAGTACGAAATGCAGGCACAGACACTAGATTCAAGGAATTACCACGAAGATTATGATTGTTAAGGACTCTATAATTAAGGTTGCCGGATCTTACAAAAAATATTTTTAACACTTTAAAACAATATAAATGACGAATTGGAAGAATTTTCAAATGACAAAACAGTGGAAAACTATGCTGAATACGATTTTTTAAGCAGATTTTTCTTATGATATATTTTTGCAGAGTAAGAAGGGGTTGGATTTTATTAAAATAGGTTCCACCCCAGCAACTAATACCGTACTGCAATTTTGAATGGAATAACCCATAGTATATTGAAGTCAATAATTTCGTAGAACACACACTTCTCAAATAAAAAAAATATCTCAATATCAGGCGAAAATATTTTCTCAACGCCTCGGTATGGTTATAAAAAGACATTTTGGAATCTAAGATTAATCCCAAATATTTGAACTCATCTACTTTTTCAACAGGAAAACAATTATCACTACATTTAAGGTCGCTACAGAAAGTAGTTGAGGAATACACAGCACAATTATTGAGTATACATTTGGGACACTCCGGTGCATGGAAAAAAATATCGGTATCGAAATTGATTTGCCCAGCCAAACTAAAAAACATATTTTATGATTAATGGTTTTTTATGTGATACCACACAATTTTTCCTGGTTTTAATTTTTGTTTTCCGTCAATTCCTTTATTTGTTTTGAATGAATAGCCTTACATTCCTTACCACGTAAAGTGGACGGCTGGAGTTACAGCGCTGTTTCACGGTCAGCCACAACCGATCATCAGACTCCTTATGTGGTGCTGGTCTGTCTTTTTCCTTCATTTATCCCGAAATTCCATTTTTTTCCTCCACTGGGATTTGAACCTAGACCAGCGTCTTCTCAGGCAAGCACTCTTGCATACTTGAATAACATAGTATACTTACAGGAGCAAAAGTTTGTCCAAGAAATTGCAAATAAAAACTGGATAAACTCGTGGCTTCAATGGCACAGTGCAAGAGTGCTTGCCTGAGAAGACGCTGGTCTAGGTTCGAATCCCAGTGGACGAAAATGGAATTTCGGGATAAATGAAGGAAAAAGACAGACCAGCACCACATAAGGAGTCTGATGATCGGTTGTGGCTGACCGTGAAACAGCGCTGTAACTCCAGCCGTCCACTTTACGTGGTAAGGAATGTAAGGCTATTCATTCAAAACAAATAAAAAACATAGTTTTTGTTTTAGGACTTATGACCAATTTATGCTCAGCAAACCAAGATCTTAGCAAATCCATGTCCCAATTAATCTCTGCGACTAGATTCAGATAACTATCTGCGCCATACACGCAAGCTATGTAATCAGCAAACGCTCTTAGCACTCCCTTAAAATTGAGCCCAAAAAGGGAATTAATGTATATTAGGAATAGGATAGGACCTAGCACCGAGCCTTGAGGCACACCCATATTAATTAATTGTAATCCACTCCTAGTGTCTTCTATTTTCACCCTCTGCGATCTATTTTGCAGGTATGATTTGAACCAGTTAAACATAAATCCACGAAAACCTGCTTTGCTAAGCTTCCTTAGCAATATGTTGTGGTTAACCATATCAAAAGCTTTGGTTATATCCACAAACAAAGCAGAAGTATTTTTTTACTATCCAAATTTGAATAAATTTGGGAGCAAACATCTAAAAGAGCATCTTACGTAGATTTGCCTTTTTGAAAACCGAATTGAACAGAATTAAAGAAATTGTTTTTATTCAAGAACTTTACAACCCTATTTTTAATTACTTTTTCAAATATTTTACTTACAGATGGTAGGAGCGAGATAGGCCTGTAATTTCGAATGCAATCTGTTTCCCCATTCTTAAAAAGTGGTACTACATCCGCACATTTAAGTGCTTCAGGAAAGCTTCCAGTGAAAGCGCTTTTATTAAAAATAAAAGCTAAAATATCAACTACAAACGAAGGAATATTTTTTAGAACTCGATTAGACACACCATCTGTACCGCAAGAGTTTGAGTTCTCTATGCTACCAATCATCTTCAAAAGTTCCAAGGCGGTTATAGGTTCGTAGAAAAAACTGCTTGGTTGGAATGGTTCAATGTCATTTCTGCAGCAATGAGAATGGGTACAAACCATAGTACTGGATTGTGGTTGTAAAGTTTCGGCTATCGTAGCAAAGTAACTATTAAATTTGTTTACAATCTCTCTTCTATCAAAAATTACTTCATCATTGATCCGAAGCAGAGTTGGCCTTTTGAAAACAGTTGACTTATTCAAGATGCTATTTACTATCTGCCATTCACGCTTAATATTTCCATTAGCAAAATTTAACTGATTTCTATAATAGCTATCTCTACACAACGGAATTTCCTTTTTTAGACCACAACACAACTTTATATACCTTTTTTTCAAATTTCTGTTCAATGGATGTTTAGAACATTTAATCCTAAGTTTGTTTTTGTACTTTATTTTCATTACTAATGAAGTACTTATCCATGGTTTAAGTCTTTTTACCAATTTAATGACACCTATATTGTAACTACATGAGTGAATGTGGTTTGTTAATATTCTACTAAATAAATCATGGCATTCGGAAGCATTTTCAGCTGTGTAAACCTCTTCCCAGAACTCAAAACAAAGAGAAGTCTTTAGCTTAGAGAAGTCTATTTTAGTTTTAAAGTGACACGGTCTGCTATTATCACCAGCAAAAATTTTGTTTTTGTCTATTATTAAACCCGTCATGGAGTGATCAGAAATACCGAAATCAAAGACACACTTTTTACAGGCGCTACTTGATTTTTTAGCAAAACGTCCATATATATGGTCTAAGCACTTCCCCGATGCAACTCTAGTAGGCTCATCGATAAACGATTCTAACCCATGCGAAGAAAACAAATCCATGTAACTAGAAACTGCAGAACAGCTTTCCAAGATGTCTACATTAAAATCACCTAAAATAATTAGATTTTTGGATTTTTTCTCATTTTCTGAAAGGTTTGAAAATTCCTCCACAAACATAGAAAAACTAATACTATGCATGTCCAAAGAGTTTTTTGGACTTTCAACTATTATTAAATGGCGATATCAACTTTAAAAAAAATGCGGCAACAACGAAGACGACTCGGAAGAAGTTTCAAATCAAAAAAAGCCCGATTCTATGTTTATTCGTTCTTTTATACAAGAAGATACAAGCTTGGATTCCACAACAACTAAACATAGAAAGTTCATTCAATTAAGTAACAAAGATAACAAATTCAAATTTTCTAAAATTATAGCAAACATTTAAGATTACTAGATTGAAAAAGTAGTTCATATACGAGTAACAGCTAAATATATAATAATTGTTAAGATGTGAAACATCAACATACTGCCCGCCTTGAAGGGTCGAACGGGAAATGAGGCACTTCAACAGCATGGTAGCGAGGCCAGGCGATGGATCGGTCTTCTCAGCACATTTCCTTTTGATCTGACATCGGCAACTCGTACCTTGCCATCAGCAGCAGTAATGATACGCTCGATTCTACCGACGAGCCATTGTTGCGGCGGTAAGTTGTCATCACCAATGAGTACCACTGTACCCACTTCAGCATTCTCGGAGGACGTTTTCCACTTAGTCCGTCGTTGGACCACCTCGTCCAGAAATGTTGCTTTATTTGTGTGAGTCTTCGCCATCGCTTCAACAAAGGTACAGCATCAGGAATAGAAGGCTCCGGAATGGAATTCAGAGCATCACCAATTAATAGATGACCAGGAGTCAGGACTTGTTCGTCGTTTGGGTCCGGGCTCATTACGCATAGGGGGCGAGAGTTCATGATCGCCTCGATCTCAGCAACTACGGTGGAAAACTCTTCGTATGTCAGGTAGGTTTGCTTTACCGTCCTGTAAAGATGAGATTTGGCCGACTTAACAGCCGCCTCCCATAAGCCCCCGAAGTGTGGAGACCTTGGGGGTATATGCAGGAATCTAATACGATGGGGAGCGCACCAGGAGGAGATGAAATTGTCTCTTTGCTGATCTACAACTATCGCTCGAAGTTCCTTGAGCTCGTTCCGCGCTCCGACGAAGTTCGTCCCATTGTCACAATGGATTTCCTCACACAGGCCACGCCGTGCAACGAATCGCTTTAAAGCTGCGAGGAATGCTTTCGTCGACAGATCCGATACCACCTCTAAGTGCGACGCCTTCGTCGCAAAGCAAATAAATACTGCCACGTATGCCTTATGAGTGCAGTAACCTCGACGTCCTTGCGAGATCTGGAAGGGGCCACAGAAATTTACCCCGGATCTGGAGAATGGCCTAGAAATCGTTACTCTGCTTGTTGGTAGATTGCCCATTATCTGCTTCATCAATTTTGGTTTGTATCGAAAGCAGTGATAGCATGCATCCACGGTCTTCTTGGCTAGTTTTCGAGCGTTCACAACCCAGAAACGTTGTCTTATAATGGCGACCAGAGCTTGGATACCTGCATGAAAATTTTTAACGTGCAAATGGACAACAAGATTACTTACAAAAAGGGATTTTTTGGGTAGGAGAATGGGACATTTGGCATCATAGGCATTCTGCAGACGCCCACCAACTCGCAAGAGCTCTATGGAGTGTCCATCATCAAGGAAGGGATTGAAGTTGTTGATGACACTTTTTGGGCTTATCTTCTGTTTTTTCCTTAGATCTTCAATTTCCTCCTGGAAATGAGTTTTTTGGAGATTCCAGATGATCCGCCGGAGAGATTCTTCCAGTTCTTCTGCCGTCAATGCTGGGGACCTAGAACTTACGGGCGGGTTAGCTCGTATCCAAATATACGGATTATCTTTTGGTGATCGCTAAATCTTTCAAAATGTGCTGTGAAATTATCTGAAACCTCTTTCGCTATTAAAACTGCTGAGTTTGTAGTTTTTAAGTCAGTTTGAGTGGCATTTACCTTCTGTTTTGGCCAACTCTCCATTGGCAAGTACAAAAAGGGGGGTCCCTGAAACCACATACTTTCAAGAAGTTCGGAGACGTTAGAACCACGTGACACAATATCAGCCGGACTCGCTTTTGAATTGACGTGCCTCCAAGTCGCGGCTGGTAGTTCTGATTGTATCTTGGATACCCTATTAGCAACAAATATCTCCCACGACGACGGGTATGCGGATATCCAACGAAGCACGATTTCGGAATCCGACCAAAGATTAATCTCCTGAACGCTTTCGACGAGATTTGCTAAAATTCTTTGTACCAAATCGACCAGCAATACTGCAGCACACAATTCGAGCCGCGGAAGCGACATGGTTTTTATAGGAGCTACCTTCGATTTGGCGCTCAACAAATTACATTTAATTTTCCCAAAAGAATCTATAGTGCGAATATAAACAGCGCACCCATAGGCTCGAATTGATGCATCAGCAAATCCATGCAGTTCAACTCTATTATTTGACGATGTCGATGAAGTTATGTACCTAGCTACTTTAATGGAGTTAAGGTGCGCTAAATCTTTTCGGAATTCTTCCCACTGCGAGTGTATATGCATCGGAACAGATTCATCCCAGCCACATCGTGAAATCCACAGATCCTGCATTATGATTTTCCCTTTCACTACCAAGGGATTTATTAATCCTAAGGGATCAAAAATTTGGGCAAGTTCTGACAGAACAGTTCTTTTTGTTATGGGCTTTGACAAATCGACATCTGGAGCAACGTATTGAAAATCATCCCTAACTGGATTGTATACGATCCCTAACGTTTTGATGACATCCTTATCGTTGATGCGTAAAGAATCGTTGACATTGCCATCAACAGAAATCTTCTTCAAAACCCTAGAGTCATTACTGCACCATTTCCGTAGCTCAAACCCTGCAATTTGAAGGATGTTTTTGACTTCATCATAGATTTCAAAGACACTTTCCAAACTATCACCACCTGTTATCAAGTCATCCATATAAAAGTCCTCGCTTACAACCCTCGCACCTACAGGAAACTTCGAAATGTTATCGTCTGCCAGCATTTTTAGACAACGAGTAGCTAGGAAAGGCGCCGACGTTGTACCGTAGGTAACTGTTTTCAGCCTGTAACTCATCAATTCTTGCTGCTCATTGGTACACTGGTAGTTCTGATCTTGTTTATGCACCATTATCTGTCGGTACATCTTAGAAATGTCAGCGGTGATTACAAATTTATGCATTCTAAAACGAAGGATAATGTCATATAAATCATCTTGAATCACAGGTCTTTCCAGAAGAAGATCATTCAATGATACATTGGAAGACGTCTTAGCACTGCAGTCAAATACTACCCTAAGCTTAGTGGTCAACGAATCCGGCCTAAGGACGAATTGATGAGGGGCGAAATACCGAACTAATGCAAGCTGATCCTTTGGAATGCCTTCCATATGTCCAAGACGCTCGTACTCCTCCATAAATTCTATGTACTGCTTACGTACTTCATTGTTCTTTTGTAGTCTTCTTTCCAGATTAAAAAATCTCCTTCTTGCCTGGCACAACGAATCTCCTAAGTGTCCTTGCTTCGTGTTGAAGAGAATGTTAACAGCAAACCGGCCATCTTTTTGACGTCTAGCGCTTCTCAAGAACTGCTTCTCACTTTCTTCTTCTTCCGGTGACTGATAAGTCCGTTTCTGGGTAACTTCCTCCATCTCCCAAAACTTGGTAACGCTTACATTCAGCGAAGCCTCTTCAAAATTGGAGCACTCAACCAGCATGCATGCAGCCCGAGGGATCTCGGATAACCCATATCTACCCGATGCTATCCAGCCGAACAACGTCTTTTGTAAAACGGGTAAATGGGGCCCAAGTTTTATTTGCCCAACACAAATCAACTGGAAAAAACTGTCTGCACCTATCAACAGGTCTATGCGACTAGGGTTATTAAAATAGGGATCAGCCAGAGAAATATTTGAAGGGATGCTCCAACCACTGACATCGAATTCCCTTTCCGGATGAACGTTTGTGATTCCCTTTAGGATCAGCAAATCCAAATTAAGCTCAAAATCTGAAATCCTTGATCGACAACTTGCTTCGGTTTTATACTTGACAACCGTGTTTGACTTTCCTATTCCGGAAACCGAAGTATGCGTTTGTACTTTATGCAATTTTAGTTTTTGAACCATATCTTCCGTAATAAAATTCAACTGCGAAGCCGAATCTAGTAGTGCTCGCACTGGTTGAAATTTACCGAATCTGTCTCTTATATAGACAACCGCTGTAGCCAAAACAACGCTTGCACCATTTTTGTTGATAACATCTGAGACAACAGAACTTGTACAACTAGTACTAGTACTTGCGACTGCAGGGCTCTGGGGCGACTCGTTTACAACATACCTATGTAGTAATCGATGATGGGGTAATGAGCAAATCGAACATTTTGCTGAATGACATCTTCTTACTGAATGCCCTTTTTCCAAACAGTTGATACAAAGAACACGCTTCTTTACTTCCTGAAAACGGTTCAAAACTGGCAGCTGGCTAAAGTCTGGACAACCAACTATGTCATGTGTACCAGACTGACAAAACTCACATTTAGTTTTGTGAGCAACGAGCGAAGTATTCGGAAACTGATTCCTATTCGCGTTTCGAAAACGAGAACGAAAATTATTTTTATTCGTACTCGACGCCCCTTGACATGTCTTTGATTCTTTTGCCTCCAATGTTTGACAACGACGATCTAACAAATTTGAGAATGACTTCCAGGACGGTAGCTTGGAATGATCAGCAGCCTCATCCCATTTGGCATTTGTTTCTGCGTCAACCTTGTCTAAGGCAAAGGAAATCAAAATTGACTCCGCAATTTCTTTATAGTCCCCAATACTAAGCATCGCAGCCAAATGTGTATTGAAGCTATCTTCTAAGTTCCGCAAATTAAAAGACGAACACTTTGAAATTTTTGGAATATCTAAAATTCCATTAACATGCTCTTGAAACATCATTGCCTTGCTGTTGAATCTCTTTTCCAAACGAGCTATTGCTTTAGCATAATTTTCAGCCGACAAATCAAACTCCTTCACAGCACTTAACGCCGATCCGGAAAGACACCTTCTCAAATAATTAAATTTTTGCAATTTGTCTAATGAATCATCTTTATCCACCAGACTAGTAAAAAGCCCGATAAAATTTGGGAACTCCGAGAACTTCCCGGAAAAGTTTGGAAGTTGAATTCTTTCAAGCTTTGACGACCTGCTAGGATACGGAGGATTCACTAATGTTGTGTTTAAGTTGTCGCAAATATTAGTACTAGGCTTTTTTTCCGCCAACAACGTCAAAATGTTTGATTTTGTAATGACATACAAATCTTCGATCTCCGCTCGACTATTTGCATTGGGTTTCTCCTCGCCGGTAATATTCATCCTCTCCAACGACATCTGAACATTTAAATTTTGCTTGAAATATGATTCAAGAATACCTAATCTGCATTCCAACTCGGTAACAGAAATTGCCGAACCTTTTTCTCGGATAAGCTTTTTAATTCTACTAATATTTCCTTTTGTGGTCGATCGCAGAACTTTTAAATCCGCTGAAGTTTTTTCCAACTGTCGCTGACTACCTAACCCCTTCGGACCCGATTGCTCTACACTTCCTTGGTCACCAGCTTCCACCTCAATATCGCTTCCATGATCTGAATTGCTCATCGTGCTTGATAATAACCAAAAGAAACTAACTAGCTATTTTCTTGAAAGTTAATTCTAATTCAACAAATCCAACAAAGAATGTATCACAGCCGCACCAGCAACAAAAAGGGCAGAACAGCCAGAACTTCTATGGGCGGCGAATTGCAGCCAAACCACAAACAGGAACGGCACCAACGAATAGATGTGAAGCGTTCACTCAGTGAAGAACGAAGTCACTCAATTTCACCGTAGCAAGCAGCACCAACAGGTATGGTCCAAATTCCACCCTCCGACAAAAAATCCATTAAAAGTATGCAATTGCCAAGAGCAGCCAACGACCAAACCACTGATGACTTCAATATTAGTAATGAAAAGGCAAGCTTTTATCAAAAAAGATAATTTGGCGAAATCGATCAGCAGTTAACTTCTCTTTCTCTTACACGAATAGGTGTACCGTAAGTTTTTGTAAAGGTCCAGCAACCAGCAACAACAGCTCAACGAAAAGGCGGGGGAGGAATGTAATGCGTTCTATGTGATTTTCAACGAACCAAAGGAGGATCTATGCAATTAACTCTAATTTTCTCTTTTCTACGACTTTGTGTATGCTCTTAAAGCAATTGGAGGCGAAAAACGATGCACTTATATTATATATTTGAAATATGTAGGTACGCATATGATATATGTATGTTGGGAATTAAAATACGTGATGTTGGATATTAAGAGAATATATTAATAAATATTTAATATTATACTTTTACCAATAATCTTCTCCGTACTTTTATGGTGACTGCGATGTTTCAATCTACATAAGCCCAACAACAATGTCGAAAAGAGAGTAGATCTCCAGCAGTATGGCAGCTTTCAGATGATGACTATTCCGCTTTGTTCTTGATGAGTTTGCCAAATTTAATGGATTTTCTTTTAAATTTATGATGGGTATTTCAACTATTTTTATATATCCCGGGTTTCGGCACCAAAAAATGTCCAAAGAGTTTTTTGGACTTTCAACTATTATTAAATGGCGATATCAACTTTAAAAAAAATGCGGCAACAACGAAGACGACTCGGAAGAAGTTTCAAATCAAAAAAAGCCCGATTCTATGTTTATTCGTTCTTTTATACAAGAAGATACAAGCTTGGATTCCACAACAACTAAACATAGAAAGTTCATTCAATTAAGTTTCTAAGTGATAACAAATTCAAATTTTCTAAAATTATAGCAAACATTTAAGATTACTAGATTGAAAAAGTAGTTCATATACGAGTAACAGCTAAATATATAATAATTGTTAAGATGTGAAACATCAACAATGCAACCTGTAAACACAAAAGATTACATAGGAATCGTTATTGATTTTAAAAGACAATTTTAGAACATCTGCACTCAAAAAAACAATTTTGGAGGCCACACAATCATAATCTTCCTTAACAAAGCAACCCATGCCTCCAGCCGCATAATTATCATTAGTATTTGCAAAAAAATTGAAACCTGGCAAGCAGTAATCATTTTTTTCAAGCTCATAAATCCAAATCTCTGACACAAATACAAAATCAGGGATACATACAAAAGTGTCCAAATGAGAAGCAAGAGCTGCAAAATTTTCTCTTAAACTTCTTCTTGTTTTGGTGGACCACAAAGAGTTTATCTATACAGAAAGACTTTCTAACAAATACATCATCACAATTTGAACTTAAAGAATTACAGGTGGAAATATCATCAAGAAGATCATCTTCTAAATTCATTTAAAAACCAGAAACTGAATTACAAACAAAAAGTGCACAAAAGCACTAGATTTTTTCAAGATCATTAAAAGATCTTACTACAATGACATTTCCACCTTCCACCTTTCTCATATGAATTCTATTGTTTTTGTATCATACATATTTATAGCCTCTTTTCTTCTTTGCCTCCTTCGCCTGCATAAACAGCGCCTGAGTATATTTGGTGAGAGCATCATTTATGTAGATAGCACTCTTTTTATTTCTGCTGCCACTTTCTCCACCGCTACCATACAGGCTGCTTTTTTTCTTCATTTCCTCATGCATTATACGTTGTTTCAAAGCAAAACCCGAAAGCTTTACAAAAATGACACTTTTGCTGGCCGATGAGCGGGAACGATCATTTTCTTTTCCTCTGTTGCTTCGTACTTTCTTAACGTAGCACTTTTCGATGTTATCTTGATTTACCTCTACAGCTAACACATCACGAAAGAGTTTCATTGCGGAAGTAAGAGAGTTCGAGTCATCTACATCAGGCAGACCAGCAATTTCAATGCAGTTGCTTAAAGAGCTTTGTTGTTGAAAATTGAGTTTGCTATCGAGCGTATTTATCCTAGACTTAAGCACATTATTAAAGTGTGTCGGCTTGTGCCGACAGGCACCTAAACCTAACCTAACCTAACCTGGAAAAGGAAAATGGGAGGAGGGAGGGAGGCTGGGAGTCGAAGGTCCTTTTGGCTAAAGTATTATTGACCTTCCGCTTGGTGTCGACGTGTTTCAACTTTTTGAACTACAACCACGTCTTGGTGCAGCTCATAAATTTCGCCGCTGTATTACTTTGCACGTGTGTGACGTGGCTCAGCCTATGGTAACCCTTCCAATCGAAGGGTCTCAGGTTCAAATCACCCCGTTGCCAAGTAGCATCATGAATCAGTAAAAAACAACTTTATGAAAACTTCTCCCGCAGCTGTTAAGACGACACATGTGTGGAAAGAAACTCAACAAATGCACTATCTCCCTCAACTTCTTTCATATACCTAACGGTACGCTATGAAATGTGTCATTGCTAGGTGGTAGTAGTAGTAAGGTTATGTTGAACTTGCTGGCTTAGAGGGAGACTTCTCAGGTCCTGAACCAGCGATTTGTCTGAATGCGTCCTCGGTCAGGGCTTCCATTGACGGTTGGGTTTCATTTGAACACAATCGCCGTTGGCATGACTCTCCAGGGTGCAGAAAGACTAAGCAAATACTCACCGACGTCTGTAGGAAATCCGCGGCATTCTTGTTGTCTCTCAACAGAAAAGACTGCAGACAGACTACTGGCGTTCTGGCCGTTACGCTTTTGCCAAACACCTTAAGGTGCTAGGTCTAAGCCATACCACCAACTGCGAAGCCTGTGGAGAAAGCGACGAACATTTCCTCTGTGATTGGCCTGCTTTTGCTCGTATCAGGTGGCAGGTATTTGGTGCGGATATGGTGAGTGCAGTAAACCTAAGCTCCTTATCATTGAAAAAGGAAAACGAATAAATTGTCACAGTAAAATGTGGTGTGTCTGCCTGGTAGTACAATGGACCAGTATTGAGTCTGAGTGCTCCAGTGTAGTAAGTCTCGCACCCCGAAACAAAGGTTAGCTTGAGGTAACGTTGAGGTGAGGTGAGGTCAGCTGCAGCCGACACCCTTAGACCAATGTCAGGTCCATTGTGATACCACTTAGATCTAGGGAGTTTCTCCCTCTACCCGTTATACCATAATGAAGCGCAATAGACTTCTAACGCCTGTGCTAACCAAGTAACTAAGATCATTAGGCAAGGAATCTCATAGATAAAGATTTTTTTTATGGGAGAGAGCAGGACATGTACAAGGAAGGTGAAGTGTAGTCTCCTCCTCCTCTTCGTCCATGCCGCTTCTACAGAAGTCATTTGAATAAACGCCAAGCCTTGATAAGTGCTTGCCTATTAGACAGTGATCTGTAATAACACCTATAATGGAGCTATTATGCTAGAGCGTCGCAGGTTCAGCTTTGGCCAGATAAGCTTAGTCGCTAGACATGTAGTACCAGTTGTCCACCTAAGGTTTGTTTTCTCGATTGCAAATTGCTTTAATATAAGTTTACATCTAGCGATAGGTGTACCTAGGGAGCCTTTATTAGGTAACAGAGGTTGTATATGTATGGTTCCTTTTTTTTGCGAGATCATCATACCCTAAAGTTCCCTAGAATGTCTCTATTCGCGACACCCAACATAGATGAATGTTTAACTATTCTGCGATGATCGGCAGTCTAGTACTTCGATGGAGTTGGAAAAGACTCAGTCCAGGAACTTCATCGCGGCTTGACTATCCGAGAAGATACGGATGTCCTTAGTTGATATCACATTTCTCTTAGGCCAAAACAAGGCTTTTTTATCGCCATATTGTCCGCCTGGAACACGCCACAATGATAAGGAAGAGGGAAAGAGCGATTAAGATTTAGTCTTTCTGAGAAAACGCCTACCTCAGTTGTAGTAGTTAAAAAGCAACAAATAACTTCACTGTGGTCTTTAGACCTCGACCCGTTATTGAACGTGGGCCAGTGCCCCACAGTATTCCAGTATGTGGTCTGGAGTTTCGGCAGTTTCACTGCAGAATCTGCAGAGCCTGTCTTCTGATATACCCATTTTCCTCAGGTGCTTCTTGAGTCTGCAGTGCCCCGTGAAGAGGACTGTTAGGATTCTTAGGTTGTTTTGTTAAGACTGATAGAAGCTATGAATCTCTTTTGGTTATAATTTCCTAAGAGTTCCTTTGTTTGCCTCAGACCGTGGAGGTTGAGAAAGGTTTTGGCCCTTGTTTCTTCCTCCAGTCTCCTGAACTCTTCGCGTAGAGTGCCTTCTCCTATTCCGCAGAATGGTTCAGGACATATGAAGGGGGTCTCTGCCTCTTTGCTTGCCAGAGAGTCCGCTGCCTCATTGCCTGGCCAACATGGCCAGGTACCCAGCAGATGGAAATTCTGTTGTATAGTCTGTTCAGTCCGTGTAGGCAGTCCCACACGAGTTTTGAATTGATGACGAAGGCGTCAAGAGCCTTTATGGCTGCTTGACTGTCTGACATTATTGCTATGTTGCAATTCCTGTCATTTTTCTCGAGATTGATTCGAACCCACCTGCCTATTGCGCATATATCTGCCTGGAAGATGCTGGTACATTTGCCCATGGATTCGTAGTACTTAGTTCCTGGCCCAAACACTCCTGCATGTGGCGATACTGCTTCCACAGCGGAGTGGCTCTCACTCCGACGCTCTTTTTAGAATCTGACAACTCCATTTGTCCTAAGGTGTCCAACGTCGCAACGTCTTCTACGTACAGAAATGATGCATTATTTCCCTAAAACCTAAAACATCTTTACTTCGACCATTCTGTCAAAACTAAGCATTTTCATGGATTTAGTATATAAACTAAAGCATATAAACTTTGGATCCTCGGTCTGCTGCTGTTTCTTGAAATCAACTGTACCCTCCTTTACCAAAATTTAATTCACTACGTACAAAATAAAGCCGCAGCCTCAGAAGATATTTTTGGAGGGACTCGACTCTTAGCTTTCCTCAATATTTTATTTAATTCCAACCCCTTTGCTTACAACACAAAATTCAGCCCCTACAGCCGAATCGACTTGTATCTTTTCCACAAATGAATAAATCCTCTTATTGATCTCCCAGATTACAACCGCTTAACTCCTTCAATGAAATCATCCGCAGAAATAAAAACAAATCTCAACTTGGAATTAGCACGCCAGACGGGGAGACTTGTTGAGTTTATTCGGGCGGCTGAACATCTGTCCAAAGGGTCAGATGAATCCTCAGCAGGATGAGGGTAATCCTTTATCACAACAGCAAACCTCGTCGCCACAAATGTGAATTTCCTCCCTGTGTAGGTATATTATTCAACATTCTTTACTAACATGGAGAAGCTTTAGATGAAGCTGTTGCTGTTGCTGCTGCTACTGCTACCGCCAACGACTTACGATTTCAAGTTAATTAGTGTCGTTCGTGGTTCGTTTGCACACCGCCAAAATACTTATGCAACCCCGAGCTGTTGACTGTTAATTAAAATACACAAAATAAGAACAAAAGCCAAATTGACGTTTGACAGAAGACCTTCAACACCTCATATTTGAAAAGGTCCTTTGTTGCGCCAGCACGCAAGCCAAGGACACATAACACCTCCAATCTACCAAGGAGAACAACCCATTATTTGCAATGAATTCTCGTTCAATAATCATTTTAATTGCAAAACGACGATTGTTCGGATATTGAATGGTTGCGGTAACCATGGCATGTTAGGGAAACGGAATTTAACTAAGGAATTATGAAACATGGATGTGGGAGGAGGACGAGCGCCCAGAGCGCCTTCGCGGAACGATGGTCTCATTCAAATGGTTAACAAACCGACATTTTCACGCTAACACCGTGGCTATTGTATAAAAGGCGAATCAAAAAGCAGCGAAGCACTTGCATATATGCACATCCGCATCCGAGTGAATGTGGAATTGCACAAACAAATTAAAGAATAAAAAATCAAGTACCCAAGCTGCAGTAGGAGCATAATTCTGCATGTATCGAGGTGTACCGTTTAGAGGAAAAGATTTAAATTGCGGCTTGAATGCGTTGAAAGGACATTAACCGGGAGAATGGTCTGGCGAATTCACTAACACAACCATATGTCAGGAACCCAGGACTTCGTTTTGGGAAATGAATAACAACATGGATCGTCACTTCCAAATAATACGGAATCTAAGCAAATGACAGGAGTGTACACAGTAATGCTTTAAGTTGCACAAGAATTATGAAATAACAGGCTATCTCTATATGCCATTTTTCAGCTTCCATTGGGCGCCAACTATGTGTTTTTTTTTTAAATTAAATGCCCTTGTCCACATGACCGATACTCTGACCAAAAAGATCTATTTTATCAGAAGGTTTAATTATTCCAAGAGGCGTACCGCTTCCCTTATGAAGGATAGCACATCCTTGATAGCAGAGTTTTGCAGCTCAGCTTCCGAACGTGTTTCTCTGCGGAAGATATGTCTTCTTAACAAATATAGTGTCAGGCATTCATAGAGAATGTGTTCAGAGGATTCATCTTCCTCCAGTAGGTCTCTGAGCACAAGTTCATTTTGCTAAGATGATATCTCAAGCCACAATGACCTAACAGGAAGCTCGCCAGCTTAAGAGTACTTGCCTTATCAAATATATTAATCTCCTTATAGAAGGAAGGCCTGATTAATAGTTTGTACAGTCTGAGTCCCGGAGACCTTGTCTAGGGTGGCGCTCACAAGTGGAAGCGAACCTCAACCAACTAGGAGTGCGCAACTGGAGGCAGTTATCCGAATATCGGGCTAAATGGAGAGGCGTGTTGGTTGAGGCCCAGATCCACCCTGGGCTGTAGCGCCCGATGGTAAGTCTGAGTCCCGGAACATTTTAACAATGGGCTAGACGAAGTTGGTGTTTCCATTCTTTTTTTTAGCTTCTGGCTCGCCAAGGCGATTTAAAAGTGGGCACTTCGACCTAAAAGATCTTTTGTACCATATGGGCCAGAAAAAGTTTAACCCTCACATGAACGGAAATTTAAATGTACTTACATGGACAGTATCTACACGTGTAGATACAAAAAATTGCAAGCATTCTGTAAGAGTTTTTTTCAGCAGGTTACAGTTTTCCTAGAGACGACAATGAGATAGATGCTGACCCTGATGACATCTTTTTGCCCGTAGAGGCAAGCGTTTCAGACAGACATCAAGAAATAGAAGTAGAGCTATATAATGATTGCGATTCTGATTCTGATGGTGCTGATAGCGAAGGATCAGGCAACACGGAAGCAGAACGTAATTTTTGGACTGGTAAGGATGGTACTAAGTGGTTCAAAAACCCACCAAATTTGCAACGTGAAGGGGCACTGAATATTTTCCGGGATAAGGCTTTTGTGGGTCCAAATCCAGTTACAAAAGGTCTTACAGATGTGGACACTTTCTTTTGTATAATGAGCCCTTCTGTTCAAGATATAATTTGCCGACACACTAACAAAAGGGCTCTTAGTGATACAGTGGAACGATCAGCATCCTGAGAATGCTCCTTTAGAATGGAGAGATATTCAGGAACAGGAGTGTTCCGCCTACCTGGGTATTTTGTTAGTCATGGGCTGTCACCGATCTAACTATGAAACAGAACTGTGGAAAAGTAAAGCGCTGCCCCTTTATCGAGCAACGATGTCGGTTAAGCGCTTCAAGGCAATTTCGAGGTTCATTCGGGAAGATTAGTGGGCCCAGAGATGTAAACCAAGGTGAGCGAATAGTGAAACAACTGGTAGCTCCATACAAAAATACTGGACGAAACGTGACTATGGACAATTTTTTCGCAACCCTCCCAGCGGGTGGCAATGGTGCAGTAGTAGTGTATTCGCTTACGGAATGGAAGGTCGTGCGTTCGAATCCCGGCCAAGTCCATTACTTTATACCGAATACATGAAATCGTAATCTCCCTAAGTAACTTAGACACCACCCGTGGAGAAAAACCCTACAACTGCACCCAAACACTTCTTTCCTATCTCTCTATTCCTTCTAACACCAAGTAGCTTACACTGTGTTCTTAGCATTATAAGGGTACTGTAACAACAGAAAAAATCCCTTTAGCGTAAGCAAATTATAAAAAAAAAAACCCTCCCATTAGCAAGTGTTATTGGTTGGAAATTGTCGATTGTTGAAACTCTAAAATACGAGTAGAAACATAGGGACGGGCTACAGTCCGCTTGGGCGAACTGTTGGATACCCTATTCTTATTCCTATCCCTCATAAGTGGGCTTGACAAAAGTCTAAGTATGGTTGAATTGTTAAAAACGCTCTACATATTTTGTTATATAACATTTAAAGGATTTTATCAAAAAAAAAACGCTCCCTAGCTCAAACTTGGGTGTTTCAATAAAATTGTTTTATTTAATTGTGTGCGTGTCAATAGGCGGATTTAAAAAAAATTAACACATGAGCATAAAGGGCCCCTAGAGAGTATATATTATAAATTTCAGCTCCCTAGCTCAAACTTTGAGTTTTCAAAAAAAGTTTTTTTGAATTGTTTGCGTGTCAGTGGGCGGATTTTGAAAATATTTACAAATGAGCATAAAGGGCCCCCTAGAGAGTATATATTATAAATTTCAGCTCCCTAGCTCAAATTTTGATTTTTCAATAAATTTGTATTATTTAATTGTGGGCGGTGTCAGTGGGCGGATTTTGAAAATTTTATCTCCCGAGCAATTTTTATGAGTCATAGATCATAAATAAAAAATTTCAGCTTTCTAGCTCAAAATTCGAATTTTTCCAAAATTTTGTTTTTTTGAGTTTGTGGGCGTGTCTGTGGGCGGATTTCAAAAATTCGTAAACTTGATTATTTCGGGACCCTAGAGAGTATATGGTTAAAATTTCAGCTCTCTAGGCCCAGTTTAAAGGCCTAATTTTTGCGGACAGACGGACGGACATGGCTAGATCGACATTACTATCGATGCTGATCATAAATATAATAACTTTTAGGGGTCTACGGGTAATATTAAGGTATGTTACAAACTATGCGTCAAAATTAATATACCCTTAGAATAGGGTATAAAAACTTACCTCTTAAGTTCAAGTCGTTGAAGAACTGGGTTCCTTTGTTTTATGAGCTCGGGTTCAGTCAAAATGCTGTGTTGTGCTCCTATGTACCCAAGAAAGATAAATCCGTTGTTTTGCTGTCCACTTTTCATCGTGATAAGTCTGTTTCCGGGCCCAAACAGAAACCAGAGATTATACACTACTACAATCAGACTAAAGGAAAACTTATCGATGGCCCCAGGCTATATTTTATAATTTGTTGGACATTTCAGGCCTTACAGCTTACATAATTTTTTCAAAAAACAATTTTCAAAGTACGGCAGATGTTAAGAAAAGCCAGGGACGTTAGTTTCTTGAACGATTGAGAGAGAATTTGTGTATGCCACACATCAGGTGCCGAGCTCAAAATCGCAGAGTAACAGGAATTTTTACCATAAAAAACGCTATGGAATGTTTGTTGGGTCACCCAATAAATGCAAACGACCTTGCAGAAGAAGAGTTCATTCCTAACGACCCAGAAGATCGGGACTCCAGAGGTCATTTACGACAAAAGGGTGGATGTTATATATGCTACCAGCTGAATAAAAAAAACGTGCTACGCGTCAAGCCTGTGTTAGCTGCACAAAACCTCTATGTGCTGAACATTGTCTTACTCAGACAAAGTGTGAAAAATGTCATATGAGTAGGTAAATAAAAGAATTACATTTTTATGAGCAAATTTAGGGGTGTCTTTATTTTGCTACAGTTTGCTGCTGCGCCTGATATTTGATTGTTTGTTTTCATGAGTAATACATCAAAAACCATCTTTTATTATTTTATTTACTGCGCACATTTGTATGTGTATAGGTTTGTACATTTTTTAGCTCTATTTGGTGCACGTATGAATAATTTTCGTATCGAAACCAAACAGTTTTCATGCAACGTCAACGAATATCTACATGCGTAGATACTGTCCATGTAAGACAAAAAAAGACAAAACTCAAATAATAGTAAGAAAGGGCATTCTCACAGTTACTTTTTTATAATTATCTTCAATAAGACATATTTAGAGATAGATAGATAGATAGATATTTTATTTCGTTTATAATTTACAATTTGTTATAGCACAATTTACATAATTCAAATACAGAGATATGACAGCTTTATGTCTTTCTACTGAAAAAAATTTACAAGTGACAAAAATTAACATAAATTAGAAAAAATGTTTGTTTTTGAGGAAAAACAACGACTAAAAACCTCAAATTAAGGAGACAAAAAAAAAAAAAGATGATAATAAATAAAATATACATGAATGCATAAATAAATAAAAATAAAATATACATGAATGTATACATAATATAAATAAATAAATAAATAATAAATATATAAATAAATAAATAAATAAATAAATAAATAAACAAGTAAATAAATAAATAAGTGAACAAATGAATAAATAAGTAAATAAACAAATAAACATAAATGAATTGACAAAGGAGATAAATAAATAGATAATATCAAATTGACAAAGACAATATATTAATGTAATATAGAGGTAAATAGATAACATACAAATAAATTAACAAAAAGTTGAATATTGCGTTAGTTAATATGAGTAAGGTTAGTGATATTCAATATTTAATTGATTAATAAGAGGATTGTCTGGGATATCACATCTGATCTTAAATGTTTCTATTAGTTTGCGTATTCTGAAGGAGATCATATAAACATTTGCTCTTGCATGTAGGTCTAGCGTAGAGTGATGCCATGGGAGGTTAAGCATCATTTTTAATAACTTGTTCTGTGCGATTTGCAACTTTTTAATGTGACATTCAGCACAATTACCCCAAACCGGGCAGCCGTACAATAAGATGGATTAAAAAATTGTTTTATGAATTAATATTTTGTTTTCATTTGAAAGTGATGACTTCCTATTTATAAATGGATATAATATTTTTCTGCCAATATTTATTTTGTTAAGTGTTTGCATAGTGTGTTCTTTAAACGTCAGTTTTGAATCAATGTATACACCCAAGTATCTTACAGAAGGCTTCCACGCAATTGAATACCCATTGACAAGCAGTTGGTTTGCTGGAAGAAAACAAGGTCCTCTTTTTCGTGTGAAAAAGATAGCTTGTGTTTTTTCAGCATTTAGTTTTATTTTCCACTTTGTGTAGTACTTTTGCAGCGTTTCAATCGCATTTTTAAGATTCGTCTCAATAATTAGACTGAACTCATGCGATGAAATTATAGCCGTATCATCGGCATAAATTGCTGCTTCACATTGAAAGAGGAGAGGAAAGTCGGATGTGTACAGATTGTAAAGAACTGGCCCAAGAACTGAGCCTTGAGGCACACCTGTGTGAAAGTTTATTACCCTTGATACACTACCATTTACATGCACAATAAAACGACGATTTGCTTCGAAGCTTTGGATGATTTTACACAGGAACAAAGGGAAATTTAGGTTTATCATTTTGTATATAAGTCCATTGTGCCACACAGAATCAAAAGCTTTTTCAATATCTAGTAGGATCATACCAGTTGATCTTCCTATTGCACGGTTCATTTTAACAATATTGCACAATCTTAAAACTTGATGGGAGGTACCATGACCACCCCTAAAACCAAACTGTTCATCGGGATATAGTTTATGATCCTCAATAATCTTGATAATTTTTTCTTTTAGGATTTTTTCGTAAATCTTACTAACACTACTAAGTAAACTTATAGGTCTGTAACTTCGAGGTTTATCAGGAGGCTTTCCCGCTTTTGGTATTGGGACTACCTTTGCCAGTTTCCATTTATCAGGAAAGTACTACGTTTTAAGGCACGCATTTATAATAAATGTCAGAACTTTGATTCCCTCTTTAGGTAATTTTTTTATATATACATTTTTGATATTATCCAAACCACCTGTTTTTCTAATTTTCAAGTTATCTACAAGGTATTTTATATCTGTTTCCGATACAAATTCCTCCAAGGGAGTGTCAGGGTTGTTTGCACTAAAAGCCTGTATAGTGTTTTGGACAAGTGTTTCAGTGCTTGGATCTCCTAAATGCTGCGATACTACATGATTTTCTGAGAAATTCGATGCAAGTGACTCCGCTTTCTCGGTGTCTGTATAAAAGGTAGTCAAACCATTTTTGAGACAGGGTATTTGTCTGTTTTTATTTTTAAAATTTTTTACTATGTTCCAGAAGGGCTTTGCAGACTTATCTAGTGAACTTAATTTAATGTTCCATTCCGCGTTTCGAAAAGCCTGAATACTTTTATTTAATAATTTATTAGTTTTTGACATTTGAATTCGGAAAATAGGTTGTCGGTATCTCTGTCAGTTTCTTCTGTTCATATTCCTTATTCTGATAAGTTCTAAGATGTGAGTTGGTAATTTTACACATTTGGATTATATCGGAACTTTGGGAATACAACTATTAGCTGAATTAATAATATGCTCAGAAAATGTATGAATTAGGTCGTCAACATCGTGGTTATTTGAGATATTTTCTATAACTGTAGGAATTGTTCTAAGGTTTCTAATTACTTCGGTTCGATAAGTCGACCAGTTTGCATTTTTCAGATCCTGATAATATTGCACTTTTTCGACACCCGACTGGAGAATATTACAAAGAACAGGATTGTGGTCAGAGCTAAGCTCATTCCTAGAAATGGGCTGGGATATAAGACTTGACACGTTACATACAAATAAATCGATAACGGAGGGACTACCACGGGAGCTAGCTGGAACATAAGTCGGACTGGGCGGGTACATAATGGACATTGGCAACATAACAGAAAGTTCGGACAAGACATTTCCCCAAGAATTGGCTCTAATGCAACCCCAGTCTCTATGTCTACAGTTTAAATCACCTCCAATTAAGAATATTTAGAGATGAAAATTCAAATATCTACACGTGTAGATACTGTCCATATGAAGGACAATTTAGGGTGGAGCACGGATGTATGAAAAAAAATATTTTTTGTGATTCGGAATTCTAATAGGGGGGGATTGGTGCGTTATGCTAAAAGAAAAATAAATGTTGTTTTTTGATTAATTTGGTTGAGATCTTCTGCCTCCGCACTGACTTGAAAAATCAAGATTTGATACAAGATTTTAGTAAACAGATGTGGCTGAAAATAATATAAAAGTAAATAGATAGATAAAAGTGGATAATTCGATTTTTAATTCAATATAAACAAAAAATAATTTCATTCTCGTAACAATAAACATTATGCATTTTATAATTAAGATGCTTTAAAATCTTGTTTTGTCTCAAATTTAGGCATTGTCTTCCGTGATTCTATTTTGGCCTTTATTGCGCCTAGTCGGCCCTTTTTGGTGTACTGAGAAGTGGCAGCTTCCGTTGTTATCTTTACAGCTCGTTCAACAGCTTGGGTATGGCATGGGAGCCTTAAAAAGAAAACTTCACCTTCACCACCAGATTCCATGATGCTCCGAATTTCTTGGTCACACAAATTTTGCATAATCGGTGGGTCAGAAACATTTTCTTGCCAATTTATTAAATCGATATACAGTAGACGCTCGATATAGTGAATCTCGGAAGAGTGAACTATCCAGTATAGTGAACACCCAAAATTTTACATGCACTACTCTAAATAGTGAACAATAAAAATCTCGATTTAGTGAACACAAATTTTTTCTCAGGTTTGAACAAGAATATTGCAGCTGCAATGCGTCTACAGCATGTCGACTGCCTTTGAACAAATTTTACCGTTTATTCATGTATATCTCACACTGAATCACAAAAAAAAGTAGTCACTTGACTCAGTAGAACACAAGTACTTGCTGTGTTCGTACTTTTGTACAACATTGTAATTGTGAAAACAAATTCGACCAAATGCTGAAGTGTGTGTAATATTCTCATTATACCCTATTCTAGGGGTATATTAATTTTGACGCATAGTTTGTAACATACCTTAATATTGCCCGTAGACCCCTAAAAGTTACTATATTTATGATCAGCATCGATAGTAATGTCGATCTAGCCATGTCCGTCCGTCCGTCCGTCCGTCCGTCGGCAAAAATTAGGCCTTTAAACTGGACCTAGAGAGCTGAAATTTTAACCATATACTCTCTAGTGTCCCGAAATAATCAAGTTTACGAATTTTTGAAATCCGCCCACAGACACGCCCACAAACTCAAAAAAACAAAATTTTGGAAAAAATCGAATTTTGAGCTAGGAAGCTGAAATTTTTTATACATGATCTATGACTCCTAAAACTGCTCGGGATATAAAGTTTTCAAAATCTGCCCACTGCCACGCCCACAAAAAAATAAAACAATTTTATTGGAAAACCAAAATTTGAGCTAGGGAGCTGAAATTTTTAATATATACTCTCTAGGGGCCCTTTAAGCTCATGTATAAATATTTTCAAAATCCGCCCACTGACACGCCCACAAATAAATAAAACAATTTTTTTGAAAATCCAAAGTTTGAGCTAGGGAGCTGAAATTTATAATATATACTCTCTAGGGGCCCTTTATGCTCATGTGTTAATTTTTTTTTAAATCCGCCTACTGACACGCCCACAATTAAATAAAACAATTTTATTGAAACACCCAAGTTTGAGCTAGGGAGCGTTTTTTTTGATAAAATCCTTTAAATGTTATATAACAAAATATGTAGAGCGTTCTTAACAATTTAACCATACTTAGACTTTTGTCACGCCCACTTATGAGGGATAGGAATAAGAATAGGGTATCCAACAGTTCGCCCAAGCGGACTGTAGCCCGTTCCTATGTTTTTTGTTTGGATTTGCTGTGCGTAAAGACATGGTTAATTTTAGTGCATTGTAAAGTTAGAGTGCCCCGAAAGCATTTAACATTGCTTGAAAAAACTGAGGTATTAAAGAAGCTGTCAGCAGGTAAGATAAATTTCTTAACTTTAAAAATAAATGGTAAGTGTTAAATTCACATTTGTTACAGGTACTTCGGCAACGTTTTTGGCCAAACAATATGGAATAGCCAGATCAACCGTAAGTTCCATATATAAAAAGAGGGACAATATAACAGCTACGGCGACTCAGACTTATTGTGGCCCTGGAAAAAGAAAAACTTTGAGGACATCCGAACTTCCAGAGGTAGAAAAGAGGCTGTATAAATGGTTCTTGGAGCAACGTAGAAAGAATCTGCCTGTGAGTGGACTGATATTGAAACAAAAAGCTATTTCCATACTGGACAAAATAAATGGTAACAGATAAGGTTTTGTTGCAAGCGATGGTTGGCTACAAAAATTTAAAAAAAGGTATGGAGTTCGATATCTGAAAATATCCGGAGAGAAGCTATCTTCTCAACCAGAACTGGTCTGTCCTTTTAAACGAGTTCTTCAAGAAAAAATAAAGAGTATGGATCTCAAGCCAGATAAAATATATAACGCTGATGAGTCAGGTTTATATTGAAAGCTTCTGCCTGGAAAAACAACGTTTCGTCGGCTGAGAAGACTGTTCCAGGGAAAAAAGCCGAAAAACAAAGGATTACTTTCTTGGCTTGCACCAATGCTTCAGGTCGCCATAAAGTAAAACCTCTTGTGATTGGAAAAGCCAAAAATCCTCGTCCATTTAGAAATGTGTGCTTGCCTGTACATTACCGACACTCCAAATCAGCTTGGATGACAGCAGCTATCTTTAAAGACTGGTTTCATAATTTATTTGTTCCAGAAGTGCGAAACTTTCTAAGAAGTATTGATTTGCCACTTAAAGCCCTATTTATTTTGGATAACGCTCCTAGTCACCCTCCGGAAAATCAGCTTCATCAGATGGCAGCATAATAGTCATCTATATGCCACCAAATATTACTCCACTCATTCAACCTATGGACCAAAACGTAATCCGACTGACAAAGCTTTTTTATAGAAAAAGCTTGTTATTGTCAATTATTGCAGCTGAAAAAGGTAGGTAGTAAAATGACAACAAAAATGCAAGAAATATACAAAACGTTAACTTTTCTTATATGTTTTGCTTTAGAAAATATTTGCGAAGCGGTTAAAGAAATCACCATCAAGGATGCGGTGTTCAATTTACGATCGGATTGGGATAACTTAGATGGTGCGGTCATTGCAAAGTTTTGGAAAAATATTTTTGAATCCAACGAAAGTTTTGATGACGAAGATGATATTCCCCTTACTGTTCTAAGGCAACAGGCCGTCACAAATATTTCTGAAGATGTGATTAATCTGCTCATTCATGTAAACGAAGGCGTTACGCATACACCTGGTGACATAGGCGATTTGAACGAAGATAGAGTCTTGTCGGATATTGAAGAAGCCGAAAACGAAAACGATGAAGAAGATGTGCAGTTGGTCATGGATCAACCAACATGTTCCGTTTCTTCAAAGGATGCTGTTGTTCTTTTTGATAAGGTAATTGAGTGGGCGGGACATAATAATACAGACTTTTCTGATATTATAGTCATGAAACGTTTGCAAGAAAAAGCCATCCAAATTAATTTTAATTTAAGAAAAAGTCAAACAAAAGTGACAAACTACTTTCCAAAAATTTAATTCTTATAGAAAAAAAAGATGCTAATTTGTACATGTTATACTCGTATCTACGAGTATGTACATTTTTATGTAAATTTTTCGTTTTTTATGAGTTAAAATGTTTTTGTTTTATGTTATTTTATATAAGTATGTATTATGAATTGTTTTTGTTTTCAGCTGTTTCAACTTGATTAAAATGTTTGTTTATCGATTAAATAAATATAATTATCTTCACACTGAACAAAATGTGCATTTTTGATCAAATTTAACTTTGGAAAGCGTTTCTAGCCTCCCGCTCGAAATAGTGAACAATCTCGAAATAGTGAACATGGCTGGTTTTTATTACTTCACTATATCGAGCGTCTACTGTACGTTGATGCATTGAAGTCAATAAGCGGCACTTCAAACAGCCTGGGTGTTGAAGACCGAGGCATATTACGTGCTTTTAATATGCGCCGAGCTGCCAGTTCTATTATATGCTTATTGTCATCTGTTACCATAGCAAGAAGAATGTTTTCAGGATGCGCAAAATAACCATTCCGCTGAATGACAGGATCGATTACGTTCTTAAGTTCTTCTGGAAGATATCTGGAGGCCATAACGATGTTAAAAAGATGGTGTGCACCTACCATCCTTGCACGATGGTTTATTTTTGATGGAGAACCAAGATGGCGCGTAAACCTTAACAACAAACGTGGCCAAAGTGATCAAGTTTTCCGAAGGTGTTTCTGTTGTTATATATAAACGCATTATGCGGTTGGCCCGTGTGAGCCAACGCACATGAGACATTTTGCCTGGAGATTTATTTGACAGATCTTGTGGGAACTGACCTGATAAAACCGCTGAAACAATCTTGTGCAAGTACTGTTGATCTGTACTTAAAAAATCTTTAGCCATTTCTGGTAGAGCATTCCCTTCAATACGTCGAAATGTTTCAACAGGTAATTGTTCGCAGGTTTCAAGTGCTTTTCCCAAAGGTTCAGTGTAAGAGTTAGGTCCCGAAGTACATCCATCAAGATGTCGAAACAAATGTCTTAAAGGTAGTTCATTCATGTGTAGTAAGCATATTATCCATTGAAGTGGTTTTTGAAGTTCTGTCTCAAGTAGTCTTTTAATACCGCCGTACTTTCCTGTATTCACATTCGTACCGTCACAACCGATAGCCATAAGATGATGTTGAGGAATTTCTTCATCTGATAGAAAACTTCGTATTGCAATTTGTACTCCTTTGGCTGAACCAGTCTTAGGAACTACATATCCCATGTATATAGATCCTGGTTCTTTCAGTAAAGAGATGTGCTCTTCAACAATTGTAGTTTTGTAAACTTTTCCAATTTTTTTAGTCAATTTTATGGTTTTATCTTTCCTTCCATCAAAGTATAATGCAAATAATTCTGCAGATGTCTTTTCGTTCATTAATTTCTCTCTGGTTTTAGTTTTCTCTCTTCGTATTTTATGTCTGTCGATGACTTCGACTTCAGACCCAATATCAAACAAAACAGACGATGCTATAGCTGCTGCTGCCCTATCTGATACTCCATACCTTACCTATCACATGTCTTCGATAATGTAGGAAAATCAACGCTTGAGGAAATTATTCTTTTCTTCTCAGGAATGTGTTTTTCTTTGGGCTGATTGAAGTTATTCGTACTTTTGGACTTTTCAGACGCTTTTTTTTTTTTTTTTATAATTTGCATGCGCTAAAAGGATTTCTTTTTTCTGTAGTGACACAGTACCCTTATAATGGTAAAACCACAGCGCAGGCATTTAGTTTGTTGCGCAAGTAGCTCCCAGCAATTCATTGCCTATTTTTGGGTGCTACTTACTGAAAGAATAGAAGGATAGGAAAGAAGTTTGGTGCGATGGGATTTTTTTTTTCTCAACAGGTGGCGCCTAAATTGCTTTAGGGAGATCAGTTTTTGTTGTGTGTATTCAATTTATAAAAATCATGGCCCTGGTCTGGATTCGAACACACGACCTGCCAATCACTTTAGTGAATACACTACCATCGCACCATTGCCACGCTGACGATGAGGATGTCGAAGAAGAACTAATCTCCAAAACAGCAGGCGTAGCAGTATTTATAGCAGTTGCAGTTTGGCATTTCTCTCGAGTCTGTTTTGTTCCCAAACTCTTTCGCAGCCTTTTAGTGACAGTAACATCAATTCCACCGATTGCCATACTTCGAACATTTCTTTGGTCAACTAAAAAAGCTTGTTCTTGTTTCGGAACCTTTTTATCTTTGCTGCAGGTACACTGATTGAATCCCTTGCATTTGCAGGCCGTTATATCAAAAAGAAACTTACCACTTCGCTGAAAACTTTTTAATTTTTCTGGGGAGAGTCTCTTGACGGATTTTAGTAAATTCTTGTATTTTGAATGATATGCTTTCAACATCTGTATGATTCTGGTTCTTGTAACAGTCGGAATAGATGCAGATCGCCATACATTTTCTATTTTGGATGTTACTATAGCTGATGCTATTTCTGGAAAGGCGGGCTCTTTTGCAGTTTCCAATTCGAACTTAACAGTTTAAATAAAACTACTGGATAGGAATAACCTAGTTGTAGTATCAAGGTTTCGAAGGGAGGTGGTTTTTGTTTTCTTATCTTAAGTGAGAAAGAGTCGCATGTACGATTTTCCACCTACTCCTATTATTCGTCCGAGCCTAGTTCTGGTTCCAAGTCTCGTGCTTTCAACCAGGATAGGTAATTCTCAGCTTGCTGAGAGTAACGTTAATATTACTATGGCTTGGGAGTAATATTAAAAACTCTATACGAAAAAAAAAAAAAAAAAAGTGTGCATGTTAGTGTTCCAGTTCTCTCTTTGGATGTAGAGAAGTTTTTTCTCGAAGTTTCGTTTGGGAATTATATAGTCCGTACCCAAATAGTTGTGAATTATGGAGCCGTGTCCATAGGAGCTGTGTGAAGCTTGCCAGCCGGCTCACTGCTTACTGCCTTGGACTACTAAAAAAAAAAAAAAAAACTACTGACCGAGCGGTATCAGGTTCCAGTCACGCTGGGGCACAGTTGACAATTTTCCACTACCCCACCTATTGTTAAAGTTTGGAATATATCTTAGAGTATAATTTGTATTCAGAAGTTTCTCTAAGTTGCCGTTCGGAATCGACTTTAAACTGTTAATCTGGAGGAGCTAGGCTTTAGGTAATGTTTATTGCTGTTGACGCCATAATTGTCAGATATTCTGTTGTAAGCCTCATTTCTTCCCAAAAGCCTTTCGTCAAGCAATAAAGGCATTAGGTCCTGTCTGCATTCTCTCTTGCCTATCCTATTTCTAATTTGACTTGGTGTTGAATACAACACAAAGTTATCTGGCATCAGCTTAAAGACTAAATGGCTTGGCCGCGCAGTTAGCGACAGCGACAAAGAGCGTCAAGTTCAAGCGATAACTGCAGCCGTTGTAGCCGACTTATATCATTTTGGTTAAGGAACTTCTTCTGAAACAGGCAAGTTCAATAGTCTTCCTATTGTCCTGTTATTGATAGTTTATTAATCGTCCTTTTACCCACGAATTTGTTTGTACACTTGTAGGAGAATTTCAAGATGTAAACCGTATCGCTGGGCTCATGAAATGAATGTTAAAATTGCCTAGAGTGATTTCTCCCACAAGTTTCCTGACAAGCGCCGGGTTACCGAATTTTTTAAAACATTTCCTTCTTCTGCTCCCTTTATGACGGAGGGGCTATGATCAGAATTAAATGGATCATAACTCCCCCCCTTAACTGCATGCCTACTTGTCCGCCTGTGGCGTTGACAACACTTCCAATTGCCAATAACTCCGTTAAAGCATCCACATCCCCCTCACCCCTTTGTACGTAACTTTTAAAGTTCCAACGTTCGCCAAAATGTTCGCAGCCATTACAAATTGATTTTCTCACGTTTTCATGGAACCATAATGGCAGTGTCAACATCTGCACCCAACGCCCATTCGAAGAATTTTAACTATTTCTCCAATTGACACACAATGGCGAAGCATTTAAAATATCTTTTGGCACCCCACAGGAACTCTATTGCTTCGACTCCTTCCATTCGGATTCTACATTTAAAAAAAAGTGAAAAACCAAAAAACCGGAACAATACCTAAAAGGTTGCAATTGACACAATGACACCCTTCACAAAAGATATTTGCAAAAAATTATTTGACATCATTTGGCACTTAACCGCAACTCTTTGCTTTAGAGAATTGTAACAGGACTACCAACAGACGTAGCAACCCGACCGGGTGAAATGGGAGTAAACCCAATTCGATGAAGGGTCATTTGCAATTCGTATTCGAAGACACAACGCCCGGAGGCAGTAAATCAAAAAGTTAATGAAGTTATTAGATTCAATTCAACACGAGACTATTGATCCTGTTTATCGATGATGCCTCGTCGTAACCCTTTTAACCCCTGGAATCCCTGCGTTTCCTTCTGAAAAAAAAAATTTAAATCAAAATTTCATTTTCAATTGTGGCAGACAAAAGGGGTGGTTCCAGCGGTGGTTGTATTATCGCAATTGCCCACTGCAGATATACACATAGTTTAAATGGTTTTAAATGTGTCCCTGCAAATAGGCCAAAGCTAAACGACATCTCCATGCGAAAATCGTGCGAGGAAGTAATTTTGACCCAAAATTCGAGATACGCCCCGAAGTGAAATAACAATTTAAATAAAATATCGTTTTTAAAAAATATTTCAAACGGGTTCAATTTGATTTTTATTGGCACTTTATCAGTATGTAATGTGCCATTAACCGAAAGGGGTGAAGGACACAGTGACAGACAATGCAAATGACTCAATTATGCCCGATTTGCCCATCTATGCGATGCGATCATCTGCCACCCGAGGAAGTAATAAATTGAATTCTAATTTAAAAATTTGAATGTGTATCGGTTATCCTTTTTTTGCAAACTATAACAGGATCTAGTTAACAATGAAAAGTTTTATAGCAGATTTGCAAAATGGGTTCGATGAAATAAAATTTAATGACCGTTGCGAATTTTCGCAAATATGTTTGATGAATAATAAACATCTGCGTTGATGGTGTTGTTGGATTGTGATGAATTCTGATTTTGGATTGTTATTCGGTTGCGATGAAATGAACAGCAATATTGCTTGCGACTGTAAGGACCTTTTTTTATAGATTGAAAAGGAATTCCATTTTCTGGCATACAACTAAGTTCACCTTGAAAGAGTCATTCAGAACTGTTTTAATGTTCTAGAAAATCATTGATTAAGGTGATCAGCCCAAACTCTTCTTCCTAAGGTAGTATGATATATTACACTATGTTACAAGTAACTTCAAGTATGTAATTTTCAATCCAGAGGCCAAAAAGACCAACCACCTCTAAGTACCCTATTGTTGTGACGATTGCGCTGACGATGGAGCTATTGTATAAGCGGGAAAGAAACGTCCCTCTCTGTGCCGTCGGTTCTCTGATCCGCCACGACCTACTTCAGACATTTATATGAATGGAAAAGTGGTGCAAAAAGGTTAAATGCCTGGGATCTATTGTCAAAAGCCTATTGGGATGACATTGCTATTGCCGATTCAGGAAACAACAATTTAAAGGAACTCCTTCAAAATGCTCTCAACAAGCAGCAAAACGCGCAAGAAACTGTGGGCTGGGGGTTAACCCTCCCAAATACAAAATCCCTCATATTGACCCTCCCTAAATCAACGGTACAAGCTTAACCTTTTCCGATGAAGCTAATTTCTTGGGTCTAATCTTCGATAGGAAGTTAGGCTGGAAAGATTCAAAAAAGCTACAGTAGCACTTTTCTCTTGCAAAAAAGCCATCGGTAATAAGCATATCTCACTGGCTATAAGTATCGGTAGTGAGACCGATTGTGACATACGGGGTGGTTGTCTGGTGAACTGCTGTAGACAAAGCGGTAAACCGTGATAAGCTGAGCAAGGTTCAACGTACAGCTTGTCTTCGAACGACCCCCTCCGCTGCACTGGGCATTTTACTGCATCTGACACCCCTGGATATTTTTAGCAGGCAAATAGCTGTCCGTTCCGCTGTCCGCTGTCCGCTTAAAAGCTAACTCACTGGATCAATACGAATATTGGCCACTCTATCATTTTGGACTCATTACGGTCTTTACCAAGGAACATCGACTACACCATACCCCAATTACAGTTCGAGAAGAATTCCACCCACCAGATCCTTCTGGGAGAATGATGCCTTCACGGAGGATAAATCGATCCACTTCTACACCGACGGATGAAAAACATCAATCAAAATCATGTTGATTAAGGAAGTCTTGTAGTGCTATGGACATCCGTATATTCTCGGAGAGTTAAGCCGCGCTAAGGTCCCTCTTGAGGAGATGGCAGAGCAGTTCAATATTCACCTCCATTGGGTGCTGGGGCATAGAGACATCCCAGCGGTAGGGCAGATGAACTCACCAAAAAAGGAACCGCATTACCTCTTCTACCTGATAAAAGTTTTCTAGGTATACCTTTCGCTACTTGTAAACTTATGTTTAAGCTATCGGCAGTCGAGAGTACAAACCTCAGGTGAACAGGTAGTAATAAGTGTCTAGCGACCAAGCATATCTGGTCAAAGCTAGATCTGCGAAGCTCTATGGGTTTGATCTCACTTAACCGACTGCACATTGGCTCTGCTATAGGTGTCATAACAGGACACTGTCCATTAGGCAAGCACGCATCAAGGCTTGGCGTCTATTCAAATGACTTCTGTACAAGCTGCAGGGACGAGGAGGAAGAGGAAGCTACATTTCACCTCCTCTGTACATGTCCTGCACTCTCCCATAAAAGAAATCTCTATCTAGGAGCATTCATCCTTAATGAACTCAGTGACTAAGCTAACACAGAAGTTAGAAGTCTATCGCGTTTCATTAGAATCTCCAAATGGTTTAGCGAGTAGAGGTCGAAACTGCCGACCCACGTTGTATCACAACGGACCTCATTGGTCTTACTTACGCCTTAACCATGGTCAAAAGCACCGTGATGATGGCATCAATCATCGCATAAGCAAAGGATGGATGAAGTGGGGTGGAAACTCAACCATCTTATGTGAATGAAAAATACCCCTCAAGATGAAAGGAAGGCTCTACACCGTAGTTTTGCGTCCTCAATCATACACGGCTTACAGTTTGGGCAGCGTACACAATGTCGGATGGCAAATTAACGCAGCTGATGTGATGGTTCTTCGCATGACAGCAGGAGTAACACTGCTTCAATTCAGAGATCCTGCGAAATGGTGAAGTCATAAAATCGCTCGGATCACACAAATGCACCAACAAAAGCATTTGATTGCCCTCACTGATCAAGTGATTCGAAACAGGAGGTCCTGCGGCTGCCGATACTCTTTGAAAACAAACCGGCGAATCCTACACGCGAACTAGACCAGAATAGTGTTTGCGCGGTACTTCCAGCTATTTGATTAATTAAAAAAAAAAAATTATGCAAATCCGTGGGTTGATACCACTGGAGATCTGGAGGTCCTCTCAACAGGCGGCCTCCAGAAACGTATACGTTAATCTATGCGTTATCTATCGCTATGATAAAATCAACGCCATTTTTTTAAGCCAAACTTAAAGCCCGATTTTCAGCTAATATTGCACGTCTTTAACTTACCCGTATAGAGACGGGCTAAGAATATCACTACAGCGCACCACGATAAACAGCGCTTGTCGTAAAAGGCGACTAAGGGGGGAAATTATTATCATTAAACTAGGCAATGTAAACATCCAGGTGAGCCTAGCGACACATTTAATATCTTAAAGCTGTCTCGCAAGTGTGCAAATCCATGGGTTGATACAACTGCAGATCACCAGTGTCGCAAAAGAAAGATCAAACAAGAAATAATAGGAGCATGTACGTGTCGAACTTGTTTAAGCTTAAGCAATATGGAAATGTTCGCTAATAGAAAACGCACTACCTTGCCATGATCGGGTCGGAGCTATTCGGTTTACGGGGAAAGCAAAATAATGCTTTAGCTTAGGGGAAATGTCTTTTTTGCTGCTGGTAGAAACCATGCTGCCCAAGAAATCCGACAAACCAGCTTGAATCCATATTATTTTTAAGCGAAACAAGTTCGGTCTCTATGGATTGAAAAAACTTTGCAATAATATTTTTTTATTTTTTTTTTATATAATTCTTTATTCTCACAATTCAAAGTTATAACAAATTCATATAATTTATCTATCTTATGAGAATAGTTAGTGACATTGGTATTCAGATGAATAGAGATAAATGTCACTACAGATAAGAAATCAATGTGGGGCATATACATCAAATTTTTTTTTTTTTTTTTTTTTTTTTAATTGAGAAAACATTAAAATTAAAATTAAATTCAGTGCAAAAGGGGAGAAGCAGAACCATGAAACCATTAACTCTCTTCAAGTAATGAAGCGCATTAAGGAATCAATTTCATTGTGATTCATATCAAGACGCCACACTTTTATTTTTATACCCTATTCTAAGGGTATATTAATTTTGACGCATAGTTTGTAACATACCTTAATATTGCCCGTAGACCCCTAAAAGTTACTATATTTATGATCAGCATCGATAGTAATGTCGATCTAGCCATGTCCTTCCGTCCGTCCATCCGTCTGTCGGCAAAAATTAGGCCTTTAAACTGGACCTAGAGAGCTGAAATTTTAACCATATACTCTCTAGGCTCCCGAAATAATCAAGTTTACGAATTTTTGAAATCCGCCCACAGACACGCCCACAAACTCAAAAAAACAAAATTTTGGAAAAAATCGAATTTTGAGCTAGAAAGCTGAAATTTTTTATATATGATCTATGACTCCTAAAACTGCTGGGGATAAAAAAATTTCAAAATCCGCCCACTGACACACCCACAAATAAATAAAATAATTTTTTTATACCCTATTCTAAGGGTATATTAATTTTTGAAAATCCAAAGTTTGAGCTAGGGAGCTGAAATTTATAATATATACTCTCTATGGGCCCTTTATGCTCATGTGTAAATATTTTCAAAATCCGCCAACTGACACGCCCACAATTTTTTTTTTTTTTTTTTGAAAATTCAAAGTTTGAGCTACGGAGCTGAAATTTATAATATATACTCTCTATGGGCCCTTTATGCTCATGTGCAAATATTTTCAAAATCCGCCCACTGACACGCCCACAATTATTTTTTTTTTTTTTTGAAAATTCAAAGTTTGAACTAGTTAGCTGAAATTTATAATATGTAATCTCTAGGGGCCCTTTATTCTCATGTGTTATTTTTTTAAATCCGCCTACTGACACGCCCACAATTAAATAAAACAATTTTATTGAAACACCCAAGTTTGAGCTAGGGAGCGTTTTTTTTTGATAAAATCCTTTAAATGTTATATAACAAAATATGTAGAGCGTTCTTAACGATTCAACCATACTTAGACTTTTGTCACGCCCACTTATGAGGGATAGGAATAAGAATAGGGTATCCAACAGTTCGCCCAAGCGGACTGTAGCCCGTCCCTATGTTTTTTTTTTTTAACTTCGGAAGAGTTCTAATGATTCGTATATTCGTGGGAAGACTGTTCAATAGTGTGCAAGTTTATGTAGCTAGAGGTGCGAAAGGATCGAATACAGACGAGGGTTCCTGTGTTGCTTCTTAGGTTACGGGAGTCAGTGTTAGGGCTCTGCAGGTGCCAGGTAGCCACCTTTTATGAAAACAATTTTAAGGACTTTAAAGTAGTAGTGATGCCTTACTGGCAGAATCCTCATTTTCCTAAATAGCTCCATAGAATGGGCTAAGCGAGTCGATTTGCATACCTTCCTAATGGCACTTTTTTGTAGGACAACTAGCTGTTGTAGTTTATTACGGTAAGCACCTCCCCAACAGGTTATTCCGTACTGTAACCTAGAGTGGAAAAGTGCAAAGTAGATGGTATTTAGGATCTTTGTAGAGCAACATTTCCTTAGATGGTAGAAACACCGTAAAGACGAAAGCAGATATTGCTTCAACATTGCAATATGTTCGCTCCAATTCAGCTTATTGTCAATACTGACACCCAAGTACTTATAGTGCTCGACTATTTCAATTTTGAAGCAATCTACACTACAATCAGTATTAGCGTCATATAAACCGTTGCTGTTTTGTACATCGTTAGCACAGTTGAGCATGCTATGTCTACAACATCTGGGAGAATGAAAAACAATGTCGATATCCGGGGATTCTTGCACGGCAAGACTGAAATGCATAAGCTTAGTCTTATTACTTACTACTAGCCTGTGTTCAGAAAACCAAATCCTAAGCAAATGAACATCGTGGTTAATGTCAGCAACTAAGTTTAGGGGATTAGTTGAGCCATATGCAAAAGCTAGGTCGTCGGCGAATGCTTTAACTTCTCCTTCAAAGGGGAGCGCAAAAAGTGAGTTGACGTAAATCAGAAACAAAATTGGACCAAGGACTGATCCTTGCGGAACGCCTACATTAATTTCTTTTCAACTACTGAGACTATGCCCAATTTTGACTTTTTGTACTCTACTCCTTAGATAAGATGCAAACCAATGTAGTACAAATCCACGAAATCCCGCACTATGCAATTTCTCCAAGAGAATTCTATGCTCAACCATATCGAAGGCTTTCGTAATGTCTACAAATAACCCTGCACAGCATTTCTTAGTATCAAGTCCCTTGTAAATAAACGTACAAAAATCCAGGAACGCATCTTCCGTCGAACGGCTTTCCCTGAACCCAAACTGTTTTTCACTGAAAAAATTGGTTTTCGTAAGAAACTTCAGAACTCTGTAGGGAAATCGGTCTGTAGTTGCTTTTTTCATTTCTGTTACCCCTTTTAAAAATGGGTATAACATTGGCGTATTTCAGCTTATTAGGAAATTCACCAGAGAAAACGCTCAAATTAAATATATGGTCCAGAACATCAACAACATTAAGCGCTATTTTTTTTCAAGATATTGTTAGAAATTCCATCGAAGCCGCAGGAATTCGAGTTTTTGAGGGAATTTATTATTTTCAACAGCTCAAACCCCGTAATGGGTGCAAAAAAGAAGCAGTTATTTACAGTTACAGGGGTGTATCCACCATTTATAGAGCAACAACTGCAGGGTCGGAGAAAGTCCTGTGGAAAAGACTTTTTTTTGACTTTGAAATTCATTTTTTTATTCATTGTTAAATATCTACTTATACATACTACACAAAAATGATTAAACCTAACTTAAAATTAACAGGATACTTATTCATATTTATTGGTCCTTATGCGAACGCTCTAAACTTAACTATATCTTATAATTATTGCCTTTCGGCCTACGAACTATTTTACGAACTAATCTTACATATATATTCCTCGAGAAAATTTACTAAAACTCGGTTTCATTATTGAGATTTTATATAAAACAAATTACAAACTACCTATTCTACTTACTTAAACTACTTAACGTATTCTAACTATAATTAGGATTCTGAGCACTCGTTGCCTTGCGCAACAAGTGGTCAAAATCCCAATTGCTTTCCGAGCGCCTGGCAGTCGTCAACGTGCACACGCGCCGCCGTGAGCCGACTGAAGCCTTACAACGTCAGTCAACTCCCGGAAGCACCACCACACGTTGGCGAGCCCGGCCTCTCCCAAAAACGCCCTAGCTGACTTAATCTAACTTATAAGCTAAGAGGATGTTACCTAGAGTAACGCACCGTCCTGGGTGGGCATGTTGACCCCTCCCCCCTCAACAAGCCACCAAAATTCGCCGAATTTCTTTTCCGTGTCGAATCTATCCCTCTCCGATATTGCGGTACTAAAACGGAGGAGCTCATGAGCATTGGCGACGTCCCCGTCATGGAGGAGCCGCTTATCTCTCGCGCTGCGGTAGCGATAGTATAAAACCGGGATACCATCCCTCGTCTGTACCAGCCCTTTTGCAGCAATATGGATAAATGCCTCTGGCGGGATAAAGCCAGACAGGAGCGTACTCTCTATGTACATTTCATTGGGGTAGTAAGCCCCAAATATCAGACTATTGTCGCTGGCCATCGCCCTTGCAACGTGCCTTCGAGTCACCTTAATGAGGAAATTGTCAATCCTATTCAACTGAGCCCCATCGTATAGGACCTTGTTGGGAAAGTATTTTATATAGTTGGATTCGGGCGTTCGGAACAACCGAAGACAGGTCCTAAGACATTGTCTCTCCAAAACCCGAATATTTTCCATATAACTAGGCGCTATATTAAACCACAATGGACAACCATAAGCGATGATCGGCCTTATAAGGGCCACGTAGCAAATGACCTTCACTCTAGAGTCAAGTTGACTGCTATGAAACAGTCTCCTTGTCAGAGCATAAGCCTTATTGGCCCCAGCAAGACAAGCAACTATATGTCTATCGAAATACAGATACTGGTCAAGCCAGATACCTAGATATCTAACTACGCTTCTCACCGCCAATGGCTGCCCATTTTGTGCAATAATGGCCAATTTCTTCCAGTTTTTTCTGGTATCCCTAGAGGCCCCAGCCAATGGAGTTCTGAACAAGATTGTTTCTGTCTTCTGAAAGTTGATTTACAACTTCGAGTCGTCGCAATATCGCTTAATTTGATCGAAGTCACGCTGCAAAAGGATATTAATGACCTCGATTTTAGGACCTGATCTGTATGCCACCAAATCGTCGGCATACGCTATAGCATGTCTGAGTGAACCAACCAGATCACTCGTGTAAATGTTAAACAGGATCAGAGAATTGACCGCCCCCTGCTGTAAACCGTTTTTAATTTCAAAGACTCTGCTCGAAGTCACATTGCCACATATGACAACGAACTGCTTTCCCATAAGCATATTATAAATTGCATATAGCAAAGGTTTGTGCATCTCCCGCCTGGCCAACTTGTAGAAAAGTCCCTCTAACCAAACGGTGTCGAAAGCCTTCTCAAAATCAACCAGACAAGCACCCGTGCATTGGTTCTTGCATTTATTCCACTGAATGTCGGAAACCAGTTTCGACGCGGCATGAATAGTGTCATGCCTCGCCCTGAAACCAAACTGGTTGTCCGGACATGTGGAAAAGACATTTGACCCACTGTGGTAAAATATTCATTCAACTCATTAGCCACTTCAGCAGTATCAGTGATAGTAAAGTTTTCACTTTTTAGTGAAATAGATGCACTATGATTTCGTATGTTACGATTTAAGATACTATTGACCACTTCCCATTCTTTTTTAAGATTCCCGTGTGCATTGTTTAATTTGCTTTGAAAGTAACTATCTCGGCAGATTGTGATGTCCTTGTTAATTTGTTTGGACAAATGATTGACCCGGTGTTTCAAAGCTAGATTAAGTGGGTGCTTCAAGCATTTAATACGCAACCTGTGTTTGAATTTGATTTTTCTTAAAAGAGAATTGTTCATCCATGGTTTCAATTTAGTTTTTGATTTTCTTCGCTCTACGCAAACACTAGAGATGTTAATGTAATATGTTAAGGTTTTGTGGAAAATTTCGTACGCTTGAGAGGCGTTATTTGAGGTGGAAATTTCCTCCCAGAATTCACTCAACAATCTACGAGTATCATTAAGTAGTCTAAAATTGATGTTTGTTACTCTATTAGGAGTAACGATTACACTAGTTTTGTTGTTTAGGTAAGTAAGGATCAATCCAGTAAGACAATGATCTGTTATTTGCATATCGAAGTTAACAGCAGCACACAGATTAGCTTCCAGTTTCATAAAGCGTCCAAATACATGGTCGAGGCAACTGCCAGAAGCTGGTCGGGTAGGTTCATTAATAAATGATGTAAACCCATGCTCAGCCATCAAGGAACTGTACGAATCTGCTCCAGGGCAGGAACTTAAGATATCCAGGTTTAGATCGCCAAGAATGATAAGATTATTCGCTTTTTCATTGCTTAGAAAAACTGTGAACTCATCCAGAAACAATTGCAGGGACACAAACTGAACTCTATATACACAAACAATGTCAAAAATTTCACTACAAATGTTGCAAGTGATTTTTATACTCGTAACATCCGCACTATTCAAACTATAAGGAACCACCTTACACTCATATAAATCTCGCACAAACACTCCTACACCTCCCGCAGAATACGAATCATTAGTGTTGGCATAAAAATCGTAGTGTGGAATTTTAAAGTCTTCTATCTCACAAGATTTTTCATTTGATTGAACAAATTCGCAATCTCGTCACTGAGATATTGGTCTACGTTTGAACCTTGCAATTCACTCTTCAGTTCGCAAATTTTTCCTCTGACAAATGCTTTTAAATGTCCTGAAACAACTTCTTCAAAGTTCTAAAACATATCCCAATGGAGGAAACTTGTCATCTTTACTTACTTTTGGTGGCGGGGTGGACGACGGCCTCAACCAACAAGCCCCTCCAACCACCCTCAGGGGTGAATTCGAAGACTCGTCGGGCTGGTGCGTTGTTGTCCATACGCTCCACGTATCCCAGCCTTATCAGCCGTCTTTAGCTTTTTGACCAGGTCAGCGTCGCTGTATAGCCCGTATAGCTCGTGGTTGAATCTTCTTCTGCACACTCCGTAGTCACAAATTGGACCGAATATCACTCGAATAATCTTTCTCTCAAAGCATCCCATAAGGTTTTCATCCGCTTTTGACAGGGTCCATGCTTCTGCACCATACAGCAGGACCGGGATGATTAAGGTCTTATACAATATCTCTTTGGTTCTATGAGAGAAGGCTTTACTCCTTAGATGCCTTCTAAGCCCGAAGAAACAGCGATTGGCAAGAGTGATTCTTCGCTTGATCTCTGCGCCGATGTCATTTTGCGAAGTGATAATGAAGCCCTAGTAGACAAAGTCGTTAACTACTTCGAAGTTGTATCTGTCCATCGTGACATTTTGTCCGAATCGCCGATGTTGAGAGTCCTTTCTCGTTGACAGCATATACTTCGTTTTGTTCTCATTAAGAGCCAGACCCATCTTCGCCGCCTCCGTTTCGATGCTTGCAAATGCTCCACTGACAGCTAGCCGCGTTCTCCCAATAATGTCAATATCATCAGCATAGACAAGTAGTTGAACGGACTTTTGAAAAATTGTACCTCTGGTGTTGGCTTGTGAGTTCCGTACAATTGCTTCAAGAACGATGTTAAAGAAAGTGCATGATAGCGCGTCGCCTTGTCTCAAACCTTTTTCGACATCAAATGGCTCGGTGGTGTTCTTGCCGACTTTGACGGAGCAGCGAGATTTCTCCGTCGTCATCCTGCACAAACGGACGAGTTTGGCGGGGATGTCAAAACTTGACATGGCTTTGTATAATTCGTCCCTATATACGCTATCATAGGCGACTTTAAAGTCGATAAGTAGATGGTGTGTATCGATCTGAAATTCCTTGGTTTTTTCCAAGATCTGTCGGAGTGTGAAAATTTGTTCGATGGTTGACTTTCCTGGCCTAAAACCACACTGACATGGGCGGATCAGGTTGTTGGCAAAAGGTTTTAGTCGTTCACACAATACAGTCGATAGGATTTTATACGCGACATTCAGGTGACTTATTCCTCTGTAGTTGGTGCAGTTCAGAGTATCTCCTTTCTTGTGGATGAGGCACAATATGATGAGGTTCAGTTCGTCGGGCATGCTTTCATCCGACCAAATTTTACAGATGGGTTGGTTAATGCTCCTTACCAAGCCATCTCCCGCTGCATTAAAAAGCTCGGCCGGAAGGTCATCCGATCCAGCAGGTTTGTTGGACTTAAGTTTGGATATCGCCATCCTCACTTCGTGTAGGTCGGGTGGACGGAAGTTTTGGCTATCATCCTCCAAGCTGAACAGATCAATCTGCCTGACAGCGGGTTGTTGGCTGTCTCCGCCGTTTAACAGTCTGCAGAAGTGTTCTTTCCAAATCCTCAGCACCGACTGTGAATCTACTACCGTATTCCCATGCTCATCTATGCAGGCTTCTGTTCGGGCCTTGTATCCTTGGGTGGATAGTTTTACCCTTTTGGTAGAACTTTCGAACATTGCCTCTGCAATAGCATCCCTCAATTGAATCGATCGCTCGCTTCTCGTACACCTACTTTTTCCTTATGAGAAGTCGGTGTTCCTCCCTTCTTTTTTGCCCGTAGAACCCGCGGCCGGCACTCTCAGCCGCTCTGGTTCTTGTCCGCAGCATTAGTAGATAGGCCTCGTTCTTGGCTGCATGAGCTCGGCGGCATTCCTCATCGAACCAGGGGTCTCGTTGTGGTCGCCTGGTTGAAACCCAGAACTTCGGTTGCGGTACTCCTGATGGCACGCTGGCAGTGTTGCCACTGGTCCTCTGTGCTTGATTCTGGTGAAGCTGAGGATTGGCTTGCTGAGAGGTTTGGGGAGACGCGGTCGGCAAAGGTTTTGGCGGACTCTTGCGATAGTAGCCTTGCAATGTCAATTCTTCTTACAGAATCCTCTCGGTGTTGTGGAGTGTTAGATATCCGCATCAGTACTTTGGCTACTACCAAATAATGATCCGAGTCTATGTTGGCCGCTCGGAACGTTCGGACATCCAAGATATTGGAGGCATGTCTGGCGTCGATCGCAACATGGTCAATTTGGTTGACGGTTTGTTGATCTGGGGACCGCCAGGTCCCCTTGTGTATGTTGAGGTGTGCTTGCAATGATGACATTTCGCCCCGCCGCAAAGTCGATTAGCCTGAGTCCGTTTCCGGAGGTGTTGTCGTGCAGGCTGTGCTCTCCGACTGTTGAGCCAAAGATGCGCTCCCTTCCGATTTTGGCGTTAAAGTCGCCAAAAATTATCTTGACTTCGTATTTCGGGCACTTATCATACGTCATCTCAAGAAGATCGTAGAATGCTTCTTTGGCTCTTTCGTCTTTCTCCTCTGTCGTGGCGTGAGCACAGATCAGCGTGATATTTTTAAATTTGGCTCTAATGCGAATTGTTACTAGGCGATCGCTAACATTGCGAAATCAACAGACTTCTTGCCTAAGTTTTCCTCTAATCACAAATCCACATCCAAATAGCCGCTGACTCCGCTCTCTGCGGCACTCGCCGAAGTAGATGTCACAGTTTTTAGTCCTTCTTGTGCCTTCTCAATCCCATCGCACTTCCTGGATGGCCGTAATGTCGGATTTGTACCTATCCAGGGTATCTGCAAGTTGTTCGGGTGCACGCGGTCTGTTTAAAGTCCGGACATTCCACGTGCAGATCCGAAGCTCGTTGTCCTTATTTCGTTTGCTAGGGTCGTCAACATTTGCATCATATATATCCGAGGCTTGTCGTTGCTCCGTAACATAATCTTTTTTCCTTGGTTGGGTAGTTAACCCCACGCACAACCCCCAGCCTGCATGGCCGGGCCTTTTTATGTACCCCTTGGACAAAAGGGGCCTGATATTACGGAGTCAGTAACCCACTTCGGGGGTTTGAGAGCTGCCGTTGACCCATTAAGGGCTCCTCCGCCACCATCTCTATTTCAACACCCTGACTAGTATTGAAAATCCTTAATGACCTCAGTTCCAAATACGTCGAAGTAGCTCATTAAGGTATCTGCCATGTTGACTGTTAACGCCACCGAAACTTGTCATCATCAATTATAAAATCAATAATTAATAATTATAAAGTTAAACAGAATTGTAGATAACCCAGGCCGATGGATGTCTGGCTTCCTAAAAAAATTATGGTAAAAGTTTAATACTTCAAGGCTTTCGAACAATTTTAAGCTTCACACATTGTTCAAGGCAATGTTTGCTTGAATTCTTTTTGAAGTTGCAACATTTACGTCACAAATGGCGCTGAAAATTATATGTTTTCTGCACGATTTAAACGGATCTCAATAATAAGCCGAAGCTGAGAACTAAGCCACAAAGAAGTGGTTTTGCAAAAAAATAAAACCCATGTCTTAAAGTGTAGATAAGTTCTATCGCTTTTCATTACATACTTGTTGCAATTGCTTTTTGAAATTGCGTTAAATTTCGCAAACTGCTGCTGTGTGTTAAGTCAACTTTTTAAGTTCGTGAATATCATGTTAGTGCCTTGTCTTCACTGTGCATTTGTAATTAGGAAGAGATTGATAATACTTGTTTTTATAGAATAAAGTTACGTCATAGTCAGTACAGCTTAGGTGTCAATATTTGCATTTAAGTTTGATATTTGTCTAAAGGTAACATTTATGTTCACCGCTGGCTTCATGAATATTCATAATAAAAGTCGATAAAGAGGCTGCCCAATATGAGCTGTTCGTGCCGAAAATTATATAAAATACAAATAAATCGCCAGTCGTCGGCACGAGAGCGTTGAAATGGAAAACTAGGTATATTACTAAAGGACCATTCGTATTGGAGCGACCAATATTCTCGAAACCATGACACGTTATTCACATGACATGACACTATATTTTGATCGTCGATGCTAGCGAATTTCAATTGGAAAACTACAAGCACATCTTAATGGCACTCAGATTTTTAGGTTAAGTTCGAACTAATGTTGTGAATTGTGACTAAACTTTGACAATTCGCGACAAGAGTGTTATTGTTCGCGGCAAAAAGTGTGCAATTCAAAATTTGGTTATGAAAACCTTGCTGGAGCTTGTTTTCTTAATTTATTTTGTTGAACTAATCAAATATCCGGCTCTAGGAATACTAGGGGAACGGGGCGCACAAATGACCAAACTAATTTGTGTATTTGTTTTTAACTCCATCTCATTTACAATATTCAGCAATTATTAAAAACGTAGTTTGCCAGTGCATCCCTTAGTTTCGTGGACAAAGTGAAGTTGGTTTTAGTTATACATAATCATGAAATTATGAAAACATTCAATTTCGTAAAAATAATGTCAGTTTCAATATCCTGCGACAGTTTTTTTTATTGTTATTTGATTTAGTAAGACAAAACAATCTGTGGCCTATTTCCCCAACTTACAAATTTGTATTTACGAGTACAATCATTTTTTAACAAAATTTGTGATTTTGTTGATTTATGTCGTTTCACCGCACCGTGGGTATTACAAATTTGTAGTTGTATTTTACAAAGGGAAATTTGTGGGAATATTTCCATTTTCGTTTCACCAAAAGTTATTTATAGTTGTAATTTACAAGTTACAAATTTGTGAAAAGTTGACTTATTTGTGAGTTTACGTTTCACCAAAGAAAATTATTTTCAAATTTTATGTAGTAGCTATGTGAGAATATTTTATCTGAAAACCCAATGATTTTTTTTTTTTTTTTTTTTTTTCTATAAATAATAACAACTACTAACTTACTCTAACTTACAAACTAATTTGGCAATAGTTGCATAACATATGGATTTACTGACAATGAACATTTTTCAAAAAACTTACATGCCAGGGTGTTAATTTTATCCACCACAAAGTCGACGTTTGACATATTATGTAGTTCAGATGTGGAGAAATGCCACGGCAAGCCGAGAATCATTTTAAGGATCTTGTTTTGCATGATTTGCAGCTTATTAATATGAGTGCGTGCGCAATTATACCAAACAGGGGAACCATAAACCATAAAGGCCTGAAATATGACTTTGTATATTATCAGCTTATTTTCAAGGTTAAGTGTAGATCTCCTATCTATAAACGGATATAATATTTTGATTAGAATTCCAGCTTTACTTATTACATTTCTTATGTGGCAACTATATGTCAGGGTTTTGTCGAAAGTGATGCCAAGATATTTGACATTTTCTGTCCAAGGGATGTTACAACCGTTGAGATTAAGACTATTATTCGGAAGATAGCGGGGAAGTCTTCTACGCGTAAAAAAACATGGCTTGAGTCTTACTTTCGTTTATTTTTATTTTCCATCTATGGAAATAGGCACTGAGCATAGAGAGTCCTTGTTGAAGGTTTGAGCAGATATTTGAGCGTTGCTCATGCGAGCTATAAATTCCAGTATCATCAGCAAAAATTGACGAAAAGCAATTCGGAAGATTGGGAAAATCTGCCATATATATGTTATATAAAATCGGCGCAAGCACCGAGCCTTGGGGGACTCCTGCAGTAATTTGTTTCTCTGTGGATGTCACAGAGCCAACGTGTACTCTAAAGCTGCGTCCATACAAGAAGTTACGTATTAGCGTAGTCAAGGCGGTAGGAAAACATTTTATGAATAAGAGCATCATGCCAGACAGAATCAAAAGCAGATTCTATGTCAAGCAACACAAGTGCAGTAGATTTTTTCATAGTGAAGTTAGCTTTTACATGTCTAGCAATTCTCAAGACAGGGTGAGCAGTACTGTGACCAGCTCTGAAACCAAATTGCTGGTTTTTTAATAATGAGTTATCGTCGATAAAGTAAATAAGCTTTCTTTTAATAATTTTTTCTAAGATCTTTGCTAGATTGCTTAGAAGGCTAATTGGACGGTAGCTGGAGGGATCATTAGGAGGCTTTTGAGGTTTCGGAATCGCAATTAATTTTGCTACCTTCCATGCCTGTGGAAAGTACTGTAGCTTGAGACAGCCATTTATTATGTAAATGAGATAAATAAGTCCAACTCGAGGGAGATTTGCAAGGCACAAGTTGGAAATCCCATCAAGACCAGGTGCTTTCTTGATTCGAGAAAGTTTTATTATATTTTTTATTTCTTTAGGTCGAACGTACCAACCAGAAGATAGTATGTGAGCAGTTGAATCAAGTTGATTAACAGAACTTTCAACCAGATTTGTTGTTGTAGGGTTACTAAGATTTGCTGCAATCGTGAAGTTTGAAGCAAATTTTTGTGAAAGAATTTCAGCTTTTTCAGCGCTCGTTATATAGCTAGTGTCATTTTGTTTAAGAACTGGAATCGACTTTTTCTTGCATTTTATTATCCTTGTGACGTTCCAGAATGGCTTTGAACATTTTTCCAAACCTTGAAGAAGTTTGTTCCATTTCATATTCCTGTGCTTTTGTATAAAGTATTGAATAAGCTTGTTTAGATACCGGAGCTCAAATTTGTAGTAAGGTAATCTGTAACGTAACCAATTTCTGCGTGTTTTTTTTCTCTTTGAAATCGTATCTAATATGTATGATGGAATCTTAGATTTAGCATTGATAGTGGGTAAATGAGGAACTGAGACGTCAACGCTATCTTTTATAGCATTTGTTAAAGTCATTATCATGGAATCTATGTCAATATATTGCTGAATGTCTGCAAGTGATAATCCAGGTAAATTACCAATTTTTGTTTTAATTGTGTTTTGAAAAGTTGTTTTGTTCATGGCTTTGAAGTTATAACGCAGATTTTCACTTATTGTTCCAGTAACGAGGAGCTCAACAGCTACTGGTAAATGATCAGATGAAAGGTCATTTATTACCAGTGGCTGGGAGATAATTTCCGAACTGTTGGTTAAGAAAAAGTCAAGAACTGAGGGATTTGCTCTTACTCCTACAAATTTTGTTTCATATTGAAAGTAATCGAAAAAAGTGGTCTGGGTGCGACCCACAAGGTCCACACGACTAACATCCCAGTGGGACAATGTGATTTATGCGATTAGTGGGAAATTTTGAAATGTGGTTAACCATAAGATATGGTTAAGAATTATTTAATATTAAAAAATGCTTTTTAATATTGTTCATGGAAATTAAATGTTGTTAAATACAATAGTATTATCGAAATGTTCACCACCACTGACGATTTAAACGACGAAGATACTCAAAATGCTGAAAATTTTGATGGCCGGGCTTCCTTAGAATATTTTTTAAATCACTTTTCGTAAGCAAATATCATATTAAATAACGAGACTTGAACTTTAAATGAAATATATGTTTATTTATTTTATTTTTATTTTTAGTATTCACTTAATTTTAAAGTGTTTTCTTCCAACACTTTTATCTTCTCTTCCAGCTCCGCAGTCCCCTAGCCGCGTTCCTTTTTCAAGGCATTCAACTGCAAATTATATATTTCGAATTGAAGCCTCCTTTTCTTCAATCGAAGAATATCCGCTTGGTCAGTTAGCATTTTGTTGTTGCGCTTGGGCTTTTTTGATGATACTTGAGGTTTGATTGAATTAAAAAATACGTTCATATATTTTTAAAAATAATTGTGAGAAACAAGCATTTGCATTTACCTTATTTCGCCTTCAATATCCCCCACGTTTGCGCACTGGGGTGGCAGTACCTCTTCAGTAGGTACTGAAGAGGACTCATCAACTATGCCTTGAACTGTTGGCGATTCTTTACCGAAGTTACGGTCACCTGTAAAGGAAAGCCAGCAAGATCAAAATATCACAACAATTCTTAACGTTGAGAGTGCTCACTTTAGCCACTAAACCTCTTAGTAACCGAAAGGGTATCCTTCAGATGCGGTGTTGTTCGTGGATCGTCCTCCCACACCGCCCCAACAAGTTACATGAAACGAAAAAAATACACAATCAGGAAAATAAAGAGTGACTAAAATCTATACTTACCAGTGGCGTGGCGTCCATATAACACGATTCCTACCGTCTTCCCATTTAAAAATCCACCAAAAGTAAGCACTATCTGCCAAATAAATATATGAAAAATGAAACCCGTCCCGTATTTTAATTATAAAATAAAATCTACGCACACACTCACACATAAGCTATCGAATAAGTTTAATATTTTCATTCTACCTCTCGTCTGTATCTTCATACTTCATTCAAAAATCAAAATTCAACCACATTCCACAATCCACAAATCACAAACAACAAACCAACGAAGAGTCACAAAAATACTCTTAGTAAAAAGTTTTCAACTACCGCTGCTCTCTATAATAGAATAAAAAATATTTTTCCGTCTTATTTACTTGTTTTATATCCCTTTCTTCTACAAGCATTGCGGTTCCGATCCTCTTTGTTCAACACCCGCTTTTATATTCAAAGAAAAAGACGCTACATTTCGTCTTATAAACCAAATCTCACGCTGAATACTTGGAATTGTTTCATTTCATTCTCCCTTTTGCGATTAGCATTGCGTTTCAATCGGAAGATATCAACATGTTGCAGGAATGCAGGTGCTACGTTTGACTCGTTTTTTTTGCAACATTGTGTCTAATAACACGGTGTTCTTTGACTTATTTCTTTTTTCTTATCACATAATATCTGAATGTGTTATGTGGGTTGATTCTTGATTTTGAATTTGATGTTGATATTGATATGCGTGTTGATGTAAGAAGTTGAGCTTTAATTTTTCTCTCTTGTGATAGTTAATAGTTCGTACAAATTTATTGTTATACTTTTGTCTTATGAAATAAAATATGGTAGAATATTATGGCAATTTGTCAGCAGAGTAAATTCAGCATATCGCTTAAGAGAAGTTCATGTCAAATAAAATACCGACACTTGTTTTTTTTTTAAGCAGGAATTCAAATTTTAATTTAGAATCAGTTGGAATTTATTGACAGACTGCGTTGCACAAGTGCAATAACTTGAAAAAATCTAGTGTTTTGTAAAGCCAATTTGATAAAATCTTAAATTAAAATAGTGAAAAGTTAGATGTGAAAGTGAAAGTGAAGGTTAATGTGTAATTTTTTAGTTTCTTTTATTACCAACTTACTGATAAAAACATTTTAGCTTCTTAATTTTAGTGCAGTTTTAGTTTTTTTTTGGAAATGTCTTTGATTAGTGTAGATTGCTGTTTAACTGATTTCCTCCTGGAGGATTCAAATAGTTTTAGTAAGCTATCTTTTCTTGATAAAAAAAAAGTTATAGACGTAGGGCGCTCTATGCCTTTTATAAATATTAATTACCAAAGGAGAGATGGTTTTGTGACACATTTTAATGTTTCCTTATACCAAAAATATAAGTGGCTAACTGGGAGTTGCAAGCTTAATAAAATGTTTTGTTTTCCTTGTCTTCTTTTTTCAAACTCCGCCAGTGTTTGGAGCCGAACGGGTTTCACTGATATAAATAATTTAGTTAATTCTTCGAAAAAACATATTAAGACAGAAAAACATATTCGTTGCTGTTTATCCCTACACGAATTCGGCACGAATCGCATTGAAACTTCTTTAGGAAATTCTTTCGTTGTTCATAATAAAAAAGTAGATAAAAATCGGAAACTAATTGAACGTTTTATTGACACGGTCATTTTATTAGGCAGACAGGAGTTAGCATTTCGCGGTCATGATGAAAGGTCTAGTTCAGATAATCGTGGCAATTATGTCGAAGCGGTTTATTTTTTATCTAAATATGACACTTTATTGGAATCCCATTTAGAGCAGTGTTCAAGTACACACAATCCAATTTTTTCAGGTTTATCCAACGATATTCAAAACGATTTGATACATAGTATCGCGGCGGTTATTAAATCCGAAATTAAAACGGAAATCAAGGATGCTTGGTTCGTGTCGATTATGATCGACGAAACACCAGATTTGAGTCATAGGGAACAACTGAGTGCCATATTTCGGTACTTGTCAGAGGATGGTATACAAGAAAGATTTCTTGGATTTTTTGACGTTAGCGCAAGTCGTAATGCAAATGAGTTATCCAATCATATATTTAAAATTCTTGAAACATACGACTGCAAGGAAAAGTTAATAGGACAATCCTAGGATGGTGCCGCAGTTATGTCCGGCGAGGGGGGTGGTGTTCAAAAGAAGGTCCTTGATGAATGCCCGATGGCAAATTTTATTCCTTGTTATGCACATGTTTTAAATTTAGTACTATCCCGATCTCTAGAAAACATAGCAGAACTTAAACTATTTTTTGGCTATACTAATAGCATCGTTCGATTTTTTAATAAATCCACAAAGCGGTCCAATCTTTTAAAACAAATTTCCAATCGACGCATGCCAGGAGTATCGGAAACTCGATGGCATTATCATTCAAGAATAATAAACGTAATCTTTAACTGTAGAATAGATATAATTGAAACTTTTAGTAAAATAATAAATGACTCTAGGGAATGGGATACTGACACACTTTCGATGGCAGGAAGTTTATTAAATAAATTAGAGAGCAAGGAATTCTGTTTTTTGCTTCATACCCTTTCTGAAATATTTGCAAAGACCGATGTATTATTTAATTTAATTCAAAAAAAACAAACAGACGTTAGTTATGCCAAGCAAGAAATCGAACGTTTTGAGTCATGGATAAGCTCTGACTTTTTAAATATGTTTGAAGTTATTTATGACAGCGTAAATGATTGCATCGAACCTCCACGTAAACGCAGGTTGCTTGACTTCGATTTGAAGACGAATTATAAGCGCCTTTTTGTTGAAATTAAAGACAATATAGTTAGCCAAATAAATGCCAGATATAAATCATTTAGTAATCTTACATTTTTGGATTTACTAAATAATTTGAAGTATGACACTTTTTCTCGTTCCAGTCCAGATGTAAAAATATCTTCCCTAATTAAGTTTTTTCCTAGAATTTTTGACTTCACGGCATTAAAAAATGAACTTAATGTTTTATATTCTTCGTCGTCACTTCGGCAGTTTGAGGTTCTCGACCTTCACAACCATTTGAATAGTGAAGCATTGAAAGAAGTGTTCCCTCAAGTCTTAAACTTAAGTAGTTTACTTTTAACACTTCCCATTTCCGTCGCCTCCGTTGAGAGGTCTTTTTCTGCTTTAAAAAGAATTCATACTTATTTAAGAAACTCACAGGGCGAGGATAGGCTCTCTGATTTAACCCTCATATCGATAGAAAGAAGACTTCTTCTTAAAATTAAAAATAGACCAAACTTCTATGAAAGGGTATTGGCAGAGTTTATCAAAAAAGATCGTCGATAGCATTAGAATACAAATAATTATAAAGAACTAATATTTTAACAAAACTTTTCACTTTTTTTTTTTTAAGTGAGTGAATTTTAGCTGTTTTTAATTTTGATTTATTTTTATTGCTGACATTATTATTTGTATCGTTTTTATATTTTAACAAATATAAAGAATTATCCATATAATTCTTCTGAATTTTCTTATTTTAAAATTGCTATCCACATTATGCTGAATGTTTTTAAGTTATTGTATCATGCGTCTGTCAAGACCGGCTTCTTTTGAAGCGACTTTTGTTATGCTTTAAGCTCATTGTTGATTGAAATATTAATGTCTTGAAGTATAAAAAATGTGGCTAGAATATTTTTGCTAAGTCAATGTGGAATGCATATTATGTAGATACAATATCCCCATTAAAAATTATTTTATTTCAGGTTTTAAAGATTTTTATTTTTATATTTGACGTTGAAAAATTTACGTCTTCCCTTTTAAAATTATCCACGCCACGCCACGGTTGGTGTGTCCCATATGTGGTTCGAGCTGGATCTATTCGCCTCTGAAATTCTGGAAACGGATAAATGAAGTTAAAATAATAAACTTAACCGTGTTGATTCGCGAAATAAATAAGTTTGTGCAACAAATTGCATATGTCACCAGCTGTTTTGTTTGTCAAGTGTCATCGTTGACAATTCGGAGTATAGGGCACATTCACGATGGCTAATTATTGGCACGAGTTAATACTGCAACCTTTTGGTAGATGTTGAGAGCGGGAGATTCAAAATATGAATTGCCTGTTATGATTGGTAGGATCCAAGATCGGATGATGGGATTTTGGCCACTAGCGGGAAGGTAGTGTGGTTGTTGGTAGCTCCAAACGGATGATGGTCTGCTGAAGTTGGTTCATATTAAGTAAAGTCCCTGTACTGATCACACATCCGCCAGTGAAAAAAGTAGTGCGAAGATACGTAAAACGCAACAAATAAAACGAAGTACTAAGAACAAAAAAAGATATTAATTAAACAATTTTCACAAGACCTAAGTAGGCAGTGTAAAAATTTTTTTTGTGCATAAAATCAGTGGAAATTCCAATCTGTGAGTTTAGTTTAAGTTAACATATAGGATATTTTATTTTAAATTACCAATTTTTGAATAGGAAATATAGAGCAAGGCGTAGCACTAGTGAAGGTCAAGTGGCGGTCATAGACTATCAGTCAAAAGACACCCAAAAAGGAAGTCGTGACCGCCAATATTTTTAATCCTTGCATGGCCTGCAATATATAAGTGCATTGTGGTGCGAAATTTTGAAAACGCCGAAATATATGTTTGAGACGACTTACGTGGTACATCGGCCATCGAAGTCTCCTGCACGTTGGTGCTCCAAGGGGTCGAAAACCCATCACGTTTTTTTTGACGTCACAACGCCTATTGCATTGGTGTGCCTATTGAGGAACAAAAATTATTCATTAAATTTTAAAATGGAATATTATATGGCGAACCGTCAACAATTATAGTGTTAAGAAAATTTGTTTACACTAGTAGGTACAAGGTGGCGCAAAAGTAATCCTCCTATCAGAAAATGCTATAAATTTTGCGATTGGCCCCTAATGTCAGTTCTGTTTTGACATTTGTGTAGTAAACACATGCGAAATACACGTTAATAAACAATGTTACGCTACACTGCTCCAGAACGCGGAATATTGGTGACTATTTATTAGAGCAATAATCGGTCGGTGACTTTGCCACAACGTGAATTTCGTCGCAGATTTCCTACCCGTCCAACGCCTACTGATGAAACACTGCGACGTTTAGCGGCTTGCCTCGAAGAGACTGGCACAACACGAGATGCTGCAGGCGTGGCAGACCCCGGAGTAGCCGTTTTGCAGAGAATATTGCTGCTGTAGCCGAAGATGTCATGGAAGCGCCGTCGACATCGACCAGACGACGTGCCACGCAAATGGGTATCAGTCGATGGTCTTTACAGCGAATTTTGGTACAAGATTTGGAGATGTTTCCGTACAAAGTCCAGACGGTGCATCAGCTGTTAGCTGCTGACAGCCAATCGCGTCTAACATACGCTCAAGCCATCCTTAATCACCACCAAGAGGAAGATGATTTTTCATCAAAAATAATCATGAGTGATGAGGCCCATTTCCATCTTAACCGGTACGTAAATAAGCAAAATTTACGCATCTGGGGCACTGAAAATCCGCGTGTAACCCACGAAGAGCCATTACACCCGCTCAAAGTCACTGTATGTTGTGCTGTTTTCGCTGGAGGAGTCATCGGACTTTTTTTCTTCGAAGACGTCGCGGGCCAAACGGTTACTGTGAATGGTGAGCGCTACAGAGCAATGATCAACGAGTTCTTTTTGCCGCAACTTGATGAATTGGAATTGGAAAACATGTGGTTCCAACAGGACGGTGCAACGGCACACACTGCACGTGCCACAACCGATATGCTGAAGGATGCATTTCCCGGGCGCCTAATCTCCCGTTTTGGCGATTTGCACTGGCCAGCAAGATCGCCTGATTTGACCGCTCCAGACTTCTTTTTGTGGGGCTTTTTGAAGTCGCGGGTTTCTGTCAACAAGCCTCAGACTCTTGCAGCTCTTAAAGACAATATCCGTCAACAATGTGAGGACCTATCGCCGGAAGTTTTGGCCAAAGTGATGGAAAATGCCATAAAAAGGGCTCAAATGACAATCAACTGTGGCGGCGGCCATTTACATGACATCATATTCTCGACTTGATGTAAAAAAAATTAAAAGACCAAATAAAAAACATAGGGACGGGCTACAGTCCGCTTCGGTGAACTGTTGGATACCCTATTCTTATTCCTATCCCTCATAAGTGGGCGTGACAAAAGTCTAAGTATGGTTGAATTGTTAAGAACGCTCTACATATTTTGTTATATAACATTTAAATGATTTTAGCGACAAAAAAAAAACGCTCCCTAGCTCAAACTTGGGTGTTTCAATAAAATTGTTTTATTTAATTGTGGGCGTGTCAGTAGGCGGATTTAAAAAAAATTAACACATGAGAATAAAGGGCCGCTAGAGAGTATATATTATAAATTTCAGCTCCCTAGCTCAAACTTTGAACTTTCAAAAAAAAAATAAAAATTAATTGTGGGCGTATCAGTGGGCGGATTTTGAAAATTGTTTATTCCGAGTAATTTTAGGAGTCATAGATCATATATAAAAAATGTCAGCTTTCTAGCTCAAAATTCGATTTTTTCCAAAATTTGGTTTTTTTGATTTTGTGGGCGTGTCTGTGGGCGGATTTCAAAAATTCGTAAACTTGATTATTTCGGGACCCTAGAGAGTATATGGTTAAAATTTCAGCTCTCTAGGTCCAGTTTAAAGGCCTAATTTTTGGCTACAGACGGACGGACGGACGGACATGGCTAGATCGACATTACTATCGATGCTGATCATAAATATAGTAACTTTTAGGGGGCTACGGGCAATATTAAGGTATGTTACAAACTATGCGTCAAAATTAATATACCCTTAGAATAGGGTATAATAATCCACAAGAAGAGTCAAAGTTTTTAATTTTTTTTTTTAAATTACAGCCAAAAAACATCGGAAGGTTATTTTTGCGCCACCTTGTATAAGAAAATAAGCGTGTTTTTTTTTTGTTAAATTATTTTTTTTAGTAAATTATGTTTTTTTTGGTTAAGTTTTTTTTGGGACATACCTACATAGTTCCTGTTTGGTATTAACACCAGGACATCTTGGAACAAAGAGTATCAACTTGGTTCATTTATACGCGTTTTCTCTAACCTCAATTAAGTTCTCCCTGGGTTTATTTAGTTCATAGAGTTAAGGTGCGCCTCTTCGAAACCTACATCGAGCTCGATTTAGGTAAGAATTCAGTAAAGGTGAGGGATAAGGACTGCATAGGGCGAGAACAAAATATTGGTTAGATTTTTGTTGCGAGTTTTGCAAAATTTTGTTTCAAGATTTTTTGTTGTTGTTAAGGGTTACCATCATATCGTTTATTTTTGAGAGTTTTTGTTCATGGTAAAGATATCATATAGAGTTACCATGCTATCATTTATTTATTTTGATTAAATTTTCTTGGTTAAGGGTTACAATCCCAATATTTTTTTGTCAAAGTTTATTTATTTTTTTTTGATTTTGTTATTTATTTATTTTGGTATGTTTTGTTAAGAATTACCACCTTATTCTTTACTCTTGTTAGAGTTTAATTTTGTTTATTTATTTTTTTTTATATTTCCTTATTTTGGGTAAGGAAATACATTTTTTAAAGGATTAATATCCTGATATTTATTTCTTTTGTAAATAAAAAAAATAGTTTGTTTGATTAATATTATCTAGGGTTACTATACAATCTTCTTTGCTCGTTAAAGACCATTTTTGTCATGGTGACTCTAGTTTTTCATTACTTATATATTTTTGTTAATTGTTAGGTTATTTAAATAAAAATCACGCTATTGAAACTGAACGCGTTCTCTTTTGAGGATACTTGAGCACACGATGATGTGTTGAGATTTTCTTATCCAGGGGGTGGACTAAGGTAAGCTAAAAATATCTCGGCAGATGACTTAACTGCGAGGATACACACATTATGGGGAAGTTCTGAGGCCAATGAACTTCCAGGTTGGGTGGGTATTGGCCGCGCTCATAACACCTAAGAGCGCTTCTCAAAGTTGTAACCGTCCGTCCGCTGTCAAATTGCATAATTTTTTTTCTCGGCACGATTTATGTTTTGTCAATAGGTGCAGTTGATTTTCGGGAACAAGAATCCCCCCATTCTGACGAGCTCAGCCGTGCAGAGCCAGCGTGCCACGTTTCCGGAAGTCGACATTCTCTCCAAAAATCCCAAATTTCCCTACCTTGCTTCCTCATCCGGTCATCCTACCCCTTTTTGAATTCCAAACTGCCTTTCCACTCCTGTTCCTGCCTATTACACCGATAATATCAAAAATGATATTATCGAGATTGGTTAAAATGCGACTAGTGCCACCTTCTTCTTTGAATTATCAAGTTTAAGCTAAAATATAAAAAAAAAATTAAAAAATTAAATTGATATGTACCTACATTATTATGTACTTACCAGAGTAGCCCGTTTTTAATTTTGCCACGCAATATCTCAAAGATATTTCCAATCCTTTCCATTTTGAATTAAGAGGATAATGAAATTAAAATATCTTTCCACGCGTTTACTTCACCCAAATAAAACTTCTTTTCTCTAATCAAGGAGACAAAAAAAAAAATCTTATTTTGCCCATTCATTTTAATTCCGGGATTGCACGACGATATTCCACAAATTTGTGAGAAAACACTTGTAGATTACACATTGCACAAAAACCCGGTGCAACCGGAATTTTTACACTTGTAATCAAATTGTTTATTCTTACAATTTTTTTTGTCTAATCACAAATTTGTGGGTTCATATATTTGTATTTGGTGAAACGGAAAACCAGATTACAAATTTGTAATTGTGATTCACAAGTACAAATTTGTGGTTGTTATTTGTAGTTTGGTGAAATAGGCCCCTGATTTAAAAAAAAATAAAAAATATTAAGAAATATCTTGGAAAACGTACCAGAACGTCTTGGGGCAAAGCGGACTCCCAAAATGGACGTTCTAGTTCGCCTTTTCAACTTTGTTTTCATTCACTACTTGGTTTCATTAAAGATGGTCCGAACAAACATTCGAAAAACCTTCCATTTAATAACTAACCAAGAAAAAATGCGATATTTTAAAATGTTACCTTATGTAAAGTTTTAGTTTTTAAGTATACAAAAATATAGATACAATTGCGGTGGCGATTGTTCATGAAATGTTTGAATTTCTTTCGAATGTGTTTTTAAGAAATCTCCTTCCTACCTAAGTTATTTCTTATTTCCTATTTTCAGCTACAATTTAAAACTTTTAACCAGTTTTAGCTCAATTTTGGTATTTTCTTTCCTTAGAATCGGAGATTATATCTATCCATTTTGTTGCAGTTTTATATCATACTAGCTGTACCCGGCCGGCGTTGCCCGTGCTCAAGAGTCTAAATACTCGGTGTTCACTGCGCCTAACAAAAAGAAATACTTGTCTTTTTTTGATGAGAAACAAAATTGCAAGTCAAACTTGGTGGACCGATTTTGACCAAAATTCACAGAAACATATTCAAGTCAATACCAAAGCTTGCCTGATTTGAGCTCAATCGGTTCCGTGGTTAAAGGGACTGCACATTTTTCTGCGCTTTGCTTAGCCCGATTACGCTACTTGGTTGCTCCGCTAGGGGTAGGTGCTAGTTGCCTGGCAGGCGCCTATGTCTATGGCTTTTTATACCCTATTCTAGGGGTATATTAATTTTGACGCATAGTTTGTAACATGCCTTAATATTGCCCGTAAACCCCTAAAAGTTACTATATTTATGATCAGCATCGATAGTAATGTCGATCTAGCCATGTCCGTCCGTCCGCCCGTCCGTCCGTCCGTCCGTCGGCAAAAATTAGGCCTTTAAACTGGACCTAGAGAGCTGAAATTTTAACCATATACTCTCTAGGGTCCCGAAATAATCAAGTTTACGAATTTTTGAAATCCGCCCACAGACACGCCCACAAACTAAAAAAAACAAAATTTTGCAAAAAATCGAATTTTGAGCTAGAAAGCTGAAATTTTTTATATATGATCTATGACTCCTAAAATTGCTCGGGATAAAAAAATTTAAAAATCCGCCTACTGGCACGCCCACAAATAAATAAAACAATTTTTTTGAAAATCCAAAGTTTGAGCTAGGGAGCTGAAATTTATAATATATACTCTCTAGGGGCCCTTTATGCTCATGTGTAAATATTTTCAAAATCCGCCCACTGACACGCCCACAATTCATTTTTTATTTTTTTTTGAAAATTCAAAGTTTGAGCTAGCGAGCTGAAATTTATAATATATACTCTCTAGGGCCCCTTTATGCTGATGTGTTATTTTTTTTTAAATCCGCCTACTGACACGCCCACAATTAAATAAAACAATTTTATTGAAACACCCAAGTTTGAGCTAGGGAGCGTTTTTTTTTGATAAAATCCTTTAAATGTTATATAACAAAATATGTAAAGCGTTCTTAACAATTCAACCATACTTAGACTTTTGTCACGCCCACTTATGAGGGATAGGAATAAGAATAGGGTATCCAACAGTTCGCCCAAGCGGACTGTAGCCCGTCCCTATGTTTTGAATCGAACAACAACACAAAAGAAAGAAACTTCGATTTTTATTTTCTTTCAATCGATTTGTTATGCGCACGGTTTAACAACATGCAGCAATTCTAATTTAATGTCAACAACGAAATCGACCAACATATACAAAACTGGGAATATAGCGCCACCTATAAGAATGCAACTTAATTATAAATATGTATTTTGAATTTTACAATATTAGCTCCCATTAGTGAACGCGATATTTTGTGTGTTTCATACACACGCTGCAACTGATCATTTTGGCGATGTAAAACTATATCTCCTGCTTCCAAATTTTCTTCAACCATTACAATGACAACTTCATCGATTGTTGGTGCACTGAAACGTCTCGCATGTTGTCCTACTAACAGGAGTTTGTATTCAACCGTGCATTGGTATTGGAATGCTACCCGCCGCAATTCTACATTCACGACGATTCTTCTTCTTCGTTGGTTTTCATTTATTTGAACGCTATGCTGATGACGATTATGTTGTTGTCTATCTCGGTCTCCAGTTCGGACGACTGCACGTTGTTCTTGCGATATTCTTTCCCGAAGTTCCGACACCCCCTATTTCATCCTGTCAAAGTTTTGTTTTCGAGATAAAAAGTAGCATTCGTCCTTCCTAGGGCCCAAACGAAACCGTCAAGCTCAAAATCGTTAAAAACTAACCATTCTGTCTCGAGTTATGCGCATGAAAACTGAAAACGCCTCAACAACTGCTGTTGCCTGTCATTATTGTCCACGTCATCTCAATCAGCCCTAGATTTCAACTTACTCACACATAGGTACTAATGCAAGGATCCTGAAAATACTTGACAAACAAAAATGAAGGATTCAAACACCATCCAACAATTCAAAGTATCGACTCCGTTTCAAAAAGTTACTTTGTGTAACATAACAAACATAAACAAACTTATCTATATATACAAGGTGGCGCAAAAGTCATCTTCCTATCGGAAGAAGCATAATTTTTGCAAATGGCGGCAAATGTTCATTCTACTTTGATATTTGTGAAGTTAACTGATACAGAAAAAACTTAAGTCACCAATTAACATAATCCAAAAGCAGAACCAAAGTTTTTCATTCATAAAAAAAATTACAGCGAAAGAACATCGGGTGACAACTTTTGCGCCACCTGACAACTTTTGCGCCACCTTGTATAAAAGAAAGTGTCCGAAGCGATGTAACCGCATAACTCGAGATTGGCCGAACCGATTTTGATGATTTATACTTTGTTGGAAAGGTATTTTCTCAGCACGGGTTTTAGAAGAAAAAAAATCTAAATTTCAAAATGGCTTGTTTTGACCACCCAGCGTGTTACGACAGGTTTTTTTTCGATTTCTTTTAATTTTTTTTTTTTTCATTTTGTATTTATTTATTTTGGCAACAACCAAATAAAGAATCACATTTGAATGTAACATATCGTATCGCAATTGAACTGTCAGATAGACACGCAACGTAGCGCCATCTATTATCGATCAATGGAGAAGCCAATTTTGTTTCATGTTTGGTGGCGCTGTCGGATTCGGATTTCTTCATTGCGATTTTGTGAGTTTTTGTGAATTAAAATTGATATGAGAATATATCTATATCTATTTATATATATATGTATATAAAAATCAATCCATATTTGCGTTTGTTGCCGGTGTTTGGCCAAACGCGTTAACCGATTCCAATGAAATTTTTTTTTAAAGAAAGGTGACGTCTATACGAAGGATGTTATGTATGTGCGATGTCTGTATCTGCATCGGTGTGTAAATTATGTGTTTCTTAAAAAAGAAAAAAAAAATGACAATGTATTTATACACTGTGTGTTTCATATGTAGGTATCATGTGCTTGGAAAAAAAACAAATTTAAGTGAAATAATAAAAAGTTTTTTTGTGTAATATTTTCTATATATAAAAATCAATCCATATTTGTGTTTGTTGCCGGTGTTTGGCCAAACGCGTTAACCGATTCCAATGAAATTTTTTTCCATGAAAGGCGACGTCTGCACGAAGGTTGTTATGTTTGGCTATATCTGCATCGGTGTGTGAGATATGGGCATTTGAGTGAGTACACATGCATATGTGCATATGCGTGTAAATTACGACGCAGATACAGAGACCATACAGACGTCGCTTATTTTGTTATCCGAACAAGCATATGAAATAGGGAGACCACACGAACGTTTCAAGCTTATTGCGGAATTTGTGCGCACTTTCATTCTTGAGATATCGTGTGTTCAATATTTTATTTAAATAACTCTTATTGAAATTTTTTGCATTTTTTTGTGAATCGGACATCGGAAAGTTGCTTTTCCAACATTGATAACAATCGGTGTGGAAGTGAATGAAAAGTGATTCAATCGAAGTTTTTTATTTTCGCTTTGTTGTTTGATTCGCAGAAGTAAGGTGACATAGGCGCCTGCCAGACAACAAGCACCTACCCTAAACGGAACAACGAAGTTGTGTGAGCGGCCTAAGCCATGCGGAGAAAAACGTGCAGTCCCTTTCACCGGTTGAGCTCAAATCAGGCAATCTTCGGTATTGGCCTGAGAGTGTTTCTGTTAACTTTGGTCAAAATCGGTCTTCTTTTTTTAGGCGCAGCAACATAGATACGCCGGATACCCGCTATAGACAATTATAAGGAAGTCTAATCGAACATATTGGCCAATAGAATTCTCGGGCACGGTTAAAGCCGGGCAGATGCAGCTAGTTAGGTATATTTAAAAAAAAAATTCAAAATTGTTGACAACAGCAATTTGCTTGGCAAATAATTAAAATAATTGACAACAAAAATTGTTTTTAAAATTTTAAATATTTTTTTTTGTATTTGAAGTGTCACTACTTACTCGATTTCTACCCAGTTTTTTTTCCCCAAAGTACATTTCCCAATACAAACTTTTTGGTAGTCCACCATTATCACTTAGTGGTATAAAAATTAGTTATGAACCTATTCTCATACCTACGGAATATACATATAAAATTTCATCAAAATCGGTCAAGCCGTTTCGGAGGAGTATAAACACTAAAACTGTGACACTGGATTTTTATATATTAGATAAAGGGTCTTTCATTAGCAGCTTGACAACTTCAAACTTTCATTTTGAACGCACCCTTAAACCGATTGCAGAACTGTCAATGTCAAAATATTCAGTAAAGTCAACATTTTCATCATAGTGCAGTGCACAAAGAAACAGCGTTTACAAATAATTAAAATTTACTACCGAATCTTCGAGTCGGTGGTCGCAACTTTAAGAGTGTTAATGCCAATTTTCGGCCGTAATTCTCGTCACATTAGACAAGCAATTCATAGTCTAGTGAAATATGTGAGTCAGAATATTCGCTGCTTGATGTTGCCGTGCCAGTGAGGCTACGTTTTGCCCGAATTGTAGAGAATATGGCTGCCGTAAAGGCGTTTGTCGCAAATCAGCCAAATCAGTCAATTTCACGGCGTTCTCAAGAAGTGGGCCTCCCCCCAGCCCCAGATCTTCAATTTTTTTTAGGCGGGGCAAAAACTGAAAAATACCGCCCCCTCCCACTTATATTTATTTTTACCTCTATCATCTATATAATTTCAGCGATCAGATGTAAACTAATTGATTGACATTTGGACATAGCCTAAATACGCCTTCCGGAAATAATGCATCTATCCCTGTTCTTTCTGTATTAAGCCTATTTATTTGCAGATATATTGACATGAACGTGTGGGATATATATTTTATACACGGCACAGGATATGATTTAAAATAAAAATATGTATAATAAAAATAAAAATCAAATATATTATTGCATTTGTGAATTGAAATTACAATTTCACTCTTCGAACTTTTTGTTCAGCAAATAAATCTATGGCCTTGTCATAATTTCGATAAGCGTTCCTGGCTCATAGAAGATCGCAAATAATTTTTAATTAGCTTTAGTTTGCTAAAACTTCGCTCACAGCTTGCGGATGTAGTAGGAAGCGTAGAGTAAATTCGCAGGGCAATACAAATATTAGGAAAAGCATCCTGCAAATCATGAGCATAGATCTGTTGCAAGCTATATCACTATAAAACTGAGGTTGTTCTTGTTGTTACGAGAAGGAGGAAGCTGGTCGGGTTGACTCAGCCAGACAATCCAACTCTCCAATGAAGCAAAGTATCTGGGAGTCATTCTGGATAGCAAACTTCTTTGGTCCAAACATGTTGAGCGGAAGACTGCCAAGGCGCTGTCTGTTTTCTGGCAGTGCAAAGGCATTTTCGGCAAGACATGGGGCTTATCACCGAAAAGAGTCCTATTGATTTATACGGCTATGATAAGACCATTTATAGCATACGCATCGGTTGTTTGGTGGAATCAGCTTTCACGTAAATACGTTACTGCTGCTTCTGCCAAACTCCAAAGGCAGGTATGTCTCGACTGCACGGGGGCCTTCCCCAGCACGCCTGGCTCCGGCCTAGATGCACTATTGAACCTCCCGCCCCTTGATGTTTACATTATGGGTCAAAGCTATCTCACGTCTAAGAAGAGCTGGCTTTTGGTATAATTCGCACGGCAGTTTTGATGAACTTGCGCAACGGTTGTCCTTCGACTCCTGTCTTATGGATGTGCCGTCTGATGCGATGACACCGGAACTTCGGCTAAAGCGCAACTACGAGGTCGACTTTCCTCGCGTTCGGGACTGGCTCTGGCCGGACTCTGAACCTGGAAGGGAATCTAGTCGAATCTTCACGGATGGCTCCAACACCGATCAAGGATCTGGTGCTGGTGTCTTCATGGAGAGCGAAAACGTTAGACTTTTCTTTCCGTTAGGCAAATATGCGTCAGTCTTCCAAACAGAGACTTATGCTATCCTATTGGCCATGGACTATGGTTACGAGGAACATGTGGAGGGGGCGAAGTATCTGCGTCTGTAGCGACAGTCAGGCTGCGCGTATGGCCTTACTCAAACCCTTAAGTACCTAGAAAATAGTACCTGAGTGCAAGTTATCTCTGAATTCGGTCGGAAGGCTGAATTCACTTAAACTTGTCTGGGTCCCGGGTCATAACGGGATCACGGGAAATGAGATCTCCGATGAACTTGCTCAGAGGGGGACTTCTCAGGACCTGAACCAGCGATCTGTCTGCCTGCGTCCTCGGTCAGGGCTTCCATTGCCGGTTGGGTTTCCTATGAACACAATCGCCGTTGGCAGGTCTCTCCAGGGTGCAGACAGACTAAGGTAATTCTCCCCGACGTGTGTGGGAAGTCGGCGGCATTCTTGTTGTCTCTCAACAGAAAAGACTGCAGACAGACCACAGGCGGTCTTACGGGACACTACGTTTTTGCCAAACACCATAAGGTGCTAGGCCTAAGCGATACCACCAACTGCGAAGCCTGTGGAGAAAGCGACGACACTGCGGAACATTTTATCTGTGACTGTCCTGCTTTTGCTCGTTTCAGGTGGCAGGTATTTGGTGCGGATATGGTGAGTGCTGTAAACCTAAGCTCCTTATCATTGAAGCGCCTTCTGGTTTTTCTTAGAAAAACGAGTAAATTCCCACAGTAAAATGTGGTGTGTCTGCCTGGTAGTACAATGGACCAGTATAGAGTCTGAGTGCTCCGGTGCAGAAAGTCTCACACACACCAACAAAAAAAAAGAAGATATATGTATCACCAAATAAAAGCGGAGCTAGCTTTTTAAAAACGTAGAGTTCCTGGCAGAATTCAACGGTGCTTAAATCTCGCTCGTATTTTCGAGCCAGATCTGCTCCATTTCCATACTTTTGCAGTTCTTCAATTGGAATTTTCAAAATATTAGTACCAAATCCAAATTCAAATTCAGCATAATTTTTTTCTTTTTTTTTTGGATGAGAGAATACGTGAAACGTGATGTACCGTCAAGTGGTAGGCTATCACCACTTGGTGTGTCCGACTCACACGGATTAAACTCTCCCCACTTATGGCCTACAAACCACCCTGGAAACGCTCTTTGCATTACATCAGGGTGGTGCCGTTTCTTAGTCCGTAAAAGGACGCCGTCTTTTTAATCTTTTGTGGCCTAAGACGTCTGTGCCTGCTGAAACCCGTTTCGTGTTCTCATCGTCATCTGGTTTACGGCGGTGTCTTTGGTAAAAATACCTATTTCCGACTCTAGACTGTTTATCTCAGCTGCCCAGTGCCCATCTGCTACAGATGAAAAAGGTGTGGTAAGCATGGCAGGCTGCGCATATTAGCACAATCAAACCTCTTTTTAATTTCTGATATAATTCGATCAAATACCATCATTATTTCATTAGAAAATAGTTGAACAGGTTGGAGTGTTTGTAATTCGTCTTCACACATCTCATCGAAATGTTTTTTTCGTTTCGGAATTCGGTTGTTTTGCAAAATAGGGTCAACACCACTTTCTCCAGCCTCTTTTATCCAATATTCCATTGGAATTTGTCTCATTTTTTGCAATGTTTCTCGATTGATTCCGCCTAGAATATTCGCATAAATAGTTAAATTAAGAATATAAATTTAAAACCCTTTACCTATAGCAGTTAAGAGATGACCTGCCTCGTACTTAGCTTCTGGAGCATGAGAAGTTTGCTTAACTTCTTCTAAGGCTTCCGCTATTTCTGGCAAATTATTTAATAGGGCACTCACAGCAACATGTTTTGCCGACCATCTCGTCTGACTACTTCCTTTTAAATTTGTTTTAACGTGTTTTTTCATAATGTCCCACCTTTATGGATGACGGCCATATTGAACCGATTATCATAAGGTTGGAAACGACATTGCCCAATATCTAAATCATCAACTGACAATTTTTCTAAAATCTGTTGACAAATGTCCTCTCCTGTATTCCCAGCAACTTCTATGAAACCAATGAAATTTTATCGAACATTATCGTGTAGCATTTGGCTTCTTTGATGTCATTTAAAATGCTATTTCTAACTGTTTTTGCCTATATGTCAATTATTTCATTCTGTATTGTCTTTGATAAATATTATATCTACTTGTCCTTCTTTAAGTGTTCTAATTGAAACTAAAGAATTGAATTATGTTTGGCGGGCAAGGAAATTAAGTTCAAGAAGTTACCTTGACTAGGCTGGGGACATTGTGTGATGAGATCGACGAGGGATCAATTCGTACGCGCCTCGAGAATAATAAATGTTTGTGCAGCACGTCTCACTCCGCGCTCTGGGTATCGGTCGAGTTGATATGGCCATGCAATTTCTGTACTTGTACTATCATTTAATCCGTGGTCAAAGTTAAGTAAATGATGAGGTGTCCATTTGTCTGTAAAGTGTGAATTTGGCCGCCCTCTGAACTAGCCGTCCGGGGCATAGGCCCCGGCTTGGGCCCCCCCTAGATCCGGGCCTGCCTCTCCCAGACCACATTATGGCGAATTTTGCGTTAGGATCTTGGCCTACACCCTAACAAGATCAGACTGACTTAAGAACTAAAGCCAATGAGACATGATCATATGAAGCTACGTACGTCGTTCTCGAATTGGGCTCTAGACATGATGAAAATGAGGAATTTCATTGCAAAATCATCATCAGCGATGAAGCGCAATTTCGGTTAAACGGCTTCGTCAATAAACAAAATATGCGTTAATGGACAGGTGAGAACCCTCATGTGCTTCATTAAACAGCACCTCATCCGCAAAAAGTCACTGGTTGGTGCGGTTTTCATGCCGGTGGCGTCATTGGGCCGTTGTTTTTCGTCGATGAAAATGGCTGTCACATTACGGTAAATGGTATTCGCTACAGAGACATGTTGGAATGTTATATGTGGTTCCAACAAGACGGTGCCACAAGCCACACAGCGGGTGCAACAATCGAGTTGTTGAAGTTCGGTGAACGAGAAACGGACCCGTCTCGAGATCGTGTGATTTCATGCCTCTACACTTTTTTGTATCGGGCTACATTAAATCTTTCGTCTATGCCAACAAGCCGGCGACATTAGATTAGCTCAGAGCCAATATTGAACGAGAAATAGCGGCCGTATCGGTCGAAACCTGCGGCCGAGTCATCGAAAATTGGGTTCAACTTATCGACCTGTGGTGGACATATGAGCGAAGTCGAATTCCATTCATATTTAAAATAAGTTTTAATAATAAAAACACGTTGCTTAATAGTGTACCATCCATTTTAGCTAACGGGAATGTGAAGTAAACGGGTACCTACCTGAAAAAACTTCGGTGTAATCTAATTGATGTAAAAAAAAGTTGCGGACCTAGGTACAATTTTATGGCGAGTCCGAACGTCAAATTTGAGAAGCTTCAGGACAATTGATACTCTTTAATGTTTGTCAGACGTTCGCAACAGCTGGGGCAGTGGGAAAAGCTCTAGATTGGCCCGCGATTTGAACCGGGAACCTTTTGATTGGTAGTCCAACACACTAACCATCAGTGCCCACAATAAATGAAATTTATAAAAAAATATCGTTGTACAGCTTCCTATACCTTCAGATACAATTAAAATTTTGACTTGGTCATCGAAAGAAAGTCCCTAACAAGAGCTTATTGTTTATCAAAGGGAAAATAGAAACTACAACAATATCAATGATGTGCGGAAACACATTATTCAATTCAAGACAAACAGACAACCCAACGGCGCAATGCATCAATAAAACTAAAAAAAAAAATAATAAAGTTAAAAACTTTAATATTCATCGCCATTATATTCGATTGAAATCCGAAAGTTTTCGCACGCCTTATGTTTCGCTTTTATAATGCCTTTCATCCATTTTCAATTGAAAAACTTATTCTTTTCTCCAGTTGTTGTGTGTGTGTATAGGTCCTTGCAGTTAGGTATTTTCTTCCTTCCTTAGATGACTAGGCCCCTATCATACCGATACCAACTATGGTTGTGCATTTAGGCACTTTAAAGTTGAACTTTCTTCCCTTGCTTCTGTCTGTCTCTCTGCCTCGCTCTTTCTCTGTGAATTCAAGATTTTCTTTGTGTCCAATTAGAATTTTCTATTCAATTCCATTTCCAGCCCACTCTAAGCGAGAGACCTTATCGGATCGAAGAAAATAATATAAAAAAAAATCACTCCGTTCAAGTTAGCCGACGCACATGCGAATGCGATACACGATTTTCTCTACTTCATTTCTCTGAAATCGAAATTCCCCTGCTTTTCTAGGGGATGCTTGTTGCTTATACTTATGCTGGCGACTATCCTTGGTATATAAACAGGGTGGGTGCGTCGTGCGTGTGCCAAGGTTCCTCCTCAATATTTCCATCCGCACACAGTCGCAAATCCAATTGGAAACGCCTCCCATGAGGGCAGACACCAACCACCTGCTGTGCACTTGCTCTCAACAAACTGGTAAACCCTACACCGTGTCCGTCTAACCGGTCATCGTACTTCCACTACTACCAAGGCAATAAAGTGTTTGGCCTGCGTGTTTGGTTTCTTCCCCAAACACACACGCAAGGCTGCCTCTTTTCGCTAGCACACGTGAGTCGAACACGAACCAGAATGTATTTGTCAGATAGATTTCGATTTGGCGCGTTCCAATCCATCCACCATCCATATGTTGGGAGTAAGAGCAAGAGCAAGAGCATAGCATCAAGGGCTGAGCACACACTCCTTGACGTACGGTACTCTATTTATTCATGGTGTTAAGGAATTTTCTAGCTTCGCCCTAAGACAATACCAATCACAAATCGAATACAGTGAACCAATCAGACAACAATGAAGGAATTATGGCACAAGGAAGCTAAAACGGTTTTTTGGTATTCAGCCGCAGCAGTTCGGATTTCGGGTGCGTTTAATACTGGATACTGTTGGGAAGAAAGTAGGTACTGCTGTTTGAGGATACCAGCCAACCTAACCTATCGTGTCGTCTCGTCTCGTCTCGGCTCGTCGTTATCATCTCGGTTTCAAGTGTATGTGTGTGTTGGTGTGCGAAATAAGTGATTTCGCTATAATTTCATAGATTGCAGTGTGTTCTCGAGAAGAGTATTAGGTCCATGCATCGTTGATGCAAAGTGATTGATAAAAATTGTTGTTGTGTTTATGTTTGTTCGGATTTGGAATTGATGGTGACACCAAATGAATGGTAAATATGGATATCGTTATGCAGATGGAAATGGTTATCTGTTGTTGCTTTGGGATTGTTTTTCTTATTGAAGATGCAGGCAACGTTTCCAAGAAGATTGAGGCAGGTTTCGCATATCATTCATTCCTTGGCCAGATTTAATCCAATAAGCACTCTTTTGCAAGTGTTTCTTCAGGAGCTCGGTGGATAGGTACGAGTACCTACAATACAAAGTTTTCATTTTATAGGAATATCGATTTAAATTCTTAAGCGATTCAAATCGAAGACACACTGAAAAAGTAATTGGATATAGATAGAAGGTACCTAGGTGTTTAAGGAGATACTTTTACTCAAATATTTACCCGATCAGTGCTTGGGAAGTAGGTACCTACTATTTAAATCAGGAACAGACTTCGTTTGGCCTAAAAGTAAGGCTAATTGGTTGACAAGGCTAAAGATAAAGACCCATGCACCAGTCACAATTAGATCAATGTAGGTACCTACCTTGATCCATAGTTATCCCGAGGTGTTTATAAATTTGTGCAAGGCAAGTAGATATCTACATGCTTGTCAGAGAGTTCTTCTCAGGCCCTTTACACACGAGCTACTTGAAAGTATGTAATTAAATAATTTGTGATTGAAGTCATCATAAAGTTACTGACTTCTCAGTGACGCCGCTTAGCACACGAGGCTACTAGAACCTAGATTTATGTTGAAATCAGTAGCTTCTTTTCGGGCGCAGTGGCTCAACGGTTAGTGTGTTGGACAACTAATCGAAAGCTCCCCGGTTTAAATCCCGCCGAACCAAGTAACAGCATTTGTTCCACTGCCCCACGGCCTTCCACTTCGCACAAGCATATGGTTGGACAAGCTAGTTCTTAGGCCCGTATGGGCCGTTAATGCCTAATATTTTGTTAGCTTCTTGTGAGGTCGACATTGTCGATATAGATTTTTGCAGAGAACTATCCTTTCCAGTTCTTACGCGATAGGAGAAAACGAAAAGTTACTTAGAAATGCTACTACGAACCTTGAACTGATCACAAACGAACTGCCAAAGAGTTTTTTATGCGCCGTGCCGTTGTCCTTTCTAAATACATAATACGGTCTGGTAATTTGCGTTCCTAATCAGTTTCTTTTGAGTAGCTTCATATGTAGAAGGGGCTAAGTCCTGGAAAATAAGTCTTCCGAGCATTATTTTTTTATTTCTAATGCATCGGAGCGTTGGACAATGACAGAAAAGGTTTTAGCGAAAATACCAAACATAATTGCACTCTATCATGCACGAAAAACCAAAACGATTTTGATGTTATTTTTTTAAAATAAAAGAAAGATCCATGGAGAATATAATGAAGGATTTTTGGCAAGACTACGACAAGCAAAAATAACGGTTTTGTGTAGAACAGTTAGATACAAGCATTTTTAACTATGGGAGAGGGGGGGGGGTCTATCTCACCCCATTTATGCGGGAGGGGCGACTTTGTAAAAAAAACACTTCAAATAAAAAAAAATATATTTAAATTATAACGGTAATACAGTAAAAGCCCTTTAATTCGGAATTCGGAAAAATAATTTCCGAATAAGAGATTTTTCCTAATAAATGAGAGTCGGTTTTTAATTTTTGTATGTAAAAATTAAATTAAATTAATTATTAAATTGTAATTAATTATTAATTGAACACGTACACCCCGTCGTTGTATGAAGAAAAAAAATTTCATGAATTTTTTATCGAAAGGGGTATCAAAAGTTGCGTATTAACGAGTAGATTCTGAATATGTACTTACTTTTTGATTTGGACATGACTTTTGGGGCTCTACCGAGGCTTAAGGGTCTTAAAAGAAAGTAAAAACCTATATTTTTTTCCCTTTATTTTTTTTTTATTTTATTATTCTAATTTATCGTTTTGATTTATTAAATTAAAGTTAAGGTTAAGTAAAACATATTTAAGTGTCCTTGAAACAAATAAAAAAAAGTTTATGAGAGGACTTAACAAAAAAAATATATTTACATTGCAAAAATTTAAAAAAAAAAATATTTACATTGAAAATTGACCCTTGAAATTAAAAGAAGGCATTTCGTTTCGTGATTCTATTTTATTTCTTATAAGTCCTTCCCTCGACTTTGCTCCAATAACATATTGGCTTGCTTCGGTCACAGATTTTATGCATCTTTCGACACTTTGTGTGTGACAAGGAAATTCCGGTATCTTCAGTTCTTTTCTTTGCACCAGTAATGAAAGTTCATCATCAGTGAATTCAGCTAGGCAAGGTGGTGGAGTAATTTGACATTTATTCCAAAAAATTATGTCCATGTAGTCCGTAGCGTTAAATTTAATATTTGGCGGCTTAAATATTCGGTTTGATGTATGGGTTTGCCTCGCTTTTATATTTCGTTTTAAGGCAAGCTCTCTGGCATAGACCATTTCGTCGAAGAGCATTGCCACTAAAACGTTTTCAGGATGTGCGAAAAAAGCGTTTCTCTCAATGACAGGATCAACGATTGACTTTAAGTTGTCTGGCAACCATCTTGAAAAAGAGATAAGCTGAAAAACATGTCGCGGGCCATCTATCAATAACGGGTTGTTTTTTTTTTATCGAAAACCACACTGGTGCATACACTTTCATTATATACTCCACAAGAATTTTAAGATTTTCAGATGGGCTACTTAAACTAATGTAAAGGCTAAGTAATCTATTTGCAGTTGTGACCCATCTTGAATGTGCCATTTTCCCAGGATGTCGATTTGCTAGTCCAGGAGAACAATGACCTGTTTTTATAGCTTGAAACATTTCGAAAAGATATTTTTGTTCTGTACTCAATTGATCAACAATTTTTTGCTCGATTTCAGGTACATTTCCGGTCACAGGTGTAAATTGAGTAACATCAGTAAGTTCGCAATCGGTTAGTGACTTACCGATAGGGCCAGAATATTCACGAGGGCCTGAAGTAGATCCATCTAATTTCGTGAAGAGATGTCGTAGTGTTAATTCATTCGCATGAAGTAAGCATATTGCACACTGTAATGGTCGACCTAATTCCATTTCCAAGTAGCGAATTATCCCTCCTTTCCAGCCAGTATTGGTTGCAGTGCCGTCACAACCAATGCAAAGAATTTTTTTCAAATCAAATCCCTTGTTTTCGAAAAAATTAAGCATCGAATTACTTATTTCCCTTCCTGTACCAGATTTAGGCGTTATATGGCCTAAGAATATAGATTCTGGTTCTGCAAGAATGGAAATATGCTCTTCAAGAACCTCCTTACGATAGTATCGTCCATTTTTCTCTTTGGAAGTAAGAGTTTTATCCTTTCGCCCATCAAAATAAATACTACGAATAACGACATTATCGCATTGGTTTGATAGGCTTTCTCTTGATTTTTTCAAAGCTCGATGTATTTTATTTTTATCAATAACTAGAGTCTTGTTAGCGCTTTCAATTATTCCAACATCCTGGAGTACTGCTGAAGCAACTGCTGCAGCAGATCGTACGGAAAGCCCATATCGATCACAAACTCTTGCTACGGATGGTAGAGTAAGCAAATTTCGCTTACCTGATGATGTTGACGTTGAAGGCTCTGATAAAAAGATCTGTGACTGCACTATTTCGATTGGATGAACTGTATTGACATGCTCTAAAGTTTCGTTTGAATCCACTGTTTCGGAAAAAGTTGATACAGTAGTAGATCCAGCTCTTTGACTGCCTAATGCACTACGCGTTCTATCTAGTCGCTTTTGAATTTTTTGAGTTTCAACCTTGTCAATACCACCGATCACCATTTTTCTGCCATTTCTCTGGTCCACTAAAAATGATCTTTCACTTAAAGGCACTTTTTTATCCTTTACACAATGACAGTCATTAAAGGAATCACACTTACACGATGCAATGTCAAACAATTTTGTGTTTGAAAATGCAGTAAAACCTTGCAATCTGTTGTGATAGCTTATATTTTTTTTCGAATGTGGGTATCTTTTAAGTGTCATGTATTCATCAAAGTAGTATTTTATTAATTGTAGTATTCGACTATGGCATACAATTGGAATCGACGCATTCTTCCATATCTTTTCGATTTCTTTACTAACAATTACAAAAACTTCGGAATTAGATGGATTTCTGCCATTGTATTTTGTTTTCAGATCACTTTGTATGAAAAGTACATATTTGACTACATCTTTTACTGTTGGTAACTTATTTTTGTTTAGTTCACTAAAGGGGCCGAAAAATGGACACATTGTTTCTTGTCGACGAGGTCCAGAACTCATTGTGATTCTACCTTTTAAATATTTTTCAGAGAAACAACACAACTTAACACGAAACAAAATTAAACACTTTTTGTTTAGAGAGTTATAACAACAATACACGACACAAAACAAATACAAAGCCACATTTTTTCTTTTCGACGTCTTCAAAGCCTACTTTGATTTTATGATTTTAATATTTAAAAAAAAAACAGGCTACTTAACATAAAAATAATACGATGCGACTATAAAAATAAAACAGTTGTTCTTATAAAGATAAAGGGAAGGTAAGGAATTAAAAAAAAGCTTTTTAACGTTTTTTTTAAGAAACTAGAATGATAAAATACTACTCAAGTAGGTACCTGCAGAAATTGTTGATGGAATATCTATATTTTGATATTTTAAATATCAGCGATCAATATATATCTTTGATAAAACGGTAAAGTTTACATCTTCAATGCACAAAAAAAATTAAAAGTGTAAAAAATAAGAACAAAATTGTTTTTCTTAATAATTTCAGCGGTCGGTAGAGGCCCAAAAGTACCTTCCATTTTTTTTTGTTTTTTTGTCCCGTTATATGCTAGTTAATACGCAGCTTTTGCGGGGTCTTTCGTTAAGATAATCTTTAAAAAAAAAAAATCAATAAAAATAAGGAAAAAATAGTTTTTTTTAAGATTTCAGCGAGCGGTAGAGGCCCAAAAGTACCCTCCGATTTTTTTTTGTTTTTTTGTCCCGTTATATGCTAGTTAATACGCAGCTTTTGCGGGGTCTTTCGTTAAGATAATCTTTAAAAAAAAAAATCAATAAAAATAAGGAAAAAATAGTTTTTTTTTTAAGATTTCAGCGAGCGGTAGAGGCCCAAAAGTACCCTCCGATTTTTTTTTGTTTTTTTGTTTCGTCATATGCTATTCAAAACGCAACTTTTGCGGGGTCTTTCGTTAAGATACTCCGAAAAAAAATTTGTCGGGACAGGTAGCAAACAGATCTCAAATATGTAGAAGTCGGAACAAATCATCAAAATGCTTTTTTTGGGGAGTCCCCGCAATTCACATTTAGAAGTCGGGAAAAATCATAAAAAAAATTAATTGGGGGAATCCCGGTAATCCACATTTAGATGTTGTTTGGGAGAACACCAGTACAGTTTAAGTTGGAGATAAAAGTGAATCATAGTCCTCAAGCACAAAGTTCATACATATTTCTGCATAAATAAACAAGTAAAGGTTTATACAAATCATTAAACTTAAAACAAAAATTAGAAGTTGTTGAATATGTAAAAAGTGGAATGAATTACAAGAAAATTTTAGAAAAGTTTAACATAACTAAATCTACATTTTACGACATAAAGAAAAATAAAGACAAATTAAAAAGCTTTTTTGAAGCTGAAACAAAATCGAATAAAAATATACATAGACTGAGGGAGCCAAACTTTAAAAAATTTGACAGTGCCGTTTACACTTGGTATTGTTCGCAGAGATCCAGTGGTGTTCCTATTCGTGGAATTGAAATTCAAACTGCTGCAATACGTTTCGTACAGACACTTGAAGAACCCGATTTCAAAGCTAGCGATGGTTGGCTATCACGATTTAGAAACAGGCATGGTATTTTAAATAGAAAAGTGGTTGGAGAAGCCCTAAGTGCTGACACTGAAAATGCAGAATTATTTAAAAGTGATTTTAAAATATTTGTTCAGGAGCAAAATCTTTCTGATTTCCAAATACATAACGCAGATGAGACAGGAATTTTTTGGAAAACAATGCCAGATACAACACAGACTGGTAAATCGGACAAAAACGTTTCTGGTCATAAGCAGCCAAAAAATCATTTATCGGTTTTGTGTTGTGCAAATGCGAATGGTTCTCACAGAAATACGCTTGCAGTTGTAGGAAAATCGAAGAAACCAAGGGTACTGAAGGATATTATGATCAAGTTACCGGTACATTATTACAACTCGAAGAAAGCTTGGTTCGATCAACGGATTTTTAATGAATGGTTCTCAAAAAAATTTATCAGTGAAGTAAGGTGGTACCAAGAAAATGTCTTAAAAATACCAAAAGATGAAGTTAAGGCAATATTACTAGTAGACAATGCTCCTGCTCATCCCACCGATCTACAGAGTGCCGATGCAAGCATAAAATGCAAATTTCTTCCACCAAACACAAACTCCATACTGCAACCAATGGACCAGGGTATAATCATGGCTTTTAAACTATTGTGTAAATTCAGTAACGCATCACTGGCATCATGATGCTCATGATGCTTTGCAAAATGTTCATTAACGCAACTATTGGCATCACTTTCAACGTCAAGTGTTCATTATTGCAAAGTTGATCAAACTGATGCGCAAACATAACGAAAAAAAGCATCACAGAAATACCTGATGCGCTGTTGATTCGCCGGAAAAAAAGCAAGAAAAATGTCGGAAGAGAAAGAAAAGTAAGTAAACAAATATTTTAATTGATAGATACTATAAGAGGATGTATAAGAAGGTGTCCAAAAAGGATTTAATGATTTTCGCAAAGACTAGAAACATGGTTTGGTTTTCATTTAGAAAAGTTAAATCATTAGTGGACTTACATCGAAGGTGGAGCGGCACATTCTAAAATGATTTTGAAATACATCGTCTGGATATTTTTCTAGAATTTTTAAATAGTCCCTAATTTTAGGAATTTTCCTTCTTTTAAATCTGCTAATTAAAGTCCGTATGCGTTTCGACCTCTTTCTTCTGGCTTCATGCATGTTAAAACTAAATTTATCGTCTTTACGATCAAAGTTATCGATCAAAACTTTTATTAGCAAAACTTCCATTTTAAATGTTTCATTTAAACAGTGCGTTCTAATACTCATCGCATCAGCATCGCAAATAAGCAGTGATGCCGCATCACTGCGCAAATGTTTGACGTTTCTGAATTTACACATTATACAGACGTCGACAGCTGGAAGATTGTTTGGTTTTTTTGGAGAACGGGTGTGAAAATGTTGTAGAGCAAACTTTGAAAAATTTCAAAAAAAATATAACTTGCGAAAAGCGATTTACAACTTGTCCCATTCCTGGGCTGAGATAAAGACAACAACTTTATAAAATTGTTGGAATAAATTACTCATCCAAGATGAAATTTTGCTCTATGACAGTGAAGACGACATCAATTTGGCAGATTTGGTAAACATTATTCATCAGGCACGTCAGGCAGAAAACTTTACAGAAGAAGACCTGGAAAACTGGGCTTGTATTGATCAAAGTGACCCGGGCCATTTAGTTTTGAATGAGGAGGAAATATCAGCGTCATTATTGGATCAAAATTCAGGGGAAATTTCTTCTAAGTCTGAAGATGACGTAGAAACAGAAACATGCAAGATAACTCGAGGGGAAGTGCTACAATGTTTGGACAAAACCATTAGTTATTTAGAAACAAGATTCTGTTAACCGGAAATTCAAGGTAACTACGCTTCCGTTAAAATCTTAAGAACTAATCTTTTACGCGAGCAAACAACTAATATTAAACAAAGTCATATTGAAACATTGTTTAAACCAATTGAAATGAATATTGATGTTGACAGTAATATGTAATAACAATTAAAAATACATGTACATATAATGTATGTTGTACTAAATATGATGTCATTTTATGTTTTTCATTTCTTGCATTTTTTAATACGTTTATATAATTTTTTTGTATGTTTTTAGTTACAAAAATGAATTATAATAAATTTTACGTATCTATTATTTGAAATCTTTTGTCTTAATTTCGAATTTTTCGTTTTAAGTTCGCATTTTTTCATCAATAGGAACGCGTTTTAGTGCATAAAAAAATCTCTCATTAATTCGGAAAATTCGTTTATTCGGACTGACCTTCCCCCCAATCATTCCGAATTAACGAGCTTTTACTGTACTAACAATTAAGTATTGCACTTTTTTTTAAAGCTAAAAGTCGGTTCTATTATACTGTTTTAAATCAAGTGATTTCTATTAATAGTTTTTGAAAAAAACAATTTCAAACTCAAAATTTTGGAAAAAATGAAAAAAAAAAAAAAAAGTTTATATTAATCTTTATTCCAAATTGTGAGACTACATATACATACTAAATTGTTTTACTATTTTTTTCCTGTTATTAGTTTTTAATCGAATACTGAAACAAGATGGTTTTAAGTCTACTAGTTTTCGACAAAATTGAAAATTACCAAACCTAATTTTTATTAATTTTTTATGTATGGACTTTTTTATCCTTCACGTCATTAATAAATAATGATATCCTTCTAATAAGGAGAGAACAGTTAGTTATTTGGCGTTACCTAGAATGCAAGCATTACGGTACGGCGTATAAGCAGTGAGGTTATGTATGGGGGGGGGGGGGGGGGGGGGGGGGCATGCTGCCCACCTACAACCCTCCTGCATGGGCTCACTGTAGGATTTGGGGTAGGTGCGAGGTTGGGTGTATGCAAAGTTTCTTTTGAATTTAAGGAATCTGGATTTAAAGAAACTTTGAGTTTAAAATTAGTTTTTTTTTTAAAATCACTTGATTTAAAAACAAGATGATAGAACCGACTTTTATCTTTAAAAATGTGCAATACTTAATTGTAAGTATTACCGTTATTTTTTATTATTTTTTTTCCATTTGAAGTGTTTTTTTTTTTTTTTTTAAAATCGCCCCTCCCGCCCATATGGGGCGAGATAGGCCCAAAATGCTTGTAAATAACTGTAGTAATAGTAATAGTACTCTCCCCACATTTTTGTCATAAGCCGGTCGCATTTGAAAAAGTCATGGGAATACAAATCTCAACAACAACAAGAAAATACGTTTCAAGAGCCCATGAGTTAAATTACTAAATTACAGCGACAGAAATTAATTCTCGACAGTTCACATCACGGACTATCTATACGGACGGGGGTAGTGAGAGTTGACTGTCTAGTATAGGCAGTCTGTGGTTCCCATGATTTGCCCTCGAAGGTTTGTTTATCGATCGCATAGTAACTGGTAAAATCACACATTTTGCATTATTCTCTTCTTCTTCCTTTACGGCGCAGCTATGATCAGGAGTAACATTATAGTTGGGAGTGCTGCAGTCAAAAAGTTAGCTTAGGTATCCCCATACCTGAGTCCCATATACAAGAAAAAGGAAAGACTCTGTGGTCACGTTAGACGATTTTTGTTTTATGCAATGATTAATGTATTTGCGGCTCATGCGTTTCATGTGTTGGAAACAACACAGAACAAACTGCTCGTTTTGCTTCAGACACTTTAACTTGGTAATGGGGATATTAAGCTACCATTTATTCTTTAATTTCAACTTCAAACGTCAGTAAATCCACCTCAAGATACTTGTAGATAGTTTTTTCCACGCCGAACTGTGCTAGAAAAGACAATTGATTTCTCTGTAAATATGAGAAATTCAAATGCATTCATTTACATAGGGCTGAAGAATGTCCTACACCGCCGTAATAAAATACCGCTGTAAATAATATTTCTCCAGCACCCAATTTCTTTCAGTTTTATTTTTGATGACCTACAATAAGGTCCACACTTTATTAATAAACAATAAATTTTAAGTATTGACGGCCCAAACAGGGACTAAAACCTAACTTCTCCAACCTTTTGGGTGTGCGAAATGAAAGGGACCTAAAAATTCGAGAAGCTACTCATGACAATCGATACTCTTGGTGACGATTCGCCCCGGCCGGCGTGATATGAACAAGAGAGCTCTAGTTGGTCCAACACAACTGCGCCCATGCGGATGTCTCCCCAATTTAAACAAAACATAATTAACGCCTCTGTAGACATTAACGGCCTACACGGGCCTTAAGCGAAGCATCCCCAACCAGTTGTGTTTATACTTTTGTTGACATTTATACTTTTTACTTGAATGGCAGAGATCTACTTTTTTATGCCGCTTCCGGCCGGCAAACTTGAGAGCTTCTCATTCAAAATTGTACAGTCAGATTTTCGAAAGAAACTAACCGCTACCTATTAGATACGCATGCGATTACAACATTTTAAGAAATTAGGTATCTACCTAGATTAGATATTGATTAATATTTTTTTAAATGTGTTTTTTAACTTCTCAGTTACCGGGTAAGTTATTGTAATTGGTCCGAAAATGAAAATCGTGATTTACAACAAATTTAATAATTTGATGGTCGCAATATTTGTCTCAAATGCTTTTTAGCTGATGAATGTGTATATACCTACTTAAGCACCTACGTTATTGACAATGTCTTCGTTCATACTTCATAGTAGGTACCTATCTCGCGGTAATCGCTGTCCTAGCACTGGCACATATACCAATACCTTAGAGTGGCATTTAAACCTACCAACAATTGTCAGAAATGACTTTTAACTTCCCAAGAGCTTCAGACCAATCTCTGTGTACCTACTTTATTTATATTTATTTATTTATTTATTTATTAAGTGATTTATCATACACAGTAAGATACAATGTCTTATAAAGAAGTGAAAGGCTTACCCCCTATCTCAGATGCAAATCCAGCGAGACTACGCTCTAAAATCTAGATAGTAGAAATGAGACCACGCTTGCCAAGAAAGAATAAGCGATTGGCATGTTTATTGATATTGAGAGTGCTGTTGACAATTCGACTTTTTACAGCATATGCGTAGCTCTGCCATTCAACACGGCTTAGACGAGTCATTGGACCCCTTCAGACGATGAATCCTTTCTCATTGCCTCAAATGCCAACTCAGCTAAGGAATGTCTCTTCATAGATAAGATTTTAGTGGAGTCAGAAATTGCATGGGTAGGCAATTACACCTGATTTTCACAACTGATCCTATTAACTCCTCGGTCTCGCCTTGTCCCTTTTCGCTCTCTACCATTGATAACTATCACCCCCCCCCCCCCCCCTCCTTCATTCGTTTTTCCACGACTCTCCACTTCAGCCCACATCTACCGCAGCTCTCTCCTCTTATGATATTCACAATGCTAACTTCCGAAAAATTAGAGCAAGTGCTCTTTCGACTTCGCCAATCTTTCATTAAATGATGCTCTGTCCATGTTTTACAGAGAAATATTTAATTCCATTTCGCACTATGTTCCCATTTCTCGTCATAAAACTTCATCCACATCTCCCCCACGGTATAATCAAAGACTTCGTTCATTACGAAACAAGAGAAACAAGCTACGGACAGTTTTTCTTCGCACCAACTCTTCTTCGGACTACTCTAACTTTCTCGGTATCTATCTATAATTCACCCAGCTTTATAACTCTCTCTACCAACGCTATATAAATAATGCACAAGTCAACTCAATAAATGACCCCAAGTCCTTTTTCCGATTCGTCAACTACAAAAAAATATCAGACGGTTACCCTCCTTCTCTCTCTTATGAAAACGTATCATCCACGGACCCACATATCATTGCCAACTTATTTGCCGCATTTTTCAAGCAATCTTTCTCTGACAACTTATTTGTGCCGGACTCCATACGTGGCTACTTACCTAACTTCTCTATTGGCCCCTTTCTCTCTCAAATTATTGACCATACTCTCATCGAAAATAAGTTACAAAAGCCAAACGATGAATTCTCACCCGGCCCAGATGGCCTCCCCGCAATTTTTCTCAAGAAGTGTTCTTCCAATTTGTCGGTCCCTCTTTCTTTCACCTTTCGTCTATCTCTTTCCCAAGGAGCATATCCGCAGATTTGGAAGACCGCTTTCATAACCCCGATACACAAAAAAGGATTAAAGAGTGATATCACTAATTATCGCCCTATTGCCAAACTCTTACATATTCCCAAAATCTTCGAAAGTATCATATACGAAGCCTTAAGCTGTCGATGCAAGTCTCTTATTTCCCCTTACCAACATGGCTTTCTGAAAGGAAGATGAATCACTACAAATCTTGTCGAATTCATGTCATTTGCCCTGTCAGCATTAGAGAACGGCAACGAAGTTGACATTATTGCAACTGACTTAAGCAAGGGCTTTGATAAGATACCTCATCAATGAATTCACTTTAAATTGTCAGCTCTTGGGTTTGAACCCATTTTGTTAAAATGGATATCTTCCTACCTGGAAAACCGGTTTTATAGTGTTCTCTTCAGATCCGTCCTATCGGCCCCTTTCTTGGCAACCTCTGGTGTTCCGCAAGGCAGTCATTCGTGTCCCCTTCTCTTCATCTTCACTATAAACGACCTCGAAAAGGTCATTAATAGCTCCTTTCTTTCTATATACGCCGACGATACCAAATTCTTCAAACTCGTTTCTTCACCACATGACTCCTCTCCCCTTCAACAAGACATTGATCGGTTTCCAACCTGGTGCCTCAAAAATTGCTTAAAGCTTAACATTCCCAAATGCCAATCTATTACCCTATCGCGCAAGCGCAACAAATCCCCTCCCGGTCACTACCTTCTCCGTGGTCAACCAATCTCTTTCGTTCAATCTCTCCGTGACCTTGGAATATTGTACGACTGTGAGTTAAAATTTCGTTTACACATTGACGAAATAATTCGAAAAGCCAACGCATCACTTGGCTTTGTTAAACGCCGGTCTAAAGAATTCTGCAACCCCTACGTGACTAAATCCCTCTACACCACTTTTGTTCGCCCCCTCCTTGAGTACGCCAGTCAAGCGTGGTCTCCTTTTCATCAAGTTCACGCGTGCTCAGAATCGAGAACATCCAACGTCGCTCCTTCGATTTACTCTTCGGTGATTGCCTTGGAATGATCCTTTTATCCTGCCTCCATACTCAGATCGCCTAAATCTCATTAACATGAACTCCCTTGAGGATCGTAGGAAAGTTGCGGACATTATTTTCATTTATCGCCTTCTTTCAGGCTCCATCGACAGCACAACTCTATCTCAAATTGGGCTCTTGACATGATGGAAGAAAATGCAGAATTTCATCGCAAATCATCTTCAGCGATGCAGCGAATTTTTGGTTAAACGGCTTCGTCAATAAGCAAAATATGCGTTACTGGCCAGGTGAGAACCCTCACGTGCTTCATGAAACAGAACTACATCCGCAAAAAGTCACTTTTTGGTGCGGTTTTCATGCCGGTGGCGTTATTGGGCCGTTTTTTTCGTCGATGAAAATGACCGTCACATTATGGTAAATGGTATTCGCTACAGAGGCATGTTGGAACGTTATTTCTTTGAGCAATTGCATGAATCGGACATCAGTGATATGTGGCCCCAACAAGACGGTGCCACAAGCCACACAGCGGGTGCAACAATCGAGTTATTGCAGTCTCCGTTCGGTGAATTTGTTATCTCGATAAACGGGCCCGTCTATTGGCCGCCGAGATCGTGTGATTTAACGCCTCTATACTGGTTTTTATGGAGCAACATTAAATCATTGGTCTATGCCAACAAGATGGCGACGTTAGAGGAGAGTCATCGAAAATTGAGTTCAAGGTATCGACCGCTGCATACGTTCCCGTGTTGGACATATGAACGAAGTCGACTTCCATTTATAAATGTTTTGATAGTACCTAATTCAAGCCAATACCTTTTTTTTGAGATATCTCATGTACAAGGTGGCGCAAAAGTCATCATCCTATCGGAAGAAGCTATAATTTTTGCAAATGGCGGCAAATGTAAATTCTACTTTGACATTTGTGAAGTTAACTATACAGAAAAAACTTAAGACACCAATTAACAAAATCCAAAAGCAGAACCAAAGTTTTTCATTCATAAAAAAAATTACAGCGAAAGAACATCGTGTGACAACTTTTGCGCCACCTGACAACTTTTGCGCCACCTTGTAGTTTGCATTTTATTTAAAAAAGAAGTTGTCAAGTCCTTAATGAAAGACGCTTTAGGTACCTACATAGGCATTTTGACCAAAAATGTGTGTCATGTGACACAGATGCTATAAAAGTTGTGCACCTGATGTTGGCTTTCGTGCTTCACTCTTTTCCATCCTATCCTTCGTAAGGGTGCGTCTACGGTCAACCAGCTTCTCGCATTCTATCTTACCAGCTTACGAGATTAAAAATAAAGCTGGCTATAAATGATCGCATCTATAGTGAAGCCACTTCCTGCTTTAACAAAGTGATAACCAGCTTTTACCAGCTTTTACCGGAATGCGTTTATAATTCTTGTCGACGCCGGTAACCAGATTTTAAGGGTGTTCTTATTCTTATGTGCAACAAAAATTGTAGGAGATAGCATTTTTTGTTGAACGTTTTAATCTATGACGTGTAATAGGAACTAATTGTCTTATACCTTATTATTACAATAATTAGCGTCAGAGAAATATCAAGTGGTCTTCCAGTCACACCTAAAAAATCCACCAAAAAATCAACCAAAAATAAAGCAGGTATAGCTACATAGGTATCTACAAAGTTTACTTACCATTCAGCACGTCAGTTTTTTTGTTTGTGAATATATGTCCCCAAAAATTCAATTGTCAAATAATCGATTAAAAATAACCCAAAGTTGCATGTGAATAACCCCAACAAACACCAAACCCCAAACCTACACCCATTCATTATCCATTATCAACTCTCAACTCTCAGTCGTATGTCATTTCACAGCCAGCATTTCAATTCAAATACTGTTAACTGTAGCCCACAGCGAATCTCTGGTCATAAGGAACTGGCAACAACTCCACCCTCACCCCCAATAACCAACACCAGCACCAAACCACTTCTCGACAGAGTATGCGAGCTCACAAATACATTCCCATTTGGGGGTACATCCCCCACACAAATGCAGTCAGTGCGAAATTAAATCCTTCTCCAAGGCAAAGAGTAAAGCCATAGATGCCTCTATGCAAGTGTATGTGTCAGCCAGATTTGCTGCTTTTTAGCGGCCCTCCCTAGTCTGGTTGGTTAGTTTCGTAACGTACTCCACGCTGCAGTCGACAGAGGTATCCACACGAACGAAAAAAAAGAAGAAACAAATTCCCCCATAACGTCAAAACGAGTTTATTTGATTTTTCGAAAAAGAACCACGAAACCCACACACATACCTACCCAGCAGAGACCCATGAATTGGTATTAAAAAGAAAAGAAAAACAAAACAACAACAAATAATATTAAAAAAAGTAATAATTCCTTAAATGTGAATTGAAGAAACAAATAGAAATGTCAGTTTAGTTGAAGGTTTTTGCAAGTTTAGTTGTGGCAAAACATTGCCCACAACAAACGCGGTCTATTATTAGCGAAATAATTATATCGAAGTATCTATTTATGACCGAGAACGGGAACAACAACAACAATCAAAAAAAGAGGATTATTACCCGATTAAAATAAATAGAGAATTAATTTATTAAAATTTTTTTTTCTTGTTATTTGCCGACGGTAAAGTGAAAAGACGTTGCGCGCCATCTGCAAACTTGTTAATCGTGACTTGTTATAAAAAAAACAAATAGTTTTTATTTTCAAAGGTAACTGTGATCGCGTCTTAATGGCTTAACAACAACAACAAAAAAAAAGGTGATCGTAAAAACTAACGAAGCTTAATTGATTGTGAATTTTATTTCTTAATAAAAGTGAGTCTATAGATATACAAAAAAAAAAAAAGAAGAAACCTCAAACAATCATCGATAATCGACTTCAGGAAATGACACAACGGTCAAGGTTAGTTCTCAATAATAAATTAAATAAAAAACTATTACTTATTTGTGTTTGTATCAAGTTTTGCAAAAATAAAAAATTAACAATGAAACAATTTTTTTTTTTTTTTTGGATTGAAACTTGTAAAGTTGTGAACGTCGGTCGTCATCGACAAAATGTTGTGAGAATTTCAAGTCCGTTCTTTTCGCGAGTACAAAGGAAGTGATAATACGTTCGATTTGTTAACTTTGTTTGTTATATCACAATCACAAATGGAATACATGAATTTTTATTGACGGATTATGAAGGCATTTTTTTTTTTGTACTTTATAGTACGTCACTTGTTAGTAAGATCTAATGTAGGTTTGTTTACACTTGTTGGAAAGTAAACAGGGCCAGTGTTGTGATATTATTTGATGTGGTTAGGAAGAGGTTACACGTAGAGATTTGGATAGAACTTAACTAATTGAAAAAACGAATATAATGCCGTCTGGATATGGGTAGAAATGTTTCATTGGCTTCGTGTGGGGCATTGCTAGCGTTTGATTAGTGCGACTTCTTATGTCAGAGATGTTAATAAATTTAACCAAAATTTAAAGCAAACATAGGTACCGTTAATTGAAGCATCAACTAGTCAGTACCAGTTTTGGAAAGAGTGCATAGGATGTGCTACAAAAGGATGTCAAATTTAGTTCTTGGTGTTACTGTCGACTCGGGATGTAACCACTTTTCCAACAACCAAAAATTTACCACCGTACTTCCTACTTAGAATGAAGAATTCTCTACTCCATCGGGGGGGCCTGCCAATATTTGATAGGCTTATGGCTGAAGAAGATGTGCAGCAAGGTGATTTTGTACATAAAATGACACATTACTTACTGTATGTCAATACTTGCTGCAAGTTGTCTCTATTTCTATTCTTGCTGTACCACTCTAGGAGAAAAGCACAATTTGGTAAACATTTTCCGGTTTAACATTTCATGATGTGAACTTCTATGGCCCTCTTTAGTCGTTTAGCGGTATTTGGATCAAGCAAAAAGAATGAAGCCAATTTCTTACTGCACATGTGTCTCAACTGTGTGACTGCATGCATTACTGCGTGCGTCCCTGCTGCAAATCTGTTTTGTGCATTATAATATTCCAGATCGTAACCTCGTCGTTAAGGCAAAAGAAGAAAAAAGAACATTTCTTACTCCAACTAAGCATTAACTTAATCCTTTGGAGATTACCCAGGTCTAAAACAGTCATAACAATCCATTCAGCCCCTCAATAACAATCCCATTATATTTTTTTAGTCTATGTTGGCATGATTACAAAGATAGTGGGCGCAGAGGTTGGTGTGTTGAACTACTAATCTAAAGGTCTCACATTCAAATCCCGCTGGGCCAAGTAACATCTAAAAGTTTTTTTCCACTGCCCTACCTCTTGCGAACGTCTGACAAACATCCAAGAGTATCAATATCAATTGTCGTGAGAAGATTGTCAAATTTGCGCGCTTGGGTTCGGCTTATGTGGGTCCCTTCCACTTCGCACAATCAAATGTTTGGAGAAGCTAGGTTTTAGGCACTGTTAATGCCTAATATTTATTTATTTATTTTTTTCTATATATGTTGGCTTCGCAACACTTAATTTACTCTATAAGTCGTTCACTTAAGTGTGGATGCAAACATTAAAAACACAGAACTTAAATCAAACGCAATCACTTCTGTTAACTTAAGTTGGTTAATTAAAATCAGTTAACATTGTACTTTAGGTATTGTTTTTCCCAATGAGTGAAACAAATTCAGGAAAAAAATGTAATGCATATATGATGCAAGTAAGGCATCCAATAGTAAATTAAAATTCTGTTTGCACACAAAAAATCTTAAAAATAAAGTTAGTCTATAAGAATAATTTAAAACAAAGATTAAATCTTCATTTAAAGAATTTTAACACAGTTTTTCGAAAAAAAAAAATTCATTTTGAAGATAAATCTTCACAATTGACATTGGCAGCACTGTATTCTACACAAATTTCTGTTCCCACAGCCATTCTTAATAAAGAAGACGAAGAAAGGCGTGTTATTTATTTGAAACGAACGTTGATGGTGAGAGAGGAGTCAAACACAGAGCTAAGTTAGAAAAATGATAAACACAAAATTTATTCTCAACACCAAGGCTCAGCAGTGCTGCCACCTTACTGCTATTGCATTTGTTGCGATATGTAGTTCCACTGTCATAAAACGAAATCTACTGCATTTTTGTATTCTGTTTGAATACGTTTCAAAATAGAAAAAAAATCCTTCACAAACACTCTTCTTTAAACGATCGCATGCGTTTAAGGCTCCTAATGTCAGATATAGAACATAATTCTTAATAATATCGAATATCTGCACAACTGTAATGGAGGTGGGACAAACCATAAACCAAAACTAATATTTTGTTTCCGATCAGTGTCCCACATGCACGTAGGACAAACCAATTCTCAACTTTGTTAATATTTTCTCTATCTCTTGTCGCCGTGATATGCACGTGAAATGGAACCAAACAATTCTCGCAAAAAAATTACGAAAAATTATATGGAAAATTTGTCCCAAACGTTTATAGCACAAAACAATTCTACTGTTGATTTTGGTGGATATGGGACAAAATCGAAGTTCGATATCTCGGGATTGGAAAGATTTAGGGCAAATAGAATAACAGATTTAAAAAGAGCATACAAAATTACCATAGAATCCGTTCCTAACTCAAAAACGACAAAAGTGGCGTATGACGCTAAACATATTTTAGTTCTTAGAAATAAGTTCAAAGAATAAATCATGTGTTTTTCTTCCCTAAGTATGCATGTTTTTGATTTCCTTCAAATGGTATTTTTTTGGTTTTGTTAATTTTTTTTATAAAAATAGTTTTTGTTTGAAAATAAAAATCTGCTTCGAAAAAGTCCATCTTCTGCAATTCGTTAAAGAATCTGCTGCGAAAAATTTGTCTCAAGTGGCAACGCTGGTCTTAAGTGACAGATTTTATAACCCGACATACATTTTTTGTATTACCTTCGCGGCTTTGCCTTCGCTTCCCCACGACGATCAGTAAGCAACGATGAAGATATGGATACACACAAATTTGTTCATTTCATACCCAGGAACTCTCCAGTGAGATTTTTATAACACAACATATTTCGGGTTGCCTCTGCTTGCACTCGCTTTCCCGCAACGATAAGTGTGCCGATGAAGATATGGATACACACACAGTAATAAATTCGATGGCATAGGTACATTCATTTTGGTAGGGTTTCCTGTGTATTTGGCTAAATAAATAGACGTTGATGGCAGCGAGGACAAAACCAAGCTGTTGCCTAGAACAAACAAAAATCTGTCCACCGCGTAGGACAAAACATCACTGCAGAAACTTCGAAGTAGTTAGGGAGTTCACCTTCAGGAAAGGAGAGCTAATGTTAGGGTCTTTCGATAGAAAAATACTCCGTCGGATATTTGGTGCTGTGTGCGAGGACGGCGAAGACACACAGAGGAGGAGAAGATACAACGGCGAACTGTACAAGCTGAACCAAAATGTGGAAGTAGTCCAAAGAGCGAAAACAAACTACAGCGGCCCAGTATAGAGGATAGTCGAATCCCAGCCTTCAGGTTCGAGACCCCAAGGAAGACAAAACCTCTGTTCTAAAGACCAAGCCATCGCAGATGCCAGACCTCTTGGTCTGGACAACTGGAAATAGTGTGCCCATGATCGTGGTCGATGGAATGTTGTAGTGTCGCAGACAGATAAAACGATGAGAATAGGAATGAGGCATAATTACGGTTCGCTGAAGGCAAAATGGTTTTATTAACGTTTCAGCTTTAGAATGTTTTTGTAATTTTCTACTTCGTTTGGTAACCTTTTTTTCAATTTTCATCGCAACATATACTGCGGTTGTTCTAGAAGGCGTTGGCTCTATTACCCGACCCCATGAGTCGACTTCATTTTGTTAGCATTTGCCAGAAGAATTTACATACTGAAAATGAAGAGCGACAAAATATTCGGTAGTTCCTTGAGGAAGAAATGTTGGTATTATTTCCATACCTTCTTCAACAAAATTCTGGCTGCGAAAAGATAAACTGCAGCTACTGTTAATTTCAGCCCGTATGAAAATCCCCCAAAGCCCCGACCTATATCAGTGTCATTTAAGAGTGTAAACTTGTTTTTTATCAAAAGCTCGTTTCTGACCCTCAGCTTTTTGAGTATAAACCTTATAGCAGTTATTAATGTCCTCCCTACACCATCAGTTCAATCGGACAGTCGAAAAATAAATTCAAACGGTTGAGCTTTAGGTCTTAGTCTTTGATACAATAAGAATGGGCGGGCTGATGTTCAGGGCTAAGCACTTATTTCGTTGTTGTGAAGTTCGTCACCGCAACAACGCTTTGGTACAAGCCCAAATTGTAGTTGTCATGGCTTAAGTATGTTTTTTTTTGAAGATGTTGGTGGAAACAAAAATCAATGACTAGCATCACAAGTTAAAAAATTTGTGTCGCAATTTATTTGATGAGAGATGACGTCATAATGACTTGCGAGTTGTACCTCCTCGAACAGCTTTATATTTCCATAAGTGGTGCAGTTGCACCGGATTATTTTACGTGCTTTGTTAAATAATATTTCAAGCAGATGGCGTTGGGGCATTGGGCACTGTCTAAATAAATCGAAATGTCAAAATAATAATGTCTGTAATTTCTTGAACGACAGAATTCCGTTCACACGTTGCATACCTTGACATATCTATCAACTTTGTCAATTATATTCGGTCAACCATTTGTATGCGCCACAAAAACTATTCTTCCTGCATTAGCTGGCGGGTGGCTATTCTATATCTATAATTGGCGCAACTCAACCACAAACAAGTGAATATTTAATGAGCACAACCCCTGCATTAGATACAAATACAAATATAAAAAAAGTGTCCCTGTCTATCTGCTCAGCAAAATAAAAAAAAAATCACATTCCATTCCTAGGTTAGGTTAGGTTTCGGGGTTGATGTAATAGAGCGAATCTGTAATACCGCACTAAGGTCCATGTGAACCCGATGTGATACCCTTCATTGGGAGTGTTGGCCTCGTTGTTCTGGCTTTGGTTTTCTTTCCCTACTCTAGGTTATCCGCCATTTAAAAAAAATAAATATTAGGCATTAAGCAACCACGTGTGAAGTGGAAGGGACCTACAATTTTAAACCGAATAATTTCACTACGAGGTATTGCCATCATTGAAACCATTCTTGCAACTTCAGTGACTTCTGGAAATACACTTCAGTGACCAGGTAATCCAATCGATCTGTTTATGTATTTTGTATTTGTATTTTATTAGATATTGTTCATAAATTTTTACAAAAACATTTGATTTGCCCGCAAAACCATTAGGTTTGTCTGCAGGCGGTTATTTTTATAAATGTAAATATAAAAAGTAACTTTTCAATAAAAATATAAAAAAAATCGAAATTAATGAAAATCAATACATCTTAATCTTTCAATATATGTATGTTTAGATACTAAAAGCGCATATACAATCACAAAGAAAAAAGTTAACAGAAAAGAAGAATTAGTTTAAGAAATGAATTTTAAGCTTTTTTTTACGTATATTTGGATTTGTTATATTTTTTAAGTTTTGTGGTATTTGGTTCAATATTTGTGGAACTATATACTTAAATTAATTTCTTACCATACTTGTTACAATAAGGTGGTATATCAAATAGACATCGCGCTCGCCTTCGTGTGTTGACTTCGTGTCGAATCGGTACTTTAAAATGATCATCTTCATAATACTCCAGTGTGACTGTCATTCGAAAAATATTTTTAACGGATAGAATCTTAAGAGTTTCGCCATGTTGACTACCTTGCTGAATTAATCTAATGATTGTGCTCTGTAGTTTTTGCAGTTTGTCTAGGTGACTTTCGGCTGCCGTACCCCAGGCAAGAATTCCATACCTCAGCTTTGATTCAACTAATTGTTGTTTGAGCACCTGAAACGTCGAACACCTTTTAAGATATATGATTGCGAATATTGCCTTCTTCAAGTCCCCTTTTACCTTCTCTATGTGTCTAGGCCATAAGAAGTGGCTATCTATAAGAACTCCGAGGTATTTATATTCACTTACAACTCGTAGTTCTAATACTTCCACAGAACTGTTAGGGCAGTTTTGGTTCTCGAATTTTATTTGCACATTACTTTCTTTGTAATATGGTTGCCTTATATGCATTATCTTTGTTTTTGAGACATTTATTACTAGATCCATATCCTGGCACCATTGAACTGCAGTGTTTAACTAGTGGCTCGTACGGGTGCAATGCTGATACTAAATATACTACAGAATGTCTTTATATACAACATTCGCAGCTTTTTTGTCATTAGACAACACAAACATGTTTTCTTTAGAAGTAACTCTTGAAAGAGCGACATAATAATTGGCCATGTGAAAAACAGTCAACGCTCAAATCTCAGTCTGCAACGTTGAAAGTTTGACCCTGCGATTTATTAATGGTCATTTCAAAAGATATCTTTACCGGAAATTGTAGGCGTTTAAATTGGAACGGTAAATCCGATGGTATCGGAGGAATTCGAGAAATCAATACATCTTCTCGGGTACCATATCCGCTGAGTATTGTGCACTCTATTATGAAAGTTTTTAGTGATTTTACCAGCAAACGTGTGCTATTGCAAAGTTTAGTTGGATTCAGGTTTCTTAATAAAATAATAGGACAACCTACTTTCAGCGCCATTTTATGAGGAGGGAGTCCAGACGGGTTCAAAGAATTAAGAAATTCCGTAAGAAAATCAACAGCTTCTTCCAAATTGAGAACAGTATCGGTCGAATAGTACCTATATTTGCGCCGGCACATCAATCTTTGAGAGAATCAACTTATTTACCTTATCTACTTGTTATGTTGGTGACAGAATGGCTCTCTCTATCAAAACACAAAGGTTTTCTAGGTTATTCCTTCCATCACTTTGTGTTAACTCTCCATTGCCAACTTTTAGTAGCATCTCTGAAAAACCCTGTTCTCACGTGAAGACAATGAAACCCTCATGTTAGTTTTAAGCTCTAATTTATTGACTTGTGGCCAAAGGTTGGAATATTTTTAGGGAAGCATTTATTTCGTCAGCACGTGTTCATCAAGTTTGACGCAAGTCTCCTGAAAACAGAATTGTACATCCACCCATAGGTAAATTTTTGCTGCGCGAATCGCATCGTCCTATGCAGTGCTTCCACAGACGTCTTGTTTGACATGGTGGCTTCGTTCCAGGCTATTAATGAGCAGTCACGAATCAATTTTCCTGTATTAGAAACACTACAGACGCTGCAATGCCGGATGAAGCGACAGCTAATGCATTTTTCCGGTAGATCTCACTTTTGTTAAAAGCTAATTGATCAAAAATGTTTTTTCTGTCCCTCCTGGGGCATCAAGCAAAAACATGTTTCCTTCATTGTTATCAATTGATGATAGTAATGTAGTGAATACTTTTTTCTGATCGATGTTCAATCGTGGTTCATCTTGAGGTATATTTTGTAAAAGCCTCAATTGATCGTATGATTTTTCTCTCGTTTATTCGGCACTATTCGTTAAATCTGAGTTAGTAGTATTAGCTGGCATCGGGAGTCCCAAATCCTTGATCGATTTACCCGAAAGTAATGGCACTACTTTGTTCAATTCAAATAATGCTTCTTCAAATGTTTTGATTATATTGTGCATCACCTGAAACTAACTCTCGCCGTGGCCGAATCTGAATATCACTGACCATATTTTCTTGAAATGTATTCCATAGAGTAACAGAATCAGTTATTTGACAAAACGCTACTATGATGGCAAATAAATATCTTAATGATGTGCTGAACTGCAAATAGCTGCTTCTGATAATGTGTTTTCCCACCAAGAGCCCCATAGCTTCGCATGCTGTTTGATAAGTATTGTAAATAACACCTTGTGCAGTTCTCAGATCTGAAATCGGTATTGTGAACTATTCATTTGGATATTTCTTTGATATACAAATATCCGAATGATTAGTTTAAACATGCACGATTAAATTTATCACTCGCGCTAAAACTTTCACGCATTTTATTTAATTAAAATGCGGCCGAAAAAAAACAAACCGAACGCACGCGACGAGCAAAACACGGAACTATAAAACTTTTTCAGCACAAACCACAAACTTCCTAACGAACTGTCAAAATTTATCTCCGATTTAATGTACCAGGCGAGCTAAATAAGTGGAGAGCTGTCATTCGCCGAGCAGACATTTTGTGTGGCCCATCTATGTGAAATTAAGAATTTAGCAGGCGAACAGGACACTGCTTTGCTAAATGCTTTCGCTAAATTTTATCTTTGTAGACATTTTTGTATGGGAGATACATTTTAGCGCGAGCAGGATACTGGGCTTAATAATCAAGTTTACGAATTTTCGAAATCCGCCCACAGACACGCCCACAAACTAAAAAAAAAACAAAATTTTGGAAAAAATCGAATTTTGAGCTAGAAAGCTGAAATTTTTTATATATGATCTATGACTCCTAAAACTGCTCGGGAAATAAAATTTTCAAAATCCGCCCACTGGCGTGTCAGTGCGCGTAACACAAATAAATAAAACAATTTTATTGAAAAACCAAAATTTGAGCTAGGGAGCTGAAATTTATAATATATACTCTCTAGGGGCCCTTTATGCTCATGTGTTAATTTTTTTTAAATCCGCCTACTGGCACGCCCACAATTAAATAAAACAATTTTATTGAAAACCCCAAGTTTGAGCTAGGGAGCGTGTTTTCTTACAAAAACTTCGTTTTTTTCGATAAAATCCTTTAAATGTTATATAACAAAATATGTAGAGCGTTCTTAACAATTCAACCATACTTAGACTTTTGTCACGCCCACTTATGAGGGATAGGAATAAGAATAGGGTATCCAACAGTTCGCCCAAGCGGATTGTAGCCCGTCCCTATGTTTTTAATTCATTTTTATTTTTGGCAAACTTATAACTAACTTAAAGCAGGTGGCAATGGTAGTGTAGTGATTGGTAGGTCGAGCGTTCAAATCCCGACCAGGGCCATGATTTTTATAAATTGAATGCACACAACAAAAACAGATCTCCCTAAAGCAATTTAGGCGCCACCTGTGGAGAAAAAAATCTTATCGCACCAAACCTCTTTCCTATCCTTTTATTCTTTCATACAGTAAGTAGCACCCAAAAATAGGCAATGAATCATTTGCTATTTACAGCAACAAACAAAATGCCTGCGCTGTGGTTTCCACTATAAGGGTACTGTGTCACTCCCTTTAGCGCACGCAAATTATAAAAAAAAAAAAGCTAGGCAAAAATTCAGAAAACTTGCATCTATGGAACAATCTTTGACATTCCATATTTGATCCGTCTTTGAAGATGGATATCGATTTCCTTTTCTTGGGTTCATTTACATTCGAATCATCCCTGCCCGGAAACGTGCAAGAGAATGGTCTTTCAAAGTCTAGGCAAGGAGACATGTTTTCAGAAATGACAGTGTTCCCTACGTACATGTTCAGAATCAGTACATGTCCTAAATTACTCGGGTTTCAGCTACATAATTGTTGGACTGATCCACAAGGCACTTTTTGCAGCTAATTCCTGCGTGTATATTCCTATGGGTGGCGAATTGAGAACTGCTTCCAAGCCAGCGGTGGGTGTTGTTCTCATTGCACTATTTGCCCCTATACATGCCAGTCTTTGTATTTTTGTATTCACCTTGAGATTGGTTACCTTGTCCGTGGCTTGCCAATAGACTAAGCTGCCATATGTGAGTATTGTTCGCACAATTGCCGTATACATCAAGAGCACTATTTTGTGGTTTGGTCCCCATTTTTTGCCGAAGATACGGTTACATGCGTAGAACGCATTCTCTGCTTTCCTTACTATGTCATCAAGTTTGGTCCTGCAGCTCAGTTTTCTGTCAAGGATAATTCCAAAATATTTCGCACTCACCGCTACCTTCAGCGATATTCCCTCAATCTGGCTTGAATTAGTGAACAGTACCAGTTTCCTCGTTAGGGGATTGATATGAAGACCGCATTGTGTTGTCCACGTACTAAGTGTCCGTAGGGAGTTTTCTAACAGTTCACTCAGAGTTGATAGGAATTTCCCGTCGCAAGCAATACTACGCCATAGTAATACGAATGCATGGGTAACAGAATGTAATTAACTGAACGACAGAATTCCGTTCACACGTTGCATACCTTGACGTATCTATCAACTTTGTCCATTATAGTCGGTCAAATATTTGTATGCGCCGCACAAAAACTATTCTTCCTGCATTAGCCACCCGCCACTATCTATAATTGGCGCAACTCAACCGCAAACAAGTGAATATTTAATGAGCACAACCCCTGTCCCTATCTAACTGCTCAATAAAATATAAAAAGTTGTCCCTGTCTAGCTGCTCAGTAGCATACAAAAATGGAAGATAACATGTCGCTTTTTCTTTTTTTTTTTAAATTCACATTCCATCCCTAACCGCGGCCATGTTGGACTTCCTGCCGATTGCAGCCGCTGCTCCTGACTACGCGTGTCATTTAGCTACAAGTGTGTCTCTCCACCAACAAAAGGCCCAAAAGGAAACTTCTTTGCATATTATTTCTATCTCCAGCTCTACATACAACCAACAAAAAGACAAAAGTAAAAAAAACAAAAAGAAGAATTCCCTATTCTCTGCTCAACACCTGCGCATTGTCTAGTGCCACTTCCGCGACGTGTCCTTATTTCAATTACTCGTATATATAAGGGTGAATTTCGCTCAGCCACTCTTCTTATGCGGAATACAAAAGACTCACACAGCACGAGAAAATCGAAATAATACAACTCCGAAATGATTAAAGATAATAATTAATTCATATCCGCGAATATGGTGAGAGGAAATTTGAATTTCAAAATTAAATGGCACAATAGCGCCACATTTCGTGGAGCGAATTGATACAAAAATATTCTAATTAGAAACGGACAATGCAGTTGTTCGCCTGGTAACGTTACGATGCGCTCTATAAAATGTTGTAATTCGAATACAGCTAGATGCACCGCCATCACCATCGCTTCATCGCCGAACTTATTAATTCCAATCTGCTGAGTATGCATATCAAATTGTTGTTTATTGTTTATCGTTAATTAAATTTGGAGCTTGAAAAATGAATTTCATGGGAAACAACATTTCATTGTTAAATTAAAAAAAAAAAACGTCCAAACAATTTAACTATACAAATTTTGTGTTTATTTTTATTTCGTAAAATACTATATAACGAACTGCAATAATAAAATTTAAATCTGATGGTCGTAAAAGTTCTTAAGCTTTGCATTTGCACCTTCAGTCAAACAGTTTAACGACGAAAATTTCAAAAAGACTTGTGTGGCTAAGGGAATAAAAGTTAATAACATTTCAATTAATGCTACACCCATAGATGGAGCTGGTACGCTTGGCAAGAGATATTATTTATCTATTTAATGAATTTCTGGTAAATGGTTATTATTGTGGGTTTTGTTAACTGATTTATATGACATTTATGTGTTATTTGAACTTGTTCAATTTAGTACAAATGTGTCCGACACGTAGTGAAATGTTCACAGTTAACAATATGAAGTTATTAACCATGGTTTATGGCTTTACGGATTATACACAATTATTTTGCGCTGTGAAAAGTTGGCGGAAAGTTTTTTGTTTGATTTTTGTCCTACAAAACGGTAAAACTTCCACACGAAATGCCTGCAGATGCAATCGAATTTTGCTCGTGAATATTGAATTTTAATGAAAATTTATCTTCTTCGAACGTATTTAACAAGCCCACTTTGGAAAAATATCTTCAAGTTTTGATCTCAACCACTGTCCTTGGTTACAGTCGTTGATTATCTTTTTTTGTTTTATATTAGCGTGCGCTATTGGGATTTTTTATTTTTATTTCTCTGCAATTGATACAGACCCAGCAAACCCAGCAAATAATTCATTGCCTGTTTTTGGGTGCTGCTTACTACTTGAAAGAATAGGAGGATAGGAAAGAAGTTTTTGGTGCGATAAGATTTTTTTTCTCCACAGGTGGCGCCCTTATTGCTTAAGGGAGATTTGAATTGTTGTGTGTATTCAATTTTACAAAGCATGGCTCTGGTCGGGCTTCGAACACACGACCCGCCAATCACTTTGCGAATACACTACCATTGCACCATTGCCACCTGCTAAACGAACAAGTGACGGACTCCAAAGTTCATCAGTTTTTCTTGCTGACGATGGAGCAATCATAAGCGAGGACCAAACGTCCCTGCAACAAGAAGTTTTGGATGGGAATGGGCAAAAAAGGCAGAATACTTCTGCTGCCTGTTCTCTAATCTACTCCCTGATATTTATATGAATGAAAGAGTGATTCTCAAGTGCGATAGAAGCAAGCTGGGATGACGACATTAAGCATCGCGGCAACGTAGGGTGGATGAAATGGCGGGAATACTCAGCCATCTTCTGTGACCGAAAAATGTCGATCGAATAAGAAGTATATAATCCGAGGAAGCCTACCGCCAAAGAACCTATCTCAAAGGAAATCGAGCGCGACCGGCTTAGTTAGCACTGTCATGAACAAAATAGGGATCCTGCTCTCATCTTAATAGGCAGTATCGAACAACGTTCCTATACAATTGCTGGATCCAGGAAATGCAACAACCTCAGCATTAGATTTACCTCAGTGACGAAGTGATTCAAAATCGGTAGGCCTTCAATAGTTTTTGAGGTTAAGCCGGCGAAGCAGTAGCGATGTAGTGAGCGGAGTGAGAGAAGAGGAAAGCAGACTTCTGATGTGGAAAGAGGAAGGCAAGACGAGTTACGTTACGATCTGTTCGTTAGGAAACCCACATTATCGTATACTTTATCTTAAACGACGCGGTTAGGATCTGGATTAAAGGGATCGTAATCCTCCCACTTCATTGCATCCCTACTGGTCCGCCTGTAGGGTTTGCCGATTTGAAATCAAAAGTATCCGCTGGGCTTCCGACTACGAATCATTTCTTCACTGAGGCCAATGAAACGCTGTGGTTGTAGCATTTGTGTAGTCCAGGAGTTTCTATGCCTGCCTCTCGTACCAGCTCCATCTACGGTCCCCCATCTACGTACTAACCGGTGATCTGACGAGAACCGATTAACTCGACGTGGTATGGTCGTTGGTTAACACTGCGCTCACCCTAAGTAGTCAAATCGGGTTGGGGACATAATCCCGAAAACCAAAATCCCGAAAACCCAAAATCCAGAAAATCTAAAATCCCGAAAAGCCAAAATCCCGAAACAAGAATCACGAAAACGAAATCCCGAAAAATTATATAAAATGACAAATTTGGGGAATACGTTTTTCGGGATTCTATCCGACTCCCAGATGCCATTTTGATAAAATACAAAATCAAATGAAGATGAGCTATAAGTCTATAAACCCCAAATACGAAGCTTGAACAAAATCCGTCCACCCATTATGACTCGGTGACAGACGGACCGGCGTGGCGGATGAAAATGTGGGACCCCCTTTCTTAGACGTCTCTATAGTCGTTATATAAAATACTTCAAATTCAGTTTGAGTTCGAAATTTCAACCCGCCATGCAAGGAATGCGCAGCAGTTTACCCTAAAACCTTTATGCGGACGTACACTGAAATATAAAGTATCTTTTCTAAGCCGTATCGGTGACGAAATGCGTGCGAAATAAAACCAAGATCGCCGAATAACGATCTTAAAGGAGTGGTCCCGGGCCCTTTGCGGGGCTATCTCTTCAAGTGGTTTAGGTTATCTATTTACAAAAGTTTTCAGCTTTATACATTTTTTAAATTTTTTATTGTTAATTTTATTATTTAAGAAGCTGAATCGTACACACATGTAGCTGCAGCATTTTGCGATACAAAATGTTGAACAGAATTTTGAAAAACTCTTTTGCTAATTCAGGATTTTTTGACAGATGTACAGAGTGTTGTTCATAACACAGAATAACCACCCGCTTACCCAACAAACACCCTATCGCCGTTTTTTTTTTTTTTTGGGAACCTACAGATGGCAGCAGCCTGTTTATTATATTTGAAATTTGGTACTCTTCTCTTACTACGGGAACAGCTTTGAGCTGTCAGAATAATTTGCAGAAAAAATCAACAAATTCACCAAAAATAGATCCGTGTTAAGCCAAAAAAGCAAGAAATTGTAATATAAATAAAATCTAACATTTTGATATTCAACTACAACGGATAATTTGGATAATTTTGCCACTTTTATAAAATGAAATCAGATGACATAAATAAAAACACCAAAGTGAATGGGGTTTGTTCGTCGACCATGGTTGGTGAAAGGTGAGTCGAGTGGACATCGGAGTTGTACGGTTTCATGGACTGTGTATTTACATGGTGTGTACAAAAATATATATTTACTTTGATAGCTATGGGTAGCAGGTACTATGTTGAGAAATAAAAAGAGTAATGTCATTCATTTTTCTGTCATTTCAACTAATTTTTAACTCAACTCCAAATCCATCTTAAAACCTGTATCGATATGTCAACGCTACTTTGCGAACGGAGTCAATCTTATCAACATAGTAAACCAAAAATTAATTCGGTATTCGTTTTAACAGTCGGAAATCTATCCGGAGCAGGACTTCACTTCTGCTTTTAGCGGCAGTCATTTGCATCCCGTATTTATAATCCCACTTCACTGCGGATAGCTTTACCAAAAAAAACTGTTCATTTCATTTCATTTCATTTATTTATTTTGTTTGAAGCTTACATGATACTACAAGAAAATAATTCTTAAAATGAAGTATCGAATTTTTTATTAATTACAGATAACTAATAATGAATGATAAAAGGAAGGTTTTAAAGATTTTATGTTTATTGATATAATATGACTAATTCTGTTGCGATATGTGTAGAAATAGTTTTTCCCGAAATACAACTGACGAACTTATTCTTTGTAATTAAAGTGGAAACAAATTCCACAATCGAACAGCTTTGACGAAGAAATATCGCTCTCCCACTGTGTGCGTGAATCGCGGTAAAAGAAGCCTAAGACCTCTTGGTGACTGAACAAACGTAATATACTCACTCAAATATTCAGGACATTTGTTATGAATGATTGCATGAAGCTTAAAGATGGTTCTAAAATCATAATACTCCTCAAAACTCATTCCTAACAGAGACCTTTTCTGTTTCGCAACACTAACACATATTGGAATATCATAAATATACCGAATCATTCCATCATTGAAGGCAACGTCCATCTTACGCCTGCATTCATACTCCAAACTGGGGTACACTGTACAATTGTAGGACAAAAATGGGAGCACCAGGCTTTTTATCAGATGCATTTTCATCTTCGCAAGGAGCATATGCGCGGATGTTCTCAAGCTTCGTAGCCCACCGTAGACTTTTCTGATCGTATCAGATGTGGCATCACAACAACTTAATTTTCGGTTAATTTCAAATCCAAGGTACTTGACCTGCTCCACGTAGGGAATAGTGACATCATTTACAACAAGAGGAGGTACATCAAGTAATGAGATTTCACTTCTGGAGCAGACCATACCCAACGATTTAGCAGGATTTAGTTTAAGAGTATTTAGATTAGACCACATCTGAATACACGACAAATCTTCATTTACTCTAGCCACGCAATCTTCCATCAGCCCTAGTTTTCTGGACAAGTATATAATGACGTCATCTGCATATAGGTGAACATGGCAGTTTTCGAGAATATTAGGAAGGTCATTTATAAAGATAGAAAAAAGAACTGTTCCTAGAACTGACCCTTGAGGAACACCTACGTTAACCGTATATGGACTGGCACTTCCCTGATCGGTTTGAACTGTCAGTAAGCGATCGCATAGATAGTTGAGAATCAGTTTCAGGGCAGATCGAGAGAACTGAAAATTATTCTTAAGCTTGTTTATCAGTATTGAATGATTAATTGAATCAAACGCTTTAGAAAAATCTAGAGCCACGATTACACTTATTTCATTTAAGTCCAATGCTATCCTTAAATCGGTTGTGACCTTAATTACGGGTGATTCACAGCTATGCTTCATTCGAAAACCGGATTGGAACTTGAAGAGCTTATTCCGCCTATCCGAATCTTCTTGAATTTGCTGCGACAAAATCTTTTCAAAAGCTTTTGAAAGAAACGGAAGTATACTTATGGGTCTAAACTCAGCGGGGTTAGTGGGGTTTGATTTTTTTTTTGGAACAGGAATGATTTTGGAGCACTTCCACTGCTCTGGAAACTGACAGCTGTATATACAGTAATTGAAAACATGAACTATATAGGGAAGAAGAAAAGCGAGGATAATTTAAATAAATTTTGGCGAGATATTATCAAGGCCAGATGCATTGGATTTAACCGAACGAATCGCTATTACAGCATCCAGATTATTTATGCATCTAAAGGCAAAGCACTCACTTGAACCTGAGCCAGTGAGGTCAAAATAGCAAGCATTCGATGAAGTAGGAATGAGAACCGAGCCTATTTCTGTCGGACTGAACGCACACCCTGGTAGTTCATTATCAACCACACCTGAATCCTTCAAGTTTTTCCACACGACTCTAGAGCTTAACTTGGGATCAAGTCTTTGCAGAAAGTAGGAACGCTTATAGCAGAACGTATCGCGGCAATGACTCTAATTCGAGCGAAGATATATTGCCTCCTATTGTATTCAGAGGGAGCTCTCTTAAACCTCCTGAAAAAGCGCTCTCTTTCCTGGATCAACAGTTTAAGCCGTCGATTAAACCATGGACAAGTCTGTGGCTTAATGGATTTTGTAATAGTAGGAACATAGCTGTCGGATACTGTCGTACTAAGCAGGGAAACTTTTGAGTTAATGTCATGTAAGTTGTAAATATTGTTCAGGCCAAAGTTGCCAAAATTTTGATGGAGATGTGAGATGTCTATATTATGAAAAGATCTGTAAGAAATTGTCTTAACATTATTAGAACCACTCATATTAAACTTGAACGAACAAAATAGGAGGTCATGGATGATTCGCTGCTTTGAACTCGTGAGAATCATATCAATCAGCGACGGGTTTCGAATTGACTGAAAGCAGGTTGGCCATCGTGTATTCACAACACTTAATCCTATTTTATCACAGAAATGCTTAAACAATTGAGTAGTACTATTCACTTCTAGGTAGTTCGCATTAAAGTCTCCACCAATCAAAATGTTCTTATAATTTCGACTAAACCTAGTTAAGGTATCTTCAAACTCCTTTAGATTCTCTTCCCTAAATTTACAGGGGGGGCAGTAAACTGTCACAAATAAGCATTTTTCACTTTCACTTTATATTTAGAAGAGTTTTTTCTATTTCTCAAAATTGGAAAATACGCCTTGAGAAAACCTCTGGATTTTTGAAAATATTGACCGCAGAGTCTGGGGTTTGTTCCAGACAAAAACCATTTTAACTTTTGCTATTTAAGCCATCTGAACTAACTTATGGCCGGGTGCCAGTCAGAAGGGGGGAAGGGAAAATGCATTCAGGAATGACATGCCTATGATGGCATTTTTGAAAGATCGAGGATGTGCAGATTTAAACATATTGATTTGCCACGTTTTATTTTTTATCTTTTGCGATTTTAGCGGCATCCCGTTATAAAGTTACTAACCCATCGAAATTCTTCTTCCTCTTGTTAGTTCAACGAGATCCCAACCCGTGAAGAGTCTGACTTAAGACAGCCTTTCGTCCTATGTAATCCCGGTCAGGAGATGCTTCTTCTAGTTGTCCAACAGATCTGGAGGCTTTGAATCGAGGGTCCTCATGGCGGGATTCAAGAAGTCCTATCGTGGCTGAAGAGGAACGTGATATCCACTAAGCACATCCGAATCTTCTTAGAGGACAACACTTGTCTAGCGACAAAACAGATTTGGCCAAACCTGGATCTGACACCCTCTAAGTGTTTGATCTCTCTGAACAGACTGCACATTGGGGCTACAATTGGTGTAATCACCGGACACTGTCTTTATACTGGTTAAACGAGTATGAAAAAGATAGATTCGTGTGGTACCACAATGGACCTTTTTATTGGTCTAAGTCTGTCGGCCGACTGCGACTATAACCTAACCTAACCTCACCTTGGCGGGAGTATATTAGTCGACGGGTTTCAGCTTTTTTGACTACATCTATATCTTGGTAGAGCTCATAGCGTTCGAAGTTGTTTCTTCTCCTCCATTTGCCGTCCTTGCACCAATGAACAATTGTTCTTATTTCCAGTTTCAGCTCTTCTCTTTTGCTTAACGGGTCGGTGCTATGAAGCAGAACTGCCAGGATTAGTGTTTTCTAGAGATTGCAATTGATTCTGTTTTGCCAAACTGAAGCAATGGTTTCTAAGGGTTCCCCTATCAGGTGTCATTCGCGCAGTTGATGTTTATTTCAATGTAGGTGAACTCCCTAACTTCCTCTAGTCTCTGGGCAGATGATTGTGTGATTGTAGTTTTGTTTTCGTTTACGACCAACCAATTACGAATGTTTTTAATCGCTGTGAAAGCCCCTAACACGGTACGCTGGGAACTTCTGTCGTACTTCACGTCGAAGCACATGATCCTTCAGCTAAGGACGGCCAATGTGATAAAGCATTTCTCACCCGATTTGAGGTTGTGTCTAGGCACTCATTAAACATCCTTGACAGCATCAAGAGACATAACAAAACTCGAATTATTCTCCAATTATATGAACAAAAAAACTCTAAATCAATTTCACAACATCTTCGAAACTCCCTTGTCCAAATGTTCTCCCAAGAGTTGCACTAAATAAGTTTCGTCCACTTATAGATCGTCCCTTAATTAAATAATAGTCAATCAGTAAACAATTTTAAGCCACTTAACAAGTTCATGCCCCAAACGACCAGTTAAGTCTCATTCTCTTCCCATCCGATTAGGAGAATTTCAGCCTCAAGGACAATTAATTCAAATTCAAAACCACCAAATAGAAAATAATCCTTGGCAATCCTTTGATATTTTTAAGTGCCCTCAACGAAATGGGGTGTAAAAGTAGTAAACGCATTTTTGTTGAACAGCCAAAGGCAGATTTTGTGATGATTTTGTGTCGCCCTCTCCCATCCCGAGCAAATGCCAATTAACTAATTGATTGAGAATAATATTTAACTCCTTCAGAAAAGTCCCGAACTGTCCTCTGCGGAACTCCTTCAGTCCAAAAATCAGCTCGGTTTGAAGGCATAACAACGGCCATCATAAAACAAAACCCGAAAGAGGATAACGAAACGACCGACGACCGGGAAAAAAAAACACCAAACCAAAAGAGAATTTCGAAAAATAAACTACACAATACGGCACCCATGTAAAAATAATGTTCCATCCACCACCAAGAGCCTTCGTCCTGGTTTTGTTGTGCTGCTGGTCCCGGTTACGGTGTCCCAGTTAATAGCCGTCTTCATAATGGCGACGATGGGGTGTTATAATTCCTGGGACGCACCAAAACGAATTGGGACGAAAATTCATTATCCGGAAAGCACTTGAAATGTTTATTTTAATGCGGTCCTCTTGCAGGACAATATTCTTCTTCATGCTGAAAGCATACGTTCTGTCTGTGCGCCCGGCCCCTTGCGTGCGTAGGCCTTTGGGGGGTGTTTTATGTTTATATTTGTGTTCCTTGCTGATGAGGGTTGGATAAGCATAGGGGTATGTCAAAAGTGGATTTAGATCTGGACACTTGGACATTTTAGTAGGACACCAGTTGGAATGTCCGCACAAGTATGATTGTTATATTTTTAGGTCCACTTAAATTCGAAATCTCTCTCCACGTCGTCATTTGCATTTCAAAAGGACCAAACTGTATGAAATTGCAATCCTTTGATGAATTTATACCCAAAATCAGGTACACAACTATTTTGCCTCAATTGATTACCAAAAAAATGCTGAAAGCCATTCACATTGTGACTCACGCTCAGCGGACCAGAATAATGAGAGCAAACTCTCTGAGAAGCCAAAAAAAAAGTAAATCAAAATTGGATTTTTAATTAGGTAAAATTCTTTGGATAAGCGGACAAAAGCGCATACAATGAACCTTGTCGTCATAAGTGGCGAATATAATTATTTGATGAAGTGGAACTTGTGTGCGTGTTGTGTAGTACCGCCGAGCGCCGGAAGGATTTTTTTCTCGAAACCAAACTGCGATTGTGACAGCCAAATCGGGGGATAGAGTTACATTGAGGCACGTGCCAAATTTGGCGTATAAATTCAGTTTGTGTTTGGCGTTCTAAAAGGATTTGTGAAACACGAGCGATTTTAAAGGATTTCCTTTTCATAAAAAAAAATGTTTTAAAGGAACCTAAGTGTGGATAAACTCGGACCGGGTCTTGAAATAAAAGACGAATGCATTCGTCAAATGCAAAGTGCTCGTAAACATTATCCATTGACTAACTACGAAGGATTCGCGACCAATTAAAATTACTTTTTTCCCTAAATTGCACTCTCAGTACTTTCGGGGACTTCGTTTCCAGTGGTACGGTTGGTTTTTTGCGACCTAAATGGGAGAATAATTTGAATCCAAAATTAATTAAAATATTTCTATTTTGGTCCAAAATATGGTGATCTATTTTTTGGATTGACGGTCCCGTGAATTTGTACCCAGGGCGCCGAATTCTCTAGCACCCCAGGTTTTTTGTTATTTCACACATCACATATCAACCATTTCCTTGGAGACCACTTACTCTCGAATAAAGGGTGTCCCAGAAAGAACGCCTATTTGAAATTAAAAAAAAAACTCAGTGTTTATTTAAAAAGTTTTAATTGTTTTATTTCAATAAATAAGGTGGACATGTACGTATGGAATACAATATTTGATAAATGATGGCACACGTTGGTAATTTTGACCAAATTTTTGACGACATTTTGTCATAGTGCCTTCTGAATTTCAAGAATGGCGCGTCGATTCTCGCCTTTCAATTTGAAGCTCGAAAAAGTTGTTTATCATCCAACGGTAACGAATGCCGTTGATGGTGGGCGCATTTCCAGAGGCATTCTGAAAGAATAACGGTCCAATCAATCCGCCAGCCCAAAATGCGCCCAAAACAGTGGGTTTTGGATGCTCAGCTCCCCGAATATGTCAATTCGGTTTTTTGACATAGTCACCAAGTTAGAAATGCGCCTCTTCGGAGAAGATGATTTTCTTGGAAAATCACTATTAACTTGTTGTTGCTGTAAGATGCATTCCGGCTTCAAATGCTGTGTCAACTGAATCTTATGAGCATGCAACTGTAAGTCTTCAGTCAAAATTCGCTGTAACGAGCTTCGTCAAATTCTAAATTGCTGACAACTGTGGCGGATTGAGGTGGAATGATTTTGGTCACGACCCCCAATAACTGCTAAATGTTTTTATAAGATAGAGCTGCACAAACACGGATAGGTCGCTTTTGCGTTTGAACTGATCCAATGTTTTGAAATTTTTCGATTTGTCCGACGACTCCCGCCGTAGAGTAGGTGCATAATGGTGAAATCTCACCATTTTGGTAGTGGATTCTCACAATTTCAATGCCTTGTATATCCGCGTTTTTCTCTATAACTAAGCTTTACTGTTCACACATGACTCATCAAAACAGTCGGTCTTAATGGGTTACTCTTTACGTTGGATCTAGAAGACTTGGATATCTACTCCTATCAATTAGTCCGTGAGGAAGAAATTTCACTGTCTTTCACTTTTTAATACCTTGGCATTCCTCTCCCAACTGCGTTTTGATATTTTCTACCGAATTATAGCTAATAGAAAAAAAATATTCTTTTTAACACCAAATAATTCAGCAACTGGTATTTCTGGTCGTCTTCTAGTCAATGGGCCCCTGCTAATAAAGGGTGTTCAAATTTGAGGTATCATTTTAAATTTTGAATGAAAGACATAAATTGTGGGAAATCTGTTTTTATTTTAAAAAATTAATGTACATTGGTTCCAGGTAATAATGAAAACGAATGTCTTCGAAGTGATCTCCTCTGCTAGCTCGGCAGAAAGTCAACCTTTTACCAACATTTTGGTTCAATAAGTGATATTTGCTCGATGATGTTGTCTATGAGGAGTTGAATAGTTTGAGGATTATCGGCATAAACTTTACTCTTCAACAAAACCCATAAGAAAAAATTCAGTGGTGTTAAATCGCATGTTACTGGTGGCAAATTCACGTCTTTTCTTCGGGAAATTTTGCGATTGTTAAATCTCTCTTTCAAAAGATCGACTGATTTCGTTGCAGTGTGGCATGTTGCACCATCCTGTTGAAACCACATATTCTGCACATCAATATCTTCCAATTGACTCCACAAAAAGTTTCTAATCATAGCTTGATATCAAGCTCCATCCACAGTAACTGCATTGCCATTTTTATCTTCGAAGAAAAATGGACCAATTACGCCACCACACCAAAATCCACACTTTACAGTAACTTTTTTTTTGGTTTCATTGGCCTTTCGAACAATCCTCTAGGAATTTCTTCAGCCCAAATGCGACAGTTTTGTTTATTGACATTACCGCCAATTTCAACATGAGCCCCATCGCTGAAGATAATTTGCTTGAAAAAATTGTCATTTTGTTGTTGCTTCTCTATGGCCCAATTAACGAATTGCCGACAGTTGGCTTTAATTCTTGTGTTAACTGTATTTTGTTAGCCTTTACATGCAGATCTTTGTGCAAAATGTTAAACAAAGTTGTTAGTTTGAGGTTTAATTGTTCTGAACGACGATAAATTGAGGTCGTTGACTCTTCAGCCATACCTCTGCCAACAGCTGCAATATTTCCACTCGAACGACCACTAAGAGGATAGGCTTCACTTCTCTGATCTTGAACCCAACCAGTTTCTTCAAATTTGTGAACGATAAGTTTAATATCACGGTCGCTCCAACAACATTTTGTTTCAACTTCTGCAAAACTTTCACCATATTTAAAATAAGTGTCAATAATAAACATAGGGACGGGGTACAGTCCGCTTGGGCGAACTGTTGGATACCCTATTCTTATTCCTATCCCTCATAAGTGGGCGTGACAAAAGTCTCACTATGGTTGAATTATTAAGAACGCTCTACATATTTTGTTATATAACATTTAAAGGATTTAATCGAAAAAAACTAAGCTTTTGTAAAAAATCGCTCCCTAGCTCAAAATTTGGTTTTTCAAAAAAAATGTTTTATTTAATTGCGGGCGAATTTATTTATTTATTTATTTCATCAATTGATTCAAGATCTGCTGATTACAAAAAAACAAAGTTACAATACATTAGAAATAATAAATTAATAAATACTTCATTAGTTATATACAAATTTCTAATAGTTTTTTTTGAAAACATCTCTATTTATTGAAACATCAATATTATTGCACATTTCATTGAATAACTTTAAGGAACGCGTAATTGGTTCATTTAAACCGTAGTTTGTCCTATGATGAGGAACATAAAAATAAACGTCACTATTACGAAACAATCTTGGCACATGAAAAGGAATTAAAGAAACAAGGTCGATAGATGTGATTCTATAGTCCAAAATATCTTTTATGAACATAACGCATTGAATTTGCCTACGACATTTAAGCGTTTTCATATCGATGGGAGAACATCTTGAATTATAGTCAGGCATAGAACCAACCCAATTTAATTTTCTTAATGCATACCTCGTAAAGCGTTTTTGAATTCTTTCTATCCTTATTGTTCCAATTTCATAATATGGTGACCAAACAACACATCCATATTCCAAGACTGGAACAACAAGAGACAAGAACGTATATGCATCCCGGAAAACTTGTGAATTTCTTTTTAAAAAACTTAATAATGAGTTACCCTTAGAGACGATATAGTCAATGTGTGACCTGAAATCCATTTTCGAATCGATATAGACTCCAAGATCTTTGATACAGTCAACTCTAAGAAGTTTAAAATCATTAAAACAATAATCAAATTTAACGATACACGCAGACCTAGTCACACTTAAAATTTTGCATTTCGAATTGTTCAATTCAAGATGGTTAAAATTACATCATTCCAAGAAATTGTTTATGTCTTCCTGCATGAAAAAACAGTCTTGAGACAAAGAAACCGGGACACTTTGACATCGTCGGCATACATTAAATAACTGCAGTATTTCATAACAGAAGGCAAATCATTTGTGAAGATGATGAATAGAAGTGGACCTAAATGATTTCCTTGTGGAAGACCCGACTTAACTTCTATTATATTGGATGTACAATTTTCAATCTTTACTATTTGTTTCCTTCCAGTTAAATAAGATCTCAGCCACTTAATAAAAGATGAATTGAAACCTAATCTATCTAATTTCTGTAAAATAGTAAAATAAGACCGTGATGTACACGATCGAAAGCTTTAACAAAATCTGTGTTAAGAACATCAACCTGTTTGCCGATTCCATTTGGTTGCAGCAAAAATTTGTAAAAAGACTTAAATTAGTGCAAGTTGATCTACCCTTCAAAAACCCGTGTTGGTACTGCGATAAAGTTTCCTTTAACGAAAAATATAGCTTTTGGGTTACAATTTTTTCAAGCAATTTAGGAATGGCGGAAAGCTTGGAGATGGGTCTGTAATTTTTGACTAAATGTTTAAGTCCATTTTTAAATATTGGATCAACAAAAGAAATCTTCCATTCATCCAGAAAAATACCATCTTCTACGGATTTATTGAAAACGCAAGTGATCACATAGCTCAAGGAAGTTGCGCATTTCGATAATAACAACGGAGAAATTTTATCATACCCAGCTTTTTTGGTAACATCAATATCGTTCAAAGTTACCAGAATCTCTTCTTCAGAAAAACAATTTAGGCAAAAATCGGTGATGGGATTTATGCAACGATAGTGTTCATTAATATAAGATATTGTATCACTGTTGTAGGATGTTTGGAAGAACTCCGCAAAGAAGTTACAAGATGACTCTAAATCATTAGATATTTTGTCATTGTATTCCATACTTTGCGGGAATGACAAAGCTTTCCTTTTAGAATTAAGGAATATCCAAAAAGATTTAGAATTTCTCTTAATGTTTGATTCTGTCTTAATAACGTATTGCCTGTATAGAACTTGTTTAAAAAGTCGAACTCTTTTCGTAACTGACGTCATCGGGGTTATTGTTAGATTTATAACGCTTAAAGGCCTTATTTTTGGCATTTTCCAAATTTTTTATCCTTTTAAACCACGGAAATTTTAACCCGAATCATCCTGGCGTGTCCATATGGGAACGCAAGACTTATATGCACTTTGGCGACTCTCAACCGGTAACAAATACACACAGGTGGCCATGCTTAATTTTTTTTTCATCGCAGGACATCTGCGTTGCATATTGGAGAGTCAGTTTTATTGTGTGCTTTCTAATTCATTGTGAGTGGATGCCAAATTTGATTTAAAAAAGAAATTGTTCACGAATTAGTGTAATGGCTTACAACAAAAAGTAAGTATATCAACATTATTTTTAGTGTACATTATTTGCAAGTGGGATGTTGTAGAATTAATAGTATTTTGGATCTACAAAATATACAAAAACTGAAAACATAAAGAAAATGTTTGCTCTTGTGCTTTTTTTCAAATTATTGACAATGTGTCCATATGGCAACGCCAGGAGCAACAGAGTACAGTATTTTTTTTTTGTGGATTTCTAGAAATCTGACACTGAAATAAGTCCTAGACTACTTAGAGGAGCTTAGTTCGGATGATGACACTGGTCTTTCAAACAACATCCATGTCTTGTATATTCAACCACCGGAAAATGAAGGTGATTTGAGTGGAGAAGACGATGCTGATGAAAAAGAAGAAGGCGGTATCCCAGACAATGTTTGCCCAGGGCAATTGCGATCGGGATTTGAAATCGTTTTTGAAAATGGCCGACGTTTTGAAGAATTTGATGACCCCGGAGAGAATTTGGGTGAAATTCTCAATGATAATGTTTTAGCGAGTGTTCTGGATAACCCATCTCCGAATTCACCTATAAGCTTACCAGATGCAACATTTTCAACAAACGAACTTTCTAAGCCACCCTCAATCCGGTTGCGTTGTGTTCAGCAATCTACCTCCAGCTGCCCTTTACCAACATCCAATAGGAATACAACTTTCACTTGGTCAAAAGATGAGTCTTGCGCAATGATACCGATTTTCCACAGCCCAATTACGAGGACTGCCTCAATTTAAAACCACACGAGATGTTTGAGAAATTTATTGATGACGACTTGCTTCAGTATATTTGCGATTGCTCAGAAGTATTATGCCACTTACCGAGAAAAGAAAATTGCGAAGATTACCGTTAGCGGTTGGTGGCTGTGTTTTTATTATGTATAGTGCAGTTAAGAACTTATTTTTTCATTTCAGAACTTCGCGTTTTTATTGGTATTTTGCTTGTCAGTGGCTACACTGGGCAAAGCTGTTACAGATCCATGTGGAGTAATGACAATATCATATAACAGCATGCGTCGAAACCGCTTTGAGGAAATATTGCTGTGTCTACATTTTGAACCAAAAATGCTTGTTCCGCAAAATGCAAAGGATAAGTTATGGAAGTTACGGCATATAACCGATCACATAAAATCCAAAATGTTGGAACATTTCCACCCTGAGCAACATTTATCGTTCGACGAAAGTATGATTGCCTATTTCGGGAAGCACGGATGTAAGCAATTTATAAAGGGGAAGCCCATACGCTTTGGTTATAAGGTTTGGTCTTTGTGCACTCCCAAAGGTTACATGATCAATTTCGAAGTGTATCAAGGTAAGAATCCGTGATCAAACTCATTGTATAAGGAGCGATTCGGCAAATGCACCGCTCCTTTAGTAAATATGATCGACGATTTTTCCGAGAATGTTCAGCAATTGCCATTTTCATTCTACTTCGACAATTTGTTTACAAGTTTCCCTTTATTGGCTTACTTGAAAAACCGTGGCTACAATGGAATCGGCACAATCCGTGAGAATCGAATACCGAAAAGTTGTCCAATCCCACATAAACAAAATTTGAAAACAAAGAAACGCGGATTCTACAAGTCTATAAAAATGAATGAGACTGGTATTCGTCTTACGAAATGGATTGATAATTCCGTTGTCTGTATGTTGTCTACTGCCTTTGGATCCACACCATTATCTGTTGCATCGCGCTATTCCAGAGGAGCTCGAAAGAAAATTGGAGTTCCTCGCCCGTGTGTGTTGTGTCGGAATATAACCAATACATGTGTGGTGTCGATAGATTCGACCAGAATGTTTCTGCTAACCGTATCGGATATCGTGGCAAGAAGTGGTGAAGCTGCATTTTTACTTTGTTAATTGATGCATGCGCGCAAAATGCATGGCAGCTTCATCGGCATGTTGATTCGAGTATGCCACAAAAACAATTCAAGCGAGAAATTGCAATTTATTATTGCAAACATTTCGGTGATCCACCAAAGTCACATAGCAGTGTTCAAACTCAAAAACGGCGGTTGGAAGCTGGGTCATTAGCTAGTACTCTTCGCTATGACCAACAGAATCATCTAGTGGTTTCCTTAGATAAGAAGAGACGCTGTGATGGAGACTTTTGCCGTTCAATTGTTCGAACTGGTTGTACAAAATGCGATAAAGGCATTTGCCTGAAATGTTTTAAGCCCTATCACACAGCAGATTTATAATTTTAAATGAAATAAATACAAATATAATAAGAAAATTACGTTTTATTCAGTTTTTGGTAATTTTTTATGTGGGTACAGACGTGTACCCTGTAGCTCCTGGCGTTGCCATACGGCAACAGGATATTTTCCGAGAACAAGGACCTCTATTAAAATTTTTTTTATACAGATTTTCTATTTTAGCTCTAAGCAAAGCGCACCAATTTTTTTTTTCACAATTCGAAAAAATAACGTTCAGGATGATTCGGGTTAAATTAATTTTTCTTTTTGTGGTAGGAATAAAACGCTCCATACCATCGAATAAAATACCTTTAAAACAAGAATACATATGTTCCAATGACATATCCTTCAATAAGTCCTCCCAGCCTAATGAGCTATAAAAATTATTCAATGAGATGAAATCTGCTGTTGCATAATTATACATTAAAAAGTCAGTTTTACTCGGTGACACAATGGAAAAATTATAAAATTCAAAAGATAAAAAAATAGCTTTATGATGAATAGAATTTTTTAAAAGTGGAAAATCAGATATTTTTAAAAAGTATTTTATGTCATTATTTATAAATATTAAATCGAGAATTCTGTGTAAATCATATTTGATATTATTAATTTGAAAAAGACCCATAGCAGAAAATGAATCAACAACTAACATTTCTGTATCTTTATTTACATCAAAAGGAAATAAAATTTGATCATCTTCAATATAACTCCAGTCAATATCACCGATGTTAAAATCTCCAAGGATACAAGGAAACTGGTTAGTTTTTAATTCATTCACAATTGTTTGGGCATTATTAATATGTTTGTTATACAAATCAATACTGCTAGTAGGGCGAATGTAACCTGCAACAAAAAATAGTTCTTGAAATTCAGCAGAATCTTTGGGACAGACACTAACAAAAAGTTGTTCAATTTCATCTGCATCATTAAATAAACTTCTCTGAGTGCTGTTTAAAGATGTTCGTACAGCGATAAGTACACCACCGCACATTGGGGCAGAATACCCTAAAATGTGGCATCAAATCAGCCGTTAGAGCTAAGAACCTGAAATTTTGCACGCAGGCTTCGGAAACCATTCCCAAAATATTTTCAAACCCGCCCACTCGACACGCCCACTAAAACGCCCACTTTTTAAAAATGTGCTTGTTTTACAATGTTAAAAACTTTAAAAAGATTTATTGAAGATCTAATTTTTGTCCACTACACTTACCTTGCATACCCACTTTAAGGCCGTGAAAAAAACCAAATCTTAAATTTTGCATTGGTATTTATTATTAAGACTTATAATTAGAAAAAATGCCCATTAAATACAAAATTAAACCAAAAATTTGTATTGCTTCCTTAGAAATTATCGCTATCATCATTGTCATCATCATTATCATCAGACTCAGGAAGAGTGTTTGATTCCTGGACACTTGGGGGCTTTAGCAAGTTGACTGCTCCCTTGGGAAGAGACTGGAATTTTCGTCTATGTAATTTTTGCTTGGATATTATAATGGGATCCAAGCTCAGTAAAAAGAAATTAAATACGTCTTTATTGGTTTTTTCACGACTTGATTTTCTTGAGAAGCTCTCTCTTTTAAAAATCTTTGTTGCGCGCTTTCTGCGCTTTCTCCGAAAGTTGGCCGATCGGCAACGCTGCAGATGATATAATTTCTGGCCCATGAATAAAATATTTATGCAAAGTTGGAGGCATATGATACCAGGGATATTTACTAACGAAGCATCTTGTGTCATGCTGTGTCATATGCGAATTCCCTAAATTCGTATACATCAATATCAAACGCACTGGCAACTGCAATCATAATTGTGTGCATTTTTTTCTACTCGACGACCTTTTTCCCAACGTGATTTAATTTTTGATTTAAACTCCGTTATTTTCTCATTAACATTGTGTTGAAAAGTGCATTGAATCCGCTTTAGGACTTCACCCTTCAAAAATTCGATTTCACTTTCTAATCCCTTTAACATTGAGCTCTTCATTATATTATATAGCTCTTCCCTTGTCACAGAAAGAGTTTTGGAAGGTGTTCGGCCTAAGAAGTAATCAAAATTAAAATTAAAAAAAAAAAATAATATTTTTTTTGCAAAGTGACGTCACCAACAAAAAAATTTACTACACAACAAGTAGCAAAAGGTAGCAAAAAAAGTGTACAGGTTCTAAGACTAAACAAACCTCTTATCACAAAGAGATATAATACTCAATGTCAGGTCACGGTCAACCCATCTAAAACTCTTAGGATTTCAGATAAAAACAAAACTAACACTTTTTTTTCGCACATTTTTTATCTTTAGCTACAAATTAAAAAAAACTAAAATAGATTTTTTTTTAAATCAAAATAAGACAATAAAAGCACCTGAGCTTACTGATTCCATTGCAAGTTAAACTTTTTCAATGCCAACAAACTGTAAGAAATAGCACACAGTTACCTAACTGCAGTCACTCAAAACAAAAAAACACGGTCCGGCTTCGATGGAACATACTAACAAATGCTGCATTCGTGACGATCTGCTGAAAACCACATGCTCCCAATATACTTTCTTTTTCTCATTTTTTATTCTCTATCCTATTTAAAACAAAAACAAAACGGTAGTTTAAGACAAAGCTCAATTTCAAAATTCGAGCTTCAGAGGTGTTTCGCCCCAGTGTGCTCCGCCTCGATCCCATCCAGTTGTAGATGCACGATCTTTACGATATACAATATAAGAAGCATCGAAGAGCTCTGATGACAAAAAATGTGAATTAAGCCATGTTTCAACAATAACAATAACATCGAATTCATGCAGTGATAAAGATAAGAATAGCTGATTTGTTTTTGTTCGCAAACCTCCAGCATTTTGGAAATATACTCGAGTTTCAGACATATCCCTCCTGGAATTAATCATTTTATCCTGAAGCTGTGTTCTTTTTTTGAAAAAATTTACGAATTTTTTTATTTGAACATGTTCAGGCCATATTGAAGCATCTAAAGCGGCATCTAAAGCGGTGATATAAGCCATTTTACAGGAACCCATAGTTTAAAGTTGACAAAGCGGAGCGAAGAAGAATCTGTATCTTTTTTAATAAGCTTAGAACAGCGCAAAGTATTTTTACAGATGTTGAGCCTCATTGCAGCATAATCAATTACGTTTTCCGCCGAAACATTGCTATTCAAACGGGAAATATGTAGAAATCGTAGGCGTGGTACGGATTGCAATGTGAATTTAAAATCTACAATAGCAGCAGTCCCGAACAATATCTTGTTTGATCGATGAATATATGAACATACGAGTAAGTATAAAGGGCATATAAAGAGCTTACATTATAAATTTCAGCTCCCTAGCTCAAGCTTTGGTTTTTCAAGAAAAGTTTTCTTTTTAAATTGTGGGCGTGTCAGTAGGCGGATTTTAGAAATTTTATCTCCCGAGCAGTTTTAGGAGTCAAAGATCATATAGGTTACATATCCGAAACTCTACCACAACCATTCCATATTCGCCATTCCGGAGTAGGGTTACATTTTATTCATCGTTTTCTTTTCTCTTGATTTCCCACGGAAACCAAGCGCATTCACCTTGCACTTGACACACGCGCAGTTTTTTATAAGTTCATAATGCACGCGCCGTAACTGAATCCGCTAGCGACTTCAGTTCTCACAGTAGAATAAAAGCTGAGTCAACTAAATAAAGTTAACTTCAAAAATAAATTAAGAATGTTCAAGTTAGTTAGTAAGGAACCCGTGTACCAGTAACATCGATCGAAGAAATAAAAGTTTGTTTTGTTTAAAGTTCAATCGAAGTTGTTTTTTTTTATTTCAAGAAAATAATTAAAATCTAAGTTATATAAAAATTTCAGCTTTCTAGCTCAAAGTTCGATTTTTTGGAAAAAAATGTTTTTTGAGTTTGTGGGCGTTTATTTCGGGCCCCTAGAGAGTATATGGCTAAAATTTCAGCTCTCTAGGTCCAGTCTAAAGGCCTTATTTTTGCCGACAGACAGACGGACGGACAGACATTACTATCGATGCTCATCATAAGAATAGTAACTTTCAGGTTTCAGTGGTCTACGGCCAATATTAAGGTATTACAAGCTTCGCGTCAAAATTAATATAGATACCCTCAAAATAGGGTATACAAATGAAAGAAAAAACATAGGGACGGGCTACAGTCCGCTTGGGCGAACTGTTGGATACCCTATTCTTATTCCTATCCCTCATAAGTGGGCGTGACAAAAGTCTAAGTATGGTTGAATTGTTAAGGACGCTCTACATATTTTGTTATACAAGGTGGCGCAAAAGTAATCCTCCTATCAGAAAATGCTATAAATTTTGCGATTGGCCCCTAATGTCAGTTCTGTTTTGACATTTGTGTAGTAAACACATACGAAATACATGTTAATAAACAATGTTACGCTACACTGCTCCAGAACGCGGAATATTGGTAACTATTTACTTGAGCAATATTCGGTCGGTGACCAAAAAACATCGGAAGGTTATTTTTGCGCCACCTTGTATAACATTTAAAGGATTTTATCAAAAAAAAACGCTCCCTAGCTCAAACTTGGGTGTTTCTGCTAGTGTCCATACTAGCGTATAGGCACGTTTGGGTGCAGGGGCCGTATACTCCTGCTCCAACTCCTTCTTTATCAAAAGTGGATTTATTCTGTTCCCAGTTAAGACGGTCTGGGAAGGTAACCCTGAAGTTGTGTCTGAAGTTGTATCTTGGTAGACATTTGTCTGTTAGGTGTATTCCAAGTAGTTCGTGTTCTCTGAGTTCCCTTAGAGAGTACCGCAGAGTGAGCTATATTGGAATTTGATTCATCTTCTGTGATGAGCGTATAGGCGTTTACCATTGCTTCTTTCATGAGTTCTAGGTGAAGTGGGGGATGTTTAATATAATTTCAAGTGCAGCTGTTGGTGCAGTTTTCATTGCACCTGTTGCACAGACACAGGCTAGTCGCTGAATTTTGTTGAGCTTTGCCTCTGCCGACCTCTGCGTTGCTTTGTGCCACCAGACAGCGGCTGCATACGTGATGATAGGTCTTGTAATTGCCATATACATCCATAGTGTCATTTTGGGGTTGAGTCCCCAATTTTTACCAAGTAGGCTTTTGCTGATCCATAACGATGTCCTGGCCTTATCAATGGTTTTGGTAAGGTGAGAGTTCCATGTAAGTTTTTCGTCTAGTGTGATTCCTAGATATTTAACTTCAGTTGAGAACTCTGTTGTTTCACCAAAGAGTGTAGCGTTTCTGAGCCGTCCCCGCCTTCTTCTTTTGGTGAATGCAACTATGGTGCTTTTCTTGGGGTTGACTTTAAGTCCAACCTTTGTGCACCACTCAGCTACCAGGTTCAGTGCCCTCTGGAGGCGATCCGAGATTGTGTCTTCGAATTTTCCTCTGATTAGGATAGCTACGAGTATGTCGTCTGCATATCCTTGGACATAGAAGCCATCGTTACTGAGAATGATCAGTAGCTCGTTTACTACGATGGACCATAGCAGGGGTGAAAGTACTCCTCCCTGGAGGCATCCTTTCGTAGCTGTTACACTGAGTTTATTTTTGCCTAATGAGGTTTTTATTGTTTTTTCCTCTAGCATGCATTTTATCCACTTACATGTAGTGTTATCAACTCCCATGTGTTGGATGCCTCTATATATCTGGAAGAATTCTGTGTTATCAAATGCTCCTTCTATATCTAGGAAACACCCAATCGCTATCTCTTTGTCCTTGAGGGATTTCTCGATTCTCGTATTGAGATTTTGAAGGGCGTGTGTGGTTGATTTACCGGGTTGATAGGCATATTGGTATTTATGAAGGGGATTCGTTTGAAGTGCCCCGTCCCTGATATGTCTGTCAAGTATTTTTTCCATGGTTTTCAGGAAAGAGGAGGTGAGGCTTATTGGTCTATATGATTTTGGTAGATCAGACGGTCTGCGTCCTACCTTGGGTATATATTTGACAATAACCTCTTTCCATTTTTTTGGTATGTATCCCCATGCGTAGCTAGCCCTGAACAGGTTGCGGGATGCCCTTTTGTAGTAAAGCTGGAAATATTCCATCTTCTCCAGGGGTTTTGAAGGGTTGAAAGGAGTTGATTGCCCAACTTATTTTGCCTTCATAAAAGATTTCTTTTGACCGTTTCCAGTCCTCTCTGAGCGGTATATTTAACCTTCTCTGGGGAGGGGTTTCTTGATGTTCTGGAGTTATCGAAGAGTCTGGGAAGTGTGTTTCGGCTAAGAGCTGGAGCGTCTGTAGCTCGTTTTCGGCATATGTACCATTAGGTTTTTTCATAGAACCAATAGGATTTGTGTGCTGCTTAGAGAGTACCTTATGAATGCGGGCACAGCTTCTGGTGTCATTGATGGTATGACAGAAGTTTCTCTACGATTCTCTTTTGGCCCTTCTAATTTCTTGGTTATACATGGTGAGTGTGTTTCTATATATATCCCATTCACCATTGCGTTTTGCCCGGTTGAAGAGCTTTCTCGTCTTCGTTCTGAGCGTGGCAAGTTTTTTGTTCCACCAGGGGGTAAGTCGATTGCCTGTTTTTTTCTTTTCTGGGCAGGCTTGATGGAAGGCATTTATGATTGCCGTATTGAGATTTTCACACGTAAGTTCGATGTTGTCAATGTCCCTTATGTTTGTGTTACATCTACTCAGGTTGTCTCTGAGTTCTACTTGGTATGTATCCCAATCTGTGGATTTGGGTTGTCTGTACCTCTCAGAGATAGTGTTACCTAGTTCGAGGTCAAATAGGATGTGGCGATGGTCAGACATTGAGGTTTCTGTTGAAACATGCCAGTTCCTAATAAAATTTTTTATAAAAGTAGTACATAGGGTGAGATCTAGAACCTCTGTCCTGATTCTGTTTATAAAAGTAGGGTTGCTTCCCTGATTGAGAATTTCTAAGTTGTTTGAGTTTATAAATTCTAATAGAGACTCACCCCGTTTATTTATATTTGAACTGCCCCAGATTATTTGATGCGTTTGCGTCGCAGCCTACAATAAGTTGTCGCAGCCTACAATAAGTTGTCGCAGCCTACAATAAGTTGTAGGCTCTTCCTACCGCAGTAGTCCACAAGTCCTTTTAGTGGCAGGAAGTCCATGTCACTGGAGTCACCTGGCAGGTACGCTGAGCATAGGACAGCTTCTGTTTTACCTGCATTGGTGTGCAGTTCAGCTTTAGCAGCTACCAGATCTTTATTGGTGTATTCTGGAATTGGAAAGAGTTTAGTATTACTATTGGTCAAGATATATGCTCTGGGTTTTCCAGGGTTAGTGGAATCGTATAATAGCTCACCTGCGAGTCCCTTTACCTGTTCTTTTAGTATGTACGGCTCCTGGATAAATCTATGGCTTAGGACTGCCGAGGCAGCTTTAGCATGCTGTAGATTAACCTGGTTGCACCTTAGTCCCATATTGGTGGTTATTGGGTGGTACTGGCAGAATTGCCAGTATCTTGTGTCAGTAGAGTCATCTGATGTTCCAGTAGAGCTTTTGTTCTCATCCCCTGTGCTGTTTGTGCCAATGTTTGTTGTCGGCTGGCATTCTAATTGGGCTTTTTGTGCTCCAGTTGAATTTGGTGTTTTTACATCCAGCATTCTTTGTTGCACGCTGATCCGAGATTGAGATGGGTTCTTCTTCGGAGCGGCAACTTGTTTTAATGCTTGTGGTAGTCCTTTAATACGGACTTGTACCTGCAGAAAGTTTAGAAATAGTTTGCATTTGTTTGCCAGCAAAAATTCCTTTGATTTCTCATCAACTGAGAAGGTAATAGTTTCCCCTCCGCTCCTTTCCTTGGAGATCCTTAGGATACGCTATCCTGTTGTGCAAATGCCTGTGTTTTGCTTGGCGATTCTGGACAGGAAGACTTCCTTGGGCATTTTCTCGTCGTCCGGGAGGAATACTATGCATTCCTTTGATTTCTCATCAACTAAGAAGGTAATAGTTTCCCCTCCGCTCCTTTCCTTGGAGATCCTTAGGATACGCTATCCTGTTGTGCAAATGCCTGTGTTTTGCTTGGCGATTCTGGACAGGAAGACTTCCTTGGGCATTTTCTCGTCGTCCGGGAGGAATACTATGCATGTGTAAGATTTGGGGATCTCGCTTCCCTGAATTACACGGAGTTTGGCTTCTGGCCATGGCTTGATTTTCTCTGCCGTTGACATGAGCCACTGCTTTGTCTCTGAGTCATGGCAGGTGATGGATAGCCATCCATCCCGCGGTGTGAAGGCAACAAATTTAAGGGGACAATTGTTGTCGGCTTTGTCCACCTCAGTAAGTAGGCATTGCTTGACCTGTCTTATTTACTGCATTGAGAGGGATTCCTCTGGTTGCATTTCATGCATAATGGCAACCTTGCATTGGGTTAGTGCACTCTTATAGGACAATCCTGATGTTGATGGTTGCTCCGTTGCATGACTAGCCGGGGTTTTATGTGGATTCCTGCTCCTAGGTTTGTCCTTGCTAGGTCCTCTATTGGAGCCTGCGCAAGGTATGTTTTTAGGAGAGCTAATTGATCCAACTTGCCTCAGCGAGCATGTTTGTTTGGGATCTTGTTTGGCCGCGGTCGCCTCCGGGCGTTTTTGAGGCCCTGGATGGGATCTTTGTTTCTTTGGCTGCTGATCCCTGGGTGAGTTTTCGGCAGATCTGCACCTTTTGGAAGTGCAGGGCTTGTCGCTATCCTTAGCATGATTCTGTGCTTTTGCAAGCAAGATCTCTTCCTGCATGGATCTCCTGGCTTCCTCTGGTGTCATGCCGTCTCTAACCCGGGCTCCAATTCGTCTTCTTTGAGCGCCGGTGAAGTAGAAGAATTCTCTTTTGTTCTCTACCGTTTTGTCGAGCCCTTCCACAGCAGCGTCGCTTGGTGTGTTTGTCGCTTGGGCGCTCTGCATGTCCATCTGGGGCTTCGCTGGAGATGAGGTAGTGTCATCAGTCTCCATCTCCGTATGTGATACTGGAGTTTTAGGAGTCATAGATCATATATAAAAAATTTCAGCTTTCTAGCTCAAAATTCGATTTTTTCCAAAATTTTGTTTTTTGAGTTTGTGGGCGGATTTCAAAAATTCGTAAACTTGATTATTTCGGGACCCTAGAGAGTATATGGTTAAAATTTCAGCTCTCTAGGTCCAGTTTAAGGGCCTAATTTTTGCCGACAGACGGACGGACGGACGGACGGACATGGCTAGATCGACATTACTATCGATGCTGATCATAAATATAGTTACTTTTAGGGGTCTACAGGCAATATTAAGGTATGTTACAAACTATGCGTCAAAATTAATATACCCTTAGAATAGGGTATAAAAATGAAATGAAATGAAAACAAAAACTTTAAAACAAGTTTGAAATTATGTGCAAAAATATTCTTTCAATTTTCTCTGGAAGTCGCTGAAGCCTGATGATCTTCTAATATTAACCGGAAGCGGATTCCACAGTCGAATGGCGTATATACAAAAAATTGTTTTTTCGTTGTCTTATATTTATAGGTCGGCAAAATTAGAATTCTGCTTCTGACTGAAGAAGCAAATTGTAATATTTGGAACATATAACCTGGCGCCTGGCTGTCTTTCAGATTAAACAGGAAAGTCAATATTCTGTGATCCATATAACGTTGCAGGTCCATTTCCAGAAATTCTTTCATACGCCTGGAAATGTGTTCTCTTCTACTCAAGTTGAAGACGAATCGCACTGTACTATTTAAAGCGACCTTAAACTTATGGAAACTGTGGCTATCTAAATCACAGAAAACTAGATGGGCGTCAAAAAGAATAGGTAACAGAAGTGACTTTACTAACATCGCTTTAATACTAAAGGGCAGAGAGTTTCCCGCTTGATAAAGAGCTCGCAGCGAGCCATAAAATTTACCAGCTGTTTTTATGATGTGGTCCTCCCACGTAAGAGTTTGATTAAATGTTTTTCCCAGATTTTTGACGCTGGAGACATAAATTGAGGGTGAGTCATCAATAAGAAGTTGGGGTATGGTTAGGGTATCCATACGTGATCGGGCTATAACGATTGCCTGACTTTTACCGGAATTAAGCGTCAACTTGTTTCTGCGGGACCACAAAACAATAGAATTCAGATCCGCATTAAATCGTTCCATTGCATCTTCCACCAGTCCAAAAGGATAGCTTAAATACAACTGCACGTCATCTGCATACATTTGGATCTTGCAGTGCAGTGAATATCATTGTTGAACACTGTGAACAACAGCGGACCCAATAAAGACCCTTGTGGGACACTAGCTTTGATCTCAAGAAAAGCGGATAGTGTTTCGTTGATATACACAGCTTGATTGCGGTCTTTAAGGTAGCTTTCCATTAGTTTAAGTGCTGCTTAGTACCGCGGATATAGGAATATAGATATATATATGGAGAAGCAATTCGTCAAGTTTTGGTGGGTTGTTGAGTGGGAAATATTCATATAACACACCTTCTCAGGACTGTGCGATAAGTTAAGTTAGCTCGGACAGATTGGGCATTTCTGGGAAAGGCCGGTGTCGCCAATATATGGCGGTACTTCCGTGAGGTGACTGACGCTTTACGCCTCAAATCGGTTGCTGGCGGCGCCTGCTTATATTGATGACTGCCAGGCGCTCGGAAAGCATTTGTGTTGTGTAAGACAACGAGTATTCAGAACTCTGATTATAATTGTTATAGGTTAAGTAAGTTAAGAACCGCAAATTATACAAGGTGGCGCAAAAATAACCTTCCGATGTTTTTTGGTCACCGACCGATTATTGCTCAAATAAATAGTCACCAATATTCCGCGTTCTGGAGCAGTGTAGCGTAACATTGTTTATTAACGTGTATTTCGCATGTGTTTACTACACAAATGTCAAAACAGAACTGACATTAGGGGCCAATCGCAAAATTTATAGCATTTTCTGATAGGAGGATTACTTTTGCGCCACCTTGTACCATCAATCACCCATTTTACGAGTGGCGTTTTAGTTGATCGACTCTTGTCGTTATTCGAGTCGTAGTCGTTTTGTGTCGATTTAGTGTCGGTGTTACGGGAGCGAAACGATTCGAGTTTAGTTTATATTCCACATACGTTCGACAGAAAAAACTCAAAGTAAATCGATATAAAACCGCCACGTCCTAAATAACGACAAGAGTTGATCAACTTAAACACCATTCGTAGTAAAGGTGAACTGCTGGGCAGTCCTCGCATTAAAATTGGCTGGGTTCATTGCAGAATATGGGAAAGAGTGGTTATCCCGCGCTGCTATAGATGCTTTGGGTACGGACACCAACAGGCAGCGTGCAAGGGTACAAACCGGAAGGGCCAAGGACTGTGCTTCAACTGCGGTGAGCAAGGTCACAAGAAGGTTAAGTGCAAAATAGCCGCCAAGTGCTACTTGTGCGCCGAGCTCAAGCTAACACCTGACTTGCTAGCACATGTAGCGGGCTCGAGAAACTGCCAGGTGTTCAAGAACGCGCTGGATAAGGCGAAGAAAAGTATGCCGCAATGATGAAAATCCTCCAAGGAAACCTTCACAGGAGCCGAACAGCTGACGACTTGCTTGCCCAAATTAAGCTAGACGTGAAAGCCGATGCTATAGTTATAAGCGAGCAATATAGAAACAAGGACGGACCTGGATGGTTTGCAGATCAGCTTGGCACTGCGGGAATCTGGATCCCGGATACAGGAGCAGTATCCATAAAAGATCACGGCGTAGGAAGAGGCTTTGTCTGGGTTAAGTGCGAGAGAGCGACATTAGTCAGCTGCTATCTCACCCCGAACGAAGGCATGAGCCAATTCAGGGAAAAAATAGATGCCCTGGAGGATACGATAAGGGAAATAGGGGGCTCAATATTGCTGGCTGGTGATTTTAACGCGAAAGCCCTGGAGTGGGAAATGCACACTACGGACTCAAGAGGAAGGCAAATACTCGAGATCACCGCCAGATTAGGGCTCAATGTGATGAACATCGGCAACACATCCACCTTCAGGCGACCCGGCAATTCCGAAACTATCCCGGACGTAACCTTTGCTTCAGAATCAATATCCGGGGATATAGATGACTGGAGAGTCATCGAGGATTATACTGGCAGCGACCACCAATATATCGTCTACGACCTACAGGCGGAACGGCGTGTGTCTCACGAAAACCACAGCCGCGCAGCGAGATGGAAGGTGAACATGCTAAACGAAGACCGTTTTACAGGCGTAATGGAGGAAGGGAAAGACGAGATCTTGGAGATGACAGGATCTGCTGAGACAAAGGCTGAAGCTACGATGCGGCTCATACACCGTGCGTGTGATGCCGCGATGCCACGATCAAGTAACTCGCCTGGACGGAGAAAACCGGTATACTGGTGGACTGAAGAGATCGTAGCATTCAGAAGGAGGTGTTTACATCTTAGACGCAAAGTCACCAGGGGAAGGAGAGTAAACTCTGCAACCACCGGAGACTTATTATTAGAGTATAGAAACGCAAAGTCCGAGCTCAAAAGGGCCATAAACGTCAGCAAACGACAGAAGTGGGAAGACCCCCGGCGGGACATTAACAACGACCTCTGGGGACTGGGTTATAAGTTAGTAATGCGCAAGTTGGGTGCTCAGGCGACCAGTCCTGTACTGAATGGGGACAAAATGCTGGACATAGTAGACACACTCTTCTCCACCCATCCAGTCAGACCCCCTGACCCCATCTCCTCCATTACCCAAGAGCAAGATGTGCCAATGTTCACCGAAGATGAACTGCTAGCGGCGGCGAACTCGCTTCAAAACAAAAAGGCCACTGGGCCTGACTGCATACCAGCGGAAGCCCTGAAGGTGATTGCTCGAAACTGAAACTGAAAAACGCCTTTAACTCAGCCAGGTGGGCTGATATGTTGAACGCCCTGGAGAATACCACGATATCTTCTACGGATGGTGAAGGACTATCTCAGGGAACGCGAGCTATTGTACGACACGACAGAGGGTCCCCGCAGAAAGGAAATAACTGCTGGAGCAGCGCAGGGCTCCATACTGGGCCCCGATCTGTGGAATATCTCCTACGATGGAATCCTCCGCATGGAAATGCCTGAAGACACGTTCCTAGTAGGTTACGCAGATGACATCGGTGCGGTGATTACCGCAAAGGACACCGAAGACGCACAGAGAAGGCTTAATCAGATCATGAGACGCGTACACGCCTGGATGGAAGAACATGGCCTTTGTCTAGCAGAAGAAAAAACCGAGATAGTCCTCTTAACTAGGAGATACATCGCGAGGATAATCGAATTCCAGGTAGGCTCCGAAGCTATCACCAGCAAGATGGCAGTGAAATACCTTGGAATAACCTTAGACTCCAAACTCACGTTCTGGCATCACATAAAGTCCGCAACTCAGCGAGCTGCAAAGGTCACCCAATCACTCAGCAGGCTAATGGCGAACGTAGGTGGCCCAACGGCAAAGAAATGAAGACTACTGATGTCAATCACCCATGCCATTCCCCTGTATGGTTGTGAGATCTGGGCCGATGCCCTCAGACAGGAGAAATATAGAGAAAAAAATCGCAGCAGTACAAAGGCTAGGAGCACTTCGAGTAGCAAGCTCATACCGAACAGTGTCGGAACCAGCCGTTCTCGTTGTCGCGGGAGTGACACCCATAGATCTCCTAGCGGCAGAGAGGAAGTACGTATACGAGAACAAGACGGAAGCAGGCGTGGAATCGGCCACTGGAGAGGCGAAGCAGCTCTGCAATCAAGAATGGCAGAGAAGATGGAGCGGCGAAACAAGAGGAAGATGAACGCTAATCAAAAACATTAATGAATGGACGGAGCGGAAACACGGTGAAGTGAATTTCTATGTCACTCAGTTCCTGACTGGGCATGGATATTTCAACCGATAACTCGACAAAATGGGTAAAGTTGGGAGCGCAGCCTGCAAATTTTGCGACTCCTCGGAGGACGATGCTTACCACACCTTTTTCATCTGTAGCAGATGGGCAGCTGAGTGAAACAGGCTAGAGTCGGAAATAGGTATTTTCACCCCAGATACCGCCGTAACCCAGATGACGATGAGTACGGACGCCTGGAACAAAATCTGTTTATTTATCGAAACGGTACTACGATCTAAAAAGAGAGAGGAAGCCGAAAATATACCCTTACAAAACGGATGAAATCCTCATCGACACGAAAGAACACGCGAAGTGTTTCAGCAGGCACAGACGTCTTAGGCCACAGAAGACTAACAAGACGGCGTCCTTTTACGGACTTATAAACGGCGCTACCCTGATGTAATGCCAAGAGCGGTTCCAGGGTGGCTTGTAGGCCGTAAGCGGGGAGAGTTTAGTCCGTGAGAGTCGGACACACCAAGTGGTGATGGCCTACCACTTGACGGTACAACGCGTATTCTCTCCTCCAACAACAACAAAAAAAAAAAAAAAAAAGGGTGATTGTTGACATCTATTACATTGAAAATGACACTTTCATTTCAAACTTTCATAACATATAACGTGTTATTATATTTCATTACATGTAACGTGTTATTCACATAAAAAGCTCAGCTGGAAACCTAACATACAAGACAGAGTTCGTAAAGCTATGGTATCACTCTTCTCTTGCAAAAAAGCCATCGGTAATATTTGGGGGCTACAACCCCGCATCACCAACTGGCTATACATCTCGGTAATAAGACTGACACTTAGGTATGTACGGGGTGGATGTTTTATTGACTGCTTTAGACAAAGCGATAGATCACGATAAGCTAAGCAAAGTCAAACGAACAGCGTGTCTCTGCATGAGTGGTGCACTGCGCAGTACTCCCTCTGCTGCAATGGACATTCTGTTTAACCTGACACCCCTTGACATCTTCATTAAGCAAACGGCTGTTAGTGCGGCTGTCCGCCTCAAAACCACGTTCCAGTGGTCCGGGAATGAAATCGGTCATGCCCCTATTCTTAACAAAATTAGAAACCTCCCTTTCAACATAGACTACACCACCCCTCAGACCCGTTTTGACAAAAAACTTTAAAGTCAACATCCCCCCTGTCGAAAATAAATCGATGATCCAAACCGACGAGGGGGTAAGTGAAGATGTGTTCTCTGACAGGCTGAACCTTAGCCTCTCATTTCGCCTCCCTGACCAATGCAGCGTGTTACAGGCGGAAATCATGGCGGTTAAAGAAGTCCTGTCGTGGCTGAAGAGGAACGTGATATCCGCGATGGACATCCGGATCTTCCCAGAAAGCCAAGCCGCGCTAAAATCTCTGGATTCCTTCTCCACAAAGTCCATCGTAGTCCGTGACTGCCGATCATCTGTCGTGGAGATCGCGGAGCAATTCAATTTAGATATCTCTGAACAGACTGCACATTGGTGCTACAATTGGTGTAATCACCGGACACTGTCTCTTAAGCAAGCATGCAATAAGGCTTCGCGTCTACGCAAATGACTTCTGCAGAAGCTGCATATACGAGGAGGAGGAGGAGGAGGAGGAGACTATTCTCCACCTTCTCTGCACATGCCCTGCTCTCTCTCTCTCTCTCAAAGACCAAAACTCCATTTAGGATCTCAACGATCGGGGGTGTTTATGACACGATCTCATAAACATCGACAACAAAAGTCTGTCAAGCTTCATCAAAAGCTCCACCTGGTTCAACGAGTAGAAAGATGATAGATCCGTGTGGTATAACAATGGACCTTTTTATTGGTCTAAGCATATGCCGACTGCCACTATACCCTAACCTAACCTAGCGTGTTATTCTTTTTGCATTACCACTTACTTGAAATTGAATTTTTAATTTCAATTGCTCTGTAATTGAAATGTAATACGATTGTAATAAGTTTGTATTTAGATTACAAAAGTAATGATAACGATACAATTTTGTTGCTGATTAACTGAAGGTCCCGCTGAACCGCGTTAGGAAATTTTAGTCAAGCAGAGAATTACCTATCGCTATCATGTCTTTTCCAACTTTCCTCACTGATGTTCGGTGCTACTGCACATATTCCATACAAGTTCTGAACGGAACATTTCCCCAAGCCACAAAAGATACACCTTGACGTTATTCACAAACCATTATTTACAGATATCCTTTGATACTTACTTGGAGCCCCTATCCTCCACAACACATTTCGAAAAAGTTCCAACCTAACCAATATGCTAATCACCAGTTTGATGGAATGACCATACCAGCCTACAAAATTGTTCATAAAAATAGTTCAAAACTTCCCATATGCTAATGTGCAAACCATTGAATCCCATACAAAAGGAAACCTTTTTTGGGTCCAAAATGTCTGGTTTGACTTCTACTGCTGCTGGTGTCTGCCTTCCAAATGACAATTTTTTTACTCGTTTATCGCCATATCAATATGTGGGCTGAAGGTATATTTCTTTTTTTTTTTCCTGTAAGAAACACAAAATTCAATTCATTAAAAGGGATTAAAGAATCTCGTTATTATTCTTGTCTCTGGTTTCGTTTCATTTTTCTCTTTCATTAACTTTTATCCGCGCACAGCCGAAATTCCATTAAGACAGATCGTAAAATTATGATCACCTACACCACCTGCTGTGCGCTTCAGTATCGGTCTGGCTATTGATCCCGATTTTGGACAGAAAGAGAAAAAAAAAACATGAAACTCCCGATTCGAGATCCCGATGGACATTACAATCTATGACAGCGTCGCGTGAACTAACAAAATTGTGAACAGCCAGGCGAAATACCCCCTGGTGGTCATAATTAAATACTTTCACACTCGAGAACAATCGCAAGAGCACGACTTCCTTCAGAAGTGTTTATTTTTTTAATTAAAAATAAAAACCCACCAGGAGAATGAAGATGAAGAAGCCGAATGAGCTGCTCAGTATGAAGCATCACGGGCAGCCTATCCTTGGTTAGCTGGAGACGAGAAGGCCATATAAAGTGCAAAAACAAAACAACAACAAAACAGCAGCAAATTGCGAAGGACAACGCTGAAACAGTTGTATGCGATGCGAACAATGATGTGCGCGTTTCCAGAAGCCTACACAAGAATACGATTCTGTTCGCAACAGCAGCAGGAGGAGGATCATCACTCGATGGATTGTGTGTATAACGAGGATTTTCTTTTTTTGTAACAAAAAGGAAACCAGCACAACAATCGTGAGGAGTAAACAGGTTGAGTTAGTATTTGAATTATATCAGGACAGAAGTTATGACTACTTGTAGAACTAGTCCCTGAAAGCATGCGCATGTTTCAGTTTTGATGTTACCTTTGGGAGTCTGACTCCGTATTGCTGAACAAGTGGTAGAGAGAGTTTTGAGCACCATTGTCTCAATCGAACCATACATTGTAAGAGCGCAGTAATTAGAAGAGACTGTCATTCTTTTTCAGCTTCTCCTTCTTCAGTTCCCGATAGGTTCAATACCTTCGCGAGGAAATGGAATTTTCACTGGCAAGTGTTCTGTTTTCTCAGCTACGCTACTGCATCGATTAACTGTTGTCCTCTTCGATTAAGCCGACAACCAAAAGTAACATAGGTCTGAATTGATTGCCTGTGACTTGCTGTCAAAAACTTATAACTGATTTGACAATTTTGTGCACTAGGTAAACAGTTTTGCAGTGTGTTCCAGGCAGTTCAACATTCACCTGTGTTGAGTCCCGCGGCAAAGAGGCCTTCCAGAGGATTGTAGGGCTAATAAACTCGCCAAACATGGAACCATACTGCACCTTCTATCTGATGAAATTCCCTTAGATACTCAAAGAAGGGTGCCACTAACCTTACGTGGTCAAGTGGTAATAATTGAAACTTCCTTGAAAAGTGTTTAATCCTCTGAACAGACTGCACATTGGCACTGCAATTAGTGTCATAACCGGACACTGTCTCAAAGTTAAGAATGTAAACATTAAACAGGCTTGGCGTCCACGCAAATAACTTCTGAAAAAGCTGCAGACGAGGGAGGGAGGAGACTATTCTCCACCTTCTCTGTACCTGCCCTACTCTCTCTCTCAAGACGAAAACTCCATCTGGGAGCTTTCTTTTATAATGATCTCAATGATTTTAGAAACATTGACATTAAAAGTCCTTCAAGCTTTTTTTAAAAGCTCTAACTGGTTCAACGACTAGGAAGAAGATATATCCACGTGGTATCACACTAATCCTTTTTATTTGTCTAAGTGTGTCGGCTTCGGCCGGCTGCCACTTCAACCTTACCTAACCTAAGTCTAGTAAACAGGATGGCTTAAGGAAAATAATTTGAAAGTGACATAACCCAATACAAACACACCTGTCGCTTCATCGGTTGCTTAACCCACACTAGTCCGGTTTTCGGGCCAACCATAGTTGCTCTAAGGCAATGGTTAACATTATTGATTAAATAAGACAAGATTTTGACAAAGGATACGTCACTATTCTATGTCTGCTCGGCTTTTCGAAAGCATTTGATAAGGTTAATCATGATGTCCACTGCTGGAAGTTAAAAAAAAAGTGTTTGGTTTTAGTGCAACTCATTCGTAGCTTCCTTTCTGGCAGGCTGCAGCGAGTTCTTTCTGGAGAAGAACTCTCTGCATTCAATCCTGTTTATCAAGGGGTACCTCAGGGATCGATCCTAGCACCGATTTTGTTTTATTTATTTATAAATGACCTTCCGTCCGTATGTAAACATGCAGCTGTGCGCAACTATGCAGAAGATGTGCAGATTCGTTTAGCTCTACCCATGAATGATATAAACGACCTTGGTTCCCGACTGAACGAGGATCCGCAATTGGGCTGAGGTGAATGGTCTACCACTCAATTCAGCTAAATCGCAATTCATTCCGATCTCTAATAAGAAAATTGACACAAATAATCTACCTGATTTCTGGCTCTCGAATTGTAAGCTGAATTCTGCAGTAGCAGCTACAACTAGTCTCGGCTATGTATTCAATAGAAATTTATGCGGATACAATCACACCAATGTCGTGATTGGACCTATCTACAGATGTCTTCGCAAGCTTCACACCGACCGAAGTTCGACGAAGGCTGATCTTAACCTCAGTATTGACCATGATACGCTGAGGTGGTTTATTGCTCCCTCGACTCTTTATCTCAGAGGAAGCTTCAAGTTACGTGCGGTAGCATGGGCGAAACGAACCAATCTAGTCACAACGCGAGAGACACTCGGCAAAGTGTAAAGACTGGCGTGCCTGTGCATTACCGGAGCAATGCGTAGCTGCCCAACCGCAGCCATGGAGGTGTTATTGGAACTGACCCCTCTACACATCATGGTGATGAACGAGGCAGACAAAACAATCCTTAGGATGGCAAAGGAGGGAATTGGGAGAGGGAAATGCATCGGTTCGAAAGAACACGGTAACTTACTCAAAAAACTCCCACTTCTTGGCATACCTAGGGACGACAGCATCAGGAAATTCAACTTCGAGAAGAATTTTCAGATAAAGCTCAGCAATAAGGAGAACTGGAGCAACGAATCCATAACTTATGGACTGAGCAACCACACAACAAAGTGGTATACGGACGGCTCGAGGACTGAGGAGGGAACTGGTGCAGGAGTGTTTGGGCCGAGAACTAAGCACTACGAATCCATGGGCAAATGTACCAGCATCTTCCAGGCAGAGATATGTGCCATAGACAGGTGCGTTCGAATCAACCTCGAGAAAAACTATAGGAATAGCAACATAGCAATAATGTCTGACAGCCAAGCAGCTATAAAGGCTCTTGACGCCTACGTTATCAAGTCAAAACTCGTGTGGGAATGCCTACAAGGACTGAATAGACTAGGCAAGAATAACAGAATCTCCATCTGCTGGGTGCCTGGCCATGTTGGCATTACGGGCAATGAGGCAGCGGACTCTCTGGCAAGAAAAGGGGCAGAGGAACCCTTCATAGGACCTGAACCATTCTGCAGGATAGGAGAACACACTATACGCGAAGAGTTCAGGAGACTGGAGGAAGAAACAAAGGCCAAAACCCTTATCAACCTCCAAGGTCTGAGGCAAGCAAAGAAACTCTTAGGAAATTACAACCAAAAGAGATTCAAAGTTTGTATCGGCCTTAACAAAAACAACCTAAGAATCCTAACAGGCCTCCTCACGGGGCACTGCAGACTCAAGGAGCACCTGAGGAAAATGGGCATATCGGAGGACGGGCTTTGCAGATTATGCAGTGAAACCGCCGAAACTCCAGACCATATACTGGAATCCTGTGGGGCACTGACCCACAAAAGGATGAAACATTTGGGCAGGCACCAAATAACAGACAAGGACATACAAACCATGGACCCATAGCTCATTCTCAGATTCATCAAAGAAACTGGACTGGACGCTGTGCTCTAAGGAGTGTGACCTGCCAAGGATAAATCAGAGCAATACCTCGACACGCTTCACAAAGAAGTATCTAGAGAGGGCTCTGAACGAGGGCATGCACCTCTCCGAGGCACAAGCAAGGGGACACAATAGACCAATAGGTCGCAGTGTAACATACCCTAACCAAATATTATTATTATTATTACGTGCAATGGTGTTGTGCGATACATCTATGGCATTCGTAGATACGATCATATTTTCGAACACTCCAGAAGCCTAGTTGGTTGCTCCCTTCAACAATACATCAATGCGAGAAATTAAATAAATAATTTATTAACATGTTAATTTATTTAGGTGTTCATTTTGTTGTTTGTTAATTTATTTATTCTTTTTAACTTATTTATTTGTAATTTAATTTACTTATTTAGGTTTTTTTTTTATAATAAGCGCCCAGTAAAGGGATTTGTTGGAACCTTTATAATGTATTAGCTACACACCGCGGGCGTTAAGGAAATTAGGGTGAGAAGAAAAGGAGAGATGCCGATGCACGTTGATTTTGAATGTTTGTAGGTTATAATGTGCAGGAGAAATGGAGCGGGGAAGAGCATTCCACATTCGTGTTGTATGGCTGAGGAAAGATTCTTTGAACTTCACTGTACGTCCGAACACAGGCTTGAGGGTGAACTGATAAGCATTCCTTGCAGTGCGGGTATTGCGGTTGAAATGTTCGAGGGGAGGAATGCAACTGGCTATTTGTTTGAGCACTTATGGTGGAAATAACGATAAAATGACGAAAGGCAGGAGACACTACGACGATGACTTATCGCGCGTTTTTGGATCCTGTCAAGTAGCTCCAAATAAGTTATTGGTGCACCGGACCAGATATAAGCGTTGTACTCGAGTTTCGGGCGAATAAACGCCTTATAAACTGTAGCCAGATCAGAAGGGGTGAAATATTTCTTACATCGCTTGTCATCACACAAACCGAGAATGGAAAGTCTTTCGGTTTCAGCGATACAAGTGCCATTCATGGATATTGGCAGTGTGTGTGAGTTTTGCTTTAATGACAGGAGACAGAATTGTGTTTTGGAAAGGAAGCATTAAATTCCACTCTATTGGTTGTACCCCACTGAGTTATGCTGTTAAGATCAGAATTTAATGAGCTTAACATACGTTGCCGTCCCAGTTCCACACCCGAAGATAAGGAGCGTGACCCGAGAAACGAATATGAGAAGCTGAGGTACTGTCATCAGCAAAGGAATGGATTGGATTAGAAGTAACAGACAGGAGATCATTTATAAAAATGAGAAAGAAAGTCGGGGACAGGACGGAGCCTTGGGGAACACCAGCATTTATTCGGTGAGTTGCAGACTTAAAACCGTCCAATACAACTTGAATTATCCATTGAAGAAGATTGTCATCGATTCCAAATGCACGCATTTTCGACAAGAGAGCTTGATGCCAAACTCTGTCAAATGCCTTTGAAATATCAAGCGCAACAATCTTACTTTCACCATCTTGATGACGAGATTGGTTCCACTTTGCGGTTAGATATGTCATCAAATCACGAGTGGACCTGTTGCTACGAAAACCGTAATGCCGGTCATTAAGAAGTTTTCGCGATTCAAGATATTACATTAGCTGACGGTTTATCAGCGTTTCCATGACCTTAGAAAGAATCCCAAGATTCACCTTTTTTGGAACAGGCTGGACAAATGCTGTTTTCCATCTTCCCGGAAAGAGTCCTGAAGAATAGGACAGATGGAAAAGCTTACGTAATGGTTTTGCCAGCGAAGAAGAACACCTCTTCAGAACGATAGGGGAAATACCATCTGGACCAGCGGATTTGTGAACGTCAAGATCTTGAAGTACTCTAGCCACTGTACGAGTGCGGAAGTGGATTGGTCCCATGGAGAATTCCACGCGTTCGAGTACTGGGGGAGACAAAGCACAATCTGGGAGCGTTGAGCTGACTGCAAAGTGAGCAGCAAGCAGATTGGACTTATCTATAGAGCTGATAGCTGGAATGTCATTGTAAATGAGTGTCCGGATAGATGATGAGGTCGAATTCTTGATGTTTTTAACAAATGACCAAAAGTTTTTACTACGAGTACCAGTGGGACTTTGTAGTATTTTTTGCCTCAACTTTTGGTCATAGAAGAATTTGATACGATTAATGTGGGCATTGCAGTCATTTCTGGCTCGTTTAAGCTTTTTACGGCTTTCCTCAGATGGGTTGGCTTTGAATAGTCGAAAACTCACCTCTTTTAACCATAGCCTCTTTACCGCTCGAGTCACACCACGCGTTAAACTTGGGTTTGATACTTTTTATCCTGTTAGGGATAAAAGACTTCATGTCCAGGTGAATTATGTTTGTGATCATATCAGCAGCAGCATCCACGTCGCTGTCGAGGAAGCACAGCGACCAGTTAAAACTCTTAAAGAAACCGTTTAGTTTTTCCCAATTGGCTTTCTCGTATTGCCATACGGTTCTTTTAGAAGTTTGTTCTTTAACTATGTGGTTGGAGTACGAGAAATTCGCTGATAAGATACAATGGTCTGACGAAAATAGAGGCGATAATACTTTCAAAGCGTATTTACCGGGGTGAGAGGTAAGACGTAAAAAACAAGTCCAATGTGTTGGCAGTTTGGCTGCTAATGTCCGGTATTCGTGTCGGCTCATTTACAAGCTGAGTCAGGTTATTTACCTCAGAAAAGATCTCGACGTACCTTCCTTCGGGTGTTGTCTGACCAGAATATCGAAGCCAGCTTGAATTGTGTATATTGAAATCGCCCGCAATAACGATTTCAGAACGAGGATGAAGGGTCACAATTCTTGTAATGGAATTAGACACGGCATCAAACTCATTATAAGTTGAATGTCTGTCCAAGTTGGGGCTTCTGTAAATAAAACAGTAGTGAATTAATTGCCTACGGTAATGAAATTTGAACCAAATGAAATTAAATTCCCGATTGGAACACTGACCATGCTGGGGCTGAAGTTGGTAGGCTACGTCACTACGTACATATATAAACGGCGATACCGCGATGGGGGAAGAATAATGGAACTAAGTTGTACCCAGGTAGACTAAACTCTGTTAAATCAGAGCCAACGCTAACCTGGGTTTCACTAGGTGCCAAAACAGCTGGTTTGTTGTGAAAAACATGGGCGTATAATAAAAAAAAATTCCTCAACCCATGAATGTTGCTTACATCCACTACGAAATTCCTACACATTATAAAGTACAAACATAAAAGAAAACACAACTCCGACGCTAACTAAGCATAAGCCATGAATTGAAGACATACCTTAGATTTCCAAAACAATTTACCGCAGGTGTTATGCCCGTTATTTAAGTACTTTTATTATTTGTTGTTTTTTGTATTGCCTTCTTCTTCCTTTAATGGCGGTGAGGCTGTGATCACGATTAAAGGGATCATAACCCTCCCACTTAACTGCACTTTTTTATTCGTCTATTTATCTATTAATTTATATTTATTAATGGCTGTTTATCGTCTTTTGCGACAAACATCCAAGAGTATCAATTGTCATGAGAAGCTTCTCAAATTTGCCGTTCGGATTCGGCTTAAATTGTAGGTCCCTTCCGCTTCGCACAAGCAAATGGTTGTAGAAGCTAGGTTTAAGGCCCTTTATGGGTCGTTAATGCCTGATATGTTTTTTATTATCTAGTACAATCCTTGTCCCTAATTATTATACATATTTTATTTGAATATTAAATGTTACAACGACATTACACATTTTTTTCTTTTATACCTTGTTTTTTTATTTTTAGTTTTTATTTTTATATGTAGATAGATAGATAGATATATTAATTTTCTATAAGCTTTTTTGCACTGGACATTTTACTGCATCTAACACCCCTGGATATTTTCAGCAGGCAATTAGCTGCCTGCTCCGCTGTCCGCTTAAAAGCCACCTCACAGTGGATCCATACGATTGGTGGAATAAGCTTTCACGTAAATACGTCACTGCTGCTTTTGCCAAACTCCAAAGGCAGGTATGTCTCCGCTGCACGGGGGCCTTCCCCAGCACGCCTGGCTCCGGCCTAGATGCAGTATTGAACCTTCCGCCCCTTGATGTTTACATCATGGGCTGTACAATCAAGGCTATCTCACGTCTTACAAGAGGTGGCTTTTGGTATAACTCGCACTGGAGTTTTGATGAACTTGCGCAACGGTTGTCCTTCAACTCCTGTCTTATGGATATGCCGTCTGATGCGATGACACCGGAACTTCGGCTAAAGCGCAAATACGAGGTCGACTTTCCTCGCGTCCAGGACTGTCTCTGGCCGGACTCTGAACCTGGAAGGGATTGCAGTTGAATCTTCACGGATGGCTCCAAAACCGATCAAGGATCTGGTGCTGGTGTCTTCGTGGAGAGCGATAACGTTAGACTTTTCTTTCCGTTAGGCAAATATGCGTCAGTCTTCCAAACAAAGACTTATGCTATCCTAATGGCCATGGACTATGTTACGAGGAACAGGTGGAGAGGGCGAAGTATCTGCGTCTGTAGCAACAGTCAGGCTGCGCTTAAGGCCTTACTCAAACCCTTAGCTACCTCTAAAATAGTACGTGAATGCAAGATATCTCTGAATTCGGTCGGAAGGCTGAATTCACTTAAACTTGTCTGGGTCCCGGGTCATAACGGGATCACGGGAAATGAGATCTCCGATGAACTTGCTAGACAAGGCTCAGAGGGGGACCTCTCAGGACCTGAACCAGCGATCTGTCTGCCTGCGTGATCGGTCAGGGCTTCCATTGACGGTTGGGTTTCCTATGAACACAATCGCCGTTGGCATGACTCTCCAGGGTGCAGAAAGACTAAGCAAATGCTCCCTGACGTCTGTGGGAAATCCGCGGCATTCTTGTTGTCTCTCAATAGAAAAGACTGCAGACAGACAACTGGCGTTCTTACGGGACACTACGCTTTTGCCAAACACCTTAAGGTGCTAGGCCTAAGCGACACTACCAACTGCGAAGCCTGTGGAGAAAGCGACGACACTGCGGAACATTTCCTCTGTGATTGTCCTGCTTTTGCTCGTATCAGGTGGCAGGTATTTGGTGCGGATATGGTGAGTGCTGTAAACCTAAGCTCCTTATCATTGAAGCGCCTTCTCGTTTTTCTTAGTAAAACGAGTAAATTCCCACAGTAAAATGTGGTGTGTCTGCCTGGTAGTACAATGGACCAGTATTGAGTTTGAGTACTCCAGTGCAGAAAGTCTCACACACCCCGACAAAATAAAAGGCCATTCGTTGTTTTAATAGCAAGCCTGGTTTTTGAGTAAATGTATTGAAATGCACGGATTATTTTTCCACTCACTCCAATAGATCTTCGGTGCATCCACGACTTTCCATGATTGATATTATCGAATGCACTTTTAGGTCAACAATATATGTATATACAATACATATATTTATTAAATTTATTACTATTATTATAAATATCATTTTCTTAAATTGGGGGTTTTCTCGTTGTCTCTCTTTAAAATAAAAATTGAAGACTTAAGAGCATTATATGTAAATAATTTATTTGATATTTCAGTTGCAAGATGTAAATATATCATATCTCTGTAATTTAAATACACACGTTTGCCTTAGCATTTTTATAACAAAAAAATATCAATGCAAAACGAGATAAACAACTCATTATAGAAAACTGCAAGTTCAGCAAATGTACCCCCCTACTTCAGCTTTATAGTCGTATCACCTATTTAGTATAGTTTGTGTAATAGTTCGCCCTTTCCCATTTCATAAATACCAAATTCCACACGACCAGGAAATTGCGTCATATTAGATACTCCTAACCTCATAAAAATAATGTAAAATGCAACCCCGCATTGGGCGCCAATAATTAAAAAAAACTGACATTTTTACTCTCTGCTATCCAACCGGCCAAGCATTAAATGGCATTAGTCGATCCACAAAGGGGAAACAACACTTCCCTTAAAAAAAACTCTTAAAATAATATATAAATAAAGTGATTGCAAATTATTTATTAACAAGTTCAATCAGAGTAAGGACAACAATTCATTCTCAAGACAGTTGCCCAATTCCACGTATTAAGAGATATTAATATTATGTCCTGGTTATATATCTGTTTTAGCGATATATAAGCCCACCTGAAGCCGTCCCCAATCGATATACCACCACCACCATCGCTGACCATCATTTGTTCGACTACCGCTGATTGTGTAATAAATTTCTTTAATCCACTCCTGAATTCCATTCCCTTAATCATTAAAATTGATATTTTCAAGAAGACACGAGAGAACGAAACAAAAAGAAACTACCGACTCCCACCAGACGAAAAAAAAAATGTCCATGTGAGGTTCACTCTACAGGCACCTCATACATTGAGAGTTAGTGGTAGGTAGGGAATGGCAGAGGCAGAGCTACAACAGCGGGAAAAATGGAAGCATTTCGTTTTTATTTCATTCTGAACACTGTTTCTATTGTTCACGTGAAGAAGAATGACAAAACATCCGTGCAGAGAGAAGCGCTACGTTGAAGCAACAAAAAAAAAGACAGAAAAAAACACCAAGAAGAAATATTATCACGCGGCCAATTCAGAAACAGCAGGACATTTCTCTGACCAGAAACAGCAGCGCAACGCAGAGAAGCCATGTTGCAACCATGGTCACGACGATGCGCACTGTTGTCGCCCAGTAAACTTTTGGCTGTGCCTATAAAGAGAGACGATGTGACAAACGAACAAATGGGAAAATTGCCAATTTTTATTATGCTTTCATAAAAGTGGAAACTCCATTCAATAAGGATTAACCCAGTGGTTAGTCTACGTCGTCATGAGTTTGAATATTAACCGCACGTACTCGACTACGTATTAAGGCAACCCTTGTGAGTAGAATGGACTAAAATGAAAAATAAAAATCGGTAAGGATTACGATTCCATTAGACCTTGAATGGTGCGTTGTTTAGTGCGGAGTTAAGTATTTAAAGAATTTCAGGTTAGGTCTTGTATGAGGCATCAAAGTTACAATGCTCAACGAATATTTATTTGAGGAATGATGTGTATTCACCATAAATGGCAGAGCACTCCGTTTTTTCGATTTATTTTCTCCTTTTCGAAGCCAATGACCCAATCCTTTTCTATCTGGCTGTTTCATGAAGTTTTTCACTTTGAAGCCAACCCGGCTTGGTTAAGAGGGACTTGCAATGTTTAAATGCTTTGGCATTGAAAGTCAAATGCTCTGTAATACTTGTTCTTATTCGATGTACACCTCTGGAATATTTTTCAGGATAGCTAAATACAAACTTAATGCTTAAACTTGCCTTTGCTGAGCTATCTTTAAGTGAACAAAACTCGACCAGGCCTACTTTGTTTTCTACGGCTTTAATGCTGTCTCACGCTTAACTTAAACAACAAGGATAGAGTATCGATATGTATGCAGTTTTCCGGCTCAAGCTAATCGAAGAGTTTTGCGATCCAAGCAACATCCGGAGCAACATATATGGAAGCCATGCAACTGGCTGGTGTTTTAAAAACCGGATCACAAGTCCTCAAAACAGCGAAGGAACCTCAGTCTCCGAAGCGAAACGTATAGAAGATGTGTTTTAAGGGCATTTTAAGCAGCCGATGATATCGAGAGGTTGGTACGTAAATTAGAGAACCCGTTCCCAGTCAATGGAGATTTTGTCTCAATACCCAGCACGGAAAAGGTTTCCTAAGCTGTATAAAGTTTAGGAATAACCAAGCCGCCTGCACTGATGGCCTACCAGCACAGCTGCCTGTCAAGCTGTACTCCAACACACTATCTGGCACATACCTGTGAGTCGTATGGAACAGACTATCCAGATATCAACACCGGAAGGGATTATCTTGGATTGACTTCTAGAGTACGCAGACGATATCGATATTACCGTCCACTCACACCCATCGTGCCATATTGGCGGCTTTCACGAAAACTAAAGGAGGCTAAATTGATTGGAGTCAACGAAGACAAAACCGTGTTAATCCGTCAACAAAAAAGCAATTCCCTGTTCGCCAACTAGAAGAAAACACCGCTGTTAATACTCGTAGCAGCAACTTCAAGGTAGTTAGCGAGTTAATCTACTTCGGAGGAAACATCCACTCCTCGAATTATACCATAATGGAGAATTTCCGTAAATCGTTGCTTCATCGGAATCAAGCCTCCAAGCCTCCTAGCCCCGGAGACAAAATGCAAATTCTTGAAATCACTGATCCCGCCAGTACGGTTCCATAGACCCGAGGCAGGAAAGGAGAGCTCATACTTGGCGCATTCGAAAGAAAAATTCTTTATCCAGTAAAAGCCCTACGTGCTAGAAGAAGATTTAACCGCAAACATTATGAGATGCACCAATATATGGACGTAGTCCAGAAAAGTGAGACATATTGACTACATTCGCTCGGTCACATCGGGCAAATGTACTATAATGACCCACCGAATAGGATTCTTGACTTTTCATCGCCCTGATTCGAGCCGACAAAGAAGAACAAATCTCCATTCAAAAAACCAAGCTATTGCGAATGCCAGAACGCTCGATCCGGCCATCTGAAAGCAGCGTACACGGGATCGCAGAGGATGGATGAGTGCAGTGTCTTCGGCAGAGACTGTCCACAGGTCGGAAACCCGTAAGGTAAGTTAGTAGTAATTCGGAGATTTTTTTTCTTCGGGTCACTGTGCTTTTGGAAAATGCAGTTGGATTCTGCTTAAGTTATTCCGCTTGGTTGCGTTTTCTAAATGAAATTATCGCTCTCACTACAGAGACATATAGCCTGTGAATAATGCGGGTCCTCACTTATTATGGAAATGCGAACGATATCGACATCGTTGTCCATTCCCAGCAGTTGAAGAACAGCCAAAATTGGTTGGTCTTGAAGTATATGAGGACATAACCACTGACCAGGTGCATGCTACCAATAATCAAACAAACATCTGTCCACCGCCTAGGACATAACGTCCCTGTTGATAGCAATAACTTCGAGGTAGTTAAAGAGTTCATCTACCTAGGAGTAAACACCTACTCCACGAATGACACCTTAGTGGAGATCCGACGTAGAATAATCTTAGGAAACCGCTGCTTTTTCGATTTAGAGAAACAAATGGGTTCAAAACTCATCAACCGAAGGCCAGTATGAACCTAATCCTAACAGTCCTACTTTACGGTACCGAGTGCTGAGCCATAAGTAGAAAAAGGAAGCTTATTTTGGGTTCTTTTGAGAGAAAAATGCTCCGTCTGATATTTGGTCCTGTGTGTGAGGAGGGCGAATGGAGGAGAAGATACAAACGTGAACTCTATGAGCTGTACCAAGATGTGGATGGAGTCCAAAAAGATAAATCATGTCGACACCATTGTATCGGCTACATTGAGCGAATGGGCAATATTGATGCAGCCAGCCCCTAGGTTCAAGAAGGCAAAGAAGACCGAACGTCCGTTTCAAAGACCAAGCCATCGCGGATGCCAGAGCGCTTCGTGTGGAGAACGGGTCGGGAGGTAAAGTTGCTAAGTAACTAAGCGCCACTTATTTGCAATTGACTTTTTGTAAGAGAATGTTGCTTCCGTAACTTAAATGACTATTTCTAGAATGTTAGGTTTCCAGCTTAACTTTATATCTAAAATGAGACCCAAATATTCAGCTTCGTCGGAAAAAGTTAAACTTATGCAGTTGATGCAGAGAGGGTCAAAGTGTGAACATTTAAAATAACTTAGAGAAGAGGAATTTTTCAGTTTTGAGGGGGGCTAACGCCCAAAAAACAATGATTAAGCCATCTAGAATTCAAGATAGATTATTAAAAGCGTTTTGAAGGAGTTCTTTTAATGTCTTAGGATGCTTTTTGGTATCGGTCGTAAGACCGATTCTCACATACGGGGTTGCTGTCTGGTGGACTGCCCTAAGTAAAGCTATAAACTGTGCTAAGCTGGGCAAAGTCCAACGCACAGCAGGATTGTGCATAAGCGGAGCACTCCGTACCACTCCCTCAGCAGCACTAGACATCCTGCTACATCTGTTACCCCTCCACATTTTTAGTAGGCAAACAGCAGCCTGTTCTGCTGTCCGCCTTAAGGCTACCTCGCAGTGGGTTAACAATAATATTGGCCACACCATCATTCTGGACTCATTTGAGGCTCTACCAGGAAACATAGACTATACCATACCCCAATTACAGTTCGGGAAGAACTTTCAAGTCACTATTCCTTCCAGATCATTTTGGGAGGACGCTGAATTTGAGGAAGATAAAGCGATCCACTTCTACATCGATGGATCAAAAACTAGTGACGGGGTTGGTGGCGGCGTTTTCTCCGAAAGGCTAAATCTGAGTCTCTCTTTCCGCCTTCCTAATCACTGTAGCGTATTCCAGGCGGAGATTATGGCGATAAAAGAAGCCCTGACGTGGCTCCGTCTTCTCGGACAGTCAGGCCGCGATCAAGTCCGTGGATTCAGTATCTTTAAATTCCATTGCAGCCCTCGACTGCCGTTCATCTCTTATGGAGATGGCGGAGCAGTTTAACATTCAGCTCTGTTGGGTGCCGGGGCATAGAGATATTCCAGGAAACTGCAGGGCTGATGAACTCGCCAAAAAGGGAACCAAACTCCCCCTTTTACCTGAAAAGGGTTCTCTGGGTATCCCAATCGCTACCTGCAAACTTTTATTCAAGCTTTCTGCAATCGAGAGAACAAACCTTAGGTGGACAAGTAGTAATACATGTCTAGCGACTAAGCACATCTGGCTAAAGCTGGATCTGCGACGCTCTAAGAGTCTGATCTCACTAAACCGACTGCATATTATTAGAAGTTGTTTGGACGAGGAGGACGAGGAGACTATACTTCACCTTCTCTGCACATGTCCAGCTCTCTCCCATAATAGAAATCTTTATCTGGGAGATTTCTTGCTTAATAATCTTAACGACTTGGCTAACGCTGACGTTAGAAGTCTATCGCGCTTCATAAGAAGCTCTAAATGGTTTAACTAGTAGTGGGGAAACCCCTCGATCTGTGTGGCATCAAAATGGACTTAACCCTGGTTTAAGTGTGTCGGCCTTGTGCCTCTAACCTAACCTAACTTATCCTAGGATGCTTTCCTGAGACGGCAATGGCAACGTCATCCACATAAGCGGTCACCTTGCAGCCCGTCCTTGCCAGGCCTATCAGTAGTTCATTATCTACCAAGTTCCAAATAACCATGGTGGGGCGGCAGGACATCGCTTTGCGGTGTAGCCGTACTGATAGATATTCTGGCCTCAGATAGTTAATATATACGAGAAATAAGACAGGTCGAAGAACAGAACCTTGAAGAACACCAATATGGATAGCCATTGATTTACTTAGCTTAGATTGTGTTTTCACTTTTTGATTTCTGTCCTTCAGAGGGGACATAAACCAACCAATGTATTGGGCAACGAACACCGACATGATACAGCAAGGATGTTTGTTCAAATGATTTTGCCCAACACAATATCTTTTTGCATCCAAACCTTTCTGTTTAATGCAACAGATCAACAGAAATCTAATGGTTCGCCTTAAGTATAACTCAGTTCGGGATTTTAGCAAAGCTAAATTTGTTAGTTTAAATTTGTTTTTTAATACGGTCAACTGGGAAGAAGTTCTTAATTTTTCTGACTTAAAGATGTGTTACGACTCCTTTATGGGTGTAATTGAGGAGGCATATATTCGGTTTGTTCCATTCAGTTAAACATGATAATAAGCCAATTTGGTTTACTAAAAGATTGTGCAACCTAAAAAATAAGATGTCTAAAATGCATAAAAGGTATCGAAAGAATAGTCGCCATCGCGTTATTTACAATCAAATAAGACGAGAATACGAAACTGTAAAGAAGTTTGTGTACAGTAAATGTATGCACTCAATTGAGACCAACATCAAAAGTGACTCTATGGCTTTTTTTGTGTTCCTTAACTCAAAGCGCAAATCGTTCGGTTTACAGGCTAACATGCATTATCTGAGTCAATCGTGTTGTAATGAAAAAAGTATTTGCGATATGTTTGCTTCTTATTTTCAGTCTTATTATGTCCAGGACTCCTCTCAGTTAACACATAATACTTGTTGCGATACTATTACCAATATGAGTAGCCTAAATTTGACAACAAATCAAATATTGCTCAAGATTTCTTCTTTAAAATCCACTTTAAGACTGAAAGTCTTTTGGAAGAGTGGAAATTATCGCTTGTAAGTCCAATTCGCAAATCAGGCTCAAAATAAAAGGTTATTAATTACAGACCCATTTCAAAACTGAAATTAATACCAAAAGTTGTTGAAGCCATTGTGAAAAATTGTATATAGGCGGGTCAATAAGTCCGTGACTTTTGGAATAAAACACAGATTTTTTGATAAAATTTTTTTTTTATTTTTCAACGTAGTCTCCCTTGAGCTCTATAAACTTTGTCCAACGCTTCTCCAATTTTTTTATCCCTTCCAAAAAAAATGATTTGTCGAGGTCCTCAAAATAGGCCTTTATTTGCGAGATGACTTCATCATTGGAGTCAAATCTTTTTCCACCAAGCCATTTCTTCAGGTTTGGGAACAAGAAGTAGTCGCTCGGAGACAAATCTGGAGAATAGGGTGGATGAGGGAGCAATTCATAGCCCAATTCATGGTTTTTTGCCATGGCAACTGCACATGTGTGCACCCTTGCATTGTGTTGGTGGAAAAGAACTTTTTTCTTGGCCAAATGAGGTCGGTTTTTTTCAAATCGTCATTGAATCGGTCCAATAAGTTGGCATAATATTCCCATTGATTGTTCTTCCCTTTTGAAGGTAGTCAATGTGGATTATCCCGCGTGCATCCCAAAAAACAGTCGCCATAACTTTATTGGCTGACAGACCCACCTTGGCCTTCTTTGGCGCCGATTCACCCTTAGAAACCCACTGTTTTGACTGTTGTTTGGTCTCTGGTGTGTTGTGATGGATCCATGTTTCGTCCACGGTTACAAAACGGCGCAAAAACTCCTCCATATTGCGATTAAACAACGCCAAACCTTCCTGTGATGTTGTTACACGATTGCGTTTGTGGTCGACTGTGAGCAAACGCGGCACCCATCTTGCGGAAAGCTTTCTCATGCCCAAGTGATCATTCAAAATTGAAACCACTGAGCCATGCGAGATCCCTACGGCTTCCACAATCTCTCGCACTTTCAATCTTCGGTCGGCCAACACCATATCGTGAATTTTTTCTATTGTTTCGGGTGTAGAGACCTCAACTGGGCGTCCAGGACGTTCGGCATCTTCAGTGCTTGTACGGCCACAACGAAATTCAGTAAACCACTTTTTTACCATTGAAATCGATGGTGCAGAGTCCCCATAGTATTTTTCAAGCTTAGCCTTGGTCTCGGTAATGGTTTTTTTTCGCAAGAAATAATGCTTAATAAGCACACGAAATTCACTTTTTTCCATTTTCTCCTCAAATTAGTGAGTAGTCTGATAAAAATAGCTGTCAAACACAAACTAACTGACGCAGCAAGTTTAAATTTTGACAGGAGTCAACTGACAGATGCCTGTTGACAGGAGCAGTGTTGCCGTTTCAGTAAAGAGGTCAGAAATTCAAAAAGTCACGGACTTATTGACCCGCCCTCGTATGAGGAAGTGAGAACAAGCATCTCAATGGATCAGCATGGTTTTGCTAGTGGCAGATCAACGGTAACCAATCTCACCTTATTTGCAAACTTTTGCATTAAGAGCATTGAGCTTGGGAACCAGGTTGACGGAATTTATACAGATTTTTCAAAGGCATTCAATAGAGTTCAGCATAATAGTTTGCTGAGTAAGTTGAAGGACTTAGGTTTTGATTGCAATATTTTCCTCTGGCTTAAAACTACTTGACGAACTACTTCTACCGTAGGCAGAATGTCAAAATTGGAACAGTGATATCTAGAGTATTCCACAAGGCAGTCATCAGGGACCTCTCCTATTCATACCTACTGTTTGTTAATGATCTTCCGTCGAGAATTCGATATTCTAATTGTTTGCTTTATGCTGACAACTTAAAAGTATTAAGATCTATTTTGTCCAAATTGGATTGTCAGGAATTGCAGTTTGACGTCGATGAAGTCTCATCGTGGTGTGATGAGAACTGTTTGTATTTGAATGTAGTTTTTACAAGATCGACTGAACCAATTAATTTTGAATACTGTATTGCTTGCTCACCGCTTGAGTTTGTAAACAGCCAGAGGCACCTCGGTGTTATCTTTGAAGCAAAAATTATTTTAAAATGCACTTAGACTACTTGATGTCAAAATCCAATAAATTACTAGGATTCCTTATGCGCAACTCTAAACAGTTTTCTGACCCGTATACGTTGAAAGAGTTGTACATTTCTTTGATAGAATCAACCTTTTTTTTTATTTTTTATTTTTATTAATTCATTTTATTTTTTTTTCTTCTTTTACAGATTAAAGATTAAAAATATAATATAATAACTTAAAAAAGTATTTTTTAATTACATATTAGATACATTTTATAATAATGTTATTTACAAAATAAACTTTTTGTTTTTAAGTGTTTTTCACAAGAGAGAAATATATAGAAAAGAAAAGGCACGATCTGTTGTCTATCGACAAGTGACGAAAGTACCAAAAGAAAATATGTAAATCATTAATACTTAGGTAAATATATATTTAATCAACAGGGGTTGTGGGGTACGATGTCGATAAAATACTAACTTAAACAATTTTTTTTTGTTTATGTAAGTGTATGGAAATAATTTAATACAAGTTTAAACTAATATTTTAACAATGTTACCGATTGGATCAAAATCGAAGTTTAAAAGCCATTTTTAATTTGTTTATTGAATGAATGAGTAGAACGAATGCTTCGTATTTCAAAAGGTAAAGTGTTGAACAATCTAGGTGCTACTGATGTATAAAAGTTAAGAAATCTATGGGTATTGTGCCCAGGAATGATAGCAAGATTTCTGTCACTACTGCGTAATGTGTAAGCTGGCGTATTGTGGCTTGAAAGACAACTACTTCTACAGAAAAATATTTTTAAAACTTTATAGAAATAGAGCGGGAGAATACCCGAGCTGACAAACAACGAAAAGTGCGATACTATCAAGCTTTTTCTTCTTCCAGATGGTTCTCAAATATGCTTTTGGGTAACTAACAAAGGTTGTAGATAGTTTTTGTAAGTACCACCCCAACATGTTATTCCATATTGTAATTTCGATTGAACTAATCCGTAATAAATGGTCTCCATAAGTTCCTTGCAACAAAGGTTTCTCAAGTGAAACATTACATAAGTGGTTGACAATAAGTATTTTTTTAATGCTAAGGTGTACACTTTCCCGTTAATTTTGTTATCAATTGTTAAACCAAGATATTTATATTCAATAACTGGTTCGATACGGAAACACTTACGAGAACAAACAACGTCCACAACATTTGTTGGGGCACTATTAGAGAAGCAACAAGATAAGCTACTTAGCGAACATTTTCTACAGCCAATGCTATGCTGAATAAGAATTGGAGGATCCAAATCTAAAGCGGTTAAGTTGAAAAACATAACTTTTGTTTTTTTTATTGATAACCAGCCAAACCAATGCCTGAATAACTCCAAATCATAATTGATATCCGAAATCAAATCTAACATTGTGGGACTATAATATACACAAGCTATGTCATCAGCAAACCCAAAGACTTTTCCTTTTAAGTTAAGATTAAATACACTAATAATGATATAAATAAGGAACAAAATTGGACCTAAAACTGAACCTTGAGGAACTCCTATATTAATATATCTGGTTTCACTGAAATTACCGCCTAATTAGAGTGTGCTTGCTGTATATGGTGTCTGTTGTATAAAGTGGATGTAATTCGCTTATAATCTGTACAAAGAAAATTTACAAGATTTGCGCTCAGAAAACTCAATTGGGTTGACGATATGTTGCCACCGTATGCCCACAGATGTCTTCTGATTAATCTTAAAGTTAGAAGGAAGTATTATCTAATGCTCGTTAGGGATACTTTCTCTAATCGGGTTGATTGCCCTAAACTGCTCTCTCTTTTCTGTCTATATGCTCCCTCAAGGTCGTTAATGATGAGACAAGCACTCTTTCTTGTTCCCCTTTCGTACACTAACTACGGAAGATCCGATTCTATTTCCAGATCCAGTTCTGAGTTTAATTCTCTTTCTGAAAACATCGAATTCTTTCTTAGCAGGGATGTTTTTAAAGCACTTGTGTTAGGTTCGCTGGCATTAACGCATATTTTTTATTTTATTTTTTCTTGTATAATCAATTCAATTTGTACCTTCTGTTTTTATTATTATACTTAGGTATATACATATGTATTTATAAAATATAATAATATTGTGAATTTTCATAAGGCCTAGTCTTTAAGAGATATATACTCGATAGATGGTAAATAAATAAATTAATATATATCCCAGCTCGAAACCCAAAATGCATTGGACTAAGAAAATAAATTAAAAGTCTCAGCAGAAACTCCAAGATGCTCCAGCGGATAAAAAAATGTTACTCTGTACTTTTTTTGTAAGTTTAATAAATAATAATAATAAAAATAATAATAAATTAAAAGTCTTTAAAATCTTAGACCCAGAAATTGGTTTAAACATAGGGACGGGCTACAGTCCGCTTGGACGAACTGTTGGATACCCTATTCTTATAAGTGGGTGTGACAAAAGTCTTAGTATGGTTGAATTGCTAAGAACGCTCTACATATTTTGTTATATAACATTTAAAGGATTTTATCAAAAAAAAAACGAAGCTTTTGTAAAAAAAACGCTCCTTAGCTCAAACTTTGGTTTTTCAATAAAATGTTTTATTTAATTGTGGGCGTGTCAGTAGGCGGATTTAAAAAAAATTAACACATGAGCATAGAGGACCACTAGAGAGTATATATTATAATTTTCAGCTCCCTAGCTCAAACTTTGGATTTTCAAAAAAAGTTTATTTGTAAATTGTGGGCGTGTAGTAGGCGGATTTTTAAAATATTTACACATGAGCCTAAAGGGCCCCCTAGAGAATATATATTATAAACTTCAGCTCCCTAGCTCAAACTTTGGATTTTCAAAAAAGGTTTTTTTTTAAATTGTGGGCGTGTCAGTAGGCGGATTTTGAAAATATTTACACATAGGAGCTAAGGAGCGTTTTTTTACAAAAGCTTCGTTTTTTTTTTTTGATAAAATCCTTTAAATGTTATATAACAAAATATGAAGAGCGTTCTTATCAATTCAACCATACTTAGACTTTTGTCACGCCCACTTATGAGGGATAGGAATAAGAATAGGGTATCCATTAGTTCGCCCAATCGGACTGTAGCCCGCCCCTATGTTTTTAATATACCAGTGGCGCATAAAAAATCTAATTTTGAAATCAACCAACATGAGATATTTTGCACACCAAATTTTGTACATAGATTAAATACACTATTTTAAATGGGTAACCATTTTTCAGTGTAAGATTTAAATCCTGTGGAGATTAAATACACTAAACTATACCAATGTCAAATCATATGTCAACAAAATGTTTTATTCAGTTCAGCTGCCATTTGCTTACAGTCCCGCGCGTTTTTTTTCTTTAGCAAATAAAAAAATGGGTAACTGGAAGTTTAATACTTATTTGAAGTAGCATCGTAGGAAAAAAAAACTTTTAAAAAAAATTAAAGAACAGCATTCAGCAAAATCGTAAAAATTTGTTTGAAACGACGAACATCAATTTTTTATATTTCGGACAAAAACTATCGCGAGAAAATATTATTTTAAATGAACCTAATATTAAAGTAGAGCCAAAATGAAATATTATTAGACTCAATTTCGAACAACGATTTGGATGATAATGATGAAGTTGTGGAAAATATAAATCGGGAAGTGGAACCGTCTTCGGAAGAATGCGTCATTGATGATTTGGAGAGAACACATTGATATTATGTCTAAATTGGCTGATTGTGCTGTTTATTATAAAATAACATATTGTGCTTTTGTGAGCTACTTCTTGTATTGCGAAGTGAAGGAAAAGCTGAACTACGGAAAGATGCACGTACGTTGCTCCATTCATTTTGGTACTATGGTATCGAAAACTGTTTACGCATTGCATTTCGTCAATTAAATCAAAATATGGAACTTCTTCTTAATTTCAATGTTGACGGATTACCTCTGTTCCGAAGTAGCAAATTCCAATTTTGGCCAATTTTAATGAACATAGCCAATATGTCTGAAATTAGACCAATGTCTAATGGTCTAATTTCGAATGGAATCGATTTAGCAAACGGCTCAAAAATATTGATCAAGGTCAATGCGTTTATTTCAGACACACCAGCTCGGGCATTTATCAAATGTAAGTACAAAAGCCAGTTCAACTTCAATTAAATTAATATTGTTGAACTTTGCAGGCATCAAGACACACACCGCATACAATAGTTGTACAAAATGTAATGTCATTGGGGAATTTGATCGCCATATTTCCTAGATTAGATTGTCGACGAAGAACTCATTCGGATTTTATAATAAAACCGATGAGGACTATCATTTATTCAATCCCAGAACGAAGCTATTCTACCACACCCCTCTAAGGAAAGTGACTGTAAGCAAATGGCAGCTGAACTGAATAAAACATTTTGTTGACATATGATTTGACATTGGTATAGTTTAGTGTATTTAATCTCCACAGGATTTAAATCTTACACTGAAAAATGGTTACTCATTTAAAATAGTGTATTTTATCTATGTACAAAATTTGGTGTGCAAAATATTTCATGTTGGTTGATTTCAAAATTAGATTTTTTATGCGCCACTAATGGTATATTAAAAACATAGGGGCGGGCTACAGTCCGCTTGGGCGAACTATTGGATACCCTATTCTTATTCCTATCCCTCATAAGTGGGCGTGACAAAAGTCTAAGTATGGTTGAATTGATAAGAACGCTCTTCATATTCTGTTATATAACATTTAAAAGATTTTATCAAAAAAAAACCAAGCTTTTGTAAAAAAAACGTTCGTTAGCTCAAACTTTGGTTTTTCAATAAAATTATTTTATTTAATTGTAGGCGTGTCAGTAAGCGGATTTAAAGAAAATTAACACATACATGAGCTAAGTGGACTAGATCACTGTGTATTTTATTTGGTATACTTAATAAACTCATGGGTTAAATATGCGCCATTCTATACACCACGCGCTCAGTTTGGTGTACTTAATACACTTTATTTATTGAATATTAGTACCTAAATATATTTATTTTCCTGAGTTCCAATGTTAATTATAATTTTGTTTCTGTTTTGAACATTTCTTACACTATTTACAGCATATTATAAGCATAGTGCAACAAATTACTGGATATATTTTTCACAATGGTGCATTTTTTTATTGCTTGGGGTATATTTTGCACATTTTCACGCATAATAAATGTACCAAAAGCGGAATTTTGGATATATTTTGTACAATGGTGTATAAACGGGTGCATTTGTTTCCCAATTCAGGAGTTAGAGTATACGTATACAGGGTGTCCCACAGTATAAATAATAAAATAATGCGTTCGATAGTTAATTGTGGGAAAATCGTTAATCGCATAGAAAAAAGCTGTATGGCGGAAAGAAAATCTTACCTGTTCTTGTTTTAATAAAAAAGAAAAAAAAATCAGGATTTGTCGGCTTCAGTTTTGCCAAGTTAAAGCCAGTTAAAATATCGGTCTCAAAAATGGACGACATTTTTAAATAGAGCATTAACCTGCAAACATTTGTATGCTTTTTTCTCACCAGTTAGGTATTTTCCAAGAACACGTCCTAAACGGGGAATCGGCAAAGAGCATCGACTTAAGATATGCGTTTTTTGCGAACTGCTTTGTCGTATCATTGATCATCTTCAGTTTATAGATACTCAATGTAATCTGTTGCCTTTTCAATGTAAATATTTCTATGCGATTAAAGATTTTCCAACAATTTACTATCAAAAGTATTATACATGTATTGCTAAATTAAAATGAATTCCTTGTTTTTAGCTAAATAAGCTACAACCTAAAAATTGGAAAAATGGTTTAAAAGAAATAATTCTAAAAATCATACAAATTATTTTAAGTCAAAAAGGAAGTAAAACCGAATAAATTAATTCATAAGTTGCGGCGGTTACTTTTAGACACCCTGTATTTATGACGACGGCCGCATTCATACTAATTCATGATTTTCTTGCGTAAATTTTATTTCAAAATAAATTCTATGTTTCAGATTTTGGTACGCTAATAGTATATTTTATTCATCGAATCAACGTGTATTTTTCACACTCATGGGAAAAATTTTACACCAAAATGTGGTGTAAATTATTTACCATCGAGGTGTATGATTTAAACCAATTATTAGTTTATTATTTACACTTCCGGGGTATGTTATGTTCTAGTAACCAGAATAATATGTATACCACTAGCACAATTTATGTACCGAAAATCGGTATAATTTGCGAACATCCGGTGTAAATTATAAACGACAACGCGGTATTATATACACCGAATTGAAATTAATTGTACAAAAACTGCACTCGAAAGTGGCATATTTTTTATATTTAAAATGTATACCACGAAAATGCAAAAAATACACCAAATATTTTGGTGTATTTTGGACGTTTGAGCTACTTGAGCGGACGGACGGACATGGCTAGATCGACATTACTATCGATGCTGATCATAAATATAGTAACTTTTAGGGGTCTACGGGCAATATTAAGGTATGTTACAAACTATGCGTCAAAATTAATATACCCTTAGAATAGGGTATAAAAAGAAGCTTCAATTTCAATATTTATGCCAGCAACACCTTCCGAATTCCAATTAGGCATCTACTGTTTTTTTACATCCTGCTTGTTTTGTTTTGGACAAATTTGGAATTGCGAAAAATTCTTAATGACCGGCAGTATGGTTTTCGCAGCAACAGGTCTAGTGGTGATTTGATGACATATCTAACCGAAAAGTGGAACCAATCTCTTAACCAAGGTGGTGAAAGTAAGATTGTTGCGCTTGATATTTCAAATACATTTGACCGAGTTTGGCATCAAGCTCTCTTGTCGAAAATGCGTGCTTTCGGAATCGATGACACTCTTCTTCAATGGATTAGAAATTACCTTTCGGACTGTTCAATTCAATTTGTTTTGGACGGTTTCAAGTCTGCAACTCACCAAATAAATGCTGGTGTTCTCCAAGGCTGTGTTCTGTCCTCGACTCTCTTTCTTATTTTTATAAATGATCTCCTGTCTATTACTTCTAATCAAATCCATTCCTTTGCTGATGACAGTACCTCAGCTTCTCATATTCGTTTCTCGGGTCACGCTCCTTATCTTCGGGTGTGGAACTGGGACGGCAGCTTATGCTATGCTCATTAAATTCCGATCTTAACAGCATAACTTACCGGAGTAAGACCAATAGAGTGGAATTTAATGCTTACAAAACACAATGCTGTCTCCTGTCATTAAAGCAAAACCCACACACACTGCCAATATCCATGAATGTCACTTGCATCGCTGAAACTGAAAGACTTTCCATGCTCGGTATGTGTGTTAATGACAACCTTCGCTGGAATGACCACAAATTCGATGTCGCCAAGAACGCCGCGAAATGTCTAGGCTACAAGTTATAAGGCGTTTATTCGCCCGAAACTCGAGTACAACGCTCATATCTCGTCCGGTGCACCAATAACTTATTTGGAGCTACTTGACAGGATCCAAAAACGCGCGATAAAACTCATTGGCGACCGAGACATCGCGAGATCGATTGACCCTCTTAGTCTAGTCATCGTCGTAATGTCTCCTGCCTTTCGTTATTTTACCGTTATTTCCACCATAAGTGCTCAAACGAAATAGCCAGTTGCATTCCTCCCTTGAACATTTCAACCGCAATACCAGCCATGCAAGGAATGCTCATCAGATCACCCTCAAGCCTGTGTTCGGACGTAGAGTGAAGTTCAAAGAATCTTTCCTCAGCCGTACAACACGAATGTGGAATACTCTTCCACGCATTGTTTTTCCTTCACATTATAACCTACAAACATTCAAAACCAACGTGCATCGGCATCTCTCCTTTTCTTCTCGCCCTAATTTCCTTAACGCCCGCGCTGTGTAGCTATTACATTATAAGGGTCCAAACAAATCCCTTTAGTGCGTGTTTATTATAAAAAAAAAAATATTAGTTGACATCGGCTCTATGAAGTTGGCTGAAGTCTAAGATTCAATTTTGTCCATCCGTTTCTAATGTGAACGAGCTTATTACATGATCGGTTAAGAAAGTTATTCACACCGAATAAAACGTACCTAATTTGGTAAGCAAAATGTTTAAGGACGCCGCGATTTCACATCTGGAGAAAATAATCCCCGCAGAGACTCTCAGTCGTCATTCTAAATACCCATCAATCCCATATTTATTTATTTTTCGCAGATTAAAACAATAAGCCAATGAATTGCGATAAATCATAATCAAACTTACCTCGGCCAGAATAATCCAACCAAAGGATGTAACAGAGCCATCGCAGGCATGACTGCACTTAAAAGCGCTAAGACGACTTTATGTCAGACCCAACTACAGCTGATACGTCCTGTACCATACCCCATAGCACCGCATGCACAACTAATTGGGTGATGATCAATGGTGGACAGATATCTCGTCGAGAGGTGTTTCTGTTCATTCATCGACATTAATTGTAATAAATTATCGTAAATACACCAAAGCCCATTTGTAATACGTGATTAAATCGGAGATTTGTTCTCCGCCATTGTGCTGTGCTTGTAATTAATTCATTTTGAGCGCACTGTTGTGCGTAAACGTTGTTGGCGGCCGGATCACTGACATGGATCATGTTACTGAAAAATTAAATTCAAACAAGTGGATGCATGGAGTTTTTTTTTTCTTTCGAATTTTAACTTTTGACAGATGAGCCTGCTGTTTTTCCAGCACTCGGATGTATCTTAATCCGTCTTGTGAATGAGCATTTACTATTTCATTCATAAAATGCGCTGTTTGAAAGCTGGTGGATGTTTTTTTTTTGTTACGCACAAGTGCAGTCGTATTTTGAGATCAAATATTAATGAATTCCACTTTGTCAGGGTGAAATGAGACGTAGGGTTGAATTTGAATATTCCATTGACTATGCCTTAATCGTTGGCCTGAGATTCCCTCAAAGTGAAAGCTTATTCTATGACAGGTTTGCATGTTTTATTTCATATGTTGTCACAGATTTATTGTATCGTTATGATCACTCAACTATATTCGGTTGTTTTAGCATTGCTTCGGGGTAAAGCGTTTATTCGTCTACTGAATAGCAAACCATAGTTCGCTGCTGGACTCTTTTGTTTTTATTTTGTACATTATTTTGGAATTATTTTCTCACGAAGGGAAACCGGCTCACTTTGCTTTCTAAATATGCATCGTGGACTGGAAAAGCGATGACTCGGATTGGAGTCTGAAATTCTGCATCCGAGGCACTTGCCAGAGTCACGCCGAGAAATGGACCATTTTGTTGGTTGTGGTCAGTTTGTTTGCTTGTGTCAAATTCGACTCAGTGTGTCGGAGCACTGAGAAAAATCTTACTATAAATCCGCATTAATTGCATTCATAGCCAGGGGCTCTACATGGCGATGGTCGAATACCGGATCGCACTAAGCCGATCTGGCTGGGTCGCATGACGCTTGAAAACACGCGGTGTAATGTGTGGGTAGTTTGCAAATAGTTCTTCCGAACTATACCAAAGTTGTTTCGGCGTTGTCACCTGAATTCATTAAACTTGCTCTTTTAGCATGGTAGATACTTTCAATTGAAAACCAGATGAAATCGGTTGGTCTTGTAGTTAACGAGGACAAGACCAAGTACATTTTTTTTTGGAGAAGAGAATACATTTTTTTTTTGTCGGGGTGCGAGACTTTCTACACTGGAGTATTCAGACTCAATGCTGGTCCATTGTACTACCAAGAAGATACACCATATTTTACTGTGAGAATTTCGTCGTTTTCTTAAGAACAACGAGAAGGCGCTTCAATGATAATGAGCTTCGGTTTACAGCACTCCCCATATCAGCACCATATAACTACCACCTGATACGAGCAAAAGCAGGACAATCACAGATAAAATATTCCGCAGTATCGTCGCTTTCTCCACGGGCTTCGCAGTTGGTAGTATTGCTGAGGCCTAGCACCTTAAGGTGTTTGGCAAAAGCGTAATGGCTCGTAAGAACGCCAGTAGTCTGCCTGCAGTATTTTCTGTTGAGAGACAACAAGAATGCCGCAGATTTCCTACAGACGTCAGGGAGAATTTGCTTAGTCTGTCAGCACCCTGGAGAGTCATGCGATCGGCGATTATGTTCATATGAAACCCAACCGTCAATGGAGGCCCTGACCGAGGACGAAGGCAGACATATCGCTGGTCCTGAGGAGTCCTGCTCTGAGCCCTGTCTTGCAAGTTCATCGAAGACCTCGTATCCCGTGATCCCCTTATGACCCGGGATCCAGACAAGTCTAAGTGAATGCAGCCTTCCGTAGGACATAAGTCTCGATTGAATTTTATTATATAAATTTCAATAAATACCTAAAATGTTGTACCTGCAAAGGCTGTAGGGCTTGTCTGCAGAAGACTGTTTAGAACAATGTAATACAACTAGTGTTGAGAATTAATTTATGGAAAAAATAATAGTAAAGAACAATTTAGAACAATTAAGAAAAATTAAAAATTTAAAATAATAACAACAATAATAACTGTCAACTCTCAACTCTTAACTGTTACAGTTATAGATCGAGATACAATTTGTTTACTTCTTTCAACAATTCAATTTTTGATAGTTGTCGAAACACTCTCGGGAGCGCAGTTAGGACCATTAAAACTGCGACATCAAACTTCCTGCGGCCATATTCGATTCAGAAACTCGGTATTTCGTAGAATTGCGTTGTGTTCTTCCAGTGTTAACTTCCTGCTGGATTGGTGCTCTGTACACGCTGTCGCTGTAAAACGTTGAAAAGATTTCCAGATCGTAGGGTTGGGAAATGTTAAACATATTGATTTCGATTCTGCTACGTTGCGCTTCATTGTGTTGTTTTATATGTGCTCTTTGGACAATTTGTTCAGACGTTTAAGTATGGTTTCCAATAGTTGTAGTTGCGAAACTTTTCCCCACGCAGGTAGGCAAATCTTAGATATGGTTTAAGCAATCTGAAATAGCATAGTCTATTCTAAACACAGTATGTGGGCAGAGATTACTGAGGTGAAAATGTGCGTGCGCCGGTTTTAGCAGCTATTTTATGATTACTTCCAGATGGTAGTTCACTTAAAGTTGTAGTTAACTATTACGCCAAGATATTTGTAAGTTGACATGTTCTCAATGTACATGAAGCAGCTGTCCTCGTCGTTTATGTTCTTCTGTCCCCCACAATTGTTATTGTGCATTTTAAGTTTTTTTTTTTAAATTTTGGGATGAGCGGTGGTCGAATATGCATTACTACATTATTATGGGGGTTGTGTGGTTGCATGTCCCAACTAAAGCATTGCGCTGTTTATGGGATCTACCATGAATATCACAAGCAGATCCCAAAAACAGTGCAATATAAATGTTCTGCATGCCACCCCCCGCGCCACCACCAAAGATGTATTTTCTTATTAATCTCCTCTTATTCCGCGATATTTCCTTACACTCACACAGCATATGTGTTTCTTCCTAGGCTTGCAGATCCCCACATAATCTGCACGCATCCGTGGCTACCAGTCCAACCCGCTTGGCCCGCTTCCTTAGTAGATAGTTTCCCGACAAAAACTCTGCCACTTTTCTATGCTATTCCCAGCTCAGATTGAGAATTTCCCCAGATCTATTTTGATCAAATGGGGCCAAAGTGCCCATAGCACCCTATGCCCACCAAGATTTATCCATTCAAGGTCAATGTTAACTTCGACTATTTCGTTTATAACCCCGAGGGTTGTTTTGATGTCCACAACGACACTGTTCTGTAGACCATCCATTTCTCGCAAGCTCATCGCCTTATTTGTATACCGAAGTGTCTTGGTACCCAGCACAGTCTCACTTGGTCTGCAAACTGCCCATAGCATTGTGCCACAGCTTCTGACTCTCAGAATTGATGTTAACAAATTTATTGCCATGAGTGCAGCTAGACTATCGATATATGTGGCGATATCTCTGCCGGATATTGCAACCATCCGCATCAGCTCTGCCGCCATCTGCATCAGCTCTACCGCCCTAAGAACAGGCAGAACTTTTGATTGAAGGATACTGCTTGTGTCCGGGAGTCGTATTGACTCTTTTAAGCCTGGCTCTACAGAGAAAATGCCAGAACCCGTTCTATCCCTTGTTTTAGAGCCATCAGTATAGATCACAAGGCCTTGCGATCTACGGTCACGTGGATCCACTTCGATTTGCCGATGCATTTCTTTAACAGCTGTAAAAACAAATCGATATGATCGAAACCTAACAATGACCGTAAATGAATCAGATCGAACAGTGGGTCCGGTCATCAATGTATCATTCGGGGAAACATTTGTCGACGATTTCGCCGATGCATCAAAGACTACACGAACCTTTGTGGAGGAACTGTCTGATTTTAGTACGGCGTGATGCGTAAAAAGTAGTTAACTGGTGCAGGTTTGGACACTTTTTGCATGTGCTGAAGGGTTTTATACTCGTTCATGTCATGAAATGTACGTACTGCACGTGAAGTCTAGGGTCACCTTTGAACTTACATAATACATTCCTGGTTATACCTCAGTTAAAATTGTGCAGTGCCAAAAACTGCAACCTTTAAAGTGACCCAAATTTGGGAGTCTCAACGCGCTGTTGCCAGTAAGTTTTTTATTTTTATTTTTAGATCAAGCGGGATTAGGTGCAGAAATGCGTCCAATACTGCGTGGCGGCAGTGCGGACCGCAACTGTAATGGCTAAACTGGTCTTTTATTGCATTTTACAACTATGGTTCTTTTGTTTGTTGCCTTTCACCAGACTAGTGAGCCAAATGCTAGTATGGGTGTCACCACAACTGTATATATTCAGTTCCACTTTGTCGAGTTTCGAGAAACTAAAATGCGGCATTTTGTATCTGCTAGTATAAAGACTAGTTTCGTTTTTGCCTCAATAGCAATATCTTCACCAAACATTAATTATACGAACGAGCCCCTTGTGGAAATCCAACGAAAAATTACACTACGAAACTGATGCTGTTTCGGTTTGGCAAAACAAATGGGTACGAATTGGACAAAATCCGTGCTCAACGGGACCTCAATCCTACCAGTTCTACTTGATGACACCGAGTGCTGGTTAAATAGTGGAAGGGAGAGAAGATATTGGGCTTCCTTGAAAGAAAAATGCTTCGTAGAATTGTTGGTCATGTGTGCTGTGTGCAACGAGGGCTTATGAAGGAGAAGGTACATCCCCGAACTTTATGAACTGAAACAAGCTGTTTATTTAGTTTAAAAAGCGGCTCATCCACATCGAGCGAATGAACATTAATGCTCCACAGAAGCGGATCTTCGACTCTGGGAGTTCGAGAAAAAGATAATAGTCTGAATTAAAAGGATCATAACTCACCCAATGGAGTCCAACTCCACTGGTGTGCTTGAGGGTTTAGTATCCCACCCAGTTTCCTATTCCACTCGGTCCCTGCGACTAATCGAATGCTTGTCTTGTTGCACTAGTGAGATCCAGGAGTTTTTTAAGCCAAGGAAACGCATTGAAGTTATTAATTTATTTAAATTCATTTCACCCAATCGTTCGACCACAAACTTATTTGCATAGCTTCACTTCCAACCGCTCTTAAATTTAAAAATTTGTCTTTTCAGAATTCCGACAAAATGATGGACCGAATACCATCGCTGTCTCTCTCGGGGATATCATTAGCCCATCCACTTTCAATATCAACGGGCCAATCGCTACAAAATCACCTCTCATCCGGACCCGCATCATCTTCATCGTCGTCTGCTGGTCAATTGTCGTCGCATCATCACAGCACCTCGCATCACAACCATCAGCTGGCCCTGAATTCACTTAGCCTGCACGCATCAGCGGCAGCAGCAGCCGCTGCCTGCTCATCGGCCTCCTCATCGGTGACACCCTCCTCATCCGTGGCATCGCTGTCAATATCACCGCCGACGAGTTCGTCTTCATCGCTCCACCATCATACCACGGCACACCATCACCCCCTCCATCATCAGGGATCTGCCTCAGCAGCCGCATCACATCAACTCAACCACTCACATCACCATCCGCACTCGAATCACCATCCCCATTCGCATCATCCGCACGCGGCAGCGACGCATCACAATTCTCAATCATCGCCAATGACAAATTTGCACCAGAACATGGGGAGCCTCATGAACAGCGGAAGTAGTGCCAGGTAATTACGCCATCTCCTCCTTGTTTCTCATAGTACTGTTGTCACACATGCCGGGAACGCTTTTACATAGCATAGTTCCATGTCCTGTCGCATTTTGTATTGCTTTTGCATTGCGTTAGAGTTAAAGTTCAAATTAGACGCTTGGTAAATGCTAAATGCACACCAAGCCTTCACCCTAACACCAACATAGACCCTTCCTTATTGTCTCTTAACTTTGAACAACAACAACAAAACAAAAACAATCAAAAGCAAATCAAACCAACAACCAAACCGTTTTGTTCTAGTGATGTATTTTTTAGTTTGATGATACAAAACACAACGAAACGCCAGGCGGAGGAGCACATCAAGCGACCGATGAACGCATTCATGGTGTGGTCTCGCTTGCAGCGTCGCAAAATCGCCCAGGACAATCCCAAGATGCACAACTCGGAGATATCGAAGCGATTAGGTGAGTTCATTTCACTTTAACATCAAATTTACTTATCAAAATATGAAATGAAAAATGCCAACATATGTCGATCAATTAAATGCCATATCCTCCCCGAAGTAATTTCCACTGCGCGTACCCACACATGGACGGCATTGTTTGCGGAACAATTGAGCGTGCAAATATGCACTCTTGATGTTATTTCAAAAATTACATTCTGTTTAAGGGTAGATTAAATATTTGACCTTAGAGAGGGTGGGCTGGATTCGGCATCAATTGGGGTTGCATAGTTCGTTACAATGATGATGGGCATGGGCGTTCGAATTGTGAGGTTTTACAGGTATTATCGGGTGGTTGAAGATGGGGCCCATTTGGAATGTAAGGTCCTCTCCTAATGCGACGTAATGGATGTCTGCTTGGCAAATAAAAGATTAAATTTTAAAATGTTTAGGCAATTGTTGCCAGAACACCTTTAAGGATTTCGCTTGTGAAATGGGAATCCTTTTTTGTAGGTAGGGTGGGTGATTATAGGTTAAGTGTTACCATGAGGGGAGACTTTTTTTGAGTCATTGAATGGGTACTTATTAGGTTTGAGACAGGCTTAATTTCTCGGTCCATGGGGATACTGTCCAAATCCAATTAGAATGAATGGATCACAACTTACGTAGCGGATGAATAACTGAAATTATTTACATTTGAAAAAGCTCAAAATAAAATAATAAAAAGTCGAGGAAAATAAGTATCTTGGTATTGTAGTAGACCATAGGTCATCTTTTGAATTTCGCATTGAGTTCATTTGTAAGAAAGTATCAAAAAGGAATCTGGGAAAAATCTCAATATCAATAAATATCTTCTTCTTCCTTTTCGGCGAGGTTAGGATAAGAATTAACCTTCCCACTTCATTGAATTCCTCCTGGTCCGCCTTTGGGGTTCGCCGATTTGACCTGAATGAACCACGGCAGGCTTTTCGGTTTCGGATCACGCCATAACGGAGGCCAAGGATATGCTGATGTTATTGCATGTGTGTGATCCAGGAGTGGCTTCCTCTTTTTTTACGATTTCGACACGTCCAGTCCATGCTTCTATTATTGATTATTGTTGGATCCACCTTGCTCGGCTCGGCTGGGTGTTTGAATTGCGTAGATGTGATTCTACCTTTTAGTCGTCTTTTACGACAAGCGCTGTTATTTGGGGGGTGCTGCAGTGATATTTTTAGCCTGTCTCTGCACGAGTAAAGTGCAATAAATATAAAGGGTTTTTCAATAAGAGCGCTACCATTTTTTTTTTAAATAAAACAAAATCGGTTTTGGATATCAATGAAATTCTTTATTCCTGTGAAAGTACTTTCGATGCCATTTATGGAACTCGATTTCTTTTGCATGGCCACCACGGACACGCTTGCAGAAGTCCAGACGCTGAACCCAATTTTCGACGGTTTTCAAGCATAAATCGGCCGATACTGCTGCAATTTCACGTCCGATATTCGTACGAAGTTCATCAATCGTCGCTGGCTTGTTGGCATAGACCATAGACTTAACGTAGCCCCACAGGAAATAGTCTAACGGTGTCAAATCGCATGACCGAGGCGGCCAAGCGACTGGACCATTTCGTGAGATAACACGGTTTCCAAACTTGGTTTCCAATAAATTGATTGTGGCATTCGCTGTGTGGCTTGACTCCGAATTTCGGTAGTGAATTTTAATAATTTCGACTCGTTGTTGGCTCGTATGTCTTTCCATCATGAAATGGGAAACCTTACTGAAGAGAAATGTCAAAAGAGCGGCAAGAAATTCGGCGTCGTTTGCTGTCACTGTGGCTCTACTTTTGTAGCGTCCCTGTTGAAAAACCCTTTATAAACCACACTTTAAGCATTGTTCGACAATTTTGTTTTTATACAATGATTATTCTGAATGAATGATTACCTTCTGATTTTTTTTTTTTTTTTTTTTTTTTTATAATTTGCTTACGCTAAAGGGATTTTTTTTTCTGTTGTTACAGTACCCTTATAATGCTAAGAACACAGTGTAAGCTACTTGGCATTAGAAAGAATAGAGAGATAGGAAAGAAGTGTTTGGGTGCAGTTGTAGGGTTTTTCTCCACGGGTGGTGTCTAAGTTACTTAGGGAGATTACGATTTCATGTATTCGGTATAAAGTAATGGAGTTGGCCGGGATTCGAACGCACGACCTTCCATTCCGTAAGCGAATACACTACTACTGCACCATTGCCACCAAAAACAATTCAATATTAAAAAACAATTACAATTTATTGATCAATCAAAAAGAGGCGTTGATGGCTCGGTGGTTAGCAGCGAAATTGGTAGCACAGTAATTTTAGAGCCGTTTTATTCAGTCGAAGTTGAACCCAACTTGGGGATTTTTAATGTCAACTTGTGAAATTGCTTTTATTCACTCAAAACTGACTCCCTCAACTTAAGATATTCCGAAGTTGAGAAAAGAGAAAGTTTGTCAACTTCGAGTTTGCTCAACTCCCCGAAATAGTAGAAACTACCAGCAAACTGCTGGTTTCCTGTCAACTTTTATATTATTTTTTTCATTTCGATTTTGAGTGTTCGCTTTAAAAGACGAATACAATTGAATTTGTGGAATTTAAATAATGTTTCGTGACAATTACTTTTGGGAAGATTGGCAATCGTCCGATTCAAGCAGCGACAATGATGGAGAGGAGGAGAATTTGGTCATTGAGAGACGGCAATGCAATATGCTACCGCGTCCGCTCTAGATTGGTTCGGACTTATTTTCAGCCGATTTTAGATCTGGCTAACAGTCAAGACCAGAATGAATAAGAAAAATAAATAAACAAACGTCACCAATTTGCATTTTAAAGTTATTTTTTATATATGTATGTGCATATTTAAATTGTTCTGATGGGAACCTAATCACAAAAATATTCTTTTTATACCCTATTCTAAGGGTATATTAATTTTGACGCATAGTTTGTAACATACCTTAATATTGCCCGTAGACCCCTAAAAGTTACTATATTTATGATCAGCATCGATAGTAATGTCGATCTAGCCATGTCCGTCCGTCCGTCCGTCCGTCCGTCCGTCCGTCTGTAGCCAAAAATTAGGCCTTTAAACTGAACCTAGAGGGCTGAAATTTTAACCATATACTCTCTAGGGTCCCGAAATAATCAAGTTTACGAATTTTTAAAATCCGCCCACAGACACGCCCACAAACTCAAAAAAACCAAATTTTGGAAAAAATCGAATTTTGAGCTAGAAAGCTGAAATTTTTTATATATGATCTATGACTCCTAAAACTGCTCGGGATAAAAAATTTTCAAAATCCGCCCACTGACACGCCCACAAATAAATAAAATAATTTTTGTATACCCTATTCTAAGGGTATATTAATTTTTGAAAATCCAAAGTTTCAGCTAGGGAGCTGAAATTTATAATATATACTCTCTAGGGGCCCTTTATTCTCATGTGTTAATTTTTTTTAAATCCGCCTACTGACACGCCCACAATTAAATAAAACAATTTTATTGAAACACCCAAGTTTGAGCTAGGGAGCGTTTTTTTTTTGATAAAATCCTTTAAATGTTATATAACAAAATATGTAGAGCGTTCTTAACAATTCAACCATACTTAGACTTTTGTCACGCCCACTTATGAGGGATAGGAATAGGAATAGGGTATCCAACAGTTCGCCCAAGCGGACTGTAGCCCGTCCCTATGTTTTTGCTGCTCTGTTGGGAATGAAGTTTCCAGAGGATGAGGAACTGATACGTGACGAACCGACACAGTTCCATTTTCTTTGTTGAAAGCGATCCAACTCAGCCCGTTCACGTTCAAACTTGTACCGCTCTCTGTCCATTTCCAAGACTTCAATTTCATTTTTTTGCATCTTCGCTAAATGCAGCTGCTTCTGCTCGGAGATTGTGAGCATTTTATTTTTTTTCCAACTGTATTTTGTAACGGGGATTTCGCAACATCATATTGGTTGGGTTCCGTAATTTTGTCGGATTTACCCTCTGCCAAGTACATTCAACAGCTGCACTTTCATCCGACAACATTTCTTCCGTGTCTTTTTGTTTTTGTTGTGTCAATTGGTCGATTGGTGTTTCCACAACTGTTACTGCATCAGCCCTTGAGCACTGCTTATTTGTCGGGTCCGCCAGCGCACTGTTTTCTACCTCGACGAATAATACGCGATTGATATCCACGCCATCTAAATTGTATGAACCATCATCGACGAAGATTTCTTACACAAAGTCTGTTTGTAGACCGGTAGGAGACAATTTACGACTGGTGCTTTGCAGTGCCGATTTGTTGGCAATTTTACTATCGCTGCCGCCGATAGTTGCAGCAAGACCAATTGTGGATGGCATTAGTAACTCAGCTAACTGTTGAATTGGTTCGCTTAATGCGGGAAGGCCCTTTTTTGCGGACCTCTACCGGTCTGTTTTGCGCGGTCTTTAGCGTCTGTTTAACCTTCTGGTACTTCTCTCGCAACGACTTAACAGTTCTTTCCTGCAGAAACAACGGATAATAGTATGTAATTGAATGAGCAAACAAAAAACTAAACAGCCGTGACACATAAAATGTACGTACGCGGAAACATACCCGGCCGGGGCGCGCATCGTTGAATGCCTTCACTACTTTATCCCATGCCCGTTCCTTGTCGCGATTTGTGGCACCATCTGTTTTTCTATTTTCAATAATGCTACGGTATTCCATAACATTATTGATTAGCCATTCTTCCTCCTCGGGGGTATATACTATATTCGGCATTTTTTTTAAATATTCCTTTGTTCTGCCATTTTCTTTCAATTTTCGATTCACACAAAACAAATAACGGCCGAAATATAAATCGAAAGTTGAAACTGCCATTTTTTGTGTCATCTATCGCAAATATCCCAGGGATGTTTCTGAAACAGCAAATAGACAAACTTCTGTTTTTCAACTCCGGAGTTGAGAATTAAAATAGTGAATAAAAACAATTTTCAGCTTGCCGTTCAACTCTCGAGTTTGAATCAACTGCGGAGTTGGCCAACTTCGGAGTTATCGGTAAGTTGAACAATAGTGAATAAAACCAGCTTAGGCATTTTAAACCCCAATCTGCTGTGAGCTGAATTTTTGTATACACCTTTATTACGGCGTTGTAATGTACGAGTAGATGTGAAAAATCGACATTGATATCGTGCCGGCTAAAAAAGTTACAAAGGTAAAAAGGTCACGAAAATTTTTTGCAAATATCTCGCGATCTATTGCTTGGAGGTCAATAGAGGTCATTATAAAAATTGTTTGTCGTGAAATTATCTACAAAAATTGCCTCTCGCATTTTTCTGTAAAATTAACCATTTTTGGAGTAGAGCGCTGAGAAAACGACTAGAATGCACTCACATACGGTATTGTATACCATACACCAAGGCGTAAACTCTATTGCTTTTTATACCCTATTCTAAAGGTATATATTAATTTTGCGCATAGTTTGTAACATACCTTAATATTGCCCGTAACCCTCTAAAAGTTACTATATTTATGATCAGCATCGATAGTAATGTCGATCTAGCCATATCCGTCCGTCCGTCCGTCCGTCCGTCGGCAAAAATTAGGCTTTTAAACTGGGCCTAGAGAGCTGAAATTTTAACCATATACTCTCTAGGGTCCCGAAATAATCAAGTTTCCAAATTTTTGAAATCCGCCCACAGACACGCCCACAAACTCAAAAAAAAAACAAAATTTTGGAAAAAATCGAATTTTGAGCTAGAAAGCTGAAATTTTTTATATATGATCTATGACTCCTAAAACTGCTCGGCACATACAACTGACCACAATTAAATAAAACAATTTTAATGAAAACCCAAAATTTGAGCTAGGGAGCTGAAATTTATAATATATACTCTCTAGGGGGCCCTCTATGCTCATGTGTAAATATTTTCAAAATCCGCCTACTGACATGCCCACAATTTATTTTTTTTGAAAATTCAAAGTTTGAGCTAGGCAACCGATTTTATGCTCATGTGTTATTTTTTTTAAACCCGCCTACTGACACGCCCACAATGCGCTTCGTCGCTGAAGATGATTTTGCGATGAAATTCTTCATTTTCTTCCATCGTGTCCAGAGCCCAATTCGAGAACGTACATCGCTTCATATGATCAAGTGGCTTTAGTTCTTAAGTCAGCTTGATCTTGTAAGGGTCTAGGTCAAGATCCTGACGCAAAATTCGCCATAATGGTCTGGGAGAGGCCCAAATCTTGAGAACGCCGTGAAATTGACTGATTTGGCTGGCTTGCGACGGACGCTTCTACGGTACAATATTCTTAATACTTCGGACAAAACGTATTCTCACTGGCACGGCACTTCTTTCCTATCCACCTATTCTTTCGAATAGTAAGTAGCACCTAAAATCATGCAATACAATACTTCATTGCTAGATTCTGCTTACTGTTCAACAAAAAAAGTTGAACAGAAGCAGTTTTAAATAAGCATGTGATTCCATTCATTCATACTGTAAATAACCTAGGTTTCATCTTAAATAAAACTCTCACCTGGAGTCATCATGTTAACAAAGAATTTTGGAGCATCTACGGAGGGGCATGGCGGTTGTGGAGCTTGTCGTATTATGCAGCACAGACAACAAGAATAATACTGTTTAAAACTTTACTGTTTCCAATCGTAACCTATGACTCCCTTTTATAAAGTGCGATGAACTCAGTAAATCTATAGTCTATTCCGACACTCATAAACAATGACATTCCAGCTGCTCACTTTGCAGCTAGCTCAACGCTCCCAAATTATGCTTTATCTCCCCCTATACTCGAGCGCGTAGAATACTCTATGGAACCAATCCACTTCCACACTTGTACAATGGCTAGAGTACTTCAAGATCTTGTCGTTCACAAATCCGCTGGGCCAGGTGGTATTTCCCCTACCGTTCTGAAGAGGTGTTCTTCCTCGCTGGAAAAACCATTGCGTATGCGTTTCTATCTATCTTTTCCTTCAGCGATCTTCCCGAGAAGATGGAAAAAAGCATTTGTCCGGCCCGTCCCTACAAAATGCGAATATTCTTCTCTCTCCTCCTACCGACCAATTGCATTGACGTCCCTTCTGTCCAAGGTCATGGAAACGCTGATAAACAATCAGCTCATGAAATATCTTGAATCCCGAAATGAGCCATTAGATCTTTTTTGAAACCCCGGGGGTCTCTGATACGTCTTATACTTCGAGGTAAACTGTTCCATAAACGAGAAGCGTTGATGAAGAACTGGCGTTCAGACGTTAAGCATGTGAAACGAAATTGTAAAATTTGTTGCGACCTAATCGATGAGGACATTCGCAATCTGTCAAATAGATAAGAGGGTTGATGTGTTTGCATTATCCTAAACAGCAAAATCAAACAACTTGAATTGAACCGTCCGAAAAGTAATTTCTAATCCATTGAAGAAGAGTATCATCGATTCCAAATGCACGCATTTTCAACAAGAGAGCTTGACGCCAAACTCTGTCAAATGCCTTTGAAATATCAAGCGCAACAATCTTACTTTCACCACCTTGATGAAGAGATTGGTTCCACTTTTCGGTTAGATATGTCATCAAATCACCACTGGAGCTTTTTTTATAATAAGCGCGCACTAAAGGGATTTGTTGGGACCCTTATAATGTATTAGCTACACAGCGCGGGCGTTAAGGAAATTAGGATGCAACTGGCAATTTCGTTTGAGCACTTATGGTGGAAATAACGATAAAACAACGAAAGGCAGGAGACATTACGACGATGACTAAGAGAGTCAATCGATCTCGCGATGTCTCGGTCGCCAATCAGTTTTATCGCGCGTTGTTGGATCCTGTCAAGTAACTCTAAATAAGTTATTGGTGCACCGGACCAGATATGAGCGTTGTACTCGAGTTTCGGGCGAATAAACGCCTTATAAATTGTAGCCAGATCAGAAGGGGATTAAATATTTCTTACAACGCTTAAGGAACCCTAGACATTTCACGGCATTCTTGGCGACACCGAATATGTGGTCGTTCCAACGAAGGTTGTCATTAACACACATACCGAGAATGGAAAGTCTTTCGGTTTCAGCGACGCAAGTGCAATTCATAGATAATGGCAGTGTGTGTGGGTTTTGCTTCAATAACAGGAGACAGCATTGTGTTTTGGAAGCATTAAATTCCACTCTATTGGATCTACCCCACTGAGTTAAGCTGTTAAGATCGGAATTTAATTAGCTTAACATACGTTGCCGTTCCAACCCGAAGATGAGGGGCGAGACCCAAGAAACGAATATGAGAAGCTGAGGGTACTGTCATCAGCAAAGGAATGGATTGGATTAGAAGTAAGAGATAGGAAATCATTTATAAAAATGAGAAAGAGAGTCGGGGACAGAACAGAGCCTTGGGGGACATCAGCATTTATTTGGTGAGTTGCAGACTTGAAGCCGTCCAAAACAACTTGAATTGAACGGTCCGAAAGGTAATTTCTAATCCATTGAAGAAGAGTATCATCGATTCCAAATGCACGCATTTTCGACAAGAGAGCTTGATGCCAAACTCTATCAAATGCCTTTGAATTATCAAGCGCAACAATCTTACTTTCACCACCCTGATGAAGAGATTGGTTCCACTTTTCGGTTAGATATGTCATCAAATCACCAGTGGACCTGTTGCTGCGAAAACCATACTGCCGGTCATTAAGAAGTTTTCGCGATTCAAGATATTTCATTAGCTGACGGTTTATCAGCGTTTCCATGACCTTGGAAAGAAGGGACGTAAGTGCAATTGGTCGGTAGGAGGAGAGAGAAGAAGATTCGCCTTTTTTGGTACAGGCTGGACAAATGCTGTTTCCCATCTCCCCGGGAAGAGTCGTGAAGAATAGGACAGATGGAAAAGCTTACGCAATGGTTTTGCCCAGCGAAGGAGAACACCTTGTCACGGCCAGGGCTTGGATATTGAATCCCATATGGTGGTAACGGGTGGCACGCACGCGATGCTCGGCTCAGTTCGCCGTATTGGGGTGGGAACTTGTTACCACCTTGAACCCGTAAAAAAATAAAAAAAAATCGTGCCACTGATACGTTATGTATCTACTTATAAATAAATAGATAAAGCTCCTAAAACATTTATGTTAAAGTTAACTGGGGTAGGTTAGATGGATTCCTACCCGAATATTCCCATAATTGGAATTTTTCTTCGTTGACCACTTAATATTCTTTCATTTTACCTCATTCCACTTTTCCCTTTTCATCCCTTTACCTCCTCTTCTTCTCACTTCTTACCGAACTTTTGAAAATTTAGCGATTCATTTTTACAAAATTATTTACTTAGTATTCAGTTTTCATTCTGTATACCCTATTCTAGGGGTATATTAATTTTGACGCATAGTTTGTAACATACCTTAATATTGCCCGTAACCCTCTAAAAGTTACTATATTTATGATCAGCATCGATAGTAATGTCGATCTAGCCATGTCCGTCCGTCCGTCGGCAAAAATTAGGCCTTTAAACTGGACCTAGAGAGCTGAAATTTTAACCATATACTCTCTAGGGTCCCGAAATAATCAAGTTTACGAATTTTTGAAATCCGCCCACAGACACGCCCACAAACTCAAAAAAAAAAAAAAAAATTTTGGAAAAAATGTAATTTTGAGCTAGAAAGCTGAAATTTTTTATATATGATCTATGACTCCTAAAACTGCTCGGGATAAAATTTTTTCAAAATCCGCCCACTGACACGCCCACAAATAAATAAAACAATTTTTTTGAAAATCCAAAGTTTGAGCTAGGGAGCTGAAATTTATAATATATACTCTCTAGGGTCCTTTATGCTCATGTGTTAATTTTTTTTAAATCCGCCTACTGACACGCCCACAATTAAATAAAACAATTTTATTGAAACACCCACGTTTGAGCTAGGGAGCGTTTTTTTTATAAAATCCTTTAAATGTTATATAACAAAATATGTAGAGCGTTCTTAACAATTCAACCATACTTAGACTTTTGTCACGCCCACTTATGAGGGATAGGAATAAGAATAGGGTATCCAACAGTTCGCCCAAGCGGACTGTAGCCCGTCCCTATGTTTTTATTTTGTTTTTAATTACTTTCAGATTTATTCATTTGTATAAAATTCATTCCTTAAACTTTAGATTTAAATCATCGCGTTACAATAAAAAATCACGGGCGTGACTAAAACTATGACGTCAGGTCAGATATAAAAAAATTAAATACTGAAGAGAATATACAACTTTTTACCCTTATCATAAAAAAATATACACTTACTTGTGCCTTTCCTTTGATGTCCGGAACGTTCTTGTGCGCACAAAAACTCCTGCTGTCACTAAATTGATTTGGAATTAAAGCTAATATTCTCTTGCTTAACTGTTTTAAGATAGGTATACTTACGAGTATTTTTCCCTTCAAAAAAATGTTTACTAACTAACACAAGTTTAGTAATTAAATGAATATAAATATAAGCAACTGTAACAATGCAGCGCGCAAGATTTAAAATTTTTTTTATGAGCTCGAATTGACCAAAATTGTAAGCCACTGTAGCACCGAGCACTATATGACTTTGGTGCATTTGTTTAGGTTCAAAGGTTCACTGAATTAGGGTTATGATGAGCCAAGAGATAATTTGGCTGATCACGGTGACGGTTCGTCTGCTGTTGTCTGAAGGGTATTCTCGGCTGGTTACGGTGAAACGTCAAGCAGGTCGATTTGCAGGTATTTTTTTTTGTTTACAGTTGCAAGCAGAACCAAATTTCTGACGACTGATTGTGTGGGGGAGACTTGGGGGGGAGCGGGGGGATTTACACGGCAAGTACGAGAGGCTGCTGAGTGACGATTTTAGCAACGCTGGATCTATATATAATTCTGTTATGGCACGGGTATTGTACGCTACAATAGATTTACGATTGATTCGCACTTTTGCTATGTTTTGTTGGTGAATCGTACTCAGTGCATAGCCACAAGTGTAGAGTTGGTTGCGGACAAAGTCGGAGACATGGATTTCCCCATAAATTGTCGGCGCCGCTTCTTTATGAGTACTGCCGAAGTCGCCCCAGCTCGCAATAATTGTTGAAACTATCGAGGAAAGTCAATCAATACTTTTTGCTAGATCAAAGAGTGATTTGATTTGTACTTACTTGGATACAAAGTGTAGGCAAATGTAATACGTTTGTTTTTTATACCCTATTCTAGGGGTATATTAATTTTGACGCATAGTTTGTAACATACCTTAATATTGCCCGTAACCCTCTAAAAGTTACTATATTTATGATCAGCATCGATAGTAATGTCGATCTAGCCATGTCCGTCCGTCCGTCGGCAAAAATTAGGCCTTTAAACTGGACCTAGAGAGCTGAAATTTTAACCATATACTCTCTAGGGTCCCGAAATAATCAAGTTTACGAATTTTTGAAATCCGCCCACAGACACGCCCACAAACTCAAAAAAAAAAAAAAAAATTTTGGAAAAAATGTAATTTTGAGCTAGAAAGCTGAAATTTTTTATATATGATCTATGACTCCTAAAACTGCTCGGGATAAAATTTTTTCAAAATCCGCCCACTGACACGCCCACAAATAAATAAAACAATTTTTTTGAAAATCCAAAGTTTGAGCTAGGGAGCTGAAATTTATAATATATACTCTCTAGGGTCCTTTATGCTCATGTGTTAATTTTTTTTAAATCCGCCTACTGACACGCCCACAATTAAATAAAACAATTTTATTGAAACACCCACGTTTGAGCTAGGGAGCGTTTTTTTTATAAAATCCTTTAAATGTTATATAACAAAATATGTAGAGCGTTCTTAACAATTCAACCATACTTAGACTTTTGTCACGCCCACTTATGAGGGATAGGAATAAGAATAGGGTATCCAACAGTTCGCCCAAGCGGACTGTAGCCCGTCCCTATGTTTTTATTTTGTTTTTAATTACTTTCAGATTTATTCATTTGTATAAAATTCATTCCTTAAACTTTAGATTTAAATCATCGCGTTACAATAAAAAATCACGGGCGTGACTAAAACTATGACGTCAGGTCAGATATAAAAAAATTAAATACTGAAGAGAATATACAACTTTTTACCCTTATCATAAAAAAATATACACTTACTTGTGCCTTTCCTTTGATGTCCGGAACGTTCTTGTGCGCACAAAAACTCCTGCTGTCACTAAATTGATTTGGAATTAAAGCTAATATTCTCTTGCTTAACTGTTTTAAGATAGGTATACTTACGAGTATTTTTCCCTTCAAAAAAATGTTTACTAACTAACACAAGTTTAGTAATTAAATGAATATAAATATAAGCAACTGTAACAATGCAGCGCGCAAGATTTAAAATTTTTTTTATGAGCTCGAATTGACCAAAATTGTAAGCCACTGTAGCACCGAGCACTATATGACTTTGGTGCATTTGTTTAGGTTCAAAGGTTCACTGAATTAGGGTTATGATGAGCCAAGAGATAATTTGGCTGATCACGGTGACGGTTCGTCTGCTGTTGTCTGAAGGGTATTCTCGGCTGGTTACGGTGAAACGTCAAGCAGGTCGATTTGCAGGTATTTTTTTTTGTTTACAGTTGCAAGCAGAACCAAATTTCTGACGACTGATTGTGTGGGGGAGACTTGGGGGGGAGCGGGGGGATTTACACGGCAAGTACGAGAGGCTGCTGAGTGACGATTTTAGCAACGCTGGATCTATATATAATTCTGTTATGGCACGGGTATTGTACGCTACAATAGATTTACGATTGATTCGCACTTTTGCTATGTTTTGTTGGTGAATCGTACTCAGTGCATAGCCACAAGTGTAGAGTTGGTTGCGGACAAAGTCGGAGACATGGATTTCCCCATAAATTGTCGGCGCCGCTTCTTTATGAGTACTGCCGAAGTCGCCCCAGCTCGCAATAATTGTTGAAACTATCGAGGAAAGTCAATCAATACTTTTTGCTAGATCAAAGAGTGATTTGATTTGTACTTACTTGGATACAAAGTGTAGGCAAATGTAATACGTTTGTTTTTTATACCCTATTCTAGGGGTATATTAATTTTGACGCATAGTTTGTAACATACCTTAATATTGCCCGTAGACCCCTAAAAGTTACTATATTTATGATCAGCATCGATAGTAATTTCGATCTAGCCATGTCCGTCCGTCCGTCCGTCCGTCCGTCCGTCCGTCCGTCCGTCCGTCCGTCCGTCCGTCCGTCCGTCCGTCCGTCGGCAAAAATTAGGCCTTTAAACTGGACCTAGAGAGCTGAAATTTTAACCATATACTCTCTAGGGTCCCGAAATAATCAAGTTTAAGAATTTTTGAAATCCGCCCACAGACACGCCCACAAACTCAAAAAAACAAAATTTTGGAAAAAATCGAATTTTGAGCTAGAGAGCTGAAATTTTTAATATATGATCTATGGCCCATAAAACTGATTGGGACATAAAATTTTCAAAATCCGCCCACTGACACGCCCACAATTAAATAAAACAAATTTTGGGAAAAATTGAATTTTGAGCTAGAAAGCTGAAATTTTTTATATATGATCTTTGGCCCATAAAACTGCTTGGGACATAAAATTTTCAAAATCCGCCCACTGACACGCCCACAATTAAATAAAATATTTTTTTTGAAAAACCAAAATTTGAGCTAGGGAGCTGAAATTTTTAATATATACTCTCCAGGGGCCCTTTATGCTCATGTGTAAATATTTTCAAAATCCGCCTACTGACACGCCCACAATTATTTTTTTTTTATTTTTGAAAGTCCAAAGTTTGAGCTAGGGAGCTGAAATTTATAGTATATACTCTCTAGGTGCCCTTTATGCTCATACTTAATTTTTTTTTAAATCCGCCTACTGACACGCCCACAATTAAATAAAACAATTTTATTGAAAAACCAAAGTTTGAGCTAGGGAGCGTTTTTATTTACAAAAGCTTAGTTTTTTCGATAAAATCCTTTAAATTTTTGTCACGCCCACTTATGAGATATAGGAATAAGAATAGGGTATCCAACAGTTCGCCCAAGCGGACTGTAGCCCGCCCCTATGTTTTTTTTTTTGATTTGAAAAAATCAGATTGTTTTGTGTAAATTATATTTATTTCTCGTTCGTTTGAAAGAGAACCACTAGCTATTTCCAATGCGTGTTGACTCGGTGAAGGTAAATATGAGAAAGGAACGAGCGTGGTTGACGGGAAATGCAAATCAGCCATTGCAGATTTCTTTAGTACAGTCGTTCTAAGAATGAGCAACTTCTTTTTTTTTTGTACTACATATATTAATGGTGGGCTTAGATGGTGAATGTTCCAGGGGTGGCAAAAACAAATAAAAACATAATGCACCGATCTATGTCGAGCAGTTGGACGCTACAACCTCTTCAGAACAATAGGGGAAATACGAGTACCATCTGGACCAGCGGATTTGTGAACGTCAAGATCTTGAAGTACTCTAGCCACTGTAAGAGTGCGAAAGTGGATTGGTCCCATACAGAATTCTACGCGCTCGAGTACAGGGGGAGACAAAGCACAATCTGGGAGCGTTGAGCTGACTGCAAAGTGAGCAGCAAGCAGATTGGCCTTATCTGTAGAGCTGACAGCTGGAATGTCGTTGTAAATGAGTGTCGGAATAGATGACGAGGCCGAATTCTTGATGTTTTTAACAAATGACCAAAAGTTTTTACTACCAGTGGGACTTTGTAGTATTTTTTGCCTCAACTTTTGGTCATATGAGAATAGCAGTCATTTCTGGCTCGTTTAAACTTTTTACGGCTTTCCTCAGATGGTTTGGCTTTGAATAGCCGAAAGCTTACCTCTTTTAACCTGATAGCCTCTTTGCAGCTCGAGTCACACCGCGCGTTAACCTTGGGTTTGATACTTTTAATCCTGTTAGGGATAAAAGACTTCATGCCCCGGTGAATTATGTTTGTGACCATATCAGCAGCAGCATCCACGTCGCTGTCGAGGAAGCACAGCGACATTGGGGTGTTACCAAAACTGATAATATATATATTTTACAAACTTTTCTAAATTGAGCGCTGCTCAAATCTATACGACACAGGTCATTCTCTCAAAAACAGCTCAATTGAACAGTTCAAGTATTGTTTATAACTGAAGGTCCTTTGCCATAAAAAGTTAACTCGCAAAACGCATGTAGTTGCTGTTGTTATTGGATGCGCCAAATGCGATTATATTTTTTGACTGAAAACAACAAGAAATGTTGCAACCTCACTGAGTGTCACTTAATCACCAAATCCTTCGCGCTGACATGTTTACCATACTCTGTACGTTGCGCCACACTTAAATCACTTTAAGTCGTTAGCACACACTTATTGTGCCCCGTTGCCGGGTGACTAACTCTTATAACAACAACAATAACAACAAAATCAGAACCCAACTAATCTGCTATTCGTTTAACTCCCAGAAGTCGTACAATTAAATTATTTGCAAGGGTTGTCATTGTTCGCTTAAGCTCATACATAACGCCCCGTCTCGCAGTTGATATGTGTTTTGACGGGTCCAACAAGCGTATGTGCATGTCTGCAAAGTGGAAATCGCCTACTCATCTTCTCGTGCACATCACCCCCAAACCACCATCGTTGACTGACAAAGACGTGTGTCTTCACTCAATTCCAATCACATTTAGGATGCCACGTGCCGCGAATCATATTCATCCTTTCGTTACATTACGCGCGCCCCATATCCTCGTATAGTCATACCACATAGAAAATCTGTAATAAACCTCTCCTGAGAAAACACAAGGATTGCAGGAGGGTGTACTTACCAGTTTGACATTCGTTTGACTATCCTGTCACAATAAAGATAGTTTCACCTATCTCTCTCGCTCAATATAAATCTTCCACCAGAATGACGTCGCTCGTTGTCATCGGTTGAACACACCACAGATAGAGGCTTTTGCTTGAATCCTAATGAGGACACCCTCACTTTTAAAGCGCAGAGATGCGGCTTGTAACGCCAGATTAAAATTATTTAATTTCCTAATCAGAATGGAACTGATAAGTTGAGGAAAAGTTACACACCTTCTTCATCTGGCATTTTTGGTAACCACTCCCCGAGACACCCCCTATTCGCACAAGCTCACACCCGTCATTCATCTGAATTCAATTTAAAGTTTTAGGTATTCTCTTCGTTCTATTGTGCTGGCGCAAGGACTGTTATGATGTTTTTTTCTGTGCTTCTTCATCATTTGCAGCAATGGTTCTGGAATAGGACAATGAGGGAAGTATTTGAGCTTTTTTTCTTGGTATGTACGTTCTTTTGCTGGACGGGCATGGATGAGTACAAAAGGAATTGAGGATTGACATTTCGTTGGTGAAATGAAATTTAAAAAAAAAGAATGGAATAGAACTTTGTATTGGGAAAATCTATTATGCGAATTGACAGGATAATATTTGCTGTCAGTTTCAGTTTGTTGTTACACAATGGCCTGAAAGATATTTCTTAGTATTTGTTATTATTATTTTGAAATTTCAATATGGATAAAGGTAATTTTTGGAAACAAGCAGGAGGAGCTACTTACTGGGTTAGGTGTTCAAGTTGGGATATTTTTGAAGTTTGTAGACATATTAAGGATATTTACAGTAGGAGTTGAATTTTATTTAAATGGTTTGGCCTCCGTTTTCCTATGACTTTCTCAAACGCACCTTGGGCTATACGTTGAGGGACCTATGTCCTGTAATGGAAGTCTAAAGTAAATAACAAGACAACGAATTGCATTGGAAAGGTTTGACTTACAGTCCCTGGCCAATTTATTAGACGCACTGTTAAGTTGTATGTACTTTGTTTGTACTTTTTACTGTAGTGCAACATGTTAAAAATAAATACAAAATATAATCATATACAAAATCTCCTAAATAAAACACATTATATGTACGTTTAAATATAACAATATTGCATATAAACTCGTACAACACATAAAAATATTAAAAAACTACATTGCGTCTAATAATTTGGCCAGGGACTGTATATAGAGGGTCGCCCAACAAGAGGTGTCATTTTAAACAAATAGAAAAATGCAACATTTTTATGAAAAGTGGTGATAGTCATATTTAAACTTAAAGTAGAAACTCTGTGGTTAGTATTGAAATACAAAATCTGAGAAATGTCCAATTCGGCTCTGCCTACAAATAGTCAATCTTTAAATGAAATTTTTTTCACGTTGTCGCACCATTGCGGATGTATTTTGCAAATAACAGATCTCATATTGCCTTTTAGTGCATGAATCGTTGATGAAGCATTTGGTGAAGACTTTATCAGTCACATCGTGTCAAAGGAAAAAAGTTGGAAGGTGTTTAATGGCAAGATCTGGACAACCAATTACAGTCTCCATTTCGAGAAATCACACGTCCATGACATTTGCCACGCAATATAGCCATTGTTCATCATACATCTGGAAGAAACATTTAAACCATTTGATGGTCAAGCTTTGCTCGAAATTCCTGCTCTGACCGTGGCACCTGACAAGTATAGAATAAAAAGTGTATCGCTACCCGAACTACGCTTCGAAATAGAGAAACTAAAATTAAGCGAAGCTCCTGGATACGACTTAATCACAGGACAGGTTCTTAAAGAGTTACCTAGGAAAGCCTTAATCAAGTTCGCGTATCTTATAAATGCATCGTTCAGGTTATTGTACGTTCCACGACAATGGAAGGTAGCTGAAGTTATAATGGTTCCAAAGCCTGGTAAACCACCAATTGACAAAAATCATATAGGCCAATATCGCTCTTACCGATAATGTCGAAGGTATTCGAAAAACTTTTGTTAAAGCGAATACATCCGATTATCGAAGAACGTCGATTAATACCTGATGACCAATTCGGATTCAGGACTAAGCATTCTACAATAGATAAGGTTTACACAATAACCAATGTAATTGAAAAAGCCCTAGAGGAGAAAAAAATATGTTCTAGTGTTTTTCTCGACGCTTCTCAGGCCTTTCGATAAAGTATGGCATACGGGCTTGAAACATAAGCTAAGACAAACTTTTCCCAAACAGTTATCTGATATCCTTAGTTGTTACTTATCAGACAGACTCTTTCGTGTAAAACACGGAAATGATTACTCTGAATTTAAAGAAATCGCGGCAGGAGTTCCCCAAGGAAGCGTTCTTGGACCGATCCTATTTCTAATATACACTAGTGATATTCCGCAAGAAGAAGGCACAACAGTAGCCACGATACAGCAGACGATACAGCTATATTAGCGGTCAGTAATACCTTTGAATCAGCAACTAATAAACTCCAACGTTCTATTGACAAAATTTGTGATTGGACAAAGACTTGGCGTATTGCTCTCAACGAGGCCAAATCAACGTACGTGAATTTTACTTATAGAAATGTAGACAACTTACCCATTTTCATTGATTCGGTACGAATTCCGTACGCAAACGAGGCAAAATATTTGGGAATGACACTCGATGCGAAATTAAAATGGAAATCGCACGTCAAGAAGAAACGCGAAGAGCTCGCCATGCGATGTAAACAAATGTACTGGCTGCTTGGTAGATTTTCCCAACTCAGCATGCAGAACAAGCTGCTTTTATACAAGCAAGTATTAAAACCGGTTTGGACATTCAGTATACAACTTTGGCGTTGTACCAAATCAAGTAATATCAAAATTCTACAAACTTTTCAAAACAAAGTGCTAAGAAAAAAAGTATATGCTCCATGGTTTATCAGAAACACTGATATCCGCAGAGACCTAAGTATGGCTACCGTCGAAGATGAAATTAAAGAACTTTGCCCGCAAACAACAGACATGCCTTCACGGTCATTGCAATAATACCATGCTACAAATTCGAGAACATACTAACCTAGTGCGATTACAAAGGATACAACCATTTAAATTAGCGCAATAAGATGTAACCGCGTGCTTATGGCGGTATTAGCAGGTGCCTCCACTGGGAAGGTGCCTGCCAAACGCGTGTTTAACAGTTTAAATAAAACTACTAAATAGGAATAACCTAGTTGTAGTATTAAGGATTCCAAGGGAGGTGTTTTTTTTTCTTTTTCTTTTCTTAACCCTAGAAAGATAATCTTATTTTTTAGTACTGAAAAGATAAACATGCGCCTGCGAGGCGCACAATTAATAAACGTTTTTTTTACAAAATTAAATAAATATTTTTTTATTGCTTTATTTTATTGTTACACTATTAGCAATTAAGTAAAACATAAACATATATATTATTAATTTTTCGTTTTTTTTTTAAGTGAAGGAGGATTTTATAAATCCATAGCAAAAAGGAACACAAAATTAGAGATCTTTGGTATTTAATTTTGAGTTATTAATAATAGGTGACATTTATATTATATTGTCATTGGGATTCTATGTCTTACTAACTGATGAATTACAATATGAAATTTATCACAGCAAAACATAGACGTTCCCACTTTTCGAGAACGGGTGTTTTTCAACTGCTCAGGAATTTCCCGTATGTTAGATTGACCTTATACCGTTCCCACAATTATCAGTTTATAGGGTGCAAGCAGCAATGAACGGCAACGATAGACGTGAATCATGGCAACACATATAGAAAGTATTCCAATAAAGGCTTTGATTTGAGTAGGATTCGTATCTCTAAATGTCGAAGAAGTCATACTATCAATACGTTTTATTGATGTCTCCACATTTGTCCAGTGAACGAGCTGTTGAATGATGTCATCCGTGATAAATAACATAAAAGTGGTTCGAAAATATTTCGACACATTCCAGTAGGACCTCTACTATAGCGAATTATATTGATCGCGGATGTTCTTTCATGACTTTGGCCTTTAGAAGTAGCCCAAACGCGTCTACCTCTGATTACTGTTTGAGCCGGAATAATTAAGCGGTGGTCATATCCGGGGTTTTCAGATGTTGAGGTGTCATTTAAGTTTTCTTCGATTAGTTCACCGACGTACTCGTCGTCAGTTTCACTTTGAACATCATCTTCACTTATATGATAATCAATTTCGCTCTCTCACTGCCATCATTGGCAAGTTCGTCTTCTTGATTCAAAAAAGAAACAATTTCTCCGTCTTCTAACACTCTTCTAGACGCCATGATGTTAAAACGTTCATAAAACCAATTCAATTTGAAATAACAGCTATCTACGAGTACTTTCATATTTACCGCACATTAGTAGAATATATGTTAAAACTAAAAAAAAAAAAATATCACAAAAAATTGCATAAAAGTTACACAGAAGATAAGCATGCGCCTCTCGAGCGCCACGCATTACCATAACTGACAAACGGTGGTACTTACCCAACCGGAACGATCGTCACTCGCAAGTGTTAATCGACGACTGAGTTGGCTTAAAAAAACAAGTTTGTTCGAGCGTCGGTTAAAAGAAGAAAGCAATATATATATTTCGCGGACGCCTCCGAGGCGCAGTTTATCTTTCTAGGGAGAGAAAGAGTCTCATGTAAGATTTTCCACCTACCCCTATTAATCGGCCGAGCCTAGTTCTGGTTCCAAGTCTCGTGCTTTCAACCAGGATTAATATTACTATGACTTGGAAGTAATATTAAAAACTCTATAAAAAAAAATATTACGTTATCATATGCGGAAAAAGTTTGTCCCTGAGGATTTGACTTACCGGAGATTAGGCACTTATACAACCGCCCGTGCCTGTTCTCTTGAGCAGAAACATAAGTCTCGAACTCTTTTTTCAGGACTCATGCCTCACTCCAGCAGGACATAAATCCCGAATTTTGTTTTAATAAAAACGGGAAACAATGAAATACGGTTTAGCCCGGTTTCGCGGCCTTAGCTTACTTTTACGAATCAAAACGTGTTTGGGTGGACTACTTCGCGGTACTAAACGCTTTTCTTCGCATGGTTTAGCTCGCTAAGGGTAGGCGCTTGTTGTCGCGCAGTGGAAGGCGCCTCTGTTAGCTTACTTTTTCGAGCCAGGCAGTTAGTGTAGTCTTCATAAGTTGTGACTAGGCATATATCAAAATTTGTTAGGTGGGACATAAGTTAAGACATTATTTTTGCTGAACTCACGTCCCGATAGGGGGGCGTTAAAAGTGACGTTCTTCAAAAACTTTATTTCATGCTGGTCTATAGTCACCTCCTAAGACAGGCGTGCTTAACATCGGGCTTACTTAACCCCTTAACTGAAAGAGGTCTTAAGACCAATTTTTTGTTGTCGGAGTCCGAGACTTTCTACACATGAGCGCTCAGACCTAATACTGGTCCATTGTACTACCAGGAAGAGACACCACATTTTACTGTGAGAAGGCGCTTCAATGATAAGGAGCTTAGGTTTACAGCACTCACCATATCAGCATCAAACACCTGCCATCTGATACGAGCAAAAGGAGAAAAATCACAGAGAAAATGTTCCGCAGTGTCATCGCTTTCTCAACAGGCTTCGCAGTTGGTGGTATCGCTTAGGCCTAGCACCTTAAGGTGTTTGGCGCGTACTGGCCCGTAAGAACGCCAGAAGTCTCTCTGCAGAATTTTCTGTTGAGAGACAACAAGAATGCCGCAGATTTCCTGTAGACGTCGGGGAGAATTTGCTTAGTCTGTCTGCACCCTGGGGAGTCATGCCATTGGCGATTGTGTTCATATCAAAAGCAACCGTCAATGGAAGCCCTGACCGTGGACGCAGGCAGACATATCGCTGGTTCAGGTCCTGAGAAGTCCTCCTCTGAGCCCTGCCTTGCAAGTTCATCGGAGACCTCGTTTCCCGTAACCCCCTTATAACCCGGGACCCAGACAAGTCTAAGTGAATTCAGCCTTCCGACCAAATTCAGAGAGATCTTGCATTCACGAACTATTTTGGTGGTGGTTAAGGGGTTGAGCAAGGCCTTAAGTGCAGCCTGACTGTCGCTACAGACGCAGATACTTCGCCCCCTCCACCTGCTCCTCGTAACATAGTCCATGGCCATTAGGATAGCATAAGTCTCTGTTTGGAAGACTGACGCATATTTGCCTAACGGAAAGAAAAGTCTAACGTTATCGCTCTCCACGAAGACACCAGCACCAGATCCTTGATCGGTTTTGGAGCCATCCGTGAAGATTCGACTGCATTCCCTTCCAGGTTCAGAGTCCGGCCAGAGCCAGTCCTGGACGCGAGGAAAGTCGACCTCGTATTTGCGCTTTAGCCGAAGTTCCGGTGTCATCGCATCAGACGGCATATCCATAAGACAGGAGTTGAAGGACAACCGTTGCGCAAGTTCATCAAAACTCCAGTGCGAGTTATACCAAAAGCCACCTCTTGTAAGACGTGAGATAACCTTGATTGTACAGCCCATGATGTAAACATGAAGGGCGGAAGGTTCAATAGTGCATCTAGACCGGAGCCAGGCGTGCTGGGGAAGCCCCCCGTGCAGCGGAGACATACCTGCCTTTGGAGTTTGGCAAAAGCAGCAGTGACGTATTTACGTGAAAGCTTATTCCACCAAACAACCGATGCGTATGCTATAAATGGTCTTATCATGGCCGTATAAATCCATAGGACTCTCTTCGGTGATAAGCCCCATGTCTTGCGAAAATGCCCTTGCACTGCCAGAAAACCGACAGCGCCTTGACAGTCTTCAGCTCAACATGCTTGGACCAAAGAAGTTTGCTATCCAGGATGACTCCCAGATACTTTGCTTAATTGGAGAGTTTGATTATGACGCCTTTTAGCACTGGCTGAGTCGACCTGATCAGCTTCCTCCTTCTGGTAAAGAGAACAACCTCAGTTTTAAGAGCATTGACCGAGAGCCCATTCCTAGTGCACCATTCGTCGATCACGTCAAGGGCCGCCTGCGCCTTGGCGCATACAGTCGCTAGGTATGATCCTACAGAAGGCACGGCAACATCATCCGCGTATGCCTGATGGTATACATTAGAACTGTTGAGTGCGTTCAACAGAGAGTCGGCCAGCATGCACCACAGCAGTGGAGACAGAACGCCCCCGCCATAACATAACGTTCTATTCATTAGCATTGCTTTGATCCACAGCAGCAATGACTTGTCTACGCCGTGTTGTCTGGCGGAGCTGCACATGCTATCAAAAGTCGCATTGTCAAAAGCACCCTCAATATCGATGAAAATGCCCATCGCGTATTCTTTTCTGTCAAGCGCGCCCTCAATTTTCCGCGTTGATAGGCATGTTGCATCTGAGATAGTGGATGCAATCGCAAAGCAGTTTTGCGCACGTGAAGTTCGACCAGCCTTTCCATGCTTTTCAGCAAGAAGGAAGTCAGACTGATGGGTCTAAAGCTCTTGCCGAGAGTTCTGGCAATTTTTGGTATAAACGTCACTCTAACTGTACGCCAGGATGTTGGAATGTATGCCAGTGCTAGGACAGCGGTGAAGATTTTCTTCATATTGCAGCATGGCTGGGTATATTCCGTCCGTGCCAGGTGACTTGAAGCCGTCAAAAGACGCAAAAGCGTATTTGATGGCCTCGTCCGTTACCACGGCCTTCACAATATACCAGCTACGCCGAGTTGTTTGTCTTGGCTCACCCACAGTCTCGGTAGTCGGGGCTGGTTGTGAGCCAATTGTTATCTGGTTACCCGGAAAGTGAGACTCCAGCAGATGCCTAAGAGTTTCCGCTTTCGTCTCAGTAAAGGTGGCATCAAGTTTTCTAAGTGATTCCAGTTTGGCTGGTTTGCCCTTTTTCAGAATTTTAACCACCCTACTAGTTTCAGACAATGTTTCAATCTTTTCGCAGAAATTCCTATAAGAAGCACTTTTCGATACCCGAATTAACCTCTTGTATTCCTTTTGCTTCGATCGGTAGATATTCCAGTCTTCCTCCAAATCAGTCTTGAGTGATCTATTTAGAAGTTTTCTAGCTTCTCTTCGGATTCTCTCCAGTTCCGAGTTCCACCAGGGAACCGGGGTTCTGCCAAGGGTTTTGTTTACTGGACACGTCGGTTCAAAACTGCTAGTAATGGCACTGTTCAGGCCTTGAACAGCTTCCTTTACCTTTTATCTCGTCCTGAGTTTGGTTGGAGTTTTGAGAGTTTCCCCTTATTCCTCCCTGAAGCGTATCCAATTGGTTTTTCTTGGATTCCTCCTCTCCTGCAAAGTTATGGCTTCGCATTCGGTTAGGAATTCGATATATCTATGGTCTGAAAGGGACAACTCCGAAAAGACCCTCCAGTTGGTAACCGCCTTAAAGTATCTATTAGATAAAGTTAGGTCAATCACCTCCTGGCTTCTTGACGTCACAAAAGTTGGCTGTGAACAAACATTGTTGATGGTAAGATCAGACGATAGAATGAAATCCAGGAGATGGTTTCCTCACATGTTGCATTTGCTGCTGCCCTAAACAGTATTCTGAGCATTGACATATAACTAGGCCCATGTTCCTGGTGTCGCAATAGTCTATGAATTCAGCAATTGCCCTTGGTGGTGGAGGCACTACCGAATCGTAGGGGAGATAAGCTGACGTCACGACGAAGGTCTTCCAATCTCCATTCGTTTCGTAGCTGATGGCTGCAGCAACCAAATCTTGGCCACAAAATTGACCAAGCTAAGTCGCTGAGAGAAGGTTCAACACAGCAAGACAAGCCCTGGGCCTTTCGGACCGCTCGTCGCAGAGTATCGTGGTGCCACGAACACCTCCAAGGCCACAGATGCGACTTTTCCACACCCATGGCTCCTGTATGGTTGTTATGTTGGGTTTTTTACTCAACCCGGAAATCTTCTTGTGGATGAGAGCAGTAGCAGCCTTCGAATGTTGAAGGTTGATCTGAGCAAATATAATTACCGTGTTTTTCTTTGAGATAGGTGTGCCCGCCAATTTCTGTCCAGTGGTGCTGCAGGTATTGCTGGTTGCAGAAACTGTTTCACCCAGATTTTGTGCGCGGGGACCTCCATCAGTTAGAGGTATTTCACTGGAAGGGAACGCTGAATGTGACGAGGTTAGTACTTAGGAGGGGGACCACTTGGGAATACCGCGTGTTGTTGGCGCCTCTTGCAAACTTCTGACAAACATCCAAGAGTATCAAATTGTCATTAGAAGCTTCTCAAATTTTCCGTTCGGATTCGGCGTAAAACTGTAGGTCCCCTCAGTGGTTGGAGAAGCTAGGTCTTCGGCCCTGCATGGGCCGTTAAGGCCTAATATGTATGTATGTATGGAACGCAGAAGGTGCGTACGCAGTTCCATCGGTAGGAGTGCTCGAAGCCTTTATCCTCCATTTTTTCCTGTTTGAGCTATTGGTTTCGGTTGGGGTAACGTCTGCCCACCTGCAGCTCTCAGCCGTCGCCGCCGAGGTAGTGCAGCTCTCAGCGCTTGCGTTTTCAACTGGTTCAGTTTCTTTGTGCCGCGCGATTGCCGACTTCCTCTGTTTCCTCTTCCGCTGGCTCTTAGACAGAAGCCCAACGGTGCGTACCGCTTCTGGAGACAGTTCAGTCTGTCCGGTTTCCTGGGCCTTATCAGCAACAACGCAACAACAACAAGCTGCCTGTCTATTGGAATAAAGATTAAGCGTGTCAGGTAGAACCACTCCGCTACTTTCTCCATTTTTCCAGGAGTCTTCGGAAGCAAGCGTTCTTACAACTCCTAAGTCAACGCCTGTAGATAAATAGATTAGATTAGATTCTTTATTTCATGAAATATATGTATAATAGTTTGTGTTTGAGAACACGAGCATGGCAGAAATAGCCGTCTGCCGGAAATGACATTTCATAGATATTAAAGAAATTATTACATAGAAGTTAAATTGAAAAGGAAAATTGAAAAAGAAAGAAATACTTATTTACAACACAAGATTTAGGGTTTAAGCATAAAATATTAATTCGTTATGTCTTTAACAATTAGTCGACAGAAAAGATAAAAAAAAAAAAATATATTTATATAAAATAAAACAAAAAAAAAAAAAAAAAATGCAATTTGTACATCAGTATCTAAGTATAAAACTAGATTAAAGGAATGGAATGGATCAGCGAGGGGGTCTACAACAATTTTGATCATTTGCAACATAAAGATTTATAATTTTGAAGTGATTTAGAACACCAAGAAAAAAAAATAATTAGCAATTTTAAATGATTTGAAACTTAAAAGAAAAATTTTGGATTATTAAAGCAATAACTTAAGAAGAACGGCAAAAGTTGCTTGTAGCTTGGACTTTTAAAAGCTATTACGATATAACAGAGCATGATTGCAGTATTTGTACAAAACAAGCCACCCCCTAGCTCCGTTTAGTATATCGTACAGACCATTTACGGACAGATTGCTTACTCGGAAGTATAGTCGACGAATCTCTTGTAAAATAGGGCATTCCGCAATGAAGTGGTGAATATTTTCAGGCACTCTCATGTTGCATAGATTACACGTTTCCTCAAGATCTGTTCTGTGTGGCATGGAATTCAAATTTATTAATTCTGCTCTCGCTCTAAAAATGGTGCTTATAACTTTCGATGAAAAATTTATATTGAAATAACTTTCGTGAGATAGCAAATGATGGTTTAGGTTCCTATAGATTAACCTTGAAGCTGAGGAAGATGCTCTAATTAGGTGCTGATCGTATAATTTGTCATCGACTTTAGCAATGATCATTGCAAAAAGCCTCTGCCAGTCGTTAACATTAGTTAAAGTAAAGGAGACATTCAGTTCGAGAGATATCGCTAGCTGGTTCCAATCCTTAAATGGATAAGCATTGGTTTGTAGCATTCTTATTAAGATAGTCTTGGAAAGATTATTCCCGCTTCTCATTACCACTCTGGTTAAATAATCAGAATGAGCTTTCAAGTTGTAGACGCTTGAAAAAGAATCTTCGGACTGCCTCAAATTCTTCGAGGGGGCTCACACCAAAGGCCTGCACGCCATAGCACATACAAGTATTAACTGTGGCTTTAAGCACTTGATACTTCGAAGAAAGGTCAATGTTTTGATTGGCGAAGAACTTCGGCCACATCATGTTGAGTGCCAGTTTGGCTTCAGTACTTTTTTCTCTGGCATGCTTGTTAAAGTTTAGATTATACGTAAACAAAACACCCAGGTACTTGAACTCACGAACTACCTCAATTTGTTCGTTGTTAAGGCGCCAAGTTCCTACCCCAGGACGTCTTCTCTGCCGGTTCTCAAATACCATGACCTTGGTTTTTGCGACGTTGATATGGAGATCCCAAGTTTTACAGTAGGTTTGCAATCTATTAATTTGCAGTTGCAAAGAAGAAGGATTTTCCGCCAGTCACACTAGGTCATCAGCGTACAGAAGTACTTTCATGTGATTGCCCGCAAAATTAACGCCACCCGGAAGAATATCAGATATTGCATCAATGTACAATGCGAATAAAATTGGGCTTAATATGCAGCCCTGAGGGACGCCTGCAGAAGTCTCAAACCATTCGGACAGGTTCGACCCATCCCACACAGCTGCGCAAGATGACGAAAGAAATTTGGCATACAACATTAAGAACTTTCTTCACACTCCAAGGGATGCCAGTTTATAAATTAAAGCTTGCCTGTTTACTGTATCAAACGCTGCTTTAAAATCTACAAAGCACACAAAAAGTTTCTTATTATTTTCAATATATTTTCTAGCGATGCTAGTCAGCGCGAAAATATGATCAACGGTGGAAAAACCAGCCCGAAAACCAGCTTGATACATGCTGAGGCGATTATTATCCTCTATCCACCTGGAAAGTCTTGTGTATAAGATCGAAGCAAAAATCTTTCTTAGAGAATTGAGAATAGAGATGGCTCTGTAGTTTTCTGGTCGACTCACATCACCTTTTTTGAAAATAGGAAAAATAAGCGCTTTGGTAAAGCACGTTGGTACACAAGCGCTGTTGTATATTAAATTGAAAAAATCCACAATATAAGTCTCGAGTTGGTCTGTTCCGTTTTTAAAAAATTCAATTGGAGTACCATCGCACCCCGGAGCTTTGTTGTTTTTCATAGCCTGCAAGGAAGCTTTAAGTTCTCCTAAGGAAATCGGGCAGTCAAGTTCAGATACCATTGTGTTTGGTAATGCAAAGCTAAAACTGTGAAGACCCTCCTCCGCTGATAGCAGTGTTTTAAAATGAGCAGCTAACGTATCAGCTTCGACAGAAATCTTAACAGTTCGAATGCGCCCTCCCAATTCCTGAACATTATTCCAGAATTCTTTTGAGTTTTTGGACTGTTGTAACCTAGTTGCAAGACTTTTGAGGTAACTAGCTTTTTTCTGATAGCATAACTGTTTAAATTCCTTAAAAGAGTTTGTAGCTCTAAAAAGTTTTAAGATCTTAAAAGAGAGTTTTCGTAAGTTGCTGCATTCTCTATCGAACCATTTGCTTTTAGGAGTGAACGAAGGGGTGTTGTTCACAGGAGGAGCCGAAGCGTGGATTACCCTTGTAATACTATCACCCATCATATCAATGTCGCTCTCAGGTTGCAGTGGGAGAGCATTACAATGGTGATTCAAAAGATTTTTGTACCGATAAACTCTACTTTCGACCCACTTAAGTTTGGGGAGACTAACTGGGATTCTCTGACGGGTATTCTCAACGAGATGGAATTTTACATCTAGTGGTAAGTGCGCTGAGAAACTGGCTATGGGCACCTGCAGATCATCAACCACGTTCAACCAATCTCCCGAGATCGCACAAAGGTCTATGACCGATTGACCTTGGCCGCTAATAAACGTCAGTTCGCCGCTCACATCAACATTTGCTACCCCATTCAGCACATACAACCCGAAATCCATAAGTAATTCCGTCAGAAGCCTACCTTCCCTATTGAAGGTTTGATCTTCCGAATTTCTATTTGTGCTGAATGAAGTAAATAAACTATAAGCAGGAGAGTTTTGAAAATTACTAATTCGAGCGTTAAAATCACCGATTATCATAATATTTTCCAAGGAAGAATCGTTAAGAAAGCCACGTAAATTGTCGAAATCGTTTTGCCAGTTATTGCAATTGAGGTAGACAGGTACAATATTTAATTTAAATTGACTGTTTAAAATTTCAACAACAAGCCTATCTCTCATGCGTTTGACATCAACGAAATAGTTGTATTTAAATTTCACTCCACAAAGAATATCCCCGCTCGCTCTTCCATGTACATTTGACCTAATTGCTGGAACAAATTTTAAATTAAAATCTTTAAAATATTTACGGAAATCATCTCAGGCGGGCGTATGTTGGTTGGGGCCTCCAGAATGCTTGCCCCGACCGCGGCTGTTAAGACTCCCTACAGTAAGGTAGGTCTTTGCTAAACTTGTTGGTTATGGCTGAGATGATCCTGTTTTTGATCCCTTAATCAGGAGACCTCAAATTTAGTAAACCGTTTACTAAACCTATTTTATTTTATAGGCACATATTGTTAAACAAATTGCCATAAACTTTCAGTTGCTTACGTTAAACGATGCAGATACTTGCAGCATGTCCCTATTAGTTTGTCCTCCAGTTGCGATGACAACGACGATGAGATGATGGCAAAAGGACTTTATTTAAAGAAAGGCATCGCATGGGTTACTGACGGTCGATACAGACAGATTAAGAACCAAAGGTTAGCAATGCTTCCATTTAAAACAGTGAAAAAATTCCTGAAGCTAGTCTTCTTTATTTCTATTAATGGAATGAATTCTTAGTTGAATAATTGAAAAGTCAAAAAGGCAGGAGGACGTTGGATCGTACTCGTTCGTATCAGCAGCACGGACAGGCTTTCAGAGTACGACACAAAGCAAGGCAGCCAGGAATTAAAATGTTACCCCTCCCTCATTCCAGTCCTTGCTGATACTGATAGAAAGGATTTTTTGTCCTTTTGTTGTTTTTCTTTTTGTATTGTTTATTATTAAAGGAAGAGTCTACACAGCAGTTACAAGGGGGTTAAAAGCGTTTTGCGTGTTGGTGTCAAGGGGTTAAGCCCAGACGATGACTTTATTAATAGCTTTTAATTACGGAAAGTACTGTTTTTATAATTAATAACGAATGGATTGTTTGTTTTGTAATTAAAATTGCGAAGAATTAAAGAGTTTACATGGCAAGTGAGATGGAACAGAAAAGTCCGTCTGCAGGGAGTATTCCTTAACACAGATATAAAAGCTTCATAAAATCTGGATGAAATCTAGATAGCCTTTCCAACATTGCATCCCAATTCATTTCGCACAAGTCTACGTTTTTATTTCTAACTTCCCAGTGGAAGTTCTTGTTTTAATTTATAACAGGACCTCGCCTTCTGTCACTTCGTTCAACGGAAAACCTTTATCTTTTCTCATAAATCTCTGAAGTGATACTCGCCCATTATTGAAGCCCACAAAGTGTCAATTGTCACATTGTGAACGTATCCCAGTGAATGACAAACATTTAAATAGTAACCAGCGGTTTTGTTATATCAAATTTTAATCTGTTGTCTGTCAACTGTATCCTGGTCTTCTGATAATGCACTCAGTGAATGTCCTCTGTCTGCCAGTTTTGTTTCTTGCCTTTATCCCTCCGCGTGTGCCACACATCTTTTCATGTCGCATTATTGTCAAAACGTAAAAAGGATCAGACACGCACCACCACAATTGGATTTAAATTAGAAAACTTTACCCAAAAATGGTTCGAGATTGTTGTTGTTGTTTTTTTTTTTTTTTTTTTTTTGAAGGAGCAGGAGTAACCCTCTAATAAGGTTAATAGTCAAAACTTCGCCTCAAAAAGATATATTTAAATTTCATTCACTCCATTCAAGGCTTTTCCCTAATTGCTTGAACTTTTTTATTTTTGTTTGAAGGACCCTCGAGGAGCATACAGACAGTAATTAATGACAGTTGCAGAGTGAAGTACGCGCGTCTGTCGCGCCGCGCCGTCTCGCTAATTCACATTGGCATATGGCAAATGAATCGTCAAGTGCAAAGTTCGACATAATGAAACCATTGTTTAAGGATTCATTTCCTTTTTTTTCTGATTATTTGTTTGTTTTGGTTCGGTGTACATTTCTATTGTACGTTCAGCTCCCCTGAGTGAGTTCCCTCAAATGTGCGAGTAATAACGAGAATATTGATGAATGAAGGTGAGGTGAATGTTCTTGTAATTGGGGGAGAAGGAGAACAAAGATATCACGGATTCACTTTTAATAACAACATCCAACAAGAGCGCGAGAACGCGTCAATACAATGCCGTTCGAAAAATGTTAGAATGAAGGCTTTTGTTTGGTTTGTGTTTCCTCCTTCTTCAAATGAAGATTACTTAATTTTGCGAAAGAGCCAAAAGTGGGTGGATAAAGATGAGAACAAAAAAAGAAAACATAACAAAAACACCAACAATCTATCGATAATTAAGATCGGCCTACTGTTTGCCTTGTTTGGCCGGGACATCGTTCCATCAGACAGAAAGGGGTTTAAGCAAGATTGAGTGGTATGAAAGGGGGCGAATTCAAGCAGTCTAGATTCCATTGAGGACTTTATTTGAGAACAATAAAATTGATTAGTTCGGTTCGTGCACTGTGCAATTGACAGGTGTTTGTTTACGCCCTTGCTACTGGCTTCTATTCAGATGAAATTTTGTTTTTTTTTATTCTTTTGTTCGTTTGTAATTTGAAAAGGGTTATGTCATTCTTTTTCGATAATTATTACGGGTTTTGGGATGGAAATTGTTTGTTTCAGATGAATTGGTTTTGTTTGAACAGAATTCATAGGAAAGAGGCTATAGCGACACAATTTTCCACTAACTTAAAACATTTTATATAGTTTGTTATGTGTTTAAGTACAGCGGCTTAAGAGCCTCAAAATACGACCGCCAATGACGCTCTATTACGAAAACATACTTGTTGAATCAGTCAACAACTTCATAAACCAATTCGAAAATTCTGAGAATACTTTCTAAGCAGTTTCTAAATGTTCGTGCAAATTTTGTTTAACGTTATAGGTAATAATAAATTCAATTTACATTTAAATAAAATTAATATTACATTTGTTTGGTTTTCCTACTTTTCACAATTTTAATAATCTAAGCTAGGCTGTATGAAGAAACGTAATCCATGTGTTTCTTGGTCTCCAGCGTGCCATCAAACGTCAAAAAAGCCAGAAGTCAACCTTCCTACCCATCTACGAAGATGCTGCCATTGTGCCGCGCTGCCCATCGGCATTAGTGCTGCCAAGTTCGGTTACAATACTAATATATCAGTATGCAATTTAAATGTCACTATTAGCGAATACCCCACATAAAAATGACAGTTAGAATTCCAACTCAATTCAACGTGACGTTTAGTAAGTATTTAGACCGAAAACTTTGCGGAGTAAGTTCTCGCCACTGTTGCCCATTGCTCAAAGGCGCTCCTGGTTATGTTGGAACAAGTGAAGTTGGCTGCTTGCCTTATCGGAAAACGTCATAGATTTTGCAAATGGAGTCGTATGTTCATTAGGTTTTGACATTTGTGCAGCCAACCGAATTAGAATTTGTGTGAAAAAGCAAGGGGATATAGGGTGGCGACGGTGTAGAGGTTAGTGTGTTGGCTTGTGACCCGTGCGGTGCAGGTTCAATCCCCATGGGGAACAACAACATACGCCACCCAATCACATGCCTTTACACCAAAAAGGAGGATTTCTGCCTGGTAAGTACAATGGACCGTTACCGAGTCTGAGTGCTCTTGGGATTTGAATTTCCTTTTTTTATAAAAAAAAGGAAAAAAAAAAAAAAAAAAAAAGGGGGACGCTATACCCATAAAGAACGCGGAATAATCGTTACGATGTTTTTAGTATTTAGTATTTATTTATTTATTTAGATCTACGATACATAAACATCAACAGATCAAGAAAACAAAAACAAAAGAGAATATTACTTTAAATTACAAAAAATAATTATCTTAATGCTAACAATGCGAGTTCCTTAAATCTAGTTCTGGGTAAAGCAATATCGAGTTGATCATAAACAAGATTAAATAACCTACAACAGAAAGTAACCCGCTCATTGGCCCCGTATAAAGTGGAGTGATGAAATTCAAATAACAGAGGTCTGGCCCTAAGAACCCTGTGAGGGGCAAAAATACGAATTAAGGAAAGTAAGTTATCACAATCAATCATAGCTAGTTCGCGTTATGAAAGTAACGTGTTATACGAGGGTTTGTACCTGCATTTAGTGTGGAATGTTCAGAAGTGTCAGACGTGTTTTAACCCGAGCTCCTATTGAACTTAAAAAAGTCGTTTTGAAAGAAAGTGTATTTCCCTAAAAAAAAAAAAAAAAAAAAATTTCAGTGAGTGTAAAGGCAGAGACTTCTTATTGTGTTTTCCATTTTGTGGTATAATCACTTGGTTTTTTTTTTTTTTTGTTGAAATCACTTTTGTCTTTTGTTTACAACAGAGAAGTTTTAAAGCCAAAAGCGGTATTTCCTCATTTTATTTGCTCTTTGCGAATCACTTTATTCTCTTTAAAGAAAGATATTAATATAATTATGTATATGTGTAGTGAGTGCTCCGCCAATCTCCCTGTAGAAGGGGATTTTGTGAGCTGCCATAGGTGCAATCGCAAAATGCACTTTGAATGTACTACCGTCTCTGAGAGATCATACCGAAAAATGACAACTGCAAAGAAGGAGGAATGGCGTTGCTCATCGTGTAGGAGAGAAATAGCCAGCCAAAATGTCGCGGTGCTAGATAACGTACAAACACCATCTACTCCACCACAACCAGCACAAAAAAGAACGAGAACCGCGGGTATTTCCCCTGAAGTTATTTCCTATTCAGGATCCAAGAACGACAACGCTGCATTGCTAGAAGAAATGAAGTCAATGAAGAAAGAAATGGTTGATATTAAGTCCAGCTGTGAATTTGTTGCCAGCAAATATGAACAAATAAACCAACATATGATAGTAAATAATACTCTTCTGGAAAAACTTTCAAAAGAGATAAACGATCTAAAAGAAAGCAACAAAACAAAAGACGAACAGATTATCCTTATGGAATCGAAAATAAATACAATCGAACAGCAACTACTGAGGAACAATATGGAAATTAAAAATATTCCGCCAACCATTGATGAAAATCTCAGTGATGTAGTGCAAGCGATAAGCAAAACTATTAATTATGAAATATCTGAATCAGCCATTACCGACATATATCGAACAAACAGAAAAAATCCAGCAAAATCGTCAATTATTGTATGTCTATCAAGCTATGCACACAAAACAAATTTTATTAAGAATGCAAAATCATGTCGCAGAGTTCACTTACAAAAAATTAGAGAAAACCAAAACAAGAGAAACGAACAGAATTTTCAGAAAGAGAGCGATGCAACTGTTTACATAAACAATCATTTAACACCAACAAATAAGCATTTGCCATGGCTCGCCAAAAACAAAGCTAGAGAATGCAACTGGCGATTCGTTTGGGAGACATCGGGCAGAATACTTGCCAAAAAGACAGAGAACGGTGAATCTATTCATATTGGCTCTGTAAATGATATTAACAAAATCTCAATGTAACAACCTCTTAAAAAATATGCAGAACAGAAACACAAAGAAATGATAAAAAATAATGGAAATCATAGACACTGAAATTAATGTCGATTTTAAGGTAATACATGGTTTTACTGGTATCGACAAAAATATATTAAAAAATAAAATTTTTTGTTGTGTTTGTTTTAATATTCGTTCGATGAGAAAAAACTGGAGTATTTTTATAGCTGAAATTGAAAATGCTTTACGTTATATCGATGTTATTGTTTTAAATGAAATCAATTTGAAAGAAGAAGAAAATGCTTTTTATCATATTGACGGATTCAATTCCGAATTCGTTAATAGAAAAAATTCAAGAGGTGGAGGGATAGGAATATTTATTAAAAATAATATTTCATATGAAAGAAATTATGCTGATACTGTGTTTTACGAAAGTATTAATATAGAAATCAATGAATCAAGCGGAAAAAAGTATATTCATGCAATTTATAGACCACCAAAAACAAATATATCTGAATTTATAAAGGAAATAGACGCAAATATACGTAGCAGAAAGGAGATAATTGTTTTGGGTGACATGAACATTAATGTGTTGAATGTATACGACTTACAGGTGATAACATATTTGGAGATGATGGCATCTAAAGGATTAACAAATGTTATTAAAGAATGCACAAGGGTAGATCATAAAACAAATACTGCAACCCTTATTGATCACGTATTTGTCAGCCTCTCCAGTCTAGAAATAACATCTGCCGTCATTCAATCGGATATATCTGATCACTATGCCACTATGTACGCGACAACAAATTTTACAGAAAGTACCAATTTAAGCACTACATACTTAAAAATTGATCAACACACGGTCAATAAACTGATTGTGGAAACGAACTGGCAAAGATATTGTGATGAAACGAACATTGAAAGTCTCTATAACAATTTCGTTGAAAAAATGAATGACATATATGCGCAGGCAATGAAAACATCTTTAAACAAAAAGAAACGGCAAAACAAGGCATGGATAACACCAAAAGTAGTCAGAATGTGCAAAAAAAGAGATCAGCTATACAAGATATGGAAAAACAACTTACGAAATCAAAGTAAGGAACACGAATATAAGCAGTTTCGAAACTTAGTAAACAAAAATATTAAGCTAGCAAAAGAAAGTTACTTTAAGATGCAGTTTTCGAATGCCACCAATGACCCTAGAAAAACTTGGCAAGTCTTGAACGAGCTCCTAGGGCGCAAAAAGCGGTCAATAGATGAAACAATTTTGAGCAATTTGGTCAGTGGCAAGGATATTGCAACTGTTGTTAACGATTTTGCAGAACAATTCTCAACCCAGGCATCACAACTTGTACACAAATGTGATTGCATAACATCCTCTCACCAAAACATGCATGTATCTGAGACCATGTTCTTGGAAGCTGCCAACGAAGCGGAAGTGTATGGAATGTTGTGTTGCCTTCCAACTAATAAAGGTCCAGGTGTAGACAAAATAAGATCCATCGATCTTAAATTGAACGCCATAGTACTAACACCAATAATACAGAACATCATCAATCAAAGCCTTGAGCAAAGTATGGTCCCGAGTTTAATGAAAACATCTATTATAAGGCCTATCTACAAGGGCGGTTTGAAAAATGATATTGTGAATTACAGACCAATATCCATATTACCTGTCATAGAAAAATGTTTAGAAGAAATTGTTGTAAAGCGATTGACCAGTTTCGTGACAATGCACAAAGTACTTCATCCGAACCAATACGGCTTCCAACAGGGAAAGAACACTGGAAGGCTTCTTGGAGAGCTATCAAACACGGTTAATACTGGACTGAATAAGAGCCAGCATATTCTTATCATGTTTGTGGATTTTAGCAAGGCTTTTGACACACTGGAACATAACAAGCTCCTAGATAGTCTCTATAGGATTGGAATAAGGGGTAAAATCTTGCAGTGGATACAAAACTACCTACACGGAAGAACATTGAAGGTTAAAGTATCCAATGTAATCAGCAACCAAAAACCAAGCGGCTTCGGTGTCCCACAAGGTTCCAAATTAGGGCCGCTTTTATTTATCTTATTCACGAACGAACTTCTTCGTGTTCTTACGAAATCAACGGCCTTCGCGTACGCAGATGACATCGCCATTGTGGTGAAACACCAAGACCTTTTTTCGGCAAAGGACATAATGCAGGAAGAATTTGATAAGTTCTCTCGATGGTGCCATGACAACAGTTTAGTGATAAACGCTGCGAAGACCAAAATGATGCACATACGCACACCAAACAAACCAATAGCCGCCATAGAGATATACCAGAGAAATGAAGATTGTCCAACCATGGGAAATAGCGTAACCATCAAGGTAGTTAAAACGATCAAGTACCTCGGAATAACCATAGATGAACACTTCATCTGGCATGAGCATATTCACCGACTTCGTCTACAGTTGAAGAGTGCAGTCTTTGCGATGACGTATATCAAGAAGTATACCCCAGTTGAAGTCCAGAGGAATGTTTACTTCTCTCTTGCTGAATCAAGGATAAGATATGGAATCTTAGCTTGGGGAAATGCCTCAAAAACTCACCTCGAAACTATTTTAAATCTTCAAGGACGTTTAGTCAAAATCATAAATGATGACAACATTATTTTCAGATTTCTAGATGTCAATAGTATTTTTAAGATGACAACTCTAATCGAATATTATGATGACAATAGATTCCGTAAACCTATAAACCACAACCAGAACACTAGAAGACGAGCCCAACAACTGCTAGAAACCCCAGCAATTAACAACAACTACGGTAGAAGACAGCTAGCGCATGTGATACCAACCTTATTCAACTCAACACCAGATACTTTAAAAAACATATATAATTTTAAAAAAACGCAAAAAACTTATTAAACTGCATTTCTTAAGTGTAAATTCGGTTAACTAAACTTTTTTGAAACAAATGTTCTCATCATAACTTTTTTTCATTCATTATTCAATGTGAAAATCAATTTTCTAACTAACATAACTTCTGAACTTTTTCCAATAATATAACACAATTTAAATATGTATATATTAACCTGCAGATAAGCCTTTCGCTTTGCGGGTAAACAATGAAATTTTTGTTATTAGTCATAGTAGTTTTCAATAAAAAAAAAAAAAAAAAAAAAAAAAAAAAAAAAAAATAGAAGAACAGAGTAAATCTCTAACGAACATAACGCAGTGCAATTTACGGCGAACTTCGAGGGAAACGAAACCCAACAGCAAACATTTAGAACGGTAAGAATAGTGGACATTATCATTCAAAAAGAAACGGCGTAAAGCAAAGCGCAAGAAGTTTTTTTGAACTTTTTCAATTCTGTTAATGTTTTTCAACGAAAACGGATTCCAAACAACACTACAATATTCCAGACAAGGACGAACCACGCTTGTACAAGGTGGCGCAAAAATAACCTTCCGATGTTTTTTGGCTGTAATTTAAAAAAAAAAATGAAAAACTTTGATTCTTCTTGTGGATTATTTTTATTTGGTCTTTTAATTTTTTTTACATCAAGTCGAGAATATGATGTCATGTAAATGGCCGCCGCCACAGTTGATTGTCATTTGAGCCCTTTTTATGGCATTTTTCATCACTTTGGCCAAAACTTCCGGCGATAGGTCCTCACATTGTTGACGGATATTGTCTTTAAGAGCTGCAAGAGTCTGAGGCTTGTTGACATAAACCCGCGACTTCAAAAAGCCCCACAAAAAGAAGTCTGGAGCGGTCAAATCAGGCGATCTTGCTGGCCAGTGCAAATCGCCAAAACGGGAGATTAGGCGCCCGGGAAATGCATCCTTCAGCATATCGGTTGTGGCACGTGCAGTGTGTGCCGTTGCACCGTCCTGTTGGAACCACATGTTTTCCAATCCCAATTCATCAAGTTGCGGCAAAAAGAACTCGTTGATCATTGCTCTGTAGCGCTCACCATTCACAGTAACCGTTTGGCCGCGACCATACAGTGACTTTGAGCGGGTGTAATGGCTCTTCGTGGGTTACACGCGGATTTTCAGTGCCCCAGAAGCGTACATTTTGCTTATTTACGTACCCGCTAAGATGGAAATGGGCCTCATCACTCGCGATTATTTTTGATGAAAAATCATCTTCCTCTTGGTGGTGATTGAGGATGGCTTGAGCGTATGTTAGATGCGATTGGCGGTCAGCAGCTAACAGCTGATGCACCGTCTGGACTTTGTACGAAAACATCTTCAAATCTTGTACCAAAATTCGCTGTAAAGACCGTCGACTGATACCCATTTGCGTGGCACGTCGTCTGGTCGATGTCGAAGGCGCTTCCATGACATCTTCGGCTACAGCAGCAATATTCTCTGCAGAACGGGTACTCCGGGGTCTGCCACGCCTGGCATCATCTCGTGTTGTGCCAGTCTCTTCGAGGCGAGCGGCTAAACGTCGCAGTGTTTCACCAGTAGGCGTTGGACGGGTAGGAATTCTGCGACGAAATTCACGTTGTGCCAAAGTCACCGACCGATTATTGCTCAAATAAATAGTCACCAATATTCCGCGTTTTGGAGCAGTGTAGCGTAACATTGTTTATGTCAAAACAGAACTGACATTAGGGGCCAATCGCAAAATTTATAGCATTTTCTGATAGGAGGATTACTTTTGCGCCACCTTGTATAAATGGCCTTAAGAGTATAGGGATCCCTAAAGTCCAATGAATTTCTTTTTAGAAATCCTAAAGCGGAATTAACTTTTGACATTAATTTGTTGATATGGGGATCAAAGGTGAGTTTACTATCGAAAACAACACCCAGATCTTTTAATTCAAATACAACATTAATTGTTTGGTCTCCTAGACGATAAGCGGGCATTATAGTATTTTGTGTTCTATTATACGACTTGGTGGCACATTTGTCAATATTAAGATGCAGATCATTGAATTTACACCATTCCAAAAAATAATTTGTCGAATTAAGTATGTATGTAATCCATTAGAGGACCAAGTGTACCTCAGTTGATGAAATGAAATAAATAAATAAAATAATCCAAATCTCTCTGAAATAGCTGACAGTCACTAAAATCAGAAATAGTCGCAAAAAATTTGACATCATCCGCATACAGAAGACAATTACAATAATTAAGAATTCTCGGCAAATCATTGATAAAAATGAGAAACAAGATTGGCCCAATTGGGCTTCCTTCCGGGACACCGGACTCAACTTCAATTTCAACAGAAAATAAATGTCCGATAGAAACGAATATTGTTTCCTATCAAAAAGATAGGACTTAAACCATGAAAGTAATGGGCCAAAAAAATCCGTAACATTCAAGCTTATTTAGAAGGATATGCAAATTAATTCTACTAAAGGCTTTCACAAAATCAGTATAAACTACATGCACTTGCTTGTGATTCTCAATTGAACATAAGCAATAATTGGTAAACTGAACAAGGTTAGAGCAAGTCGAACGCCCCTTCCAAGAACCATGCTGAGAATCACTTATATGGCTACTAAATATGAATACCATCCGTTCCTTCACAAGGCGGTCTAAAAGTTTTGGTATAATCGACAATTTAGAAACTGGTCTATAATTCGAAATTTTGTCTTTTTTACCGCTCTTATAAATTGGAGTTATAAGTGAAAATTTCCAATCATCAATAAATGTCCCACTAGCCAATGACTGATTGAAAATAGAGAGCAAAGGGTAGCTGAGAGAATCTGCACACGATTTTAAAACAACCGGGTAAAAACCCAAGAAATCTGGATTTTTACTGTTCTTCAAATCCTGTAATGCCAGCAATAATTCCGATCTAATTAGTACCAAAGAACTTGAAGCAGTAAAAGTTTGCAAGGAATGGAAATAATCCTCACTAAAATTAGTAAGGCTGGAAGAATCGTAAATACTTTGAAATAACGACGCGAACATGTTCAAAATATCTTTTGGATTACTGAATGATTTGCCTTGAAAATTCATAGTTGACGGAAAACCGATACTAGCCCGTTTAGAATTTATGTACGCCCAAAAACACATTGGGTTAGATATCAGATTCATTTCCAAGCGCTGAATGTATTTGTTCGAGAGGAACATAGAAAGAAATATAAATTCTTTTCTCAACCGAGCAAATAATTCGTAATCCGATAGAGATTTACGTAACGTGTATATTTCGTGGTTGTTTTAATGGCCGCCCGTCTTCCACTAGTGGTTTAATGCGGCATTGAGCCGTTCCACTCTTACAAACTGCAACAACACTGGACCGAGCAAGCGCTGGAAGGCCCCGTACCTTTCGTTCAGCCGAGAATAACGCTGCCGTGGCTGAGGATGTCGTGGAGGCGCCGTCGACATCGTCCAGATGATGTGGCACGCAATTGGCCATTCCCCTCACGTCTCTGCGGCGCATTATGATGAACGACTTGAAGATGTTCAGTAACAAAGTGCAGACATACTGATGGGTCTTGACCGTTGCGCTCTCGCACTTTTGTATCTCAATAACGAATTAGACGATTCGCTTCAAAGCTCTTTCAAAAACTTTCTTCACAAGTATCTCCCAAGTGTGAAAAAGTTCAAGTATCTGGGATCTCATTAACGAAGCAACCCGTAGTGGCAGGGTCGATCCACCGTGCTGGCAGCCACACTGATATGTGCCGCTTAGTGTGTTTCAGAACGATTGGATATGATCTCTTATTGGCTTTTTTTGTAAATGTTGTAAAACCAAAAAAGTGGGGCATAAGACCATTATGATGTATGCCCTGACTTACTGAACTTGCAAAAGGCGAAGATTATCACCATAATACCTCATTTTGTTCGCCTCGTGCGAGGTAAATATCGATCCAATACTGATTGCTCGAACCACTTGTTATGTGGGCTCTTCATTGTTCCGCTCCTGTACATAACGAGCCAATCAGAAGGGACTCATTCAAATACAAGTGTTCGGTAGCTATTCAATCGGTGTCTAATGTGTCCCTGCATGGGACGGAGGATGCATGTTTATTACTGATGCGCGCTCCCAAACATAGCCCTTGTCGTAAAAGGCGACTTAGGGGAGAAATCACTTCAAGACAATTTGTACACCCAGGTGAGCCTAGTGGCACATATTGGAACTGTCTCACAAGTTTGCGTGCAAATCCATGGGTTGGCACGACTGGATACCACCGGTTTCGTTAGAGGACGATCAGACAATATTCAGTAACAAAAGCATATACGTGTCCATATCGTAGGTAGGCCTTAAAATTCCTAGATCACATACATAAATGCAATAACAGCGTCGTTTGATTTTTTTTATTTCTTTTTTTCTTTTATTTATTTATTTATTTGTTTTATTTGCATACTTGCATTTTAAGACACAGTATCTTATAAACTAATACAAATTTTAATATGAACTACTGTTAAGCTACTTCAGGTAAAAAATAAAGATTTTAACACGCATATCAATTTATAAATTTAAAGTATTAAAAAATGGGAAAAAAAGAAAGAGAGAAAGAAGCAAATAAAGAAAGAAAGAAAAGAAAAAACAAAGAGAAGAGGAAAGATACAAATTTTAATTTAAGAAAGAATTGTTGAAATATTATTCATTTTTACATTTGTACTCAATCTATTTGATATTTGATATTTATTGATAAATCAACGCTGTACATTAAGATAAACTTATAGCTAGTACAGGATATAAATTACATATAATTACACGTATAGTGTGCAAACAAAAGGCAAGTTAGTTACAAAATATTTAAAAGGAAAAGAAAATGAAGAAAGAAGAATATAAAAACAAAGCAGTATTTAAGTTTAAAAAGAGAAAAAAAAAAGAAAAAACGTTAAAAATTAATTAACAGAGAAAAGCGCAACCAAGTACAAATTTAAAGTAGACACAAAAAAAAAAGAAAAAAAAATAATATAATAACCTAAGCTTCATCAGTTCAAACTGGAAAGATGTTCAAAACAGGCTCTAAGAATTTTTTTGTGTTCGACTATAGACCTCACATAAATGGGTAGATCATTCCAGAGTTTGACAGCATAAACGAAAAATTGCCTGCGTGATGTTAAGCAGGTAAAAATAGCAGGTCGCAGTATAATATAGCGATTGGATAAACAGAAGTTAATTTTTTCAAATAAGTAGTGTGGTTTCTTCCTGTGAATAAGTTTGAAGAGTAAAGCACAACACCGATATTTGAGATAAGCCTCCAAGTTGCATCCAAGAAGTTGGCGAGCTTCAGATGAGACATGATCAAACCTTCGAAGATTGAACACGAACTGAGCAATTGAGTTAAACGCAACCTTTAGTTTTTGAAGCGTGATATAATCGGGATCAGCAAACAACTCACATCCATATGAGATTATGGGAATTATTAAAGCTTTGACCAATTTTAGCTTGGCATGTGTGGGTAAAATTGTTTTTGTAATGGATAGTCCACGTAAAGATGCATAAACTTTATTTATTACAGAATTTATCTGAGCATCCCACGTTAATTTATTGTTAACAATTATCCCGAGATTTTTTGCACTTCTGACGTATTCGACTTGGTGAGAGTTTAAAAAGATAGGTGGAAGGTCAGGGAAATGAGGTTGTTGCTTATATATTGGAATAGCTTTAGTTTTGTCGGGATTAAGCTTTAGACCATTATATGTGGACCACTCGACTATAGAGCACAGATCTTCGTTTATTTTTTGGATTGCGTCTTCAACCATACCAATAGGGAAACTTTTGTACAATTGAACATCATCAGCATAAATGTGAAAGCGGCAGTGAGATAAAACAGAGGGTAAGTCATTAATAAACAAAGAGAACATTAAAGGACCAAGAATCCATCCTTGAGGAACATCACAATTAACAGGAAGAAACGATGACAGTTTGCTATTACATGAAACAGCTTACAAGCGATTTGTCATATAAGAATAAATAAGTTTGTTAGATGAGTCAGAGAAATTAAAATATGTTGTCAGTTTATCACAGAGAATATTAGGGTTAACACAGTCAAATGCTTTGGAAAAGTCAAGTAATGTAATCACAGTTGTGTAATTAGCGTCAATCGCCTGTCTTGTATCGTCAGTAACTTTTAATAAGGCTGATGTGCAACTATGCCCTGAACGGAAGCTTGACTGAAGATGGTTTTGAAGTTGTCTGTCATGTATAAAGTCTTTTAAAAAAACTGTTTGAGTATGATGTTGACAAAATAAATCGGAAAGAATATTTCAAAAAGTACCGCTATTTTTTTCCTGGTTCCCTTGCAATGCATTCAATATGGAAAAATGCAGTTTTATTTTGCGTCAACTGAATAGACACAAATATTGAAATTGGAAATAAAAGTTATTGGGATTAAATGAAACAAGTTTTTCTTAAAAAAGTTTGTTATTGGTTAATTTTAGTAGTGGGTACTGCCGTCTTTATTCGTAATAGTTTCGTAAATTCGATCCGGCATGGATTGGAAAAACTCCTTATGTAGTTTAGCGAAATTTCCCTCCAGGCCAATTTAATGGCTGCAATAAGGGATTCTCTGTCCTCAAACTGACGGCCAGACTCATAAACTTTTCGTACTAACCATCCCCAAACGTTTTCTATAAGGTTCAGGTCCGGTGAGTACTGCGGCCATTGAAGCAATTCCACATTCTGCTCCTCTATCCAATTTTTTACTATGCGCGCCGTGTGGATGGGGGCGTTGCCCTGCTGAAAAGTTCTGTTTATGGGTCAAAAAATGCCTGCAAATCTAGGAAAATTTCTTTTTAAAATTCCTTTATAACTTAATGCAGTAATTTTTGAGGTTTTTAACTCAAGCTCAATAGTGCCATAGTAGCTAACTGCTCCCCACACCATAACACCACCTTCTCGACTATGATGCCGCGCTAAAAATCGTTCTTCTTTCCTCATATCGTGGAAGTAATAATTAAACCCCTCAGGGCCATTAAAATTAAACTTTTTTTCATCCGAAAAAGCTACGTGACGTCATTCATTTTTAAAACTCATATAGAGTCTAGAGAATTCTAAGCGCATACACTTCCGTTTCTCGTTAAGTAGTGGTTTCTTTTGAATTTTTAACCGTTTTAGATGTTTGGCACTATTGATAACGCTTCGCACTGTTGAAACGCTTGCAGTAACATCGGCTTTCTGCTTTATTTTTGCCGCAGAGTCGCAGGAATTGGAAGCACATCTTAAAATTGCTCTTCGATCAACCGCTGTTGTTGCCGTTTTTTGGCCTCCTTTCATGTTTTTTCCGTGCGAATCTTTGCTTCTTAAATAAGAATAGACCACACTAGAACTTCGTCCAATTTTGTCAGCGATAGAAGGCCCGGTTGGTCCTTGGTCTTTTAGTAAATCGATTTGAGCTCTTTCAACACTATTTAGAGATTTTGATCCACCCATTTTTCTTTGAAATACAATTAATCAAACAAAATTCACTAAAAGTACTTCAACTGTTGTGTCAATCTCCACAGAAAACTCATAACCAGCGAAAATAATCACTTTGTGTCTATTCAGTTGACGCAAAATAAAACTGCATTTTTCCATATTGAATGCTTTGCAAGAGAACCAGAGAAAAGATAGCGGTACTTTTTGAATTATTCTTACCCATTTATTTTCTCAACATCATACGCAAACAGTTTGCATCATCAAATGATATATTACGGCACAAGGTTTTGAAAAAATGGACAACGTAGCTTAGAAAATGTGTGTGCTTATTCAGTTGAAGCAGAGTGTAAATTCCTATATATTACTCTGGGTAGAAACAATAACACGGTTTAGTTGGAGGCTAAATAAGCCCTTAGATCTTTTTTGAAACCCCGGGGATCTCTGATACGTCATATACTTCGAGGTAAACTGTTCCACAAACGAGAAGCGTTAATGAAGATTGGCCTCAGTAAAAAAAAAAATGATATGAAAGCGAAAGCACCGAAGATGTTTATTGAAGTCAAACCGAAAAACCCTGTATTCGGTCAAGTAAGAATGCATAGTAAAGACGAAGGGTTAATTGTCCCTTTAATCCTTATCATAACTTAGCTGTATAAGGAGAAGACCAAATGTGTGTAGAGCATACCGAGGGCAACAATTCCTATCCGACAAATGAAAGAGCGGCCTTAGACTCAAAAAAAAAAAATGCTGTTGGCATTATATATAATTCTTTATTCAGCGGCTCACTGCTCAAAGGAACGAGTGCCAACAAAAACGACGTCTTCTCTTGTACTTCTGGTCAATTTTTTTTTGTTATTGAGTTTTTAATATTACTTCCAAGCCATAGTAATATTAACGTTTCTCTCAGCAAGCTGAGAGTTACCTATCCTGGTTAAAAGCACGAGACTTGGAACCAGAACAAGGCTCGGACGAATAATAGGGGTAGGTGGAAAATCATACATGCTCTTTCTCACTTAAGATAAGAAAACAAAAACCACCTCCCTTCGAAACCTTCATACTACAACTAGGTTATTCCTATCTAGTAGTTTTATTTAAAGTGTTAAATGCGCGTTTGGTAGGCAGCTTCCCACTGGAGGCACCTGCTAATACCGCCATAAGCACGCGGTTACATCTTATTGCGCTAATTCAAATGGTTTTATCCTTTGTAATCGGCGCACTAGGTTAGTATCATCTCGAATTTGTAGCATGGTGTTATTGCAATGACCGCAAAGGCGTGTCTGTTGTTTGCGGGCAAAATGTTAAATTTCACCTTCGACGATAGATACAACTATGGTATACCGTATGTCCAAACCGGTTTTAGTACTTGCTTGTATAAAAGCAGCTTGTTCTGCATGCTGAGTTGGGAAAATCTACCAAGCAGCCAGTGCATTTGCTTACATCGAATGGCGAGCTATTCGCGTTTCTTCTTGACGTGCGGTTTCCATTTCAATTTCGCATCGAGTGTCATTGCCAAATATTTTGCCACCTTTGCGTACGGAATTCGTACCGAGTCAATTAAAATGGGTAAGTTGTCTACATTTCTTTAAGTAAAATTCACGTGCGTTGATTTGGCCTCGTTGAGAGCAATACGCCAAGTCTTTGTCCAATCACAAATTTTGTCCATAGAACGATGGAGTTTATAAGTTGCTGACTAAACTGTATTACTGACCGCTAATATAGCTGTATCGTCTGCAAACGGGGTTACTGTTGTGCCTTCTTCTTGCGGAATATCACTAGTGTATATTAGAAATAGAATCGGTCCAAGAACGCTTTCTTGGAAAACTCCTGCCGCGATTTCTTTGAATTCAGAGTAATCATATCCGTGTTTTAAACGAAAGAGTCAAATTATAAACACACAAAACCCGTCGAGTTGCCAATTATCAAAACGCAAAGTCAATAATTCCGATCGCGTTCTTATTGCAAACATACATTTTTAAAAGCGTCCATACAAAACTACTGACAAAATAGTAAAAGTATGGAAGAAAATAAAATGAACATTCGTCCATTTTTCTACACACACAATTTCGGCTGGTAACGCCTAAAAAACTGTGGAAGAAGTCCTAAAGTTTGACAGCGAACAAAAAAATAAAAAAAATTATTGTAGGATGGGGCAGATTTGACACTTTTTCAATCCGTTATGTTGACTCTAGGTCCGTTCGCGTACTAATATACAAACGTTAATTTATATAAACTTTCGTGCGAAACTACACAAACGCGGTCGCGTACTAAGAAAATGGTAAAAAGATGAACGAAAGAAATATATACTTTCGTTCATTTTTTTTCACAGAGAATTTTAGCTGGTAAAAAAATGAAGTTTGCCAGAAAAAAACATCGATTGCTTCTTTTCAAGCCAAACTTTGACGTTTTTCATCTTTTTACGCAAAAGCGTTCGCGTACTTTTCTTTGAAGAGGAAGATAGGATTCTCTCTCGTTTCTGGAGATTTGATAGCTTTCATGTTTCTACACATAAAGTACGCGAACGGACTTTTATTGTTCAACCTTTAATTTTCGCTACAGTTTTTTCAGAGGTGGTTGTGCATTTGCATAAGCCGTGTTTCTTTGCACGCGGATATAGGGATAATTTGAAATTTGCATGTAAAATACAACAACAACTTATCCTATATACGCTTACTTTAGCGGGGATAGCTATCGCCGCTAAGTCCTTTAGCGGTGATAAACAGTGCTTCCAAAACCCATTTTCTTCGCTTCTGATGAATCGTTGCGATGATTTTTTCAGGAAATGTGAAAGCTTGACATCCCGCCGACTACTGGCACATCCCGCCGAATATTTTGTTCGGGATTTTACTATTATTATTTTTTTCAAAATTTAGTAAATCTGTCAATGTGAAACTGTTTTTTTATAATTTTAGAATAGCTATGTTTGGCATTAATTTCAACTGTCGGAAATTAATATTTTTGAATTTAACGATTTTCAATACAAATTTCTTAACTCAACTTACAGCTGTCACTAATAAACGTCATGTGTGGTGCTAAGTTTTTTTTTGATATTCGCGTGCAAAGAAAAACGGCAATAGTAGGCGCGCAAAATTCATATTTGTAACGGGTGCGCTATCTTTTATGTCTGTGTGTGAAAATCGAAGGAAATGTGTAAAACTGATCCGAGAGGTTCCTCAATGCAAAATGGCAACGCTGCAGGTACCTATACATCGGTATCTGGTAACTGACTGCTCAAACTAACTAGTATCAACAAAATTGTATTTCTTTTCTTTTTCTTCATTCGTCAGTTCTGTACTCAAATTCTGTTCATCGCATTAAATATTGCTTGAGTTTTGCCGAAAGTACTCCCATAGGAGTATTGTACTACTTTCAACTCCTCCGTACTCCCGTACTCCTCCTTTCACATTCGTACTCCTATTTTTTTTAAAAGACCTAAAATATCTTACACTTGCAGCAAAGTGTAATGTCAACCTAAATAAATTCAATTCACTTAAAATTAATGCAAATTTGGCAGCGCTTTTAGCTTCCAAACTGAGGTCAAAAAGGGAATTTCCGTCTTTCTTGTTTCAATTTCAATTTCAATTTATTTTATTCACATAAGTAGCATTGTAAGACTAATAGTCTTTTAAGTTAATACTATATTACATAATTTACAATTGATTAAATTTATTATCATTATTAAATATATGAATTTAATTTTAAGCTCTAAAACCCTACTGAAGCTAAAGAACATGATTGTTTAAAGAAAGCATAGTTAATTACACTTTTTAACTATTCAAATGCCGTATTAGTGCCTTCTCGAAACCGCTCCTGCTGTGCAATCCCCTAACGCTGAGGGGAAGTGAGTTCCATAGCCTTACAGAATATACAAAAAATTGTTTTTGAGTTGATCTGAATTTACAACTTGGCAATATAAGAATTTTATTTCTCTCCGAATTAGCAAATTGGAGTCTCTCAAAAAGGTATTGGGGACTTTTTTTGAACTTTGAGTCGAACAAAAACATTATTATTTTATAGTTAAGATAGCTTTGCAATCGCATTTTTAATACACTGTTTGTGTATCCAATCCAGAGACATGATCATATCTTCGTAGGCCATAAACAAATCGCACCATGTTATTAAATGCAACTTCGAACTTTCGCTTACTTGAACTATCCAGGTCGCAGAAAACGGGTTGCGCGTAAAACAGGATTGGTATCAAAAATGACTTTATCAGCATCATCTTAATATTTAACGGAAGACATGACCCTGAGAGATAGAGAACCCGAAGTCCACCATAAACCTTCCCTACAGCTTGTGTTATGTGATCATTCCAAGTAAGCGTTTGATTCAAAATCACGTCTAGATTTTTAACAGATCTGCAGTAATCTAAAGCAGCACCATTTACCTCAATTGTTGGGAAGTACGATGTGTCAATAGCGCTGCGGGATATAACAATTGCTTGGCTCTTTTTTGAGTTTAGCCTAAGTCCGTTTTTTCTTGACCATTGGGATACCGCTATTAAATCCTCATTAATTCGCGCTGTTGCATCTTCGACTAGGCCTAAAGGATATTTAAGATGAATTTGCACATCGTCCGCATACATTTGGATCTTGCAATGCTTAAGAACTTGTGGTAGATCATTGTTGAACATTGTGAAAAACAATTGTCCTAGGATAGAACCCTGAGGAACTCCTGCATTAGTCGCTAGGAAGTTTGACATATTTCCATTAACAGAGACTGCCTGGGTTCTACAGGTAAGATAGCTTTCTATCAATTTCAGTGCCGTCCACTCAAAATTAAAATAGTTCTTTAGCTTATATAAAAGTATCTTGTGGGGAACTGTGTCAAATGCCTTCGAAAAATCCAAAAGCACTAACGACGAGACGCATTCTTTGTCCATCTCTACACGCAATTCCTCTACTAAATTCAATACTGCAGTTGTACAGCTGTGGTGTGCTCCAAATCCTGATTGACAAGCAGTGAGTAATTTTCGCTCATTCAGGTAGTTTACGATTTGCCAGTTAATTAATTTTTCGAATACCTTCGATAGAAATGGAAGGATTGCGATAGGCCGATACTCTTTGATGTTACTATTACCACTTTTTAAGAGTGGAACTATTTTTGAAATTTTCCACTTTGTAGGGTAGGTTGACTTCGTAAGAATGCAATTATAGATATAAGTAATATACGGTAATATATGTGCGATAATAGTTCCTAAAAATTTAGTGTGTATTAGGAGGCGCCACAGATATAATGGAGGCACTTGCAAACTTTTGATTCAATTCGTTAAGATCAGAATCTATGGGATCGTTTGATTTTTGCTTGCTGATGCCAATGCTCTTCATGTTATTCCAAATCTTTTTCGTAGAAAGACCAGGTTTGAATTTTCTAGTAAAGAATTTCGACTTCGACTTATTTATTTCTAAGTTAACCAAATGACGTAGTTTTTTAAAATATAGCTGAAAGACAGATAGTCTAAATCTTTTCCACCTTTTATAAGCAGCATCTCTTTTTAAACATAGCAATTGTATTTTATCGTTGAACCACTTGCATTTTTTATTGTTAATAAAAATATGTTTTATTGGAACGTGTGATTCAAACAGATTATTTATCGAAAGTGTGAGAAATTGTACTTGTTCATCAACGGATGGCATGTAATAAATACTCTGCCATTCGGTTGAGAGTACATCATTTAGCAAAGCATTTTAATCAATCCCTTTGAAATCTCGAAAAAATATTGTTTTCTCACTTTCTGCTATGTCCAGATATAAATCGTAGGATAATACGATCAGATCATGTTTAGAAAACCCAGGCACGCTCAACTGATTGTAAGAATTTACACAACTCTTCCTATTAACCAAAAACACATCCAATAGCGTTGAAGTGGTTGCACTAAAATGTGTAGGACATGAGGTGTTTATGGAAGAGATGTGCATGGACTTTAATGCATCTGCAAAATTCCGAACATTGGCAATAATTACATCCAGCAGATTTATATTGAGATCGCCAGCGATTATGATATGATTGTTTTTATATCCAAAGTTTTCGATAAGACTAGTTACAGTAAAAGTATCGATAATATTCGGTGGTTTTGTAAACCACACCCACCAACCACTTGTTGAAATCGCATACAGCTTCTACAAGGTGGCGCAAAAGTAATCCTCCTATCAGAAAATGCTATAAATTTTGCGATTGGCCCCTAATGTCAGTTCTGTTTTGACATTTGTGTAGTAAACACATGCGAAATACACGTTAATAAACAATGTTACGCTACACTGCTCCAGAACGCGGCATATTGGTGACTATTTATTTGAGCAATAATCGGTCGGTGACTTTGGCACAACGTGAATTTCGTCGCAGATTTCCTACCCGTCCAACGCCTACTGGTGAAACACTGCGACGTTTAGCCGCTCGCCTCGAAGAGACTGGCACAACACGAGATGCTGCCAGGCGTGGCAGACCCCGGAGTAGCCGTTCTGCAGAGAATATTGCTGCTGTAGCCGAAGATGTCATGGAAGCGCCGTCGACATCGACCAGACGACGTGCCACGCAAATGGGTATCAGTCGACGGGCTTAACAGCGAATTTTGGTACAAGATTTGAAAATGTTTCTGTACAAAGTCCAGACGATGCATCAGCTGTTAGCTGCTGACCGCCAATCGCGTCTAACATACGCTCAAGCCATCCTTAATCACCACCAAGAGGAAGATGATTTTTCATCAAAAATAATCATGAGTGATGAGGCCCATTTCCATCTTAGCGGGTACGTAAATAAGCAAAATTTACGCTTCTGGGGCACTGAAAATCCGCGTGTAACCCATGAAGAGCCATTACACCCGCTCAAAGTCACTGTATGGTGTGCTGTTTTCGCTGGAGGAGTCATCGGACCTTTTTTCTACGAAGACGTCGCGGGCCAAACGGATACTGTGGATGGTGAGCGCTACAGAGCAATGATCAACGAGTTCTTTTTGCCGCAACTTGATGAATTGGGATTGGAAAACATGTGGTTCCAACAGGACGGTGCAACGGCACACACTGCACGTGTCACAACCGATATGCTGAAGGATGCATTTCCCGGGCGCCTAATCTCCCGTTTTGGCGATTTGCACTGGCCAGCAAGATCGCCTGATTGGACCGCTCCAGACTTCTTTTTGTGGGGCTTTTTGAAGTCGCGGGTTTATGTCAACAAGCCTCAGACTCTTGCAGCTCTTAAAGACAATATCCGTCAAGAATGTGAGGACCTATCGCCGGAAGTTTTGGCCAAAGTGATGGAAAATGCCATAAAAAGGGCTCAAATGACAATCAACTGTGGCGGCGGCCATTTACATGACATCATATTCTCGACTTGATGTAAAAAAAATTAAAAGACCAAATAAAAATAATCCACAAGAAGAATCAAAGTTTTTCATTTTTTTTTTTAATTACAGCCAAAAAACATCGGAAGGTTATTTTTGCGCCACCTTGTATATCCAACAATATGCGCGTAATATTATACGAGTATGTTTGTTTTTGTGTTTCGTTGGTTTCATCTCTCATGCAATTTGTATACCCTATTCTAAGGGTATATTAATTTTGACTCATAGTTTGTAACATACCTTACTATTGCCCGTAGACCCCTAAAAGTTACTATATTTATGATCAGCATCGATAGTAATGTCGATCTAGCCATGTCCGTCCGTCCGTCCGTCCGTCCGTCTGTCGGCAAAAATTAGGCCTTTAAACTGGACCTAGAGAGCTGATATTTTAACCATATACTCTCTAGGGTCCCGAAATAATCAAGTTTACGAATTTTTGAAATCCGCCCACAGACACGCCCACAAACTCAAAAAAACAAAATTTTGGAAAAAATCGAATTTTGAGCTAGAAAGCTGAAATTTTTTATATATGATCTATGACTCCTAAAACTGCTCGGGATAATTTTTTTTCAAAATCCGCCCACTGACACGCCCACAAATCAATAAAATAATTTTTTTATACCCTATTCTAAGGGTATATTAATTTTTGAAAATCCAAAGTTTGAGGTAGGGAGCTGAAATTTATAATATATACTCTCTAGGGGCCCTGTATTCTCATGTGTTAATTTTTTTTAAATCCGCCTACTGACACGCCCACAATTAAATAAAACAATTTTATTGAAACACCCAAGTTTGAGCTAGGGAACGTTTTTTTTTATAAAATCCTTTAAATGTTATAAACAAAATATGTAGAGCGTTCTTAACAATTCAACCATACTTAGACTTTTGTCACGCCCACTTATGAGGGATATGAATAAGAATAGGGTATCCAACAGTTCGCCCAAGCGGACTGTAGCCCGTTCCTATGTTTATCTGTCAGTTTGGTATTAATTTTATTGTTACCTGGGATTGTATTTTGTGTGTCGTTTTTTTGTTTGAACTTCGTGAATTTGTATGTATACGAGTAGTTCAATAAAACGAAAACGATTGTTAAATAAATACTTGAAATAGGTATTATATTCTTGTTAGAATAATTCAAAGTAAACTTGTATTATACATATTTATTGAATTGGATTCCTTTGACGCGGTAAAAGCAAAAAAGCTGTAAATGTGTCTTGTGTTGCTGGAGGTTCTAAAACAAAGGAATCTGCTGCTGTTCCTAAAAATTAAGCACCAAAATCAATTGCTACAAGAGCCAACGATATTGAGTTTCCAAATACTGAAAAGTATTTGCTGTTTAAGTTGATACACCGACCAAATCAAAATCGGTAAAGGCAAAAGAAGTTCCACCAGCCAATGTTAATGTGTCTTCTGTTGCTGGTAAAAACCATATGAGTCTGCTGCTGTTCCTGCAAATTCGGTCCCTGAATACCCTGCCGAAAGAACCGACGATATTGAGATTTCTACTGCTGATGAAGTTGATACACCTATCACATCTTCTTTAGAAATAGCAGAGTTTTGGTCAGAGATATTTGTCTTAAAAAATTACCTCAATGAAACACTTTTCCATCTGTTTTTTCATAACTATTTCATAACGGAACAGATTGGATGTAAATACATTGAATGCAAATCAATCTAGCATTTTTAAATAAATTTGCAAAAAAAAAATGTGTACACACTTATTTTTGAAGACTAAAAACTGTTTGTACAACTATTTTTTCAAAATACTCCCCATTTTTGGCAGCAGTACTACCTTATAATATTTCTCTCCGGTAACACTTGCTTGCTAGCGAATGGTAATACAAATTCGTCGAACGGACTTTCTAATGCGGCTCGCAAATATCAGAATTCTCTGCAGATACCTACGTCGGCGAGTACTTTATAGAGCTCCCAACTGAAACCAATGACATCCGTTAGCTCCTTCCGCAGCGCGTGTTGCCTTTCATTTGCTTTAACAATGAGCCTAGATATCCGAAATCGTTTTCAAAGATTGTATAACGTTCCTCTTAAGAGATTGTCCTAGCACAATGGATTCTCCATTGAATGTATCACGTTCCTTATTTGAAAAACACGCGGGTGAAAACTGGAAACATATTTGCGATTTTCATTCCTTTTATCTCCTGCGCATATCACACACGTAACATATCATTATGTGTATTGTATTCATTCCAAGAAAACTTCTCATTATGCTCCTACAAGGATGCTTTTAAAAGATGTTGTCATTTATTTCGTTATGTTGACATGTATCCTTAAACATCACCAGTTACAAGGGTACAGAGACATTTAGTACATACAATTTTTATTGTCTTTCATTGAATGGGTGAACATTATTTGACAATGTCCTGAAAAGCTTTTCATTTTGTATTTTGTGAAAATCCTTTTGGTAAAACCACCCATCAGAGTACACTCCCGCCCAGCCCACCCATTTCCATTGTCGTTACTGATGGTTACAAACAGTACTGTGTGCGCACAATGCCGTTAGAGGACTTTAAAGAAAGAGAACGCCCTGCTGCCTGTAGTCTGCCTTTGTGCTGTATACTGTATTCCATTCTATTTGTCAGCAGGAATAGGACCAATGTAAGAGAATAAACCTGTTTCGTTCTAGTTTTTGTTGTTGTTAATCCTTGGAATTGTACGACTCCGAACATCCTGTATTTTTCGTCTCTTTTTCACCTTTGTCCTAGCAGTCATTGTGCATTGTGTATTTGTCCTTGTTGACGACGAGTACAAGAAAGACAACAATATTCCTACTCTACTCAACTATGTGCGAATGCCTGAATGGACTGAATGAATGTAAAGGATATGGGAATACAACAACCATTGCCTATCAGTGGAGGAGGTAAGGCACCGCTTCCTACCAGAAAAAGCTTCAGTAAAAGGATTACTTTTCTTCTTGTCGCATTAAATGGGAAGCAGAGAAGACGACACAATGCAATGATGACAGTGGATGAACGAAATGTATAGACCTGCATATGTATGAGTTTGTTGCAAACAATTCCTGCTTTGTTTAGTGTATAGTGGCACAGCGCACAACAAATTCACACACATATGCATAAATATATTATGTAATAAAAAAAGTTCGTATAGAAAATCTATCCTCAATAGATGGCGCTTTTAAGTTGTTGTAAGGTTTTAAAAAATCCATTCTCTGTCATTATCTATGTGTAGGGAGCTTTGTATGGTTTTATGTTGTCCCTGTCATCGCATAGTCATCCTGCCGGAGCGGTTATACAATCGCAGCATAGAATAGACGAATGAGGGGCCTGGGCGCAGATGATGGAATATAAATGGAATGCGGGAAGGGTAGGCTACCTACTATTGTGCAATATTCTTTCATTAATTTTCTTGAAACTCTTCGCATTCATTCTCTGTCTAACAATCCTTTTGGTTTGATATTTCTAATTTATAAAGGTAAAATACAAAAACGCACACACACATCTATTAAGAGAATGCAATAACAAGAATTTAATTTATTCTTACTCCTGTTGTTTCCTTCTTTGAAATGATGAAAGATCTATGCGAGCTTTTAAGTTTTTTTAAGTTTCGTGCACTTGGTTCTTAATTTGTGTTGAAAACAATGGCGTATTGTTTGGAAAAAGGATCAAGGATAAGGGGAATGAAGTTATAAAAATAAATATATGGGGTATTCAAGATATGATGCAACTGGTCTAGTATCATTGCGAAAGGGCAACATTTACTGGCACCACAACAACAAAATATACTGAAAAAATGTTTCAACAGTTTCACACCTTACTTCTTACTTACTTAACGGGCTCCCGATCCGTAAAGAGTATCTGCCTAAGATACTGCAGTCTTCCATCCTCTGCGATCCCAGGCACGCTGCTTTCAGTTCTTCAGACCAAGCGCTCTGCCATCCGCGATGGCTTGGTCTTTAAAACGGAGGATCTTTCTTCCTTGCCTTCTCGAACCTGGGGGGCTGGAACATTTTTTTCCCTTCGCTCAATATGGCCGAGCCAATGTAGTAGATGTGATTTAGCTTTTTGGACGACATCCACATCTTGGTACAGCTCATATAGTTCGCGGTTGCATCTTCTCATCCATACGCCCTCCTCGCACACAGGACCAAATATACGAAGGACTATTTTTCTTTCAAAAGAACCCAATATATGCTTCCCTTTCTACTTATGGTCCGGCACTCGGCACCATAAAGAAGGGCTAGCAGAACTAAGGTTCGATAGCGAATGCATTTGGTCCTTCGAGTAAGGAGTTTTGAATCCATTTGCTTCGCTAAACTGAAGTAGCATCGGTTTCCTAAGGTAATTCTCCGCCGGATCTCCACTAAGGTATGATGTTTACCCCTAGGTAGATGAACTCCTCCTTAACTACCTCGAGGTTATTGCTATTAACAGTGAGGTTTTGTCTAAGGCGGTGGGCAGATGTTTGTTTGTTAATAGCATGTACTTGGTCTTGTCCTCCTTACTTGAAGATCAACTTTTACCCTTTAGCTATACGACAACTACATATACACTGGCGATCACAAGGATGAGGCCATACATTTTGCAATGGATTTTCAGTCTTTATACCTGTTGTACATTTTATACTCGGAAAATTTTACTACCTGTGAACAGGTACATATTTTCCCAGCAGTAAGTCGTAAAAGGATAAATAAGGAACGGCCGCTGGAATTTCCCAAGATCAAACAATGAACTACTTGAAAAGCATATAAAAAGATGAACCACTGGATGCGGTCAACCAACGACCATACCACGTCGAGTTAATCGGTTCTCGTCAGATCAACGCAATTAAACGACGTTGGGCGCGGTTAGTACGTAGAGGGGGCACCGTTTGAGAATAACCGCGTGTCGTTGGCCCGTTCCATCTACAGAGTTGAGGTAAATAATTATACGTGGTATCACAATGGACCTAAATTGGTCTAAGTGTGTCGGCTTCTGCCGACAGTCACCTAAACCTAACCTAACCTAACCTAGGATGCGGCCTATGTGAATATTTCCTCGCAGGAGTTCACATCAGCGATTTTTTTCAAAGTTTTGTTTAGAATATTTAAAAAAGCGTTGAAAAGAACTGTTTTTTTTTAGTTAAAATAAATGGGTTCCGGACAGCGACAGAAAGAGGAAAAATAGATGCTTTCAATTAGTTGGGGCTCTCAGGCCGAGAAATTGCAAGGAGGCTAGTTAGAAGTAAAACTGTAACAGTACAGTTATCTTGGATCCACAACACTATGGGAAAAATCAAAAAGGACGCACAACATTGCGAGAAAAGTGGGTTATTCTACAGCTTGCCTCAAATTCTACTCTAGCAGTGACTAAAATAAGGGCCAACAGCGGAGTATCAGACAGCATAGCAACGGTCCGAAGGATAATACGAAAAAGTGGTATTATCCAGAGAAAAATACTTAAAAAGAAATCTGTTTTGAGGCAAGTACACAAGGACCATCAAATGAATTTTGTAAGAGAACATGTCGCTTAGAGCAGTGAATGGAAACGCGTTGTCTTTTCGGATGAAAAAAGTTTAACCTTGAAGGCCCCGATGGTTACAACTTTTATTTCCACGATCTAAGAAAGGAGAAGCTTATTTTGGCAAGACATGACAGCCGTACATCAGGTGTAATGGTGTGGGGAGCTATTACCCTCTATGGCACAATCGAGTTGGAGTTTTTGTGCACAACAATGAACGGAAACAACTACAAATGTTTGCTGGAACGGTCATTTGCAAAAGTGAAAAACATTTTCGGACTCCTGTCTTGGATATTCCAACACGACAATGCCCCTATGCACACTTCCAGGGTTGTTAGAAGTTGGATTCAATCACAAGACGTGGAATTTTTGCCATTCACCGGACTTAAACATAATAAATGACTGTTGGTAGTATTCACTCATAACTCCAATTTCAAATCTGGAGCAAAATATGATATCGAAAATGATAGCCTATAGCGAAGCTGCAGCTGTTTCCTAAAATATTCGAGGCAGCTGTTAAAAAAAGGTTGTACTCAGTTGTTCGCAATTATATTTCCGAATTTCAGCACGGGCTTGTAAGTGGTAGATCGACCTCTACAAACTTTTTTTTTTACTAATTATCGTCTTTAAGTAGATTAGTACTGATTTGTCTAAAGCCTTTGATCGTGTTCGGAACAATGTTCTTTTAAATAAGCTTGAACTTTTTGAATTTCATTCTAATATTTTAAAGTGGATTGGCAGTTACTTAACTAACCGGAGACAATTTGTTAAAATTGGATTCGCGTGTTCGAATGAAATTGGAAATTTTTCAGGTGTTCCCCATGGAAGTCATATTGATCCTCTTCTATTCCTTTTTTTATCATTGATTTACCCTCTTTCGTATCAAGTTTGGAATGTCGTTTGTACGCAGACGATCTAAATATCTACATACAACAAAAAACTATATGTCAGATGTCTTAGCGGTGCAATATGACTTAAACCGGTGGTGCGTTCTTAATGGCCTTTATTCGGTTCTCACTTTTAGTAGAAAAAAGTTCCCTATATTATTTTATTATAAAATACTAAACACGCCATTGAGTAGGGTTTCAGACCAAACAGACTTAGGAGTCATCTTTGACACTGAACTAAACTTTTCTTTGCATATAGACTACATAGTTGGCAGAGCTAATCAAATGCTAGGGTTAATTTTTCGAAATTCTAAAGATGTTTTTTTTTTTTTTTTTTTTTAAAGAAAGGAAATCCAAATCCCAGAGCACTCAGACTCGGTACCGTTCCATTGTACTACCAGGCAGAAATCATCCTTTTAGTGTAGAGGCATGTGATTGGGTGGCGTATGTTGTTGTTCCCAATGGGGATTGAACCTGCACCGCACGGGTCACAACCGGGTCATACTCTTAAAACTCTGTATAATGCCTTAAACAGTTCGATATTAGAATACTGCTGTATTGTAATTGAAAGAAGGTTTACTAGGTATGCACTACGAAAATCTTCGACCGGAACAATAATCTTCCAACCTATGATGATGGATGTTCTTTAATAAATTTGAAATCTCTTTCGAAAAGAAGGATATATTATTCCGCAATGTTTGCTAATGACGTCTTAACTGGCCACATTGATTGTTCGTTTCTACTGTCTTTATTTTATGTTTATGCTCCTTACGTGTTCTTCGACCTAGGGAACCTCTTTTCCTTATGCCACCTAGATACAGAACTAATTACGGTCAGAATAATCCTATCACTATGGCTTGCGTTAATTAGAATAAATACAAAAACGTAATTGAGATCAATATTAGTAGGGAACATTGTAATTCCGTAATTTTAAGTAATTTTAATTAATCGAGGATATTCGTGATGCCTGGGCCCAAATTTCTCTTAATTATTTAAAAAAAACTGTATGATTCTATTCCAAACCGTCTTATAGATAAACATAGTAAATAAATGTTTTAAAACCATAAAATCTAAACATTTTATTAATTTTGTCCTTTCTTTCGATGATTTTGCATGTGGCCTCATCCCAGTGGCGTACCTTCTTATACGATTTTCAAGTAGTTCATTGTTTGATCTTGGGAAATTCCAGCAGTCGTTTCTTATTTACCCTTTAATTTTATGATTTACTGTTGGGAAAATATGTACCTGCTCCAGGTAGTAAAAGTTTACGGGTATCAACAACAAGGCGACACTACGTAATTTATAGGCTCCACCACGGAAATTAAAACAAATAGAAGAAGACAGCAAATCAGGGACATAGAAGTATAATTTGAAGAAGCTTCATACGTTGACTATAAGTAGGAAGATCAAATGGATTGTTAAACTAGTTCTTAGAGCCTTTGGCGTTAGAAGAAAAATAAAAAAAAAAATGTCCTCCTTTTTTTTTTTTTTTTTAAATACACTATCAGTTCTGTGTCGTGGAGTGCTTAAAGCAAGCAACTATCACGAGCAGAAATTTGCCGGCACTAAAAGTGCTCCCACAGGCTCATCATTTAGTGCAGGTGTTAGTAAGGACAAAACAATTAAAAAAAACAATAATTATGTACCTATAAAATACTAACACAAACACAAATCATGCAAATAAATTAAGACATTAAGGTATTATTGCGCAAAATATTTTTCAGCTTAGTTTTACTAACATGCAAGTCAATCACATGATCATTTATATTATAGATTCTACTCATGCGACTAATAGGCTCATGCCTCCCATAATTCTTTCTATGATGGGGGCTAAACAATAAATCAAGACTACGTAAATTATGGGCACCATACCGAAAATTAAAGCCAATAGATGACAGAAAGTCAGGTGCATCTATTTGACCGGATATAAGCTGTTGTAAAAAAATGATATCGCTATTAAGCCTTCGTTGAGAAAGGGGTAACATTTGAAGAAGCTTAATACGCTGACTGTAACGAGGAAGGTTAAAAGGATCATCCCATGGAAGTCCTCTAAGTGCAAATCGAATAAATTTACGTTGAATGGCCTCTATTCGATTTGAATGAATGTTGTAGAACGGCGTCCAAACTTGTGAAGCATACTCTAGAATCGGACGGACAAAACAATTGTACAATGACATAGTAACGTATGGGTCATTAAATTCTTTCGCCCACCTTTCTACGAAGACCAGCATAGAACTAGATTTTTTAACAATAAAATTGATATGCTTGGCAAAAACCAGTTTGGGATCGAAATAAACCCCAAGTTCCTTAAAATTATCAACATTACAAAGAATATGTTGAGACAAAGAATATTGAAAGGTGGAAGGTATATTGTTTCTAGAGAATGTCATATGTTGACATTTAGTAGGGTTCAGGGATAAACCGTTTTTATCACACCATTTGGCGAAGCTATTAATGTCAGATTGAAGAAAAATTCTATCTTGCTGACTAGTGATAGATTTAAATATTTTCATATCATCAGCGTAGATCAGGATATTACTGTGATTTATACATGTTTTAACATCATTAATGGCTAGTATAAATAGAATTGGTCCGAGGTGACTACCTTGGGGAACTCCAGACTCAGCTGTTAAAGATACAGATAGCGATCCTCTAAATTTGACTTGATAAACCCTTGATCTAAGGTATAAATTAACCCATTTTATGAAACTTGGTGGGAAACCAAAAGCCCTGAGCTTAAACTCGATTATTTCATGGGACAGCTGGTCGAAAGCTTTAGAGAAGTCAGTGTATAAGCAATCCATTTCGTCCTTATTTTCTAAGGCATTAGAACAATCATGCAAGAAACTTAACAGATTAGTGACAGTGGATCTGTTTCTTACAAATCCATGCTTTTCAGTGCTGACTTAAAAATTTTGTGAAATTGTTTATTTTATTTTAGAAATTATTATACATCATAAATGAATCCATTAGCTTAGTTTTAAATCTAATTTTCTCTGGATTTCTAGTAACAATAGGCACGACACATGTGCATGCAGCGATAGTTAGAATACAAAAAAAGTAAAAAGTAAAAAGGTTATGAAATTTGAACACATGAGGCGCAAAAATGCTTTTACGTTACGTAGGTATGTTTTTTCATTTTTCTTATTTTTTATTTATTTATTTATTTATTTCATTACTTTATTTCATTAATAAGTTATACAAATGTTTGAAACAAATTAAAGGGTAGATTTACAAGATAGTAGAGCATTTAAGTTATAAGCTAAAATAGTTATGTACATTCTGTTGTCAGATTTAAACAAGAGGCGAATGTACAGTGCATACTTAATAAAATTAAGATTTATTTATCGGTATGGATAAGATAAAAAAAAAATACAAATTCAACTATCAAAGAGAAAAGAAAAGAAAAAAAAATAATACAACAAAAAGAAATCATACCAAAGGATTCAGTAAATCACCAATTACAGCGTAGTTTAACGAGAAAAGGTAACATTTTACATTTTTAAGATATACGGATTTAACTCGCTCACATCTCAGACTTGAAGGTAATTTATTGAACAAACGCGGAGCAGTAACATTATAGAAGGTGGAAAAATGCGATTTATTGATTGTAGTTACATTGACGAGATTACTAGTGTTGACGCGCAAATTACGGTTTTCATAAACCCTAGGAGAATTGTACCCGGACTTTTCAAAAAATATTTTTAAAACTTTATAAAAGTATAAATGTCTCAATGGAAGAAATCGAAGACTTTTGAACAGTCCAAAACTAGAAGTACGACGGTTAACCTTACACATAATACGAACAGCGTGTTGTTCTTTTATTAGCAAAGGCTCTAATTTATTATAATATGTACCACCCCAACAAGTTATACAATACTGAAGTTTAGATTTGAGAAGACCATTATAGACTAACTTTAAAATTGTCAAATCACAGTATTGTCTGAGATTATAAAGCTGTCTAATAACATTGTTTAGATATTTTTTTAAGTACATAGTATGCTCCAACCAACTGAGCTTATAATCCAGAGTAATACCTAAGTACTTAAAGCTGTCGACGCGTTCGATTACAAAGCAGTCAGCGGTGCAATAGGCATGTGAATCAAAAGTGGGTGAATTATGATTGTGTGAACAAGGATTAATGAAAAGGAATCTATTGCAATTTGGCGAATGGTATTGTAAATTCATATCATTACAGATATTAAACTTAATTTTAAAAATCATGTACTTCGTTTTGTCACTTATGACCAATTTATGAAGTTTAAACCATCTCCGCAGTATATCTAGATCATGGTTCACATCCATATATAAATTAAAATAACATTTACCATAGTACGACAAGGCAGTATCATCAGCAAAAGCTGTGAGTTTACCCCTCAGAGGTTGACTAAAAAGCGAATTTACAAAAATTAAAAACAAAATAGGACCCAAAACAGATCCTTGGGGAACACCAATGTTAATGAGATTTTTCTCACTTCAACTATTTTGAATCTTAACTCTCTGACTACGGTTATTAAGATAAGAATTCAACCAGTCATGGATAGTCTGAAACCCACGTTATAAAGTTTTTTAAGCAATATGTTATGGTCTACCATGTCAAATGCTTTAGTGATGTCAATGAATAAGGTAGCAAGGATATCAGAAACATTTAGACTATTATAAATTTCACCACACAACTTCAACAAGGCATCTTCAGTAGATTTGCCACTTCGAAAGCCAAATTGTGAAATACTAAAGAATTTAGTTTTGTCTAAGAAAGCCAGCATTCTAGATTTGACCCCTTTTTCAAAGACTTTAGAAAAAACAGATAACAGGGATATAGGGCGGTAATTGGCACCACCACCATTAAGGTTGAAACCTAATGGTGGTGGTGCTCGTCGAAGGTAGATGGCGTCTACATGGATCATTCCAAGGAAGTCCTCTTAAGGCAAATCGAATAAATTCATATTCAATGACTTCGATTCTATTTGAATGAATGTTTTAAACGGTGTCAAAACCAGTGAAGAATACTCCAGATGAGGACGGACAAAGCAATTGTACAAAGATAGAGAAACCTAAGGGTGGTCTAACTCCTTCGACTACCTTATTACAAAGGTGATCTCATAATCGCCGCACGGCTGATACTAAGAATTTCACTGAGAAAAGCAACTGGTTCTAGGAGCGGGCAGCGTGACCTACCTGCCCCTTTCCCTATGGCATCACAATGTACCTACTTCGGTCTAAGTGTAACTCAGCGAGGGCCATTTCAAACCAACCAAGTGGTAAACAGCTACAGTTCAGTTTTTCACGGATTTACTATGAAGCGAATTTTCGCCAGCCGCTTAACTTATTCAGAGCCCTCTCTGCGATTTCGCTAATCATACCACGCCATCCGCATACTCGAGTATTTTGATTCCCATTCTGCCAAATTCTAAAAGAATTTTGCCGATGACTATGACCCATACTAGAGGCGATAGTCTTTATTCTTGGCTGTAATGTTGTTCCCGATCTGGGCGTGAATGGTTCTGTTTTTCAGCATGGATATTATCCATCTGCTAACAAAACCATCTTCACGTGCCGTAGTGAGAGAATTTTTAACAGATTCAGTATGGATGTTGTTGAAAGCTCCGTCTATGTCGAGGTAGGTAACTAAGGTAAATTGATTGTAGTGGATGGATCTTTCGATAGGTTTATGTCTCGTAGATTGTCTTGAATGTGCCTGTAGAAGATGTGTTCAAGGGTCTTCAGAACACAGGATCTGAGGCTTAAAGGTCTGAGCGCAAATTCATGGCTACCAACCTTAAGGATGCAATCGACCAGGCGACCCTTCTTCAGGTCTGGGTTCCTCATGTAATCGAGCCTCAGCGAACTTCGATAGATCACCATTAACCAGGGTGTAACCATCTTCAAATTATGTTGGAGCATTATCGGATATATCCCGTCAAGCCCTGGTGACTTAAAGGGAGAAAGAAAACCTGTTGATTGTCATCCCTATTTGGGATTTGTATATTCAGCAATCAGTACATCCATTAAATTGCTGTCTGCAACCCGTCGCAAGCGCATGTGCAGCTTTTTTCGGTTTCGTGCTCGCCTCCGCTACAAAGTTTCTTTGTTGAATTGAATTTAATAAACTATTGTACGCCCCGCGACATCGTGTGTGTCAAAAAAATAATATCAAAAAAAAAATAAGAAAAAAAGGCACAAAACAAAACTTTAGTGCCAGTGCCAGTGTCTGTGAAAGGAAAGCGCAAAAGAAAACGGAAAAAAGCCACATTGCCGGGTATCCCTCCGTCCCCCATCCCACTCCGTCACTGTTGCATTTGCTTGGCCATTGTAGGTGTCGTACGATTTTCGTTTGTACACTTGTAATGGCTGAGTAAAGGCAGCATCAGACGGATAGCGGCCCGTGAATTGTTGATTTTGTTGGTGATTTCAATATACACAATTAACATTGGCTTCGACATTCTGGACAGACAACACCCGATGGAAGGTATGTTGAGATTTTTTCTGAGGTTAACAATCTCACTCAGCTTGTAAATGAGCCTACACCAATACCGGACATAAGCTGTCAAACCGCCAACACACTGGAGTTGTTTCTCACCTCTCACCATGAAAAATACGATATAAACACGTATTACCGCCTCTAGGTTTGTTAGACCATTGTGTCATATCAGCTACTTTCTCGTACTGCGGCCACATAGTTAAAGAACAAACTGCTAAAAGAACCGTATGGCAATACGAAAAAAGCCAATTGGGAAAAACAAAATGGTTTCCTTAAGAGTTTTAACTGGTCGCTGTGCTTCCTCGACAGCGACGTGGATGCTGCTGCTGATATGATAACAAACATGATTTTATTGGGTATGAAATGCTTTATCCCTAACCGGATAAAAAGTATCAAACCCAAGGTAAACGCGTGGTGTGACTCGAGCTGCAAAGAGGCCATCAGGTTAAAAGAGGTAAGCTTTCGGTCTCATAAGGCCAACCCATCTGAGGAAAACCGGAAAAAAATCAAACGAGCCAGAAATGACTGCAATGACCTTATTAATCGTGTAAAATTCTATCACGACCAAAAGCTGAGGCAAAAGAATACTACAAAGTCCCACGGGTAGTAAAAACTTTTGGTCGTTTGTCAAAAACATCAAGAATTCGGCCTTGTCATCTATCCCAACACTCATTTACAACGACATTCCAGCCGTCAGCTCTTTAGATAAAGCCAATCTGCTTGCTGCTCACTTTGCAGTCAGCTCAACACTCCCAGATTATTCTTAATCTGCCCCTGTACTGGAGCGCGTTGAATAATCCATGGGACCAATCCACTTTCGCACTCGTACAGTGGCTAGAGTGCTTCGAGATCTTGACATACACAAATCCGCTGGTCCAGATGGTATTTCCCCGATCGTTCTGAAGAGGTGCTCTTCTGCGCTGGCCAAATCACTGCGTAAGCTTTTTTATCTGTCCTATTCTTCAGGGCTCTTGCCGGGAAGATGGAAAAGAGCATTTGTCCAGCCTGTACTAAAAAAAGGCGAGTCCTCCTCTCCTTCCTCATACCGACCAATTGTACTTACGTCCCTTCTTTCTAAGGTCATGGAAACGCTGATCAACCGTCAGCTTATGAAATTCCTTGAATCTCGAAAACTTCTCAATGACCGGCAGTACGGTTTTCGGGGCAATAGGTCCACCGTTGATTTGATGACATATCTAACCGAAAAGTGGAACCAATCTCTTCACCAAGGTGGTGAAAGTAAGATCGTTGCGCTTGATATTTCAAAGGCATTTGACAGAGTTTGGCATCAAGCTCTCTTGTCGAAAATGGGTGCATTTGGAATCGATGACAATCTTCTTCAATGGATAATTCAAATTGTCTTGGACGGTTTCAGATCTGCAACTCACCGAATAAATGCTGGTGTTCCCCAAGGCTCCGTCCTGTCCCCGACTTTCTTTCTCATTTTTATAAATGATCTCCTGTCTGTTACTTCTAATCCAATCCATTCCTTTGCTGATGAGGGTACCCTCAGCTTCTCATATTCGTTTCTTGGGTCACGCCCCACTTCTTCGGGCGTGGAACTGGAACGGCAACGTATGTTAAGCTCATTCAATTCCGATCTTAACAGCATAACTCAGTGGGGTACAACCAATAGAGTGGAATTTATTGCTTACAAAACACAATGCTGTCTCCTGTCATTAAAGCAAAACCCACACACACTGCCAATATCCATATCGCTGAAACCGAAGGACTTTCCATTCTCGGTATGTGTGTTAATGAGAACCTTCGCTGGAATGACCACAAATTCGATGTCACCAAGAACGCCGCGAAATGTCTAGGCTTCCTTATGCGTTGTAAGAAAAATTTCACCGCTTCTGATCTGGCTACAATTTATAAGGCGTTTATTCGCCCGAAACTCGAGTACAACGCTCATATCTGGTCTGGTGCACCAATAACTTCTGTGGCAACAAGGAATAACATCATAAGTCGACTTATGTCGAAATTAAGATTTTCACACAATCTGATGCGCAATATGCAAGTCTATCTGTCATATTTTTTTTGTATTTTTATCTCTTACGGTTTTTGAACTACACACAAAAGAAAAATGACATAAGTCTATGTCTACACAGCTTGCACAAGGAAAAACAGCATAAGTACAATCCTCTAATTTGTATTTTCTACTTATGCTCTTATGCCAAAACAAAAAAACAAATTAACATACACACCTATGCTCTTTTTCCAAAACTATACAATTTTATTTCGCGATCATAAGTTTACTTGTGTTCTTATTCCAAAATAAATTTGTTAGTCATAAGAAGATAAGTTGACTTGTGTTGTTTTTCCTTACTCCTTTTTGTAAAAAGACCGAACATAAGTTAACTTGTGCTGTTATTCCAAAAAACGTAACTGTTTATCTGTGGAAATAAGTATACATGTGCCGTTATTCTGAGAGCAAACCCATACTCAGTTGTGACTTATCCTGTTTTCTTCTTATAAACGTTCTGTTCTGGTAGGTTGTCGTGTAGCAGTTTTGTTCAGATTTTTGTCTATGGGTACACCTAATTTGTGAATTGTCTTCGAAAGTGTTATTTGTGTTAAATAAAGTAAATTGTTTTAACAAACTTAAAAAAAGTGAAAAGATCCTTTTAATTAATAAAAATGGGGTAAGGTCCTTGAAAATTCTGTTGAGAAAGTTTGTCAGGATTCGGTGCAGGTTTCACCGGAATTTGTAAATCATTTTGATATTAATGAAACACTTTCTACTTAAGAAAACGATAATATTGCTAACACTTTAAATAACAAAGTAAAAGGGGCTAACAAATACCGACAGGAGCAAAGAAACAGAGGTTTACCTTACAACACCCTTAAAGAAAAAAACATTCCGGCGAAAAAATGAAAACCCTTGTCGTCATGCCGAAATAAATGCTGTAACAAAATATCTCTTCAAAATCAACAACTATTATTTGCAAATTATTGGGCCTTAGGAAGTTATAATAGAAGAGTCCTTTAGATTTCTTCACTGATAAGTATTAAACCAAAGACTTCATCAAAAATCAAAAAGTGTGGAATTAAGCACAGCGATCGACAATTTTCTCCTGAATACATAATTCAACTTGCAGGTAAAAATATCAAGGTATGTAAATCTTGCTTTTTGGGTTGTTTTGGTGAATCAAATGGATTATTGTAAGATCCATAATAAGTGAGAAATTAAGTTCACCTGCCACTACTATGGTTGACAAAAGAAAAAGTGCGAAACCCCCAAATGCATTCTCTACAGTACACAAATAGGAGATAAAAGCACGCATCCAGAAATTTCCGGCTTACGAGAGCCATTATACGAGGCGAGATACATGAAAAAAGTATTTACAACCTGGTTTGACAATTTCCAAGATGTATAGCCTTTATTGTTTGGAAAGTGAAGATCCAAAGAGTTTATCAAGTTATACTAAAGTTTTCCATGAGTTGAATTTGAAAATAAAATCTCCCCAGCTTGATACGTGCGGAAGGTGCGACAAGTTACATCATAAGATATCAGCTATGGATATTTCTGAAGAAAAGTCAAAGCTCGAGGATGAGCTTGTGAGGCACCAAGAAAAAGCTGATTTTGCTTATGCATGCAAGAAAAAAGACAAAATATTGGCAAAAACAAACAAAAATGTTGCAGCGTATGCATTTGGTCTGCAACAGTGCTTGCCAACACCATTTTTAAAATCAAATATTGCCTTTTATAAGCGTCAGTTATGGACTTATAATTTAACGGTCCATTATTTGGATGCCGATCAACCATACTGCTATATGTGGCACGAAGGAATGGCAAAGAGGGGCAGTAATGAGATTGCGTTTTGTATTTTTAAACATATTAATGAAGAAGTGTCTGTTGCCGTCAAAAACCTAATTTTTTATAACGATTCCTGTCCGGGTCAAAATAAAAACTCACACGTAAGTTGTATGTTCGTAGCCGCTTTAGCGAATAGTGAACAATTTGAAGTTATTGACCAAAAATTTCTGGAACCAGGCCATACTCACATGAAATGTGATGTCGACCATTTCGTTATTGAAAAAAAAAGAACACTTCAGTTAAGATTCACCATCCTAGAGATTGGCAGAACTTAATTTACGGAATAAGGGACAGATATCCCCTTAAAGTTAAGAAAGCCTGATTTCTTTGTCTTTGCTGCAACCTCCAAGGATAAATTCACATAAATATTCATGGCGAGAATTTAGATGGCTCAGATATAAAAAAAAAATGAATTTGGTTCATTATTGTATAAAAACACCTTAAACGCGGATGAGCCATTCAAGACAATTAATTTAAGAAAACGTGGTGGAAATACTATTAACAAATCTGACATTAAAATGATTCAACAAGTCCCTCCTATTTCAAAAGAAAAAGCTCAAGATATTCTTTTTTTTGCTGGACTTTGTAGATCCCCAATTTCATGCATTTTATAGAAGTTTGGTTGTTGATACCATTACTAACTGCGAAAACGTTCATCGCTATCACGATGAAGATAATGCTTATGATTAAAAAATTCAATTTTTGTTAATTGCATCTTATCTTTAATTTAATTTTTTATTTTATTTACCAACAAATACAACAATGTCTGTGAATTTCTTTAATAAAGTAAAAATGTTGGTTCTTGTTTAATTATTATTGATCAATTTTATTTTCTTTATTGTTGCTTTTTAATAATTATGATGAAATAGAAGGTAGATTGTGCCATTCAGTGAATTCATTGAAAGTAAGTATTATTTTTATCCTTCTACGATTTTGACTTATTTTTGAAAATTTCAATAATTAGTTTTGGAAAAAGGATATAAGTCAATTTATGACAGTCCACTATTTTAATTTTTATTTGGAAAAACAACATAACTCAACTTAAAAAAAATTATTTCAACATACTCATTTAGGAAAAAAGGTATAAGTCGACTTAACTAAATGTTTAAAAAAGTAAAAACGACATAAGTCATATTTTTATCAAAATCAACTATGAATGGACAAAAAAGTAATTATTATTAATTAAAACTAAAATCCTCTAATAATATTAGTTATTTTTGCGTTTCCACTTTGTCCATAAGTTTTGTACTTGATTTGTAATCGGAAGCCAAACATTTAAATTGCTCTCCTGAAAAGTTGCAAAAACTGACTTATGTCGTTATTCCTTGCTGCCACAGACTTATTGGGAGCTACTTGACAGGATCCAAAAACGCGCGATAAAACTCATAGGCGACCGAAACATCGCGAGATCGATTGACTCTCTTAGTCATCGTCGCAATGTCTCCTGTCTTTCGTTATTTTATCGGTATTTCCACTGTAAGTGCTCTAACGAAATAGCCAGTTGCATTCCCCCTCTTCAACATTTCAGCCGTAATACCCGCCATGCAAGGAATGCTTATCAGTTCACCCTCAAGCCTGTATTCGGACGTACAGTGAAGTTCAAAGAATCTTTCCTCAGCCGTACAACACGAATGTGGAATACTCTTCCATGCTCAATTTTTCCTTTACATTATAACCTACAAGCATTCAAAACCAACCTGCATCGGCAACTCTCCTTTTCTTCTAATCCTAATTTCCCTAACGCCCGCGCTGTGTAGCCAATACATGATAAGGGTACCAAAATATCCCTTTAGTGCGCGTAAATTATAAAAAAAAAGAAATCCAGGGAAGTGGGTTTCATTAGGAGTTCCAAGCGTTCTGCAGGGTTGTGGGTCAGTTGGGTAGGCAGGACTTCGCTAATCCTAGCAGTGTTCTTAAGAGTTTCTATAGACTGGCAGTACTCAGCCCCGGCCTGTGACCTTCTAAAATCCGTATGAACGAGAAAATGTACATTTGTCTTTGCGTCTATTTACAAGGTGGCGCAAAAATAACCTTCCGATGTTTATTGGCTGTAATTTAAAAAAAAAATGATGAAATGAACTTTGATTCTTCTTGTGGATTATTTTTATTTGGTCTTTTAATTTTTTTTACATCAAGTCGAGAATATGATGTCATGTAAATGGCCGCCGCCACAGTTGATTGTCATTTGAGCCCTTTTTATGGCATTTTCCATCACTTTGGCCAAAACTTCCGGCGATAGGTCCTCACATTCTTGACGGATATTGTCTTTAAGAGCTGCAAGAGTCTGAGGCTTGTTGACATAAACCCGCGACTTCAAAAAGCCCCACAAAAAGAAGTCTGGAGCGGTCAAATCAGGCGATCTTGCTGGCCAGTGCAAATCGCCAAAACGGGAGATTAGGCGCCCGGGAAATGCATCCTTCAGCATATCGGTTGTGGCACGTGCAGTGTGTGCCGTTGCACCATCCTGTTGGAACCACATGTTTTCCAATCCCAATTCATCAAGTTGCGGCAAAAAGAACTCGTTGATCATTGCTCTGTAGCGCTCACCATTCACAGTATCCGTTTGGCCGCGACCATACAGTGACTTTGAGCGGGTGTAATGGCTCTTCGTGGGTTACACGCGGATTTTCAGTGCCCCAGAAGCGTAAATTTTGCTTATTTACGTACCCGCTAAGATGGAAATGGGCCTCATCACTCATGATTATTTTTGATGAAAAATCATCTTCCTCTTGGTGGTGATTAAGGATGGCTTGAGCGTATGTTAGACGCGATTGGCGGTCAGCAGCTAACAGCTGATGCACCGTCTGGACTTTGTACGGAAACATCTTTAAATCTTGTACCAAAATTCGCTGTAAAGACCGTCGACTGATACCCATTTGCGTGGCACGTCGCCTGGTCGATGTCGACGGCGCTTCAATGACATCTTCGGCTACAGCAGCAATATTCTCTGCAGAACGGCTACTCCGGGGTCTGCCACGCCTGGCAGCATCTCGTGTTGTGCCAGTCTCTTCGAGGCGAGCGGCTAAACGTCGCAGTGTTTCACCAGTAGGCGTTGGACGGGTAGGAAATCTGCGACGAAATTCACGTTGTGCCAAAGTCACCGACCGATTATTGCTCAAATAAATAGTCACCAATATTCCGCGTTCTGGAGCAGTGTAGCGTAACATTGTTTATTAACGTGTATTTCGCATGTGTTTACTACACAAATGTCAAAACAGAACTGACATTAGGGGCCAATCGCAAAATTTATAGCATTTTCTGATAGGAGGATTACTTTTGCGCCACCTTGTATATAGAATATCTTCTATTTTCTATATAAATGACTCGTTATTTGTGCGTGTCCTTTATAGACTCACGAATCACTCGACAGATTTTGATAAAATTTTGTGAGTGTGTTCTTCATAGTGTCTGGATTAACGTTATCAACAACAGGTTTATATACAATTGACAGCGGTGTTAGAAATTAACTAAACGTAGTGCAGAAAGCCTCGCACAAAAAAAATAATAATGGGAAGATGAAAAATAAAACCCCTAGTACGCGTGTTAAATTAAGGATAAAAATGTTCTCTATCTTTTCTTCTGAGATGTTTCTCATATGTTGAAAATGTTTAGAATTCTACTAATTTTTCAGGAGAGTTAATGTTTTAATATTAATGTAAATATTTTTGAGTTCCATTGCGGGCACTCTCGGTAACAAGAAAAAAAAATCACGCCTCTCATTAGACCAAATAGATAAATATTAGGCATTGACGGCATATACAGGGCCTAAAACCGAGCTTCTCCAACCATTTGCTTATGCGAAGTGGAAGTGACCTACAATTTTCAGCCAAATCCGAACGTTGACATTGAGAAGATTCTTATGACAATTGATACTCTTTGATGTTTGTCAGTTTTTCGCAAGAGGTCAGTGGAAAAACAAAATTAAAAGTTTTACTTGGACCGCCGTGATTTAAACCTGAGACTCCTCGATTAATAGTCCAACTCACCAAATGCCATCTCGTATTTGATAGGCCTCTCAATAGTATGCAAATCTCAATAGTACGCAACTCCTATTTTTAAAATCCTCTTTTGATTCTTCCTCCAAAGGACAAAAAAAAACAGACCTTAATATAGACATGTACATACTTGTATCTACCGGCTTCTATATAGGAGTTGTATAGGTCGTTTTTATTCGCCCTTTCGTAAGCTCCCCCATGAAATTTTTGCTTTGTGTAGCCATTTTGTCATTTCCTATTGTCATTGTTGTCCTTTTCGCTGAAAACAGAAACCAAACCACCCCGCAGGCAACAGGATATTCCTCAAACCATTCCGAAAATGTTTCAATTTTATTTTACTGCATCGCAACTTATTTGTAATGAGAGTATAATTTGAAAATTTTCCAAAATGGTTGTCTGTCGTTACGTGGAATCCACCACAAAAACCATCCACACCACACCATCGCCGCTTTATTATTATTATCATATCACTCATATCCTCTTGCCGCCTCGCCGCCCGCTTCAGTGGCAGGACAACCTGTAACAATATTAAATTGTTGAGTGGCTCAATCGCAGCCAGGCAAACACTGAGTTTTGGAAGTCATTGAATGAAATAACAACAAAAGGACGTCTTCGCCACTTGTCTTTCCTTCAGAGGAATATTATTATCTCGAAATATTGTTTGAAAGGACACTACACTGGTTTTGTGTGAGTGTGTTTGTGTGTTTACTCTTTGATCCTTGAGAGGCAGATTGCAGTGCCACGACCACGAGTAACCACGTAAAAGCAAACAAACCATTTTATGGATTAGTTATGACAGTCAGGTGCCCCCGCCCCAGACACCAAAGGCAACTTATTACAATGCGTTCGAAGGACTACAACTTCTGTATGGGTTTAAATACCTTTGGATGATATGCTCATGCATGAAGTAGGTGTCTCTGGTTATTATGTGAAAAGTTGCTTGTCTAATGAAATGTAGGTAAAAGGACATGTGTCTACAGCTGGAAGTTTAGTGTTTCCTCTATCTAGATCCAACCCTAAAGGACTCTTACTTGGCCACTTTGCCAATCGATTGTTAATACATTTTATGTGCGTTTGTTCGTGTATGTTTGTTGGCCTTTTAATGGTGGACTTAGCTGGAAGGATGTACCTATGAATGTATGCGATAGTGACAGCTGAGCGACGTCATTCGTAAATTACTGTAATAAGTGCAATTGAAAGTGACATTCAATTTACTTAGATGGTTAATTGGAACTGTGACGATGGTTGTGCGGGTGGTGGGTGTTTCATTGTTTATATTATTTTAAAAATTTTCTTTAAGCTTGCAGAAAATGAATACGAAATTGATTTCTCTCCGCAGGAGCCGAATGGAAGCTACTAACCGAGGACGAAAAACGTCCATTCATCGATGAAGCCAAGCGACTTCGGTAAGACCTCAAAATTAAACTAGCTCGCATGCGACGTTATCTATCGATTTGCTCTCGCGCTCAATTGTTAAACGTAGACTCTATTTTCAGCGCAATGCATATGAAGGAGCATCCTGATTATAAATATCGTCCCAGACGAAAGCCAAAGGCACTGCGTCGTGACGGTTATCCATATCCAATGCCATATCCTTCAGTGCCAGTGGAGGCACTGCGAGCAGGTAAGTTTGTGCATAAATTTATTCATATCCCGAGTAGTTTTAGAAGACATATCCTTATTTTCCGCAACTGTTCGTAATTATGCAAATGGAAGGGAGCATTTTGAGTTGTGTCGAAAGCCGCCACCTGGGCAGGCCCCCAGAGAGGCAGGGTACAAGAAGTTGTAAAAGGCAAAATACTATAATACCAGCTACCCGCTATGGTATTTTTTGATTTTCGGTTGTTCTTGTTTCTCGTCCTGTGTATGTTTAGTTCTGTATTTTATTGTTGATTTTGTTTCCAGAATGATGGAGACCAAAATGACGAATGATAATTTTAATCCTCGCTCCATGTGTTTATTTTTTTGTGACTGCAAACAGGGTTGATCCCCATAAGGAATACATTACAAGGTTTCATTGTGTACCCGGACCAAACAAGGACATGGTTAGATATTTTGCTGGTTGGGTGCACTACTGTTTAAGTTTTTGTTTTTTCTTAAGTTCATTGTATCGTGATACGGAACAATTCGTCTTATGGCAAATATGCGCTTCTGTCGTTCTGGATATTTTATGCTTAGGTACGCCGCTAGTTTCTCATGCCAGAATATGTTTGGGCTTTGTGACGTCCGTGATTGGGGAATTATTTTATTACAAAATAAAAGGATGTGGTTGGTTCATTTTGTTGGCTCCGTGAAGCGAGATGATAAATTTGCCTTTTTGAATTTAGTGGTTGTATACTAATATTTTAAGTTAAGCTTGACGGATGTAATTAGGAAATGTAACGTTTGGAAACTTCTACTAGCTGGCATATAGATCTGGAATATTATTGTTATTTTTTGCGATTAATTAAAATAAGGAATATACATTTTAAATGGGCTTTCAGAAGAGTGCTTTTGAATAGATGAAACGTCGCATTTCAACGAGTTTTACTAGAGATGTAAGCTCAAATCACTATTTTATTTGATTTTGGAAAAGTTTGTCAGCTGCAGATGCGGTTAAGCCTGTTGCAGTAGCTCGCAAAATTGGAAGGAAAATATTCTATTTTTTTTTGTTTTAAGCGGTTGTTGATGTTTTGCACGAACCCAACAGGCGAACCAGTATGGATGCAGAAAAGCGGGATGGTTATAATCCTATTGTTCAAGATTATAACCTTACCGAATAAGGGAACCGACATTTTGGACTGCTTGACCTTGTTCAGTCTTTCAAACAGAAATAAACATATTCTTGACCTTAATTTTGGAGCTGGGATACCAAAATTCTCTTGGCTGTAGTATATTTGATCGTCAATGTGTTTCGTTGCGTTCCCGCCCAAAAAAATGTACTCTTTTTGGGCTACGTCGTTGTGGTATCTCCTACTTTTGAACTCCTCTCGCAGTTCAGTAGCAAGTTTTTGACAGCAACGTGACTTTGTCCCTAATCCTTTGCTGGTGTGCAGTGTCTTATCGGTGACGCTTTAATTAAAATTCTTAGCTGAGTTATGGAAGTTAAACTAATGAAGTAAAAATACAAAACATTGCCCTGCTGCGGTAATGATGAAGCCTAATGCCTTAAACAGATGTGCAACAAGACTGCACGCACCGCACATGAAACAGATGTGCAGGCATTGTGATGGCTGACCGAAATATCACTGAATGACCAACAGAATAAAATGTTAGGTAATGTCAGAAAATTATACTGGAGGTACAGTAAATTAAGAAAAAAAACTCTTGCAGCAGGAATTGACAAGCAATCTGTCATTTTACATAAAAAAATCGTCTTACTACCTGAGAAAGGTAATCATGTTTTTTATGATGCAAAAGATAATCCTATGTATCAGAGACGGGTACTTTAATGAAACCCAAGAACTTTTTAAAAAAAACTTTGTATATATTGATGTAGGTAATTCATATTTAGAAAAATAAACCCATTCATCAAAAATAAATACTAATTTAAATAATAAAAACAAAAATCTTAGACTCCATTACGAATCAACAAAAAAACATAACTTATATTTTAGAGAAATATTAAAATTGACATTAAGTCTAAATAGGTACCAAATTTGTATTTTTTTGGTTGAAAAAAAGTCTACTACAGTACTACCTCGATAATGTGAACCTCGAAAATGTGTATTATCCAAAAATTTGAACCAGAAAAAGTTTATATTGCATAGGTACTCTAAAATGTGAACTCAAAACCAATTCTTGATACTCGATAATGTGAACTTTTCTTTTTCACAAAAAAACCACCCCTTATTTGGTGTTATTGTTGCAACGCAAGAAGAACAAAACAATTTTATTGCAGTTCTAAAAAAAAAGCTTGAGAAACGCTGTTACAATTTTGCAAAACTTTTGGGCGAAAATATCTGAGTCCGCCATAGCAAACTGTTTTAAAAAAAATCTGCCACGGGATTCGAGTTGGGAAGCTGAGGATTTAATCACACTAAGTCGTCTTCGCGATATAGATGGGGCAGCACATTTTGAAGCAGAACTTCAACAAATTAGAGAACTCCTAAGCTGCTTTGATGCCCCAAACGTATCGATTGAGGACATAAGAACATGTTGGCGGTGATGTTGAACATAGTGGTCATAATGCTGAGTTAGCCCCCGAAGACGAGGAAATTTCTTCAGTGGAAGAAATAATACACAATACAAAAGTTTCCCACTGTCGAGCCATTCAGTGCGCGAATGTTTTGTTAGACTGGACCCAAGTTGCAATTGATAAATCTACGCACAAAAGTATTCGTCAAACTAAAATGACAATTTTTTTCAAAACAAATTAATTTTCTGCAACCTTATGTTATTCGTGGGAACGTATCGGAATCCAGCTTTTTAAAATCCCGCTTGTTCAAAATCCCGATCTATTATAATCCCGCTTTTTAAAATCCCGCCAAATCCCGCTAATCCCGTTTTTTTACAAAACATTCGTAATGGAAGTAGACAAGTGCAGTACTCTCCTAATTTTTGATCTGTGTATGACAGTGCAGAAAAACAATTCCCGAGAAAACAAAATATTGCTGTCGTGGCATCGCAGACTGAATGTTTTGGTTTGGCGAAAAAGTGCTGGCTTGTATAAACTCATTGCAGATTTGAGAAAGGAAGCAATTTTGGTACAAACTAAAATACAAAAATTACGAAATGGACAAGAAAAATTATATAAAAAAAAAGGTGTGAGCCACGCTGCATTCACGGTATAGTTGATGTGTAAACATGTAGGCACAGTTGCGCGTTAGCTACCTAATTTGTTCTAGCTAACGCCATAACTAAGTAACTAACATAGTTAAATTAGCTGCGCTAAAAAAGCAATCGATTTGGTGGTTAGCTGTCATAATGACAACTAATTTTTGCTATTAGCTATTAGTTGCAGGTTGTGTAACTAAGCTCGTTAGGTTGCCAAAGTTAGTTGCGGATGACAACTAAAAGTTGGTTAGTTTTAGCTGTAATAACTAAATCAAATTTTTTTATTTTGCTATAATGGTGATAATTTATTGGGATTTATTGCGTTTAAAATAAAAATTGATTGAATGTCCCTTTTACTTTACATCAGGTTATTTTACAAAGAGGTCCTTGGAGCCACGATAATTGAACCCGAAAAAGGATATTTTCCCAAAATGTCTTTAGAAATGGCACGGTATACTCGTATATGAGTTCAATGTTATTTGAATGAGGGGTGGTAGGAACAACAAACATTTTGGTAAAATATCCTTTTTTCGACTTTTAAGGATATTTTTGTTGTTCCAAAGACCTCTTAGTCAAATAACATTGAACACAGATATACCGTGCGGATTCTAATGACATTTTGGAAAAATATTCTGTTTTCGACTATTAAGGACCTTTTTTGTTGTTGCAAGGACCTCTTAGTCAAATAACATTGGACACAGATATACCGTGTGGATTCTAACGGCATTTTGGGAAAATATCCCTTCTTCGACTTTTAAGGACGTTTTTGTTGTTGCAAGGACCTCTTAGTCAAATAACATTGAACACAGATATACCGTGTGGATTCTAACGGCATTTTGGAAAAATATCCTTTCTTCGACTTTTATGGACCTTTTTTGTTGTTGCAAGGACCTCTTAGTCAAATAACGTTGAACACAGATATACCGTGTGGATTCTAATGGCATTTTGGAAAAATATCCTTTTTTCTTTATATCTTTTAAGGACCTTTTTGTTGTTCCAAGGATCTGTTAGTCAAATAACATTGAACACAATATAATGCGCGGTTTTTTAGGAGTTTTTGAAAAAAATGTTTTTTCGGGCTTGGTTCTCCAAGGACCACTTGGTAAATAACCTTATTACAACTAAAAGTGGCATTCTTAAATCGGTCATCGGTTACCGAAGTACAAATCGATATTTTTCCTCTTACCTTCAACTGATGTACAACAAACTTCAAGCTATACAACCTCAATTATTCAAAACAAATTTACTTCCACACAACTTCCCGGTGTTTCGTAAGGACATAATAATCTCTAAAATTGAACATAATTAAAACTGGAAAATGTATAACGAAATAAATAAAATAAAAAAAAACAACGACACGCGGTTGTTCTCAAACGGTCATTCATCTACGTACTAACCGCGCCAAACGTCGTTTAATTGCGGTGATCTGTCGAGCAGCGATTAACACACGTGGTATGAAAATCTGACGGTGACGGGAAATTGTGACGATGATGGTGACGCTAAAATCTGACGATGATGGTGACGCTAGATATTTCCAACTAGCCCCTACCGAGAAAAATTATATTTACACATCAACGAGAGCAAAAATGTTTACACATTAAAAACTAATGTTATAAAGTCACGCGCTATAAAAAAATTAATGAGAAATAGAAAAAAAGGTGTGCACGCTGCACTCACGGTATAGTTGATGTGTAAACATGTAGGCTCGTCAGTGGTGCATGTGGAAATATCACAGAGGTTGTGGTTTTGATAAACAAGAGATTTGGGTATTGTATTGAAATAAAACCATGATATAGATTCTTTAATGTCAACGACAAAATTTATTTAATGTTTGACCGAACAAATAATTGGTTTGTGAAAGCTGAAGTAGGAGACGTACACCGTCGACTCAAGTGTGTCGATGTACCGGGAAAATATAGCATCGATTGTCGTTTAAGTGACATTCTTAAATCGGCCATCGGTTACCGAAGTACAAATCGATATTTTTCCTCTTACCTTCAACTGATGTACAACAAACTACAAGCTATACAACCTCAATTATTCAAAACAAATATACTTCCACACAACTTTCCGGTGTTTCGTAAGGACATAATAATCTCTAAAATTGAACATACATAATTAATAAAAAAAAAAACAACGACACGCGGTTGTTCTCAAACGGTCAGCCATCTACGTACTAACCACGCCAAACGTCGTTTAATTGCGGTGATCTGTCGAGCAGCGATTAACTCACGTGGTAATGAAAATCTGACGATGACGAAATCTGACGCTGATGGTGACACTAGATATTTCCAACTAGCCCCTACTGAGAAAAAATATATTTACACATCAACGAGAGCAAAAATGTTTACACATTAAAAAATGTGTAAAAAAGGTTTATTGCGTTGCATTGCTTATCATACACTTGAACTAATAAAATAAAAAATGTTGTTAATGGTTTGACGTTTTTTTTGTTCCCTTTTGCAGAATATATGATATTCTTTATATATTTTTTTAAATTATTGAAGATTGTCATATTTATTACTTAAAAATGTATTTTGATATTATTTATTTCTTATTTTGTTACTTCCCCTAAAAATGATAAATGTCAAAATAAACTGCATTTCAAAAAATTAATAAATTAATTTATTTTAATTTTCTCATTATCATTTGATTGTAAAAGCGGGATAATAAGAAACGAGATTATAAAAAACGGGATTATAAGAGACGGGATTTTAAAAGACGGGATTTTAAAAAAGCGGGATTATAAAAAGCGGGATTTTAAGAATCGGGATTATAAAAAGCGGGATATCGAACCCAACCCTTTATTCCAGTTTTGTTTTCTTTATTTTGCTTGCTGTGAAGTATTTATTTATTTAGTTTTTACGTTTTTAGGCTATTAAATTATTATTTAAATAATATTAACATCGTTTAATAATTATGACTTTGTTTTCTTTCTTTTCCTTTTCAATAATCAAGTTACAGGTCATTTCAAGAAGCATGAAATATAACAAATTTGTTAGTATCCAGAAATGTGAACCCTCGAAAATGTGAACTGCCCATGTTTTAAGTAGTTCACATTATCGAGGTAGTACTGTAATAAGTCTTAGTAATTTTAAATCACATAAGATTAAATTATATTTAAGAATGACACACGTCTTCCAGAACTACGGCATAGCTATAACGTGCGTTACCACAGGTACTAACTGTCATGTATGGTCCGTTCTTTATTTATGTAAACCTATTGTTAAGACATGTAACATATTGTGAATTGCGTATTAAACTAGCTGTTGAAGAATCCGGTTGTTTCATTATTTAACATTGGCGACGAGGATTAAAAAAAAAAACCTCACACGTGAAATTAAAGTGGTAAAGTTGAGTGATCACTTTGTATAAAATATCGAACAATTTAGTAAGATGGTATTAATTGGATCCATCGAACAATTCAGTATCGGAGATGATTTCGACGAATACTTGGAAAGGATGGAGCAACTGTTCCAAATAAATGAAATCAAAGAAGATCGCAAAGTTGCGTTATTTGTAACCTTGGTTGGTCCAGATGCATATAAACGGATAAAGTCTGTACTTTTGCCAGAAAAGCCGACGTCCAAAGCATATAAGGAATTAATTGCAGCAATCAAACCAAATTTTGCGCCCACGAGAAATCTAATCGCTGACAGGTTCAAATTCTACACGTGCTCACAAAAACAAGGGCAAACTATTGAGGAGTACATTTTCAATCTTAAATTGTTGGCTGCAAATTGCGTTAATGCATTTTTGCATGAAGCACTGCGTGATCGATTAGTTAGTGGTGTAAGAAATGAAAAACTCCAAACCAAATTATTGTCAACCAAAGACCTAGTGTGGGACACAGCATGTGATATCGCGCAGTCATTTGAACTTGTCAACAGAGAGCAGAGAAACATGAATTCATCCTACGAAATCAACAAATTGTACGCGAAGCACAGTGCAGGAAGCAGCAATTTGCCTAAATGCAATAAGTGTACTACGAAGCATACAAAAGGTAATTGTCCCGCTCGGGAGTGGATTTGCTTCAGTTGCAGTCGAAAAGGACATTCTGCGAAAGCATGTTTCTTCAAACAAACGGCACAGCAAAACAGGACAAAAAAACAACAGCAGCAGGTACGACCAGAAAGCGCATGTAAACGAGTTGAAGCTAGGGACGCTGCATTGGATGAACAGCAGTGGTCAACCATTGAGCAGATACGTCAACATCGAGGGGCAAATCATCAATAAGGAGATCAATACGGGGGCAGTGGTGTCTGTGATATCAAAATTTGATTATTTAGTTTTTTTCCCAAATGCATGTTTACAAACTGGAACTGCGATTACTGCAAGAAAGACCAACTGGGGTCGATGAATATAATTTGAATTATTTTGGAATGGGTGAATTTTTTACAATAAATATAAAGGAAATAGAAATTGCTACGGGAAAATATTTGACACTGGTTAGAGTAATGGGGTACACAAAGGAAGGGTGGTTAAACTTTAACTGTAAAAATGAAAACAATTTAGCACTTTTATAGAGTTAGGAGATCCATTAGCATGAAGGAAAACTGTTTATTCTATGGAGACAGAGTTGTAGTCCCTAAAAATTTTCAGGAGAAAGTCCTAAATATTTTGCATGATCAGCATGTGGGAATTATTCGGATGGAATTATTGGCTAGAGATAGTGTTTGGTGGCCAGCCATAGACAAACAAATTGAAAGTTTTGTGAAAAATTGTGGGGCATGTCAAAAAGGTCAAAGTAGAACAAAAGAATGTCCAAATTTTACATGGAACAAAACAACTTTCCCTTTCGAACGCATGCATAATTCTTTCGATTTTGTGCCTAATCAAAAGGTTTTGTACTTGAATCCAGAAAAATGTTATGCAAACTGGAGACCAGCAGTAATAGTAACGCGAAAGAGTAATTTGCTTTACATAATTGAATTTAATGGCAGACGGAAAGGTGTTCATAGAAATCAATTAAAGAAGTATGAAATTGATACATATATTCCGAAACAAAATGTAAATAATAAAAGTAATAATGACAAGGAAGTTGAAAATATTGTAAAAGGGGGTGAAAGCGGGAGTTTAACTTTTCAAAAGGAAGAAGACGAAGAGAAAGAGATAAAAGAGGAAAAGAGATTAAAGATAAAGAAGAGTTTTGAAGAGTCTTTACGGAAATATATGTATAGAGTCTAAGTTATGAGTATACAAAAAAAAAAACAAAAAAAAAAAAAAAAGGAGGTGATGCCATGTATAAAGGGTGATTTTTTTAAGGTTAGGATTTTCATGCATTAGTATTTGACAGATCACGCGGGATTTTAGACATGGTGTCAAAGAGAAAGATGCTCAGTATGCTTTGACATTTCATCATGAATAGACTTACTAACGAGCAACGCTTGAATTTTCAGTGAATGGGCCCTAGAAAAGTTGGCAGAAAATCCGCTTTTTTATCGACAAATTTTGTTCAGCGATGAGGCTCATTTCTGGTTGAATGGCTACGTAAATAAGCACAATTGCGGCATTTGGAGTGAAGAGCAACCAGAAGCCGTTCAAGAACTGCCCATGCATCCCAAAAAATGCACTGTTTGGTGTGGTTTGTACGCTGGTGGAATCATTGGACCGTATTTTTTCAAAGATGCTGTTGGACGCAACGTTACGGTGAATGGCGATCGCTATCGTTCAATGCTAACAAACTTCTTGTTGCCAAAAATGGAAGAACTGAACTTGGTTGACATGTGGTTTCAACAAGATGGCGCTACATGCCACACAGCTCGCGATTCTATGGCCATTTTGAGGGAAAACTTCGGAGAACAATTCATCTCAAGGAATGGACCGGTAAGTTGGCCACCAAGATCATGCGATTTGACGCCTTTAGACTATTTTTTGTGGGGCTACGTCAAGTCTAAAGTCTACACAAATAAGCCAGCAACTATTCCAGCTTTGGAAGACAACATTTCCGAAGAAATTCGGGCTATTCCGGCCGAAATGCTCGAAAAAGTTACCCAAAATTGGACTTTCCGAATGGACCACCTAAGACGCAGCCGCGGTCAACATTTAAATGAAATTATCTTCAAAAAGTAAATGTCATGGACCAATCTAACGTTTCAAATAAAGAATCGATGAGATTTTGCAAATTTTATGCGTTTTTTTTTTAAAAAAAGTTCTCAAGCTCTTAAAAAATCACCCTTTACATATTTAAGTAAAGCTAAACTACGAAGTAAAGTTCTTGCATAGTATATTTTATACATAGTTAACGGATGTATGGTCCGTTCTTTATTTATGTAAACCTATTGTTAAGATATGCAACATATTGTGAATTGCGTATTAAACTATCTGTTGAAGAATCCGGTTGTTTCATTATTTAACACTAACCATCACGCCACGACCGTAATGCGCAAGCTCCAACTACCGACTGAATTAGTTTAAGCAACCACCTCGATGCGGCTTACAGTTTATAGGATATAACAATTTATTCGCGCGCCATACGCGTGTCGCAGACGTAGATTATCTGTGTACGGCTAATTTGTGCAAGCTATAACGAAATCCATTCTCCCAATATCCGCGTCAGTGCCGATCGTGCTCCTTCGTTTTATAGTGTTTTTTTTTTCTGTTAATAGACACAAGGAAAGGCTACAGTCCGCTTGGGCTATCTGTTGGATACCCTATTCCTATTCCTATTATCCCTTATGAAGTGGGCGTGGCAAAAATCTAAATATGGGTGAATTGTTGAGAACGATCTACCTACATATTTTGATATGCAAAAAAAAATTACATTCATACGTTGCGAAAATAGGGACTTTCGTTTGCAATGATTTCTTCAATAAAACGGTCCTTTTCAAAAAGGGGGCGTGGCAGTGGGCGGATAATAAAAATATTTAAACAAATGCATTCAGAGCTCCTAAGGAGTATGTATTCCAAAGCGTCCTAGTTCAAACCTCTTTTTTTCGATAAAACGGTTTCTTAAAACTGTGGGCGTGTGACAGTGGGTGAATTTTGAAAATCTTAACACACTAACATTTCGGGCCCCGAAAAACAATGTACTAAAAATGTCAGCGTTCTAACACAAAATTAAATCATCCGAGGCATCAAGGCTTAGAAAAATCCTCTCAACCAACCCAGTTATGCCTAGCTTTTAGAAGAACGCAGACGGCTCCTGGACCACTTCTAGCGAAGGCTTAATCTGCTACTGGATACACATTTCCCAGATAGATCCCACGTTATTAGCAATGCAAACCGAAACAGGTCAATTGCACTAACAACTAACTACACAGGCCTGATTACTAGGGACAAACTGCTGTGGGCGATATACAGCTTCAAACCATATAAATCCGCGTGGCCAGATGGCATTATACCAGCAGAGCTTCAAAACACCTCGGATATCATCTTGCCTATGCTTGCGATAATTCTGATAAGCTGCATGGAGCTGCTCTATATTTCGCTGTTATGGAGAAAAGTTAAAGTAGTTTTTATACCCAAAGCCTGTAAATGCTCCCATGTAAATCCTAAGGATCTCAGACCCATGAGCCTATCATCATTCCTTCTAAAAATGTTAGAAAGGCTCATTGATATCCATCTAGGCAATAACATTGATATAAGACTCCTGTCTACGGCTCAACATGCACATTGCAAAGGCAAATCTGTTGAAACAGCCTTACATACGTTAGTACATTCAATCGAATATTCCCTTTACCATAAAAAATACACCATGGTTGCATTCCTGGATATTGAAGGCGCTTTTAACAACGTCAATACATCCGCCATCGCAAATGCACTGTCAGCTCTGAAGGTAGATGACTCACTTGGTGAGCGAATTAATCTACTACTCACAAGCCGGATTATAAACTCTAAACTGGGTGTGACATCTGCCAGAAGATCTGTCAGTAGAGAAACCCCACAAGGCGGAGTCCTATCCCCCTTCTTCTCTAACTTAGTGGTGTACGAGCTGATGATGTGCCTGGAAAGGGAGGGCTGCAGGGTGATTGCCTATGCAGACGACGCGACGTTGCAATTACCGCCTCAGGAAGCACATAAACAAGAAAGAACTCCTCCAAAACGCTCTTAACAAGCTAACGACATGGGCAGATCGTTGTGGGTTAGGTGTTAACCCCTACAAAACCGACCTTGTTCTATTCACTAGGAAATATAAAATTGCAACATTGATCCCCCTCAATCAGGGGCACAAGCTTAGTCTTCTCTAATGAAGCTAAATACTTGGGCCTCATTCTGGATAAAAAGCTTAGCAGGAAACCTAACATACAAGAAAGAGTTCATAAAGCTACGGTAGCACTCTTCTCTTGCAAAAAAAATAACCATAGGTAATAAATGGAGCCTTCAACCCCGCATTATCAACCGGCTATACATCTCGATAATAAGACCGATACTTATGTACGTGGGGTGGTCGTTTGGTGGCCTGAAGTCCAACGATCAGCGTGTCTCTGCATGAGCGGTGCACTGCGCACTACTCCCTCTGCTGTAATGGACATTCTGTTTCACCTGACACCCCTTGACATCTTTATTAAGCAAGCGGCTGCTAGTGCGGCTGTCCGCCTTAAAACAACGTTCCAGTGGCCACTCCTCTTTCTCAAAAAAAAAATTAGAATCGCCCTAGCAACAAAGACTACACAACCCTCAGCCCCGTTTTGACCCCGTGTCGATGGATCCCAAACCGACGAGGGAGTTGGTGGAGGTGTGTTCTCTGACAGGCTGTACCTCAGCCCCTCTTTTCGTCTCCCTAATCACTTCAGCGTGTTCCAGGCGGAAATCATGGCGATCAAAGAAGTCCTATCGTGGCGGAAGAGGAACTTGATATCCGCTATAAAAAAAAATAAATAAATATTAGGCATTAACGGCCCATAGAGGGCCTAAAACCTAGCTTCTCCAACCACTTTCTTTGCGAAGTGGAAGGGACCTACAATTTTAAGCCGAATCCGAACGGCAAATTTGAGAAGCTTCTCATGACAATTGATACTCTTGGATGTTTGTCAGACGTGCGCAAGAGATGATATCCGCTACGGACATCCGAATCTTCGCAGATAGCCAAGCTGCGCTAAAATCTCTGCATTCCGTCTCCACAAACTGCATCGTAATCCTAGACTGCCGATCTTCTCTCGTGGAGATGGCGGAGCAATTCAACATTCACCTATGATGGGTACCGGGACACAGAGATATTCCAGTGAATGGTAGGTCCGATGAACTCGCCAGAAAAGGAACCATACTGCCCCTTCTACCTGACAAAGGTCCCTTAGGCATTCCAATTGCTACATGCAAACTCATGTTTATGAAGGAGGCCATTGAGAGAACTAACCTTAGGTGGACAGGTGGAAACACTTGTCTAGTGACAAAATAGATTTATCCAAAGCTGGATCTGAAACGCTGTAAGTGTTAAATATCTCTAAACAGACTGCACATGGGTGATAATCACCGTATGCGGTCTCATAGGCAAGCATGCAACAAGGCTTGGCGTCTATACAAATGACTTCTGCAGAAGCTGCTTGGACGAGGAAAAGGAGGAGACTAGTCTCCATCTTCTCTGCACATGCCCTGCTCTCTCTCAAAGGCGAAAACTCCATTTAGGATCTTTCTTTTACAATGATCTCAATGATCTCATAAACATCGACATTAAAAGTATTTCAAGCTTTATCAAAAGCTATGACTGGTTCAACGAGTAGGAAGACGATATGGTATCACAACGGACCTTTTATTTTTTATTTAATTACAATGCTTAAGGGAATTTAAAGAATATTCATACAAGAAAAAAAAAAAACAAATAAACGATTTCATTCTTTATTTTGAATAACTGCGGCGAGACGCTTAGGTATACTAGAAACCAGATTTTTTAATATGTGGTCTGGAATTTGGTCATCTTCATTTTGGAGTCTTTCGCAAGAAGATGGTAAGCTGCGACGCATACCGAACGAAATCATCGATATGCGTCGACTGCGGTGGCTATTCCAATGCATCAACATTATTGTCTGATGTTGCGTTTTCTTAGGCCTTAGTCAGCTTTACTTTAAAGTTCGAATGGTTCAAGTGAGGGCACTACGAATGCAAACGTCGTTGCAATGTAGGTATTCAAGAACCTTTTTCTGCCTCACTGGTGTAAAGTATTCTGATGAGGGAAAACCTACACCAAATTCCTTACCTTCGGTGAGTTCTTTGACTTTCGATGAAAAGAATTCCATGTTAGATAATTGGATATTCCCTGCCACACCTTTTATATCTACCTTCAACTTGAAGAATATGCATCTCATTGACTTCGCTCACGGACGTTTGCCCAATTTCATTGTTCAACAAGTTTTTAGGCCTTCCATCCAACTTAAAACAAAAATTTCTCTAAATCATACCTCATTCAAAAAAATTTAAGCCAACTCATAATAATTACAAAATTTGTGTGTTTTTATTCACTTACAGGTATTACACCGGGATACTTTGCTCCCGGTCCAGCAGCATATCACTTAGGAAGTCATCTCTCGCAGTCGAATCCGCCAACATCACAGGTAAGCCAAAGAAACAGACATACGCCCCCGATTCCATGGACTTCAATCAAAAATGTTGAAGAGCACAGTAATTACGACACTTTGCTGTCGAACAAGATTGCTTAATAACTGCTCCCACCACCCTGGAGAACGAAACCAAACAAAATCATCCCTGACGCCACGATGAAAGCCGTGTAGGCGGCTTCAGGCAGACAGATTATAATAATTTCTCAAAATGCGAAAGGAATTCCATCTCTATTCATATCCAGATGAATCGGTAATTGCAGTGTTCCTATTCGAATGGCATGGCAAGACAGTAGCCGGCACCGGCCTCCCTCTCGTTATCTTGCGCTCGCTGGTCAATTATTTTAAAACGTTTCCATCATCATCATTTCAACACCTTGTTTGTTTTTTGAGGTTTTGTGCGTCCGTTTACCCCGAATAAGAGCAATAATTGCATATGGCAATGGTTTCGTTTCGGGAGCACCTGCAGAGGCAAACTACAATGGTTAAAATGTTCTTAAAAAATGCGGAAGAGTTCGGAAATGTGCTTGCTTGTTTGTTTGTTTGCGGCGCATTTAATTCAATAGAACATTGTTACGTTTTCATTGTGTTTGATGCTTATCGATTGATTTGAGGGAAACACCCCGTTCTACTGTATAATTTTCCAATTAAACGCGCGTTTAAGGAGAAAGGATTGTGCTGGGTTAGAATGTGGGAATTTCGAAAATGGGAACAGTTTTTGTTTCTTCAACTGAAAACTGCAGTGTCATTCAGATGTTGAATCTATTTTGGAAGGCAGTTTGAGTACACTTGATCAGTTAGACGCATTGTCGAGAGCTTATGACCTATTAGTCGCAATCGATGATGCCTGTGTTTCCAATCACACGATGGGAACAGAGTTTATTAGTGAAAACTTGTAGGCAAGCCCAATGGAATACCTTAACCAAGAGTCTATTGAAAAGGCGATTCAAGCTCACCCTAATCAATTACCGACGTTGAAGACAAACTAAACCTGCTGACAGCATCCACCCACCTCTGCCTGCGTATAATAAATACATAGGTGGACGTGTTGAACGGTTTGATCCACATAGAAATGCTATAATTAAGGGATGAATCTGCAACTTCGAGTTCAACTGGCACTCCTAAGTGGGGTGTTATTTGTAACGGTGTGTGTTGCAAGCTCCATTCTGTGGCTGCGGTTACCGTTTGCTTTTCCTTACTTTATTCAATTTGCTTTTGTGTTATTTATACCAAGAACTGTAATTAAATTCACTTGAAGACGGAATTAATATTAAATGATGTTTGACTGATGGAGGAATCCGATTTTGCTTATATTCTTTGTGATTGTCCAGGCCTAGCTTGCGGAGTTGAGCTTTTTGCCATGGTAATTTTGAACATATCAACGTCAGAAGCCTTAGGGCAAAGTGAAAAGGCACTAATAGTCGTCCACTATCCAGTCGTCTGGCACTTTAATCCATGTTCAGCTTTCAACACAGCTAAGAGGTTCCTAAAGTTAGGTTAGGTTAGGTAAGGTGGCTGCGAGGGCGTGAGCCCTGGCACACTTAGACCACAATTTCGGTCCATTGTGATACCACAAAAAAGAAGGGGGGGGGGGGGAGGGTGTTCTGCCAGTCGTCGCTCGGCCTAGAGATAGTAGTTGTAGGGTGGGAGATACTCCTAAAGGGGTCAGGGTATGCAGCCTGGCTGTAGTTCGAATAGGTTGCGATGTGTTCAGAGTGACTAGTGCGGTGGCGACTCCCGCCCGACTTCCGAACCATGGGTTGGGATGAGGTGATTGATGCAATCAAACCTTGGCCCGATCCCATATCACTGCGCAGCTTAGGGAAAGCTGCTGCTTCCTGATCCCCGGGAAGGAAGAGTCTCTTGAGATGACTGTTACAATCGAACCTCAAACTGCTCTTTATTCTCTTTGCAGGTAATACCGCGCCGGGGAGACTGATTCAATCGAGTCCCGAGCAAGCTATTACATACCATGGACAATCGACCCGATCGGAATGTATCGGCTGCTCAGTCGAGTTGTTGGTTTCAAAGCTATGCTAGAGAGAGTGACTGAAATGGTCGAACCCTGAGTGTTAGACGCATCGCGGGAGAGAGTGGGGGGCAGCTTGGGGCGACTGTTGCAGTACGAACCCCAAGCTACACCACTCTCGCTGTGCTCTCTTTACTTCCTTTTTGTAGTTTTTAAGACTGTCTTTATAGCTGTCCTAGTCAACTGGGTTTCTGGAAGACTTGGCCTTGTTGAACTTACTCCTGCTATCTCTGCACAGAGAAGCTACAGTGGAGGTCCACCACGGGGGTTTACCTCCTTCTTTGTGTCTGCTGGTGGGGAAGGCCTTGTTCATAGCAGATGTTACTGCGTTAACCATTGTGTCCCCATCCTCTGATTCAGAGGACAGTTCTCCACTGTTTTGCTCTTTAGGGAGCGGTTCTTGTGACGAAACAACCCCCGATACAGAGAGTTGTTCGACTACCTTGTTTTCTGGGATTATAGCAGTGTCTGTTTCCGGAGAAGAACTTTCTGCCTCTAAGCCAAGACTACTTAGCGAGGATACCATGCATGCGAGTAATCTCTTGTCCTTTTCATGGATCTTTAGAACCAGGGTGTCCATGCCGTAGACGATTTTTAACCCCTTTTCGTTAAGGAGTTCAACTGACTCCTGGTTGAGGAGGAAGGATATGAGTCTACCGCTCTCCCGGTTCATCTGCCTTTATGATCCTCCAATTCTCGGTTGGAAGATCCCGGTTTTGTCTCTTAATAAGCCGAAGAATCTCATCCGGCTTATTTGGTCCTAGGGGTACCCAAGTGCGAGCTCTTGTGCGGACCGGAATGTCGATCCAGTGAGCGACACTCAGCTTAGCATTGACCCAGAGGTTCGATAGTCTTGGGATCGCTGCCTTTAAATAATCTACCGATATCTGGTCGGAGCATCTCACCAATTTGGCGCTCATTATAAATTTTGAGTCCCACGAGTAAGCCGGTGAGAAAACGTCCACCCCAGCATTGCCGGTTCTACTGGGGTAAGGCTGAATACGACAGTCCCTGACAAGGCACCTGAAGGAGCTTGTTAACGGTTAATAATACCATAAAACTTTCATCCCTGGGCACGGTTTACACTACGCTTGCTCCACCACTAGAATTGGCTTGACTACTCTTTATCTTCGGATCCCTCCTCCGGAGACCTTACAGCATGGGAAGCCGTACTGCAATTGCTCTCCGGTATCAACGGGGTTTTACTAAGCATCTCCACGACGGCAAGGTAAGTTGTCGAAGAAGATGTGCTAAGGACCATTGAAGCAACCTTAGCAATTGTTCCGTAACCCGAAGTCTTTGGCCTTCAATCGATGATAAGAGACCAAAAAACCTTAGTACCATTTGACAGAAACCAAATCCGTGTGATCGTTGTGATTTTAACCGAACACGGCATCACCCGAAACTTTGCTAAAAGGATAGGTTAGGTTAGGGAGAGAGGTTTGTATGCACATTGTGCAAGTATCACCCAGAAGCTAAAAGAGGAAAATTGTGAATGGCTGCATGAAATTCGGACCAAAGGTTAGGTTAGGTTAGTTTGCGGCGGCTGTCAGATAACGTCAACACACTTACACCAACGTGAGGTTTATTGTGATACCACATGGGTCTAGGAGAGTTTCTCCTTCTATTCGTAAAACCCTTTAGAGCTTCTAAGGAAGGGTGATAGACTTCTAACATCAGTGTTAGCCAAGTCGCTTAGATCATAAAGTAAGAGGGCTCATAGATAGATATTTCGTCCATGGGAGAGAGCAGGTCATGTATTTATAAGAATGTGAAGTTTCCTCATCCTTCTCGTTTGAATATATGCCTGGTATTAATGCGTATGCTTGCCTATGAGACACTGCCCTGTTATGACACCTACAGTAGAGCTAATAATGTCGGGTCGGTTTGGTGAAATAAAACGCTTGAAGCGTCGCGGGACCAGCTTTGGGCAGATATGCTCTGTCGCTAGACATGTCGTGCCACTTTTCCACTTTAGGTTTTCCTCCCGATTGCCCCAACGATCTGCCATCTCGTAAGCTTGCAACGAGCGTTTTGCAGAAGTTCCTATAAAGTATTGAGGTGCTGGCCAGAGACGCCAATAATAACATCATCCGCGTAGACAACTTACCTGCAGTCCTCCGCTTAAAGGCATATCAGTAGTTCATTTACCACAAAGTATCGCCTTGCTTTGTACCTCTACTACAAATCCTCCTGGCAAATGCGACATCCAATTTTGAGTTGATTATCTGGGAGCACAAAATTGATCAACTCGCCAAGCAAGGTATCCAGATTCAGTTCTGTGTTCGGGAGGGAGTGTTCGATGATGCCTACCAAAGAGTGAAAATGCGGTATCCAAAGACTTGCTTTTGCAGTACGTATGTTGAGCCGCCAACGACCTTGCCACGTCGAATCAATCGGTTCTCGTTCGATCACCGCAATTAAACGACGTAGGGCGTGGTTAGTACTTAGATGGGGGACCACTTGGGAATGAATACCGCGTGTTGTTGGCACCTCTTGCGAACGTCTGACAAACATCCAAAGGTATCAAATTGTCATGAGAAAGCTTTTCAAATTTGCCGTTCGGATTAGGCGTAACACTGTAGGTCCCCTCCACTTCGCATGAAAGTGGTTGGAGAAGCTAGGTTCAGGCCCTATATGTATGTTGAGCCGCAGACAGAAGTTGCGCATCTATGTTGGTGCGAAGATGGATATCAAACAACCTCTCTCGCGATCTTATGAGGAATGTTAATAGACTAATAGGTCTAATAGTCTTTTGGACTAACATAGTAAAATTGCCAGCCTTGACGCAGGATGATATCCGGAGACATTTGTAGTTCGGCAGGTATATGCCCTCTGGTCCTGCGCATGTTGCAAATCCCAAAGTAATCAGAGTGTGAGATTTGGTTGGCTGTGCTTGAAACCTGTTTAGGTTTCTACCTACAAACTTACTATCAAGTAGCAGATTGAGCGATTCCTCCCTAGATGTCGTGCAAGAGCCTTCTGCTTTCTTTAGACCGCTAAGCATAGTTGGATTTTAAGTCAGAATTTGCCTTAGCCTTGATGCCTCCGCGGATTTTTCGAACGGTTCGCCAAAACTCTCCAACTCGATATCATATTGTTGATGGTGTCGGAGACAAGAGTGATGTCTAAGACTTCTTGTTGATTATGAAGGTAGATTCATTGCCTATGTTGCACATGCTGAGGTTGTGTGTCAGTGCTGCCCCATACGGTGTGATGGGCGTCAGTGTCGCAAGCGATAATGAGTACAGCTTCCAGGCTGTCTGCTTCCACTATCAATCTCTCCAGGTTATTAACAAGGAATGGTCCCAAGTTATCATGGGCAAGATACAACTAACCAGTATTTGCAGCCAGGAGTATCCAGTTTGGCAGCAGTTATATCCCGATCGCTGAAATAAGGAAGCAAATAAGCATTAAGACCACTCTTTACTAATATGCAAGACCTAGGTTTACCTTTGTCGGACAAATATAATGGGTAGTGTCTAGGGGTCTTTAGTCGTCGAACCAAATTATTAACAACCCGAACCTCTCCGGTAATTGACAGACAGAGAATGAGACAGAGAATGAGGGCGGCCGAAGGCTTAATGGAGTGTTGGAGCTTAATATGTACCAAATGTAGTATTTCTGATACAATCTTGTAGAGAAGGAGAAGAGTAGGTATAATTCAGGTCTTCCAATTCAGAGGACGAGCTAAAAAGCTCGACTTCACTCAGAAGAACTTTGTTAGGGAAGTCGTCAGCCTTCATATCCGACAGACGTTGTGAGGGCCTCATAAGGCTTGGGGTTCTCATCCTCCAAGGAGGGGGATGGGTGACTAATGCATCTGCGATATCGAGTGCAGATTTAGGGCGATAAGGAGGTGGCTTATCAGCATCCAACTCATTCTTCTTGTTCACTCTCAGATAAATTTTGTTTCATAAACACCGAATTACACCCTTGTTCGCTGGCAGGCAGGGCCGGCTCCAGCCAAACAAGCGCCCTGTGCAAGATTTACAGAAAGCGCCCTATTTTGAGTTAGATTCTCCTTGAAGTTGCAATATTGCAAGTGTTGTGAGTTAATGTGCAAAAATTCAGCACAGCTGTGATGGATGTTGCTATTTTGGGCTTATTTGAACAAGTTTTTTGTTTTAAATGCAAATAGCAGTATCCGCGCAAGGTAACATTATTTTTTCTTACTCCTAGCAATGCGCCCCGGAATTTGGCGCCCTGTGTATTTGCACATCTTGCACATATGGTTGGGCCGGCCCTGCTGCCACGGAGTGCACCCTTTTGGTCGTCCAGTTTCGCGACCTTCGAGTTGTAAGTTGGAAGGACCCATCAGAGGACTTAGTCGGATGACTTCCATTATACCTTCCGGGAAGTGGGGTTAGCCGGGGACCCTAAGGCTGTCATCTTTTGTTTTAATTGTGATGGATTACACTTCGCCCACAGAAGTTTTTTGTATCTATTTAAAGAGCTGCGACTTGGTCTTTTGGGTTAGGAGTTGGAAACCCATTTCCTTTGCCGAACCAGGATTATTATTTGACGGATATTCCTTTTTGTGAACTTAATGCCAATCCTGATGAAAGCTCACTACCTAACTACCTTAACTTTGTCACTATCAACAGTGACGCTTTGGGCATTCTTGGTTTAGTACCAGACTTTGTTGGCTTTAGCACCAACAAATGCTGCCTGCTGATGACCGATATCGATAAGTAAATATAAGAGACTTTAAGTTGTTTGCTCTCTTTGGATGTTTGCCTCTTGCGGCTTCATCCCTGAACCAAATACTACATACAAGGGTCATCAATTCCCAGGTTGCACTCCCATTGACCAGGAACTATGATTTTTAAAAATAATTGTAATAACAATTATTTAACTGTCAAACAAAGTGTTTCGAACCGCAACGAATGTGTGGCATACAGAAACCTACTTAGATTCGTCCTCATAGCAATGCAAGATGAAATGTGCCAACTCATCCACAATTATCCCGAATTGAATGTGTTCCAAGCAGGTTTACAACAACGATTTTCCCACTCAATATCACAATTAATTTACAGGACGTTAGGGACGATGATTTGAAGTTTGTGTTACGCCTGTTACCTTGTTTACATTGACACACTCCAATAGGGTAGATTTGAGTGATAATGTGACAGGGGTGGATATTTACAAATCAATTATCCAATTTACTCTGCTACATCGTATCATATTTTCTAACCAATATTTTGTTTCCTTCCAGACATCGATAGGCAGCCAAATGGATGTCCCCAAATTCGCCTTGGATCGCAGCTCGTACCTAAGCTCAGCGGCAGCCGCCGGTAGCTTGTATGATTCGTCAAAAGCCGCACAAGCCAGCGCCGCCTACAGTGCGTACTTAGATCCAACCGTCCTTACAAAGGCGTACTTCGATTCAAAGATGTATCAAGATCGTGCAGCGAATTATGCCTTTGATATTTCAAAAATCTACGGTGCCCAACAGCAACAGCATGCTGCTGTCGCCCATCAGCAACAGCAGCAGCATCAGCACTTATTAAACGGTCTCAGCATTGGCGGCGGCAGCATTAACAACAATAATACAAATAACAACAGTTTAGACGAAAGAGATGCAACCCCTCACCTGGACAGTTCCGGTGACAAGTCACAACTCAATTCTCCCAATGATAGTCAGATTGATTATTCGGGGTATTCGCAATATGCCCAGGCGGCAGCTGGAGTGGTTGGCTCGGCCGCTGCTGGTGGTGGCGGTGGTGGGGGTGATTTCCGAAGACCGCTAACTGTTATCTTTTGACCAGAAAAATTTCACAATTAATATGAAAAGATATTTATGCCACGGCAAAGTGAATATTATTGTAGTATTATGCAGATAAGTATTTAAATTGTAAAATGTTGAATTTTCAGTTACCACTTCCTACGTATGTCGAGGATATTATCGATCAGTTGATTAGTGGCAAAAGATAGTTTATTTAAAATAAAATTGTTAATTAAAAATGTTTTTCGTTTACAAACAATTTAACATAATTGTATTTGATAAAAAAAAAAACTAACTTTATTTGACAGTTGTAAATTTACAAAATTTATGGTATTTATAAAACTACGTAGGTATTTGTTAAAATGTAAAATTTGTAATTTTATTTATTTTATGCTTTTTAACAGAAATCTCATAAATGAGGACTTGGACATTTTAATTGATAAGCTTTATTTATGCGCGTTGAGGTTCTTCAATTGTCGATTTTGGTGCAAAGTATGTCGAACAATTTATTGATTACTTGTCGTCAGCATTCTTCCCTGTGAGTAGGTTGCCTCCAGTTGAGCGTAGGTACACATCCTCTCAGAGACGATTTAGTACTTAACTTTTCAAAAGTTTCGATGAAGTGGTAGTTAGTTACTGTATTCACCAAAAACCTCTACAATTGAGGTTTTCGATGGTCAATACTTTGGACAGCGACTGAGTGGTACCAGGTACCATGTTAAAGTTCCCCTAGTGTACCAGCTCTTGCAAAAGTATGACATACCTCCAAGAGTATACATCGGCATGAGAAGCGTCTCGAAAAATGTTCCTTTCTCAATCAGCTTCAATCTGCCTATCCATTCGAGAAAAAAATATAGCTACGCACATACAATTGTTTGATAAGCTAGGTTTTAGGCCCTGTATTAGCCGTTAATGCCTAATAATTTGTTTTTTAACCTGGCAATGAAAGTGTCATCGCAACTTCATTCTTAAAAAAGACCATTTCAAAATTTGGAAGCGGCCAAATGACCTAATTTGTTTGCCATGCTCGAGTTTATATGCGATATAACTTCATCAACACTTTTCGGTTTATCTGGCTGAATTGTAGGCTCTAGATTTACAGTAAGTCTAAATTTGCTTTACAAACTTTTATCACTATTAGCACAAATTGTTTTAGTGAATAATCGTCGCCCGGGCAGAGACGCGCTAAGAATATCACTTCAGCGCTCCAAAAACAGGGCTCATTGTAAAAGACGACTAAGGGATCAAATCACATCTAGGTAATTAAACAATTCATGTGACCCTAGCGACACATTTGACATCTTGAAACGGTCCCACAAGTGTGTATACAAGTCCGTGAGTTATTGACCCGAATGTGTCAAAATGGTTACAAAAAAAAAGAGGCAGGCCTAAGCACGTCTGTATCACACAATCGCAAAAGCACTAGCATTTGATTAGCCTCAGTGATGAAGTTATCCGAAAACAGGGGGCATGCAAATATTCGTTGAGGTCAAGCCGTCAAGCCTTTATTGCTGATCGTAGCCTTCCCGTTCAGGAGTAGAAGGTGTGTTAGCGTTAATGTACCCTAAAAATTGTATTATGACAAAATCCTTTTTTTTAACCCAAAAAAGTTGTAAAAGAAACTGTCATCGAAAGAAAAACACACATCCCCACCCTGTTAAAGAACCTGTGAGCTCTAATGGCTGAAACAGATGTGGGGCTAGACCCGTGCCCGTACTATGTCAAGTGACACATTGCCTATTGCATGTGAATTCTTTCTGCAAGTTTTATCTATTTCTTGTTTTACTGCACCAAAAGTAGTAGAACAGCACGATTTGGTACAATTTTTCCGTTTTGACGTTTTATGCTGTCAAGTTCTACATTACCAAGCATTTCAGTGATATTCAAGCAAAAAGCTGAATGATGGCAATTTTTGACTGCGTGTTTCATGTGCGTTACTGCATGCATTACTTCGTGCGTCCTTGCTGCACATCTGTTTCAGGAAAAACTACACAAATTTCTATATGGTTAAAAAAATTATATAAAAACTAAAAAAAAATGATTAAGTAGGTTAGGTTAGGTTAGGTTGAGGTGGCTGTTAGCCGAAAGCTAATACACTTAGACCAGGGAGGTCCATTGTGATGCCACTAGGATCGGGAGTAACTACAGCTACCCGCTAAAACCATTTGGAGCTTCTAATGAAGCGTGATAGACTTCTAACATCTGAGTTAGCCAAGTCACTGAGTTCATTAAGGAAGAAGGCTCCCAAATAGAGATTTCTTTTATGGGAGAGTGCAGGACATGTGCAGAGGAGATGAAGTGTAGTCTCCTCCTCCTCCTCATCCCTGCAACTTCTGCAGAAGTCGTTAGAATAGACGCCAAGCTTTGATGCGTGCTTGCCTATTAGACAGTGCCCTGTGATGACACCTATGACAGAGCTAATATGCAGTCGGTTAAGTGAGATCAAACTCAGAGAGCGTCGCAGGTCCAGCTTTGGCCAGATATGCTTGGTCGCTAGACACGTATCACTACCTGTCCACCTGAGGTTTGTACTCTCAACTGCGGCTAGCTAGCATGACTATCTTGAGCATGAGTTTGCAAGTAGCGATGGGCATACCTAGGAAACCTTTATCAGGTAGAAGAGGTAATGCTGTTCCTTTTTTGGCGAGTTCGTCTGCCCTACAATTCCCTTAGATGTCTCTGTGCCCTGGCACCCAAAAGAGGTGAATGTTGAACTGCTCTGCCATCTACTCAAGAGACGAACGGCAGTCTATGGCTACGATGGAGTTTGAAGAGACTGAATCCAAGGATTTCAGCGCGGCTTGACTATCCGAGAATATGCGGATGTCCTTAGCGGATATCACGTTTCTCTTTACCCACGACAAGACTTCCTTAATGATTAAGTACGTCAATATCAAGATTTCCTCGCTGACGTTAAGGGTTCCTAGACACTCTAGCAAAATGTGGTCGGTCAGCAGTATAAACCAAGTTCTGTTGTTGAATAAACTAATGTGCGTGTTTTTACAAGAGATACATAAATACATAAGTGCAGATTGCCTTTTCAGCTATTTCAAGATTTTCTGTGCCAACAAACATGGTTGACTTTTGATTTCTTCGATTTTTTCCAGGGAAGAAACCTAATGATCAAAAACATGAACATCCTAATATAATAATATTAAAAGAATCAAACCCATTGTTTAATATTATTATATTATACAAGTAGATTGGGTTTGATGCTGGACTTTGGTCGCTTCTGGCACGGACTTGCTTGCGTGCAAAACGTCTTGGACTGATATTTTCATGCTCAAGAGGGCATGTTCAATGCATGTTGAAAATTTCATTCGGTTACACTCATTATTACTATCGTGGAAAATAACTCATATTCAACGCGCTGTCACACGCATTGGCTGCTACTATTTGCTGCCAGACTAATATTTTCGATACACCCTCTACTCAGGCTACACAGTTTGCAAATATCTTTCGGTTACCTCTCAGACCGAAAAATTACTTCGGGCTCTTGGTCTATTAAGCAATGTTCCCCATGGCTTTCGTTATCTAAACGCCAATAATTGCGTTTAGAGACCGTTTAAGGCTTTTGTAATAATGAATGTGCTGCATCTCAATATTGTAAGGCGTGAACTTCAATGTGCAAATATATGAAAACTGTCATGATACACACATGTAGTTAATTCATAAACAATTTGTCAAAAATAACGGACTAAATATAGGTGACACTTGACAAGCCTCGCTTAGTAAACAAAATAGAGGACATGCGTTTGTAAATGAAAGTTTTAGATAAGTTGCTTTAAACAAACTTTAAGGAAATTAAATACGAATCTCAAGGCGTATCCCTTTGCTGTCTCCGTCATTTAATTTCGTTACGTTTTTTTTTTTTTGTATAATTCTTTATTCTCACAATTCAAAGTTATAACAAGTTCATACAATTTATCTATCTTATGAGAATAGTTAGTGACATTGGTATTCAGATGAATAGAGATAAATGTCACTTCAGATAAGAAATCAATGTGGGGCGAACAAGTTTATACGTATATTTAAATTCAATCTAATTCAGAACATATACATTAATTTTTTTTTTTTTTAAATAAAATTAAAATTAAATTCAGTGCAAAAGTGGAGAAGCAGAACCATGAAACCATTAACTCTCTTCAAGTAATGTAGCGCATTAAGGAATCAATTTCATTGTGATTCATATCAAGAAGCCACACTTTTATTTTATTTTTTTAAATTTCGGAAGAGTTCTAATGATTCGTATATTCGTGGGAAGCCTGTTAAATAGTTTGCAGGAGAAAATAGTATAGAAGTTTCTGTAGCTAGAGGTGCGAAAGGAGGGAATACAGACGAGGGTTCCTGTGTTGCTTCTTAGGTTACGGGAGTCAGTGTTAGGGCTCTGCAGGTGCCAGGTAGCCACCTCTTATGAAAAAAAATTTAAAGACTTTAAAGTAGTAGAGATGCCTTACTGGCAGAATTCTCATTTTCCTAAATAGCTCCATAGAATGGGCCTATGTCGATTTGCATACCTTCCTAATGGCACTTTTTTGTAGGACAACTAGCTGTTGTAGTTTATTACGGTAAGCACCTCCCCAACAGGTTATTTTTATTTCGTACTGTAACCTAGAGTGGAAAAGTGCAAAGTAGATGGTATTTAATTAAGATCTTTGTAGAGCAACATTTCCTTAGACGGTAGAAACACCGTAAAGACGAAAGCAGATATTGCTTCAACATTGCAATATGTTCGCTCCAATTCAGCTTATTGTCAATACTGACACCCAAGTACTTATAGTGCTCGACTATTTCAATTTTGAAGCAATCTACACTACAATCAGTATTAGCGTCATATAAACCGTTGCTGTTTTGTACATCGTTAGCACAGTTGGGCATGCTATGTCTACAACATCTGGGAGAATGAAAAACAATGTCGATATCCGGGGATTCTTGCACGGCAAGACTGAAATGCATAAGCTTAGTCTTATTACTTACTACTAGCCTGTGTTCAGAAAACCAAATCCTAAGCAAATGAACATCGTGGTTAATGTCAGCAACTAAGTTTAGGGGATTAGTTGAGCCATATGCAAAAGCTAGGTCGTCGGCGAATGCTTTAACTTCTCCTTCAAAGGGGAGCGCAAAAAGTGAGTTGACGTAAATCAGAAACAAAATTGGACCAAGGACTGATCCTTGCGGAACGTTTAGATTAATTTCTTTATAACTACTGAGACTATGCCCAATTTTGACTTTTTGTACTCTACTCCTTAGATAAGATGCAAACCAATGTAGTACAAATCCACGAAATCCCGCACTATGCAATTTCTCCAAGAGAATTCTATGCTCAACCATATCGAAAGCTTTCGTAATGTCTACAAATAACCCTGCACAGCATTTCTTAGTATCAAGTCCCTTGTAAATAAACGTACAAAAATCCAGGAGCGCATCTTCCGTCGTACGGCTTTCCCTGAACCCAAACTGTTTTTCACTGAAAAAATTGGTTTTCGTAAGAAACTTCAGAACTCTGTTTTTAATCGCTTTTTCAAACGTTTTTGAAATAGCGGAAAGTAGGGAAATCGGTCTGTAGTTGCTTTTTTCGTTTCTGTTACCCCTTTTAAAAATGGGTATAACATTGGCGTATTTCAGCTTATTAGGAAATTCACCCGAGAAAACGCTCAAATTAAATATATGGGCCAGCACATCAACAACATTAAGCGCTATTTTTTTCAAGATATTGTTAGAAATTCCATCGAAGCCGCAGGAATTCGAGTTTTTGAGGGTGTGTAGTACTCTTAATTCTCTTCTTTTTTTACGTTATTTTATAAGAATGTTGTTCAATTTGTTTCTAACTAACTTTGTGCAAGTAATCGTCTCTTTACAGGGTCTGGGTGCCATTGGAGAAAATGAGCCATAATAGCACGATCGTTCTACATCGTGCTCTGAAGTTTAACGGTGCTCCTACTTCAACAAAAAATTAAAATGTATTTTTGAATCAACGCACTTCTTCGGCTGATACATTTTCGTTTCTTAAAATGAGTCAGAATCAATCACTTTCACATCTTACAACGCACCCCGTACAAAAAGGGAGCGACTGGACAAATTGAGTTGCATATGTATTTTTCTGTCACAAATATCAAAACGCATTTTTGAAAACGTCAATAAAATTAATTTTATCGTGCAAATAACCGTTCAAATCAATCGATTCTCATAATTGCAAAAATAATTTAGTAATAATTTAGTATAGTAAATTAGGTTAGGTTAGGTAGATGGATGCCCTTGTGACGGGTATCACGGCTCACTAAGACCAACAGTTTGGGTCCGTTGTGTGCATTTTGGGATTCTTTAAAATGTTTGGGAACCTGAAAAAGAGAAACAAATGAAACCGCTGTTTAACAGCTCAATGCAGGTTCTGTGGTGATCTACAAGCCGAGGAAGACATAACGCACATACTCTTTGAGTGCCAGAGTACAGCACGGAATTGTAGGAGGTTTCTAGGAGAATACTTTTTCGAGGCATTATGGGAGCTGACCACAGGAAGCTTGTAAGATTCTGCAAGAAGGTTGGATGTTTTGTCTGGGGAAGGTGTTTAGGTTTTTCTCCTTTTGAAGTTTTTTGTTGGTTCCAATCGGATCTCTAGGGATCGCGATGGGCCCTTCTGGTGCCTAGTGCTGTATGCGAACTGTATATCCCTGTTTTAACCTAACCTAATCTAAACCCAAACTTAACAGCTCAATAAGTCGCTTTAGTAGAACCATCCGGATTCACAAGTGAATCTTCAGCTCTATAAAAACCAGATCCTCGAGCTCCTCAAAGAAGTAGCTGCAAAGAATCTTCAATCTTTTTCTTCTAGGCGGGGCATTCGCATAGTAGGTGACATATAGAATATATTTTCAACTTCCCTGCAGCTCCTACAGTAGTCCCAGCCGCTCAGTGTGTACACTATACAGTGTCATGTGAGGACCCCCGTCAGTGTTCGAATATCTTTGCAGGTTTAGCCCGATCATGGTGTTAGATCTCATTTTGTTAACCGCTGGCCAGATCTTTGTGTATCTGCATGTATCGGAGTTGATGCAACGTAAGTTCGCTCTACTCATAGATTCGGTGTCGATATTTAGCGATAGTGTGCTTAGCGGAGTTCTTAAGGATTTTAGGGCGGCCAGAGATTCATTCATCTCCGATCCGTGCCTTCCTAGTTCATCCGCTTTCTCGTTACCCGAGATGTCCTTGTGTCTGGTACCCAGCATACCGTATTGACGGTTGATATCTCGTCTAGGCGTTTTTGCATTTTAACACCGCCTTTGACTTGACTCTTACTGACTCCATGGCTTTTATAGCCACTTGGCTGTCAGAGTAAATGGTTATATTTTTGGTTTTGCGCGTATTTGCTTATAGCAACTTGCATAGCACCGATGTAAGGATTTCTACACGCAAATGCTACCCAAATGACGCTTACATCTGATCGTATTAAAATGTATGATAGGGCATTTCCTTTTTGACAGATGACATTTTGGCTTTTTCTTTAATAGAACCTTAACTATTTTATTTTATTATTTTAATTCATTTAGAAATGTTAATCGTTTGAAGTACAACTTTTTAATTTGGCGCGATACATGTGGGATAACTGAACATTGTGCGCTGGTATCTTTAAGAGCAAGGCACGTCACAGTGACCTCTATACACTTGTGTTCAGCCAATACATTTTTTACAGCACCTTGTTGGAGAACAAAAATCGTCCTCGTGGTGATTTCGCATAACCCATCCGACAACCAAATGTAGCCTTTTTGGGCTATACGGCATTGACACCGTGCGGCCGTCGTACGAAGTAGCAACATACATAAGACTCGTCAGTTCGAAAAATGTGCCATTTATTTTTTTTATTTCGGTTGTCATTTTGATGACTGTCACTTTGTTTTCCAAGAAAATGTTAGTTTGGTTTTCTTCTTCTTCTTTAACGACGAGGTTATGATCTAGTCTAAATGTATCATAACTTCCCATTACACTGCATCCCTACTAGCCCAACTGTGGGGTTTGCCAGGTTTGATATCAGTTGTAGTAGGTAATTGAAGTGTTTGACATGTTTTGTTACTGTCGACTCAGGTCCACTTTTGGATATTGGTCAAATTGTTCCATTTGTGGAAGGTGCAATGTGGAGTAATAACCCGAGAACACCGAAGAAACAACACTTTTCTAAAAGCATCTCACCGCGCTAGCTTTACCTTATCGGTTTACCTTTCCTTAGAGAAGAATTTAGGAAGACGAAAAATTTACAGATTCCTTCACTCAAAAGAAGTTGTATATTGCTGAGATATTGTTGTTAGGCCGTCTTGCGTGTTTTTTCTGGCACTCAATATAAGGAGGCTGGTATGTTAAATCTATATTCTCTGTGAGAAAAAAGGAAGCCTTTGGCATTGAAGTTATGCCTGGAGATCACCATTGCTTTTAATTTGCTTCAGAATTTTTTAAAAGCCTTTCTTCATGTCCACTCTAGGGATGATCGATGTTCATCGATGTTCACAAAACATCGATGTTTAAGTAAGCAAAACATCGCACAATCGATATAAAGAACAAAACATCGGCCTTCGATGTTGCCAAAAGAGAACCTACTTTTAACTGAAAATTTTGAATATTTTTTTTTGGGATATACTCTCTGTCAACAACGCAATAGGCTGAAGTGAAAGCTTCTTGCAAAAATATTATTTTTGCAGTCATTAGAAAAAAAGTTTTGGGATATATGATGTACATACATGTGTTTATATTTGCTGTATGTATATAATATCCCAAATATTATATTTACTTACTTACTCATCTACTGTTTTATTTTTAACTACCTGTTAATAAATACAATATCTAATAGATGAACGAAATTCAAGTACTTATGTATAATGTTTTTTTATCCTAATAGTCGGCATTCTATAAATTCATTCTGTAACATCGATGTTAACGGACACCGATGTTTTGAGTTCGATTTTTATTATCAACCATCGATGTTCAGCCATCGATGTTTTGCCAGCATCGCTCATCCCTACTCCACTCTATTGTCAATTGATATTGCCTGAAACACAATCACGTTTTGGAGCGGCCGGCATCTTATTGAAAGATGCATTATATTAAACCATAGAAAATCAGTGGAACCTTTCACTAAGCAGGGCCCTCATCACGTAAGGCTGACGATCTCGTTTTCGACATCGACTTCGATAGCAATGCTTCACGTAACACTCGCGTCTGTATGATATCGTTACGACGATTCAATATTACCTTAACATAACTCACAAAACGTCAAAACACTGTCGTCGAGACGATAGCATTTGCGCGATAGCTAATGAGGTATCGCCTTACATATTTTGTACACCATTAAAGAACTTTCATGGTTTTTAAAGTAAACAATCGGCTTTAGATCTTTCCTTTATATGCTGCAGATTGTTATTAATGCAATTTATTATAAATAAGAAACTCTATTTCAACAAATATATGTATCCGGTGATGTCTTCAGTGAGTAAGCGAAGACATTAAAAAAGTTTCGGACATGAAACAAATTTGCCGTCCCGAAAACGTTCGTACTAGTTCGCTAACAAGGGATAAATAGTAAAAAGGATAATTGATTTGGAAAGTAACAATTAGAAGAAATTTACTGGAATAATAAAATTGAGACTTGCTTTCATGCATATGTACAAGTACATATAAAAACACATGCTTTCATGCATATATGTATATATGTATGCATAAAACACATTTTAGTTTCAACGAAAATACATTACATTAATGAAGTAAGAATATTAAGAAATATTTTTGACAAAAAAAAACAGCAGCTATAAACAAATCTCAGCAGTCAGTTTTCTTCGCTTCTGACGTTTCTCACAATTAGATGTTGCTTTCAGTGTTTCTCAAACTGTAGCAAACGAGAGCGATGGACGACACGAGAACGATTGTGTTTCGTGAATCAAACTATCGACGATAGCGTTCAGTGCAATCGCATGGACGACAATCGTCCGCAAAGTTACTTGATGAGGGCCCTGCATTCTGCTTGCACTCCAAAACAGCACTTCAAAACTTTGCCGTAAGGCGTCGTGTGACAACGCGAAGGTAGAGAATAGGGCTGAAGAAATAGTTTGACAGTCTATAGACGATATCAGGTTGACTGTTTAGTATGTCGTCTATATGATTTTATTGTGTTGCCAATTGCATAAACTTCCTCGAGATCCGGTATTCGCCCCACCAATAGTGCGGAGCTATATATCAATATCCGTAATTTATGAGATTATTCTAACGTTTCTTTGTATCGAAAGATTTTAGTTGAATAAAAAACAAATTCAGTATTAAAAAAAAGTAAATATAAATAAGCAATAAGTATTTCTCCTTTCTCGTTTATTTTCACAATTATTGGAATTTTTTTTATTTAAAAAAAAAGAGAATAAAATAGCAAATAAAATACAATACAATAGAACTATAAAAAAATCAACATTATTATTTCGAATAATTTTAATAAGACAAAAACCTATTATTGGCTTACTTCATGTACACAGAATTTAGGTAAGAAAATTGTAAAAACAATATTAAAACAAAAACACATACAGACGAAAAAAAAACAAGAAAAATTATTAATAAAAGTAAGTAGTACTTTAATGAAAAAAAAAGAATGTTTGAATTTACACTTCAGCGTCCTTTTTACGAGAATGATGCTCATCACACCACAGCAGGATGCGCAAATAAGTGGCGGTAATCCAATTGATATCCGCTAAGTGTACCATTACTGAGGTGATGCCGTTGAGGCATGAATGCAATAGAAGAGAAACCGTCATCATCATCATCATCGCGTCACCAAAGTGAATCATTAAATTTATCTGCCCCAGAGGATATAATTTTCCATGAAAACGGCAATTTGCAAATTAATTAGTGGCCAACATTTTCGTCAAAGTGTAGGTACATAGCGAGCGAATTGCAAGTCTCTGGAGGTGAAACCTCAACACCACTTCAGTGTTTTCAAGTGTCACTGGCCTGGTGGTAGGGATGGCGGCAGTATTGCACTGATACTCGTATTTATAGTCCGTAAATAAGATCTCTAAGCGATGCAATTAGAATGTTTAATTAATCGAAATGCAACGATTGATTACTTACCTGAAAGGTACTCGTGTTAATATACTTGCTGACTTACGCTGTGGTGCGATGGGCTTTGTATCCTTCATGCGACAGCCGACAGGTATAAAGTTTGCGATAATTATGGTATTTTTAATTAGTTAAAAAACTCTCTTGAGGGTTGTTTTCGCGTTTTAATTTATTAACTTGTTATGTGCAAAGGATTACAAAATTTATCGTTTGGGAAATTTTGTACCTTATATGGAAAGCAGCAATCGCAAGACATCTATAATAATTTTTTCCCAATTAAAAACTATTCAAATGAATTTATATGCAGAATAACTTTGAATGATACACTTGTCCAGGCCACCTACCAAAGCCACTTGTTCTCAAACTGGCAGAAATCGCGATGGCAAACATATTTAGTGGAAAACATTTGTTTTGTTTTCCTTTTAATAAAATTTATAAATAAAACGTTTGGTAATCTTATTTTAATATTCGTTTTTGTTTAGGTATCTTCTGCAAAAAAGTTACTAATTATTTTTTGTGTGCGAACGGCAACCTTGATCGTTTTTTTTTCTCTCCGTAAGATTTGTTTGCATTAATTAAAAACTTTTAAGGCTTATAACAAAACAAGATAAATGTAGCTAAATATATTTGTACCCAACATCAGACTGAAATAACACAAAACGTTTTTATTAACGGTTCAACAAAAAACGGCTCAAGTCTACAGCTTTCGCCTTACACATCACAGGGGAACGTTGGAACTGTCCCTATTTATTTTGACAAAGATGAAATTTTTAAACGTGGCAATTACTTTAATGATCCGGGTATAATCTTTGACTGAAACTTACTTTACCTAACGGGTTCCCGACCCGTCAAGAGTCTGTGCCTGAGACACTGCAGCCTCCCATCCTCTGCGATCACGGGTACGCTGCTTCCAGTTTGCCCGACCAAGCGCTTTGGCATCCGCAAAATCTTGGTCTCTAAAATGGAGGTTCGTTCTTCCTTGCCATCTCAAACCTCGGGGATGGGACTAAAAAAACCCTTTGGCTGGAGCATTATTGTCCATTCGCTCAATGTGGCCAAGCAAATGTAATCGACCTTATTTAGCTGTTTGGACTACATCTATATCTTATACAGCGTTCGCGGTTGTATTTTCCCCTCCATTCGCCCTCCTCGCGCACAGGACCAAATATCCGACGGATTATTTTTCTTTCAAAAGAACCCAATATTAGATCTCCTTTCCTACTTATCGTCCAGTACTCGGCACCATAAAGCAGGACTGGCAAGATTAAGGATAGAGCCTGCGTTATGTTCTTGGAGTGAGGAGTTTTGAAAACATTTGTTTGACCAAACCGAAGTAGCAGCGGTTTCATAAGGTAATTAATTCATCGTCGGATCTCCACTACGGTACCATTCGTGGAGTTGATGTTTACTCCAAGGAAGGTGAAGGTTAACTACGTCGACGTTATTGCTATCAACATTGACGTTTTGTCCTAGGTGGTGGTCTGATGTTTGTTTGTTTGTTGATAGCATGTACATATTTAGTCTTGTCCTCATTTACTTCAGGAGCAACCAACTTCGCCTGCTCTTCAATCGCGGAAAAAGCCTCCAACACGGCACGCTGGGAACGGCCGATAAAGTCGATATCATCCACATACCCCAGTAGTTGGACGGATCTATTGAAAATAGATGGGAAGGCACCGTGATGACCGCTATCCTGTGCACTATTTTCTCCAGAACAAGATTAAAGAAGTCTCCTGATAGCGCATCTCCTTGCCGAAATGCCGGTTTAAAATAATTCGGAAGAGCCGCTTCCAAACTGCATATTACCGACGCGTGTTTTCAAGTGTCACGCGACGTAAATGGATCAGTTTTGCCGGCATCCCATATTCTGCCACCGCGATGTAGAGCTCCTGACGATGAATGCTATCATATGCGTCTTTAAAGTCAATGGAAAGATGGTGAGTCTTCATGTGAAAACCGTTGGTCTTTTCCAGGAGCTTCGACTGGAATTTCCACATCTATCTTCGCATTGATTCCAGATTGAGAGCATTCAGCAGCAGTTGCTTCTTTTTGCGTTCGTGACTTACCTAGGGACCCTCAACTACGACTTCCACCTTACACCAAGGCCGTAGTCAGGGGGGGGATCACGGGGGTTTGAACCCCCCCCCCCCCCCCCCATTTTTTTTAAAAAATGCATCTGTAAAAACTTTTCCGCATCAGTATGAATTTTGTACTCAAATAACTATTGATTATGTTAAAAATTTCTGATTTTAGTTTTAAGCTATGAAAGGCAGTTTTAACGGAGTTCAACCTGTAGTATGCGAGTCTCATCCAGAAGCCTTATACGTGCATTGTAGCGCACACTCTCTAAACCTGGCATTAGGGCATTCTTGTCAAATTCAGCCTATTCAGTACCAAAATTGGTACCAAAAATCCGTTGGAAATTTTTTTAAATTATCGCCAAAGCGCACACATTTGTTGCAGGAAATGCTTAAACAAAATTATCCTCAAAATAAATGGAAAAATTTAACAGCAATGTGTGAAACACGCTGGGTGGAAAACCATAATTGGTTGATGAGGTTTAAGGAAATTTTTGAAGCGATAATTGATGCTTTGGAAGAGTTGTGTAGTGATAAGGACTCTGATACGTCATCGAAGGCGAGTTGCTTTTTAAGATCTATTTCAGCTAGTGATTATGCAGTAAGTTTGTGTTGTATGATTGTTTTGTTTACATTTACATTGCCACTTTGTAAGATCTTACAATCCCCTTCATGCGACTTAGTGTCTGGATTGGAACATGCGGAATTAATAACACACACATTCCAAGGAATATCATTCCGGAATTCAAAACAATTTTTGAGACTGCACAAAACTTAGTAAATGTTGTGGATGAAAAACTTAAAATTTCACGAATTGTGTCAAGGCAGCAGCACAGACAAAACATGAGCACAACAGATCCTGAAACCTATTTTAGGATAAGTGCAAGTATAATCATTCCTCTTTTAGATGACTTTTTAAGTCAGCTTAATATGAGATTTGAAAACCATAAGTCCATACTTCCTCTTTGTGCATTTTGATTCCATCGATCCTTGGCAAAAACGAACAAAATTATAACGAAGAAAACTTCAAATTTTATAAATGTTTTTTGGATTGGGATACTTTAAAAGCTGAATTTACGCTATGGAAGACAAAATGCCATTCACAAAAAGATACAGAGCGTTCAAGGAGTGCAATAACAGCTCTTAGGGAATGCAATAAGGATCTATTTCCAAACATCCACAAGCTTCTTAAATTTTGGCAACACTACCGGTTTCAACATGTACACCGGAAAGAACATTTTCAACAATGAAACGTCTAAAAACTTATCTAAGAAATTCTACCGATGAAGAAAGATTAACAGGATTGGCGTTAATGTCAATTCATCGACAAATTGAGATTGACACTGAGGAAGTTTTAGATATATTTGCAGCGCAGTAGGCCAGAAGATTAAATTTAATTTTATAAAAATGATTCCTACCTACATGTTATGTAATACTTTTTGTAATAATAAAATCTTAAAGAATGATGATATGTACCTAATAAATAATAACTTAAAATTATTAAAATAAATATTGAAAAAAATCTTTTAGTTTTTCAAATTTGTTTGAGAGTTTTCTTGGAAAAACTAAGTATGCAATAGTATTTTATTAGGAAAAAGTATTATTATTTACCTAGGAAAAAAAATATTGAAAATCGTTAAAACAGTTTTTTTAGACCGTTTTTTTTTTTTAATTTTTGAAAAATATTTTGCAAGTTTTTGAGTACATGTTTCAATACAAGGAAATCTGTAGTTTTCATCTGGAAAAAAATCTGGAAAAATTCAATATTCCAGCATATTCAAAAAACCAAAAAAAGTTATTGCTCATAAAAGCCTTCCTAAATTTTAAATTTAATCGAAATCGGTTTTGTTGTTAACGAGAAATTCTGATGGTAAAAAATCGGTTCTATAGGACGTACCGTTTTAAGATAAATCTGGCAAAATCCATTCTTACCAAAAGATAGACTGTTTTATCTAAATCGTTAAGGCCGTTTTTAGAAAATATATTTTAAGTTTTAACAAACCGTTATATGACATATACCATTGTTTTAGAACTATAATTCCAATTTCAACAACGCCTAGTGTGATACTACTAAAGGGTGATTTTTTAAGAGCTTGAGAATTTTTTTTTAAAAAAAAAACGCATAAAATTTGCAAAATCTCATCGATTCTTTATTTGAAACGTTAGATTGGTCCATGACATTTACTTTTTGAAGATAATTTCATTTAAATGTTGACCGCGGCTGCGTCTTAGGTGGTCCATTCGGAAAGTCCAATTTTGGGTAACTTTTTCGAGCATTTCGGCCGGAATAGCCCGAATTTCTTCGGAAATGTTGTCTTCCAAAGCTGGAATAGTTGCTGGCTTATTTGTGTAGACTTTAGACTTGACGTAGCCCCACAAAAAATAGTCTAAAGGCGTCAAATCGCATGATCTTGGTGGCCAACTTACCGGTCCATTCCTTGAGATGAATTGTTCTCCGAAGTTTTCCCTCAAAATGGCCATAGAATCGCGAGCTGTGTGGCATGTAGCGCCATCTTGTTGAAACCACATGTCAACCAAGTTCAGTTCTTCCATTTTTGGCAACAAAAAGTTTGTTAGCATTGAACGATAGCGATCGCCATTCACCGTAACGTTGCGTCCAACAGCATCTTTGAAAAAATACGGTCCAATGATTCCACCAGCGTACAAACCACACCAAACAGTGCATTTTTTGGGATGCATGGGCAGTTCTTGAACGGCTTCTGGTTGCTCTTCACTCCAAATGCCGCAATTGTGCTTATTTACGTAGCCATTCAACCAGAAATGAGCCTCATCGCTGAACAAAATTTGTCGATAAAAAAGCGGATTTTCTGCCAACTTTTCTAGGGCCCATTCACTGAAAATTCAAGCGTTGCTCGTTAGTAAGTCTATTCATGATGAAATGTCAAAGCATACTGAGCATCTTTCTCTTTGACACCATGTCTGAAATCCCGCGTGATCTGTCAAATACTAATGCATGAAAATCCTAACCTTAAAAAAATCACCCTTTAAATAAACACTATGAAATAAGTTTGCAAATCGGCCCATCCGCTTAGGTTGCAGATCTGCAAACAGGCAGACGGACGAACAGAATTTTCCAACACATTTTTTTCTACTTCCCTATCATCGTAATTTCATGTTTAATTGTTATCTCATTTTTTTTTTGCACCAATCCATAAAGTGCCTTATATATATTTTTTTTTATTTTTTTTTTTTTTTTTTTTTTTTTTTTTTTTTTTTTTTGTAAAAAAGGAAGTCCAAATCCCAGAGCACTCAGACTCGGTAACGGTCCATTGTACTACCAGGCAGAAATCCTCCTTTTGGTGCCTTATATATATAGTATAGTACCATAATCCCAAATAAAAATCGTGTTTGGTCGATTTTCGGCTAAAATGGGTTGTATTAATTTTATTTATTATATCTAGCTACCATTCAGAAAGGTAAACACTGATTGGTGTATGGAAAAAATATAACCCCCTCCGAAATAATTGTCTGGCTACGGCCTCGCCTTACACCCTAACTATATTTTTGTTCTGCGTCCTGACTCGTAACGTCAACTCCGGGATACCTACATAATAAACAAGTGCAAAATCCTCAAACCCCCAAATCCCCAAGTACATTTTTTTTTATTTATTTAGTGATTTACCTATACACAGTAAGATACAATATCTTATAAACTAGTGAAAGGCATACAATAGTTGAAGCGAGTATAAAAAGCTACATGAGTTACAAAACGAAGAATTCATGTTGATGAGAAAAAAGAAATAATGAAAAGTAAAGCATAAGCAAATTTTACACGAAAATATACAAAAAATCATTACAAAATTTTAAGAATTCAAGGAGAGATACGATTTAGTAAGGAGGTAGGGTAAGGAGTTCCACAACCGTGTGGAGTGAATAAAAAACTGACGCTCAGAAGTTAAGCAAGAGTACCGAGGAGGGATCAATTGAGCAGATCTGCTTGAGGTGGGATATCTTGTTTTTTCATATATATAAGTCGGTTGATGTGTTAAAAGTATGTCCGAAAACAGGCAAAGAGTTCGAAATTTGAGAAGATTGTCGAAAGTCATATTGTAAAGTTGGCTGGAGTAGAGTGATATTCGATCAAATTTACGCAATCCGAACACATATCGCACAAAACAGTTTGTGCTGTTTTCAACAATTTTCCCTTGCACCTACTGCAAATCAAACAGTGACTTCAAGCAGGGAGGTTGCAAGGGGCAGCATGCCCCCCCCCCCCCCCCCCCCCATATGCATTGCACTGTTTATGGGATTAGTTGCGAAATAAACATAATTTCTTAGATGTACTCGAAATATGGGGAAACTGTGTTTAAGGATTTTGTGTTTGGGGATTTTGGGTTTTGGGGATTTCTGTTTTAGGGATTTTGGTTTTTGGGTTTTGGTTTTAAGAATAGGGTACCCAACCCGTCAACTCCAACTACTATGTTGTTAAATTAAAAATCCTTAGCACCAGACCAAGAAAAACAAGGAATCTTAATTTTGTTTATATCAGAGTACTTCTCGATGCAATTAGAAGTAACGTAACGAGAGATTTTAATAAAAAAAATTGTATGACAGCGGCATCATTGTAGAATTCGCCTCTTAAAGCTAGAACTATAAATATTCGGAGTGGTAAAGTAAAAAGATGAACTTTCTATCATCCTATGAGTTTGGGCACGTTCAATTTACAAGGCAACTACACTTGACTTGACACTTGACTCTCTTGACTTTTTTTTTATGGGGCTACATTAAATCATTGGTTTATGCCAACAAGCCAGCGACTTTGGAGGAGCTCAGAGCCAATATTGAACGAGCTGCATGCGTTCCCGTGGTGGACATTTAACGAAGTCGAAATCCATTCATAAATGTTTTGAGGCAATTTTTTTTTAGATATCTCAAGTAGTTTGCATTTTTATTTGGAAAAGAAGTTATCAAATCCTTAATGAAAGACCCTTTATATGATATAGATTTTGACATGTGTTTCAGTGTTGCTGCAGATTAGAAAAAGTGCGTTCACGATTTACTAAAATGTTCGCAATTTTACTATGCCTGTTGCATTGACTATTCGACCAGAACAAATATAGTTGGACGCTAATTCATCAGTGAAGTACAGATGCCAAACAAATTGGTTTCATTTTGCTTGAGTGTTGGTAGTATTCTAAGGTTTCCTACACACGACCGTTTGTTTTCGTTGGCACTACGGAGAAGAATCTTTGAGGTAGGAGGAATCTTGTACCCATCATGATGAGCCCGTCTGCAGATGCAGAAGAAATAGGTTAGGTTAGGTTTACTTGCAGGTGACTTGTGTTGCCTTGAAACTTGAACTTGCCCTTTTCAAGCCATACGTTTTCATTTGACTCTCTGAAAGCGTGTACAACTTTTCTTTGAAATGAGTATAGATTCTCTCTCAATTTTGCAGATTTGACAGTTGTCATTTTTCTTCACATAAAAGTACACGAACGAACCTAATAATATATCGACAGGAACGGTTCGTTTAAATATATGTAACAGTTTTCTCCTGTCTATTATATATAGTTGGATCTTAAGAGTATGCAGAAATGATTTTTCAATATCCTCGACCACAGATGAGCTATAACAGATAGGTAATTGACTTTCACATTTCCCGTCCCCTAAGCCAGCAATCTTACGGTTCCTAAACCTCACTCGTAATTCCCTTTCGGTGTATGTTTATTTGAACCCAATAAATGACATAACATGACGTTTATTTGCCATAGTGCCATAGTGATAAAGCAGATCTGGCCAAAGCTTGACCTGCGACGCTCTCCATAGCGCCATAGTTGTGCTTCAAGTCCTGGCGTTAGTTCAAACAACTTCCGCAGAAGCTAGATGGACGAAGAGGGGGGCACATACCCTGATCTCTGACATACAATAAATCTCCATCTGGCAGCCCTCTTACTGAATAATCTTGGCTTACACTGATGTCAGAAGTCCATCACAATTCATTCACAATTCAGAGCAATAAGTTCCCCTAGATCCACGTGGGCATCATATTGGGCTTAGTGCATTGGCTTTTGTAGGCAGCTACATCAACCTAACCTAACAAAGCACAATATAAATTTGAAATTTTTGTTTTGGATTGGTGTGTGGAAGTGTGAAAGCCCTATTTGGGGGTGGACAATTGAGAGATTCTCTCGAAGTCGACTATCTCTTATAGCTCATTGGTGTCCTCGACATTTACTGGGACTCTCCTTTTGTCAAGCTTTCCTTTCTTCTCTACAGGTCTCTGTTCCAGTCTTGTTGCTTTGACACGTTCGTTTTACCTTTTGGTAGAACTTCCAACCATTGTTCTTGGAATAACATTTCTCTATTTCCTCAGGTGCGCGCTTCTCATGTTTTTTCGTTTTCCTCCGAGTTGTCTTAATGTGATTGTCGGCACTCGTCTTAAATGAGGGGTTCGTTAGTCGGGTGAAACAAAACACATCAGTTGCGAAGTTGTAACCCCACTGTTTTACGACACTACTTGATGATGACTCTATAGGACTTCTAGAAACTCAACTTTTCGCAATCGGCAATCTTTCTGCTAATTAGAATTAAGTTCGCACCGCCTCTAGCACTTTCTTCTAATTGGTATATCATATTCGACCATTTGTAATCTTATTCAAAGCATCAACCATTATTGCAAAGTGCCATCTAGTATTCATACGCTAATAGCTCAATGTTTCGTTGATTTTGTAAGGTGCAAACATTTGACTTTGTCGTGTGTATTAGATAGACCGTATTTACGATATATACCAATTGCAATTTGAAAATCTCATCCTAATTCAGATCATGGAATTTATAGCCTTAACCGAATACAGCTTACAGCCTTTTCTGAGACGAGAAATTCCCTCTTTTAAAACTCAGATTCAACAGAAATACCTTCCTCACCACCAAACAAATGTTAATTTATTGAATACCATGTTCCCTAATACACAGTTTCCATTTTATTTTAGAAGGAACTAGTTTTTCGCTGGAGGAAGATTATCCTTTTCGACAATACATCGAGCTACATTCAGATCGTTCATCGTGTCAATTTCCAAAGCATCCTTTGACGACACAACCACATTGCTGCATCTAAATGTGAAACAAAAAACCGTTCTATCAGTTGTTATTCAACATAAATGTCACTTCTACCTGTCACTTTGAAAGACATTCCGTTCAATCAGCTCCCTAGTTGCGAAGTAAAACATTCCAGTTTCCACCAATTCGCCGGACCAATCTTGACGTCGTGGTCGATTCTTTGGATCAAAATTCAATGGAACCAGACTGCCGTCTGCGTTTAGAGACCATCGCAGCTTGAAAGTTCTACGAGAAGAGAAATTTATACCATGCTCCGGCTGTAATTGTAAATGCAAGATACCTTGTGGTTGCAAAAACACATTCCGATGTTTTGAAAAGTTCAAACGCTTTGATGACATAGTCCAATTTTAGGAACACTGACGTACACTGAAACAGAGCCATTTTCTTGATTGGCTTGTGCTTGTCCATGAATTCTCGAACTGACACAATTGATGTGGTGAAGTCTTTGGCGGCACTTTCCGGGCGGATGTGGACCAGGGCACCATCTAAGGAAAATTTAATAATCAAGAAGTAGAAATTAGCTACCGGCTTCTTGTCGTGATTTACGACATCAAGTTAAATGGATTTTGGATCTCATGGTGTCCTCACGGATGCTACAAATCCGACAGTGGATGGACCTCTTAGAAAAACCGTCAGTGAAACAATATTTATTAGGCGTCTTCTGAGACATAACGGCTAAGCTTTCCCAGCACTTAAATGAAGAAAACCCAGCAATGTAATAGGTAAACCGATTCGTCAACACTCACAACCACTTTATTACTCTCATCTTGGACTATGTACTATCAATCTTTGCAACTTATGTATAAATTCATTTTTAAAACTAATAAACGACTTGCTTAGCTCCTCTCATTCTTTCGAGTCTGCTTCCATCTTCAGTGTCTCATCGTAATTAAAGCTGGGAAAAATGATAGAAATCTCACGCGATGCCGATTCACAACTATCCGACCCATGACATGCATTTCTGGTGTCAGATAACCCATACAACGCCCGTATTGAGTCGGGACTAGAGTAAATTGCTTGGTACACCTTGGTGGGACCCAACATTGTTCTCCACTTAGCTATGCTACCTTTTGATGATAAAATGAACGCCACTGACGGGCCACTGAAATTATACGTTGTCTCTAGATAGGCTAGCTACATTCAATTGATAACAAGATGTAGGTGTACCTGCTCATGAAGGTGACGAGACGATTATAGAAGAATCGTTCATGATGCTCCTCATAGAATCGGCTGGCCAATTGTTTCGTAATTATTACCTCTTTCGTCTGAAGCACATTGAAGTTTTTACTAATGATGTTAGTTATGTGTCGCAAGGCGATCACATTTTTTGCCACGTGCGGTTTTATAAGGGCGAATGTTATTTCCATTTTATAGAGTTAATTTTAATTGATACTTTTTAAACAAAAGAAATTGATTTATTTTGCTTCGAAAACAAAATAAATAATTTGAAGTTTCCAAAGCAAATACAACTGTCAAATTCATATGGAAGAAATTAAGAAGGGCTGTTTGTTTTGAAATTAACTTTGTTGGTTTTAAAATAAGAGTTATTTAAAAAGTCTAAGGGTGTGTTGGCACATTGTTTGTTACTTTTATTTTTTTAATTTACTAATTTTTTTTTGTCGTTCTCTACGAATAGAAATGCAGAACTTTACAATAAATATATCAGGAGCATTTTTTTTCTTCAATTTTTGAATGGTCATATCTTTTGAGTGAAAAAATGATTAGCTTGATATTCCGAGCCTTTCATTGGCCGATGCCAGTAAGGAATTTAAAGTCTACTATTAATAAATGGTCTTGTTCATCAAATTTTGTACCACGTTTACGCCAACCCAAAATTTAACATTTAGTGACAAAATTCAAAGTTTAATTTCACTATTCGCATAGAACAGAGAACATTTTAAATAAACGTTACTAGGCCTTAAAAATAACAAATTTAAGGTAACACCTTAATTAGTCGCCCGTTCATTGAAATTTCCTTTTGCATATGAGTGAATCGGACTACAAATTTAAGTTTCACACTAATTTTGTTATTAGTTAAACTCACTATCAATAATACTTTTTTCTAAAATCAGTGGTTGTATTCAAATATTCATTCTCTAATAAAGCTAATATAACTCTAATAATAGCACGATTTGATTGAGTTGATTTGAGTCCCTGTCTGCCTACTTTTTCCTTTTTTATACCCTATTCTAAGGGTATATTAATTTTGACGCATAGTTTGCAACATAACTTAATATTGCCCGTAGACCCCTAAAAGTTACTATATTTATGATCAGCATCGATAGTAATGTCGATCTAGCCATGTCCGTCCGTCCGTCCGTCCGTCGGCAAAAATTAGGCCTTTAAACTGGGCCTAGAGAGCTGAAATTTTAACCATATACTCTCTAGGGTTCCGAAATAATCAAGTTTACGAATTTTCGCCACAGACACGCCCACAAATTCAAAAAAACAAAATTATGAAAAAAATCGAATTTTGAGCTAGAAAGCTGAAATTTTTTTATATAATCTATGACTCCTAAAACTGCTAGGGATATAAAATTTTCAATATCCGCCCACTGACACGCCCACAATTAAATAAAACAATTTTATTGAGCTAGGGAGCTGAAATTTATAATATATACTCTCTAGGGGCCCTTTAAGCTCTTGTGTAAATATTTTCAAAATCCGCCTACTGACACGCCCGCAATTTAAAAAAAACTTTTTTTGAAAATCCAAAGTTTGAGCTAGGGAGCGGAAATTTATAATATATACTCTCTAGGGGACCTTTTATGCTCATGTGTAAATATTTTCAAAATCCGCCCACTAACACGCCCACAATTAAATAAAACAATTTTATTGAAACACCCAAGTTTGAGCTAGGGAGCGTTTTTTTCGATAAAATTCTTTAAATGTTATATAACAAAATATGTAGAGCGTTTTTAACAATTCAACCATACTTAGACTTTTGTCACGCCCACTTATGAGGGATAGGAATAAGAATAGGGTATCCAATAGTTCGCCCAAGCGGACTGTAGCCCGTCCCTATGTTTTATGTAATGTTTAGTTCTTCTTTATCGCTATTGTTTGAACATTTTTTGACCAATATTTTTGCAAATTTGATTTTTAGTCATCTTGCTGAATGAAGTTGGTACGGAATTATTTAAGAAGTTTGTTCTATTTGACAAATCTGCAAATCCAGCGACGAAATTCAATGTTCTCACTAAACGTTTATATTTCATATGACAGTTGCACTAAAATATTTAGTTCTTTAATAAAATAAACTTAAAGATGAATTGAGTGACTTGAATAAAAATTTTGGCGGCCGTTTTCTTTTTAATCTGTTTTTATTTAGCGCACTGAACGACGTCCAAATGTAGGTAAGTACTATTACTTTTGCACACTTTATTTGTTATTGGTACCAACCAATGATAAATTCGGAATACCAAGCAGAGAATGCAATATTTCATAGATAACGAAAGATGTTGCTTTGATTCTGTCAAAAACAGGAAATTTGTATTTGACATTGCGGGAACTGAAGATCACTCATATACCACTTCATTCCAGCGATCTCCAATGGCATTCGAATTTTGAACGATTTTTTCGTTCGTCGATATGTGGAACCCGACCAAATGTTGTAGATTGGGATTAAACGTGGACAATTCACTTCAGTGTTTCAGACAGTGACTCTTCACGTGTAGCGAGCCTGTCATGTATAATAAATATATTGCATACGTACATTTAATGGCCTCCTCTTTAATCTTTTCGTCATCGGTCGATACCCATATCTCAGGAAATAGCTTAGATGCATTCAAGGTCTGAATCGTTCGTCCCAGTAGAGAAACGCTATTTACTGACATCAGGTTCTTTTCATGTATTCCTTTGGAACCACCTCGAGCCAAGATCAAGGCAACTACGCTTGTTGAATCTATGCAATCCGAACTATAAATGGAAATTTTTTTTTGGAAACTACAAACCCCAGTATATGCTATGTGCAAAGTTGAAAATCGTACAAAGTTTGATTAGTTTAACGGCTCTCTCGATTTGCGACAAAATCTTACATTTATTCTTTGACATTAATTAAATTTATTTAGCATATTTCAAATTTTGTACGAATTTGGACTTCATATTAAAAAATATATACAATACCATGAGTTTGCTTGTTTCGTATACACAACCGATAAAGTTACAATTAATGCAACAACGATAACAGCTATATGTATTAGGGCAGACATTTTATTTAAGCGATGTGATTTCCACAGCGAATGGAACAAGATTGCGAGCATAATCCTCGAGCTCAAGTCAACTAAATTGAACAAATTTATTCTTTATGAATTGTGTTCTCAATTGACCGTCTTTTTGTCCGATTATTACAATTGAAACCTCGCGTGTATTCATTTGATAAAACGCATGTCCAACTCAAGTATATGCATGATATACTGATAAGTGTATAGTAAGACATGACGTATGAGGAAAAAAGTAGGTGCATAAAGTTTATATTAGGAGAGCAATTAATTAGCTGGAACTCACGCCCCAAATGTGTCCGCATTTGATGTACATTATAACACTTATAAGTCCGATTGGTGTTCAATATAACTCTATATTTGTTCGTACGTCCTAAAAATCTTTTCTTCTAATCCTCGTCGATTCAAGATCACGCGATGACATTTTATTTCAAAGCAAAGGTGGATAATTGATTTGTGGACATTTTTCGGTTATTAGTCAGTGTTAGGATAGAGAAGAATTGAATCTGTTTTATATAGTCAGCAGCTCCTAGTACGAAATCCAACTTCATAGTTACCCACCGAGCTAAAGCAGTTTATGTTTTTGCCATTTATCGGAAATACGTCAACTTATTTGATATAAGCATCAATATCCGTGTTTTATTATCGCCAATGATCTATACAGATCATCAATTTATGCTTTACAAAAAATACACATACAGGATGACATTTTATGATCTATGAATTAGTTCTCACTATTTCATAGTGAGGTGTCTTGGGTGCCAATGGATTGTCATTTTTGTCCTGGATTTATGTTGCCATAAAAACATTAAAATCATTTCAAAACATTTCCATTACAAGAGCATACCACACTTTTTTTTCATTGCTCTTTAAGACTATGAGTAATTATCGGCTTTGCAGTGAAATTCAATCCACGTAGTGCATCTGCTCGAAAACTGTTAAAAGCCGGAAGAGTAGGTACAATTTATGCTTTATGAAATTCTCTATTGTATGGTAACCCTGGGCCCCCGGGCTAGGTTTCAGATTGGAATTTCAGCTGTGCAAGTGTTCGTTGATACGTACTATTTTATTATCATCGGCAGATCTATGCAGATCATGAGTCATAATAAAACACCGCTAATGTACTGTAACAAAAACACAAAAAAAAAAACACTGTAACTAAGTGCCATCTATCAGAGACTATCGATTTGGCAGCGTCCGTTAGCACAGTTTGAATTTCATGCAATTCTGGGGAATCTTTCTATTCTCGGGCCTTCCTATAATACACGAACCGTCGGGAATATTTTAGCACTTTCGATTAGCATTCACTAGGTGTCAGAGGAAGCACATTGTACATTTGAACAGCGACGAAGTAGTGTGATTTCAAGCGATAGATGACTCTTTTTGACTCCGAGTTACTGATTTTTAAGAGAAAAGTATTCAAAAGTGTTCGCATGTGGATTTTAAGTTCTTTTTTGAATTTTTGGATTTTGATTTAAAAACAAAAAGCACCAGGAGGAGAACTGTGCGTTTTCAAGCGACACATGATAGTAGTGGTAATAGAGAAAGAATTAAATACTCATAAAGAGATTTGATTATTTAACGAAGGAAATAGTTAATACGAGATTTGATTGTTTAGTATGTTGATTTACAAGTACATAGATGGTTGTATAAAATAGTGCAATTACCAGAATAATAGCCCATCCACAATGGTACATTACGCACGAACATCAAAAATCAACGAATATATGCCTATGTACTTTTACGAGTAGGTATGCACTGTCAAAGCACACCTAAACCCAGCGTTGCCATTTTGACTGTTTTCCAGTCAGATCTGACTGGATTGAAATGAATTTAGCTGGAAGCTTTTTTGAAATCCAGCCGGCTGGTTTTTTTTAGCTGGATTCAATTTTTTTTTGACTGCTTTTAACTTCTTTTCAAAATGGCATTTTTTTCAACCACCAGAACAATTTCTTATTAATTATCTAATGCAGAAGTGGAAAGAATATTTAGTCACCTTAATATCGTAAAAACAAAGATACGAAATCGGATGAACCTGCATTTAACGAATTCGATTCTGATAATTAGAAACCAGTTAAGGTTTAGCGAATGCTGGTTTAACTTTCCTATACCGACTGAAGTAACAAAAAAAATTGGTACCAATATTACTTACGAAAGTAGCAGTACAGTATATCACGAAGATGCAAATGATGATGATGAGACTATTAAAGCACTAAGTGATATTAATATATAAGAAATATTCTTGAAGAAATTTGAATGGTTTTAAATCATTAACTTATTTTATTCTTATTATCAGTTTTTTATTTCTTTTTTAAGCATGAAGTCTGTTATTTTTGTTTCGAATAAAGTTTATTTATAATTTTGTTTTGCAATGTACTACTTATTAGAATGAATTTTAAGACTTGTGTGTATATTTACAATTCTTTGTTTTTTTATAAAAACAATTTTTATTTTCTTATACTTAAGTACCTACCCTTTAATGTACAAATATGAAAGAAAATGGATTCTGTGTTATTTTTATTGAATAAAACAATTTTTTTTATCTTAGCTGGATTTTTAGCTGGATTTGTGTTTAAAATTCTTTGACTGTTTTATTTGACTGAATTCCAGTTTTTTGACTGCTTTTTTCCAGTCACATCTGACTGGAAGAACGGATTTGAAATGGCAACCCTGCCTAAACCCCAATGGTATTTGCAAACTGACAGTAAAGTTTCAAATTTAAATCGATATTTTGTTATCAAAATGGAAAATAAAAGACACACATGACAGTTTTGTTAGCAATGTTTCATTTGTAAAAGCATTTTATAAAGAAAAACTATTCATATTAATTCTTTCTATATAGGTATGTGGATCTAAATTCCACCAAAAAAAATCCTCTTTTATAAGGTCCTTTATATTTTCGGGAAGTCTTGACACTAGTGAAATTATAGTAACATTTAATAATCATGAAAATTTCATCTCCGTTTGTGTCTCCGAATTGTGAATGCTGTGATGTTGATTTGTGCACCAAACTTCTTTAGTGTGTTTGCGAAATTCTCTCTGCCATTTCTATTTTTTCCTTGATGTAGGTGTACAAGTTCTATGTGGTGCAGCTTTTCGAGAAGGCAGTTTTCATTACAATCTTTAAAAATACAACTATGTACTAGCAGCCCATCCACTTGAAGAGGACCTATTTTTCCTTTTAATTTCCTTCGTGAACCTTTCACATAAAAAGTGTCATCTTCATTTAGGTTCATCTCCTATAAACAAAATACATAACTGCAATAAAAGTACATCTTCATATTTTTTTAGTAATTACCTTACTTTATTTTGCTCCTGTTTTGTTACCTTTTCCAAATTTTTTTCTTATAGGTATATTATGATCTTGTTGGGGTAGCAAGGGTTCCTTTTACTATAAAATAAGCACCTCATCCATTTGAAACTTTCTTGTTTAAAAAATATTTTCGAATGTTAAAATTCCTTATGCAAAGTACCGTTGATGGCGTACATTCCATAGGCTCAACGAAACGGAGAAAATTTAACGAAAACAAGAGATATTCATATTGCGGTTTGATGAAAGGAATCTGATACACTTGTAGTTTGCAGAATGTTTAATTATGTAAAATATAGAAGAGAGAATAATGAGAACTAAAAATCATTATTTAAGCAGAATACAGTTTTATCTTTTGGAATCCTAGCCTAGATGTAACAGTTCTTTTAAATTAGTTAAAAATCCTGTCAAAGAACTAATAATTTTCTTTGGGTAGCATACTGAGTCCTTATGCGGATGTTCTTAACTTTATAAAGATGGACGTTTTTAGCAAGCAAATGCACGTTTTTAATGAGTACCGCTACAAACACCACATAATGCATCTGATCACATAATTAATTTAATCTCAGGCATTTGGTGAGAAATGAAATAAAGTCCCTAAGGTGTGAACACAATTTGCAGGATTCGACTACTGTCAAACCAAATCTTGTCAATTAATGCATTTGGAAACAATTTCAATGACATAAAGTAAAACTATTATAGTGTTGGAATCGTGCGTACGGCGTGGTACTAAACTAAGCGAATGCGAATCCATTTATATTTTACGCCAATAATACTTGATTGCATCGTTATTCATACGTCCCGTTTCGTTCACTTACATCCGAAAACAGCAATCCCAATGGTACGTGACATCCATAAATTTGACAACTAGTGGCTGAATAACCACATCAGCTAGAGAGCAATACGTCACTGAATGATATGAGCACGGCATTTCTGCTTAAGATATCGAGCACGGTATCAATTTTGATTGTTTGGCATTTCCTTGTCAATGATTAGGGGTAAATTTATGCATCTCGTAAATATATAATTTTCTGGTGTGTTTTAATCATTTGAATCGCATAAATCAACAAGTATAATTCAAACGGCTGCTTGTCAAAATGTCAAAGTGTGAGTTTTTTGAGTTTCGGTGACCTTGCGCGGATTTCCGAGCTGAAATCATAAAGGAAAACTAAGGGTCCTGCGTAAAATATTCTGCATACACAATCTGACAGTTCATTTACGAGGTGGTACATTTTTGTGGTTTATGCAGTTTATGAGGCTTTTACGCGTTTAAGTGAATACAAGAAAAATTGATGCAAAACGACCACTAATGAATAATATTTAATGTTTCATTTCTATGCACAATTTTATATTATTTTATATCTGGAAATATAAACACTAAAAGAATTTCACATTTGAATGCAAACAGAGGAATGCCAGATAAAATGATATTAGATGCATTTTATTATCACCTCAGATTTGACCCGGATCAGATTTGATAATTTAACAACTTGAATCACAAAATATATTTATTGTTTTCAAGCTTTGGTAACATTGGTGAAATAGTTTGACATCCATCACCTTAACTAACCCATGTTGAATTGCATTTGCTTTGGATTACGTTTTTTTTATGTATGTTTCTCTTAACCATTGTGCCAACCTGTACGATAGACATATCGCCATGTAGGTGTTTAGAAACTGGATCTTTTGGAAATCATGTGTTTTTGAACGCAAATACAATGCGGATAAGATCTCCGGTATGATAAAATGCAGCTATTATCCTTTCCAAATACAAATGCACTACAGTACAGTTATCCTAGTTATACTCCGTAAATAACGTATGGATGTAACTCACTTATTCACTGATGCGGCTAATGTTTTTTATATGCGAAAATACAGGAAGACGTGTCTCCTCATCTTAATATTTTTTCCTTTGACCATAAGAGTCAACTAACATTTAAATTTTATGAATTCATGGAGTGCACCCAATTTTGTTAATGTAGAATAATAGATGACAACCAAATACGTGCTTTTAAAAAACAAGCAAAATGTCACTGTTTAAAGCAGCAACTTTGAAGTAATTAAGGAGTTCGCCTACCCCGGAGTAAATATGAACTCCACCAATGACACCTAAGAGAAAATCCGACGAAAAATGACCCTAGAAAACCGTTGCTTCATCGGCTTGGCAACAAAAAGTGGGATCAAACCTCCTTAAACGGGAGAACAATTTGAAGCTTGACAAAACATTGAAATTGATGCAAATTCAACTTTATGTCGCCGAGTGCTAGACGATAAGCAGAAAAGAAAAGCTGAAACTAGGCCGCTACGAAAGAAAAATTCTTTAAAGAGGGTGTACACCAAGGAAGCGTCCTAGGCCCTTTGCTATTTAGTGCAGTCCTTGATTATCTGCTCAAAAGAAAAGTGACGTACTTCAAAGTACGTTAATTATACATTGTTGATGAAAGAGAGAAGATCTAATGGCCCACAACGAGGACATTTTCTGGAGAGCAATGTGTATCATATTATCGCCCAAAGGACAGAGTACATGTGTTGTTTGTTCTCAGATTCGGCCGAAAAATATAATTTCGCACACATAAATGGTCGGCGAAGCTAGGCTTAAGTCCCTGTATGGGCCGTTAATGCCTAATATGTATGAATGTGTTATCCGACTTGTTTCAGAAGTTAATATGCATAGAAAAGTATTTTAAATATCTAGGATCTATGACCAATTACCGAAGTAACCTGTGACGAAGACATCAATCATCACGTAAGAGTTGGGTGAATGAAGTGGCTGGAAATCGTAGCCATTGTCCGTGATGGCAAAATTACACCTAAGTAGGTGGAAGGGTCGAACCATAGTTGTGAGTCTAGCGCCCACATACGGCTTACAATGTTCAGCAACATAAAAAAAGTATGATTGCAAATTAAATGAAGACGATTCGCAAAGCTTTATCGAATAAGAAGTTCAAAGATCTGAGGAAGCTTAAACTTAAAATAAATCATCTCAAAGAAAATCGATTGCGATCGACTCGATTAGAACTGTTATATTGAAAGAGTATGTTCTAAGAATCACTGTCAAAAAGGTAATACCAATCAACCTTCCCTACATTTATAGTCGCGAAAGAGAGGGAGGCCTAGAAGTTCCAAGATCAGACAATAGCAAGAACAGCAGCATTTCACTGGCCTCAGTTGCGAAGTGATCCGAAAACGTGAAGCAAGCTGACACGATTCAAGGTCGAGACTGCGAATCAATAGGGACGCAGTAAAGTGGGAGGGTTATGATCCGTCAAACCCAAAACATAACTTCGCCATTAATGCGGATGATTCATTATAGTGTGGGTGAAGATCATAACTGTTTTTCGAGTTAAATTTGTTCGCATTTTTTTGTTTCCTTCTCTGTGCATCTTAGATTCTGAATACACAAAGCTCATTTCCAAAAATACCTCATCCCTTGCTTACATGGTGCAAATATCACAGGGTGGTGCACGAATCGTGCTATAAAACCAAAACGCAATAGCTTTTTTTCTGTGTGAATAATCGGCTTAATTTTTTTTATTTGGTAGGTTACTATTTAGATTTATTAAAATGAATGCTTGGGACACCGAAAAGAGGATTTGGTTAGTGCAGCGGAATTTAGGAGGGTTTTTGGCGGCACTCCCCCGAGTAGATGGACCATCATGAGGCTGGTAAACATGTTTGCCGAATCTGGAAGCTTCGCACGAAGGCCGTACCATCGAGATCCCTATGTTCGGGTTCAAGACACAATAGCGGCTGTGCATAGTCAATTCAGGCAAATCCAAGCATTTCAACTCGAAACTTATCGGCGCAAATTGGAATTAGCAGAGGGTCATAACAACGGATAATTCCTAATGACTTGTTTCCGTACAAAGTCCAAACTGCAAACAAGTTAAACCCTCTGGATTTGCCTATTCGCCCGGATTTTTGCCAAAAAATTATTAAAATGACCGAAGAAGACAACAATTGCTGTTTATGTCTGATGAGGCTCATTTTGACCTAAACGGCGAGTGAATCTAATCCAGAAATACTCCATGAGACGGTACTGCACCTAGAACGAGTCACTGTGTGGTGCGCAGTTTCATAAAGGTGCTTTGTGGGGCCATACATCTTTGAAAAAAATGGTGTAGCAGTTACTGTCAATGGGGGCCATTATTTAAAGATGTTGAAGGCGTTTTTTTTAACCGGCGGAGAAGTATCCGTTACAACAGCATTTGGTTCTAGCAAGATGGAGCAACTGCACACATAGCCAGACCGGTTATGGCGGAGCTCCAACGAAAATTCCCAAACAAATTAATTTCCAGAAACTCCACTTTCCGCTGGTCCCATGGTCACCTGACCTGATTGCACCCGACTTTTTTTATGGGGTTATGTCAAGCAAGAGGTGTACAAAACGAAACCAAGGAATTTGACTGAATTGAAGCAGTCCATTAAAACAATAATTGAGGCGATCGCGTCTTCAACCCTTCAGGCAGCAATGGAGGTCAGTTAAGGTCTATTATCTTCAAAAACAATAAGTTACAAAAAATAAATTTAAATTGTCTATACAATAAAAAAAAAAGAAATACATTGATTAAAAAAAAGGTTATTTGAATTTCTTATTGTAGCACAATTGGTGCGCCACCCTGTATTTAACAAATCGCAAAGCAGAGGACTCCCTTGTGGTCTGTTCTATATTGTTTTTTTTTAGCATGAAAAGGATAACAGATATGAAAACCTCTTGCTAGAGTATGAGCCACCCCACTGCCCCGGCTTGACGACTTATTTACTTAAGTCAACATTTATTGTCCACGAAACCAATTAAACTCTTCTCAAAAGGTTGCTCTCTAAGGGACACATCTTTTGAGAATCTCAATAAATTAACTAAAGCGTAAAAGACACTCTCATCGGATGACACATGCCAGGCAACAGATAGAAAACATTTAAACCAAGAGCGTTTGGCCATAAATGAGTCATTCAACCGCCATTACCAAAAGTTCCAATAGAATCCTGTCATCAAAGCTTCTCCCAAAAATCTCAATTCCGAAATCGAACACCGAAAGCTTTGCCCTTCGAAATGAGCCCAACTTAACAGCGTCAGTCGTTTATCTCTTTCATTAGTTACATACAAAAGGTGGAATGGAAAAGCCGGCCGAAGAGCGTATTCTTACTTTATGGCACATAGTACCTACAAACTATAAATAAAGTGTATTCCGATAATTGCACACAAACTTCATAAATTAAAAATCAACACTTACACGCACACGAAAGGACGAATGTTAACTCGTCCTCTTGAAACGGTGTATTAACGGAGTAAAGTCTGTTAGCTTGTTTAGTGTGGTCGGTGGTTATAAAAATAGCATCTTGGAAATTGATTTTTTCTTCGTCAAACAGAGGTCCCTTTTATCCTGGCAAATTTTTTTTTAACTGAAAGGAAAAAAAAAACAAAAACAATACAGTGAAAGAAGTAGAGTAGAGAAGAAAAAAGCTTCGACTGCTCCTTTAACTGTGAGTATCAATGAAAATCATTGTCCTTCGTCGTTCATTCATTTCAAATATTTCGGTGCAGTAAGTTGTGAACGCAAAATTTGAACTCCCTCTGAAATTGTCTTATTCTCATTGTCATCAGTGGAAAAGTGTTTGTGAGTGTGTGGGTGTGAAATCAAGGAAACCAAGCAGAGATAGACACATTTTTTGTTTAGTCAAACTCCACCGCATCAGAGAAAAAAGGGTAAGTCCTACATAATTGTTGAAGAATGAACATTGTCCCTGTGGTTTTTTAAACGTATCGATTAAGGAAACTTCCAGCTGTTTAGTTGATAAATTAACTTCTAGACAATCGGGTGGTCGGCTTTTGATTTTGACATGAATGAATAAACCATTAGACGTACTTGAACGTTCTCATCGAGGGTTCCTACCTCAAATATTTACTTTATCCGTATTTATGCCATGGGCGATGGATGCATGCAAACCAATAGGTATTTTCATCGATTCAATTGTTGTAGGCGGTTTGAGGGTGTGGGTAGAATGCACAATGAAATCATTACTTCGTCTCACTGATTTGCACCCTACCACCACCTCCAACTGGAGTCCTCATCTATGGGATGGAATTTTCACGACGACAATACCGATATGATGACGACGTCGACGACGGCCGGTGCGGTGGTGTGTATGTGATGCGAGCTAAACTATTCGCTCTGTGGGCGGATGGTTGTGGGATGGGGTGCTTGGTTGGGTGATGTGAAGGATTACGATGAAAAGCAAAAATTAACAAAATGCATTGATTGTTGTTTAATTTAGTGCGGTACAACCACGCCCTGACAGGAGCACACTGTAGTGTGTGTGACCTTTGCATGCATTTTTAAGTAACGCATATGCCCGAGTGGACATTTGGTCGCAATAGATTTGTTCGTCACAATTAAAAAGTGTCATTTTGCTGATCGAATGGCATTATAACACTTAAAAAACACTTTCTGTTCAACCAACCATGGGAATCGAAATGTTTTTTTGTAGTCATCACCTTAAGGCGGTCATAAGAGCGGAATTTAATGAAAGCAACGCAAAAAGGATTAGGGATTGCATTGTGTTTGTGTGTGTGTATTTGCATTTTTTTTAATATTCAAAGTGAAAGGTGTAGGGCGAGAATTAAGGCCAAAGCTGTTCTAATGGAACTCTTGACGGTTTTTTTTCGTATGCCCCTAACTGGGTCAAATGCATTAATGTCCTTCGGCAGTTAAATGCGCACGGTGTGATTATTCATTTTTAATGATAGATTGTCGGCTGGAAGCGGTAATTGAATCTGCATTAACGCTATTGATTGATTTGAATTTGTTATTTTAAAAGAACATTAGCATATTGGAGTAGGAACGTTTTAAAAATTTGTTATCGCACGCGATGGTCGTTTCAAATTCAAATCAAGGGCCATCACCACGTGAATGACAGCAGATGTTTTGTTAGTTGGCAGGAGGTGAATGTATAATGTAAAAAGGTTGACTATAAGGATACCGAAACCCTTCCTACTGTGCGTTATTTATAAAAAGGGAAAAGAGAGTTGACAAGCAACAAAAACACAAACACAGTTGCTATCCCAGCTTTTACTCTCATGTTAAGCTTGATATGATATGTTGCAATGTATTTAATTATCAATATCCAATGAAATTATCTGAAAATTATAGGATTAACATTTGAAAAATGTCAAAGGTCTGAATAATGAATAATTAGAACTCAGTTAAATGATACTGTTTTGTAAAAGCTGTCGGCTGTGACTTTCTGTGTCTTTTTGTTAACAGAAAATCTTTAAGTGCATACCTGGCTTTGCCCTCATTGAACCCATTTTACCGCTTCTGATCCATTGAACCACCATTCGGGTATACTGTTATATTATTAAGCCATAAAATATTTAAAGATAAAGTTTATCTACTCTATAATTTTGTTCATAGTTTGTTTAAAAAAATTTGAAAACAATTTATTCACATCAGAAAGTTTATTTTCTTTATTCACTTAAAAAAATCACAACTGCAAAACAATGGCCTCCATTGAGCAAATTCTAACAGAGAACTGTCATCTGTCAAAAAGGAAAAAGCCCTTAATATACCTGCACTAAGTGGTTTTTCTTTTTTTGTTCGGGATAGAACCAGAGCTGTCAAAAAAAGTTATTGTTTCTTTTTTAGCTTAGGCACGTTCTAACTGTATTTTTTCAGTCTAGAGCTTGATCAGAGCGCACTCTATGCGCTTAGAATGAAAACTGAGTAAAAATCTGAGCAAAGCCATGGGCAGACTGAAAGTAGGGAAAATATAGGAAAAACAAAACCCTAAACAATAATAAGCCGGTCGGAGATTGTTTTTCTATCGTAGAACCAATACCAAAAAAGTAATTTATATCAAAACAATTAACAAAATGTCTAGTCAAATGATAGCTGACCGCTCAAGTGTGTTTCATAAGCAAATCAGAACGCTCCGAGTATGGTCGGTTTACAGCATGCTCTAAGTGTTCACGCTCTATGCAGTGCTCAGCTCAGAACAGAAAAGGAAAACGCCTATTGTAAAATCACCAATGACAGCCCACTATGTTCTGCCTATAACGGAAGTTTTTAGAAACGTCTTTTGCTGTATACATATTTGACACCGCAAGTTGCTAGAGGCATCAGTTCAAAAACGTCATTTTATTGGCGTTGAAGTTCTCTTTTGGTAGTATATGTTCGTAAACGACTTTACGGTGAAGTTAGCAGACAACAAACTACATTTAAATAAATAAATATTTTAGATTTGATAGATACACAGCGGCTAATGCTTATGAGGATAAAACTAATTTTATTACGTTTTCAAAAACTCACGATGTCAATGTCTTGAGTTTTGGAAAATTGAACACCTGGTAAGTACAAGTCAACGATCACTTTGTCAAAACCCATTCTTGTGCTTGTCACCTGGTATCGCAGAAGAATTTACTATAAAGATTGACAGCTTAGAACGTCCTCTATGTTTTTATTATATTCGCCACTAGGTGTCAACTTTAACAATTCCCAATCACGTCTTGGTGGTTCAACTGCTGTGTGGACAAATCCACAGAGAAGACGCTCTTTTTTAAATGATTTGTCACCTCAATTCTCATTTTACATTAGCATTTAAAACAGTGATACCAAATAGCACAACAAAAAAAACATGAAGCGAAGAATAGTTTCAAGTTTTGAATTCAAAAATCAGCACATTAAGTTTTTAAGGCAGTTTCCTACATCTTATCTCTCTATATTGGACGAATAGCTCATGTGACTATCCGGTGACAGTTCCCTGAAAATACTCTCTTTCGAACAATTCTCATTTAGGGTCAGCGAAGTACAGATGTCAAAAACATCTGATTCATTTTGCTTCAACGTTCGTTAGATTTTAAGGGCTTCTGCACACTGAGCTCCCGTATCATCATAGATGCATATTAAAGTCTGTCCACACCAACAAAACATTTCAAAAGATTTATTCAAGAAACATTTCTAAAATATTTATGAAATATCGCTTTCCTTTCGACATTTCTGAAATGTTTCTGAAATATCTTTTTAAACAAATGAACAACAAATAGGAAGCATTTCAGAAACGTTTTTTAAACAATGTTCGTGACACGTTTCTTTGGTGTGGACACACCTCTAGACGAATTGTAAGGAAGCCAATGTATTCTCATGTATTCACAGAATAGACAACTATATACGACGAAAAGGCTACTGTCCAGTTACGATTATTTATTGAATATTTCAATAAAATGTTGGATAAAATGGTCATATTGGCTGAAAAATATCAATATTTATGTGAAGGGCCAACATATTGTGTGGATTTTGGTTGTCAATAAATGACGTTTACTGAATTTAAGGTTCTTAATTTTTTTTGTCAACATAATAGCTTTTCTAAGGCCGGGATGCGACTAATGGTTGAATCGCAGGTCAAGTTACATATCGACATGCAATGCCACACATGTCCCCCAAAACCTCACCACCGTAAGCGTGAGGTGTTTGTAAGTGCTTGAAATAAACCAAGCCTTTGATCTCGTTGTCGAAGTCAACGATTGAACGTCAGCGAATTGAATTTGTACGCCCTCTGGTTTCAACAAGATGGAGCTACCGAAGATCGCATCCTTTCGGTTAAGGGATTGGTGGATTGGCCACCGAGAACATTCGATTTAGCTCCGTTAGACTTCTTGAGTAGTGTTGCTCACATAAACAATGTTCCCAATTTTCCTATTGAACCTACGCTTTGACATTTTCACCTTATTTTGGTCGTGTGAATGGAAATATATGCTCTCAATCGTTAAGATGAATGAATCGTTTTGAGTAACATCGGGATCTGAATCACATTTAACGTTATGCAATTAGCAGGACTGGTTTTTCTATATCCTCATTACCGAATGCGACATCACTACAATGTTTGCTTGTTCATCACTTGAAGTTTATGTTCGGACTTTTTGGCTCGAAACTTTCGATTGTTTGTTTCAGTAATTCTTCCAAATATTTTCGATGGAGTGCTTTTCGCGGCAATGTTCTTCTCCCTTTTTTCGCTCAAAGAGGTCATGAGCAGTTCTCCTCTTTTTCGGCAGCGCCGCTAGACGTGTTGTATTACTGCACGTGTTTGCTTGCACTTTAGTTCAAACTTAGGTTTTCGTGGAGATAATCGGGTTAAGCCGACCGCATCAGTTGTAGCCTTGAGAGATGAGAATGCATGGTTTCCCAGATATATTTTAGGGACGATTAAAATGGACCTACATTTTTATGCCGAAGCCGAGTGGCAGATTTTGAAAGCTTTCTCAAGGCCTTTTACTTTCGGAACGTGGAACGTTGAAAAGGCGTTTGGTGTTCCTGCGAATTGAACCTCGAAATCCTCCCTCCCTACCCATGGTCAAACTTTTAAAATTTTGTTCTCCGCCATTTTGTAGTTGATAGAAATTAGGTGCTATCAGTCGATGGTAAGGACAACTTGATACACCTCATGCAGGGTGACAATTTTTTGTTGTATTTAACGCAGTATCAAATTCACATCTTCACAGAGCTGGTTTGATATAAGATTTGTAGATTTATACAAGGTGGCGCAAAAATAACCTTCCGATGTTTTTGGCTGTAATTTAAATTATTGCTCAAATAAATAGTCACCAATATTCCGCGTTCTGGAGCAGTGTAGCGTAACATTGTTTATTAACGTGTATTTCACATGTGTTTACTACACAAATGTCAAAACAGAACTGACATTAGGGGCCAATCGCAAAATTTATAGCATTTTTCTGATAGGAGGATTACTTTTGCGCCACCTTGTACAAGGTTGTACAAGTTGTCTTCTGTTTACTTCACAAATGTCAAAGTAAAATTGACATTTGCCGGCATTTGCAAAAATTATAGCATCTTCCGATAGGGTTTTCAGCCCTTGGGTGGCCTTAGGCAATTCTGTGTGCCAATGTTCTAAATGATCCACGACGTTTGACATCTATCCTATGTAGTTTTCGGATTGGTGAACGCCACTGGGTGATGACTTTTGCGCCACGTTGTATATGGAGGAATGACCGCTTGGTATTTGCTAATGGGTGTCCAGCGGAGATTTTTCAAGTTTAATACATATAAAAAGAAAACTACAACGCTTTTTATATAGTAATAATAAATATAGCATAATACTTTATTGAAACAAAGTATAATTCATTCCGCTCAACATACTATTGCAATCGGACTCTTAAATTTGTAAGCAAGCTTGAGCAAAGCGTTTGTTCAAAGGAAGCAACTTCAGGTTGGATATTTTCTTGTTGGGCATGCATTTTTTATATTATAATTTGCCTACGCTAAGATGGTTTATTTTTCTGTAAATGTTACAGTCCTTTTGATAGCGCCATTCATTTTTTGTGGAACGGTAAGCAGCACCAATGAAGTATTGCATTGCATGCTTTTAGGTCCTACACACTATTCGTAAGAATAGAGAGATCGGATAGAAGTTTTTGGTGCAATTGTAGGGTTTTTCTCCATGTGTGGTATCCAAATTTGTTGGGGATTGTTGCTGTAAACCGTAAACTCAACCCTTTCGATCCGAAATGCAGTCTGTGAACTTACGCCTTTAGAACATTTCAAGCAAAAAAAACTTCAAAAATTGTCCTTAAGGAGCGGTAGTGGTTCTGGGACATGTGTGCACTATCCCGTTTTCAATTTACAATTTTTTTACTCATTTGTAGTGAAGCACAACCTTATAAACGTAAATAAATGCGGTAATAATGGCATAGGGTTTGTATCCCCAAAAAAATGAAGTCGCGCTGTGTAAGATCCGATGTCTCCATACTTCCTGAATAATTTATTGAGAAAAATTACCCTCAGCTTCTCCATTAAAGCTCTAGCTGTGTGTTTTTAACCGGGAAACAGCTGCAGTTGCGTTACCAAAAACTCGATAGTTCATTAGGCAATACACTGTCTCTTGCTGGTTAAAATAAGGGTCAATAACCCCTAGGGCATAATTTCGCGTGGAACTTGAGTCTCTGCTGATGCTGATAGATCAGGATGATTGATAAACCCTTGCCTTCTTGTCAAAACTTTTGAGCTTACGACTAGATAAGTTGCGTGCTAGTAACATAACTTACGTTGAATATTAAAGTGAGTAGCAAACGCGCAACTCGCGCGATTCAACGAATCACTGCACTTAAAAATATTGCTCAACAACGATAGACCAGTGACTCATTGCGACCGGCACATCCCCGAATAACGTGCGTAAGACGTTGGCATTCTCAGTTAACTCACCCTATTAGTTTACAAGCAAATTCTTGAACGAAATTCCGCTGGACCCCTTTTATTAACCGCCATTTAACTTCACCTCGCAATTACATTTCGGAGTGGTTAAATTAAGTAAAACATAAGAATAACTTGATTTTAGGGATACATACCTAACTGCTTTAATTTTGCATCGTGCTTTTTAAGCTATTGACGGATTGAAGTAGATTTGCATTTGCTTGACCAACACTGGGTTAGTTGTTGACACAATTATATGAGACAATACAGAACTTCAAGAATAAAACCTGCCGGAATCAACCGGTCTCTCAGCGTTCCATTGCAACAGTATAGGCTGACCCAAGACGATATTGACTTTACAATTTTAATCACGCCAAAGATTAATAAAAGTATTATCTATGAAAATGAGCAGTAATCTAACACTGGTTACAGGACAATCATAGGGAAAATCAATAAAATTCACCTCGTTGGCCAGAACGCATATTACACGTATAGTCATTCACCTGTGAAACGGTGCCAATAAAGCCTGGATAATCCCATGCGACAAAACTATCGGTAAATTTTCTAGCATGCGCTACGAGGCACACCAATATAAACCGACGCGACGCACCCATTTATTGGGTAGTTCAAAGGACATGCTGTTTTTTTTCATTTTCACCTTACATCCTTGGCCTACGTTCATTACAATACTACAACCCACTCAAACTACCCATAAACACAGTAAAAGTACCATGCACGTGTTGAACGTAGGATACGCAAAGTTTTGCCAAGTTAGACAGGTATGTTTGAAGCGTAGCGGCCCCAAACCCGAGGTACGTATATCAACACTGTTGCTGAAAGAACAGACATAGACCCATTAATGAATAGTGGACTATTGGATGTTGTGCATTAATACATTGTACACGCGTGTATGTATATAGAACAAAACAATAAAGGGGTTATTTGCCAAGCAGCTAAACGAAGTAGACAGCGGCAACAATGGCCAGCCTGGTGGCAGTGGGTAGAGCTTTATTCTTTATAATAAGGACTGTGTTTTTTTGTTTCCCAAAAGAATAGTTAATTAAATTTGATGAAATTATTAAAATAGGTTATTGTTCCACATAAGCTGTGAATATGAATTAAAATTGCAGCATAAGATTTTATTAGCTTTTAATGTTATTTGAATAAATTACGAGGACATGTTGGCTAAACTCTTGACGCATTTAGCCACATTTTTACGTGGCATTTGTATGTGTTTATTATAAACACGATGGTGTTGAGGGAACGAACGTTGAATGCGGAAGTTGCATATTTTCTTATACAAAACAGAGTGCCACAAGGGTGTGTTGTGACAATGTTACTTTTTTCAATGGTTAGAAAGAGATGTGCAATTTCTTTTGGATTTAAGGTCATTAAACCTTGATTTGCATTGCTGGTTAGTAACATTTTCTTATATACCTGAGCGCTCTTGTGGGCGCATAACGTGTTGAAGCTCTTTGTATAAATTGGGAACAGAGTATAAAACTGCTTTACTTATATAAAAAAGGAAATCAATAAACCTGGGGGAACAAAAAATGTTACCATATTTGCGAGCTTTTAGAAAAGTCATCGCGGAATTACTGCTAGTAAATTCCGTAACCAATAAAGCTACAACCACTCACATTAATAGATATGCCTGCTGCGTGCCCGCAGTAGTCTGGTAATATCAGATATGGGTCATAGCATTATGCGGGCAGTATTAAATTAGACTGATTATATTAGATAACCGGGAACTGCAATATAGAGCGGTTTGAGTTTGTGGGTGAAGTGGCAAGACAAGAGGGGAGCAATACCGCTAAAAAAACATGGGTGTTGTCTTGCATATGTAAAATCATCCTGGTACGAATCGCAAATGGCAGCGAAGGAGTGGAAAGGTGTTCATATGCTGATCGAAAGGTTGCGCTTTCATATCCCTACCGTAGGCATACTACTAAAACTATCCTGGCATTAAAAGCCCCATACAGACCTAAACCCTAGACATTCCCATATGCGAAGTAATAGTTTTGCCATGAGGGAAAGGAACCTAAAATCCAATTATTTTTACTTTTAAATTTAAAAAAAAATAAGTACTAGGATTTATACCTAAGCATACAGGGTCTTAAACCTAGATTCTCCAATTATTTGATATTGCGAATTGGAAGGGACCTACAATTTGCTACAAGTTTCTCATGACAATTGATACTCTGGGATGTTTGTCAAAAAGAAAATGGAAAAAAACTTTGGGTGTTACTTGGTCCCGGTTTATAGCTTTAGTCACCTGACGGAAGCACCACTACACGTTAGCGAGCGCGGCCTCTCGCAGTAACCCCTAACCAAATTAACCTTACTTAAAAACTAAGAGTAACGCACCGTCCTGGGAGGACGTGTTGACCCCTCGCCCGCAAGAAAACACCAACATTTATCATTTTTCATTCATATTCATTCATATCAATTAATCTAAAATCCGCCTACCGCTAGAATTGGGCCAGTGAATAAAAAGTTTAGGTTTTCCTGTGTGCGATCCAAGCTTCAAACCCCTAGCCCCTAGTAGTCCAATGCACTCATCACAGAGCCACTCCCCAAACCAGATTATACAAAAAGATGGTAGTGGAGGTTGCCACTAAATGGCTGTTCAACAATGAACTAACTTTGTGGACCAGAAACGTTTCAAATATCGACTTAGAATGCCAACTCTCATCTTGTTTGGAAGAAAGCTAAGAGATTGAGGATCTCAGATGCGTCACGGAGCATATTAAATGCAAATTGTGTGAATGTGACTACACTAAAACAAACTACTCAATTTATACTGCCACGTTCAAATGAGAGATCATACGAATCCTGTCAAGAAGGAAATATCAATTAACGTTACTATATAATCAACAAAGAAAGACGGGCTTAAAAACTTCTAGTAACCCGAAGCCGGGAGGTCTGCCGATGCATTTTGAGGTCAAACTGGCGAACCCCAAGGGCTGGTCAGTAGGGATGCGGTGACGTAGGAGGGCTATGATCCCTCTAGTTCAGATTATCACTGCGTTGTTTGGGAATAAGAACAAGACTTAAACATAGGGACGGGCTACAGTCCGCTTGGGCGAACTGTTGGATACCCTATTTTTATTCCTATCCCTCATAAGTGGGCGTGAAAAAAGTCTAAGTATGGTTGAATTATTAACAACGCTCTACATATTTTGTTATATGACATTTAAATGATTTTATCAAAAAAAAAACGAAGCTTTTGTAAAAAAAACACTCCCTAGCTCAAACTTTGTTTTTTCAATAAAATTGTTTTGTTTAATTGTGGGCGTGTCAGTAGGCGGATTTAAAAAAAAATAACAAATGAGCATAAAGGGCCGCTATAGAGT